>OY821789.1:23940187-25190187 GCA_963682175.1 Triglochin maritima
CGTAAAACAATTTCCAAATGTTATGATTTTCAACGTCATTAATCTACATATGTTATAGATGAAGATATGTTTTCGATTTTTAATTGGAGTTTAGATTTGATTAGATCGTCAAACGACTATGTGTCCACAAAATTGAAGGACAGTCGATCTCTCCTATATATATATTTATTACACAAACAACCACACAAAGAAAAACACAAACACACACAAAAAAATTATTAATCTCTTCGAAGTGAATTGGCAGAGAGTGATCCTATCATATGTCGTCTGCATGGCCAGAAGATAGTTTTGTTTATCTCTTGGGTCTGAATCAACTTCCCAAGCTTCCAGAGAAGCTTCGACGTTCGTGGGTCCGTTATGCTCTCGTCAGTTTTCTCTACCAGTGGTACCGATGTTCCATTACCCCAATAAGTAAAACTTGTGGCTGGGCTTGTTGGGGTGTTAGACCACATCTCTATTGCCTTCAAATCGCACCTACATGTGTGATAAGGAAGATGTGAAATCCCGGTATTTCAACGAGGGGTACCAGCCTCCCTTTATTGGTCCACTGGTTATGTACTCATCTTCATCACTTGAGTAGTCATTTGTTGAATTATGTTGGGATGCCATCTTTCTGGTTGATGGAATACGTTGGTGGAACTACGAATGCAATAAGGTTAAGGGTTTGCAACTATGAATGGAATACACTACAACCTATGATTTTATAGACCCTGTAAGGAAATGTTGAGTCTCTTCGCATACCCTGTAAGTAAAGGCTGTGTCCTTTCATTACGACTCCCAATAACCGCCATAAATTGTCTTTTCATAATAAGACATTGCACGTCGGATTTTTTGGTGACATTATGTTTCCTAATAATAAGACATACCACATCAGCATTTACAATAACTTCCGATGTGATATGACCTTTTCTGTTGGATTGTTTGGGACGTCATTTTATTTCTTAATAATAAGCCATACCATGTCGTAATTTAAGGTACAATTCGTCTTGATATGTCCATATTCATTTTTTTTGGAAAATCATTTTATTAAGAGGGGTATTGCATCAATTTTCCACAAGTTATACTTTTAGATGTGATATGTCTTTTTTATTTGATTACTTGCAATTTTGTAAAATATGTCCAGAAACCAATAAAATTATATTTATGATTTAAAATTATAGTTCCATACATCCAAACACCAATAGTTTGGAATGGACATATATGTCCTTAAAGACTAGGCTCGTGCTTTAAAGAACACAATTAAGGACACATTCGAGTTCCAAGGATGACTTCGTGTTTTAAGAACACAATTAAGAACACAATTAAGGATAGATTTAGTATAAGGTTGTAACACAATTAATAAATGACTGTTTGATATAAATTTAAGAGTGCTGATACATGGATGCGATGTGTCCGTGACGCGATAACGTACCTTCAATGTCTTCATTTGTGAATTTAATTTTATTGTTTTAAAGCGATTAGAAAATGTGATTTCCGATAAATTGAGAGACATTTGGAAAGGAAAATTCAACCTCACATCCACCATAAACCCACAAAAACCCTAAATCCATCAAGCCAACCTCAAAAACCAAATCCAAGAAATGGTAGCAGACATGGACGTTGCAAGCACCAGTGGTAAAAAACAAGTGAGCGGGTTGATTGCATTTTGAATGATATAGACATTTCCCGTTTGACGAGATGTTGTCTCGCCCGAATGTGGTTGTGTCTAGTTGGCCCGAATGTGGTCATCTAGTTTGATGTAGTTTGGTCGTGTACAATTCACGGGTGTGCGGTCCTGCTCACCTTCAAATGTAGTGTAACCATTTACGTCGAAGTAGTGCCCCTACGAGGAAAGGTGTGTCCTTTTGTTTCCTCATATTTATTGACTGGAATTTCCTATTGAATTTGCTACATGTAAGTTATGTGTTTGTATTTGTGTTTGCTTGCTTGATTGATTGAGGAAACTTTGTTTTGAGGGGTTTTGTCATAAGATTTAGATCTCCAATGCTTTGCTTTGTTCTTCGTATGAGTTCATGATTTTTTATAACTCTTGCCATATCCCTAGACACTTCTCATGCCGAGCCTAGTCTCATGATAATTCAGTAGTAATTGCCGATACGTTGTGTGAATGGATTGATAGGTTTTGCCATTTAGACACTTCCTATGCATGAAGACAAACATATGACACACACACACATAAATGCTTACATGCATCATTCATCATTTATTTTACTTCATATGTGCACACACTCCACCTCTTAGGGGTTTCTTTTCCTGAATTCAAATCTCATTGTTAGGTCTTTAGTTACTTTTAGTCAATCTTTAGTTGCTTTCTTTTACATTTATTAACTACTAGTTTAGTTTAGTGTAGTCTAGTTTAGTGTAATCGCATCTCTTCTCTCCTATTTTGCCACTACATTTCTGACAAACCATAGACTTACTCACCTCCCTGTGGATCAACCCGTACTAGCATCATCTTCACCGACGGCTGTGCAGTTGCGGTTAATTAATAAAATGTTTAACAGTTGCGTTGAACCCTGAACTAGCGACGATCGACGAATCACCAATATTCCTTGGTATGTTCTGCCACAGAGGATCATGGTGGGTGACCGTGACATTCAGAGGGACCCACTGCAAGACGAGGTTTACTACCAGGAGCTGAAATTTAGATGGCTCAAGGCAAGCATATATCAGTCCACTAACATCACTAACTAGAATCACCAACATACACCTGGAATGCATTCAGACAAACCCAACGTGGATGTCCTTTTTTAGAATGTTCTATTTTTTTAATATTGAAATATATATAACACGCCAAATATTATGTTAACTGCTGACGTGAGATGCCTTTTTTATAAGAAATTATGGAGAGGTTGTGCTTTAACACACTCGATTTTAAAGGGTAGACATGGGTTTAAAGGATACATTTGATCTTAAAAGAACTCATGTGTCCTCTAAAGGACATAAGTTACGTTGTCAGGACAAACCTTTTTTTAAAAGACACATTAGATTTTAACGGACACGAGTGTCCTTTAAAATAGGGGCCTGTTATTTGAGGATACTTTTGTGTTTTAAAGGATACACTCGATTCTTACAGGACAAACTTGGGGTTTAAATGATAGATTCGTGGGTTTAAAAGGACAACGTTTGTAAATCATTTTCAGTTTTAAGTTTTAACTTTTCCCCATCAGTAATTTTCATTTGCGCACTAGGAATTTTTACAAAACATGGTAGTTGTAATCGTCTGAGCTGTGCCTCCCAGTTTCTTGTTTTGCTGGAGCTTCCCTGACCTGGCACGACCATCCCCGATCACTCACACCGATCCAGTGTGTCCCAAGTAGGTATTAACCACCCTAAACCCTTAACTCTCAACCCATCCCCGCCCACCAATCCCGACCATTCACGGCCAGGTAAATAGCTTCCAACAAGTAGACTAACAAGTCAAAGCCAGAAAGTAAGAAAAATGTCGACCATACAAGTGACAATGACATGATAGAGTCTCTTGGCCATGGAGCAATTGTTATGTTGAAGTCTCAAAAAAATAATCAGCAGCAAGGTTCATTGCCCGTGGAGTTTGATTCTTACTTCGAGCCCACCGGAGAAAACAAAGATTATTGGATAAGTTATATCGGTACTGAGTGTATTTTTATTGTTAAGTGGTCAATGGTGGATAAATCATTGAAAGAGCAAATTTGGAAAAATGCTATGGTTTGTTCATTATTATCCAGATTTTTTAAAAGTTATTTCCTTTCTTTACATGTTTTTATCTAATCAATACTACTTTATTTATTTCGAGTTGCAGGAAAAATTCATTTTCCAATCAACTAAAGAGTTGTAAAAGAAGTGGATATCGTACGTAGGTACTCGATGGAAGGATTTCAAAACAAAGTTGGTGTCCAATTTAATTTTTTGACAGTATAAGGATCGAGATCCATGAAAATGTCACAATTTTATTACTCAGACAACATGGGCTGAATTCAAAAGCTCAAGGCTAACTCCAAAAATTTGGTAAAATAAACATTCATACTTCCTTCACACATTGAAATGTTTAATATGATAACTGTAGGATCATGTGGGTCGGGTTAATCTAATCACTTTTACGCTAATCCCTAGCTAATCAAACAATAAACGCAACGGAAACAATTTAAATCCTAGTCCTCTCTTGCAAGCTCCGCTCGACTCCGCGAGCTCCGCCTACGACTTCACTATCCGCTCCCCGTTCCGGGCCGGGAGACAACGCCTTACAACCGTCAAACTCGCGAACAACCCTCGCCGAGCTTGGAATCCTGTTCTCACAATCCGAGAAGGATCACTTCGGGCTCTCACCGAAGTCTATACTCTTTTGACAAACTTTGTAACTGAGTGGGATTCACTCTCTAATTGAGCACACTTTGAGTAGGATGAGTAATTGATCAAGTGCGTATAGTTTAGGCTTATGGAGTGTAGAAATGGGAGCTTTGAGGATTGAGGTTTCTCTCTAATGTATTGGGACAATTGGAGTTGGAGAGTTGTGTTAACAACAGGTCTTGATCCTCTATTTATAAGCTCCTAAGGTATTCTAGCCGTTGGGGATAGATTTGGTTGGGTTTCGTGTAAGATACACAAAGCAGAAAAAATCGGGCTACAAATCTGTCCAGAACCGGTCGATCGAAACTAATAAACCGGTGTGAGCATGCTTCCTGCCTTCACTGCCGATAAGGAGGATTCATATATTTTTATATGTTAATTCGAGGAGGTATTCTCCATGTTCAATCTTCAACAGCTTGACGAGGATTCAGTCCGGTTGAGGATGATTTCTTTCGCTTTGAAGGATAACACGAACAAATGGACGTACAACCTCCTCGTGAGCTTGATTCAGTTTTGGGATGACTTTGTGACTATTTTTCTGAAGAGATTCTTCAACTCAAAGGAAGACTTAACAGATACGGTACCAGATACACCAAATGTATCAGACTGAGACTGAATCGTTTCATGCTTTCTTTGAGAGGTTCAATGACCTTCTCTTGCAGCTCCCTCATCATGGAATTGAGTTGTGGTAGTTTTGCCACATTGTTTATGAGGGCCTCAACTACAACACCTGCACAATGTTGGAGTCGATGTGTCAGCGTGATTTTAAAATGAAATTCATCGATGAGGCGTGGGAGACTTTTGAAATTAATGGCTGAACGTACCTTTGAGTGGGACACCATAAGAGAGTCATCAGCCACCAAGTCTTCTGATCGAGCTGGATCATATAAAGTTGAGTCAACTATCGCATCTGAGACAAAAATGGCTTCTCTCATGCGTAGGATTGAGAGTTTAGAGTTGGATCGAGCTCCTGTAGCTCAAGTCGCTACTCCCACGTATAGTAGGTGTCGACTTTAGGGACATGATGACTTGGAATGTGCTTACACTCCAAGTGATATTGAGCATGCAAATGCGATGTATCAACAAAGGCCCGTAACGACCCGTACAGTCACTCCCACAATCCGAGATGGCGAAATGATTAGTAGCATATCATGCATCATATTCATGCTATATATCCTTTATTTTATCCCAACATTGTGCTACTCGAGTTGTTGTTTGTAGTGTTTCAGGAATTAGGAAAAAAAGAGGAAGGGAGCAAAAAGGACCGAAATGTAGCAAGTATGGACTGATTTGGAAGGTTTTGGAACTATTTGTAATGCACAAGGACTTGATCGCAATTCAGGAAGGAGCCAAGTGCAAACCTGGAGGGACCTGATTGTGAAGTGCAAAATATGGTTACACATGACTTGAATCAAATCAGTATTTTGCCAATTAAACTCAAAGTGATTCGAGCCAAAAGACCAAGACTTCACCATACGTGCCAAATGAAGAAATAAAGTGGGACGAGATTGAATCAGTTGAAATAACCACAAGTGCACGTCCGCGTTGAAACGGTGGCAAGCACGGGTCGATCTACAAGGAGCGTTCACGAGTCGAGTTCACAATACTCGAGTGGGAAAAGAAGAGGAGGGAGATGCGATCGGAATCAAACTACAACACGTAAGAAATAAAAAACAAACAATAAAACTAAACCCCTCGGGGGGTAGAGAAAGAATGTGAATATGAAAATGTGTGATGTAGTGTGTGTTCAAATGTGCTCATCAAAACATGTCAAACATGAAATCCACAAAACTCAATTCCAACTTTGCCTCCACATGAAATAAGATAAAACCTCATAATTAAAATATACAAGACAATAATTCAAATGAAGCTAATATGTTCACATGCAAAACGACTCTAATCCAACTATGTCTCCACATGAAAAAAGATTTATCACAATCATTAAAACTTACAAGACATTAATTTGGATAAAGACAACATGAGCACATGCATGCACATGTCTTGTTCCCTTCTTCCACTCCATTCCTATCCTAACCTCATCATTCCCCATAAAATAGACCCACTAATCTAAGCATGTGGTAAGATTCATTCAAGAGCATTAACACATCAATGATAAGAGTGAAATCCATTAGATGGTTAGGGATAGCATGTAAGGCTCAAAGGATTAAGATTAACACACACACTAATCCATCACATGATCAATCACCTTCTTATCCACCCCCCAATGGGACATACTACTCTCTACTCATCTCTACACTAAAGAAAACATAAAAACAACAAGAACCCATAATGTAAATAACTAAAACCAAGATTAACTAAACAACAACATCAAAGAAATTGCATCAAAGTAAAAGACATGTATTTAAAGAATAGAACTCACTATTGATTGAAATGAAAGGATTACAAAGTGTGCTTCTTCTCCTCCAACTACACTAAGCAGCAGCAAAATAAAACCTAAAACTAATGGAGAAGCAAGAACAAGAGGGAGAGGAGGGATTACAATGGTATATATAGACTAATACATGGTTAAGATTAATTTGGCAAGAATTGGAGGACTCTAAATCACATCTCATAGTCCAAGAATGCTCTTCCCCGACAACCTGAACCACGACCGAAATTTCAGCCGAATTGGAGCGTTTTGATCCGCGAGTGGTGGATCCAAATCTGCCACTGGCGGATCAAATGTGTCTGATCCGGTTGAAATTTTGCGTCCCACTTTATTTCTTCATTTGGCATGAGGGGTGAAGTCCTGGTCTTCTGGCTCGAATCACTTTGAGTTTAATTGGAAATATACTTATTTTATTCAAGTCATGTGTCACCATATTTTGCACTTCACAATCAGGTCCCTCGGGGTTTGCACTTGGGTCCTTCCTGCATGGCAAGCCAGTCCTTGTGCATTACAAATAGGTTCAGAACATTTCCAATCAGTCCATACTTGCTACATTTATGTCATTTTTTCTCCTTTCCTCTTCTTTATTACCTAACTCCTGAAACACTACAAACAAGTAGAGTAGTACAATATTGGCGTAAAATAAAGGATATATAGCATGAATATGATACTAATCAGGACGCAAAATTTCAACGAGATCGGGAGCATTTGATCTGCCAGTGGTGGATTTCGATCTGCCACTGGCGGATCAAAACGCTCCAATTGGGCGGCAATTTCGGTCGCGGTTCAGGTTATCGGGGCAGAACATTCCTGGACTATCAGATGTGATTTAGAGTCGTCCGATTATTCCCAGATTAATCCTAACCATGTATTAGTCTATATATACCATTGTAATCCCTCCTCTCCACCTCTTCTCCCTCCTTCCACCATTAGAGTAGGTTTACTTTCCTGTTTTAGTAGTGTAATAAGGGGGTTGGATAGGAGGAAACTTTGAATTTTGTTTCTTAATGTAGTTTTGTTCTTGTTCTACACTTTAGTGTCTTTACTTGGATGCAATTTCTTTTATGTTGTTATTTGGTTAATCTTGTTTTCAGTAATTTACATTATGGGTTTTGGTTGTTTTTATGCTTTCTTTAGTGTAGAGATGAGTAGAGAGTAGTCCATCCCAATGGGGGGGTGGAGAGGAAGGTGATTTGATCATGTGATGGATTAGTGTGTGTTAATCTTAATCCTTTGAGCTTTACATGATTTCCGTAATCATTTAATGAGATTTCAGTCATATCTTTGATGTGCTAATGCTCTTGAATAAAACTTAGCACATGCTTAGATTAGTGGGCCTATTTTATGAGGAATGATGAGGTTAGGATAAGGATTGAGTGGAAGAAGGAAACAAGGCATGTGCATGCATGTGCTCATGTTGGCTTACTCAAATTAATGTCTTGTATGTTTTAATGAATACGATAAATCTTGTTTAATGTGGAGACCTAGTTGGATTTGAGTCATTTTCCATGTGAACATATTAGCTATATTTCAATTATTGTCTTGTATGTTTTCATGATAATGACTTATCTTATTTCATGTGGAGGCAAAGTTGGAATTGAGTTTTATGGATTCTATGAAAGACATGTTTTGATGAGCATATTTGAACACACACACACAACACACATTTTCTTATTCGCATTCTTTCTCTACTCCCCGAGGGGTTTTGCACAGCCGCGATGAAGCGGTGACAAGTACGGGTCGATCCGCGGGGAGGTGAGTAGCCTCTGGTTTGTGAGAAATCAAGTGGCGCATAAAGGGAGAAAAGAAGTGATTATGCTAAAGCTAAACTACACTAAACCAATAAATACGAAATGCAAAAGAAAGCACGAAAGATTGGAAATCAGAAAGAGAAACCCCTAAGGGGTGGAGTGTGTGCACATATGAAGTGAAATAAGTGATGAACGATGCATGTAAGTATGTATGTGTATGTATTGTGTGTGTGTCTTAATGCATAGGAAGTGTCTAAAGATGTGGCAAAACCTATCAATCCATTCACACAACGTATCGGCAATTACCACTTGATTAACATAAGATTAGGCTCAACATGAGAAGTGTCTAAAGATATGGCAAGACTCATCAAAAACCATAAACGCATGTGAAGAAAAAAGGTAAGCATGGGAGGTGTCTAAATGTAATGGCAAAACCCATCAAAACAAAGTTTCTTCAATCAATCAAGCAAGCAAACACAAACACAAACACATAACTAACATGTAGCATATTCAATAGGAAAGTTCAGTCAATAAACACGAGAAAACTAAGCATGGTAAGTGTCTAAATCTTATCGCAAAAGCCACCAAAATCCCCCAACATGTAGTTGATTAAAATACCCCCAATGAACATACAAAACATGCAAGTCTACAAAATAAAAAAAATCATCAAATATCAAAACTTCACAATATATATATGAACATCATCTCCACCCCCCAAATAGGATGGATCTACTCACTACACATTATTCTAGCAATTAAACTAAATAAGAAAGGAGACATTATAACTAATTTAGCCTAAGATCAAAGAAATAAGACTAAACTAAGCATGCATAAAAAAGAAACAACATGAGAACAAACAATGAAAAATTATTTTATGAAATGGCTCACATTACTTGTAGCACTCTTCTCCACCTTGAGTTTTTGCTCCCAGACTTACTCCAGTAGAGAGAATGCCACCAAGCAATAGGTGAATACAAAAGGAGAGGAAGAGTTCTATATATAGGCATGGAAAAAGCTAATCGGGGACAATCCCCCGGTATGGGCCTAAAACGCATACCACCAATGGACTAAATACAACCTAATTCAACACCCGACCGAATCACGTGTAATTTGAGACAAAATGGACAGCCAATTGGCAATCTAAATGGTCTTGATCGGGTCGAATTTCAGGTGGCTTGATTTCTTTGTGTTTGATGAACCCGATTTGGTTGTTGATGGTTGGGCCCAGATTTAATTGCCAAAATACTACTCATTATGTTGTGGAGCTTCTTGATTTTCTCATTGATCCTTTTGGTTTTACATCTGGGTACTTCTCTCTTTCATTTCAGTCCATAAGTCTTGCAACTTCGTCCTTTTCTTTGCTTTTGAGTACTTTTCATGCATCTTCTCTTCAACCTTAGTTATTCCTGAAACTCAAACACAGAACTCGTTACGTAGCATTGTTTAGGCTCAAAATAATGGATATAAGACACGAATGTATGCATGATATGACGCCAATCAAATACCCGCACATCTAACTTTCACTAGTCCCAAGCAAACCAAAGAAAGAGAAAAATGAAAGAAAGGAAAAAGCATACGAAAAATAGGGAAATCCTAACTCACTTTCGTAGGAATCACGGTTGCACTTAGCACGTACAACAAGTCATTAAACCTCCTTGTCGCCAAAGAGGAGGAGTGTTGTCTCCTGAGGGTTTTCAGCGGATATACCAACAAAATCCGAACATTGATGCATTATTCAATCAAGAAACTCGACTCGATGGACTCATTTTGGTCGATCATTGGACACAGTAATCCTACGGGCCGACTCTATATATGTATCAAGTCTACACACCTAGCCTAATGAACCATTCGTGCAAGTTAATTAAGGACTTAAGTGAAATACATGGACAACCTCAACATCCTCAAGTGATACAAAGTGTAAAGTCCATTAAGGTTCTTATTTGCAAAACCATTTTTTTCATTTTCTTTTCTTTTTCTTACTAGTTAGAGTTTCATTCTCCCAGGGTCAGGTTTCGTCCATCATTGCCTATGAGGACTTACACTATAACGTACACCTTTCCCCTAATCTCCACATAGGGCAATCCTTACTACCCACGTAACGGGAGTTCGGTCGGTGCATCCCAAGTCAGATGACTCGACAACACCATGCACAAAGTTCCCTCAGACCTAATTTCCTGAGTGATAGGAGTCGTGCAAAAAGACAGAACACCTACTCACTTATTTCTTATCTACACATGAACCAAAACCCCTACACTTAATGTCTCACAACAAGATTTAAAGGGTCCTTGACTACAACAAACTTCCTTATATTAACAGACACAAATTATTGACTCACTAGGTTCAAGGTAGACTTCTTTAAATGTTTCAGTACTGAAACCCTATGATTACTCGACCCCAAGGGAAAACTGGGGAGCATCCTAACGACTAGATAACTCCTAAAGCCACTGTACTAGAAATCGTAATGCATCAAGTTCAAGACAATTTTGGGAGCTTTCTTTTTACTTTCTCTCTCAACGGTTTTGCACATGCCAAACACACGAAATACCCACAAAACATTTTCTTTCGCAAACACATGAAGATTTTGAAAGAAATGTCAAAATCTTAAAGCACAAGGCAAGCAAAAGAAGACAAGTCACCCAAAGATCATCCCAAGCAGATATATCGATATTAAATGGAGCACACTAACATGACCCTAACAATACAAACAAAATAAAACGAAAAGCAAAACGAATAATACTCGACTCCACATATATACAAACGTAAAGCACCCCCACACTTACTTCATGCATTGTCCTCAATGAATGTGAGTATGAAACTACATGGATTTATGCATGAGAAAGAAAAGATATCACCAACGTGAAGCACAATGAGAGTTTCATGGTCATGTTGACGGACATAACCCCGAATTCCCAAAAACCTGTGAGATACTTAAGAAATGAGACAAATACGTCAAACAACTGTGACCCAAATACACAAGGGTTGGGGCCCACAACAATCAATGCTCACTAATGGTGTCTTTGATTGTATTTTTTTAAATAACTATGTACAAAAATAAGTTCATATATTCATTTGTCAAAGAACATCAAATGGGAATCTCAAAAGTGGGTCAATGCACTTGGAAAGGGAACATGACACCACGTGGGGCCAGAATACTCATGTTTGGGCCCCCTCGCAAATAGCACAAGATGAAAGGAAAAGTTCATGAATTAGACGCAAAGGTGTCTCATTCAAAGGATCAAACTGAAAGAGCTTGAATATCTCAAGAGTTTGGGAAATATGGGGCAAGGTAAGAAGAGTTTCTCTCTGCGGTACTGAAGTTATGATCGTCAATCCAAACTCTCCAACCAACAGGCTGGTGGGTCGGAACGAGGTCAACAACCTCGTCATGTATTCTGACTCACCAGACGAACAAAAACCGAGTCTCACACCCAAGGTATCCTCCAAGGAACTTCTAATACCCTCACTAGAAATGTAGTTGTTTGATGATCCATAATTTCCAAGGTGATCAAGAACAATAGTGAGAGGCAAATTCTCATCAGATCGTTTGAAATTAAGGGTACTAGGGAGCTCTTGCTCCACCAGAATTTAGTCCTTAAGAGGCACAACATGTAGATCATGTGGCTCAAGGGCCACGGGACAAAAAGATAAGGCACAATCTTGTAAAGACGCATAATGAAGCTGGTCCATGTTATTCTCAATTTGGATCGAATCCCCCACCACGTCTTCGTGAATTGAAAACCCAAGTCCCTTAGACTGACTAGGAATTTGAATTTGAAAAGTTGTTCTTTGAATTTGCGGATTTGGTGGTGGCTCGATATCAGAAGATAAATCCTCATGTTGACAAGAAATATCACCCTCCTCATGTTTATTTAATTGTTGTGTAATTTGACTCACATACATTTCCATAGTTTGCATGGAATTTGGAGTGGACTTCATTACATTTTGAGTGGTTTCCATGAACGTTTTGATGGTTTTTTTCTAAAGAATCAAGTCTAGGGTCAACTGTGAGGCTCAAGTGAGAATTTGGGAAATTATTGGGTTGGGTGTTGATTGGCTGAGAATGAGTCCAATGATTTGGAGTAGGGTGTTGGTAGAATTCTGGATATTCGGGAGGAGAATACTGGAGTGGAAATGATGTATAAGAATTTGAATAAGAGTTGTCTCCCCACGAATCCATCCCTCTCGGGTTGTATGCAGTTGCGTAAGGGTCACATTGAGCATTTGGCGAAAAGGTGTGCTCATACTCAGGCTCTGGGGCAACATAAGGACATTCACCGAAGGCATGACCACTCAACCCACAATAGTCACACGGTACAACTAATGGAGCTACCGGTGCACTCATGTCATCTACCACATGCATGAAAGAGGCCAAATGTCCTTGTAATGTCTTAGTATGTTGACCAACATATGATCCGACATAACTAGATGGTTGTCTAGCAGTCGGTGCCTCTCTCATATCACCCCAATATGAAGATTGTGGAGCCACACAATTAAGATCGTCCCAACCATACAGGGTGTTTGTCTGAGGCACCTTAGGATGCATGGGTCCGGAGTATCAAGGAGAATTGTCCTGGTCCCAACAATGATATAGATGGTCTCCCATGTAACCATCCATCTCAACAAAAAACTCTCGAGTCGACCACTCTCACCACAACGAGGCCAACCTCGCAAAAAGTGCTCGACTCGACCCTAAAATGCTAACAAAGAGTGTAAAGGGGCGGAGACTAGAAAGTAGAAACATGTGAGAAGAAGATGACTCATAGGAGAAGGGAAGAATCCCTAAAAACTAGCATGGGTAGTGGGAGAAGGTAGAAGCCTAATCTAGCCAGCACGACTCAAACAACTTATGGTTATAGGTCCTTAGGCTAGACGAAGCCTAACTTCGAGATCACTAGTCTTGACACACCTAACCTTCATACAACTAAGACCATAATGCCCAGCAAATGATACCAGATCTGGAGATCCAGTACCTACAACTATCGACAAGGCATGCGACGCCGATCAGGTCATGACGGTCTAAACTCAATCACTCTCCTAGTGCGTCCGAAATCCTTAGGGTCAATGTTTACTTGCTTTTAGAATGAAGGCTTTGATTAAGAGTGATTTTTGGGGTAAAGGAAAGGCTGATGAAAACCACCACCTTATCTTGTATGGGACAGCCCCTCCTAAATAGCGTTTTGAGTCTTATTCTAGCAATCAACTCTCCAATCAAACGCTCAACCCACTCTTGTTGCAATGCAATTCTTACTAAGTAATGCATGTTCATACGAAATGCATGAATGAGAGTAGAAAATGAAGGGAATGTGTTCTAAAAGTTTTACTTTTAAATGTCAATTATTATGAATTGAATGAGAAATCATTTTGTTCCTTGTTTATGTTATTCGTCTTTTAGAAGTGTTAAGGAAGAGCTCTTGGTCCTTAATCGTAGAGCTCTAAAAGATATTGGTTTACATAAAACAAAAGATATTCGCAATCATGGTAATTAACATGGAACATTAATTACCGAGTTAAGATTGTCGTGTTGGTCATAGATCATTGTAGCTCTACAAGTGAGTGACAACACGGGTATGCAAAAGAGGAAAATATTACTTTTGTATACTGAATAGACCTAATAAGTAAAATATTATAGAAATGTGTTTCTGTGTCATTAATATTTTACTGTGTCTTTGGTCCTTTGATATGAGACTTATATCTAATCACTTAAGGAATACTTAATTAGATCAGTGTCTTGAACTATCGATCAGTGTAGTGTAAAGGCATTGGTTGGTTAAGTACAACTTTTGTTGGAGAAGATAGTTAGTCAAAAGATTATCATTGCCCCTCTCAATTAAGTGATGATATTAGTGGGCCCCTTGATAAAGCAAAGTTATAATGTGCACAATGTGATTTGTGTTAAGTCACATATTTATAACTAGCTTAAAGAGATCAAGAAATGAATACTAATACAAAGATGACACAATACTACTTTGTGTGTATTCTTAATATCATGAGGCAAGGGACGGACACAAGTGGTGCACTCCATCACTAAATGGATCGGGTTTTGGTTCGAGTGGAATTAAGACATCTAACTAATTGGGAGCTATAATGTGTCGCTAGATACCGCTTATAGCTTGTGATATTAAGCTCTTAATATCACTGCCAACTTAGTTTAGATCCTCCCATAGGTCACACCGCAAAAACCGTGAAACAAGAAGCTTGATTTTTGGTTCATATGATGTGTCGGGTTTCTCATAGAAAATATGACACATGTGGTGAACAAGTAAAATCAATTATGTTGTATATAAACATAATTAGAGTCATGATAAATTCATATGAGATGCATATATTATGGGGTGCAATAATTTATTGTTGCATAGGATAATACATTTCATAAGTTGTGAATTTGCTAAAACCCCCTTAAGTTCAAATTTTGTTGGAAATAAATCCAAAATTTGAAATAGGCAAAATCGGGTAGACGTTCGGTAATCTGTTGAGGTTCGGTCGACCGAAGGATCTATGGATCGGTCAACCGAACGTGGAACGGATAATCGTAATTGATTGACCAAACTTGACCAAAGTGCCTGGAGCTTTGGTACGGTGTACCGAACCAGAAACGGTCGACCGAACAATGTCAAGTTCCGATATTTTCGGTTAACCGAATAGCACTCGGTCTTGGACGAGAATTGGTCCGATCGGTTAAGGAGAATTTTTCTCCTTAAGATTCGGTCATCCGTCGCGTACTCGGTTAAACGATCGTGACAAATTCGGTTAACCGAGTGGGACTCGGTAAACCGAACAGCGATCGATTTTCTGCCTTTGATTATTAAGAGATTAATTTGATCGATGGTTGGATTAGCTCCAAATTTGGTCAAACGTTTTGTGGGTGCATATAATGCATTATGGAATTAATTTGTGAGAGAAATTGTCATAAAACCGTGGCTTAAGAATAGCCATGATTAAGAGTAAGATTGGAACCTATAAATAGGTCCTTATTCTCCCTAATTGTGACACACAATTCAATAATTATTTTCTCTCTTAATTCACCACAAAAACCCACGAAAATTCTCTTAGTTTTCTAAGTCTTTGGAAGGAGAAATCTCAGAGGCTAAGGAAGGGGTTTGTAGCTAGATTCTAAGCTTGTTTGGAGATCGATTGGCTAGCTCCTTTCTCTCCAACCTTGTTTAGGGTTTCGGTGAACACTCGGAGGCATCCGGCGTGGCGAGAAGCATCCCCAACGTCTCCGAATCTTCAAGAAGTTTTTGAGAACTTCTAGGTATGAATTTCGGAGTCCTTGTTTGTTTTAATAGAGTTTTGAAACTAGATGTTAAAACAAACCGATGCATGCATGAAATAAATCAAAGAAAATTGTAATTGATCCTTATTATACATGAAAATTCGAAAATATATATGTATAATTAAACATGAAATCCTACAGTGGTATCAGAGCTTAGGGTTCAATTTTCTCATGATTTATGGCTGTAAACAAATCTAGTTTACCATCTAGGATTTAAACAATTCGTTTTACCGGTTTTTCGGTCTTTAAATGTTTGTTGAAATAATTCTTTATAATAATTCGTTTTAAATGTTTTGAATGTTTAAAGATGACATATAATTATTAGAATTATGATTTAGACATAAGTCTAACTTGCAATAATTTCGTTTTAAGTATAAACGATTATTTTGTAAGAGAATCAACAAAACCGAAAAACTGCGATTCATCTTTCCATTGGAAATTGGATGAACAGCGGTTCATAATTAATTTGTGAACTATGGATGTATGAAAAATGTTTTTAATGGATTTCAAAATATTTTTCAAAGAATTGTTGAGAATTCTAGATGATTGATAAATTAGATTCTGTAGTTTATAGCAATTGCGTGCATGGATGCTTGAGTTGCTTTGCAGGATTGTGAGTTTATATGTTCCAAATCAGAAGCTATGAATGTATGTTATTATTATAATACAGGGGCTTGTGTATGTAAAAGCCAAAATTCTCTCTATTTCCGTCTTTTAGATAGTTGCATTTGCATACGAGAGGTTTTTACATAGGACTTGCACTAGTCGGTTTTATCGAATGTGAGGAGCATGTTTATTTTCTGTAAAATCTACATCTCCGGTGCAAGAGGAAGTCGCCGCTGTAGCGCATTGATCGAGGATCGAGGATCAGGGATCGAAGATCAAGGATCAAAGGGAACATATAAACTCACGCGATATGGATTGTGTGAATGTTTAATTTCTGTTTTTATAATTTCTGCTATGCATGTGATGAATGATGAATGTTAGGATGTGTATAAATTTTAATATGCATGATAAACTAAAATTCAAAATCACATGTTGATAAATGAAATTGTCCAACAAAAATTAAGATTAATTTTTCCTTCTTATTTCATCCACTAGCAGCCATTGATCGAGGGATACTCTGCTCGCCCTTAGCGGGAGATAGCTCCCTCTATCTTTGGGAATAGTGGGAGATATAAAGGTTGTCTGTTGTTGTGCCACAATTAAATATATGAGGTGTGTTTCACCCTAGTGAACCCCAAGTATGTTTAGTTGTGAATACAATAGATAAACGTATCTCGTATCAAATGAAAATAAGTTTTCTTAACATTACCTAGAGCCCTCGCTCGGTTTTGGGAAAAAGTTTTTCTTACGAGGATAGGTCGCATTCCCTCATAATTAAAACGACAAGAGTCACAAAAGTTTGAAGATGCTAAATGTTGCTAAAATTCAAAAAGGTTGTGATTAGAAAATGTTTTTCTTACCTTGATGTTGTAATGTATTCGATAGCCCTTAGGTAGTCTATATTACAATTGATGGGATCTTGGATTACTGCATTTACGGGCAAGATTTTATTTGCAGTATTTACATCATATTCGATATATATATGTATGTATGTATTAAAACATAAAATTGGCATTAAAACCTATATAATTTATTTTGTAGAAATGTCAAATATCCAACCAATTGTGCGATCTATGATCGAAAAGAACCCTTTGCAAAATGATGGCTCAAACTTCATGAAATGGCAACTCAATCTTAATATCGTGTTGAGGTTTGAAAAACTGTCTCATATTTTGGATGGTGAAATCCCAAAATTAAATGAGAAGGCAACCGATAAAGAGAAAGAGGCGATAGCCAAGTGGGAAGACCAAGAGAACCAAGTTCACGGTCTTATACTAGCATCCATGGGTGACTCGCTTCAAGCGAAATACTTGGATTCAAAACCCAAGAAGACCATGGAGGCTCTAACCAAGATGTTCATGGATAGTGCCCGAAAGGAGCGCTATAAGACCACCATCGCACTCACAAGGTGCCATATGGCGGAGGGAACATCGGTATCCATGCATTTTCTCACGATGCAAGGATACCTTGAGAAGTTGTCGAAGCTCTCTTCTCCAATGCCAGTGGACATTGCCGAAGATCTAATTCTTGGCTCTCTAGCCCCGTCCTTTAAGGATTTTGTGATGCACTATCATGTGCGTGAAAAAGGGGTGAGTCTTGAGGAGCTTCACAACGCTCTCAAAATGGCTGAAGTTGATATGGGCAAGAGTAGGGACCATGAGGTCCTTGCTATCCATAAGAAGAGCAAAAAGATCAACAAAGGTAAAGGCAAATTTACCAAAGAAACGTCAATCAAGAGCAAGGGAGTAGGAGGTGCTCATGGGAGTGCCTCAAGGGGGAAATCTTTCAAATCTCCAACTCCCAACATGGAGTGCTTTCACTGCGGTGAAAAGGGACACATCCAACCGAATTGCCCCAAGTACAAGGAAGACCTTGAAAATGGGATGATTGAACGTAGGCGCCCGAGAAGCGCCATAGGTATGTTTGTTATTGAGATAAATTTAATCACCTCTATCCTTGATTTGGTAATGGTTACCGGATCTTGTGCTCACATAATTTTGATGTGCAGCTATTGAAGGATAGGAAGGAACTCGTGGAGAACGAGATGATATTGAAGATTAGAAATAGTACAAGCATCGCTGTGATTGTACAAGATTCTATGGAACTTCAATAGTCTAGTGATTTAAATTTATGTTTTGTAGAATGTTTGTTATGTACCTTCGATTAGCAAGAACTATTTTGTATCAAGTTTTGGATATGGATAAATTTTAATAAATATTTTAATTCTTGCTTGCCTATATCGAAGAATGGAATTTTCTATGCAAATACATTCATATGGAATGATTTCTATTTGCTTGAAATAAATAATGAACAAACTCAAACAAACAATAACAAAAGAGAAAGTAAGATAACTCACGTGAATGATACAATCTTGTAGCACTATCGGATTGGTCAAATAAATGACCAAGAGACCTTTCAAGAAGAAAGGAAAGAAAGCGAATAACTAATTGGATATGATACATTCTAATGTATGTGGTCCGATAAGTACAAGTGCAAGAGACGGTTTAAGGTACTTCATTTTGTTTACGGACAATTATAGTCATTATGGCTATATTTGTCTAATGGGAAGCAAAAATGAATTCTTTGACAAGTTCAAGGAATTCGAGAATGGAGTAGCGAACCAACTCAACAAAGAATATCGAGTCTCTATGAAAAGTCGTAGGGGTGAGTGCATAGAATACCTAATTTGACTCATTCCTAAAGTAGGAATAGGATATTGCTCGACATGGTTCGATCAATAATGAGTCAATTTAAATTGCCGATTTACTTTTGGAATTATGCACTACAAATAATGACAAACTCACTAAATAATGTTCCATCCAAATCCGTGGAGAAAATGGTTTATGAGCTATGGAGTTGAAAGACACCTAAGCTCGACTTTCTCAAGATTTGGGGTGGTGAGGTATACATCAAGAAATTGATGTCGACCAAGCTTCAACCAAAAGCGGATAAGTGCTTCTATATAGGTTGTCCTCGTATGACAAGAGGATACTACTTTTGGTATATCACCTCCAATCGAAAGATTGTAGAGAGAGATATGGTTTTTCTGGAATTTCTGGAAAAGAGAGAAAAGTAGTGGGAGTAGAGTTGAGCTTGAGGAAACTCAAGATACTCTACAAGATCATGATGTGAATGTTGCATTCAAAATCATGAAGACCCAACCGAGATTCATTTGGTTAGTGGGAGCATGAGCGAGAGATCCTTACAAGAAATTGTGAGAGAATCTCAATCATCCTCACCTAGTGTGCGTTCGAGAGTCGAACATGAACCTATTCCTCAAGAAATTGTGGAAGAAGTTCGAGAGACACAAGAAGAACCAAAAGAACTAAGAAGGTCAATGAGGGAAAGGAAGAAACCCAATAAGTATGTGGGACTTCATGAGATCATGGTACTAGATACCAAAGATCCCTCGACCTTCCGAGAAGCAATAGAAAAGACTCCAAACTATGGTTAAAAGCATGGAATCCGAAGTAGAATCCATGTATGATAATCAAGTATGAAACTTGACTAGCCTTCCTCAAGAGAAAATATCATTTGGTATAAATGAGCTTTTAGGAGGAAGATAGACATGGATAGTAACTTGACAACCTACAAAGCAAGGCTTGTAGCAAAAGTTATACTCAAATTCAAGAAATTGACTTTGATGAAATTTTTGAGAAGTTGCCATATTAAAAATCTATTCGGATTATGCTCACTATTACCGCATTTCACAATTGTGGGATATGGAAAATGGATATCAAAATGGCGTTCTTTAAACAAGAACTTGGAGGAGGATATGTACATGGTACAACCTCAAGGTTTTGATGATCCAAATAGTAGCGAGAAGAAATGCAAGTTTCGAGAATCCATTTATGGATTGAAGCAAGCATCGAGGAGTTGGAACAAACGCTTTGACGAAGAGGTGAAGAAAATTCACTTCATTCAAAGTAAAGGAGTACCTTGTATATACAAGGAGATTAGTGGGAGCCATGTAGTACTTCTGATCTTATATGTCGATGACATATTGCTCATGAGCAATCATATACCTTTGCATTAGCAAACGAGAAATTTCGTTGAAATCAGTGTATTCAATGAAAAGAAAAGGATGAGGCTCAACACATCTTGAGAATCAAGATACATTGAGATACATCCTGTAGACTCATTGGCTTCGGTCAACGTGCATACATTGACAAGGTCTTTGGAAATGTTCAGGGTGAACAATTCCGATATGGACAATATGCCAATAAGTATGAGTATAGGTGTGCAACTCAAGAAGTCTCAATGTGCTCAATCACACAAAGACTTGGAGTACATGAAGGTATCCCTTATGCTTCGGCAAAAGAAAGGACCATGTACACAATGACTTGCACAAGACTCAATATCTCATATGCTCTAAACGTGACAAGTGGTCACCAATCCAACGCAAGTCCTAATCGTAGGATTGCGGTCAAGAATATTCTGAAGTACCTTAACCGGACTAAAGATAATGTTCTTGTTTATGGAAGACAAAGGAGAAAATAGCCGAGGGCTGTTTTGATGCAATTTTTATAGGAATTCTAGACAATAAGAGGTTGGAGTGATGATGCGTCATCATTATCGAAGGTGGAGGTATGAGCTAGTGTAGTTAGCAGTAATATCACTACAGCTAACTCAACCACCAACAAAAGACAAAATAAATAAATAGGTGGACACAACAGTGGCACAACTGATCCATTCAACAAACCTTCATACCAAGCTAAGGGGCGAAATATATTTCGAGTCCATGGATCCGAGGATCCATGTGGATTGGCTTGATAGGTGATTTAGGAAGGTTACCCTAGTTATTAATATTTTATACATTGAGAATGTATGTGAAAGAAAACTTTGATAACAAGTGGGAGATTGAAGGGAATGTGTTCTAGAAGTTTTACTTTTAAATGTCAATTATTATGAATTGAATGAGAAATCATTTTGTTCCTTGTTTATGTTATTCGTCTTTTAGAAGTGTTAAGGAAGATGCTCTTGGTCCTTAATCGTAGAGCTCTAAAAGATATTGGTTTACATAAAACAAAAGATATTCGCAATCATGGTAATTAACATGGAACATTAATTACCGAGTTAAGATTGTCGTGTTGGTCATAGATCATTGTAGCTCTACAAGTGAGTGACAACACGGGTATGCAAAAGAGGAAAATATTACTTTTGTATACTGAATAGACCTAATAAGTAAAATATTATAGAAATGTGTTTCTGTGTCATTAATATTTTACTGTGTCTTTGGTCCTTTGATATGAGACTTATATCTAATCACTTAAGGAATACTTAATTAGATCAGTGTCTTGAACTATCGATCAGTGTAGTGTAAAGGCATTGGTTGGTTAAGTACAACTTTTGTTGGAGAAGATAGTTAGTCAAAAGATTATCATTGCCCCTCTTAATTGAGTGATGATATTAGTGGGCCCCTTGATAAAGCAAAGTTATAATGTGCACAATGTGATTTGAGTTAAGTCACATATTTATAACTAGCTTAAAGAGATCAAGAAATGAATACTAATACAAAGATGACACAATACTACTTTGTGTGTATTCTTAATATCATGAGGCAAGGGACGGACACAAGTGGTGCACTCCATCACTAAATGGATCGGGTTTTGGTTCGAGTGGAATTAAGACATCTAACTAATTGGGAGCTATAATGTGTAGCTAGATACCGCTTATAGCTTGTGATATTAAGCTCTTAATATCACTGCCAACTTAGTTTAGATCCTCCCATAGGTCACACCGCAAAAACCGTGAAACAAGAAGCTTGATTTTTGGTTCATATGATGTGTCGGGTTTCTCATAGAAAATATGACACATGTGGTGAACAAGTAAAATCAATTATGTTGTATATAAACATAATTAGAGTCATGATAAATTCATATGAGATGCATATATTATGGGGTGCAATAATTTATTGTTGCATAGGATAATACATTGCATAAGTTGTGAATTTGCTAAAACCCCCTTAAGTTCAAATTTTGTTGGAAATAAATCCAAAATTTGAAATAGGCAAAATCGGGTAGACGTTCGGTAATCCGTTGAGGTTCGGTCGACCGAAGGATCTATGGATCGGTCAACCGAACGTGGAACGGATAATCGTAATTGATTGACCGAACTTGACCAAAGTGCCTGGAGCTTTGGTACGGTGTACCGAACCAGAAACGGTCGACCGAACAATGTCAAGTTCCGATATTTTCGGTTAACCGTTGAGGTTCGGTCGACCGAAGGATCTATGGATCGGTCAACCGAACGTGGAACGGATAATCGTAATTGATTGACCGAACTTGACCAAAGTGCCTGGAGCTTTGGTACGGTGTACCGAACCAGAAACGGTCGACCGAACAATGTCAAGTTCTGATATTTTCGGTTAACCGAATAGCACTCGGTCTTGGACGAGAATTGGTCCGATCGGTTAAGGAGAATTTTTCTCCTTAAGATTCGGTCATCCATCGCGTACTCGGTTAAACGATCGTGACAAATTCGGTTAACCGAGTGGGACTCGGTAAACCGAACAGCGATCGATTTTCTGCCTTTGATTATTAAGAGATTAATTTGATCGATGGTTGGATTAGCTCCAAATTTGGTCAAACGTTTTGTGGGTGCATATAATGCATTATGGAATTAATTTGTGAGAGAAATTGTCATAAAACCGTGGCTTAAGAATAGCCATGATTAAGAGTAAGATTGGAACCTATAAATAGGTCCTTATTCTCCCTAATTGTGACACACAATTCAATAATTATTTTCTCTCTTAATTCACCACAAAAACCCACGAAAATTCTCTTAGTTTTCTAAGTCTTTGGAAGGAGAAATCTCAGAGGCTATGGAAGGGGTTTGTAGCTAGATTCTAAGCTTGTTTGGAGATCGATTGGCTAGCTCCTTTCTCTCCAACCTTGTTTAGGGTGTCGGTGAACACTCGGAGGCATCCGGCGCGGCGAGAAGCATCACCAACGTCTCCGAATCTTCAAAAAGTTTTTGAGAACTTCTAGGTATGAATTTCGGAGCCCTTGTTTGTTTTAATAGAGTTTTGAAACTAGATGTTAAAACAAACCGATGCATGCATGAAATAAATCAAAGAAAATTGTAATTGATCCTTATTATACATGAAAATTCGAAAATATATATGTATAATTAAACATGAAATCCTACATTACGTACCTCACGCCAGCACTCAGCAACTAAAGTAAAGATAAAATAAAAGACAATCTACGTGCCTAAGTCAAGTACATGATACATGACCTAAACAAGAAAGAATGCCTAATCTTTTGTTTTGGGTTTTAGGGTCCAAGTTGCTTAAAGGGAGATTGTTTATTGATCTGAGGGCAAACTAAACTCAGAGCATGCCAAATTAATCCCCAGACCTCTATATCAAATAAAGAAACAAGACAGAGAAAGAAGAAGTGGAGAGGAGCTTACCATACCGATAGTTGGCAGTCTTAGGCCGTTGATTGGCGGTCCAACAAATCTGTTTGCCTCCAAACTTCTCCAGTTGCCTCCCATTACGTCTCCAAGTCTCCTGAGACAAAGAAAAACTACAAACAAAAAATTAAATCAACCTGAATCGTCCAAACCAGAGTCTGGACTGGCACCTCCCTGGCAACGGTGCCAAAAACTTGTTGGTTCATTTTATTAATTACCGCAAGTGCACGGCCGCGATGAAGTGGTGACAAGTACGGGTCGATCCGCGGGGAGGTGAGTAGCCTCTGGTTTGTCAGAAATCAAGTGGTGAATAAAGGGAGAAAATATGTGATTATGCTAAAGCTAAACTACACTAAACCAATAAATACGAAATGCGAAAGAAAGCACGAAAGATTGGAAATCAGAAAGAGAAACCCCTAGGGGGTGGAGTGTGTGCACATATGAAGTGAAATAAGTGATGAACGATGCATGTAAGTATGTATGTGTATGTGTTGTGTGTGCCTTAATGCATAGGAAGTGTCTAAAGATGTGGCAAAACCTATCAATCCATTCACACAACGTATCGGCAATTACCACTTGATTAACATAAGATTAGGCTCAACATGATAAGTGTCTAAAGATATGGCAAGACTAATCAAAAACCATAAACGCATGTGAAGAAAAAAGGTAAGCATGGGAGGTGTCTAAATGTTATGGCAAAACCCATCAAAACAAAGTTTCTTCAATCAATCAAGCAAGCAAACACAAATACCGCAAACATCAATAGGAAAGTTCAGTCAATAAACACGAGAAAACTAAGCATGGGAAATGTCTAAATCTTATCGCAAAAGCCGTCAAAATCCCCCAACATGTAGTTTATTAAAATACCCC
Source organism: Triglochin maritima (assembly GCA_963682175.1). Lineage (NCBI taxonomy): Eukaryota > Viridiplantae > Streptophyta > Magnoliopsida > Alismatales > Juncaginaceae > Triglochin > Triglochin maritima. The sequence continues at coordinate 23,964,822 of OY821789.1, forward strand.
CAATGAACATACAAAACATGCAAGTCTACCAAATAAAAAAAATCATCAAACATCCAAACTTCACAATATATATATGAACATCATCTCCACCCCCCAAAGGGGATGGATCTACTCACTACACATTATTCTAGCAATTAAACTAAATAAGAAAGGAGACATTATAACTAATTTAGCCTAAGATCAAAGAAATAAGACTAAACTAAGCATGCATAAAAAAGAAAGAACATGAGAACAAACAATGAAAAATTATTTTATTAAATGACTCACATTACTTGTAGCATTCTTCTCCACCTTGAGTTTTTGCTCCCAGACTTACTCCAGTAGAGAGAATGCCACCAAGCAATAGGTGAATACAAAAGGAGAGGAAGAGTTCTATATATAGGCATGGAAAAAGCTAATCGGGGACAATCCCCCGGTATGGGCCTAAAACGCATACCACCAACGGACTAAATACAACCTAATTCAACACCCAACCGAATCACGTGTAATTTGAGACAAAATGGACAGCCAATTGGCGATCTAAATGGTCTTGATCGGGTCGAATTTCAGGTGGCTTGATTTCTTTGTGTTTGATGAACCCGATTTGGTTGTTGATGGTTGGGCCCAGATTTAATTGCCAAAATACTACTCATTTAGGTGTGGAGCTTCTTTATTTGCTCATTGATCATTTTGGTTTTACATCCGGATCCTTCTCTCTTTCATTTCAGTCCATAGGTCTTGCAACTTCGTCCTTTTCTTTGCTTTTGAGTACTTTTTATGTATCTTCTCTTCAACCCTATTTAATCCTGAAACTCAAACATAAAACTCATTACGTAGCATTGTTTAGGCTCAAAATAATGGATATAAGACATGAATGTATGCATGATATGATTCGAATCATGTAGTTTCGATCGCATATCTCTTTTCTAGTCCCTCACTCGAGTATTGTGAATCTGATTCGCACACGCTCCCTATGGACCATCCTGTATTCGCCACCGCTTCAACGTAGCTGTGCACCTGCGGTATTTTAACTGATTCAATCACAAAACCACCCTAACTTCTCTTGGGGGCCTAGTGGGGGCAACGGTCAGAGGTCACACGCTAAACCTCAACCTCCACCTCATCACCCTCCACGCCCATCGGCGATCTATCAAACCCCACATCAAAGGTCTCAACCCCATACTCACCAACCTACTCAGGTTGCACCATCAGATTATTCTAGATTGACTCTACCTCAGCGGGTTGACCCCGGGGACTCCACTCTTGAACAAACCATTCATGTGTTCATGTAGAGCACAGAAACCATGCTTACGGCCAATAACTCCACGGTCAAATCATTGGAAATGCAAGTCAGCCAGTTGGCTCATCAACTCAATGAACATGAGAAGGGTCAATTCCCAAGTCAACCAGACGTGAATCCCTGAGGTACACAATCTCAAGGAAGGCCACTTGTTCCTCAAGCTACCTCTCAACCGACCCATCATGTTAATGTGATTCATACTCTGAGGTCTGGTAAGGAGGTGGACAACCAAATTGGGTTGCCTTCCTTGCAATCATTATCTCTTGGTGTCATCAGACCTGCGGTGATACTTGCATCTATGAGGGAGTCGGATCCTGAGGTTCCCTCAACAAATACTTCCAGGACAGAGCTTGATCTTGAGGTTCCTTCTACATTTATTTCGACAAGGGGGTCTCATGAGGCCGAACCCTGAGGCCCCCTTGTCTCATCATGAATCAAAGAAATCATATTTTGCGGTCCCCATTCATGTTTCCACGGAATAGAATGTTGAAGTTCCTTCGAAAGACCCTTATGCCCCGAATGTGCCATTCCCTGAGCGCCTTAAAAAGAAAACTTCTGATCAGCATGATAAAATGCTTGAGATCTTTCGGCAAGTTAAGGTGAACATCCCTCTGTTGGAGGTGATTCAGCAAATGTCACTTTATGCCAAGGTTCTCAAAGATTTATGCACCAAGAAGAGGAAGACCAACGTTCCCAAGAAAACTTTCTTGCTGCTAATGTGAGTTCATTGTTGGCACAACCCACGCAAGTCAAATGCAAGGACCCTGGTTGCCCTACTATTTCTTGTGTGATTGGAGAGGTGTCAATACATCGAGCTTTATTGGACCTTGGTGCATCTGTTAATTTTCTACCGTATTCGGTCTACGTCTACCTTAGTCTTGGAGACCTCAAACAAACAAAAACCACTCTTCAATTGGCTGATATGTCTATGAAGAAACCAAGGGGCGTGGTGGAAGATGTTTTGATCAAAGTGGGAGAGTTGATTTATCTAGTAGATTTCTTTGTTTTGGATACTGAACCTGTGCCAAACACACTTGGACAAATTGTTGTTATTTTGGGGCAACCATTTGTAGTGACTTCCAATGCCTTGACCAATTGTCACAATGGTCTGATGCACTTGACATATGGTAGTTAGTGTGCTAATTTCACAGCTTCACCATCGGCAAGACGCCAGGTGCCTTCGATGACCCTTTGGGGTCAACCTTATCCAGGGTATGAATAAGATTGAAGTAGAAGGGAGAATCAATGAGAGGAGAGAGAAGGAGTGGCGAAACATGGGAAACCTAGGTTTCTCTAGGGTTTCGACCTCATTTCCCCACCAAATCTCTTGGTTTTTGCATCAAAATGGATCCCAAGCTGAGTTCTACTCGTGTGAAACTAGAGGATGGAGATTGTGACGTAAAAGAGGATCTCTATCGACCACCTTTGCAAGGCTCAACCCCAAACTTAGGGGGTGAAGCTCACGCACCACATCTAGGGAGTACCACTACTCCCCCAACGAAGTGGAGTGAATTGTTCACGGCCGGACCAAGTGTGTCCACGACGCTAGAGTTCATCCCTCCGGTTGTGAAGGGAGGGGAAAAAGTGGCTTTGTGCTCCAAGCAAGAAGTGGTTGATGCCTTTAAGAGATGGGATAATGTTTTAGTTGGTTACTTTATTGCTTTCAAACCACACTTGCCAACACTTGAGAAGCACCTCTACAAGATGTAGGGTTTGGATGGAGGCATGGAGGTCATCAAGAGGAGTCAAGTCTTCCTCATCTTCCGGTTCACACTTGGAGAGGATTGGAAACATGTGCTTGAAAGGGGACCATGGTTCATTCGTGAGTGCCCCCTTGTGGTTCAGGAGTGGGCTCCGGATGTAGTGTTGAAAAGGGCGAGCATCACCACGGTAGCCATTTGAATTTGTCTCCCGGAGCTAGACCTCCGATTTTGGTAAAAAAGAACGTTGAGCAACATTGTAAGCATCCTTGGGAGGTCGTTATACCTGGATGAGCAAACTACCTCGGGGAGGAGACTAGCCTTTGCAAGGCTATGTGTGGAAGTGGCTCATGATTTCACATATCCGAGTTGGGTGGATGTTCAAGTAGAAGGGGCCGGAACACATAAAGTGTATGTGGAGTATGAATGGAGGCCCGAATATTCCACGGATTGTATGGAGTTTGGTCACATTATGGAGAAGTGCCCGAGGAAATAAGTGGCTGCAAAGAAGCATGTGGAGGCGCCAAACGAGAAGGATGCGAGATGGATAGTAGTTAGCCGAGGAACGGCTAGAAATGAGGATGCAAGTGAAAGGAGGGTGAAGGGGTCACTCGAGAGCTTCGATGGACAAAGGCATGAAGATGGTAACAGTGCCTCGGCGGTATGGTGGCTGACCGGAGAGGGAAGGAGAGAGGAGAAGGTGGACGGGATGATGACGTGGAGGGAGGAGGCGATGAGGTGGAGAAAGGTGCAAGTGAGGAGGTGTCGTGTGGAAAGGCATGTCAGGAGGAAGCAATGGAAGGTAATAATTTAATTGAGGCACATTTTTGCTCCTTAACAATCTTGGAGGGAGCAAATGAGGCTAGGCCATGTGGCACGAGACAAAATGGATTGCCTCCCCAAAGCTTCAACGGTTTCTAACATGAGTACACAAGGGAGGGAGCCTATTGGTGCACAAAAAGAGCAAAGAGAAATGGGAGGGGAAAGTGCTAGGCCCATTTCTGGAACAACCAATGGGGGAGGGACTTGAAGCTCTTGACATATTTGGGCCAATGAGAAGAGGACCAGCTCCTTTGGTAAGGACAAAGTGGGGTACGAGGTGGATATGCTTGGGGGACACTTAGTGGAGGAAACTCAAATTGAAGGGAGTGGGAAATGCGAAGTGGGTCTTGTGCTTTGTTTGGGAACACATGCTGCAAGTGATGATGCGGTGGCTTGTGTGGGAGGGGCCACTCATGGAGAAACCACAATTGGAATGATAAGGATGTGCAATCTGGGCAAGGGGCTAGGCTGCAAGGGGGTGGGGCAAGGACAAGTACCTCTACGGATTGGGAAAGTGATCCAAATGGGCTAGCCTCATTTGTGCATGAGGAGATGGGTTGGGCCTCTCCCTCGAGAGTGGCACTTGGAAAGGAACCTTTGAGGAAAGTAAAAATGCAAAGTGGGGAAGCTTTGAGATACTCGGTAATGATATGGATTTGGTGGTGGGGGATCAAGAAAAGAGGGAGACATGCATGCAAACAGAAAGCTCCCCACCATCGACACTTAGGCACTCTGGGAGGAAAATTAGTAGTAAAACCATTCCATGTGGAGGTAAAGGGGGTCACCCTGCACCTTTAAATCCATGAATATCCTAATGTGGAATGTGCGAGGAGCAAATGGACATGGTCGTGCACTCATGATTAGGGGTCGAACAAAGGAGGTGAACCCGCATGTGGTGTGCCTTGTGGAGCATAAGGTTAAGCATAAAAAGATTGAGCGTTTCAAGCGAGCGATTTGGCCTAGTGCTTGGATGTCAAATAACATGATTGTTGACTCCGGGCGGATCTTGGTGCTTTGGAATGACCAATTAATGGATATGAGTGTTACATTCGAAACATCACAACTCCTACACTTCAAGGTGAGACTAAACAGGGATGGAACCGAATTTGACCTCACAGTTGTCTATGGTGATAATGGGCATATGGATAGGAGAGCCTTATGGAATGATCTTCTTAAAGTGGCACCACCCGCACCAAGGCGATGGATGGTGGGGGGACTTTAATTGCATTCGTAGGGTGAGTTGCTAATGATTTGCAGGTGACACCCCTTCCCCCCTCCCTCATCTTACCACAACTTTTACCGGCGGAGGGGACAGAGTTAACACGTGAACTTCACTGAAGGAGTTGGAGGATGTGGTGCTTGATTGACATCATTTCATGCTTATATTTGTATCTTATATCCATTATCTTACACCTAAGCAATGCTACGTTGTGAGTTTTATGTTTGAATTTCAGAAATAAAGACCACAACAAATTCCAGCCGGATCCAGAGTTTATGGACCGCTAATTGGCGGTCCAGATCTCTCCGGATCCGCAAAGATTTCGCGTGCACATGTATTAGTGTTTGTTTAGGGTGTTTTTGGTATTTGTTTAGTCCAATACCGGGGGATTGTCCCGGATTACCTTTTTCTATGGTTATAAATAAAACTCTCCCTCCGCTCTTGTACCCCACCTCTCTCTTGGTGGCCACCCTCTCTACTAGGAGTTCAAGCCTTGAAGCAAAAACCCTGGTGGAGAGAGGCTACTTGTAATTGAGTGAGTAATAATAGATGTTTTCCTTTAGTTATGTTGTTTCTTTCTTAGTTTAATTTCATTTCATATGCTTGCGTGCTTCTTTAGTTTTATGTCATTTTAGCTTCTTTAATATTCTTTGCTTGCTTAGTTTAATTTCATTTCAGTAGAATGTTTCATTTTAATGTAGGTTGTAGTGTAATGATTAGTGAGTAGTTCCATCGCCATTTGGGGGGTGGAGAAATATGTGATATGATCATGTGGTGTATTAGGTGTGTGTTATCTTAATCCATTGAGCCTTATATGATTTCCATAACCATCTTTATATGTTGTGAGGAGCATAATTGAACACACACACACATCTTTATATTCACATTATTTATCTACCCCCTATGGGGTTTAGTTTTATTGCTTGTCTTCCATTTCCTTTCGCATTTTAGTGTAGTTTAGTGTAATCAACCTTTCTCTCCTTTCTTTCCCACTTGCCTTCGAACAAACCAAAAGTCGACACACCTCCCTGTGGATCGACCCGTATTTTCCACCGCTTCAACGAGGTCGTGCACTTGCGGTTTAATTAAAACGAATCAATCAGTGTTGAACGTAAACGTGGATAAAGCGCCGGGACCCGATGGCTTCAATACAAAGTTCTTCAAGACTGCATAGGATCTCATCAAGAGAGATGTGTTCATGGCCATACGTTCTTGTATGGACAGCGGGAAGGTGCTGGCGCAATGGAACTCCACATCAATCACGCTCATCCCAAAGAAGAAATCTCCGCTCTCGGTGGAGGATTATTGACCATAGCACTGTGTAACATGACCTATAGATTCACATCCAAAGTACTTGCAAACCGCTTGAAAGGGCTGCTACCACGTCTAATTGGAGAAAATCAAAGTGCTTTTGTCAAAGGAAGGAGAATTGGGGACAACATACTCCTTGCACATGAGCTATGTCATAACCTCCACCTCGACAAAGGGAAGGGACGCATGTCCATTAAGATTGACATCCTAAAAGTGTATGACTCCATCTCGTAGGCATTCCTAGATGAAGTGTTGAAAGGATTTGGCTTCCCGATTAAGTGGAGGAGACTTATTATGAATTGTGTTCGAGCCTCTTTTGTGGTGACGGTAAATTGTACCAACTCCTCCCCTTTTGTGGCTAGAAATGGCTTAAGACAAGGTGATCCATTGGCGCCCTACTTGTTTGTTATGTGTATAAAAGTCTTGACTGAGATGGTGAAGAAGGTGGTTATAGATGGACGTATTCAGCCGCTTGCTTGTGGAGATATCACTGTATCGTACTTACTATTTACTGATGATGTTCTATTGTTGAGAGGGCCACAAAGGAAAATGTGCAAGCTATAGGGGTGTACTTGAGGAATTCATAGTTTGCTCGGGGCTGAGTTTTAGTGTGCCAAAAATCCAAATCTTTATGGGGGGAGGGGTGAAGCGCGGCATGGTGCATGGATTGCAGCACACCTTGGTATGGAGCGAAAGGAGTTCCCCGTCACCTACCTTGGGCTGCCATTGTTCTCTGGGAGGATGGGGAGAACCCATTGCACGACGCTTGTGAACATGGTGAAGGCACGACTTAGCACTTGGCAGCATAATTTCTTATCCATTGCGGGAAGGATGGAACTTGTGAGAAGCGTCCTTGTTTCCCTTAGCATATATTGGACCTCCACCTTCCTAATCCCTCGAAGAATCTTGCAAGAGATCGAGGGCCTTATGTGTCACTTTATATGGCGGGTCCAAAGAAGTGGGTTGTGGTAGCTTGGAGAGATATATGTACACCAAAGGATGAAGGCAGGTTTGGTCTCAAATGCCTAATAGACTGGAATGATGTGGAACTACTACGCTTGTTTTGGCTTGTAGTGGCAGAAGGAAACTCTCTTTGGGTGAAGTGTGTGCGCCAGAAATACTTGACGAACCGCTCCATTTGGCTTGCACGACCTCCACTCACCTCCTCTTGGGTTTGGAGGGGGCTACTTAGAGTCTGAGACATTGCTAGACGACACATCCAATACGAGATGGGGAGTGGCAAAGGGATCCGTTTCTTCCAATTTCCTTGGTGTGGAGAACCATTTCAAAGTGAGAGTTGGAGGGAACGGTTACACTATGAATTGGGAGTGCCTTGGGACACGAAAGTTTCATATTTCATTAGAGAAGGCGAGTGGAGTCTTCCACCCCCAAGATCCACCTTGATGGAGGAAGTCCACATGAGGATAAAAATACATGAATTTATGGAGGCACGGACCAGCAAAACAGGATAGACGGAAAGGGTGCCACTCTTGGAATTAAAGATGTGTGGAAATGGGTGAAGCCACCGGGAAGCAAGGTCGCATGGGCTGGTATGGTGTGGCATAAGCATTCTTTTTCTAAGCATGCACTCATAGCTTGGAGGGCATTGAGGGTCGTCTACTCATCAAGAGACTTATGAAGCAAAGAGGAGCAAAGCACGACCTGGTTTGCAGTCTTTGCGAGAGGGATGAGGAAGACATGGAGCATCTATTTAGGGGGTGCACATATATAAAGGAGGTTTGGGCAGCTCTACTAAACCTCTTGAAGCTCAGAACTAGAGTTGCACAATCTTTAGAAGGCAAAGCTACACGTCTCTCACACGTGTGCGGTAGCCAGCTTGAAAATGAGGTGCGGCGGTGGGCTCTCAATGCTATGATACACGAGTGTGGGCCCGAGCGAAACCGAAGAATTTTCGAGGGAGAAAAGAAATTACCGGCATATATAGTGGCTGCCATCAAAGACACTAATCGATTCCTATGGGACAAAGTTAAGAATCTTACGAAGAGTGAAGAGGAAGAGGAAGAATTCAGATCACGTGGAGTTAGGCTAGCTGATACGCATTTGTACGTAGGATAACGTTACTTATACCTACAACGTAGAGCTTGCGATATCATGTACAAGTAAGGCAGAGGCCGGGTATGCATGTAGCATACACCCGTGCACTTATCATCTATTTTGTAGGTCGTAAACATTACTTAGTTAATATATTTCGAGGCCAAGCCTCCCTTTTGCTTCGCAAAAAAAATTGAAGTCCAAGGCACCTTCAAGTATTTCACAAAGTTGTTCGATTGATATCCTAATGGTTATGAAGATGTTTCACCAGGGTTGGCGCAAGAAGATGCCCTATCTTGTGATCATGTGGCCTTTGAGCCACATCATTTCGATCATGCCATTCTTGAGCCACAAGATACCATTTTTGTGGCCTCTGGGCCACCTGCACTTCACTCTGTATCTGTTGTGGACCCCATGTGGGTTAAGAATCAACCACCTGATACCCTACAATTCAAACAACCTGACAGAGGTTTACCTCTCATTCATGCATCCTATCTTGGTCATTTTCAAGAGGCATCAAACGACCACAATGCTTATAAGGGTGTTAGGTGGTCAAGAAATTCTATTTCTGGACTTCCCCATCTGGGTAATAAGTCCAGGATGTCACCTTGTGTATATGAAATGATCCCGGTGCCCCAAATGTCGGTTGGAGGGTATATATTGATGACCCTCGGCTTTGTCATGGAATGGAAGCATATTTGTTTCCATTTCTTTCACAGACCCTGGTTTTGAGAGGCATGAACCACCATTCGTGGTTCGTAAACCTCTCATTACTCCACCTCTTTCTTGTGTTGCGAGCACATGCAGGTGCATTTCTGGTTCGAGAGATGGCGGGTTCCCATTTGATGTCCGTTGACATACGAAGATGGGAGCTCATTTTTGTACATAGTTATTTTTCAAAAAAAGAAAAAAATAGAAAAAAAAACTCCAAGAGTGAGCATTGATTGTTGTGGGCCCCAACCCTTGTGTATTTGGGCCCCATTTTTGTCACGTATTTGTCTCGCTACTTCAGTATTTCACAGGTTTGGAGGGAAATTCGGGTTTGTGTTCGTCAACACGACCATGAAACATTCCTTGTGCCTCAAAGTTTGGTGAGATCTTAACTTTTGCATGCCAAAGCCATGTATTATCATGCCTCCATTCATTGAGGACAATACAGGAAGTAAGTACGGGGTGTATTTTACGTGTGTACTGTTTAATCATTTTAAATACTGCAAGTGCACAGCCACGTTGAAGCGGTGGTAAGTACGAGTCGATTCTTAGGGAGCTGAGTAGTCTTTGGTTTTTCAGAAATCAAATGGCAACAAAAAGGGAGAATAGTTTGTCTATGCTAATCTACGCTACACTAAACTATTAAGAAGAAAAATGCAAAGTAAAGCAACTAATGATTACTTCGAATCAAAACTAAAAGCATGTAAAACTAAGATGGAATCAAGAAGAGAAAGACCCCTAGCGGTGGAATGTGTGCACAAATGTAAAAAGATGGTGAAGAATGCATTATATAGGCACAAATGTAGGTAATGTTTTCATGTATAGGAAGTGTCTAAAGGTTATGGCAAAACCTATCAATCCATTCACTAACCAAGTTGATTAATATTCATATACACAAGCTGTTTATTTCAGAACCTAAACAAGCATGAGAGGTGTCTAAGATGTGTGGCAAAACCCATCAAGTGTAGTATTCTACTCTAACAAGAAAGCATACATTCACATTTATCAACACAATCAAAATAAAGCATTCATATTCATTCTTTAATACATGTATTAACATCATCTCCACCCCCAAAGGGGATTGATCTACTCAATGCACATTATTCTAACAATTAAACTAAAGAAGAAAGGAAACATTCTAACTACTTTACACTACAATCAAAGAAATAAAACTAAGCTAAGCATGCATAAAGAAACAACATAGGAACAAAACAATGGAAAAATTATTTTATTAAATGACTCACATTGAAGGTAGCATTCTTCTCCACCTTGAGATTTGGCTCCAAGGCTTACTCCAAGTAGAGAGAATGCCACCAAGCAATGGGTGATTACAATAGAAGGTGAAGAGTTCTAATTATAGCTATAGAAAAAGGAAATCCGGGACAATCCCTTGGTATGGGACTAAACAAATACCAAAAATAGACTATATACGCTCTAATACATGACCCACATAAATCTTAGCGGATGCAGACCAAAAAAGACCGCCAATAAGCGGTCTTGAACCGCCAATTGGCGGTCGACAGTGTTTGTATCGCTCTAGATTTTCTTCTAGGCTTTTCTGAATTGCTTGGCTTGTCTTTGATGCATCTACTTCGCTTGTTGGAGCTCCGACCCGAATAGAATTGCCAAAATATTCCCCATGATGGTGTGAAATATTCTTGTTTGCTCATTGGTCCTTCGATCTTACGTTCAGGTCCTTCGATCTTGCATGTTTGTCATTGAGTCTCTCAACTCAGTCATTTTTCATGCTTTTAGGTCTTTTATGTCTCTTCTCTTCAAACCTATTTATTTCTTAAATTCAAACATAAAACTCGTCACGTAGCATTGTTTAGATGAAATATAATGGATATAAGATACAAATGTAAGCATGAAATGATGTCAATCAAATACCCACGCACCTAACTTTTGCTAGTCCCGAGCAAAACAAAGAAAGAGAAAAGCATACGAAAAACAAGAAATCCTAACTCACTTTCGTAGGAATCACTGTTATAGTTTGCACATGCAACAAGCTCTTAAACCTCCTTGTCACCAAGGAGGAGGAATGTTGTCTCCTGAGGGTTTTCAGCGGATACACCCACAAAATCCAAACAAAGATGCATTATTCAACCTGGCTACACGACTCGTTGGACTTATTTTGTCGATCACTGGACGCGGTAATGCTACCGCCCGACTCTATATATGTAATCAGTCCACACACCTAGCCATATGAATCATTTGTGAAAGTTAATTAAGGACTTAAGTGCAAGACATGGACAACCTCACCATCCTCAAGTGATACAAAGTGTAAAGTCCATTAAGGTTCTTATTTGCATTACCTTTTTTTCCTTTTTCTTTTTGTATCGTTTCTTAATTAATTTTTTTTTTCTTTCTTTTTATTAGTTGGAGTTTCATTCCCCCAGGGTGAGGTTTCGTGCATCATTGCCTATGAGGACTTACACTATCACACTGTTGACATCAAAAAATTATATTTTTAAAACATTTCATAAAATTCGAATTACCGAATTGACAAATTATGACTCGTTGACTTGAGGGGTAGAACCGAAAAGTGATGACCTCATAATTAGAAGTGATGGCCATATTCCTTTTAAATATACATGCAAAGGTTCTTCATACCTAATTAGTCATGGTCTCATAATTGGATATGAATGACTTGAGGGGGTATAATGAAATTTAACCAACAAAATAAATACGAAATAAATAAATCAAGGAAACCTGCATGTGCATGTGCATGTATACGTGATAAATTCGAACTTCATAACCATGTTGGATAATATTAATATATTAACAAAGGGATCACGATGAAGATTGGTTTCCTTCTCAGCTCTAACCACTCATACACAAACCCATCTCAACCTCTCCTAACCGTTCCCCACCCCACGACTATACACGTCCCACCATCCATCACCACACGTCCTCCTCTCAAGCCTTTCTTTTTTCTTTTCAAAGCTATAAAAGCTCATCACCCCCAACACGGAAGGGAGGATTCCAGTGACAATTCCATACACAATACCCGTACACACAAATTCGATAGAAAACACACCTCTCCTTCCACTGCCTGTCTCGTTCCCTTCAAAATACAACTCCATACACAGGCGCACACATCCATGCCCGAGAAAGGAGAAAGATTTGTGGTGAGTAAAACAGAAGAAAGGAGTTTGGTTCTTTGTTGTTGGTATAGATAATCCGACGACTCTTGTTAAGAAGGGTGGCAAGCCCAGCGGCGACTCCGACTCCGTCAATTCCAACGACGACACCTTCGACAACTCCGGACAACTACAACATCGAAAACAATTCGACCTCTCCAGATCACTCCGACAGCGTTGTTCCACCAGCCAGTGATACGCCGACCGCGACATCGACAACGCCGGACTCGGCAACAGCCGTGGTCGCCACATCTTGCAGCATCAACATCTCCGCTACTTCTTCAAACGACTCCGGCTTCGTCAAATTTCCGTAGCAATTCCGGCAGGTGCAACATTAGCGTCGGTGATGGTTTCACCTTAAAATAAAAGAAATAAAAAAGGTCATTCCGGTCACTGTCCTATTTAAAAAGGATTGGTCTCCGGTTTACTTCGAAAAAAACATGATCATTCGGTCACTGTCCTATTTAGAAAGGAATGGTCTCCGGATGGTCGTCCGATTTGCCAAACGACCGCCTCCTTTAAGGATTCGGCTCGTTCGGTTTCGAAAAAACAAAAGTCATTCCGGTCACTGTCCTATTTAAAAAGGATTGGTCTCCGGTTTAATCATTTATATTTTGAAAAAATAAAATAAAAAAAAGACACCGGAAGGTTGTCGAAATTTAGCCAAAAAAATAACAAATACTCAAACCAAATAAATATAATGGTTCTACATTTGATACAAAAAATAATGATAATAGCCAAAACTACATCAAATTGGCTTATATCAACATATATGAACAAATACTCAAACCAAATAAATATAATGGTTCTACATTTGATACAAAAAATAATGATAATAGCCAAAACTACATCAAATTGGCTTATATCAACATATATGATTGGTCACTACCGCAATATTATGGTTCCATATGAACCCAATATGAACGGCAAAATTTAAACGAAGTAACTGACTCAGGAAAGTTTACATAGTCAAAATTTGTATACACCCAGAAACATGAATATTAATGGGAGGAAATAAGAAAAATATATATATGTTGAAACGTATATTCAAGTGGATTTGGTTCACTCGACTAATGGAAAACTTGGATAACCGAAAGAAATATGTGCAAGGTTATTTTTTATTGGTGTTAGAATAACGATTACACCGAGACCGTTTAATTAATAAATTAATTTGGAATCAAGTCTGGAACTCAATCAGACATGAATCGAAACACCACTTAAAAATCAACATCTTGGTTTCTTAAGATTCAAACACCATCGTGCATTCTGGAACATTGCATGCCAATGTCGTTTATAAATATTAAGTTAATAAATACAATTATATTGTCGACATATGTGGGTTTTACTTTCTGTTAAAAGGTTAATTCTTCTATGTCCTAAGTAGCGTTCAGACTTAACGTGCATGGAGCCATGGAACTTGAGATAACGATCAATAAATACCATTGAGAGGATAATATAATATATATAAATAATAATAATACAATGAGAAGAATAAAAGTGGGAAAGGAAACTAGTGGCAATTTTCCTTCACGTACGTATACCTGCTTGGAGCCATGGATATATCTTAGCATGCAAGTGGGGTCCTTTTGCACATTAGGTCCAAATTGGATCCAATTATAGTGCAAGTCCCCATGCAAGACTTAACCTAAAGAGAAAAAAAGAGGACAACACCATAATAATACAATAGTGAATTTACAAATTAGTTCCCTTAAAAGGACGAATCGCAAACCCACCCCTAATGTGGATAAATTGCAACAGTATATAATTTGTACCAACGGATTTGCAAAATCAATCCTAAAATACAGGTAGTCCACCTAAATAGACAAAATTACAAATCCACCCCTAAATGTGGATAAATTGCAAAGTAAATCTTTGAAGTTACAAAATATGTCAACCAACCTAAAAATTCGAAAACAAACATAAAACATACATATTGACTACTCCAATAATAAGAGAGGATGCACGCCAAGCTCGATCTTGGGTTCCCTCTCTCTTATCGTTGAAGTGGTCAGAAATTAAAATACGGACTGCCTTAGTCGTAGGCGAGGATGCACGCCAAGCATGATCTTGGGTTCCCTCTCTCTTACAGGCGATGAAGTCTTCATTTAACAAACAAATGAACAAACCCAAATACAAAATAAAACATATATACAAAACCCTCCGGGTCACGAGGCTAAACTGTCCAAGACACTCAACAAATTGAGTATATAAAATATTCTCCCAGTTATGAGATTAAACTAACTATTTGATGATATTTATACATATGAATCATCGGCAATATAACAAAGATGCACACACAAAATCCTCCGGGTTATGAGGCTAAACTGACCAAGACATGACAATATTGACACCAAAAGAATAATCGTCCAAATAACATACATATACACAAATCACCTCCTAGGCTATGAGGTTAAACTAACCGTTTGTACGATATTATTCTAATATAAGAATTATCGTTGACAAATCAAACATAAATCCCCTCCGGGTTACGAGGCTAAACTGACCATATTGTGATATCACAACAAAAGGGAGATCATTATCGAATCGATCAAAGCACGAGTCAATAAATCCCCGTCCCTAATATATCGAAATATAAAAATCCTATTAATAAAATATATCTGAAATTGTTAATATAACAACAATTTTGGTTTATAGTTCACAAAAAAGGATGCTTATGTATCTTCCATTTGTGCAATGCATAAATTTGTCAACTCTTGTATTTCATATTTATTCCTTCTATTTAATAAAATGAAAGAAAATGTTGCACTTATTTACTTCATGGCTAGTTATTCACATTTATTTAATTTCCCGTACAAATGAATGATATGAGTATGACACAATGAGGCATTCTTCTATACGAAGTTGTAAGGTGCGGAATTCCACCATGAATTCTTGAGAGGTCTTCGCAACACCAATATATAACACAAAAGAACAAAAAACCCACGTTAAACAGAATGGCATGCCCGGTGGGACCTCTCATCCTCGTAGTCATGTCTCGTGTCATTAATCTAACATAAAACCTTCCACGTTGTACAGGAACGAAAATTTGCGATGGAAACTAGCATGAAGGTGATATTTACGGCTCCCGTCTCTTTTGGCTCCTTCGAGCCAGCCTTGTTGAATTATTCTTTTGAACACGGCCTCGTGACGGGTTATGAGATTGAAGTACCCATCAAGCCCTCAACTCCTAGTCCGGTGGGCAACATAGTTGTCGCTTCAGAAAAAGAACAATTGGAAGGGACATATCCTGAGTTTGCAATTGCTTAAATTCCTGAAGCACATGCCAAAATTTCGAAGAAGAAAAGTAACAAGATGCGCAAGCCAAAGGTGAAAGAAGCCAAATCATTGTCCAATCAGTCACCAAAGTGTCATGTATGACCCCAAAAGTCATTATTGGGAAATTTCAAGGCTCATAAAAGGGTTGGAGGGAACCCGAAGGCACTTAACGACAAATAAATGTCGCTCATCCTGAATAAAATTAATAATTATGAGATGGTGATTCTCTCTAGTAGAGATGTCTACCGTCTCACTGGAGTACGCATGACCGAAAACATTTCGATGAATGATTGCTTCACAATTCCAGCTCGCGTGTTGGTATGTGCAATTAAACTGAGAATGAGAGCGCAGAAATTGGGTGTCAACCTAACATCTTCGCCTGTTTTTAGCAGTTCTCTCATCCCAATGGAGTGTAGAGTTATCTCGTCCTCCCCACTTAACGGAAATCCTTTTAGGCCATATCCTAAGAGGATGAAAGTTTCCCGAAGTGGGAAATCAGTTTTGATCGATGGGAGTCGTTTCAGTCTGACAGACGACGAGCTAGAAATAATGGAACCTAACTATTCTGTGAATATATCGACGAATAATCGATATGATATTTTGAGGAGAACAGACGAGGAAAAGCCTATGTTAAGAAGAAAGAAATATGCCCGAACTTCTGTTTGGGACAGGATCGGTAGCGGCACATCGTGTCCGTCCGTATTCGAACGCATTTCTCGTCATCCGAAGACAAGGTCTGAAACCCGGAGTGTTAGAATGAAGTGGGATGGAAATCTCAAAATTGAAACAAATCCCGAGGTGCGAAAAAAAGAAAAGTCAAGTAAGTTGGAAATCAAACGGATTAATTTATCCAAAAGGCAGGTTCTAACAGTGTTAGTCAAATCCGATGATCGATTGGAGGGTACAGGGTCTACATCTGATAGTGATACCCTTACTCACAGTTGTTATATGGTACAAATAACTGAAAATCCCTACAAAAAAACGAGGAGAGAAACAAATGATGACCTGCCGAACACTATAGAAGAACTCCAAGACATAGTCTCCCAACCAGGTGCAGACACAAGGAGGAAAGAAAGGGCTAGGCAGAAGTTGAGAAATCTAGAGAAGCAACCAATACCCGAAGAAGAATTTGGGAATTCAAGACAGGACGACACCCCAACTTTTGTGGATGAGCAAATATCGAAGGGGTATGCTAGCGGTGAAGAAGAAGTACCAGTTCAGACTGTGTATACAACCGGAGAATCTTCAAGAGAAGATAATTTCAAAAAACAAATAGAAGACCTTCAACAAATGGTCTTGCAACTGTCTGCAACCATCGAGTCAATGAACTTGGAAAAAGAACGAGAAGTGGCCGGACAAAGGGACATGGTTGAACAAGCCGTGAACGCTCGATTCTCGGAGATGAGCAACACTGATCAGAGGCCGTTAAATCTCCTAAACCCTTACACAGTTCCATGTCCAATAAAGCATTTGGAGACCAGATTACCCGTCGGACATGTGCAACCAAAATTCACAAAATATAATGGGACGGGAGAACCGCGAGAACATCTAGCTCATTTTACAGCTTAGTGTGGAGACCTCGCAAACGACGAGTCGTACTTGCTAAAGTTGTTCGTTCTTTCATTGAGTGGACCAGCTTTTGAATGGTATGGGACGTTAAAACCAAACTCTGTCCCCAATTGGAGTACCACGCAAACACTGTTTATTCAACGGTTTTTCACTACCGTTAGGAAAGTCTCAATCGCAGAATTGAGCATGCTTAAACAAAGAATCGGAGAATCATCCACCGATTTTATATTACGATGGAGGAATACTTCAATGTATTGCTCACAGGAAATTGAACAGGTTGAAGCCGTTCGTCTTTGTCAAAGCAACTTCAGGCCTGAACTCGGATGGAAATTGGTCGGAGAAGATATACAAACTTTCGAGCGTTTGAACACTAAAGCTCGAGATGCCGAATTATTCTTACAACAATATCTGAACATTTTTCCTACCACTCCTTTATCTTCGGGGACTTCCAAAGTCAAAAAGTATGAAAAGAGAAAGGAGGTTAAGGAGGGTCACAACACATTCGCCCAAGGAAGGAGAATGGAAGGGAAGCATGAAACACCTCAACAAGCTCCAAGACCCAGAACCACCGTAGAAGAGAGAAGAAACAAACCTTACTCTTTCCGAAGAGATAAAGTAAAGAAGCTCTTTCAACGCGCAATAGAAGTGGGAAAGCTTCGCCTTCCGGAACGAAAACGGCCAAGAGATGTCGACAAATCAAGTGAACCAAATTATTGCTTGTACCATAGGATGTTGGGTCACATAGTCGAAGATTGTTGGGTCTTTAAAGATATAATGCAGAATATGATAGAGAAAGGAGAAATTGAGCTCAATAACTCAATTAGGGTTGATCCACCACAACCTCATCATTATCCTGGTGAAAAGGAAACTGTTCATGTTGTTGAATCTACTCACGTGACTTTTCCACCATGCCATATCGAAGATTTGATCTGTCAAATGATGAAATGCATGCCTTGGGTGACTGTTCAACAAGAAGAAGTAACTCCCACTAATCAGACGTTAGTGAAGGAAATCGTTCGGGATCCAAGGAAGGGTAAGGCTCCTATTGTCAAGGAACCAACCAACAACAAAGAAACAATTCATGTAATCCAAAAACTAAAAGATAGTATGGAAGATATTGTTAACGAGATGGAGGGGTGCGTTTGTACTAGTCTGGCTTCTACCTCATATGGGGCAACATCAAAAGATGACGACAACGAAAGTTGGCAAGTTGTGACACATCGAAAGAAATCGTCTCAACCTCAAGCACCGCCACTGCTGCCACAAAAGCAATATTCAAGACAACATCTTCGTCGAGCCCTCAAATACCTAAAGAAAAGAAGTAAAGCAAAGAAGCCAGTGGAACCAAAGAAAACACCAAATGAGCTAAGCCCGTTGGAAAGATTGCAAAAACTAATTAACAAGTTGAAGGAGTACGAGCAGGGTACCCCGAAAAATATAACTTTGGAAGATTATATGCCATGGGAACTATTGCTGGAAAAGAGAAGGGACGAGCCCTCGGGTGAAGAACCCGAAGATAAGACCAAACCAATTGTACACGAGTGTCGAATGGTGGGTTCATCTCCAGTCAACAGTGTTGGTTCACCTACAGGAATCAAGGAAATGTTTTCGTGGAGCGATGAACCCAGTAATGAAGATGAAGGAATAAATTTCATCCAACTAAGGAAGGGTAAAATCCTGTCATCTACCCCAAAAAAACCCAAAAGTAAAGAAGTTAATTCGTCCAAGCAGTTGGTTAGTGAAGCCGACGAAAACAAAAATAATGATCAGGAAGCAGTTGAAGGAACGAAACAATCTTCAAGCAATGAACCTAATGACACCAAATCAAAAGTCAATTACGATGTCATTGCTCATTTGAAGAAAATCCCCGCTCTCCTTAGTATACATGATGCTTTGCAACTGGCACCCGAATTGAAGGATGCTCTCATTCAAGCTTTGCAAAGATCAACAATATATGAAGCTCATCTGGCCGAGACCCAATCCGTATTCAAGCAAGGAATCACGCCAATCACCTTCAGCAAGGAAGATATGCTTCTGAAACATATAGATCATAATCGCCCTCTTTATTGCAAAGGAACCATGGAAGGTCACTCCGTGGGACGCATACTCATTGATCCTGGTTCTTCAGTAAACCTCATACCGATGACCACACTAGCAAAGCTTTCCATCGCAAGGACAGATTTAAGCCCATCCGATATAGTCATACATGGGTTTGATCAACATTCACAAACTCCCATTGGCATGGTAGTGTTGAAACTCGTCTTTGGAGAATTTGAGACCGATGCAACGTTCTATGTGCTGAATGTGGGAACATCATATAAAGCATTGTTGGGACGTCCTTGGCTTCACGAAAATTTTGTTGTTCCCTCCACCGTCCACCAATGCTTCAAATACATACACAATGGGAAGGAGCACAGATTCTTTGGAGAGTGCCAACCATTTGAAGCACATGAAGTACATTTCCATGATGCTCGCTACTTTCTCGATGAACCTAAAGAAGGCAAAGCCCCCCCTCTCATACAAAAGTTCAATATGAGGAGTAATATACTCCCAGAAATAATAGAACTCGGTAATGACGATGAAGAACCTGCATTCAAAGTTGTTACACCTTCCAAGCGAGTAGACGGAATGAGGCAGTCTCTAAACACCAAGAAGCAGGTTAAGATTTCAGGTCCAACTATCAAATCAGATAGTAAGAAGGTGAAGGCAACATATACAATAGACTCTAATACGGTGATGACATTGCCGCCATGCACTATAAAGGCACTCGAAAAGCGAGAAGTGGACGTAGTAAAGTCTTTGAAGACTTTCATTGTTCCGTCAAAGAAAAAAAGTGGGAAGATAACTTTCTATAAAGGCGAACCACAACGTGTCGAGTCAAATACTCCCTTTGGCAAAACAAATGAAGTTGATGATGATGCTGATTTGGATGATTTCACCATCAATCCGAAGGTCTTGACAGCTTTCAGAAATAGAAGAGAGAATCGTCCATATAAGAAGAAGGAACAACAAAAATATGAACAAATATGGCGGCCGAAAGATGACAAGGGACGTGATAGTACACGGCAAGGGAAAGATCGCAGGAGTCTTGGTTGCTCAAACCACTTAAAGAAGCAAATGACGTTACATATAACGGTATGCTCCGCAGATATTGAGTGAAAGGATGTTGCGCAAGTCGAAGGATTCTTCGGTACTCAACAATTACAGGTTGATGAAAATCAGACTAATAGTGGATCAGAGGGTGAAGAAATATTGCTTCAAGGTCAGTCTGATGTCGAGGGTATTCTCCCAGCTCCACGAGAAATGGAAGAAGGGGGCAAGCGACGGTTGATGAACTTTTAGAAGTAAACTTGGGATCCAATGAAGACCCAGAACCAACATTTATCAGTGCTTCTCTTAGCCTTAAAGAAAGGGAAGAGTACATAACTCTTCTTAAAGAAAATCATGATTGTTTCGCTTGGAATTATAAACAAATGCCAGGTGTAGACCGAAATGTTGCTGAGCACCGTTTATCCATCGATTCCAAACATCCAGGAGTAAAACAAGGGCCTCGCAGGATGCATCCGGATATTCGTGATTTAGTGATTGCAGAGATTGATAAGCTCATCAATGTTGGGTTCATCGGGCCTGTGATGTATACCAAGTGGTTATCAAATATTGTTCCAGTGCGAAAGAAAAATGGTCAGATTCGGGTTTGTGTAGATTTTCGTGATCTCAATAAAGCTTGTCCGAAAGATGATTTCCCCTTACCCATCACTGAACAGATGGTGGATGCTACAACTGGGTACGAAATCCTTAGTTTCATGGATGGATATTCTGGATATAATCAAATTATGATGGCCGAGGATGACAAAGTACATACAGCGTTCCGAACACCGAAGGGGGTTTTCTGTTATAAAGTCATGCCTTTTGGGTTGAGAAATGCTGGTGCGACATATCAACAAGCTATGACACAAATATTCAGCGATTTGCTGCATAAACAAGTTGAATGTTATGTAGATGATCTGGTAGTCAAATCTAAAAAGAAGATCGAACATCTATCCGATCTTAAACTTATATTTAAAAGAGTTCGGAAGTATAACCTCAAAATGAACCCATTGAAATGTGCCTTTGGAGTCACAAGTGGCAGATTCTTAGGTTTTGTGGTTAAGCACCAGGGCATCGAAGTTGATCCAACAAAAATCAAGGCAATTCAAGAACTCCCTCCAAAAAATTTGAAACAACTCAGATCACTTCAAGGACGTTTGGCGTATATAAGGCGTTTTATAGCAAATTTGTCTGGAAAATGCCAGCCTTTTTCTCGCCTCATGAAGAAAGGTGTAGCATTTGAATGGGATGAAGAATGTCAAAAAGGCTTTTGAAGATATAAAAAAGTATCTCCTTAATCCTCCTGTGCTAAGGGCACCGCAGGTAGGCAGGCCACTCATATTATACATCGCCGCCCAAGATTGCTCATTAGGAGCATTGCTTGCTCAAAAAACTGATGATGATAAAGAGCAAGCTTTATACTATTTGAGTAGGAGGTTAGTTGGGGCAGAATTTCAATATTCTGCAATCGAAAAAATATGCTTAGCATTGGTCTTTGCAGCTAAAAAAATGCGTCATTATAGGTTATCTCATAAAGTCCATCTCGTATCAAACGTGGATCCCATGAAATATATCATGACACGACCCACCCTGGCTGGACGTGGTGGCAAATGGACCCTTCTGTTGATGGAGTTTGACATTGAATATCTTCCGAGAAAGACAGTGAAAGGACAAGCTTTAGCGGACTTTCTTGCGGCTCACCCTTTGTCTAGCGATTCCCCATTGGCGACAGATCTCCCGGATGAAGAAATAATGATTGTTAAAACTAACAAAGAAGCTTGCTGGGAACTCTACTTTGATGGGGCTTGCCGTACTGAGATCACCGTTGATGGTCCGACGATTCGAGTCGGGGCAGGGATCGTGTTCTTCACTCCACAAAGCGGTATAATTCATTTTTCGTGCGCACTTGTCGATGAGAAGTCCAACAATGAAGCCGAATACGAAGCTCTTATAGTTGGATTAGAAATGGCCCTTGATATGAACATCAGAACTCTGGAAGCATATGGTGATTCTCTACTTGTTGTTCGACAAGTTAACGGTGTATATGAAGTTCGAAAAGAATAGCTAATACAATATCACGATGCAGTGCTTTGTCTGATTCGAAGGTTCGATAGTTTGAAAATATCACACGTTCCAAGAAGCAATAACTCTCATGTGGATGCCCTTGCAAAGTTAGCGACTAGTCCGACCCTTCCACCCCTAGGAGAAATGGAAGTTGTTATAAAAGATCGTCATCTTCTTCCAAGTATAGCGACGCTACGTGAAGACGAAGCAATAGAAGAAGTCCTCGTTGTAAATGATGAACGAGATGATGATTGGAGACAAGTGTTTGTGGACTTCTTTAAGCATGGTCAACAACCTATCGATAGAGCCAATCGAATGGAACTCAAAAGGCGAATTCCATCATTCGTGTTTGAAAATGACACACTTTACAGATTAGCACCCGGTAACCACAACACTGTGTATCTTCGATGTCTTTCAAAGGATGAAACACGAAAGATCCTTCAGGAAATTCATTCAGGAGAATGTGGCGGCCATCAAGCCGGACCAAAAATGCGACATCGAATTAAACTTATGGGCTATTATTGGCCCACTATGACTCAAGACTGCTTAGAGTATGCAAAGAAATGTGTCAAATGCCAAGAACATGGCAATCTATCTCACATGCCGCCCTCGAAACTGCATCCAACAATTGCATCTTGGCCATTTGCGGAGTGGGGAACAGATGTCGTTGGACCCTTCACTCCTACATCTCGGGGTTACAAATTCATACTAGCTGCAACAGATTACTTCTCTAGATGGGCGGAATTGGTTCCTCTTCGTGAAGTCACAGCTGATGCGGTCGTCAAGTTCTTCACCAACAATATTGTTCATCGATTTGGAGTCCCAAATAGAGTCCAATCCGATAATGGAACCAATTTCAAAAGTCAAAAAGTATATCGCTTTGCTAATAAATATAGTATTAATTGGAACTATTCCACTATATATAACCCATCTGCAAATGGGTTGGCAGAAGCCTTCAATAAAACTCTTTGTTCTATAATTGCTAAAACTGTAGAGTCAAATAAGCGGGATTGGCATGACCGTATGTATGAAGCACTCTGGGCCTACCGAACCACCTACAAAACTCCAACTGGTTGTACACTGTATTCCTTGATATATGGGGCAGAAGCTGTACTACCATTAGAAATTGAAATACCATCCCTCCGTGTAGCGTTGATGACTGACTTGACTAACGGCCTCAACATCAAAGTAAGGCTCGAAGAATTGTTGGACGCCGATGAACGGAGACTTAAAGCACAACAAAGCCTTGAGCTATATCGAGCCCGAATGCAAAGAGCTTTTGATAAGAAGGTTCACCCTCGAGCATTCAAGAAGGGTCAACTTGTTTGGGTGATGTCCAAAGATTGCATGGCTCATGGTTATGGAAAGAAATTAGACCCAAAATGGAAAGGTCCATATATTGTTGAGCTAGCATATGACAATGGGGCATATCTTTTAACCGATCATGAAGGGAAAAGGCCATACCCCCCACTAAACGGAAAATTCATCAAGCCATATTATTCATAAAAATATAAAAAAAAGGTTAAAAAAATGAGACCCTACGGACTTAGTGAAAACCCTAAAGGGTGCTAAGGGTAAAAAAAGTCAAAACTCGGTTGTCGACAACAGGCAAAATTGGGTACCCCTCTCCAAGAAAACCCGAAAGGGCTTGTAGGAAAAAACAAGTGGGGGTCAATTGTGGCGAAAACCCAAAAGGGCGGTGCAATTGATAAAAAAACCCCTCCTGAATAAGAGGTAAAACTTTTCAATAGAAATGTTCTACAAATCTATGAAGTACATCTGAGATTTGTAAGAACAATAATAATAATAATAATATAAAAACTTTCGCCGACGATGCAACATCCCTCGGGTCACTCTCCTACATATGAGAGTTCTTGAGGCGAAAGGGGTTATCAAAGTTCTATAGATCTATGAAGCATATCTAAGATTTGTAAGAACTTTCCAACTTTGTTGGGTGACATCCATATGAAGAGCGAGCATCCGGTACGATTTCAAAGATGAGATCCTTACTGTGGCTCCACAACTAATGGTTGTCATGATGTAAAAAAATCTTGTCCTCCTGGATAATGAGGCTAAACTTATTCATATATACATACATAGCCCAATCTCTTTTGTAGCCATAATAAGTCTACACACACATATCACCATCCTCCTAATAACGAGGCTAAACTTATTCATACATACATATATGTCACAATCTCATGAGTAGCAATAATAAGTCTACTCACATATACCGTCATCACCCTAAATATCAAGTAAAAAGGGTTGGCCACATTTGTTCCACAAATTTTACAAAACCATATAAAATTTGTAAAAAAAATGTCAATAAAATATATAATAAAAAAAAGAAATGCAAACAACTCTAATAATAAGAGAGGATGCACGCCAAGCTAGATTTTGGGTTCCCTCTCTCTCGTTGTTAGAGGAGTTTTGTAACGAACAAATAAACAAACAAACAAATTTTAAAAAAAAATCAAATAAAAAAAGCTTCCTGGGCGACGAGGCTAAATTTATATGCATGCCCTAATCCTCGAATAGCAATAATAAGTCTACTCTCATTTTTTTTCTTCTTCCTCTTGGGTAACGAGGCTAAACTTATCTATATATCCAAATCGTCTCAGTAGTAATCATAAGGCTACTTTCTGAATATATTCAACCTCGTGAGTAGCGAGGATAAACTTACTCATACAACAAAATCCTGAATAATAAGGATAAACTCATTCAAACGTGTTTCATCTCGTGAAGAACAAGGATAAATTTACTCATACACTTCAACCTCTGAATCAAGTGGAGAAATTTATTCAGCGCACTTCTCATATATAGATAAAAATGCAAACAAATTTAATAATAAGGGAGGATGCACGCCAAGCTCGATCTTGGGTTCCCTCTCTCCTATTGTTAGAAGAGTTTGCAAATATATATATACACATATATAATCAGATCAACAAAAAAACCCTCCTGAATAAGAGGTAAAACTTTTTGATAGAAATGTTCTACAAATTTATGAAGTACATCTGAGATTTTTAAGGACAATAATAATATAAAACTTTCGCTGACGATGGAACGTCCCTCGGGTCACGCTCCCACATATGAGAGTTCTTGAGGCGAAAGGGGTTATCAAAGCTCTACATATCTATGAAGCATATCTGAGATTTGTAAGAACTTTCCAACTTTGTTGGGTGACATCCATATGAAGAGCGAGCATCCGGTACGATTTCAAAGATGAGATCCTTACTGTGGCTCCACAGCTGATGGTTGTCATGATGTAAAACAATCCTGTCTTCCTGGGTAACGAGGCTAAACTTATCCATGCGTGTTCTAATGTTCTGAGTAGTAACATAAGTCTACTCACCTCATATATTGTCCTCCCGAATAATGAGGTCAAACCTATTCATATATACATATATATATCATAATCTCGTGGGTAGCAACAATAAGTCTGCTCACATATAGCGGCATTGCTCCAAATATTTGGTGAAGGTGTCTGCCACATTTGTTCTACAAATTTACAAATCATATAAAAAATTGTATTAAAAAAAACGTAGAAACAAAAAAAAATTACAAAAAAAACAGGATATGCAAACAACTCTAATGGTAAGAGAGGATGCACGCCAAGCTGGATCTTGGGTTCCCTCTCTCTTGTTGTTAGAGGAGTTTTGTAAAAAAATAAATAGATAAACAAACAAAAATAACAATCAAATCAACAAAGTCCTCCCGAATAACGAGGCTAAACTTATTCGCATATACATATATATCCTCATCTCATAATTGACAATGATAAGTCTACCCACATATATCTCCATCCTTCCGGCTAACTAGGCTAAACTTATCCATATATCCTAATTGTCCGAGTAGTAATCATAAGTCTACTTGCCAAATATATTCAACCTCGTGAGTAACGAGGATAAACTTACTCATATAACAAAATCCTCCTGAATAATTAGGATAAAATTATTCAAATATATTCAATCTCGCGAGTAACGAGGATAATTTACTCAAATATTTCAACTTCTTGAATAATGAGGATGAACTTAGTCAAATATATTCAATCTCATTAGTAACGAGGATAAATTTACTCATATATTTCAACCTCCTGAATAAGAGTTAAAACTTTTCAATAGAAACATTCTACGAATCTATGAAGTATATCTGAGATTTGTATGAATAAAAAAATGATAATAAAACTTCCGCAAACTTCGGTCACTCTCTTTCACACGAGAGTTCTTGAGGTGAAAGGGGTTATCAATGTTCTACAGATTTATGAAGCATATCTGAGATTTGTAGGAACTTTCCAACTGTGTTGGGTAACATCCATATGAAGAGCGAGCATCCGGTACGATTTCTAAGATGAAATTATTACCGTGGCTCCACAACTGATGGTTGTCATGATGTAAAAAATTCCCGTCCTCTTTAAAATGAGGTAAAACTATATAATAAATTTGTTCTACGAATTCATGAAGCATATCTAAATTCGTATGAATCAAGAATCTCGGTAAAAATAAAATAAAATAAACATAACATAATTCTCATAAGTCATATAATACATGTAAACAAATCTAATAATAAGGGAGGATGCACGCCGAGCTGGATCTCGGGTTCCCTCTCTCTTGTCATTAGAGGAGTTTATAAAAACGTTAAAAAAATCAAATATACAAAATCCTCCTGAGAGATTAACTTTTTCTCAAACACACTCTTCAAATTTATGAAACATATATGGGGTTTATAAGGGGATGACTCAATTTCTTTTTACCTACGATGAAATATCCTTCAAGTCACCTCTCTACTATAAGAGGGTTCTTGAGGTAAAGAGATGTTAAAATGAATTATTTATTAATCTACAAATATATTGCACATATATGAGATTTATAGGAACATATAAGTTGTTGGTCAACAACAATATGAAATGAGAGTATCCTGTAAGATTCAAAATAAAAGAATCTTTATTGTCACCCCTACCTTGTTGGTGCTCCAACGTCAAATGTCTCATTGGTTTGGGTACATACCTTCCTACATACTAGCATATTGATATGTAGTAAGATATGACTCATACGAGAAAATTCATTACTCTCACATAAAAGCAAAAATACATATCAAACTTTACTTATTTTGGCATCAATGACCTTATACGTACACGATGTAAAATGTGTACTCCTGGTATACTGGAAGTATATTTCTCAAGAAGTTATGATTCACAACATTCATCATATCTTCTTGAGGGGGCATTCTGTTGACATCAAAAAATTATATTTTTAAAACATTTCATAAAATTCGAATTACCGAATTGACAAATGATGACTCGTTGACTTGAGGGGTAGAACCGAAAAGTGATGACCTCATAATTAGAAGTGATGGCCATGTTCCTTTTAAATATACATGCAAAGGTTCTTCATACCTAATTAGTCATGGTCTCATAATTGGATATGAATGACTTGAGGGGGTATAATGAAATTTAACCAACAAAATAAATACGAAATAAATAAATCAAGGAAACCTGCATGTGCATGTGCATGTATACGTGATAAATTCGAACTTCATAACCATGTTGGATAATATTAATATATTAACAAAGGGATCACGATGAAGATTGGTTTCCTTCTCAGCTCTAACCACTCATACACAAACCCATCTCAACCTCTCCTAACCGTTCCCCACCCCACGAATATACACGTCCCACCATCCATCACCACACGTCCTCCTCTCAAGCCTTTTTTTTTCAAAGCTATAAAAGCTCATCACCCCCAACACGAAAGGGAGGATTCCAGTGACAATTCCATACACAATACCCGTACACATAAATTCGATAGAAAACATGTAACGTTCTCAAACACAGCGGAAAATTTCAAATTTAAAACATACAATCAACGAGGACATTACGAAAGAAATACACACATTGGTGCACCAACATATAATATATATATATGTGAACGAGTTTACAAAAGAATGTGATTACATCAAAAGATCATATACATAAAATATACACAAGTAATCACAACCACCTCAAAATATAGGGAAGCCGGATCAGGTCTCGAGCGCTCCCTCCGCCGACGCCACCCACCTAACGTCACACTCGGCCTGAAAGCAGACAATGAATGCCTGAGTTTCCAGGAGGAAACCCAGTATGCAAAACCCTAACACATATATGGACAGAATGAAAAGTGCAAAGAAACGTAAAACGCCACGACTGATACACCCGTTAAGTTCCCGGGACCTCTCTCCCGGCCATAGCCCAACAACACGGGTCTCAAGGGTCCTCTCACCCCAACCCACCAACACACGTGCACATAAGGCACCGCCGGTCCAAAACACGGCAAAACAACCCCCTCATTGCCTCAGTGTTACCGGAGCCACGGTTTTGCATCATTCGCCGGAGCCACAGCTTTGCCTCATTCGCCGGAGCCACGGTCACAAAATCACAATCCACCTCCACGTGTCACCACTAATCGCTATAGGGCCGGAATGTATGTGCCGTCGCCCCAAAAGGGCCGGAGACCCGTTGCCTTCTAGCCAATCAATAGCAACACACACACAAAAACAGTGCAAAACGGTCGAACGAAAACTGCCTTCCGGACGACCGATCCTCACCCAGAGAACTGGCCCAACCGAAAAACCCGCCAAATGGTCGACCGACAAAGGGGTCCCAGTCGACCGAATAGCACCAGTAGAAATCCATTTTCGCAATCAACAGTAAAACGATCGAACAACCGAACCCTATCGGTCGACCGAAAACAACCAGTAAAACTCACCCAGAGTCCTCACTTCACGGTCGACCGACACCACACGTCCGATCGACCGGCCATTAAGTTAACTTAAACGTCGGTCGAACGAGTCAAACAGGCGGTCGACCGTTTAGATGGTCAACGCCCCAACCGACATACAACAGTACTTTCGGTCGACCGGCAAAAGGGTCCCGTTCGACCGAAAATACGCAGGACGTCTTTCTCTCGCTAAAATTGCACAACCGGTCGACCGCCCAAAGGGCATCGTTCGACCGGTGCGAGGGATTCGCCCAAAATACACTACAACCGGTCGACCGAACCAAAACACCGGTCGACCGTTTATAGTTCAGAAACGGCTGTGCAGGTCCGACGAGCCCGAAACGGCCTACCGTCGACCGCTCCCACTCCCACACTAACAATAGGTGAGCTTGAAAGCAAGTTTGACATACCTTAAGGCTTGAAGAAGCCTTTGAAGAACGACGGCGAGCTCTTCCTCGCGAAACCTCCCGCAATCGACGATCCTCGCTCCTCCGGCGACTCCAACGACAACTCCCGTGCTCTCCGATCACCACACCACGCCGGCCTTCCCTGTGCTGCCGAGAGAGACGAGTCTAGAGAGAGAGAGAGTGAGTGAGAGAGATGCAAACGTGAGTGAGAGAGAGAGAGAGAGTTAAAAACCCAAACCTTATATACTTCCTCCCACTCAATCTCAGCCGTCGATCTCGATCCACCACTAATCCTCCTCTAAACACAATTAGCACATAAGAAGGGTTAGGATCTAACAATCCACCCTCCTTAAAAGAATTTTGCCCACGACATTAAATCCAGTGCTTACCAAACAGCTCCGGATGCGACTTCCGAACTTCCTCTTCAACCTCCCAAGTAGCCTCTCGCTCAGAGTGATGTTGCCACCTGACCTTAACCATAGGAATCGTCCTCCTCCTGAGCTGGTGATCCATCCGATCCACAATCTCAACCGGTCTCTCCTCGAGAGACAAATCCTGCTGGATCTCTGGAACCTCAATCTGAATCACGTGAGAAGGATCTGACACGTACTTCCTCAGCATCGAAACGTGGAAGACGTTATGAAGACCAGAAAACTGTGGCGGCAACGCAATCCGGTAGGCGACCTCTCCAACTCGGTCCAAAATCTCGAATGCCCCAATGTACCTCGGACTAAGCTTCCCCTTCTTCCCGAATCTCATCACCCCACGCGACGGTGAAATCTTCAGAAAGACATGATCGCCAACCTCAAAAGTCAACATTCGCCTACGCCGATCCGTGTAGCTCTTCTGCCTGCTCTGAGCTGTCACTAGTCGCTGCCTGATCACATCAACCTTTTCAGCATACATCTGTATAATCTCAGGCCCGACTAACTGCCTCTCGCCTACCTCACTCCAGCACACTGGTGATCTGCAAGGTCTCCCGTACAAAGCCTCGTACGGCGCCATCCCAATACTCGCATGGTAGCTGTTATTGTTGGCGAACTCGATCAACGGCAAGTGCTCATCCCAGTGCCCTGCCCAATCCAGAGTGCACGCTCTCATCATGTCCTCTAACGTCTGAATGGTCCTCTCTGACTGACCGTCTGTCTGCGGATGGAATGTTGTGCTGAACTTCAGACGAGTCCCCAGAGCCTGTTGCAAACTCCCCCAGAATCTGGAAGTGAACCTCGGATCTCGATCTGAAATGATACTCACTGGCACCCCATGCAGTCTGATGATCTCCTCGATATACAATCTCGCAAGACCCTCCAAAGGTAGAGTAGTCCGGATGGCCAGAAAATGTGCCGATTTGGTCAGTCGATCGACTATAACCCAAATCGCGTCATGAGAGCTCCTCGTCTTCGACAACCCGGTGACGAAATCCATCGTCACGTGCTCCCACTTCCACTCAGGTAGCTCTATACTCTGCATCGGTCCCGCTGGTCTCTGGTGCTCGATCTTCACCTGCTGGCAAACCAAACACCTAGCCACAAAATCAGCCACATCACGCTTCATCCCTCGCCACCAGAAGTTCCGCTGCAGATCCTTATATATCTTCGTACTCCCCGGGTGAATGGAATATATGGCTTGGTGTGCCTCCTCCATGATGTCATCTCTCAGCGCATCGACCTTCGGCACCCAGATCCGACCCCTGAACCTCAGACCTCCATCCACTCCCACAGTGAAGTCCGACCCATCTCTGGAAGCTGACTGTAGCAGACTAGTCAAATCCTCATCCCTGTGCTGAGCCTGGACAACTCGACTGACGGTCTGCGGCTCCACTCGAAGACCCGCAATCACTGCTCCCCCCGAGCTCTCGGTGAACGGCCTCCACTCTGACAATGTCTCGAGTAGCCTCCACTCCTGAATACACAAACTCGCAGCTGACACCTCCACCTTCCTGCTCAGCGCGTCTGCAACTGAATTCGCCTTCCCCGGATGATAGGAGATGGTGAAATCAAAATCCTTAATCAGCTCAAGCCATCTGCGCTGCCTCATATTCAGCTCCTTCTGTGAAAACAGGTACTTCAGACTCTGATGATCCGTGAAGACTTCGAACCGCTCACCATACAAATAGTGACGCCAAATCTTCAGAGCATGGACCACAGCTGCTAACACTAGATCGTGAGTGGGGTAATTCTTCTCGTGCACCTTCAGCTGCCTCGAAGCATACGCCACCACCTGCCCGTGCTGCATCAGTACACAGCCCAAACCAACACCTGAGGCGTCGCTGTAAATCACATAACCTCCGCTACCGCTGGGAAGAGTCAGAACTGGAGCAGTCGTCAACCGACTCTTCAGTTCCTGAAATCTGTCGTCGCAATTCTGGGACCAAACAAACTTCACTCCTTTCTTCGTCAGCGCTGTCAGTGGTGAAGCAAGTCTCGAGAAGTCTTTGATGAACCGACGGAAATAACTCGCCAATCCAACAAAACTCCTAATCTCAGTCACACTCGTCGGGGCTCTCCACTGCGTCACTGCCTCGACCTTCGCTGGATCCACTGATATCCCAGCTCCTGACACGATATGCCCCAAAAATGCTACACTGTGAAGCCAGAACTCGCACTTCGAAAACTTGGCATACAACTGCTGATCTC
Organism: Triglochin maritima; assembly: GCA_963682175.1. Taxonomy (NCBI): domain Eukaryota; kingdom Viridiplantae; phylum Streptophyta; class Magnoliopsida; order Alismatales; family Juncaginaceae; genus Triglochin; species Triglochin maritima. Next base: position 23,996,853 of record OY821789.1, read on the forward strand.
TCAGAATGCCAAGTACAATCCTCAGATGCTCCTGGTGCTGATCCATATCTGGTGAATAGACTAAAATATCGTCCACGAAGACAATCACGAAACGATCGAGATACTGACTGAAAGTCCTATTCATCAGATCCATAAATGTTGCAAGCGCGCTCGTCAACCCGAACGGCATCACCAGAAACTCAAAGTGCCCGTACCTCGTCCAGAAAGCTGTCTTCTGAACATCTGCCTCTCTGATCCTCAACTGATGGTACCCAGATCGCAGATCAATCTTCGAGAACACCTTCGCTGACTGCAACTGGTCAAACAGGTCCTCGATCCTGGGCAAAGGATACTGATTCCTCACAGTGACCTTATTCAGCATCCGGTAATCTATGCACATCCGCAACGAGCCGTCCTTCTTCTTCACAAATAAAATCGGCGCACCCCACGGTGAGACACTGGGTCGGATAAACCCAGTATCCATCAGATCCTGCAACTGCTTCTTCAGCTCTGCCAACTCTGCAGGCGCCATCCTGTACGGAGCCTTCGACTGCGGTGTAGCCCCAGCTACCAAATCAATCCCGAACTCTATCTCTCTGTGAGGTGGCAGACCGGAGACATCATCAGCAAACACCTCGGGAAAATCCTGAACAATCTCAATGTCCTCCAGCCTCCTCAACTCAGGATCTGGAACTACCAAAGTGGCTACAAAAGCGTTGCAACCCTGCTGAATCAACTTCCGAGCTCTAACCGAAGAAACAATCAACTGACTCCCGCGGTCCTTCAATCCTCTGATCAGAAGATCAGGCAACCCTCGTCTCGGAATCAAAATCTTCTTATCACGGCACAAGACTCGGACGTCATACTGGGACAACCAATCCATCCCAAGTATAACATCGAAGTCCACCATCGGTAGCAAGACCAGGTCAGCCGGAAATTCCTGGTCTCCCGAAGCAATCGTGGCGTCGGGAAGAAATCTCCCCACAGTGCCCACCAAACCCAGGGGTGTGCTGACTTCCAAAGTGGCAGTCAACATCGCAGGGGTACGGCCTAACACGCTCGCAAACTGCTCAGAGATAAACGAGTGTGTGGCCCTAGAGTCGAACAACACCCTAGCTACCAAATCTGCAACAAGTAGCGTACCTTCCACCGCAGTGCTGGCATCTCTACCCTCCTCCGACTGGATAGTGAACACGCGACCTGCTCTCTTCCCCTGCTGGGGTGGTGCTACAGAACGGCTCGGACCAGCTCCACCAGCTGTGGATGATCCCGGTCGAACAGTAGGCCCACCCGGCCTACTCGGGCAAGAACGAATAAAGTGACCCAGCTGGCCACAACCATGACACGCGCCAGAACGGGGTCCGCAACCGCGTCCCGGATGAACTCCACCACACTGCCTGTACTGCCCAGCCTGCGGTGGTCCACCTCCGTCAATCCGAGGCCTCTTGCCCGGATTCCCTGACAACTGACTCCCCGGACGCACTCCGGTCTTCACCTGCGACCTCCTAGCCTCCTCAATGTCCTGGCTATCCTGATCTATGATGGTCGCGAACTTCACAGCGTCTGCTAACGTCGATGGCATGCTCGTGGTAACACGGGCCCTGAACTGCGGCCTCAGACCGCGCACAAACCTCCGAGCCCTCTGTTCCTGCGTCACATAAATCTCTGGACAGTATCGCTCCAAAGCGTGAAATTTGCTGATGTAGGCAGCCAGAGTCATGTCCCTCTCCTCTAAAGCTAGGAACTCCTCTCTCTTCCTGTCGCGGGCGTGCTGCGGAAAGTACTGCTGGTTGAACTCCACCAGCAACTCCTCCACGCTCAACTCCTCACTGTCCTCGAACACCACAGCAGAAGTGGATCTCCACCAGTTGGCTGCGCCGCCGTCCAACACGTAGGTGGCCAGATCCACCTTCCTCTCAGGAGGACACCCAATTGCCCGAAATATCTTCTGGATCTTAAAGACCCAGTCCTCTGCTGCCTCAGGGTCGCCGCTACCATCGAAGGATGGGGGATGCTGACGCATAAACTGATCCAACACTGTGCCCGCTCCTCCCTGCTCAGCCTGGGCAGATTGGCGCTCGAGAATCTCGCCCAATCTACCTAACGTGCCCTGGAGCGCCCTCAGCTCCTCTCCTCTACTCCCCTCACCCACCTCATCACTGGTGCTACGGTCTCGGGGAGAAGGTCTCACACGCCTCGGAGCCATCTACACAGGAGACACAAAACATGAATGAGAACAATGCATGCATGATTGACACAACTCTAAGGGTGGTTTCATTGGACGAAGACACTGAAACTGACCGCTCTGATACCAAGTTGTAACGTCCTCAAACACAGCGGAAAATTTCAAATTTAAAACATACAATCAACGAGGACATTACGAAAGAAATACACACACTGGTGCACCAACATATAATATATATATGTGAACGAGTTTACAAAAGTATGTGATTACATCAAAAGATCATATACATAAAATATACACAAGTAATCACAACCACCTCAAAATATAGGGAAGCAGGATCAGGTCTCGAGCGCTCCCTCCGCCGACGCCACCCACCTAACGTCGCTCTCGGCCTGAAAGCAGGCAATGAATGCCTCAGTTTCCAGGAGGAAACCCAGTATGCCAAACCCTAACACATATATGGACAGAATGAAAAGTGCAAAGAAACGTAAAACGCCACGACTGATACACCCGCTAAGTTCCCGGGACCTCTCTCCCGGCCATAGCCCAACAACACGGGTCTCAAGGGTCCTCTCATCCCAACCCACCAACACACGTGCACACAAGGCACCGCCGGTCCAAAACACGGCCAAACAACCCCCTTATTGCCTCAGTGTTACCGGAGCCACGGTTTTGCATCATTCGCCGGAGCCACGACTTTGCCTCATTCGCCGGAGCCACGACTTTGCCTCATTCGCCGGAGCCACGGCCACAAAATCACAATCCACCTCCACGTGTCACCACTAATCGCTATAGGGCCGGAATGTCTGTGCCGTCTCCCCAAAAGGGCCGGAGACCCGTTGCCTTCTAGCCAATCAATAGCAACACACACACACTAAAACAGTGCAAAACGGTCGAACGAAAACTGGCTTCCGGTCGACCGATCCTGACCCAGAGAACTGGCCCAACCGAAAAACCCGCCAAATGGTCGACCGACAAAGGCGTCCCGGTCGACCGAATAGCACCAGTAGAAATCCATTTTCGCAATCAACAGTAAAACGGTCGAACAACCAAACCCTATCGGTAGACCGAAAACAACCAGTAGAACTCACCCAGAGTCCTCACTTCACGGTCGACCGACACCACCGTCCGGTCGATCGGCCATTAAGTTAACTTAAACGTCGGTCGAACGAGTCAAACAGGTGGTCGACCGTTTAGATGGTCAACGCCCCAACCGACATACAACAGTACTTTCGGTCGACCGGCAAAGGGGTTCCGTTCGACCGAAAATACACAGGACGTCTTTCTCTCGCTAAAATTGCACAACCGGTCGACCGCCCAAAGGGCATCGTTCGACCGGTGCGAGGGATACGCCCAAAATACACTACAACCGGTCGACCGAACCAAAACACCGGTCGACCGTTTATAGTTCAGAAACGGCTGTGCAGGTCCGACGAGCCCGAAACGGCCTACCGTCGACCGCTCCCACTCCCACACTAACAATAGGTGAGCTTGAAAGCAAGTTTGACATACCTTAAGGCTTGAAGAAGCCTTTGAAGAACGACGACGAGCTCTTCCTCGCGAAACCTCCCGCAATCGACGATCCTCGCTCCTCCGGCGACTCCAACAACAACTCCCGTGCTCTCCGATCACCACACCACGCCGGCCTTCCCTGTGCTTCCGAGAGAGACGAGTCAAGAGAGAGAGAGAGTGAGTGAGAGAGATGCAAACGTGAGAGAGAGAGAGAGAGTTAAAAACCCAAACCTTATATACTTCCTCCCACTCAATCTCAGCCGTCGATCTCGATCCACCACTAATCCTCCCCTAAACACAATTAGCACATAAGAAGGGTTAGGATCTAACAAAACACACCTCTCCTTCCACTGTCTTTCTCGTTCCCTTCAAAATACAACTCCATACACAGGCACACACATCCATGCCCGAGAAAGGAGAAAGATTTATGGTGAGTAAAACAGAAGAGAGGAGTTTGGTTCTTTGTTGTTGGTATAGAGAATCCGACAGCTCTTGTTAAGAAAGGTGGCAAGCCCAGCGGCGACTCCGACTCCGTCAATTCCAACGACGACACCTTCGACAACTCCGGACAACTACAACATCGAAAACAATTCGACCTCTCCAGATCACTCCGACAGCGTTGTTCCACCAGCCAGTGATACGCCGACCGCGACATCGACAACTCCGGACTCGGCAACAGCCGTGGTCGCCACATCTTGCAGCATCAACATCTCTGCTACTCCTTCAAACGACTCCGACTTCGTCAAATTTCCGTAGCAATTCCGGCAGGTGCAACATTAGCGTCGGTGATGGTTTCACCTTAAAATAAAAGAAATAAAAAAGGTCATTCCAGTCACTGTCCTATTTAAAAAGGATTGGTCTCCGGTTGACTTCGAAAAAAACACGATCATTCGGTCACTGTCCTATTTAGAAAGGAATGGTCTCCGGATGGTCGTCCGATTTGCCAAACGACCGCCTCCTTTAAGGATTCGGCTCGTTCGGTTTCGAAAAAACAAAAGTTATTCCGGTCACTGTCCTATTTAAAAAGGATTGGTCTCCGGTTTGATCATTTATATTTTGAAAAAATAAAATTAAAAAAAAGACACCGGAAGGCTGCCGAAATTTAGCCAAAAAAATAACAAATACTCAAACCAAATAAATATAATGGTTCTACATTTGATACAAAAAATAATGATAATAGCCAAAACTACATCAAATTGGCTTATATCAACATATATGATTGGTCACTACCGCAATATTATGGTTCCATATGAACCCAATATGAACGGCAAAATTAAACGAAGTAACTGACTCAGGAAAGTTTACATAGTCAAAACTTGTATACACCCAGAAACATGAATATTAATGGGAGGAAATAAGAAAAATATATATATGTTGAAACGTATATTCAAGTGGATTTGGTTCACTCGACTAATGGAAAACTTGGATAACCGAAAGAAATATGTGCAAGGTTATTTTTTATTGGTGTTAGAATAACGATTACACCGAGACCGTTTAATTAATAAATTAATTTGGAATCAAGTGTGGAACTCATCAGACATGAATCGAAACACCACTTAAAAATCAACATCTTGGTTTCTTAAGATTCAAACACCATCGTGCGTTCTGGAACATTGCATCATCCTGCCAATGTCGTTTATAAATATTAAGTTAATAAATACAATTATATTGTCGACATATGTGGGTTTTACTTTCTGTTAAAAGGTTAATTCTTCTATGTCCTAAGTAGCCTTCAGACTTAACGTGCATGGAGCCATGGAACTTGAGATAAGGATCAATAAATACCATTGAGAGGATAATATAATATATATAAATAATAATAATACAATGAGAAGAATAAAAGTGGGAAAGGAAACTAGTGGCAATTTTCCTTCACGTACGTATACCTGCTTGGAGCCATGGATCTTAGCATGCAAGTGGTGTCCTTTTGCACATTAGGTCCAAATTGGATCCAATTATAGTGCAAGTCCCCATGCAAGACTTAACCTAAAGAAGAAAAAAAAAGGACAACACCATAATAATACAATAGTGAATTTACAAATTAGTTCCCTTAAAAGGACGAATCGCAAACCCACCCCTAAATGTGGATAAATTGCAACAGTATATAATTTGTACCAACGGATTTGCAAAATCAATCCTAAAATACAGGTAGTCCACCTAAATAGACAAAATCACAAATCCACCCCTAAATGTGGATAAATTGCAAAGTAAATCTTTGAAGTTACAAAATATGTCAACCAACCTAAAAATTCGAAAACAAACATAAAACATACATATTGACTTCTCCAATAATAAGAGAGGATGCACGCCAAGCTCGATCTTGGGTTCCCTCTCTCTTATCGTTGAAGTGGTCAGAAATTAAAATACGGACTGCCTTATTCGTAGGCGAGGATGCACGCCAAGCATGATCTTGGGTTCCCTCTCTCTTACAGGCGATGAAGTCTTCATTTAACAAACATATGAACAAACCCAAATACAAAATAAAACATATATACAGAACCCTCCGGGTCACGAGGCTAAACTGTCCAAGACACTCAACAAATTGAGTATATAAAATATTCTCCCAGTTATGAGATTAAACTAACTATTTGATGATATTTATACATATGAATCATCGGCAATATAACAAAGATGCACACACAATTTCCTCCGGGTTATGAGGCTAAACTGACCAAGACATGACGATATTGACACCAAAAGAATAATCGTCCAAATAACATACATATACACAAATCACCTCCTAGGCTATGAGGTTAAACTAACCGTTTGTAAGATATTATCCTAATATAAGAATTATCGTTGACAAATCAAACATAAATCCCCTCCGGGTTATGAGGCTAAACTGACCATATTGTGACAATATATCACAACAAAAGGGAGATCATTATCGAATCGATCAAAGCACGAGTCAATAAATCCCCGTCCCTAATATATCGAAATATAAAAATCCTATTAATAAAATATATCTGAAATTGTTAATATAACAACAATTTTGGTTTATAGTTCGCAAAAGGATGCTTATGTATCTTCCATTTGTGCAATGCATAAATTTGTCAACTCTTGTATTTCATATTTATTCCTTCTATTTAATAACATGAAATAAAATGTTGCACTTATTTACTTCATGGCTAGTTATTCACATTTATTTAATTTCTTGGACAAATGAATGATATGAGTATGACACGATGAGGCATTCTTCTATACGAAGTTGTAAGGTGCGGAATTCCACCATGAATTCTTGAGAGGTCTTCGCAACACCAATATATAAAACAAAAGAACAAAAAACCCACGTTAAACACACACACACACCTTTCCTCAAATCTTCACATAGGAGAATCCCTACCACCCGTGTAACGGGAGTTCGGTGGGTGCATCCCAAGTCAGATGACTCGACATCACCAGGCACAAAGTCCCTCAGACCTACTTTCCCGAGTGATAGGAGCCGTGCGAGAAGAGAGAACACGTACTTACTTATTTCTTATCTACACATGAACCAAAACCCCTACACTTAATGTCTCACAAACAAGATTTAAAGGGTCCTTGACCACAACAAATTTCCTTATATTAACCAACACGAATTACTGACTCACTAGGTTTAGGGTGGACTTTTTTAAAGGTTTGAGTACTGAAACCCTATGATTACTCGCCCCCTGAGCGAAAACCGGGGTGCATCCTAACGACTCGATAAGACCTAAAGCCGGTATACAAGATATCCTAATGCATCAAGTTCAAGACAATTTTGGGAGCTTTCTTTTTAGTTTGTCTCTCAACGGTTTCGCACATGTCAAACACACGCAAAACCTACAAAACATTTTCTTTCTCAAACACATGAAGATTTTGAAAGAAATGTGAAAATTTTAAAGCACTAGGCAAGCAGAAGAAGACAAGTCACCGAAGGATCATGACAAGCAAATATATCAATATTAAATGCAGCACACTAACATAACCCTAGCAGTACAAACAAAAGAAGAAGAAATCAAAGGAAAATGACTCGACTATGTACACACGTAAAATACCCCCCACACCTACTTCATGCATTGTCCTCATTGAATGTGAGCATGATACTACATGGATGTATGCATGAAAAAGGGAAGATCTCACCAACATGAAGCGCAAAAGGAAGTTCATGGTCATGTTGATGGACATAACACTGAATTCCCAAAAACCTGTGAGATACTGAAAAAGGGAGACAAATACGTGACGAAATGGGGCCCAAGTACATAAGGGTTCGGGCCCACAACAATCAATGCTCGCTCATGGAGTCTTTTATTAATTTTTTTATTATTTTTTCTTTGCCTTTTTTTGAATTTTTTTTACAAGATATATACATCAACAAAGATATTCTCATAATCATTTGGTCAAGGAACATCAAATGAGAACATCGAGTTATGAGGACCAGAGACTTGCCGAGATGGGCAAACTTCACTGGTACTCTGAGGTGTCATGAGGGGTGAAAGGTCAAAGCTGAAAGGCTCGAACCCCTCATGATATAGGTTGGGTGTAGGCAACATGAATGAGTGAAGTTGTGTTGCCTCACTAGGGTTTAGTTGCTCATCGAACAAAACCCTCCAACCAAAAGGTGGGGTGCATCTGAATGAGTTCCTCAAGCTCATTCGATGGCTGCAGCAGACCTGCATCACTAAGAATGGGGCTTCTCCCAAAGTCATCCAACAAGGACCTCCCACCATCCTTTATATCATCAAGCATAAACTCGGTCGTAGGTGGTCTTTGTTGGAGTCAATATGAAGCTCAAAGGGCTCAATAGCCCTGGGACACGGGGTGACGACAGCTTCTGGAATGGGCATATGTTGAGGTGTGTCCTCCCACTAATGGTCTCAACTGAATCATGCAACAAATACTCCCTTTGGACATTCATGTTTGATGCCAGTTCACTCTGTTGCATTGCAAAGACAGGCAATGATTTTTTGTTGGGCCCACAAACATTCTCAACGGGTTGCATTGGTGTTAGGAGTGTTCGTTGATTTTATAGTGCTTTCTCTAATTTGCAGATGAGATTGAGATTTAAAGGTTGATCCATGGGCTCTTGTTGCCTACCAGAGTTGAACACATGAAACTCGACACTCATGTTACCAAATGAGAGCTTAATGAGACCATTTCTCCAATTAATTAAGGCGTTGGAGGTTGCCAGAAATGGCCTACCCAAAATCAAAGGTATTTGAGAGTGGGTGTGCGTAACAGGATTGGTATCGAGGATGACAAAATAACTAAAAATATAAAATCTCCAACTTTGATAGGCACGTCCTCGATAATCCCCTTTGGAATAAGAATGGATCTATCTGCCAATTGGAGGGTGATCTTAGTTGGTTTCAATTTTCCCAAGCTCAACTGTTGTTAAACAGAAAATGGGAGGAGGTTGACCGCCGATCCTAAATCAAGCAATACATTACGCATGCTAGTGTCCCCTATCGTACCCTGAATAGTAGGACACCCAGGGTACTTGTATTTTATGTAGGTGGGATTAGACAAAAGTGAGCTTACATTTGCAGTCAAGAATGCTTTCTTAGGAACATTGATCTTCCTCTTCGTTGTGCAGAGATCCTTGAACACTTTGGCATATTGAGGTATTTGTTGGATGACATCCAACAAGGGGATGTGATTGACATCATTTCATGCTTATATTTGTATCTTATATCCATTATCTTTCACCTAAACAATGCTATGTGACGAGTTTTATGTTTGAATTTTAGAAATAAATAGGTTTGAAGAGATAAAGCATAAAAGGACCCAAAAGCTGAGAAAAAAGACTGAATTGTGAGACCTGGGGACTAAGATGCAAGGGAGAATGACCTAAACGTAAGACCAAAGGGCCAAAGAGCAAAACAAAAAACTTCACACCATCATGGGGAGTATTTTGGAAATTCTATTCGGGTCGGAGCTCCAACAAGTGAAGTAGATGCATCAAAGACCAACAAAGACATCCAGAAAAGCCCAGAATAAAATCCAGCGTGATCCGGACCATATAGACAGCTAATTGGCAGTATGTTTTGGCCCAAATCCGCTAAGATTTTGGTGGATCGCGTATGAGTGTGTATTTAGTCCATTTCTGGTATTTGTTTAGTCCCACATCGGGGGATTTTCCCGGATTACCTTTTTCTATGGCTATAAATAGAACTCTTCACCTTCCATTGTAATCACTTCACATTCTGAGTGGCTATTGTTGAACGTTTTAATTAAACCGCAAGTGCACGACCGCGATGAAGCGGTGGCAAGTACGGGTCGTCCTCTGGGAGGTGAGTAGCCTCTTTCTTGTACGAAATGAAGTGGCAAAAATAGGGGAGAAATATGTTTCCTCTACTCTAAAACCGCAAGTGCACGACCGCGATGAAGCGGTGGCAAGTACGGGTCGTCCTCAGGGAGGTGAGTAGCCTCTTGCTTGTACGAAATCAAGAGCAAAAATAGGGGGAGAAAGATGTTTATGCTACTCTACTCTATACTACACTAAGAAGTAGGAAATGCGAAAGGAAGAACCAAACACTGAAATAATAACTAAGCTAAGAACAAAGGAAGAATGCTGGAATACAGAAATGGGAAAACCCCTAAGGGGTGGAGTGAGTGCACACATGCAAAGAGGTGGGTGTAGAATACATTCTTTAAGCACATGAAGGTGGTGTTTATCAAGCATAGGAAGTGTCTAAATGTTATGGCAAAACCTATCAATCTATTCACCAACTTAGTTAATTAACATTTACATATGCAAGTTGTTTATTTCAGAACCTAAACAAGCATGAGAGGTGTCTAATCATTTTGGCAAAACTCATCAAGTTATAAATTCTATCCTAAACAAGCAAGCATACATTCATGTTTTATCAACACATCAAAAATAAAGCATTCATCCCATTCTCTAATGCATGTATGTACATCTACTCCACCCCCCAAAGGGGATGGAACTACTCACTAAACATTACACTAATTATTAAACTAAGCAAAGAAAGCATATTAAAACTAAGCTAGAAATAAAAGACGATTAAACTAAAACATGCACAAACAATAAAAGAAGCATAAACAAACAATGAAATAAACACAAAACTTTGTTGATAAAATGACTCACATTAAAAATAGCATCCTCCTACTTTAGTGTGTGCTTCAAGGCCTCACTTCTAGTAGGAGGAATAGCCACTTAAAATATGGAGTGCTTACAAAAGGAGGTGAAGAGTTCTATTTATAGGCATGAAAAAAGCTAATCCGGGACAATCCCCCGATGTGGGACTAAACCAATACCAAAAATACACTAAGCATACACTAATACACGTGCTACAGAAAACTAAACGGATTTTGGGCCATCTGGACCGCCAATTGGCGGTCTATATGGTTTAGATCCGTTTGGTTTTCTTTGTGGGCTTTGCTTGAAGTGTTTGTTGGTCTTGGATGCATCTGGTTGGTTTGTTGGAGCTCCGACCCGAATCCAATTGCTAAAATACTCCCCATGATGGTGTGAGTATTCTGTTTTGCTCTTAGGTCCCTCTGTCTTGCGTTCAGGTTCTTCTCCCTTGCATCTTGGTCCCCAGATCTCACAATCCAGTCCTTTTTCCCAGCTTTTGGGTCCTTTTATGTTTTATATCTTCAAAGCTATTTATTCCTGAAAACTAAACATAAAACTCGTGACATAGCATTGTTTAGGTGAAAGATAATGGATATAAGATACAAATATAAGCATGAAATGATGTCAATCAAATACCCCCACACCTAACTTTTGCTAGTCCCGAGCAAAACAAAGAAAGAGAAAAGCATACGAAAAACAAGAAATCCTAACTCACTTTCGTAGGAATCACGGTTTCACTTAGCACGTGCAACAAGCCGTTAAACCTCCTTGTCGCCAAGGAGGAGGAGTGTTGTCTCCTGAGGGTTTTCAGCGGATATACCCACAAAATCCGAACAAGATGCATTAATCAATCTAGCTACACGACTCGTTGGACTCATTTTGTCGATCATGGGACGCGGTAATACTACGGGTAGACTCTATATATGTAATCGGTCCACACACCTAGCCTAATGAGTTATTCGTGAGAGTTAGTGAAGGACTTAAGTGAAAGACATGGGCAACCTTAACTTCTGAATGTGATACAATGTGTAAAGTCCATTTTGGTTCTTATTTGACTCTTTTTTTTTACTTCTGTTTTTTTTTTCCTTTTTCTTTTTTTTTCTTTTTCTTTGGAGCATTTTATTGGTTGGTGTTTGATTCTCCCCGGGTCAGGTTTCGTGCATCATTGCCTATAAGGACTTACACTATCACGTACACCTTCCCCCAAATCTCCACATAGGGCGATCCCTACCACCCGTGTAACGGGAGTTCGGTCGGCGCATCCCAAGTCAGATGACTCGAAAGCACCAGGCACAAAGTCCCCTCAGACCTACTTTCCCGAGTGATAGGAGCCGTGCGAGAAGAGAGAACACCACTTATTTATCTATATGGGAACCAAAACCCCTACACTTAAGTTTCACAAAAAGAGATTAAGGGCCCTCAACTACGACAAACTTCCTTATACTCACAAACACGAATTATTTGACTCACTAGGTTCAGGGTGGACTTCTTTAAATGTTTGAGTACTGAAACCCTATGATTACACGCCCCCCGAGGGAAAACCGGGGTGCATCCTAACGACTCGATAAGACCTAAAGCCAGTAAACCAAAAATCCTAATGCATCAAGTTCAAGACAATTTTGGGAGCTTTCTTTTTACTTTGCCTCTCAACGGTTTTGCACATGCTGAACACACGCAAAACCTACAAAACATTTTCTTTTGCAAACACATGAAGATTTTGAAAGAAATGTGGAAATTTTAAAGCACTCGGCAAGCAAAAGAAGACAAGTCACCCAAGGATCATGGCAAGCATATATATCAATGTTAAATGCGGCACACTAACATGACCCTAGCAGTACACACAAAAGAACACAAAACCAAAGGAAAAAGACTCGAATATGTACACACGTAAAACACCCCCCCCCACACCTACTTCATGCATTGTCCTCAATGAATGTGAACAAGATACTACATGTAGATATGCATGAAAAAGGAAACATCTCACCAACATGAAGTACAAAGGGACGTTCAGGTTCATGTTGATGGACACAAACCCAAATTCCCTCAAAATCTGTGAGAAGCTGAAGAAGGGAGATAAATACGTGAAGAGATTGGGCCCAAGTACACAAGGGTTGGGGCCCACAACAATCGATGCTCACTGAAGGAGTCTTTTATTACACACTTTTTTTTCTTTTTTTCTTTTTGTTTTTTTTACAAGATATATAAATCAACCAAGATATTCTCATAATCATTTGCTCAAGGAACATCAAATGAGAACATCAAGTTTTGAGGACCAGAGACTTGCGGAGATGGGCAAACTTCACTGATACTCTGAGGTGTCATGAGGGGTGGAATGTCAAAGCTGAAAGGCTGGAACCCCTCATGATATTGGTTGGGTGTGGGCAACAAAGAATGAAGTTGTGTTGCCTCACTAGGGTTTAGTTGCTCATCGAACAAAACCCTCCAACCCATAGGCGGGTGCATCGGAATGAGTTCCTCAAGCTCATTCGATGGGTGCAGCAGACCTGCATCACTAAGAACGGGGCTGCTCCCCAAGTCATCCAACAAGGACCTCCCACCATCATTTAGATCATCAAGCATAAGCTCGGTCATAGGTGGGTCCTTGTTGGAGTCAATATGAAGCTCAAATGGCTCAATGGCCATGGGACATGAGGTAGAGACACCTTCTGGTATAGGCATATGATGAGGTGTCTCACTCTCACTAGTACTCTCAACTGAATCATGCAACGAACACTCCCTTTGGACATTCATGTTCGCGGCCAGCTCACTCTGTTGCATTGCGAAGACAGGCAATGAGTTTTCGCTGGGCCCACGAACATTCTCAACGGGTTGCATTGGGGTTAGGGGTGTTCGTTGATTTTGTGGTGCTTTCTCCAACTGGCGGATGAGATTTAGATTTAATGGTTCATCCATGGGTTCCTGTTGCTTACCAGCGTTGAACACATGAAACTCGGCACTCATGTTACCGAATGAGAGCTTCATGAGACCATTTCTACAATTAATCAAGGCATTGGAGGTTGCCAGAAATGGTCTACCCAAAATCAAAGGTATTTGAGAGTGGGTGTTCGCAAAAGGATTGGTATCGAGGACAACAAAATCGACTGGAAATATAAAATCTCCAACTTTGATAAGCACGTCCTCGATAATCCCCATGGGAATACGAATGGATCTATCCACCAATTGGAGGGTGATGTTAGTTGGTTTCAATTCTCCCAAGTTCAACTGTTGATAAACTGAAAATGGGAGGAGGTTGACCGCTGATCCTAAATCAAGCAATACATTACTCATGCTAGTGTCCCCTATCGTACATTGAATAGTAGGGCATCTAGGGTCCTTGTATTTTGTGTAGGCGGGATTGGACAAAAGTGAGCTTACTTTTACAGCCAAGAATGCTTTCTTAGGAACATTGGTCTTCCTCTTGGTTGTGCAGAGATCCTTCAACACTTTGGCATATTGAGGTATTTGTTGGATGACATCCAACAAGGGGATGTTAACCTTCACTTGCTTAAACACCTCTAATATCTTGTCCATGTTGTCACTCTGCTTTTTGTTTAACCTACTTGGATAGGGAGCTTTTGGCAGGTAGGTTTTCTGCTGTGCCTGAGAAGAAAGCTTTGGTGTATTACCCTCACCCTCAGCTTCTTCTTCACCACCATTCCCAGTGAGGGGCTGCATAGATGGTGGTGGGTGTGGCAAGGAAATGTGATTGTCAACCTGTTTTCCATTCCTTAAGGTCACAATGGAATTGACATTGTGAACAGGTTCCTCCACATGGTTCACTTGCCTCCCCCGAGGTACCACATTCTCATTTTGCATTTGTTGTTGTTGGTACATGCGGGGGTTAGCCTCAGGCTGGCTAGCAAAAGACCCTCTCTCTCTCATGTACAGACTGAGCCAATTGGCCCATCTGAAGCTCTAGAGATTTCATGGTCTGCTGATTTGAAGTGAGAACTTGACTTGTGGTAGACATAAAATTTTTCATTGAGTTTTCAAGTCCACGAGTCAAGGTCTCAAGCGAATTGAATCGGGTTTCCATATTATTGGAATTTGGGAAACCCGATGGATTGGTGGTTTGCGCTTGGGGTGGCTGATAAGAATGTGCATGCATGGGAGGTTGGTGTGATTGGTAATGTTGTCTAGAGGAGTTGGAAGGACCACCCGGGGCATTAGTTTGGTGCCATGAAATATTGGGGTGGTTCCCCCATCCAGGATTATAAGATGATGAGTATGGGTCATTCCTGGCTCTATCATAGACGGCGTTGACACGCTCCATCTCAGGAGGAATGGACTCACACTCGCTTTCTACATGACCTATCATACCACATGAATGACAGGGAACTGGACCAGATGTGGCCATGTGAGGTGCACTTTGTTGGTTTTGGAGCTCAATCGAATCCATACGGCGCATTAAGGCCGCCATGCGTGCCTCGGTGGCCGTAGTGGTATCGATAGCAAATGCGGAACCCGATCTAGTTGAGTTTGCATTCGCGATCCTCGCTCCTATACTAGATGATGCAGGTGGTTCCCTCACACTCTCCCATTGCATGGTTTTCTCAGCGAGGTCTTCTAGGAAGGCCCATGCCTCCCTTTCATCCTTTCCCAAGAACTCTCCTTGACACATGGACTCAAGGAGCGTTCTGGACGAGATGTGAAGACCCTCATACACAATCTGACAAAGACGCCACAACTCAATGCCATGGTGAGGGCACGAGGATAGTAGCTCTTTGAACCTCTCAAGATATGCATGAAATGGTTCGGTCTCATGTTGATAGAACGAATTGATTTCGTTCCTCAATTTTTGAGTCCGATGATTAGGAAAGTACTTCTTGAGGAATGCAGATTGAAACTCATCCCAAGTCCTAAAGGAATTCTCCTGGTTGCTGTACAACCACTTCTTGGCGTCATCCTTTAGTGCAAAAGGAACGAGCCTAAGATGGATGGAGTCTGTGCTAAGTTGTTGCAGCTTGAACATAGCACAGACCTCCTCAAATTCCCTGAGAAAGATATAGGGGTCACCTTTCCCAGTGAAATGAGGGAGCATGGAAATGAATTGAGGCTTAACCTCAAAATGGTTCCCATTAGCCTCTGGTAATACGATGCATGAGGGTAGAGTTGTACGGCTCGGGTAGCATCGATCACGAAGAGGTATGGGAACGACAACTGGAAGCACTGGTGGAGCAGGTGGGTCCAGCAACTGCTCCTCCTCACGGAAATTAGCAGCCATTGGACCCGAACTACGTGCGACACGAGAGGAGGGAGGTGTCGAGAAATCGATGACCGAAGCCAGATTGACAACGCTCCTCGTCAAACGACCACTCTCGTCTCGTGTCAACGAAAGCATGCACAAAGGTGCACACAGAAACCACAACTCTTTTTTTTTCAAAGAATGTACGTAGGGGAGAAGACGGGGGAACACAGGAGAGAAAGAATGACTCAGGAGAGAAGGGAAGAAGTCCTTATGCTACGACGGATCGGTACAGGTAGAAGCACACAAGCAAACAAGGTTCAAGCAATCCTAAGGTCGCTATAGGTCCTTAAAGCTAGACGACGCCTAACTGCGAGGTCACACGGCCTCAACACGGCTCACCTCCCTACGACGAGGACCAAAAGCCCAGCAAGTGAGTCAAGATCCGCAGATCTCGTCTCTCCTACTATCGACAAAGTGGGCAACGCCGATCAGGTCATGACGGTCGGGACCGGATCACTCTCCTAATGCGTCCAAGATCCTTAGGGCCAATGTCTACTTGATTTTAAAATTAGGCTCTTGATTAGTGTGGTTTTTGGGGCGAAGGAAAGGGTGATGAAATCCCCCACCTTATCTTTTATGGGACAGCCCCTCCTTAGTAGCGTTTTGGAGTCCTAATCTAGCAATCAACTCTCCAAACAAACGCTCAACTCACACTTGTTGCAATGCACTTCCTACTAACTAATGCATGTTCATACGAAATGCATGAATGAGAGTAGAAGGTGCGTACCTCACGCGAGCTCTCAGCAACAGAAAATAAAGCTAAGATAAAAGACAATCTAAATGCCTAAGTCACATACATGATGCATGACCTAAACAACAAGAATGCCTAATCTTTTGCTTTGAGTTTTAGGGTCCAAGTTGCTTAAAGGATGTTGATTATGGATCTGGGAACAAACTATAAGTCAAAACATGGCAAATTAAATCCCAGATCACTACATCAATTATGGAAACCAACCAAAGAAATACGAGACAAAACCGAGCTTACCAGACTGCCAATTGGCAGTCTCAGGCCGCTGATTGGCGGTCTTAAATGCTCAGATTCACTCAAAACTTCTCCAGGCGTTCCTCCTGATGACTCCAAGTCTCCTGAAACAAGGAAAAACTACACAACACAAATTAAATCCACTCGAATCGTCCAAACAAGAGTCTAGACTGGCACCTCCCCGGCAACGGCGCCAAAAACTTGTTGAACGTTTTAATTAAACCGCAAGTGCACGGCCGCGATGAAGCGGTGGAAAGTACGGGTCATCCTCAGGGAGGTGAGTAGCCTCTTACTTGTACGAAATCAAGTGGCAAAAATAGGGGGAGAAAGATGTTTCCTCTACTCTAAAACCGCAAGTGCACGGCCGCGATGAAGCGGTGGCAAGTACGGGTCGTCCTCAGGGAGGTGAGTAGCCTCTTGCTTGTACGAAATCAAGTGGCAAAAATAGGGGGAGAAAGATGTTTATGCTACTCTACTCTATACTACACTAAGAAGTTGGAAATGCGAAAGGAAAAACCAAACAATGAAATAATAACTAAGCTAAGAACAAAGGAAGAATGCTGGAATACAGAAATGGGAAAACCCCTAAGGGGTGGAGTGAGTGCACACATGCAAAGAGGTGGGTGTAGAATACATTCTTTAAGCACATGAAGGTGGTGTTTATCAAGCATAGGAAGTGTCTAAATGTTATGGCAAAACCTATCAATCTATTCACCAACTTAGTTGATTAACATTTACATATGCAAGTTGTTTATTTCAGAACCTAAACAAGCATGAGAGGTGTCTAATCATTTTGGCAAAACTCATCAAGTTATAAATTCTATCCTAAACAAGCAAGCATACATTCATGTTTTATCAACACATCAAAAATAAAGCATTCATCCCATTCTCTAATGCATGTATGTACATATACTCCACCCCCCAAAGGGGATGAAACTACTCACTAAACATTACACTAATTATTAAACTAAGCAAAGAAAGCATATTAAAACTAAGCTAGAAATAAAAGACGATTAAACTAAAACATGCACAAACAATAAAAGAAGCATAAACAAACAATGAAAGAAACACAAAACTTTATTGATAAAATGACTCACATTAAAAATAGCATCCTCCTACTTTAGTGTGTGCTTCAAGGCCTCACTTCTAGTAGGAGGAATAGCCACTTAAAATATGGAGTGCTTACAAAAGGAGGTGAAGAGTTCTATTTATAGGCATGGAAAAAGCTAATCCGGGACAATCCCCCGATGTGGGACTAAACCAATACCAAAAATACACTAAGCATACACTAATACACGTGCTACAGAAAACTAAACGGATTCTGGGCCATCTGGACCGCCAATTGGCGGTCTATATGGTTTAGATCCGTTTGGTTTTCTTTGTGGGCTTTGCTTGAAGTGTTTGTTGGTCTTGGATGCATCTGGTTGGTTTGTTGGAGCTCTGACCCGAATCCAATTGCTAAAATACTCCCCATGATGGTGTGAAGTATTCTGTTTTGCTCTTAGGTCCCTCTGTCTTGCGTTCATGTCCTTCTCCCTTGCATCTTGGTCCCCAGATCTCACAATCCAGTCCTTTTTCCCAGCTTTTGGGTCCTTTTATGCTTCATCTCTTCAAAGCTATTTATTCCTGAAAACTAAACATAAAACTCGTGACATAGCATTGTTTAGGTGAAAGATAATGGATATAAGATACAAATATAAGCATGAAATGATGTCAATCAGCTATTCTTCCTACTAGAAGTGAGGCCTTGAAGCACACACTAAAGTAGGAGGATGCTACTTGAATTGTGAGTCATTTTAATAAAAGTTTCTTTATTATCTTGTTTGTTTCATGTTGCTTGTTTTACTTTGTTTAATTCCATTTCATTAGTTTTAGTAGCTTAGTTAATATGCTTTCCTTGCTTAGTTTAATAATTAGTCTAATGTGTAGTGAGTAGTTCCATCCCCTTTGGGGGTGGAGTAGATGTTCATACATGCAAATGAGAATGGAATGAATGCTTTATTTACAATGTGTTGATAAAACATGAATGTATGCTTGCTTGTTTAGGATAGAATTTATAACTTGATGAGTTTTGCCAAAATGATTAGACACCTCTCACGCTTGTTTAGATTCTGAAATAAACAACTTGTATATGTAAATCTTAATCAACTAGGTTGGTGAATGGATTGATAGGTTTTGCCATAACATTTAGACACTTCCTATGCATGATAACACCACCTGTATTTGTGCTTAAAGAATGTGTTCAACCCCCACCTCTTTGCATGTGTGCACTCACTCCACCCCTTAGGGGCTTTCTATTTCTGAATTCTAGCACTTATTTAGTTATTAGCTTAGTTTGGTAGTTCATCGTTTGTTGCTTTCTTTTGCATTTCGTACTTCGTAGTGTAGTGTAGCATAGAGTAGGATAATCAAACTTTCTTCTTCATTTTTCGCCACTTGATTTCTGATAAACAAGGAGATGCTCACCTCCCTGTGGACGACCCATATTTGCCACGTCTTCACCGACGCCGTCCACTTGCGGTTTAATTAAAATGTTCAACAAGTTTTTGGCGCCGTTGCCGGGGAGGTGCCAGTCCAGACTCTTGTTGGGACGATTCGAGTGGATTTAATTTGTGTTTTGTAGTTTTTCTTTAGTTCAACTCTTGCTGGGACGATTCGAGTGGATTTAATTTGTGTTTTGTAGTTTTTCTTTGGTTCAGGAGACTTGGAGTCGCAAGGGGATGCCGCAGGAGAAGTTGGAGGCCAATCTGGGCACTTTGGACCGCCAATCAGCGGTCTGAGACCGCCAATTGGCGGTCTAGTGAGCCATGTTTCCTTTCTCTTTTCTTCATCTTGTTGCCATAATTGATTTAGTGATCTGGGATTTGATTTGGTATGTTTTGACTTATAGTTTGTTCCCAGATCAATAATCAAACTTCCTTGAAGCAACTTGGACCCTAAAACCCAAAGCAAAAGATTAGGCATTCTTTCTTGTTTAGGTCATGAATCATGTATGTGACTTAGGCATGTAGATTGTCTTTTATTTTAGCTTTATTTTCAGTTGCTGAGTGCTGGCGTGAGTTATGCACCTTCTACTCTCATTCATGCATTTCGTATGAACATGCATTAGTTAGTAGGAAGTGCATTGAAACAAGTGTGAGTTGAGCATTTCTTTGGAGAGTTGATTGTTAGATTAAGACTCTAAAACACTACTAAGGAGGGGTTGTCCCATAAAAGATAGGTGGGGGATTTCATCACCCTTTCCTTCGCCCCAAAAACCACACTAATCAAGAGCCTAATTTTAAAATCAAGTAGACATTGGCCCTAAGGATTTTGGGCGCATTAGGAGAGTGATCCGGTCCCGACCTTCATGACATGATCGACGTTGCCCACTCTGTCGATAGTAGGAGAGACAAGATCTCCGTATCTTGGCACACTTTCTGGGCTTTGTGGTCCTCGTCATAGGGAGGTGAGGCGTGTTCAGACCGTGTGACCTCGTAGTTAGGCGTCGTCTAGCTGTAAGGACCTATAGCGACCTTAGGATTGTTTAAGCCTTGTTTGCTTGTGTGCTTCTACATGTACCCATCCGCCGTAGCTTAAGGACTTCTTCCCTTCTCTCCTGAGTCATTCTTTCTCTCCTATGTTCCCCCGTCTTGTCCTCTACGCACATTCCTTGTTAAAAAAAGTTTTGGTTTGTGTGCACCTTTGTGCATGCGTTCGTGGGCACGAGACGAGAATGGTCGTTTGACGAGGCGCGTTGTCAACCCTGCTTCGGTAGTCAATTTCTCAACGCCTTCCTCATCTCGTGTCACACACAGTCCGGGTTCAATGGCTGCTAATTGCTGTGAGGAGGAGCAGTTATTAGACCCACCTGTTCCACCTGTACTTCCAGTTGTCGCTCTCATACCTCTCCGTGATCGATGCTACTTGAGCCGTACTGCTCTACCCTCATGCATCGTATTGCCAGAGGCAAATGAGAACCACTTTGAGGTTAAGCATTAGTTTATTTCCATGCTCCCTCACTTCACTGGGAAAGGTGACCCCTATATCTTTCTAAGGGAATTTGAGGAGGTTTGTGCTATGTTCAAGCTGCAACAACTTAACACATACTCTATCCATCTTAGGTTTGTCCCCTCTGTGCTGAAGGATGATGCCAAGAAGTGGTTGTACAGCAACCAGACGAATGCCTTTAGGACTTGGGATGAGTTTCAATCTGCATTCCTCAAGAAGTACTTTCCAAATCATCGGATTCAAAAATTGAGGAACGAAATCAATTTCTTTCTATCAACTTCAGACCGAGACATTTCATGCATCTCTAGAGACGTTCAAGGAGCTACTATCCTCATGCCCTCACCATGACATTGAGTTGTGGCATCTTTGTCAGATTGTTTACGAGGGTCTTCACATCCCGTCAGAAATGCTCCTTAAGTCCGTGTCAAGGAGAGTTCTCAGGAAAGGATGAAAGGGAGGCATGGGCTTTCCTAGAAGACCTCGCTGAGAAAACCATGCAGTGGGAGAGTGTGAGGGAACCCCTAGCATCATCTAGCATAGGAGCGAGGATCACAAATGCACACTCGACTAGATCGGGTGCTGCATTTGCTGTCGATACCACTACGGGCACCGAGACCCACATGGCGGCCTTAATGTGCCGTATGGATTCGATTGAGCTCCAAAACCAACAAGGTGCACCTCACATGTGCACATCTGGTGGAGTTCCCTTTCATTCATGTGGTAGGATAGGTCATGTAGAAAGAGAGTGTGCGTCCATTCCTCTTGAGATGGAACATGTCAACGCCATCTATGACAGAGCTAGGAATGACCCATACTCATCATCTTATAATTTTGGATGGAGGAACCACCCCAATTTTTCATGCGACCAAAATAATTCCCCGGGTGGTCCTCAAACTCCTATAGACCACCTAAACAACCACACGAACCTCCCATGCATACACAATCTTATCAGCCACCACACGCTCAAATCACCAATCAATCGGCTTTCCCAAATTCCAATAATATGGAAAATCGATTCAATTCGCTTGAGACCTTGACTCGTGGACTTGAAAATTCAATGAAATTTTTATGTCAACCACAAGTCAAGTTCTCACTTCAAATCAACAGACCATTAAATCTCTAGAGCTTTAGCTGGGCCAATTGGCTCAGTCTGTACATGAAAGAGAGAGATGGTCTCTGCCTAGCCAGCCTGAGGCTAACTGAAGGGAATGTTTTCTAAAAGTTTTACTTTTAAATGTCAATTATTATGAATTGAATGAGAAATCATTTTGTTCCTTGTATATGTTATTCGTCTTTTAGAAGTGTTAAGGAAGAGGCTTTTGGTCCTTAACCGTAGAGCTCTAAAAGATATTGGTTTACATAAAACAAAAGATATTCGCAATTATGGTAATTAACATGGGACATTAATTACCGACTTAAGATTGTCGTGTTGGTCATAGATCATTGTAGCTCTACAAGTGAGTGACAACACGAGTACACAAAAGAGGAAAATATTACTTTTGTATACTGAATAGACCTAATAAGTAAAACATTATAGAATTGTGTTTTCTGTGTCATTAATGTTTTACTGTGTCCTTGGTCCTTTGATATGAGACTTATATCCGATCACTTAAGAATTAGTTGGTTAAGTATGACTTTCGTTGGAGAAGATAGTTAGTCAAAAGATTATCATTGCCCCTCTTAATTGAGTGATGATATTAGTGGGCCCCTTGATAAAGCAAAGTTATAATGTGCACAATGTGATTTGAGTTAAGTCACATATTTATAACTAGCTTAAAGAGATCAAGAAATGAATACTAATACAAAGATGACACAATACTACTTTTTGTGTATTCTTAATATCACGAGGCAAGGGACGGACACAAGTCGTGCACTCCATAACTAAATGGATCGGGTTTTTGTTTGAGTGGAATTAAGACATCTAACTAATTGGGAGCTATAATGTGTAGTGTTGAACGTTTTATTTAAAACCGCAAGTGCACGGCCGCGATGAAGCGGTGGCAAGTACGGGTCGTCCTCAGGGAGGTCAGCAGGCTCTTGTTTATCCGAAATCAAGTGGCAAAAAAGATAGAAGAGATGTTATTATGCTAACCTACACTACACTACGCTAAGAAGTACGAAATGTGAAAGAAGCAAACAAACGATGAAATAAGAACTAAGCTAAGAACAAAACAAGAATGCAGGAATACAGAAATGGGAAAAACCCCTAAGGGGTGGAGTGAGTGCACACAAGCAAAGAGGTGGGTGTAGAATACATTCTTTAAGCACAAATTAAGGTGGTGTTTATCAAGCATAGGAAGTGTCTAAATGTTATGGCAAAACCTATCAATCTATTCACCAACTTAGTTGATTAACATTTACATATGCAAGTTGTTTATTTCAGAACCTAAACAAGCATGAGAGGTGTCTAATCATTTTGGCAAAACTCATGAAGTTATAAATTCTATCCTAAACAAGCAAGCAAACATTCATGTTTTATCAACACATCAAAAATAAAGCATTCATCCCATTCTCTAATGCATGTATGTACATCTACTCCACCCCCCAAAGGGGATGGAACTACTCACTAAACATTACACTAATTATTAAACTAAACAAAGAAAGCATATTAACTAAGCTAATAAAACTAATGAAATGAGATTAAGCAAAGCAAAACAAGAAACATAAAACAAACAACATAAAATGACTCACATTAAAAGTAGCATCCTCCTACTTTAGTATGTGCTTCAAGGCCTCACTTCTAGTAGGAAGAATAGCCACTTGAAATATGGAGTGATTACAAAAGGAGGTGAAGAGTTCTATTTAAACGCATGGAAAAAGCTAATCCGGGACAATCCCCCGATGTGGGACTAAACCAATACCAAAACTAGCCTAAACAAACATTAATACACGTCCAGGAGAAAACTTGGTGGATGTGGGCCAAAAGTGACCGCCAATTAGCGGTCTTGGACCGCCAATTGGCGGTCAAAAAGATCCAAATCCAGTTGAGTCTTCTTCTGGGCTTTGCTTTGTGTATTTGGTGGCCTTGGATGCATCTACTTTGTTTATTGGAGCTCCGACCCGAATAGAATTGCCAAAATACTCCCCATGATGGTGTGGAGTTCTCTGTTTTGCTCTTAGGTCCTTCTGTCTTGCGTTCAGGTCCTTCTCCCTTGCATCTTGGTCCCCAGATCTCACAATTCAGTCCTTTTTCCCAGCTTTTGGGTCCTTTTATGCTTCATCTCTTCAAACCTAATTATTCCTGAAAACTAAACATAAAACTCGTAACATAGCATTGTTTAGGTGAAAGATAATGTATATAAGATACAAATATAAGCATGAAATGATGTCAATCATGTAGCTAGATACCGTTTATAGCTTGTGGTATTAAGCTCTTAATAACACTGCCGACTTAGTTAAAATCCTCCCATATGTCACACCACAAAACAGGGAAACAAGAAATGAGGATTTTGAGTTCATAAGATGTGTCGGGTTTCATGTTGAAAATATGACACATGGGGTGAACAAGCAAAATCTTATGTTGTGATTAATAACATAATTAGAATCTAAATTAAATTCATATGTGATGTAAATATTATAGGGTGTAATGATTAATCATTACATAGGATAATCTGTTACATAAATTATGAACTTACTACTAATCCCGAAATGTCAAATTTTGTAGGGGTTAAACCAAAATTTGGCAAGTCTGCAGCACTGTGCAAAAACGGTCGACCGGTTAACAGTAAACTGTCGACCGATCATTGCACGGTCGACCGGACACGTCTCGACCGATAACAGAGAATTTTCGTCTGTTCGGAACGGTCGACCGAATCTATCGGTCGGTCGACCGAACATTGCGATGAAATATTTTATTGTTGCGAACGGTCGACCGAATGTTGAACGATCGACCGAAACTTGGTTCGAACGGTCGACCGAACCTCCAAACGGTCGACCGGTCGAGTCGGTTTTCTCCAGAATTAATTTAAGAATTAATTAGATCATACATTGAATTGGTCCATAATTGATTTAATTCGTGGCGAAGATTATTTGTTAGCAAATAATGGATGGTTAGATGGAAGTTTGCAAGAAATCATGGGCAAGAGGTTGCACATGAATATGTAATTTGGAGAGAACTTATAAATACAAGTTTATCTCATTACCTTATTAATTAATTCATTATCTTCTTATGCAAACTTCTTTCTCCATAATTCTCCACGAATTTCACCTTAATTCTTGAGTTTAGTTTTAGTTCTCAGAGATCTTCTTCTCAAGGGAACTAAAGAGGGGTTAGTAATTAGATTCTAAACCCTATTGGAGATTGAGAGGCTAGCTCTTCTCTCTCCAATCTTGTTTAGAGTTTGGTGAATTCTCAGAGGCATCCGGCGCAGCCACAAGCATCCTCAACATCTCCAGATCTTCAAGAAGTTTTAGATAACTTATAGGTATGAATTTCGGAGTCCCATGTTTGTTCTAATAAAGTTTTAAAACTAGTTATTGAAACAAACTGATGCATGCATGAAACAAATCATAGAAAATTGTAATTGATCCTTATTATCCATAAAAATTTCGAAAATATATATGCACAATTAAACATTAAATCCAACATTGGTATCAGATCATAGGATTCAATTTTCTAATGATTTGAAAGTATAAACAAATTTAGTTTACCATCTAGGGTTCGAACAATTCGATTTTCCATTTTTTCGGTCTTTAAATGTTTTGTTGGAATAATTCATTTTGAATGTTTTAAGTCATTTAAAACATGCTATGTAATTACTAGAATTATGATTTAGACATAAGTCTAACTTGCAATAGTTTCGTT
This sequence comes from Triglochin maritima, assembly GCA_963682175.1. Lineage (NCBI taxonomy): Eukaryota > Viridiplantae > Streptophyta > Magnoliopsida > Alismatales > Juncaginaceae > Triglochin > Triglochin maritima. Next base: position 24,022,613 of record OY821789.1, read on the forward strand.
TTAAGAATAAACGATTGTTTTGTAAGAGAATTAACAAAACCGAAAAACTGCGGTTCGTCTTTCCTTTTAGGAAATTGGATGGATAGCGGTTAAAAATTGTTTTTTTGAACTTATGGATGGATGAAAATCCTTTTTAATGGATTTCAAAATGTTTTCCAAAGAATTGTTTGGGATTCTAGATGATTGATAAACTAGGTTGCATAGTATATAGCAATATTGCGTGCATGGATGCTCGAGTTGTCTTTGCAGGAATTGTGAGTTTAGATGTTCCAAATCAGCAACTATGAATGTATGTAATTATTATTATATAGGGGCTTATTTATATGTAAAAGCCAAATTCTCTCTTTCTATCTTTAGATACTTGCATTGCATTTGAGAGGTTTTATATAGGACTTGCACTAGTCGGTTTTTTATCGAATGTGAGGAGCATGTTTATTTTCTGTAAAATCTACATCTCCGGTGCAAGAGGAAGTCGCCACTGTAGCGCATCGATCGAGGATCGAGGATCAAGGATCAAAGGGAACATGTAAACTCACACGATGTGGATTGTGTGAATGGTTTAATTCCTGTTTTTATCTTGCTATGCATGTGATGAATGTGTTGAATGTTAGGATGTGTATGAATGATAATATGCATGATAACCTAAAATTCTGAATCACATGTTGATATATGAAATTGTCCAACAAAATTAAGAGTAATTTTCCTTCTTATTTCATCCAGTAGCAGCCATTGATCGAGGGATACTTTGCTCGCCCTTAGCGGGAGATAGCCCCCTCCATCTTTGGGAATAGTGGGAGATATAATGGTTGTCTATTGTTGTGCCACGATTAAATATATGAGGTGCGTTTCAACCTAGTGAACCCCAAGTATGTTTAGTTGTGAATACAATGGATAAACGTATCTCGTATCAAATGAAAATAAGTTTTCTTAACATTACCTAGAGCCCTCGCTCGGTTTTGGGAAAAAGTTTTTCTTACGAGGATAGGTCATATTCCCTCATAATTAAAACGACAAGAATCACAAAAGTTTGAAGATGCTAATGTTGCTAAAATTCAAAAAGGTTGTGATTAGAAAGAGTTTTTCTTACCTTGATATTGTGATGTATTCAATAGCCCTTAGCTAGTCTATATTGCAATTAATGGGATCTTGGATTGCTGCATTTATGGGCAAAATTTTATTTGCAGTATTTACATTTATATTCGATATATATGTATGTGTTTTAAAACATAAAATTGGCATTAAAATCCTGTATGATTTATTTTGTAGAAAAATGTCGAACATCCAACCTATCGTACGATCCATGATAGAAAAAACACCCTTTAGCAAATGATGGCTCAACCTTCATTAGTTGGCAACTCAAACTCAACGTCTTGTTAAACTTTGAGAAACTGTCTCACAATTTGGAAGGTCCAATCCCAAAATGGAATGAGAGATTTAACAGATGAAGAGAAAGAGGCTAAAGCCAAGTGGGAAGACCAAGAGAACCAAGTTCACGGTATTATGCTAGCATCCATGGGTGACTCGCTTCAAGCGAAATACTTGGATTCGAAACCCAAGAAGGTCATGGTGGCTTTATCGAAGATGTTCATGGATAGTGCCCGAAAGGAGCGCTATAAGACCACCATCGCACTCACAAGGTGCCATATGGCGGAGGGAACATCGGTATCTATGCATTTTCTCACGATGCAAGGGTACCTTGAGAAGTTGGCAAAGCCCTCTTCACCAATACCCGAGGACATTGCTGAAGATATGATTCTTGTCTCTCTAGCCCCGTTCCTTTAAGGACTTTGTGATGTACTATCACGTGCGTGAAAAAGGGGTGAGTCTTGAGGAGCTGCACAACGCTCTCAAAACTGCTGAAGTTGACATGGGCAAGGTTAGGGACAAGCATGTCCTTGCCGTCCATGGGAGGAGCCAAAAGATTGGTAAAGGAAAGGGCAAATCTACCAAAAGTGGTTCAATGAAGAGCAAGGGAGTAGGAGGTTCTCATAAGAGTGACTCGAGGGGGAAATCTCAGAAATCTCCAACTCCCAATACGGAGTGCTTTCACTGCGGTGAAAAAGGACACATCCGGCCAAATTGCTCCAACTATAAGGAAGACATTAACAAAGGAGTGATTGAACGTTGGCGCCCCAAAAAGGTCAAACGTATATTTGTTATTGAAATAAATTTAGCCACCTCTAGCCAGGATTGGGTAATTGATACCAGATCTTGTGCTCACGTTGTTTCTAATGTGCAGCTACTCCAGGATAGGAAGTAACTCGTACGGAACGAGATAGAATTAAAGGTCGGAAATGGTGCGAATGTTTCTGCGGTTGCACAAGCTTCTGTGGTGCTTCAATTATGTAGTGGTTTAAATATATGTCTAAAGAATGTTTATTATGTGCCTTCGATTAGCAAGAACATTATTTTTGTATAATGTTTAGATATGCATAATTTTAATATAAATGTTTCAAATTCTTGTTTGTCTATATCGAAGAATGGTGTTTTCTATGCAAATGCATTCATAAGGAATGGTCTCTATTCGATTGAATTGAATAATAAACAAATCTTTAATATCAATAACAAAAGACTTAAGACCACTCACGAGAATGATACTCTCTTGTGGCACTATCGTCTTGGTCACATAAATGAAAAGCGCATCAAGAAATTGCAAGAAGATAACCTTCTTGGTCTACTTGATTTTAAATCATTGGAGACGTGCCAACCATGTTTAATGGGAAAAATGACCAAAAAGCCTTTCAAAAAGAAAGGCCCAAGGGCGAGTGGCTTGTTGGATATGATACACTCCGATGTATGTGGTCCAATGAGTACTAGTGCACGAGATGGTTTCAGGTACTTCATTACGTTCATGGATGATTATAGTCATTATGGCTATGTTTATCTAATGAGAAACACAAGTGAATCCTTTGACAAGTTCAAAGAATTCAAGAATGAAGTAGAGAACCAACTCGACAAGAAAATCAAGTCTCTACGAACGGATTGTGGAGGTGAGTACTTAAGTGCCGAATTTGACTCATACCTAAAGGAGTTTGGTATTGTACCTCAACTCACCCCTCCCGGTACACCTCAGTGAAATGGGGTATCCGAAAGGAGGAATAGGACATTGCTCGACATGGTTCGGTCAATGATGAGTCATGCGGAATTACCTCTTTACTTTTGGAGTTATGCACTACAGACTGCGGCTTACACACTAAATAATGTTCCATCCAAATCCGTGGAGAAAACTCCTTATGAGCTATGGAGTGGTAAAACACCTAAGCTCAATTTTCTCAAGATTTGGGGTTGTGAGGCTTACGTCAAGAAATTGATGTCGACCAAACTTCAACCAAAAGTGGATAAGTGCTTCTTTATAGGTTATCCTTGTGAGACAAGAGGATACTACTTTTGGCATATCACCTCCAATCGAGTGATTGTAGAGAGGGATGCCACATTTCTGGAAAAGGAATTTCTGGAAAGAGTAAAAAGTAGTGGGTGTAGGGTTGTGCTTGAGGAAACTCAAGATAATCTACAAGATCATGATATGAATGATAACATTCAAGATCATGAAGGCCCAACCGAGATTCCTTTGGTTAGTGGGAGCGTGAGTGAGAGACCTTCGCAAGAAATTGTGAGAGAAACTCAGCCTTCCCCACCAAGTGTACGTTCAAGAGTTGAACGTGAACCCACTCCCCAAGAAATTGTGGAAGAAGTTCAAGAGACACGAGAAGGACCAAAAGAACTAAGAAGGTCAACGAGGGAAAGGAAGAAACCCGAGGACTTGTATCTGGGACTTCATGAAATCATGGTACTTGATACCAATGATCCCTTGACCTTCCAAGAAGCAATGGAAAGGGAAGAGTCCAAACTATGGCTCAAGGCCATGGAATCCGAAATAGAATCCATGTATGATAATCAAGTGTGGAACTTGGTTGACCTTCCTCAAGGGAAAAAGGTCATTCAAAATAAATGGATTTTTAAGAGGAAGATGGACATGGATGGGAACTTGACAACCTGCAATGCAAGGCTTGTAGTGAAGGGTTTCACTCAAGTTCAAGGAATTGACTATGATGAAACTTTTTCACCGGTTGTCATGTTCAAGTCTATTCGGATTATGCTCGCTATTGCCGCATTTCATGATTATGAGATATGGAAAATGGATGTCAAAACGGCATTCCTTAATGGGAACTTGGTGGAGGATGTGTACATGATACAACCTCAAGCTTTTGAAGATCCAAAGAATAGCGAGAAAGTATGCAAGCTTCAAAGATCCATTGATGGATTGAAGCAAGCATCAAGGAGTTGGAACAAACGCTTTGATGAGGAAGTGAAGAAGCTTCACTTCATTCAAAGTAAGGAAGAACCTTGTGTATACAAGAAGGTTAGTGGGAGCCATGTAGTATTCCTAATCTTATATTTCGATGACATATTGCTCATGGGTAATCATATTCCTTTGCTTGAGCAAACGAGAAGTTCATTGAAATCTGCATTTTCAAAGAAGGATATGGGTGAGGCTAAATACATCTTGGGAATCAAGATATATAAAGATAGATCCCGTAGACTCATTGGCTTAAGTCAACATACATACATTGACAAGGTCTTGGCAAGGTTCAAGATGAACAACTCCGAAAAGGGCAGTGTGCCAATGAGTATGGGTGTGCAACTCAAGAAGTCTCAACGTGCACAATCACGTAAGGACTTAGAGTACATGAAGGATGTCCCTTATGCTTCGGCAATTGGGTCGATCATGTACGCGATGACTTGCACAAGACCCGATGTCTCATATGCTCTAAGCGTGACAAGTCGTCACCAATCCAACGCAGGTCCTGAGCATTGGACTGCGGTCAAGAATATCATGAAGTACCTTAACCGGACTAAGAATAAGATTCTTGTTTATGGAGGACAAAGGGAATTAATAGCCGAGGGTTACTCGGATGCGAGCTTCATGAGTGATCCAGACGATAGAAGGTCGCAATCAGGATACGTCTTCCTTCTGAATGGTGGAGTTGTGAGTTGGCGTAGTTGGAAGCAAAGCACTACGACCGACTCAACCACTGCTTCCGAAGTAATGGTTGTCGCTGAAGCGAGCAAGGAAGGAGTGTGGATTAAGAAGTTCCTTGAAGAGCTTGGACTAGTTCCCTCGAGCGAGGTACCAGTAGAGCTATTTTGCGATAATAATGCATCTATCTCGCAAATCAAGGATCCCAAATCACACCACAAAGTGAAGTACATGGATCGTAAGTACTTCGTGACACGTGACCTCATCGACGAAGGCAAAATAAATCTTTTATGGGTGGACACCAACAACAACACAGCTGATCCATTCACAAAACCCTTATCCCAAGCCAAGGGCGAAATACATTTCGAGTCCATGGGATTGAGGAACCATGTAGATTGACTTGATGATTGATATGTAATGGGGTTTACCCTAGTTATTATTGTTTTATATATTGAGTATGTATGTGAAAGAAAACTTTAATAACAAGTGGGAGATTGAAGGGAATGTGTTCTAAAAGTTTTACTTTTAAATGTCAATTATTATGAATTGAATGAGAAATTATTTTGTTCCTTGTTTATGTTATTTGTCTTTTACAAGTGTTAAGGAAGAGGCTCTTGGTCCTTAACCGTATAGCTTTAAAAGATATTGGTTTACATAAAACAAAAGATATTCGCAATCATGGTAATTAACATGGGACATTAATTACCGAGTTAAGATTGTCGTGTTGGTCATAGATCATTGTAGCTCTACAAGTGAGTGACAACACGGGTACACAAAAGAGGAAAATATTACTTTTGTATACTGAATAGACCTAATAAGTAAAACATTATAGAATTGTGTTTTCTGTGTCATTAATGTTTTACTGTGTCCTTGGTCCTTTGATATGAGACTTATATCAGATCACTTAAGAATTGCTTAATTAGACTAGTGTCTTGAGCTATCGATGAGTGTAGTGTAAAGGCATTAGTTGGTTAAGTATAACTTTCGTTGGAGAAGATAGTTAGTCAAAAGATTATCATTGCCCATCTTAATTGAGTGATGATATTAGTGGGCCCCTTGATAAAGTAATGTTATAATGTGCACAATGTGATTTGAGTTAAGTTACATATTTATAACTAGCTTAAAGAGATCAAGAAATGAATACTAATACAAAGATGACACAATACTACTTTTGTGTATTCTTAATATCATGAGGCAAGGGACGGACACAAGTGGTGCACTCCATCACTAAATGGATCGGGTTTTGGTTCGAGTGGAATTAAGACATCTAACTAATTGGGAGCTATAATGTGTACCTAGATACCGCTTATAACTTGTGGTATTAAGCTCTTAATATCACTGCCAACTTAGTTTAGATCCTCCCATAGGTCACACCACAAAACAGGGAAACAAGAACTGGGGATTTTGAGTTCATAAGATGTGTCGGGTTTAATGTAGAAAATATGACGCATGGGGTGAACAAGCAAAATCAAAATTATGTTGTGATTAATAACATAATTAGAATCTAAATTAAATTCATATGTGATGTAAACATTATGGGGTGTAATGATTAATCATTACATAGGATAATATGTTACATAAGTTATGAACTTACTACTAATCCCGAAATGTCAAAATTTGTAGGGGTTAAACCGAAATTTGATAAGTCTGCGGTACTGTGCAAAAACGGTCGACCGGCTAACAGTAAACGGTCGACCGATCATTGCACGGTCGACTGAACACGTCTCGACCGATAACAGGGAATTTTCGTCTGTTCGGAACGGTCGACCGAATCTATCGGTCGGTCGACCGAACATTGCGATGAAATATTTTATTATTGCGAACGGTCGACCGAATGTTGAACGGTCGACCGAACCTCCAAACGGTCGACCGGTCCGGTTTTCTGCAGAATTAATTTAAGAATTAATTAGATCATGCGTGGAATTGGTGCATAATTGATTTAATTCGTGGCTAAGATTACTTGTTAGCAAATAATGGATGGTTAGATGGAAGTTTGCATGAAATCATGGGCAAGAGGTTGCACATGAATATGTAATTTGGAGAGAACTTATAAATACAAGTTTATCTCATTACCTTATTAATTAATTCATTATCTTCTTATGCAAACTTCTCTCTTCATAATTCTCCACGAATTTCACCTTAATTCTTCAGTTTAGTTTTAGTTTTCAGAGATCTTCTTCTCAAGGGAACTAAAGAGGGGTTAGTAATTACATTCTAAACCCTATTGGAGATTGAGAGGCTAGCTCTTCTCTCTCCAATCTTGTTTAGAGTTTGGTGAATTCTCGGAGGCATCCGGCGCAACGACAAGCATCCTCAACATCTCCAGATCTTCAAGAGTTTTAGAGAACTTCTAGGTATGAATTTCGGAGTCCCATGTTTGTTTTAACAAAGTTTTAAAACTAGTTATTGAAACAAACCGATGCATGCATGAAACAAATCATAGAAAATTGTAATTGATCCTTATTATGCATAAAAATTTCGAAAATATATATGCACAATTAAACTTGAAATCCAACACTAACCCCCGCATGTACCAGCAACAACACATACAAAATAAGAATGTTGTACCTCGGGGAGGCAAGTGAACCATGTGGAGGAACCTGTTCACCATGTCAATTCGATTGTAACCTTAAGAAATGGAAAGCAGATCGACAATCACATTTCCTTGCCACCACCACCATCTATGCAGCCCCTCAGTGGGAATGGTGGTGAAGAAGAGGTCGAGGCTGAGGGTAATACACCAACGCCTCCTTCTCAGGCACCGCCGAAAACCGACCTGCCAAAAGCTCCCTATCCAAGTAGGTTAACCAAAAAGCAGAGTGACACAATGGATAAGATATTAGAGGTGTTTAAGCAGGTGAAGGTTAACATCCCCTTGTTGGATGTCATCCAACAAATACCTCAATATGCCAAAGTGTTGAAGGATCTCTGCACAACCAAGAGGAAGACCAATGTTCCTAAGAAAGCATTCTTGGCTGTAAATATAAGCTCACTTTTGTCCAATCCCGCCTACACAAAATACAAGGACCCTAGATGTCCTACTATTCAGTGTACGATAGGGGACACTAGCACGAGTAATGTATTGCTTGATTTAGGATCAGCGGTCAACCTCCTCCCATTTTCAGTTTATCAACAGTTGAACTTGGGAGAATTGAAACCAACTAAGATCACCCTCCAATTGGTGGATAGATCCATTCGTATTCCAAAGGGGATTATCGAGGAGGTGCTTATCAAAGTTGGAGATTTTATATTTCCAGTCGATTTCGTTGTCCTCGATACCAATCCTGTTGCGCACACCCACTCTCAAATACCTTTGATTTTGGGTAGACCATTTCTGGCAACCTCCAATGCCTTAATTAATTGTAGAAATGGTCTCATGAAGCTCTCATTCGGTAACATGAGTGTCGAGTTTCATGTGTTCAACTCTGGTAGGCAACATGAGCCCATGGATCAATCTTTAAATCTCAATCTCATCCGCCAATTAGAGAAAGTACTGCAAAATCAACGAACACCCCTAACACCAATGCAACCCATTGAGAAAGTTTGTGGGCCCAGCAAAAACTCATTACCTGTCTTTGCAATGCAACAGAGTGAGCTGACATCAAACATGAATGTCCAACGGGAGTGTTCGTTACATGATTCAGTTGAGACCATTAGTGAGGGGGACACACCTCATCATATGCCCATTCCAGAAGGTGTTGTCACCCCGTGTCCTAGGGCTATTGAGCCCTTTGAGCTTCAGATTGACTCCAACAAGGACCCACCTACGACCGAGCTTATGCATGATGATATAAATGGTGGTGGGAGGTCCTTGTTGGATGACTTCGGGAGAAGCCCCATTCTTAGTGATGCAGGTTTGATGCATCCATCGAATGAGCTTGAGGAACTCATTTCGATGCACCCACCTATTGATTGGAGGGTTTTGTTCGATGAGCAACTAAACCTTAGTGAGGCAACACAACTTCACTCATTCATGTTGCCCAAACCCAACCAATATCATGAGGGGTTCGAGCCTTTCAGCTTTGACCTTTCACCCCTCATGACACCTTAGAGTACCAGGGAAGTTTGCCCATCTCGGCAAGTATCTGGTCCTCATAACTCGATGTTCTCATTTGATGTTCCTTCACCAAATGATTATGAGAATATCTTGGTTGATGTATATATCTTGTACAATAAAAGTACAATAAAAGACTCCAAGAGCGAGCATTGATTGTTGTGGGCCCCAACCCTTGTGTACTTGGGCCCCATTTCTTTCACGTATTTGTCTCCCTTCTTCAGTATCTCACAGGTTTTGAGGGAATTCGGGTTTATGTCCATCACTATAACCATGAACATCCTATTGCACTTCATGTTGGTGAGATCTTCCCTTTTTCACGCATAAATCCATGTAGTATCATGCTCACATTCATTGAGGACAATGTATGAAGTAGGTCTGGGGGGGGGGTGTATTACGTGTGTACATAGTTGAGTCTTTTCATTTGATTTTGTTTTCTTTTGTGTGCATTGATAGGGTCATGTTAGTATGCTACATTTAACATTGAAATATCTGCTTTCCATGATCCGTGGGTGACTTGTCTTCTTTTGCTTTCCAAGTGCTTTAAAATTGTCACATTTCTTTCAAAATCTTCTTGTGTTTGCGAAAGAAAATGTTTTTGTAGGTTTTGTGTGTGTTTAGCATGTGCAAAACCATTGAGAGGCAAAGTAAAAAGAAAGCTCCCAAAATTGTCTTGAACTTGATGCATTAGGATTTCTTGTTTAATGGCTTTAGGTCTTATCGAGTTGTTAGGATGCACCCCGGTTTTCCCTCGAGGGGCGTGTGATCATAGGGTTCAGTACTCAAACATTTAAAGAAGTCCACCCTGAACCTAGTGAGTCAATAATTCGTGTGTGTTAGTATAAGGAAGTTTGTCGTAGTCAAGGGCCCTTAAACTCTTTTTGTGAAACTGTAAGTGTAGGAGCTTTGGTTCCCATGTAGATAAGTGAATAAGTGGTGTTCTCTCTTCTCGCATGGATCCTATCACTCAGGAAAGTAGGTCTGAGGGGACTTTGTGCCTGGTGCTCTCGAGTCATCTGACTTAGGATGCACCGACCGAACTGCTGATACACGGGTGATAGGGATCTCCCTATGTGGATATTTGGGGGAACGTGTACGTGATAGTGTAAGTCATCATAGGCAATGATGCACGAAACCTGACCCTGGGAGAATCAAACACCGACCAATAAAATGCTCCAAAGAAGAAAAAAATAAAAGAAAAAAAAATAAAAGAAAAAAAGGAGTCAAATAAGAATCTTAATGGACTTTACACATTGTATCACATTCAAAAGTTAAGGTTGCACATGTCTGTCACTTAAGTCCTTAACTAACTTTCACGAATAATTCATTAAGCTAGGTGTGTGGACCGATTACATATATAAGGTCGACCCGTAGTACTACCGCGTCCCATGATCGACAAAATAAGTCCAACGAGTCGTGTAGCTAGATTGATTAATGCATCTTGGTTCAGATTTTGTGGGTGTATCCGCTGAAAACCCTTAGGAGACAACACTCCTCCTCCTTGGTGACAAGAAGGTTTAACGGCTTGTTGTACGTGCTAAGTGCAACCGTGATTCCTACGAAAGTGACTTAGGATTTCTTGTTTTTCGTATACTTTTCTCTTTCTTTGTTTTGCTCGGGACTAGCAAAAGTTAGGTGTGGGGGTATTTGATTGACATCATTTCATGCTTATATTTGTATCTTATATCCATTGTCTTTCACCTCAACAATGCTATGTGATGAGTTTTATGTTTGAATTTCAGATATAAATAGGTTTGAAGAGATGAAGCATAAAATGACCCAAAAGCTGGGAAAAGGACTGAATTGTGAGATCTGGGGACTAAGCTGCAAGGGAGAAGGACCTGAACGTAAGACCAAAGGACCAAAGAGCAAAACAGAAAACTCCACACCATCATGGGGAGTATTTTGGCAATTCTATTCGGGTCGGAGCTCCAACAAGTGAAGTAGATGCATCAAAGATAAACAAAGACATCCCGAAAATCCCAGAATAAAATCCAGCGTGATCCGGACCATATAGACCGCCAATTGGAGGTCCAGGACCGCCAATTGGAGGTCCAGGACCGCTAATCGGCGGTCTGTTATGGCCCAAATCTGGTAATATTTTGGTGGATCGCGTATGAGTGTGTATTTAGTTCATTTCTGGTATTTGTTTAGTCCCACATTAGGGGATTGTGCCGGATTGCCTTTTTCTTTGGCTATAAATAGAACTCTCCACCTTCCATTGTAATCACTTCACATTTTGAGTGGCTATTCTTCCTACTAGAAGTGAGGCCTTGAAGTACACACTAAAGTAGGCGGATGCTACTTGAATTGTGAGTCATTTTAATAAAAGTTTCTTTATTATGTTGTTTGTTTCATGTTGCTTGTTTTACTTTGTTTAATTTCATTAGTTTTAGTAGGTTTGTTAATATGCTTTCCTTGCTTAGTTTAATAATTAGTCTAATGTGTAGTGAGTAGTTCCATCCCCTATGGGGGTGGAGTAGATGTTCATACATACAAATGAGAATGGAATGAATGCTTTATATACAATGTGTTGATAAAACATGAATGTATGCTTGCTTGTTTAGGATAGAATTTATAACTTGATGAGTTTTGCCAAAATGATTAGACACCTCTCATGTTTGTTTAGGTTCTGAAATAAACAACTTGTATATGTAAATGTTAATCAACTAGGTTGGTGAATGGATTGATATGTTTTGCCATAACATTTAGACACATCCTATGCATGATAACACCACCTTTATTTGAGGTTAAAGAATGTGTTCAACACCCACCTTTTTGCATGTGTGCTCTCACTCCACCCCTTAGGGGCTTTCTATTTCTGAATTCCAACACTTATTTAGTTCTTAATTTAGTTTGGTAGTTCATCGTTTGTTGCTTTGTTTCGCATTTCGTACTTCGTAGTGTAGTGTAGCGTAGAGTAGGATAATCAAACTCTCTTCTCCATTTTTCTCCACTTGATTTCTAATAAACAAGAGGCTGCTCACCTCCCTGTGGACGACCCGTATTTGCCACGTCTTCACCGACGCCGTGCACTTGCGATTTAATTAAAACGTTCAACAGGATGTTAACCTTTACTTGCTTAAACACCTCCAACATCTTATCCATTGTGTCACTCTACTTTTTGGTTAACCTACTAGGATATGGAGCTTTTGGCAGGTAGGTTTTCTGCGGTGCCTGAGAAGGAGGCGTTAGTGTATTACAATCACCCTCTGCCTCTTCTTCACCACCATTCCCACTGAGGGGCCGCATAGATGGTGGTGGGTGTGGCAAGGAATTGTGATTGTCAACCTGCTTTCCATTCCTTAAGGTTACGATGGAATTAACATGGTGAACAGGTTCCTCCATATGGTTCACTTTCCGCGCCCGAGGTACACATTCTCATTTTGCATGTGTTGTTGCTGGTACATGTGAGGGTTAGTGTCAGGCTGGCTAGGCAGAGTCCATCTCTCTCTTTCATGCCCAAACTGAGCCAATTGGACCATCTGAAGCTCTAGAGATTTGATGGTCTTCTGATTTGAAGTGAGAACTTAACTTTTGGTTTACATAAAAAATTTCATTGAGTTTTCAAGTCCACGAGTCAAGGTCTCAAGCGAATTGAATCGGGTGTCCATATTATTGGAATATGGGAAACTCGATTGATTGGTGATTTGAGCTTGGGGTGACTGATAAGATTGTGCAAGCATGGGACGTTGATGTGGTTGTTAGGTGGTCGAGAGGAGTTTGAAGAACCACCCGGGGCATTATTTTGGTTCCATGAAAATTGGGGTGGTTCCTCCATCGGGGATTATAAGATGATGAGTATAGGTCATTCCTAGCTCTATCATAGATGGCATTGACACGTTCCATCTCAGGAGGAATGGACTCACACTCACTTTCTACATGACCTATCCTACCACATGAATGACAAGGAACTAGAACAGATGTGGACATGTGAGGTGCACCTTGTTGGTTTTGGAGCTCAATCGAATCCATACGGCGCATTAAGCGTGCCTCGGTGGCCGTAGTGGTATCGATAGCAAATGCGGCACCCGATCTAGTCGAGTTTGCATTCGCGATCCTCGCTCGTATGCTAGATGATGTAGGTGGTTCCCTCACACTCTCCCATTGCATGGTTTTCTCAGCAAGGTCTTCTAGGAAAGCTCATGCCTCCCTTTCATCCTTTCCCAAGAACTCTCCTTGACACATGGACTCAAGGAGCGTTCGGGACGGGATGTGAAGACCCTCGTAGACAATCTGACAAAGGCACCACAACTCGATGCCATGGTGAGGGCATGAGGATATTAGCTCCTTGAATCTCTCTAAATATGCATGAAATGTCTCAGTCTCAACTTGATAGAACGAATTGATTTCGTTCCTCAATTTTTGAGTCCGATGATTTGGAAAGTACTTTTTTGAGAAATGCATATTGAAATTCATCCCAAGTCCTAAAGGCATTCGCCTGGTTGCTGTACAACCACTTCTTGGCGTCATCCTTTAGTGCAAAAGGGACAAGACTAAGATGGATGGAGTCTGTGCTAAGTTGTTGCAGCTTGAACATAGCACAAACCTCCTCAAATTCCCTGAGAAAGATATAAGGGTCACCTTTCCCTGTGAAGTAAGGGAGCATGGAAATAAACTGAGGCTTAACCTCAGAGTGGTTCCCATTCTCCTCCGGTAATACGATGCATGAGGGTAGAACGGTACGGCTCCGGAAGCATCGATCACGGAGAGGAATGGGAGCCACGACAGGAAGAACAGGAAGCACAGGTGGAACAGGTGGGTCCAGCAACTACTCCTCCTCGCGGAAATTAGCAGTCATTGAACCCGAACTATGTGCGACATGAGAGGAGGGAGGCGTCGAGAAAGCAACTACTGAAGCATGGTTGACGACATGCCTCGTGAAACGCTCACTCTCGTCTCGTGCCCACACAAGCATGCACAAAGGTGCACACACACAAACCAAAAAAATTAATTTTTTTTTCAAAATAAAGAGTGTGCGTAGAGGAGAAGACGGAGGGACACAGAAGAGAGAGAAGACTCAGGAGATAAGGGAAGGAGTCCTTATACTACGGCGGGTGGGTACAGGTAGAAGCACACAAGCAAACAAGGCTCAAACCCTGCTACGGTCGCTATAGGTCCTTACAGCAAGACGACGCCTAACTGCAAGGTCACACGGCCTCAACGCGTCTCACCTCCCTACGACGAGGACCACAAAGCCCAGCATGTGAGTCAAGATCCGGAGATCTCGCCTCTCCTACTATCGACAGAGTGGGCGACGCCGATCAGGCCATGACGGTCGGGACCGGATCACTCTCCTAAAGCGCCCAAAATCCTTAGGGTCAATGTCTACTTGATTTTAAAATTAGGCTCTTTATTAGTGTGGTTTTTGGGGTGAAGGAAAGGGTGATGAAATCCCCCACCTTATCTTTTATGGGACAACCTCTCCTTAGAAGCATTTTGGAGTCCTAAATCTAGCAATCAACTCTCCAAACAAACGCTCAACTCACACTTGTTGCAATGCACTTCCTACTAACAAATGCATGTTCATATGAAATGCATGAATGAGAGAAGGAAATGCGTACCTCATGCCAGCACTCAGCAACTGAAAGTAAAGCTAAAAGAAAAGACAATCTACGTGCCTAAGTCGAGCACATGATGAATGACCTAAATAAGAAATAATGCCTAATCTTTTGCTTTGGGTTTTAATGTCCAACTTGCTTAAAGGGAGATTGATTATTGATCTGGGAGCAAACTATAAGTCAAAACATGCCAAATCGAGTCCCTGATCACTATATCAGATAATAAAACAAGCAAAAGAAAAAAACGAAGGAAACATAGCTCACCAGACCGCCAATTAGCGGTCTCAGGCCGCTGATTGGCGGTCCAAACATCTCTGTTCTTCTGCAAATTTCTCCTGGTGATTTCCCTCTAGCCGCAGAGTCTCCTGAAACAAAGAAAACTTCAAAACACAAATTAAATCCACTCGAATCGTCCAAACCAGTGTCTGGACTGACACCTCCCCGGCAACGGTGCCAAAAACTCGTTTAATCGTTTTAAATACCACAAGTGCACGACCGCGTTGAAGTGGTGGCAAGTACGGGTTGATCCTCAGGCAGGTGAGTAGCCTCTGATTTTTCAGAAATCAAGTGGCAACAAAAAGGGGGAAGAGTTTGTCTATGCTAATCTACGCTACACTAAATTATTAAGAAGAAAAATGCAAAGTAAAGCAACTAACGATTACTTCGAATCAAAACTAAAAGTATGTAAAACTAAGCTGGAATCAAGAAGAGAAAGGCCCCTAGGGGTGGAGTGTGTGCACACATGTATAAAGATGGTGAAGAATGCATTCTATGGGCACAAATGTAGGTAGTGTTTTCATGCATAGGAAGTGTCTAAAGGTTATGGCAAAACCTATCAATCCATTCACTAACCTAGTTGATTAATATTCATATACGCAAGCTGTTTATTTCAGAACCTAAACAATCATGGGAGGTGTCTAAGATGTGTGGCAAAACCCATCAAGTATAGTATTCTACTCTAACAAGCAAGCATACATTTACATTTATCAACAAAATCAAAATAAAGCATTCATATCCATTCTTTAATACATGTATGAACATCATCTCCACCCCCAAAGGGGGATGGATCTACTCACTACACATTATTCTAACAATTAAACTAAAGAAGAAAGGAAACATTCTAACTACTTTAGACTACAATCAAAGAAATAAACCTAAGCTAAGCATGTATAAAGAAAAAACATAAGAACCAAACAATGGAAAAATTATTTTATTCAATGACTCACATTGAAGGTAGCATTCTTCTCCACCTTGACATTTTGCTCCAAGGCTTACTCCAAGTAGAGAGAATGCCACCAAGCAATGGGTGATTACAATAGAAGGTGAAGAGTTCTATTTATAGCCATAGAAAAAGGTAATCTGGGACAATCCCCTGGTATGGAACTAAACAAATACCAAAAATATACATAATACATACCCACATAAATCTTAGCGAATCCGGACCAAAAGAGACCGCCAATTAGCGGTCTACAGTGTTCGGATCGCTCTTGATTTTCTTCTGGGCTTTTCTGAATGGCTTGTCTTGTCTTTGATGCAACTACTTCGCTTGTTGGAGCTCCGACCCAAATAGAATTGCCAAAATATTCCCCATGATGGTGTGAAGTATTCTTGTTTGCTCATTGGTCCTTCGATCTTACGTAAAAGTCCTTCGATCTTGCATCTTAGTCCTTGAGTCTCTCAACTCAGTCCTTTTTCATGCTTTTAGGTCCTTTTATGCCTCTTCTCTTCAAACCTATTTATTTCTGAAATTCAAACATCAAACTCGTGACGTAGCATTCTTTAGGTGAAATATAATGGATATAAGATACAAATGTAAGCATGAAATGATGTCAATCATGTACATAGTCGAGTCTTTCTCCTTTTGTTTTGTTTTCTTTTGTTTGTATTGTTAGGGTCATGTTAGTGTGCCGCATTTAATATCGATATATCTGTTTGTCATGATCCTTGGGTGGGTTGCCTGCTTTTGCTTGTCAGGTGCTTTAAAGTTTTCCATTTCTTTCAAAAATATCATGTGTTTGCGAAGGAAATTGTTTTGTTGATTTTGCGTGTGTTCGGCATATGCAAATCGTTGTGAGGCAATGTATAAAGAAAACTCCCAAAATCGACTTAAACATGAAGCATTAGGATATCTAGTATACCGGCTTTAGTCCTTATCTACTCGTACCGATGCACCCCGGTTTTCCCTCGGGGGGAGAGTAATCATAGGGTTTCAGTACTCAAACAAATAAAGAAGTCCAGCATGAATCTAATGAGTTTAATAATTTGTGTCTGTTATTATAACGAAGTTTGTTGTAGTCAAGGACCCTTAAACTCCTGTTGTGAAACATTAAGTGTAGGGGTTTTGATTCATCTGTAGAGAAGAAAAAAGTAAGTAGGTGTTCTTTCTTCTCTCATGGCTCCTATCACTCGGGAATTAGGTCTGAGGGGACTTTGTACCTGGTCGTTTCGAGTCATCTGACTTGGGATGCACCGACCGAACTCCCATTACACGAGTGGTAGGGATCGCCTTTGGTGGAGATATGGGGAAAGTGTACGTGATAGTTTAAGTCCTCAAAGGCAATGATGCACGAAACATGACCCTGAGAATCACACCAACTAGAAGAGGGAAAAAATGAAAAAAGAAGAACAAAAGAGAAGAACAAAAAGAAAAAAGAAGAGGAAATGGTAATGGTAATGCAAATAAGAACCTTAATGGAATTACACTTGTATAACTTGAGCATGTTAAGCTTGCCCATGTCTTTGACTTGAGTCCATAATTAACTTGCATGAATAGTTCATTAGGCTCGGTGTGTGGACTAAATATCAAAATAGAGTCAGCCTGTAGTATTATCGTGTCAAATGATCGACAAAAATGAGTCCATCGAGTCGAGTTCTAGGTTGATTAATGCATCAATGTTCGGATTTTGTGGGTATATCCGTTGAAAACCCTCAGGAAACAACACTTCTCCTCCTTGGCAACAAGGAGTTTTAAGGGCTTGTTGCACGTGCTAATTGCAACCGTTATTCCTACGAAAGTGACTTAGGATCCCTATTTTTCGTATGTTTTCCTTTCCTTCATATTTCTCTTTCTTTGTTTTGCACAGGACTAGCATAAGGTAAGTGTGGGGTATTTGATTTGAAGCATATCATGCATTCTATTCATGATATATATCCTTTATTTTATCCCAATATTGTGCTACTTGGGTCGTTGTTTGTAGTGTTTCAAGAGTTAGGTAATAACGAAGAGGAAGGGAGCAAAAATGACCTAAATGTAACAAGTATGGACTGATTTGGAAGGTTCTAGACCTATTTGTAATGCATAAGGACTAGATCGCAAATCAGGAAGGCCCAAGTGAAAACCTGGAGGGACCTGATTGTGAAGTACAAAATATGGTGACACATGACTTGAATCATATCAGTATTTTGCCAATTAAACTCGAAGAGATTCGAGCCAGTAGACCAGGACTTCACCCCATGTGCCAATTGAATAAATAAAGAAGCACCAAAATTACAATCCGATCGGACCATTCCTAGTCCAGGAATGGTCTGACCCGACAACCCGAACCACGACCAAAATTTGAGACCCTTTGGACCATTTTGATCCGCCAGTGTTTATTTTGATCAAAATGGTCCAAAGGGTCTCAAATTTTGGTCGTGGTTCGGGTTGTCGGGTCAGACCATTCCTAGACTATCAGATGTGATTTAGAGTCGTCTGAATATTCCCAGATTAATCCTAACCATGTATTAATATATATATACCACTATAATCCCTCCTCTCCCTCTTCTTCTTGCTTCTCCATTAGTTTTAGGTTTTGTTTAGCTGCTGATTAGTGTAGTTGGAGGAGGATAAGCATACTTTGTAATCCTTTCATTTCAATCAAGTGTGAGTTTTGTTCTTCAAATACATGTCTTTTACTTCGATGCAATTTCTTTGATGTTGTTATTTTTTTCATCTTCTCTTCTACATTTCTTTTATGGGTTCATGTTATTTTTATGTTTTCTTTAGTGTAGAGATGAGTAGAGAGTAGTCCATCCCCATTGGGGGTGGAGAAGAAGCTGATTTGATCATGTGATGGATTAGTGTGTGTTAATCTTAATCCTTTGAGCTTTACATGATTTCCATAACCATCTTATGGGATGTCACTCTTATCTTTGATGTGCTAATGCTCTTGAGTGAAGCTTAGCACATGCTTACATTAGAGAGCCTATCTTATGGAGAATGATGAGGTGAGGATAAGGATGGAGTGGAAGAAGGGAACAAGACAAGTTCATGCATGTGCTCATGTTCGCTTTATATTAATTAATGTCTTGTATGCTTTAATGATTGTGATAAATCTTATTTCATGTGGAGACATAGTTGGATTTGGGTCATGATGCATGTGAACATATTACCTTCAATTCAATTATTGTCTTGTATGTTTTAATGATAAGGTTTTATCTTATTTCATGTAGAGGCAAAGTTGGAGTTGAGTTTTATGGATTTCATGTATGACATGTTTTGATGAGCACATTTGAACACACACTACACTACACATTTTCATTTCCATGTTCTTTCTCTAGCCCCTAGGGGTCTAGTTTTATTGCTTATTTTCCGATTTCTTTCGCGTTATAGTGTAGTTTCGACTATAATCTCATTTTCTTTTCCCACTCAAGTATCGCGAATCCGACTCGCACACGCTCCTTCTGGATAGACTCATGCTTGTCACTGCTTCAACGTGGCCCTGCACTTGCGGTAATTAAACTTATTCAATCAACGTCGATCAAGCCATGACGGTCGTGACCGGATCACTCTCTTATTGCGTTCAAGTCCTAGAGGCCAATGTCTACTTGCTTTTAGATTAAGACTTTCGGTTAGGAGTTATTTTTGGGGCTAAGGAAATGGTGATGAAATCCCCCACCTTATCTTGTATAGGACAACCCCCCCTTAGTAGTATTTTTGAATCTTAATCTTGCAATCAACTTTCCAATCAATCACTCGCCTCATTCTTGTCCTGATGCATCTTACTAACTAATGCATGAGTGAGAGAACTGGTGCACGTACCTCACTCCAACAATCAACCACAAGAATGTAAAGAAAACAAAAGACAAGTGCGTGCAAGGTCTACAAAGTAGGATCAAGGGTCGGCTATGCTAATCACTTTTAAACTAATTACCTACTCGTTTGATCGATCGAGTTATGCGCAGCGGAGTTTAAAATAAGACAAGCAAGTAAAGAATAGAAATGCAAACCACAATGAGACGGGGGATTTTTATAGAGGTTCGGCACCCCACCCGGGTTCTAGTCCTCTCTTTCAAGCTCCGCTCGGATCACTGAACTCCCCTCACGACTTCACTAACCACTCCCCATTCCGGGGAGGGAGAGAATGCATTTACAATCTTCAAGCTCGCGAACAACCCTCGCCGAGCTTGGCTCCACCTCTCACAATCCGAGAGGGATGCTTCGGGCTTTCACCGAAACCTTTACTCTTCTTTGACAGCAACAAACTTGAGTGGGACAATCACTCTCTAAACTTGAGCAAACTTGAGAAGGATTGGAATTGATCTTAAGTGTGGAAATTGGAGGCTTGGAGTGTTTGGAATTCTCTATAATGTATTGGACAAGTATGTAGTGGGAGAGTTGTGTTAAAATGTGTTTTACAACTCTATTTATAAGCATTAGATAGAATATAGCTGTTGGGGTTGATTGGGTATGAGTTGGTGTAAGATACACAAAATAGAAACCTGTAAGACCAAATTCTGCCTAAAAACGGTTGACCGAAATGGGTATGTCGTTCAACCGTTTGGTCAAAATTCAGCTTTGACTTAAGTTCACTTAAGTTAACGGTCGAATGGGCTCAGGGGATAGGTCGACCGAATAATTCCAGGCACTTCTGGGAGAGCAAATTGTGTTGGTTTGGTCGAACGCTAGGAAAGTTTCGGTCGACCGGATGTTTGGTAATTTTGGGGTATTTGGGAATAATACGAATACGACCGTTGGGTATAATACAACAAAATAAACGGTCATGTGACATGATTGACATCATTTCATGCTTATATTTGTATCTTATATCCATTTTCTTACACCTAAGAAATGCTACATGACGAGTTTTATGTTTGAATTTCAGAAATATATAGGTTTGAAGAGTGAAGCATGAAAGGACCCAAAAGCAGGGAAAAAAGACTTAATTGTGAGACCTGGGGACTAAGATGCAAGAGAGAAGGACCCGAACGTAAGACCGAAGGACCAAAGAGCAAAACAGAAAACTCTACACCATCATGGGGAGTATTTTGACAATTATATTCGGGTTGGAGCTCCAACAAGTGACGTAGATGCATCAAAGACCAACAAAGACATCCAGAAAAAACCCCGAATAAAATCCAGCGTGATCCGGACTATTGTAAACTACTCATTGCTTGGTGGCATTCTCTCTACTAAGGAGTGAGCCTTGAAGCCAAAACTCAAGGTGGAGAAGAATGCTACCTTCAATGTGGGTCATTGTTAATAAAATAATTGTTCTAGTTTCTTTTAATCTTGTCTTTTAATTTGTGCATGCTTGTTTGGTCTTTCCTTTCCTTTTAAGTTTATTTAGTATTTCTTGTTTGCTTAGTGTAGTTTCATTTCAGTATTATGCTTCATTTTGTTAATATAGTTAGTGTAATGAGTAGTGAGTAGTTGCATCCCCACTTGGGGGGTGGAGAAATATGTGATATGATCATGTAGTGTATTAAGTGTGTGTTATCTTATTCCCTTGAGCATTATATGATTTCGATAACCATCTAATGGGTTTTCACTCTTATCATTGATATGCTAATGCTCTTGAATGAAGCTTAGCTTATGCTTTTATGGGGAATGATAAGGTTAGGATATAGATGAAGTTAATATTGGAAACAAAATTTGTAGTGTATGTACTCTTGTTGCCTTTACCTTAGTTAATGTCTTGTATGTTTTAATGATATTGAGTTATCTTAATTCATGTGGAGGCATAGTAGGGTCTAGTCTTTATACATGAGTGCATCTAGCTTCATTCCAATTATTGTCTTGTATGCTTTAATGATGTAGTCTTATCTTAATTCATGTGGAGGCAAAGTTGGATGTAGTTTTATGATTTCATGCACTACATGTTGTGAGGAGCTTAATTGAACACACACATCTTTATATTCACTTTATTTCTCTACCCCCTATGGGGTTTAGTTTTATTGCTTATCTTCATTTCCTTTTGCATCTTAGTGTAGTTTAGTGTAATCAACATTTCTCTCCTTCTTTTACCACTCGCCTTCAAACAAACCAATTGTCGACACACCTCCCAGTGGACGACCCGTATTGGCCACTGCTTCAATGCGGCCGTGCACTACTCTACATGATCATAATTAAGATTAGGTTGATTAAATCAACAAAACATAGATTAAGGCCAAAAAGCCAACATACAAATGATGCATGTCCTAGATGGCAAAGCACAATTAAAGGAAATCGTTCGAACATATGGGAAACACAGTCCGACCAAAAATAATAGAGCCTTCTCCTACCCAACATTTTCGCATAACCAGTCGACCGCCAAAAGGCATCGTGTGACCGGTGCTGGGCAAAACCTAGCATTTACCCTATGATCGGTCAACCGCTAAGGCATTTGGTCGACCGTTCTCTGTCAGAGACTTGCCTGTCCCGCGCCACATGTGACCCCTCCAGCCTCCGACGACCTTGTGTGATTATACTAACGAACTAGAGATACCTTTTACTCGTTCGTCTCGACGCCACCACGCCCCAAAGTCGCACGTGTTTAATCTCGTCACGCTGTACCCGCACACTCGCCTTGCTCACTTGCCACCCTATCTGCCCGAGCTCCGGTCGCCTCCTTTGAACACCGGAGATGGAAGGGAGGAAGAGAAGAAAGTGCAGGTGAGAGAGAGAGAAAGGTTGAGAGGAAGAAAAGCAAAGGAGTACTGCATCTCTGCTCCCTTTTAAACCCTACCCATTACCCCCACCTTACCCCCATCACATCACCCCTACGTCCACCATTAACCTCTAATCTCCTCACCTAACCAAGATTAGCACCTCTAAGACATCCTATAATATTAAGTTATGCTATAACACATGGACTTGTATGTTTTGAAGTTTAATTCAATTTTATTGAATTACAGTAAAAGAAACAAACTTATATTATTCACTTTTTTCATATCTCAATTTGAATCAACACCATTACGGAAAATATGTATTGTATTTTGCGACTCATACCATAACCCTCTTTATATCGACATTTGGACTAACATCCAAATTAAAAAATTAATATAAGAAGATAATTAAAATAAAACCGAAAAATAAAAGTTCCACTTATTATTAACAAATACACGAAGGAATAACTTAAGTGGTAATCGACATGGCTGAATATTCTCACTTCGAATATATGATTAACAAACAAATGCTTGTCATTTAGTGTAGTATGAGATACATGGTTTTTCAATTTAGCATTGTATCCTAAGCCATGTTTATCTAGGGATTGTCTTTAACTACCTAAGAGCATGTCAAGCATCTTGGTTCCATTTGTAACCTTTCTAGATCTTTTCTAAGTTGAGCATTTGATGCCTTAAGATCTAACTGATCAACATCAATTGGTATTGCTTTTAGACTGTTAAGTTTCAATGCATTTTCCTCGTGTTTAGCAAGCAGCTCATTCTTCTCATTCATAATTGTTTCAATTTGGCATTTGAGATCATTGATTAGCTTTCTAGCGTTCTTGTTATTTTCACAAATAATCTCATATTGTTAAACTAAGTCATGAAATACATTTTGAAGTTCATCATGTGAATATGTTTCTTCTTTAGAACATGAACTATCACTAGCATATGACTTAGATGAGCAAGAATGTGATCTAGTATAAGAAAAGTTAGTGTCTACCTCACTTTGTTCATCTTCAATAGCCATGAACCATGAGCTTCTTCAATAGAAACCACCTTATCTTCCCAATCGTTGCTTAGCGACCAGAGGAATTTCCATGTCATCTCTCCTTCATTGATTTTTCTTCCAAGAACCAAAAGAGAGTTAGTAATATCGGTGAAGCGAGTGTTCATTTACCTTGCGTTTTCACCGATTTGCATAGAGAATATTTCGTATTTATGCATGAGTAGACTAATGTGAGTTTCCTTAGTTTTTCTATCACCCTCATGATGCATTTGCAATCTATGCCATATCTCATGTGCACTTTCACAACCCCTAATCCTATTTTATTCTCCATCATTAAGGCCACAATAAAGAATGTTCATAATTTTAGAGTTCATCTCAATTTCTTTCATTTTGGCCCTAGACAAGGTGGCTAATTCATCTTCATTTGGAGATGTGTAGGGATTTTAAAGGAAAATCAAATACTTAAGGTCATTAGAAATTAGGAAATTTTTCATCCTATTCTTCCAATAATCATAATTAGAGTCATTAAGCAATGGAGGCCTAATTGTGCATAATCCTTCTATATGATTAGATGATGTAGATTCCATGCTAAAAATTTGATTAGGTATGCTATTTATATTGAGAATTGAACTTAATCCTAGGTGGCATCCTAGTCACTAGCCACATCACCTACGGAGGGTGAGTCATCTAGGAGTTGATGACTCAACAAGAAGGAAGACAAAAGGTTGTAGGAAAGGAAGAGGCAAAGGGACTCTTCATTTTTTCTATGATTTTCGTCCTATTTTATGATGCAATTTAAGTAGAGGTTGTAATGATCTTGAATGATCATCTTTATGTAGTTTATGTTATGTTTGTGTTTTAGGTTAAGTTGAAGAGTCTTTGTAAGTGCCTATATAAGCACAAGAGTTCTCCATTTGTAAAACAAGCCAAAACAAGTCAAGTCAAGTGAGAAAGAAGAAAGAAAGGATGAGTTTGGTGCAAATCTCGTTTTTTGCTTATCAGTGTTAAGTAGTGAGTTCTCGTCTTTCATTCGTGTCCACCAATTGAGTAGATCAAATTATGGATCTAGTGATGGCAATAGAAGGCCCTCAGCATGGAGAACAAGGCGAGCCAAAGCAGCCCACCAGGCACAACTTCTGAACCGCCAATTGGCGGTTTGGAACTGCTGGTTTGCGGTCCATGTACGTCTGGTGGAGGGCAGCTTTTTGGGGTGGCTCGGTCTGGTGCTCCCCGTCTTTCTCCCGTGTCTAACAATTTAGCTCACAATGATCTGATACCAATTGTAGGATCGTATGTTTGGCTTAGTTCTAATCACTTTTAAGCTAATTACCTACTTGTTTAAGCAAACAAAGTATGCAAGGAATTAAAACAAATAAACTAGCAAGCAACCCAAATATGCAAACCAACAAGAAGGCACATAATTTTTATAGTGGTTCGGCCTCCCGCCTACTTCCTCTTTTGCAAGCTCTGCTCGATCTCCCTCGAGCTCCGCCTACGTCTTCACTATCAACCTTGTTCTTGACCGAGATTAAGCTTTTACACCACAAGCTTCCACGAACAACCCTCAATAGCTTGATTTTCTTCCTCTCACAACCCAAGAGGGATACTTCGGGCTTTCACCGAAGTCCTTGCTTCTTTACATACAAAGTTTGAATGGATCACTCACTCTCTAACTTCGAGTTAGATACTCAAAGTTTGAATGGATAACTCACATGGATACTTCGAGTTCTCCATTTGTAAAACAAGCCAAAACAAGTCAAGTCAAGTGAGAAAGAAGAAAGAAAGGATGAGTTTGGTGCAAATCTCGTTTTTTGCTTATGAGTGTTAAGTAGTGAGTTCTCTTCTTTCATTCGTGTCCACCAATTGAGTAGATCAAATTATGGATCTAATGATGGCAATAGAAGACCCTCAGCATGGAGAACAAGGCGAGCCAAAGCAGCCCACCAGGCACAACTTCTGAATCGCCAATTGGCGTTTTTGGACTACTGGTTTATGGTCCATGTACGTCTGGTGGAGGGCAGCTTTCTGGGGTGGCTCGGTCTGGTGCTCCTCGTCTTTCTCCCGTGTCTAACAATTTAGCTCACAAAGCTCTGATACCAATTGTAGGATCGTATGTGTGGCCTAGTTCTAATCACTTTGAATCTAATTACCTACTTGTTTAAGCAAACAAAGTATGCAAGGAATTAAAACAAATAAACAAGCAAGCAACCCAAATATGCAAACCAACAAGAAGGCACCGAATTTTTATAGTGGTTCGGCCTCCCGCCTACTTCCTCTCTTGCAAGCTCTGCTCGATCTCCCTCGAGCTCCACCTACGTCTTCACTATCAACCTCGTTCTTGGTCGAGATTAAGCCTTTACACCACAAGCTTCCACGAACAACCCTCACTAGCTTGATTTTCTTCCTCTCACAACCCGAGAGGGATACTTCGGGCATTCACCGAAGTCCTTGCTTCTTTACATACAAAGTTTGAATGGATCACTCACTCTCTAACTTGATCACACTTAGAGTATGATTGGAATTGATATAAGATGTGGAAGATTAGCTTGGAGAGTAGAATTTGGAGAATGGGAGACTTGGAGCTTTCTCTTAGGTGTATATGACAAATAGAAGTGTAAGAAATCTGTGATAGTGTCAAGGTAACACCTATTTATAAGCTCTAAGTGAGTTATAGCCATTGGGATTGAATGACTAAGTGGTTGTGTAAGAAATACAAAGCAGTGAAGTGCAGGTCACATTACAAAACAGAAACGGACGACCGAATTGGGTATATAGGTCGACCGGTTTGTCGAAACAGTCGATATGTTAAGTTCACTTAAGTGAACAATCGAACTAAGGTTTTGGTTGGGTCAACCATTCGGGGGTTTTGGTATGGATCGGTCGAACAAAGCAAATGGTCGGTTCGACCGGAAATTTCCAGGCACTTCTGGGTTCATGGAGAAATTGAGTTTCGGTCAACCAAGGTCTAGGAGACGTTCGACAGGAAATTCCAGAGTGTTCAGGGAGACCAAAGATTATTTGATCGGTCGACCGATAGGTAAGTTTCGATCAACCGGAAGTTTGGTAAAATTTGGGTTTTGGGAAATATGACAAGTCTAACGGTCATGTGACACATGTAGACGGTCGAACAAAAGGATCTAAATGGTCGAACGGTTTAACACTAGATTCTGTAATAGAATAAACAACCCAATCGGTCAAACGATGAACTTATTCCGGTTGACCGATTTGGTCCTGGCCGTTCAAGATTGGTTTAAGTGTTTTCCAGTTCTAGTTTGGGTGATATACTAAAGTCCAAATGTTGTGAAATTTTGTGTGACTTCTATAGGGAACCTAGTGTGTGTTTCAGTTAACAAAATTGAGGGTTATCAGTGTATACCCTTGATGCATTGCATACATTGCATCATATGTCTTTCATTTAGATTAATTTTATATCAATAAATGCCACTAAGGTATGTGTTTAGTCTTATTTACAGAATACAGGGACCTGAATGCAAATTACCCATATCCCGAGCATAAACGCGTGCAAGAGACACATTTCTATCCGAAAGACCAAGTCAAGATTATCGGGAGTCAAATGGAAGTCCATCCAAGCATAAAAGCATTCAAAGACCTAATTACAAAAAGGCCAAGGACTTAAGCACAAAAGTAGCCACGGACTTAATTGCAAAAAGCCGAGGACCCGACTGCAAATTAAATGACCAAAATATTATTTTGGAGAATTTCTAAACGAAAATCAATTTGGATCTCCAAATATATGAAGAAATAAATTCGGAGCTCAAAAGAAAGGAAAGAAATCAATCCAGACGCGCAAAGGACAGTTAAATCATACCATAAACACACAGGAAAAATCCGGATCCAATCAGAGCAAATATTGCGGCGAAATGGCCGCACCTTACATGTATTATGCGGCGGAAACGCCGCACCCCTTGCGATCCGCGGCCCCAGATTTTGTCTGTCGTGTCTTGACGCGTATACTTTCCTATTTTATACTTGGGTCCCTTGTATCGGCTATAAATAGCCCCGAAACGATGTTGTGAGAGTCTTAGTTTTTGTTCCATATTTTAGTAATAAAATTCTGTTCTTTTATTTCTTGTTTTTAGTTTTCTTTTGTAGTTTCTCTAGGACCCCTTCTCCTTCCCTCCATCCATGAGTTTCTAACTCTCTCCAAAGGGTGGGGGTGACGGATTTAGGGTGATGAGAAGAAGAATAATGTTATTATTTTAATTTCGTGTTAGTATATTTTGATTACTTGAGTTTATGTTGAGTTATTTATCATGTAATGCTTTATAACTAATGTGATTTATTATAAGTTTCAGAATTCTCTAATCTAAACCCGATATCTAAACCTCCACCCACTGGACTCCCATCCATCTTTGCTTTATTTTTAATTTGTTTTTTTGTTGTTCTCGCTTTAGATAATTAAAAACCAAAAATCTCAAACCAACATTATTTTTCTCTCTTTCTTCCTTAATCAAAAATCACAAAATAACAATATCTCTCCCTCCTTGTGTTCGACCCGTACTTGCCACGTCTTCATTGACACCGTGCACTTGCGGTATAAATAAAATTCTCATCAACCCTCCAACCGATGATTGGGTGTACCTTGATCATTTTCATCCCCAAAAGGTGACACCAAGGACTTATTACCCAGATGGCAAAGTCCAAAAATAGAATTGTTTGACCACCTGACACCCTTATAAGCATGATGGTTGTTTGATGCCTCTTGAGTGTGAGCAAGATAGGAGGCATGAATGAGAGGTGAACCTCTGTCTAGTTGTTTGAAATGTATGGTATCAGGTGGTTAATTTTTAACCCACATGGGGTCCTCAGCAGATACAGAATGAAGAGCATGTGGCCGAGAGGCCATAAAAAGGGTATCTTGTGACTCAAGGGCCACATGATTGAAAAGATGTGGCGTAAAGGCCACATGATCACAAGATAAGGCACATTCTTGTGCCAGCCCAGGTGAAACATCTTCACCACCTTCAGGATCTCCATCAACAATTCCCTGAAATACTTCTAGGTGCCTTCAACTTCAATCTCATTCATGCCTTGGATAAGGTTGATCCCAACAGGGTCATCGAAGGCACATGACTTCTTGCTGATGTGAAGATGTTGAAATCAGCGCACTGACTACCATATGTCAAGCGCATCAGACCATTGTGACAATTGATCAAGGCATTGGAAGTTGCTAGAAACGGTCACCCCAGAATAACATGAATTTGTCCAAGTAGGTTTGGCACAGGTTCAATATCCAAAACAAAGAAATCGACTCGATAAATTAACTCTCCCACTTTGATCAGAATGTCCTCCACCACGCCCCTCGATTTCTTCATAGACCTATCAGCCAATTGAAGAGTGGTTTTTGTTTGTTTGAGGTCTCCAAGACCGAGGTGGACGTAGACCGAATACGGCAGAAGATTAATAGATGCACCAAGGTCCAATAAAGCTCGATGTATGGACACATCACGAATCACACAAGAGATAGTAGGACAACCAGGATCCTTGTATTTGACTTGCATGGGTTGTGCCAACAAAGAACTCACGTTAGCCGCAAGAAAAGCTTTCTTTGGAACACAAGTTTTTCTCTTCTTGGTGCGTAAGTCCTTGAGAACCTTGGCATAAGGTGGCATTTGTTGAATCACCTCCAACAGAGGGATGTTCACTTTAACTTCCTGAAAGATATCAAGCATTTTGTCATGCTGATCCGAAGTTTTCTTTTTTAAGGTGCTCAAGGAATGGCGTCTTCAGGGCATAAGGGTTTTCCGAAGGAACCTCAGAATTCTGGTCCAAAGAAACATGAGTGGGACATCAGAATATGATTCCTTCGACACAAGAGGAAACAAGGGGACCTCAGGGTTCGGCCCTATTGTCGAAATAAATGTAGAAGGAACCTCAGGATCAAACTCCTTCCTGGAAGTATTTCTTTAGGGAAACTCAGGATCTGGCTCCCTCATAGATGAAGGTATTGAAAGGAATGTGTTCTAAAAGTTTTACTTTTATATGTCAATTATTATGAATTGAATGTACAAACATTTTGTTCCTTGATTATATTATTCGTCTTTTGGAAATGTTAAGGAAGAGGCGTTTGTCCTTAACCGTAGAGCTCCAAAAGATAATGGTTTACATAAATCAAAAGTTATTCACAATCATTGTAATTAACATGGCACATTAATTACCGAGATAAGATTGTCGTGTTGGTCATCGATTGTTGTAGCTCTACAAATAATTGATGACACGAGTATATAGAAGAGGAAAAGATTACTTTTATATATTGAATAGACCTAACAAGTAAAACATTATGGAATTGTGTTTCGTGTCATTAATGTTTTTACCGTGTCTTGGATCCTAAGATATGAGATTTCTATCTTTTAACTCATGAAGTGTTTACTTTGATTATTGTCAAAAGCTACAATTGAGTGTAGTGATAACGGCAATAGTTGGTTGAACATGACTTGTGCTGGAAAAGATAGCTAGTCAAACGATTATCATTGCCCCTCTTAATTGAGTGATGATATTAGTGGGCCCCTTGATAAAGCAAAATTATAATGTGCACAATATGACTTGAGTTAAGTCACATAGTTATAATTAGCTTAAAGAGATCAAGAAATGAATATAATACAAAGATGACACATTTCTACTTTGTATATATTCTTAATATCATGAGGCAAGGGATGGACACAAGTGGTGCACTTACATCACTAAATGGATCGTGTTTTGGTTCGGGTGGAACAAGGACATCTATGCTAATTGGGTAACTATAATGTGTAGCAAGATACCGCTTATAGTTTGAGATATTAAGTGTTTAATATCGCTGCCAATTTGGCTTGGATACTCCAATAGGTCACACCACAAAACTGGGAAACAAGAGGTTGATTTTAAGTTCATATGATGTGTAGGGTTTCATGTGAAAAATGACACATGTGGTGAATTAATTAAAATCAATATGTCATGAAAATTAACATAATTAGAATCATAATAAATTCATATAAGGTGTATATATTATGGCGTGTAATAATTAATTATTACATAGGATAATATATTACATAGGATATGAATTTGCTAAAAACCCCAAAAGATCAAATGTTGTTGAAAATAACTCCAAAATTTGATAAAGGTAAAATCGGGGTCAAACACGGTGAACCGTTCATGGTTCGGTCGACCGGGGCATCTTCGGATCGGTTAACCGAATAGGGAACAGGTATGCGCAATTGGTTAACCGATTAGAAATGGTCAACCGAGAAGTAGTATTTTCGGTAGACCAAAGGTGACCCGGTCATCCGATGACTATGTTCCAGGAGCGATTTTGGTGGGTCAAAGGTAGACCGATTACAAGACGTGGTTCGTCCGAATTCTTCTACGTAATTTTTGTCATACGGATTCGGTCGACCGTCTAGCTCACGGTGCACCGAACACGTGCTACAACCGTATGGTTCGGTTGACCGAATAATACTCGGTCTACCGAACAAGAACGATTCTGCCTAAATTATTAAGAGATTAATTAAGTCATGGGTGGAATAATTCCAGATTTAATTAAAACATTTTTTGTGGGTGATTATGTGGAATTTAGAGATTAATTTAAGAGAGAAAAACAAGGGATCATGGCTAAATAATAGCTCTTGATAAGGATGTTTTGGGAGCCTATAAAAGGGCACCTATTCCTACTTGTTTGAAGACTAATGCAAAAATCTTTCTCTCATTAATCTCTCCCTAATCACCACGAAATTTCTCTTAGTAAATTTAAGTTTTGGAGATAAGATTCTCAGGAGCTTAAAGAGGGGTAATTAGCTTGATTCTAAACCTTGTTAGAGATTGATTGGCTAGCTCTTTTCTCTCTAACTTTGTTTAGAGTTTGGTGAACACCCAGAGGCAACTCCGTGGGCGACACAACGTGCAACGCGACTCCGGATCATCAAAAGGTTTTAGAGAACCTTTAGGTATGATTCTCCTTTGTGATTTATTTTAATAAATGTAGGATTGCAAGTTATTAGAATAAAACACAAATAGATGTACATAAAATTAATGAAAATATGAAAATTGATCTTGTATGTTTTATTAAAATTTTAAAATATATACATACATAGGGACACGAAATCCTACAGTGGTACCAGAGCTTTTAGTTCATATTTTCGACAATTAGACTATATAATTAATTTTAGTTTACCATCTACAATCAAAACAATTCATGTTCTATGTCTTTTTCGAGTTTCTGATAGTTATGTTGGTTTAATTCTAATTAATTGTTTTGATAGTTTTAAATGTTTTAAAACACATCATGTGAATGCTAGAATTAAGATTTCGACTTATCTCTGATTTATAGAATTTTCGTTTTAATTAAATGATTATTTTATAAGGAATCAACAAAACGAAAAAGGCATATGTTTATCTTTCTTTAAATGTTTAGAAATTGGATAAACAGCGGTTCAAATATTTTATGAATTGAACTATGGAAGCATAAAATCATTTTTAATGGATTTCAAATGATTTTAGAATTGTTTGATTTAGAGATGCATGATAAACTAAATCGAGTAATATATAGTATATGTACATGCGTTGCTCGAGTTCTCTAATGCACGGATATGTGAGTTTATATGTTCCATCGAAGCCATGTGTGAATGAATGAATGAATGTGTATGTTATTATTATTCAATCACAGGGGCTTATTTATGTAAAAGCCAAATTTAATTTCTATGTATATGCATGCATATGAGAGGATTTTGACATAGGATTTGCACTAGACAATTTTCAAAATTGAGAGATGCATGTTTAAAATTTTGCAATATCAACATCCATGGTGCAAAAGGAAGACGCTGAAGAAGCGCAAGGATGAAGGATCAAGGACGCGGGAACATATAAACTCACGCAATGTTTGTGTGAATCGATTTATTTATGTTTGTGTGCTTGATATATATGTGATTGTATGGATGAATGTCAGGATGTGAATAGATGATAAATATGCATGATCACCTAAATTCTAAAAACACATACAAATGTTTAAATTGTCCAACCAAAAATTAAGAGTATTTTTCTTTCTTATTTCATCCACTAGCAGCCATCGATCGAGGGATATTCTGCTCGCCCTTAGCGGGAGATAGCTTCCTCCATCTTTGGGAATAGTGGGAGATATAAGGTTGTCTATTGTTGTTCCACGAATAGATGTACGAGGTGTGATTCGCCCTTAGCGGACACCGAGTATATTTGTTTGTGAATACAATGGATAAACGTATCTCGTATCAAATGAAATAAGTTTTCTTAACAAGACCCGGAGCCCTAGCTCGGTTTTGGGAAAGAGAGTTTTTCTTACGAAGATTGGTCATATTCCCTCCTAATTAAAACGACAAGAGTCATAAGAGTTTGAAAATGCAAATGTTGCGATATTTCGAAATGGTTATGATTAGAAAAATGTTTTCTTACCTTAATTTTATAATATATCCGATAGCCCTTAGGTAGTTTATATTATAATTGATAGGATCTTGCATTGCTGCATTTATGGACAAATTTTTATTTAAGGTGTTATTGTTTTAAAAACATAAAATTGACATTAAATCCCATATAATTTATTGTGTAGAAATGTCGAATATTCAACCTATTGTGCGATCTATGATTGAAAAACATCCTTTGGCAAATGATGGCTCAAATTTCATAAGCTAGCAACTCAAGCTCAATATCATGTTGAATTTTGAGAAACTATCTCATAGTTTGGATGGTGAAATCCCAAAATTAAATGAGAAGGCACCCGATAGCGAGAGAGAGGCAAAAGCCATGTGGGAAGACCAAGAGAACCAAGTTCACGGTCTAATGTTGGCCTCCATGGGTGACTCGCTTCAAGCGAAATACTTGGATTCAAAACCCAAGAAGACCATGAAAGCTTTAACAAAGATGTTCATGGATAGTGCTAGAAAAGAGCGCTATAAGACCACCATCGCACTCACAAGGTGCCACATGGCGGAGGGAACATCGGTATCCATGCATTTTCTCACGATGCAAGGATACCTTGAGAAGTTGTCGAAGCTCTCTTCTCCGATGCCCGATGACATTCCGGAAGATTTGATTCTTGGCTCTCTAGCCCCGTCCAGAAGGACTTCATTATGCACTATCATGTGCGTGAGAAAGGGGTGAGTCTTGAGGAACTTCACAATGCTCTCAAAACGGCTGAAGTTAACATGGGCAACGGTCGGGACAAGCACGTCCTAGCCGTCCATGAGAGGAGCAAGAAGATCACCAAAGGTAAAGGCAAATTCACCAAGAATACGTCAATCAAGAGCAAGGGAGTAGGAGGCGCTCATGGGAGTGTCTCAAGGGGGAAATCTTTGAAATCTCCGACTCGCAACACGGAGTGCTTTCACTACGGTGAAAAAGGACACATCCGGCCAAATTGCCCCAAGTACAAGGAACACCTTGACAATGGAGTGATTGAACGTAAACGCCCCAAAAAGGCCAAAGATATATTTGTTATTGAGATAAATTTAGCCACCTCTGTCCATGATTGGGTAATTGATACCGGATCTTGTGCTCACATAATTTCTAATGTGCAGCTACTAAAGCATAGGAAGGAACTCGTAAAGAACGATATGATTTTGAAATGGTGTAACCGTTGCTGCGATTGCACAAGGTTCTGTGGAGCTTCAATTATCTAGTGGTTTCAATTTATGTTTAAAAAATGTTTATTATGTGCCTTCGATTAGCAAGAACAATATTTTTGTATCATGTTCGGATATGGATAATTTTAATATAAATATTTCAAATTCTTGCTTGTCTATATCGAAGAATGGTATTTTCTATGCAAATGCATTCGTAAGGAATGGTCTCTATTTGCTTGAATTAAATAATAAACAAATTTTAAACGTCAATAACAAAAGGCTTAAAACTACTGACGTGAATGATACACTCTTGTGGCACTATCGTCTTGGTCACATAAATGAAAAACGCATCAAGAAATTGCAAGAAGCTAACCTTCTTGGTCAACTTGATTTTAAATCGTTGGAGATGTGCGAACCTTGCCTAATGGGCAAAATGACCAAGAGGCCTTTCAAGAACAAAGGACCGAGAGCGAATTACTTGTTGGATTTGATACATTCCGATGTATGCGGTCCGATGAGTACTAGTGCAAGAGACGGTTTTAGGTACTTCATTACGTTCACGGATGACTATAGTCGTTATGGCTATATTTATCTAATGAGAAACAAAAGTGAATCCTTTGACAAGTTTAAGGAATTCAAGAATGAAGTAGAGAACCAACTCAAGAAGAAAATCAAGTCTCTACGAACGGATCGTGGAGGTGAGTACTTAAGTACCGAATTTGACTCATTCCTAAAGGAGTGTGGTATTGTACCACAGCTCAACCCTACCGGTACACCTCAGTGGAATGGGGTATCCGAAAGGAGGAATAGGATATTAGTCGACATGGTTCGATCAATGATGAGTCAAGCTGAATGGCCGCTTTACTTTTGGAGTTGGTCGCTTTACTTTTGGAGTTATGCACTAGAAGCTGTGGCTTACACACTAAATAATGTTCCATCCAAATCCGTAGAGAAAACGCTGATTGATCTTGTTTTATATTTAACCGCAAGTGCACGGCCGCGTTGAAGCGGTGGCAAATACGGGTAGTCCACTGGGAGGTGTGTCGACACTTGGTTTATTCGAAGGCGAGAGGTAAAAAGAAGGGAGAAAGATGTATTACACTAATCTAAACTACAAAGCTGAAATGAAATGCAAAAGGAAATGAAGATAAGCAATAAAACTAAGCCCCAAAGGGGGTAGAGAAATAATGTGAACATAAAGAAGTGTGTGTGTGTTCATTAAGCTCCTCACAACATGTAGTGCATGAAATCATAAAACTACATCCAACTTTGCCTCTACATGAATTAAGATAAGACTACATCATTAAAACATACAAGACAATAATTGGAATGAAGCTACATGAACTCAAGTATAAAGACTATACCCTACTATGCCTCCACATGAATTAAGATTTCACTACATCATTAAAACATACAAGACATTAGCTAAGGTAAAGGCAACAAGAGCACATACATTACAAATTGTGTTTCCAATATTAACTTCATCCATATCCTAACCTTATCATTCCCCATAAAATAGGTCCACTAATCAAAGCATAAGCTAAGCTTCATTCAAGAGCATTAGCATATCAAAGATAAGAGTGGAGACCCATTAGATGGTTATGGAAATCATATAAAGCTCAATGGATAAAAATAACACACACTTAACACACTACATAATTATATCACATATTTCTCCACCCCCAAATGGGGATGGAACTACTCACTACTCATTACACTACTGATTAGACTAAGTAAAGAAAACATTTAACTAAGATACTAAAATTACTAAACAAGAAATTAAACAAAGTAAAGCAACCCACACAAAACAAACAACATAACAAAACAAGATTAAAAGAAACAAATAAACTTTTATTAACAATGACTCACATTGAAGGTAGCATCCTTCTCCACCTTGAGTTATTGCTTCAAGGCTCACTCCTTAGTAGAGAGAATGCCACCAAACAATGGGTAATTACAATGGAAGGTGAAGAGTTCTATTTATAAGCATGGAAAAAGCTAATCGGGTACAATCCCCCGATGTGGGACTAAACAAATACCAAAAATACACTAAGAATACACTAATACACGTGCTACAGAAAACTAGATGGATTCTGGGCTAAATGGACCGCCAATTAGCGGTTCCAGACCGCCAATTGGCGGTCTATAAGGTTTAGATCCGTCTGGTTTTCTTTGTGGGCTTTTCTTGAAGTGTTTCTTGGTCTTAGATGCATCTGGTTGGTTTAGTGGAGCTCCGACCCGAATTGAATTGACAAAATACTCCTCATGATGGTGTGGAGTTTTCTGTTTTGCTCTTAGGTCCTTCTGTCTTACATTCAGGTCCTTCTCCCTTGCATCTTGGTCCCCAGGTCTCACAATTAGGTCCTTTTTCCTGCTTTTGGGTCCTTTCATGGCTCTTCTCTTCAAACCTCTTTATTTCTGAAAACTAAACATAAAACTCGTCACGTAGCATTGCTTAGGTGTAAGATAATGGATATAAGGTACAAATATAAGCATGAAATGATGTCAATCAAATACCCCCACACCTAAGTTTTTTCTAGTCTCGAGCAAAACAAAGAAAAGAAAAAAAAAGCATACGAAATAACAAGAAATCCTAACTCACTTTCGTAGGAATCACGGTTGCACTTAGCATGTGCAACAAGCCGTTAAACCTCCTTGTTGCCAAGGAGGAGGAGTGGTGTCTCCTGAGGGTTTTCAGCGGATATACCCACAAAATCCGAACAAGATGCACTAATCAATCTAGCTACACGACTCGTTGGACTTATTTTGACGATCATGGAATGCGGTAATACTACGGGTCGACTCTATATATGTAATCAGTCCACACACCTAGCCTAATGAGTTATTCGTGAGAGTTAACTAAGGAATTAAGTGAAAGACATGGGCAACCTTAACTTCTGAATGTGATACTACGTGTAAAGTCCATTTTGGTTCTTATTTGACTCTTCTTTTCTTTTCTTTTCTTTTTTTTTTCTCTTTTTTTTTTCTTTGGAGCATTTATTGGTTGGTGTTTGATTCTCCCAGGGTCAGGTTTCGTGCATCATTGCCTATGAGGACTTACACTATCACGTACACCTTCCCCTAAATCTCCACATAGGGCGATCCCTACCACCCGTGTAACGGGAGTTCGGTCGGTGCATCCCAAGTCAGATGACTCGAAAGCACCAGGCACAAAGTCCCCTCAGACCTACTTTCCCGAGTGATAGGAGCCGTGCGAGAAGAGAGAACACCACTTATTCATTCATTTATCTACATGGGAACCAAAACCCCTACACTTAAGTTTCACAAAAAGATATTAAGGGCCCTTGACTACAACAAACTTCCTAAATTAACAAACACGAATTATTTGACTCACTAGGTTCAGGGTGGACTTCTTTAAATGTTTGAGCACTGAAACCCACTGATTACTCACCCCCAAGGGAAAACTGGGGTGCATCCTAACGACTCGATAAATCCTAAAGCCATGTACTAGATATCCTAATGCATCAAGTTCAAGACAATTTTGGGAGCTTTCTTTTTACTTTGCCTCTCAACGGTTTTGCACATGCTAAACACACGCAAAACCCACAAAACATTTTCTTTCGAAAACACATGAAGATTTTGAAAGAAATGTGAAAATTTTAAAGCACTAGGCAAGCAAAAGAAGACAAGTCACCCAAGGATCATGGCAAGCAGATATATCGATATTAAATGCAGCACACTATCATGACCCTAACAATGCAAACAAAAGAAAACAAAATCAAAGGAAAAAGACTCAACTATGTACACACGTAAAACACCCCCCCCCCCCCCCACACCTACTTCATGCATTGTCCTCAATGAATGTGAGCAAAAGACTACATGGATTGATGCATAAAAAGGAGAGATCTCACCAACATGAAGTACAAAGGGAAGTGCAAGGTCATGTTGATGGACATAACCCGAATTCCCTCAAAACCTGTGAGATGCTAAAGAAGGGATACAAATACGTGAAAGAAATGGAGCCCAAATACACAAGGGTTGGGGCTCACAACAATCAATCCTCACTGAAGGAGTCTTTTATTGTACTTCTTTTTTTCTTTTTCTTTTTCTTTTTCTTTTTCTTTTTCTTTTTCTTTTTTTTTCTTCATATAACTATGTACAAACATAAGTTCCCATCTTCATTTGTCAAAAGACATCAAATGGGAACCTCAAGAGTGGGTCAATGCACTTGGAAAGGGAACATGACACCACGCGGGGCCAGAATACGCATGCGTGGTCCCCCTTCACAAAGAGCACCAGATGAAATGAGAGGTTCATGAATTGGACGCAAAGGCGTCTCATTCAAAGGATCAAACTGAAAGAGCTTGAACCTCTCGAGAGTTTGGGAAATAAGGGGCAACGGAAGAAAACTATCTCCCGTTGCGGAACTGAAGTTATGATCATCAATCCAAACTCTCCAGCCAACAGGCTGGTGGGTCGGAACGAGGTCAAGCACCTCGTTATGCATGTCCAACTCACCAGGAGAACAGGAAGTGGGTCTCATACCCAAAGTATCCTCCAAGGAACTCCTAATACCCTCATGAGCAATGTGGTTGTTTGATGTTCCATCATTTCCAAGATGATCAGGAACAATAGTGAGAGGCAAACTCTCATCAGGTTGTTTGAAGTTGAGGGTACTAGGGAGCTCTTGCTCCACCAGAGGTGAGTCCTTA
The DNA here is from genome assembly GCA_963682175.1 of Triglochin maritima. NCBI lineage: Eukaryota > Viridiplantae > Streptophyta > Magnoliopsida > Alismatales > Juncaginaceae > Triglochin > Triglochin maritima. The sequence goes on from OY821789.1 coordinate 24,061,313, forward strand.
GGAGGCACAACATGAAGATCATGTGGCTCAAGGGCCACGGGACAAAAAGATAAGGCACAATCCTGTGCCGACTCATAATAGAACTGGTCCAAGCTATTCTCAGTTGGAATCGAATCCTCCACCAAGTGATCGTGAATTGAAACCCCAAGTCCCTCAGACTGACTAGGAGTTTGACTTTGAAAGGTTGTGCTTTGAATTTGTGGATGTGGTGGTGGTTCGATATCAAAAGAAGAATCCTCATGTTGACAAGAAAGGTTACTTTCCTCACATTCACGTAATTTCTGCGACATTTGACTCACTTGCAGTGTCATATTTTGTATGGACTGTTGAGTGGTTTCCATGAACGTAAGGAAAGTTTGTTTCAAGGAATCAGGTATGTGGTCAACGATGAGGTCCAAGTCAGAGCTTGGGAAATTTTGAGGTTGGGTGTTGATTGGCTGAGAATGAGTCCAATGATTTGGAGTGGGGTGTTGGTAGACATCTGGGTATTCGGGAGGAGGATACTGGGGTGAACATGAAGTATAAGAATTTGAATAAGAATTGTCTCCCCATGAATCCATTACTCTCGGGTTGTACGCGGATGCATAATGGTCACATTGAGCATTTTGGGAAAAGGTATGCTCATACTCAGGCTCAGAGGGAACATAAGGACATTCCCCGATAACATGACCACTCAACCCACAACAGTCGCACGGTACGGCTACTGGAGCCGCCGGTGCACTCATGTCGTCTGCCATACGCATGAAAGACGCCAAAGTTTGCTGTAATGTCTCAGTTTGTTGACCAGCATATGATCCAACATAACTAGATTGTGGTCTAGCAGTCGGTGCCTCTCTCATGTTACCCCAATATGAAGACTGCTCAGTCACAAAATTGCGATCGTCCCAACCATACAGGGTGTTAGTCTGAGCCCCCCCAGGTTGCATGGGTCCGGAGTACCAGGGAGAATCGTCCTGGTCCCAACAATGATATGGATGGTCGCCCATGTAACCATCCATCTCAACAAAGAACTCTCGAGTCGATCACTCTCACCACCACGAGGCCAAGCTCGCAACAAGTGCTCGACTCGACCCTAAAACGCTACTAGAGAGTGTAAAGGGGAGGAGACTAAAACGTAGAAGTAGGTGAGAAGAAGATGACTCAGAGGAGAAGGGAAGAATCCCTAAAGCTAGCGTGGGTAGAGGGATCAGGAAGAAGCCTAACTAGCAAGCACGACTCAAACAATGTAAGGCAATGGGTCCTTAAGCTAGACGACGCCTAACTTCGAGGTCACTAGCCTCGACACGCCTCACCTCCCTACAACGAGGACCACAATGCCCAGCAAGTGATACCAGATCCGGAGATCCAGTACCTCCTACTATCGACAAGGTAGGCAACGCCGATCAGGTCATGACGGTCTCGACTAGATTACTCTCCTAGTGCGTCCGAATTCCTTAGGGCCAATGTCTACTTGCTTTTAGTTAAGGCTTTATTAAGAGTGGTTTTTGGGGCCAAGGAAAGGGTGATGAAATCCCCCACCTTATCTTTTATGGGACAGCCCCTCCTTAGTAGCGATTTGATCCTAGATCTAGCAATCAATCGCTCCAATCAAACGCTCTCTCACTCTTATCCCGATGCACCTTACTAACTAATGCATGAAATAAACATGCATGAATGAGGGATGTGGGTGCACGTACCTCACGCCAGCAATCAACGACAAAAATGTAAAGCAAAGAAAAGACAAATGCATGCAAGGTCTACCAATGGTGCATGACCTAGATGGCAAGAAGTCTAATCTTTTGCTTTGAGTTTTATGGTCCAAGTTGATTAATGGGGGAGTGATTAATGATCTGGGAGCAAACCAGAGGTCAAAGCATGCAAAATTGGGCTCCCAGAAAACACAAATTTCAAGACTAACTACCAACAAAAATTTCAAGGAAATCAACGCTCACCATGCCGCCAATTGGCGGTCTTCCACCGCTGATTGGCGGTCTGTTTAGGTCGTCACTTCCTCAAACTTCTCCAGTAGCCTCCCCTTGACCTTGTGGTTCCCTGAAACTAAGAAAAACTAAAAACAAAAAATTAGAAACCCCTCGAATCGTCCAAACCAAGGTCTGGACAGAGCACCTCCCCGGCAACGGCGCCAAAAACTTGGTTGATCTTGTTTCATATTTAACCGCAAGTGCACGGCCGCGTTGAAGCGGTGGCAAATACGGGTCGTCCACTGGGAGGTGTGTCGACACTTGGTTTATTCGAAGGCGAGAGGTAAAAAGAAGGGAGAAAGATGTATTACACTAATCTAAACTACAAAGCTGAAATGAAATGCAAAAGGAAATGAAGATAAGCAATAAAACTAAGCCCCAAAGGGGGTAGAGAAATAATGTGAACATAAAGAAGTGTGTGTGTGTTCATTAAGCTCCTCACAACATGTAGTGCATGAAATCATAAAACTACATCCAACTTTGCCTCTACATGAATTAAGATAAGACTACATCATTAAAACATACAAGACAATAATTGGAATGAAGCTACATGAACTCAAGTATAAAGACTATACCCTACTATGCCTCCACATGAATTAAGATTTCACTACATCATTAAAACATACAAGACATTAGCTAAGGTAAAGGCAACAAGAGCACAAACATTACAAATTGTGTTTCCAATATTAACTTCATCCATATCCTAACCTTATCATTCCCCATAAAATAGGTCCACTAATCAAAGCATAAGCTAAGCTTCATTCAAGAGCATTAGCATATCAAAGATAAGAGTGGAGACCCATTAGATGGTTATGGAAATCATATAAAGCTCAATGGATAAAAATAACACACACTTAACACACTACATAATTATATCACATATTTCTCCACCCCCCAAATGGGGATGGAACTACTCACTACTCATTACACTACTGATTAGACTAAGTAAAGAAAACATTTAACTAAGATACTAAAATTACTAAACAAGAAATTAAACAAAGTAAAGCAACCCACACAAAACAAACAACATAACAAAACAAGATTAAAAGAAACAAATAAACTTTTATTAACAATGACTCACATTGAAGGTAGCATCCTTCTCCACCTTGAGTTATTGCTTCAAGGCTCACTCCTTAGTAGAGAGAATGCCACCAAACAATGGGTAATTACAATGGAAGGTGAAGAGTTCTATTTATAAGCATGGAAAAAGCTAATCGGGGACAATCCCCCGATGTGGGACTAAACCAATACCAAAAATACACTAAGAATACACTAATACACGTGCTACAGAAAACTAGATGGATTCTGGGCTAAATGGACCGCCAATTAGCGGTTCCAGACCGCCAATTGGCGGTCTATAAGGTTTAGATCCGTCTGGTTTTCTTTGTGGGCTTTTCTTGAAGTGTTTCTTGGTCTTAGATGCATCTGGTTGGTTTAGTGGAGCTCCGACCCGAATTGAATTGACAAAATACTCCTCATGATGGTGTGGAGTTTTCTGTTTTGCTCTTAGGTCCTTCTGTCTTACATTCAGGTCCTTCTCCCTTGCATCTTGGTCCCCAGGTCTCACAATTAGGTCCTTTTTCCTGCTTTTGGGTCCTTTCATGGCTCTTCTCTTCAAACCTCTTTATTTCTGAAAACTAAACATAAAACTCGTCACGTAGCATTGCTTAGGTGTAAGATAATGGATATAAGGTACAAATATAAGCATGAAATGATGTCAATCAAACGCCTTATGAGCTATGGAGTGGTAAAACACCTAAGCTCAATTTTCTCAAGATTTGGGATTGTGAGGCCTACGTAAAGAGATTGATGTCGACTAAACTTCAACCAAAAGCGGATAAGTGCTTCTTTATAGGTTATCCTCGTGAGACAAGAGGATACTACTTTTGGCATATAACCTCCAATCGCGTGATTGTAGAGAGGGATGCCATATTTCTAGAAAAAGAATTTCTGGAAAGAATAAAAAGTAGTGGGAGTAGAGTTGTGTTTGAGGAGACTCAAGATACTCTACAAGATCATGATATGAATGATGATATTAAAGATCATGAAGGCCCAATCGAGATTCCTTTGTTAGGGGGAGCGTGAGTGAGAGACCTTCGCAAGAAATTGGGAGAGAAACTCAATCCTCCCCACCTAGTGTACGTTCGAGAATCGAACACGAACCAATTCCACAAGAAATTGTGGAAGAAGTTCGAGAAGTACACGTAGAACCAAAAGAACTTAGAAGGTCAACGAGGGAAAGGAAGAAACTCGATATGTATTTGGGACTTCATGAAATCATGGTACTAGATACCGATGATCCCTCGACCTTTCAAGAAGCAATGGAAAGAAAGGACTCCAAACTATGGCTCAAGGCCATGGAATCCGAAATAGAATCCATGTATGATAATCAAGTGTGGAACTTGGTTGACCTTCCTCAAGGGAAAAAGGCCATTCAAAATAAATGGGTTTTCAAGAGGAAATGGAGATGGATGGGAACTTGACAACCTACAAGGCGTATGGGTGAGGATCAATACATCTTGGGAATCAAGATATATAGAGATAGATCCCGTAGACTCATTGGCCTAAGTCAATGTACATACATTGACAAGGTCTTGGAAAGGTTCAGCATGAACAACTCCAAAAAGGGCAGTGTGCCAATGAGTATGGGTTTGCAACTCAAGAAGTATCAACATGCTGAATCACGTAAAGACTTGGAGTACATGAAAGATATCCCTTATGCTTCGGCAATAGGATCGATCATGTACGCGATGACTTGCACAAGACCCAATGTCTCGTATGCTCTAAGCATGACAAGTCGTCACCAATCCAACGCAGGTCATGAGCATTGGACTGCGGTCAAGAATATTCTGAGGTACCTTAACCGGACCAAAGATAAGTTTCTTGTTTATGGAGGACAAAAGGAGTTAATAGCCGAGGGCTATTAGGATGCGAGTTTCATGAGTGATCCTGACGATAGGAGGTCGCAATAATAATTTGTCATTATTCTCAAAGGTGGAGGCATGAGTTAGCGTAGTTGGAGCAAATCACTACGGCCGACTCAACCACCGACGAAGACAAAATAAATTTACTGTGGGTGGACACAAACAACAACACAACTGGTCCATTCACCAAACCCTTATCCCAAGCCAAGGGCGAAATGCATTTCGAGTCCATGGGTCTGAGGAACCATGTGGATTGGCTTGATGAGTAATTAGAGAGGGTTACCCTAGTTATTATTGTTTTATACATTGAGAATGTATGTGAGATAAAACTTTGATAACAAGTGGGAGATTGAAAGGAATGTGGTCTAAAAGTTTTACTTTTATATGTCAATTATTATGAATTGAATGTACAAACATTTTGTTCCATGATTATAGTATTCGTCTTTTGGAAGTGTTAAGGAAGAGGCACTTGGTCCTTAACCGTAGAGCTCTAAAAGATAATGGTTTACATAAATCAAAAGTTATTCACAATCATGGTAATTAACATGGAACATTAATTACCGAGATAAGATTGTCGTGTTGGTCATCGATTGTTTTAGCTCTACAAATAATTGATGACACGAGTATATAAAAGAGGAAAAGATTACTTTTATATATTGAATAGACCTAACAAGTAAAACATTATGGAATTGTGTTTTGTGTCATTAATGTCTTTACTGTGTCTTGGATCCTAAGATATGAGACTTATATCTTTTCACTCAAGAAGTGTTTAATTTGATTATTGTCAAAAGCTACAATTGAGTGTAGTGATAACGGGAATAGTTGGTTGAACATCACTTGTGCTGGAAAAGATAGCTAGTCAAACGATTATCATTTCCCCTCTTAATTGAGTGATGATATTAGTGGGCCACTTGATAAAGCAAAATTATAATGTGCACAATGTGACTTGAGTTAAGTCACATAGTTATAATTAGCTTAAAGAGATCAAGAAATGAATATAATACAAAGATGACACATTTCTACTTTGTATATATTGTTAATATCATGAGGCAAGGGACGGACACAAATGGTGCACTTACATCACTAAATAGATCGTGTTTTGGTTCGGGTGGAACAAGGACATCTATGCTAATTGGGTAACTATAATGTGTAGCTAGATACCGCTTATAGTTTGAGATATTAAACGTTTAATATCGCTGCCAATTTGGCTTAGATCCTCCTATAGATCACACCACAAAACTGGGAAACAAGAGGTTGATTTTAAGTTCATATGATGTGTCGGGTTTCATGTGAAAATAGGACACATGTGGTGAATTAATTAAAATCAATATGTTATGAAAATTAACATAATTAGAATCATAATAAATTCATATAAGGTGTATATATTATGGGGTGTAATAATTAATTATTACATAGGATAATATATTACATAAGATATGAATTTGCTAAAAACCCCAAAAGATCAAATTTTGTTGGAAATAAATCCAAAATTTGATAAAGGTAAAATCGGGGTCAAACACGGTGAACCGTTCATGGTTCGGTCGACCGGGGCATCTTTGGATCGGCTAACCGAACATGGAACGGGTAAGCGCAATTGGTTGACCGAGATTGCCCAGAGTGCCTGGACAATCGGGTTCGGTTAACCGATTGGAAACGGTCAACCGAGAAGTAGTATTTTCGGTAGACCGAAGGTGACCCGGTCATCCGATGACTATGTTACAGGAGCGATTTTTGTGGGTTAAAGGTAGACGGATTACAAGACGTGATTCGTCCGAATTCTTCTAGGAAATTTTTCTCATACGGATTCGGTCGACCATCTAGCTCACGGTGTAGCGAACACGTGTTATAATCGAATGGTTCGGTTGACCGAATAATACTCGGTCTACCGAACAAGAACGATTCTGCCTAAATTATTAAGAGATTAATTAAGTCATGGGTGAAATAATTCCAGATTTAATTAAAACCTTTTTTGTGGGTGATTATTTGGAATTTAGAGATTAAATTTTAGGAGAGAAAAACAAGGGATCATGGCTAAATAATAGCTCTTGATAAGGATGTTTTGGGAGCCTATAAAAGGGCCCCTATTCCTACTTGTTTGAAGACTAATGCAAAAATCTTTCTCTCATTAATCTCTCCCTAATCACCACAAAATTTCTCTTAGTAAATTTAAGTTTTGGAGATAAGATTCTCAGGAGCTTAAAGAGGGGTAATTAGCTTGATTCTAAACCTTGTTAGAGATTGATTGGCTAGCTCTTTTCTCTCTAACTTTGTTTAGAGTTTGGTGAACACTCGGAGGGAACTCCGTCGGCGACACAACGTGGAACACGACTCCGGATCATCAAAAGATTTTAGAGAACCTTTAGGTATGATTCTCCTTTGTGATTTATTTTAATAAATGTAGGATTGCATGTTATTAGAATAAAACACAAATAGATGTACATAAAATTGCTGAAAATATCAAAATCGATCTTGTATGTTATATTAAAATTTTAAAATATATACATACATAGGGACACAAAATCCTACAGGTATCACCGTAGGTCTGGTGACACCAAGAGATGGTGATTGTAAGGAAGGCACCCCAATGTGGTTGTCCAACTCTTTACCAGACCTCAAAGTATGAATCACATTAATATGATGGATCGGTTCAGAGTTAGCATGAGGCACTGGTGGCCTTCCTTGAGAATGGGTATCCTGGGGATTCACCTCGGGTTGACTTGGCAACTGACCTTTCTCACGTTCATGAAACTGATTAGCCAACTGGCTTACATGCACGTCAAAAGCTTTGAAAGAACTTTGCATGCTCAGCATGAATGTTTGAACGGTTTGATCAGTGAAGGGGTCCTTTGGGTCAACCTGTTGGGGTAGTGGAGTTTAGTTAGAATAACCCGGCAATGAGGCCTGAGGAGGTTGGTAATTATGGTGATGAGACCTTTGATGTGGGGGTTGGTAGGTCATCGATGGTGTGGAGGTTGATAAGGTGGAGGTTGAGGTTGAGCGTGCGAGCTCTGACCGTGACCCCTACTTGGCCCCTAAGAAAAGTTAGGATGGTTACGCCATCTCGAGTTGTAGGAGTGACTGTACGGGTTGTTATGGGACCTCTGCTGATACATCGCATTTGCATGCTCCGTATGCTTTGGAGCGTAAGCACATTCCAAGTCATCATGTCCCGTAACTCCACACCTACGACACGCGGGAGTAGCGACCTGAGCTACAGGAGCTCGGTCCAACTCCAAGATCTCAATCCTACGTATGAGAGCAACCATTTTCGCCTTAGACGCAATAGTTGACTCAACTTGTTATGATCCAGCTTGACCAGAAGATGCTCTCTCATGGTGTCCCACTCAAAGGTACGTTCAACCATTCATTCAAAAGTGACCCATGCCTCATCGATGGGTTTCATTTGGAAATCACCCTGACACATCGAATCCAACAATGTGCGGGTGTTGTAGTTGAGGCCCACATAAACAATTTGTCATAACTGCCACAACTCAATTCCATGATGAGGGCATTGCAAGAGAATCTCCTTGAACCTCTCAAAGAAAGCATGAAACGATTCGGTCTCAGTGTGATACATTTGGTGTATCTGGTGTCGTATTTGTCAAGTCTTCTGTTGAGGGAAGAATCTCTTCAGAAAGATAGTCACGAAATCATCCCAGGACTGAATAGAGCTCGTCGGGATGTTGTACATCCATTTCTTCATGTTATCCTTCAACGCGAAAGAAATCATCCTCAATCGGACTGAATCCTCATCAAGTTGTTGAAGCTTGAACATGGAGCATACCTCCTCGAATTCAAGTATAAAAAGATACGGATCCTCCTTATTGGCAGTGAAGGTAGGAAGCATTCTCACATATTAAGGTTTCAGCTCATAGTTATTCCCGCGAGCCGGCGGGAGAACTATGCAAGAAGGATGCACGACCCGAACAGGATGGCTCTGCTCCCACAAAGTCATAAATCTATCCCGTCGAGCTAAAGGTGGTGGTGCACCAAGAACTCGATCCTCACTGAATCCCTCTTCCTCCCGAGTAAGAGGAGGAGGAGAAGGAGATTTACATGGTGGTGGGAGCGGACCGAGGTAATCCATGTATGGAACCTGGTCTCCCCAATCCCCACGAGATGACTCAGCCTCTTGCTCTAAAGGAACATGAGGTGGAGATGGCCGATCACCATGACCGTCCATCTCAGAAAAATGCACTCTCTCAAGTCGAGCGCTCTCACCAGGACGAGCCCAACCTCGCATAAAATGCTCAACATGACTCTAAAATAACACACAACAGAAGGTGTACTCAGAGGAGGAGACTACTCGTAAAATATAGATGAGGAGAGGACTCAGATGAGGAGGGAAGAATCCTTAGAACTAGTGTGGGTAATGGGTGAAGGTAGAAGCCAAAATTAGCAGGCACGGCTCAAACAATTTATGGCTATGGGTCTTTAGGCTAGACGACGCCTAACTTCGAGATCCCTAGTCTCGAGAGCCTCACCTCCCTACAATGAAGACCACAATGCCCTGCAACTGATACAAGATCCGGAGATCCAATAACTCCTACTATCGACAAGGTAGGCAACGCCGATCAGGCCATGACGGTCTCAACTAGATCACTCTCCTCGTGCGTCCGAAATCCTTAGGGCCAATGTCTACTTGCTTTTAGAATTAAGGATTTTATTAAGAGTAATTTTTGGGCAAAGTAAATGGTGATGAAATCCCCCACCTTATCTCGTATGGGATGATTGACATCATTTCATGCTTATATTTGTATCTTATATCCATTATCTTTCACCTAAATAATGCTATGTTACGAGTTTTATGTTTGAATTTCAGAAATAAATAGGTTTGAAGAGATGAAGCATAAAAGGATCCAAAAGCTGGAAAAAAGGACTGAATTGTGAGATCTGGGGACTGAGATGCAAGGGAGAAGGACCTGAACGTAAGACCGAAGAACCTAAGAGCAAAACAGAAAACTCCACACCATGATGGTGAGTATTTTAGCAATTTGATTCGGGTCGGAGCTCCAACAAGCCAAGTAAATGCATCCAAGACCAGCAAATATACCAGGAAAAGCCCAAAACAAAAATGAGCGAGATCCGGATCACTAAAGTAGGAGGATGCTACTTGAATTGTGAGTCATTTTAATAAAAGTTTCTTTATTATGTTGTTTGTTTCATGTTGCTTGTTTTACTTAGTGTAATTTCATTTCATTAGTTTTAGTAGCTTAGTTAATATGCTTTCCTTGCTTAGTTTAATAAGTAGTCTAATGTGTAGTGAGTAGTTCCATCCCCTTTGGGGGTAGAGTAGATGTTCATACATGCATTAGAGAATGGAATGAATGCTTTATTTACAATGTGTTAATAAAACATGAATGTATGCTTGCTTGTTTAGGATAGAACTTATAACTTGATGAGTTTTGCCAAAATGATTAGACACCTCTCATGCTTGTTTAAGGTTCTGAAATAAACAACTTCTATATGTAAATGTTAATCAACTAGGTTGGTGAATGGATTGATAGGTTTTTCCATAACATTTAGACACTTCCTATGCATGATAACACCACCTTTATTTGTGCTTAAAGAATGTGTTCAATACCCACCTCTTTGCATGTGTGCACTCACTCAACCCCTTAGGGGTTTTCTATTTCTGAATTCCAGCACTTATTTAGTTCTTAGTTTAGTTTGGTAGTTCATCGTTTATTGCTTTCGTTCGCATTTCGTACTTCGTAGTGTAGTGTAGCGTAGAGTAGGATAATCAAACTCTCTTCTCCATTTTTTGCCACTTGATTTCTGATAAACAAGAGGCTGCTCACCTCCCTGTGGACCACCCGTATTTGCCACGTCTTCACCGACGTCGTGCACTTGCGGTTTAATTAAAACGTTCAACATGTTTATGGCGCCGTTGCCGGGGACGTGGCAAATACGGGTCGTCCACAGGGAGGTGAGCAACCTCTTGTTTATCAGAAATCAAGTGCATTGAAACAAGTGTGAGTTGAGCGTTTGCTTGGAGAGTTGATTGTTAGATTTAGGACTACAAAACGCTACTAAGGAGGGGCTGTCCCATATAAGATAAGGTGGGGGATGTCATCACCCTTTCCTTCGCCCCCACAAACCACAATAATCAAGAGCCTAATTTTTAAAATCAAGTAGACATTGGCTGTGAGGATTTCGAGCACACTAGGAGAGTGATCTGGTCCCGACCGTCATGACCTGATCGGCGTTGCCCACTTTGTCGATTGTAGGAGAGACGAGATATCCGGATCTTGGCTCACTTGCTGGGCTTTGTGGTCCTCGTCGTAGGGAGGTGAGGCATGTTGAGGTCGTGTGACCTCGCAGTTAGGCGTCGTCTAGCTGTAAGGACCTATAGCGACCTTAGGACTGCTTGAGCCTTGTTTGCTTGTGTGCTTCTACCTGTACCCATCCTCCGTAGCATAAGGACTTCTTCCCTTCTCTCCTGAGTCATTCTTTCTCTCCTGTGTCCTCCCGTCTTCTCCTCTACGCACATTCTTTGTTAAACAAATTGGTGTGTGTGCACCTTTGTGCATGCTTTCGTGGGCACGAGACGAGAGTGGCCTTTTGACGAGGCGCGTTGTCAACCCTACTTCGGTAGTCGATTTCTCGACGCCTTCCTCCTCTTGTGTCGCACAGAGTCGGGGTTCAATGGCTGCTAATTTCCGTGAGGAGGAGCAGTTGCTGGACCCACCTGTTCTACCTGTTCTTCTAGTTGTCACTCCCATACCTCTCCGTGATCGATGCTACCCGAGTCGTACAGCTCCACCCTCATGCATTGTATTGCCAGAGGCAAATGGGAACCATTTTGAGGTTAAGCCTCAGTTTATTTCAATGCGCCCTCATTTCACTGGGAAAGGTGACCCCTATATCTTTCTCATGGAATTTGAGGAGGTCTGTGCTATGTTCAAACTGCATCAACTTAGCACAAACTCCATTCATCTTAGGCTTGTCCCCTTTGCGCTGAAGGATGAGGCCAAGAAGTGGTTGTACAGCAACCAGGCGAATGCCTTTAGGACTTGGGATGAGTTTCAGTTTGCATTCCTCCAAAATTATTTTCCAAATCATCGGACTCAAAAATTGAGGAACGAAATCAATTCGTTCTATCAACATGAGACCGAATCATTCCATGCATACTTAGAGAGGTGGAAGGAGCTAATATCCTCATGCCCTCACCATGGCATCGAGATGTGGCGCCTGTGTCAGATTGTTTACGAGGGTCTTCACATCCCGTCCCAAATGCTCCTTGAGTCCATTGTCAAGGAGAGTTCTTAGGAAATGATGAAAGGGAGGCATGGGCTTTCCTAGAAGACCTCGCTGAGAAAACCATGCAATGGGAGAGTGTAAGGGAACCACCTGCATCATCTAGCATAGGAGCGAGGATCGCAAATGCAAACTCGACTAGATAGGGTGCCGCATTTGCCGTCGAAACCACTACGGCCACCGAGGCACGCATGGCTGCCTTAATGCGCCATATGGATTCGATTGAGCTCCAAAACCAGTACGATGTATCTCATGTGTCTACATCTAGTTCAGTTCCTTGTCATTTATGTGGTAGGATAGGTCATATAGGGGGTGAGTGTGCATCCATTCCTCCTGAGATGGAACATGTTAATGCCATCTATGATAGATCCAGGAATGACCCATATTCATCATCATATATCCTGGATGGAGGAACAACCCAAATTTTTCATGGAACCATAACAATGCCTCAGGTGGTCCTTCAAACTTTTCTCGACCACCTAATGGACCACACTACCCTCCCATGCATTCACAGTCTCATCAGCCACCCAAAAGTCAGAACACCAACCAACCAGGTTTCCCAAATTCAAACAACTTGGAAACCCGGTTTAATTCGCTTGAGAACTTAACTCGTAGACTTGAGAACTCTGTAAAAAACTTTATGTTGTCCACGAGTCAAGTTCTCACTTCGAATCAGCAGACCATCAAATCTCTCGAGCTTTAGATGGGTCAGTTGGCTCAGTTTGTACATGAGAAAGAGAGAGGGAGCCTGCCTAGCCAACCTGTGGCTAACCCCCGTGCTCAACAGCACTCGAACATGCAAAATGCAAGTTCAAGACAACAGGGGGGCAAGTGAACTACGTGGAAGAACCTGTGGACCATGTTAATGTCATTGTGATCCTGAGAAATGGTAAGAAGGTCAACAACCACGTGTCCTTGCCAGAAAATCCATCTGTGCAGCCCCCTTGTGGGAATGATGGTGAGAAAGAGGCCGAGGATGAGAGTAATACACCAACGCCTCCTTCTCCGGCTCCACCCAAGACATACCTACCAAAAGCTCCTTATCCCAGTAGGTTGTCTAAGAAACAGAGTGACAGTGTGGATAAAATGCTAGAGATATTTAAGAAAGTGAATGTCAACATTCCTTTGTTAGACATGATTCAACAAATACCTCCCTATGCAAAATTACTGAAGGATCTTTGTACAACTAAGAGGAAAACCAACGTCCCTAGGAAAGCCTTTTTGGCAGCTAATGTGAGCTCTATCATTTCGAACCCTACATACGTGAAATTGAAGGACCCGGGTAGTCCAACAATTTCATGTGTCATTGGGGATTCTGGCATTAACAATGTTTTTCTAGATCTAGGGTCGGCGGTTAACCTCTTACCTGCTTCTGTGTGTATCAACGATTAAGCCGAGGCACTCTCAAGCCTACAAAAACAACTTTGCAGTTGGTTGATCATTCGATCAAAGTCCCATTGGGGGTCATTGAAGATGTCCTAATCAAGGTCGATGATTTCATATTTCCTGTTGACTTCGTCGTCCTTGAGACCAAACCAATTAAGACTACCCACTATCAGATTCCATTGATTTTGGGTAGACCTTTTTTGGCGACGTCAAATGCCTTGATCAATTGTCGTACTGGACTCATGAAATTCTCGTTCAGGAACTTGACCGCGACATTCCATGTGTTCAATATGGCTAGGCAGCCGACATCTTTCGAGGACCCCATGGAAGTCAATCTTATCCGGGACTTGGAAGAAGAGTACCCCCTGATTCATGAGAATTTAAATGATTACTTCATGGATGACTCCAATAATGAAGAGGACGGGGGTGAGTTGAGCAATGATGTGCATGTTGTTCAGTACATGCGAGCTCCTCCTATCTTACATCTCGAGCTAGATATCACGCCCCGCCTTGAGGAGCCACCCACGCCTGAGCTCCAAGAACTCCCCAAGGAATTGAAACACGTTTTTCTTGGTCGCAATAGGTCATTTCCGGTGATTATTTCATCGACGTTGACTGGTGAACAGGAAGAACGTCTGATTCAAGTCTTAAAGGAGCACAAATCAGTCATTGGGTGGTCCTTGAGGGACATCAAAGGGATAAGTCCCGACGTCGTGCAGCACCACATCTTTATGGAGGATGAGGCACGACCACGTCGCGACCCACAGAGGTGTTTAAATCCAGCCATGACAGAAGTAGTTAAGAAAGAGATCATCAAGTGTTTAGATCATGGCATCATTTTCCCCATTTCGGACAGTACTTGGGTAAGTCCTGTCCAGGTTGTGCCCAAGAAGTCGGGTATCACTATTGTCCAGAATGACAACAATGAGCTTGTACCCACATGACTTCAAACTAGGTGGCGAGTTTGTATTAACTATAGGAAGCTGAATGCGGTCACGCGTCAGGACCACTTCCCTCTACCTTTCATCAACCTAATGTTAGAGAGACTCGCCGGGCACGCCTATTACTGTTTCCTTGATATTTATTCGGGGTACAATCAAATCCCAGTCGCCCCCGACGACCAGGAGAAAACCACGTTCACTTGTCCTTTTGGGACGTTTGCTTATAGACGGATGCATTTTGGACTATGCAATGCGCCTTCAACATTCCAACGTTGCATGTTAAGTATCTTTTCCGATATGGTCGAGAACTTCCTTGAGATCTTCATGGATGATTTCTCAGTTCATGGCACCTCCTTTGATGAGTGCTTTCACCACCTGAGCCTTGTTCTCAAAAGGTGTTCGGAAACGAACTTAGCCCTTAATTGGGAAAAGTGTCATTTCATGGTTACAAAAGGCATCGTGTTCGGTCACGTGGTATCTTGTGATGGTATTGAGGTGGATAGGGCAAAGATTGAGCTTATTTCTAAGCTTCCGCCACCCACCTCGGTAAAAGAAATCCGTTCATTCCTTGGACACGCTGGTTTTTACCTGCGATTTATTAAGGATTTCAGCAAGATAGCTCGCCCTTTGACGAGCTTGCTTGCTAAAGGAACCTCCATTGAGTTCACACCCGAGTGCCTGACTGCATTTGAGTTTCTAAAGCGTGAGTTGACCTCCGCACCTATTATTAAGGCACCGGTGTGGACTCTACCGTTCGAGCTGATGTGCGATGCTTCTGATTACGCGATAGGAGCGGTTTTGGGTCAGAAAGTCGACAAATTGCCTCATGTGATCTACTATGCAAGTCGTACTCTCAATGACGCCCAGCTCAACTACTCCGTTACTGAGAAAGAGTTCCTCGTGATCATATTTGCGTTGGAAAATTTTTGCCAGTACCTCATAGGATCGCATGTCATCATCTACACTGATCACTCAGCTCTTCGCTACCTTTTGTCTAAAAAGGATGCGAAACCCCGTCTCCTGCGTTGGATCTTGTTGTTACAAGAATTCGACCTTGAAACACGGGACAAGAAGGGATGCGAGAATGTCGTGGCTGATCACCTATCTCGCATCCCCATTGATCTTTCACCGGATCCACCGGTGAACGAGTTTTTCCCTGATGAGAACCTTATGTCAATAGCCTCACCCCCTAGTTCGCTGACATTGTGAACTATTTGGCAACCGGGGAGGTGCTGGCTCATTGGAGACATAGTGAGACAGCGAAATTCAAGTCGTTAGTCAAGCACTTCTATTGGGATGATCCCTACTTATTTAAGTATTGTGCTGATCAAATCATAAGGAGGTGCATTCCTGACGACGAGATTCAGAGTGTCTTGTCCTTTTGCCAAAAGGAGGCATGTGGTGGGCAGTTCGGTGCCAAGAAAACCGCTGCCAAAGTACTCCAATGCGGTTTTTACTGGCCTACGTTGTTCCAAGACGCTTTTGCATTTTGCAAAGCATGCGATAGGTGCCAACGTGTGGGCCGCATTGGCAGACGAGATATGATGCCGCTCAATCCTATCTTAGTGGTCAACATCTTTGATGTTTAGGGAATTGACTTCATGGGTCCTTTCCCCGTGTCCCATGGTCACACTTACATCCTTGTGGCGGTCGATTATGTATCAAAGTCGGTTGAAGCAATTCCCACTCGTACTAACAATCGCAAGGTTGTGATCAAATTTCTTAAAGAACACATCTTCGCGAGGTTTGGGACACCTCGTTGTATCATAAGGGATCGGGGGACATACTTTGTAAACCGATCCCTAGAGGCAGTACTGAGGAAATACTCCATCACGCACAAGTTGGCCACACCTTATCATCCTCAAACCTGTGTCCAGGTGGAAATTTCCAACCGTCAACTTAAGCAAATTCTTGAGAAAACGGTTAATGCAAGGAAAGATTGGTCGGTCAAGCTTAATGATGCATTGTGGACTTTCCGCACAACATTTAAAACCGACCTTGGCATGTCCCCCTACCGGCTAGTTAATGGCAAAGCTTGCCATCTTCCGGTAGAACTTGAGCACCGGTCATTATGGGCAATCAAACATCTTAACATGAGTCTTGATGTTTCTGGTGCCAATTGCAAGTTAGAACTCAACGAGTTGGTGGAGTTGAGAAATGAAACATATGAGAACGCCAAGATCTGCAAGTCCCGCACTAAAATTTTCCACGATCGCTTGGTGCAAGTCAAAACATTCGAGGTGGGACAAAAGCTCTTGTTGTATAATTCTCGCCTCCACTTGTTTCCGGGGAAACTTTAGAGTCGTTGGTCAGGGCCCTTCATTGTTTTAACGGTCTCCCCTCATGGGGCGGTTGAGATTCAAAATCCAAGGAATGGGGACGTGTTCAAAGTTAATGGATAACGCCTCAAACCATACTTGGAAGGGACCACGGCAGAGGTCGAGGAGGAAGTCGTGTCTTTGCACGAACTCCCCACAGATGTGGTCACTTGATGTGATCCATCCCTTCATGTGTTTGTACATATCATTGTTTGTCAAAAAAAAGAGAAAAAAATGAAAGAAAAAAAGTAAAAAATTGGAAGGCCTCTTTGATATTTTCGCTTTCCCTTGTTAATAACGCGTGATTTGTCAGCCCTACCCATTCGTTCCAGAGAGAAAACGCGTCTTCCTAATCAGATTTCGCCACCACCCAAATCCCACCCTCCCGTCGCACCAACAGACCGCTAATCAGCGGTTGTGCACCGCTAATCAGCGGTCGTTTGAGCTTGGGTTGAGTTTTCTTTTCGTCGAGTGGCGTGATTTTGTGTGTTCTGTGGTTTTCATTGGTGGGGTGTCTGTTTTGCTTCAGGTATCGGGGTGCGGTGGTTTCCTCTCCTCTCGCACTGTGTTCGTCTTCGCCGTCGTGTGCTTCACCGTTAAAGGTCGCCAAGGTAGGTGCAGGTATGGCCAGCCACCATTTAATTCCAGAACTAAAATTTACCTCCCTGATTCGTGAATTCGGAGAACCCTTCTATGATTGAATCGTAGCTAAAGGGTGGTAACATTTGTTATATGAGGGCGATGAATCCTTGTACGTAGAGCCTCTGGTACATAGTTCTTTACTAAACTCGAGTGTGACCAGACCGGACCACTCGAGTTTAGTATCACTCTCAGAGGGGTGAAGCACACCGTTACACCCCAATTAATCTCCGACGCGACTGGGATCCCCTTAGTCGATGAGCTCGCGCCTACCCACGACATTAATTTTTATCGATCTATGCCTGGGCGTGGGGAGCCTATATCATTGCATGGGGGAGTACCTAATGCACACATTTACTCCAATGTGCACATTATAGTCAGGTGGGTGTGTCAAAATGTGTTGGGCCAAGAGCGGACCTTGATTGACATCATTTCATGCTTATATTTGTACCTTATATCCATTATCTTACACCTAAGCAATGCTATGTGACAAGTTTTATGTTTGATATTCAGAAATAAAGAGGTTTGAAGACAAGAGCCATGAAAGGACCCAAAAGCAGGAAAAAGGACTTAATTGTGAGACCTGGGGACCAAGATGCAAGGAAGAAGGACCTGAACGTAAGACAGGAGGACCTAAGAGAAAAACATGAAACTCCACACCATCATGGGGAGTATTTTGTCAATTCGATTCGGGTCAGAGCTCCACTAAACCAAGTAGATGCATCCAAGACCAAGAAACACTCCAAGCAAAGCCCACAACAAAAACCAACGCGATCTGAAGTTTATAGACCGCCAATTGGCGGTCTTGGACGGCTAATTGGTGGTCGATATGGTCCCAGATCCGCTAAGCTTTCTCATGGACTTGTATTATTATGTGTTTAGGCTATTTTTGGTATTGGTTTAGTCCCACATCGGGGGATTGTCCCGGATTAGCTTTTTCCATGCTTATAAATAGAACTCTTCACCTCCCATTGTATCCATCTCTCTCTTTGGTGGCATCTTCCCTACTAAGAGTGAAGCCTTTAAGCAAAACTCTGGTGGTGGAAGAGCTGCTTGTGATTTGAGTGAGTTAATAATAGATGTTTTATTTAGCTTGTTAATTCTTGCTTAGTTGATTTCCTTTTATGTGTTTGCTTTGTTGCTTGTTTCCTTTTATGTTTCTTTAATACTTCTTGCCTTCTGAGTTAACTTTCATTTCAGTATTATGCTTTCTTTTGTTAATATAGTTAGTGTAATGAGTAGTGAGTAGTTCCATCCCCATTTGGGGGGTGGAGAAATATGTGATATAATCATGTAGTGTATTAAGTGTGTGTTATTTTTATCCCTTGAGCTTTATATGATTTCCATAACCATCTAATGGGTTTTGACTCTTATCTTTGATATGCTAATGCTCTGGAATGAAGCTTAGCTTATGCTTTGATTAGTGGACCTATTTTATGGGGAATGATAATGTTAGGATATGGATGAAGTTAATATTGGAAACACAATTTGTAGTGTATGTGCTCTTGTTGCCTTTATCTTAGCTAATGTCTTGTATGTTTTAATGATGTAGTCTTATCTTAATTCATGTGGAGGCATAGTAGGGTCTAGTCTTTATACTTGAGTTCATTTAGCTTCATTCCAATTATTGTCTTGTATGTTTTAATGATGTAGTCTTATCTTAATTCATGTGGAGGCAAAGTTGGATGTAGTTTTATGATTTCATGCACTACATGTTGTGAGGAGCTTACTTGAACACACACACACACATCTTCATATTCACATTATGTCTCTACCCCCTATGGGGCTTTGTTTTATTGCTTATCTTCATTTCCTTTTTGCATCTTAGTGTAGTTTAAACAAACCAACCTTTCTTCCTTTCTTCCCTTTCTTTACCTCTCCCCTTCGCACAAACCAAGTGTCGACACACCTCCCAGTGGACGACCCGTATTTGCCACCGCTTCAACGCGGCCGTGCACTTGCGGTTAATATAAAACGAGATCAATCAGACCTCCACATTTTTCACGCCTAGTTTGCGAATCGTGTATAGTCTGATGGACGTTTCACCACACTGCATTTGTCTAACTTTGTTCGACGTTTTGGTGAACGCTAGGCTGAAAGAAATACACTGTTTGCCAACTCTGGTTACCAAATTTTGTGGCATGCTGGACATCCCACGATTTGAGAGCATGCTGAGGCACCAAGCCACTGACCTCGAGGTAGCGAAGATGACCCCGTCATTTCGCCATTGCCTTCATGAGGCATGGGTGCCTGACTTTATGGAGGAGGATGTTAGAACCAGTTCCTCAAGCTCGTCTGTGAGCTTAGGAATGCTCTTTAACACCGACATTTCTGAGATGGCGGTCGAGCAACAGAACATCATCTTAGCCAAGCAAAACCGGAAGATTTATAGGAAGTTGTCGGCTCTTGAGAGAGGTGCCTCTTCGGGCACTTCTGGCAGCCGTCTTTAGTCCGGTACACCATATTCATGCATTGGCACCATTTTTCCATGGGTGTTTTCACCTTTGTACATAGTTTGTATCTTTTTTGTTTTGTTTTTTAGTTTTCTTTTGGTTGTACTGCTAGAGTCATGTTAGTGTGCCGCATTTAACATTGATATATCTCCTTGCCATGATCCTTGGGTGACTTGTCTTCTTTTGCTTGCCTAGTGCTTTAAAATTTTCACATTTCTTTCAAAATCTTCATGTGTTTGTGAAAAAAAATGTTTTTGTAGGTTTTGCGTGTGTCTAGCATGTGCAAACCCGTTGAGAGGCAAAGTAAAAAGAAAGCTCCCAAAATTGTCTTGAACTTGATGCATTAGGATATCTAGTTTACTGGCTTTAGGTCTTATCGAGTCGTTAGGATGCACCCCGGTTTTCCCTCGGGGGGCGTGTAATCATAGGGTTTCAGCACTCAAACATTTAAAGAAGTTCACCCTGAACCTAGTGAGTCAAATAATTTGTATCTATTAGTATAACGAAGTTTGTCGTAGTCAATGACCCTTAATCTCTTTTTCTGAAACTTAAGTGTAGGGGTTTTGCTTCCCATGTAGATAAATAAATAAGTGGTATTCTCTCTTCTCGCACGGCTCCTATAGCTCGGGAAAGTAGGTCTGAGGGGACTTTGAGCCTGGTGCTTTCGAGTCATCTGACTTGCGATGCACCGACCGAACTCCCGTTACACGAGTGGTAGGGATCACCCTATGTGGAGATTTGGGGGAAGGTGTACATGATAGTGTAAGTCCTCATAGGCAATGATGTACGAAACCCGACCCTGGGAAAATCAAACACCAAACAATAAAAAGCTCTAATGAAAAGAAAAAAAAGAAAAAA
This sequence comes from Triglochin maritima, assembly GCA_963682175.1. Taxonomy (NCBI): domain Eukaryota; kingdom Viridiplantae; phylum Streptophyta; class Magnoliopsida; order Alismatales; family Juncaginaceae; genus Triglochin; species Triglochin maritima. The sequence continues at coordinate 24,082,053 of OY821789.1, forward strand.
AAGTGTCAAATAAGAACCAAAATGGACTTTACACATTGTATCACATTCAGAAGTTAAGGTTGCCCATGTCTTTCACTTAAGTCCTTAACTACCTTTCACGAATAACACATTAGGCTAGGTGTGTGGACCGATTACATATATAGAGTCGACCCATAGTATTACTGCGTCCCATGATCGACAATATGAGTCCAACGAGTCGTGTAGCTAGATTGATTAATGCATCTTTGTTCGGATTTTGTGGGTATATCCGCTGAAAACCCTCAGGAGACAACACACCTCCTCCTTGGCGACAAGGAGGTTTAACGGCTTGTTGCACGTGCTAAGTGCAACCGTGATTCCAACGAAAGTGTGTTAGGATTTCTGGTTTTTTTCGTATGCTTTTTCCTTTCTTTGTTTTGCTCGGGACTAGCAAAAGTTAGGTGTGGGGGTATTTAATTGACATCATTTCATGCTTATATTTGTATCTTATATCCATTATCTTTCACCTAAATAATGCTATGTTACGAGTTTTATGTTTGAAATTCAGAAATAAATAGGTTTGAAGAGATGAAGCATAAAAGGATCCAAAAGCTGGGAAAAATGACTGAATTGTGAGACCTGGGGACTAAGATGCAAGGGAGAAGGACCTGAAGGTAAGATCGAATGACCAAAGAGCAAAAAAGAAAACTCCACACCATCTTGGGGAGTATTTTGACAATTCTATTCGAGTCGTAGCTCCAATAAACAAAGTATATGCATCAAAGACCGAAAAAGAAATCCAGAAAAGCCCACAACAAATTCTAGCCAGATCCAAAACTTATGGACCACCAATTGTCGGTCTCGGACAACTAATTGGCAGTCTAGATCTCTCTGGATCCGCTCAAACTTCGGGGGCACATGTACTAGAGGGTGTTTATTCTATTTTTGGTATTTGTTTAGTCTCACATCGGGGGATTGTCTCGGATTGCCTTTTTCTATGGCTATAAATAGAACTCTTCACCTTCTAATGTAATGACTTCACATTTTGAGTGGCTATTCTTCCTACTAGAAGTGAGGCGTTGAATCACACACTAAAGTAGGAGGATGCTACTTGAATTGTGAGTCATTTTAATAAAAGTTTCTTTATTATGTTGTTTGTTTCATGTTGCTTGTTTTACTTAGTGTAATTTCATTTCATTAGTTTTAGTAGCTTAGTTAATATGTTTTCCTTTCTTAGTTTAAGAAGTAGTCTAATGTGTAGTGAGTAGTTCCATCCCCTTTGGGGGTGGAGTAGATGTTCATACATGCATTAGAGAATGGAACGAATGCTTTATTTACAATGTGTTAATAAAACATGAATATATGCTTGCTTGTTTAGGATAGAACTTATAACTTGATGAGTTTTGCCAAAATGATTAGACACCTCTCATGCTTGTTTAAGGTTCTGAAATAAACAACTTGTATATGTAAATGTTAATCAACTAGGTTGGTGAATGGATTGATAGGTTTTTCCATAACATTTAGACACTTCCTATGCATGATAACACCACCATTATTTGTGCTTAAAGAATGTGTTCAACATCCACCTCTTTGCATGTGTGCACTCACTCCACCCCTTAGTGGTTTTCTATTTCTGAATTCCAGCGCTTATTTAGTTCTTAGTTTAGTTTGGTAGTTCATCGTTTATTGCTTTCGTTCGCATTTCGCACTTCGTAGTGTAGTGTAGTGTAGCGTAGAGTACGATAATCAAACTTTCTTCTCCATTTTTCGCCACTTGATTTTTGATAAACAAGAGGCTGCTCACCTCCCTGTGGACGACCCGTATTTGCCACGTCTTCACCGACGTTGTGCACTGGCGGTTTAATTAAAATGTTCAACATGGGACAACCCCTCCTTAGTAGCATTTTGATCCTTAATCTAGCAATCAACTCTCCAATCAAACGCTCAACTCACCCTTGTCCCGATGAACCTTACTAACTAATGCATGTTTTAACCATGCATGAATGAGAGAATGGTTGCACGTACCTCACGCCAGCAATCGACAACAAGAATGTAGAAGAAAAGAAAAGACAAATGCGTGCAAGGTCTACAATTGATGCTTGACATAGATGGCAATCAATCTAATCTTTTGCTTTGAGTTTTCAGGTCCAAGTTGTCTTAAAAGGAGAATTGATTAATCTGGGAGCTAACTAGGGCTGTCAATCGTGTCGTGTGCTAATCGTGTCATGTCAACTCCTATATATAAGCTCTAGGTGTTGCACCGTATCCGACCCATTTAATAATCGTGTTGCTAAATTTCTGCCGTATCCAACCCATTTATAATCGTGTTGCCGTATCCAACCCATTTATACCCGATTATTAAACGGGTTACTTCGTGTACACGTTTAATACCACTACCGTTTACACCATTGAACACACGATTATCCACTCGTTCAGAGTTCAAACTTCAAAGTTTCAAACCACTCACATATATATAATTGGTAAAATTATAAATATGACATTCAGTTCTTAAAATTTGTTTATTATAATTTATAATTTATATATTATTTATAGACTTGTCGGTATTAGTCGTGTAGTAATCGTGTAGTATTCGCAATCGTGTGCCTAATTACCCAATTAGTTATCGTGTTTTATCGTGTTAATCGTTTTTGCAGCAGAAATCCATATCCAACCCATTTAATAATCGTGTTGCCATATCCAACCCAATTATTAATCGTGTTCAAATTCTCCATCCATATCCGCTAACTTCGTGTCGTTTTCGTGTCGTGTTATTGTGTTTCGTGTAAAATTGACAGCCCTAGAGCTAACTACAGGTTGAAGCATGCAAAATGGAACTCCCAGACAACTAAATTGATGAAACAAACAACTACAACAAAATTTGGAGCAAAACAAACTGACCTGGCCGCCAATTGGCGGTTTCAGACCGCTGAGTGGTGGTCACTTTAGCTTAGTTGTCCTTCTAACTTCTTCAGTATCGTCCCTTTGATCCTTAGAATCCCTGAAACAAACCAAAAGAAAAAAAAATTAAAACCACTCGAATCGTCCACACCAAAGTCTGGCCATAACACCTACCCGGCAACGGCACCAAAAACTTGATTGAACATTTTAAAATAACCGCAACTGCATGGCCACGTTGAAGCGGTGGCAAATACGGGTCGATCCACAGGGAGGTGTGTCGACTACGGTTAGTTCGAAAGTGAGTGAGAAAAAGGAGAAAAAGGAGTTATGATCGAAACTACGCTAAAATGCGAAAGCAATTGAAAAATCAGCAAGAAAACTAAACCCCAAAGGGGGTAGAGAATGAATGTGAATACAAAAATATGTGTGTGTGTTCAATTGTCCTCATAACAACATGTAGTGCATGAAAATCATAGAACTAAATCCAACTTTGCCTCCACATGAAATAAGATAACAATTATCATTAAAACATATAAGACAATAATTGGAATGGAGCTAAATGAACTCATGTATAAAGGCCAAACCCCACTATGCCTCCACATGAAATAAGATTTACACAATCATTAAAACATACAAGGTATTAACCAACGTAAAGGCAACAAGAGTACATGCAACTACAAGTCATGTTTCCTTTATCAATTCCATTCATATCCTCACCTCATCATTCCCCATAAAATAGGTCCACTAATGTAAGCATATGCTAAGCTTCATTCAAGAGCATTAGCATATCAAAGACAAGAGTGAAATCCCATTAGATGGTTTTGGAAATCATGTAAGGTTCAAAGGATTAAGATAACACACACCTCATAAATCACATAATCACATCACATATTTCTCCACCCCCCCCCCCCCCCAAATGGGGGATGGAACTACTCAATAATCATTACACTACAACCTACATTAACAAAATGAAACATTCCACTGAAATGAAATTAAACTAAGTAAGAAGAAACATATGAAAGGACATAAAACTAAAGAAGCATGGAAGACATATGAAAGGAAATTAAACTAAGAAAGAAGCAACATAACTAAAGGAAAACTTTATTAATTTCAAACTCACAATACAAGTAGTCTCTCCCTACTTGAGATTTTGCTCCAAGATTCACTTCAAGTAGAGAGCATGGCCACCAAGCAAGTGTAGAATACAAGGGACGAGGATGAATTCTATTTATAGCCAAAGAAAAAGGCAATTGGAGACAATCCCTCGGTATGGGACTAAACGTATACCAAAAATAGACTAAATACACCCTAATACATGATCCGAATAAACCACATCGGATCCGGACCAATCCAGACCGCTAATCAGCGGTCTTGGATTGCCAATTGGCGGTCTATAAGGTCGAGATCGCGTCAGGTGTTGGGGTGAGGTTGTCTTGCTCGATTTCTTTATGTTGGATGCACCCTAATTGGTTGTGTAGCTTGCGACCCAAATCCAATTGCCAAAATACTCCTCATGATGGTGTGGAGTTTCTTCATATGCTCATTGGTCCTTTGGTTTTGCATTCGGATCCCTCTCTTGCATCTTAGTCCATAAGTCTTGCAACTTAGTCAATTTTCTTCTTTTTAAGTCCTTTTAGAGTCTCTCCTTCTCAAACTTATTTATTCCTTAAACTTAAACATAAAACTCATTATGTAGTATTTCTTGGGCTAACTAGAAAGGATATAAGACAAATATATGCATGATATGATGTCAATCAGTAACATTCGTTTATCCTCATTAGCTTAATAGACTTGGTTCCAATATGAAATTTGAATGCTAATATTGTCATATCTATATATCATTCATTGCATATCTTATTAATTTGGGGAAAAACACATCCATTGCTTAATTGTCATATTTTCAAATGGCGGTCAAAAAGCGATAAAACATCACATGCCTTCAGGTTCATAAATTGATTGATGTTTAAAATGGGAGGATAGAATTTAACTTAATTGTCATATCATATTCATATTGAAAGGGGAAGCTTAATGAATATCTTTTATATAAGGTAATGAAGTGCAAAATGAAGGGTGAGCAACTTCATTACAAGAACTTTTGGGGAGAGAATAAATTTATTGAAAAGTCTTATTTTTGATAGATGTCAAAGGGGGAGAGAATATTAGAGGGTAAGTTGAAATTTGCTTGAAAAGTGAACAAAAACTATGCACACTCATAGGGGGAGCATTTCTATGCATAGTTTACATCTTAAAATTTCAGGTGTTAAGATATAGGTTGCCATCATTAAAAAGGGGGAGATTGTTGGCTTTTTGGCCTTAATCCGTATTTTGATGATTCGATCAACATAATCTTAATCACAATCAAATGTACTGTAGCACACATATTTTACGATCTATGGCCCTCTAATCACTAGATAAATGAGGAATTAAAAATACTAATCGAAGGCTTAAGAGATAAAACGTGCAAACCACAAAATCGATGGCACCAGAGTTTAGAGAGGTTCGGCACCCACACTCGTGTCCTAGTCCTCCTCGCAAGCCTCGCTCGATCCCCTGAGCCTCACTTACGGTTCAACTAACTGATCTTCATTCCGAGCCAAGATCAACGTCGTTTACAACTCCGAGCCTCGCGAACAGCCTCGCCTCGCTCGTGTCTCCTCTCACAAACCGAGAGAGAGCTTCCTGGAAGCTTTATAACTTGATGATTCGTTGATGTGGAAGTTGAATCACAATCCAACACTCTATACTTGAGCACACTTGGATATGGATATAGAATTGAATAAGCAAGTAGTGAAGTTTAAGCTTGAGTGTTGAAGAATAAGCTTTGAAGGTTTGGGAATTGAGAGCACAAAGGTAGTTGCTGAATAGAGGGTGTAAATGGTTAGTTTGTGTCTCTAGAGTGGTGTTTATATAGACTTCAAAGCTTACAGATCCATTGGGGAGTTGGTGAAATGGACCAATAGGAATGCAAGATGTGACTTAAGCTCGAGCAGATTTCGATACATATTTGGTCGACCGTTAGCGAAACGGTAGTCTGAAGAATTGGTCTGAATTAAGCATTCGGTTGACCGATTATAAATCGGATCACCGTTCACCAACCTCCAGTAGCTTTTATCAATTTATCCCTAATTAAGTTCGGTTAATTGAATTCCATTCGGTTCACCGTTCCAAGGTGGACATTAAGATTGGTTTGGTTATGATCTACTCAAGTTCAGTTCACCGTGTACACTTCGGTAGACCCACGTTAGCGCAGGATTTGTGCGGACAATTGTAGCTCAAATAGTTGTTGGGTACAACGGTCAAGTGCCACGTGTCAATAGTCGTTGTGCACATAAAGCCAAGAAGGACTCGGTTGACCGATAGGTATTCGGTCGTCCGAAGCGGGACAAGTCAATTGGGCTCTAGGGACTTGATTCGAATACGATCGTTGGAGCAAAGTCCAAAACCGATCCAGGGCTAATCGGTTGACCGAAGGTGGTTCGGTCTTCCATCAGGGCAATTCCAGATGACACCTAAGTTTTACTGGTGGGAAGTATTGGGGTGACTGATAGGTGTTCGGTGGACCGAACTAGAAAGGTTTTGGTTTACCATGCATTGTTCGGATTACCAAATCTGGACGGGACAAAATCATAGTGCTCAAGTTTACATTAAACCTTATGGACTCAATAAATACAAAATTACATGTCTTGGTCCAAAGCTTTGATTACAAGTTTTGAGTCCTGATGTCTTTGTCGCAATGCTCCTTTTGTTGATTATCTTGATCAACCCATTCAGATGATTGCAAGTATACAAATATGTATGCAATGCATGTAATTGTGTTTGCTCACTTTGATTGATTAGGTTATTTGATTAAGATTAGTTTAATTAATCATCAAAATTAATATAGATTAAGGCCAAAAGGCCAACACATATTGCACATCATATTTATTGTTTTGTGCTAACATCTACAGGTGATCAAGACTCAAGCAAGAATGGAATTGAAGTCAAGACATGTAATCAAGTTATTGAAGACATGTAATTTTATATTTCTTTTGAGTCTTAGGAATCTATGTAATCTTCAGCATACAAGAGTTAAAATCCATTCACATAGACACTAAGTTCCTTATAGATATCACACACAAAATATCAGATCTTTTGGACTTCAATAGGTCACCCAAACTTAGATCGGAAAACACGAAAACCTAAACCTGAACTGTCTGAGCAAAATTAGTCGACCGAACGAGTTCTCTGTTTGACCGATTGGATCAGTTAATCTTTTAAACAATAGTGTTAAATCTGTCGAGCATTTTGACCATTTTGTTCGACCGTCTACACGTGTCATTCGATCGTTAGACTTGTCATATTATACCAATGGTCGTATTCATAATTTTATCCATACCCCAAGAATACAAGTGACCACCGGTCGACCGTCGACCTAGTTTCGGTTGACCAAACATAAATGTTTTGACAATCCCGTAGTGCTAGTTTTTTTCAGTCGACCAAATCTACCATCTTGTTCGACCGTTTGTCCCTGGACTTTCATGGAAAACTATTCTGGACTGCCTAAATGAGAGAGTTACAATAAAACCAATATACATGGGGATAAAAACATACATTGATATACAACATAAGACAATGAGCCAAAAACGGAAACTATCCAGATATGGACATAGCCCAAAATTCATTACATAGAAGGTCTAACTAAAGGAAATACAATAACAAAATATGCGGAAGCAAAAGATAACTGAAGGAAATTAGGTCTACGTGTCCCTCATGTACAAAATCCTCCAAAATGTCTCTTGTCTAACCCCTATCATAAACCTAAGTTCCTAAGGCAAAAACAACAACAAAATAAGCGTGAGTTTTCAATAAGAAAACCATTTATGCCCCTGGTCCAAAAATAGGATAAAGAGTCATGCATGAAACCCTAAATGTGACACATGCAAACAAGAAAGGCTCTCGACTCTATATAGCCGTGACTACCGGGCGTCGCCCAATGAGATCCCTCTACATAGGAATCTGACCGCCAGACATGCTAGTCTAACCCACAAGTGGGTCACCCAAAAGTGTGACCCACCGCTAGGCACAAATCGGTCTTCCGGATTGACTCCCCAACTCGCGGCAAAGATCCTACATGATCCCATCACAAGCTGGGTATGCCCGTCCTGTAGCAAATGACAGTGCACACGTCTAGGTCGTATCTCATGCCTGACGTCTCTTGATAAAGATCTTTTCATAAGGTCTGTCGGCCCCATGACAATAGTGCCCAAATTAATTAAATTCAGAAATGAACATGAAAGGCATCTAATGCACACATACATATATTGACATGCATATTACAATATGCAATGACCATGCTATGAGCGTCCACCATAAACCCATACGCATCATAACATCAACAATAATATAACATGCATGCACATTTGCATGACAATTAGATCATGATCATAACATTTGCATATGTGGCAACTATACAAGACATGATGTCGATAAAATGACTAGCTACAATCATGCAAATTTTGTCACAAGACATCAAAATATATAGCAATAATATACAAGCATTCACCCACATTTCAGACCCTTCATAAATCAATAAAATCAGTAACAAATATCAGGAAGAAATTAAATATAGTCGTGCAATAAAGGAGTAGCGAAAACAACAAAAACAAGCAAGCAACACGAGAGATTTCAGCCACTTTCCATGCGCACCCCGGGTCAGCCAACCTTTCTTGGGTACGTGGTCAGCAGCAAGGAGGTCATGGTCAAACCTACGGTTTGCACACTCCTAACACGCCCAGCCCACGCGTGTATCACCAGCTCCCACACGTCGAGGCAACTGCACTTGCAGGAGCACCTCACACAAAACGTGCGCATGAAGTTTGTGGCTTGGTCAGATGGGGTGTGGGTCAGCTGGAGGCATCAGCCCTTCTTCCATCAACCCGCATTAACCTTGCTTTAAACATTAACTAACTCACACACGTTGGGACACACTTGGTTGCACTAGCCGCAGCCCCAACCCTAGCCTTCCCCCATCCTCTCTTGTTGCTGGACCCTACCAAACCTGAGAAAACCAGACCCTGACTAGGTCTAGAGCCCCCAACAAATGATCCAGCAGGTCAGCCATGGGGCACAAGTAAGAGCTGCGTGCATGGCTAGGGCGCGGCCGGTGAAGCTTGCTCCAAAACAACCCCACCAACAAAGCAACCGTTGGCCCAACCCCAAGCCAATGCCCCGACTCTCTCTCCCACACTTTTCTCAGGTGCATACCTGAGTTGAAGCAATCGACGTGCTACGGATTGCTGAAAACTGCCTCTCGCGCAAGCTGAAACGTGTTGCAGTTAACTCGCTGGAAGTTGCTACTATCGTCGGAGTTGCCGCTTGAGGACTTGCCTGATCACCGGAGAGGGAAAGGGAGGAGGAGAGGGGAATTGGTGCCTGAGGAGGGAAGGATAAATTGTGCCAAAAACGGCTAGGGTTGCCCACTTAAACACACACGTCCCACTTTCCAAATCACACGCAAACCATGCGCATCAAATCATACGAAATCTCAATTCAGCATATCTCGCAATCCCCAACCAAATTCTCCATCTGAAAACCTTCCTTTTTTCTGGGAGAAATACCATGAACCTTCCCAATAGCTGCCCCAAACCAGGCCCCAAAATATCAGCCCAAGATGTGGCCATGATCGCACCAAATCTTCTTAGATCCACAAGATCTTGCAATATCTCTCCCACATGCTCCCACCAAATTCTCCTTCCTAATCCATGAGATTTGAATCCTAGATTGGTTACTCACCAATTCCAAACGAACCAGCCCATGTGGCAAGGAGAAATTCGATCCAACGCCTCTTATGCCTAAAGCAAAACTGATCTTCCCGGACACTGTTTTCGTCTTTATCAAATTTTGGATCAATATCCAACAAAATATGATATTTGGGGTTTTAGCAAATTTGTATATTATAATGTTAGGGATCACATTATATTATGTAATATATTATCATATATAATATCAAACATTATACCACATAATATTTACAAATCTCATACAAATTCATTTAATAGTCTAACCATGTTGTTCCTACGACATATCGATTTTATCATTACACCAAATGTATATCAATACATCACGTAAAATGTAAAATCATATTTTTTGTTTCCCAGTTTTGTGGTGTGACCTATAGGAAGATCTAAGTTTATGATATAAACCACATTATATCATAAACTATAAGCAATATGTAGCTAAACATTATAGTTACCTAAATAACAAAGATGTTTTGCTCACTCGAACTAAACATGATCCATTTAGTGATATGTAATATATCAATTGTGCATATCCCTTGCCTCATGATATCATAGGAATATTAGACAATGTAGAAATGTGTCATCTTTGTATTATATATTCATTTCTTGATCTCTTAAGCAAATTATAAATATGTAACTATATATAAGTTACATTGTGCACATTATAACTTTGCTTTATCAAGGGCCCATTAGTATCATCACTCAAGTCAAAAGAAACAATGATAATATTTTGATATATCATCTTTTGCAGCATAAGTCATGCATAACCAACTATTATCTTTATCACTATACTCAATGACAACTTTTGATAATAATCAAAATGTACACTACTCATGTGAAAAGATATATGTCTCATATCTTAGGATTTAAAGACACAATGAAAAATTAATGACACAAACACAATTTCATAATGTTTCTTTTGTTAGGTCAATTCAATATATGAAAGAAACATATTCTATTTCGTATACTCTTCAATAGTGTTCTTACCTCACTACTTTCTCTTTCCTCCACCTCACTTTCTTTTTCATTATTTTATGTTTTCCCTCAAGAACCAATATATAACTTAATCACGACGATAAAGGACAATAATCAAAGACGGGACTGTTACTTCTCATAAAACAAATAACGGTGCACCAAAATACATCAGAGTTTGTCAAAATGATACCTGATTACAACAGAACAGCAAAAGAGGATAAAACGTGATCATGTTGACCTCAGTGGTCCGAGTAGAGGATCCAACTCCAAAATGCACGCGCCCACCGATCACCACCCAACTGGACCTACTGTGGTCCTGAAAAATATATAACAACAATGCCTGAGTTTTCAGAAGGAAACCCCGTATTCCAACTCACCTATATGCGTGCAATACGCAACTGAACCTATCATACTATTAGAATGTCATGGCATCAACAGAAAGGAAAATAGTTCCCCCGAAGGGTAAAATAGGACATCAGTCCGATAGTCAATGATTGATCGTTTTATATTTAACCGCAAATGCACGGCCGCGTTGAAGCGGTGGCAAATACGGGTCGTCCACTAGGAGGTGTGTCGACACTTGGTTTGTGCAAAGGCGAGAGGTAAAGAAAGGGAAGAAAGGTTGGTTACACTAAACTACACCACAAAGCTGAAATGAAATTGAGAAGAAACTATAAAACTAAACCCCAAAGGGGGTAGAGAAATAATGTGCACATCAAAGAGTGTGTGTGTGTTCATTAAGCTCATCACAACATGTATTGTATGAAATCATAAAACTACATCCAACTTTGCCTCTACATGAATTAAGATAAGACTACATCATTAAAACATACAAGGCAATAATTGGAATGAAGCTACATGAACTCAAGTATAAAGACTATACCCTACTATGCCTCCACATGAATTAAGATTTCACTACATCATTAAAACATACAAGACATTAGCTAAGGTAAAGGCAACAAGAGCACATACACTACAAATTGTGTTTCCAATATTAACTTCATCCATATCCTAACCTTATCATTCCCCATAAAATAGGTCCACTAATCAAAGCATAAGCTAAGCTTCATTCAAGAGCATTAGCATATCAAAGATAAGAGTGAAAACCCATTAGATGGTTATGGAAATCATATAAAGCTCAAGGGATAAAAATAACACACACTTAATACACTACATGATTATATCACATATTTCTCCACCCCCCAAATGGGGATGGAACTACTCACTACTCATTACACTAACTAAATTAGCAAAGGAAAGCATAATACTGAAATGAAATTTATACTACTCAAGCAAGAAACATTAAAGAAGCATAAAACTAAACAAACAAACAAGCATGCATATGAAAGGAAATTAAACTAAGAGAGAAATAACACCATTAAAAGAAAACTTCTATTATTAACTCACTCAATTACAAGTAGCTCTTCCTCCACTAGAGTTTTGCTTCAAGGCTTCACTCTTAGTAGGGAAGATGGCCACCAAAGAGAGAGATGGGTACAAAGGGAGGTGAAGAGTTCTATTTATAAGCATGGAAAAAGCTAATCCGGGACAATCCCCCGATGTGGGACTAAACCAATACCACAAATAGCCTAAACGAACACTAATACAAGTCCAGGAGAAGTTGGGGCGGATCTTGCATGATCCAGACCGCCAATTGGCGGTTCTAGACCGCCAATTGGCGGCCTATAAAGCCCAGATCCGTCTGGGTCTTCTGGTGGGCTTTCCTTGGTGTGTTTCTTGGTCTTGGATGCATCTAACTTGTTTAGTGGAGCTCCGACCCGAATCGAATTGACAAAATACTCCTCATGATGGTGTGGAGTTTCCTATTTTGCTCTTAGGTCCTTCTGTCTTACGATCAGGTCCTTCTCCCTTGCATCTTGGTCCCCAGGTCTCACAATTAGGTCCTTTTTCCTGCTTTTGGGTCCTTTCATGGCTCTTCTCTTCAAACCTCTTTATTTCTGAAAACTAAACATAAAACTCGTCACGTAGCATTGCTTAGGTGTAAGATAATGGATATAAGGTACAAATATAAGCATGAAATGATGTCAATCAGTCAACATCGGGTCTCCCGAGGAGACCTACCGCACGCACATGCGGTCTAACAACCCACGACATCGCACCCCCCACACGCGGCTACACTACTCAAGGGTTCGGCAGGGAGCCTCTGTCACGCCTGCGGGCCGATAGAAAACAGATCTGCAAATCTGTGTGGTCGGTTCCACTGGGGACCAACGGGGCCGTCGCCCGGAAGGTATAACAACATCATCTCGATAAGTGCCAAGTCGAGGATCAACATAGCCGGAACAACCTCGGCCCAACAATCATCATCGCCAGCACAACCTCGGCGGCATCACCGGCACAGCATCGGTGGTCCATCACAAACGTCCGGCACAACATCGGACGGGTCCAGACCGAAGTCTGCCAGGTCATCAGGCACCACGAACCGCAAACACCAACCACGTCGCTATAAAAGCAGGGCAGCAACCTCCGTAGCTCCATAGGCCGGTAGTCACCTCACCCAACCCCAGTTGCGTACCCGCACAAACATCAAACATTGGGATCCACGATCCCTCAGGCCTACCATACTACAAAGAGTCCAATCAATCCATCATCTTTGTCACGGTCCATACATGGATGTGACGCGTACCGAACACCCACACTTTTCCACACGGCGGTCCCTGCGCAGGCACGCGGAACGCGCCGACCGTCACCTCCCGCCTCACACACAAGGCGAGGACACGGGTTTCCGTGGACAAAGTTGGCATTCAAAAAGGGAACCAGGAATTCTGTCCTGTGCCAAAAAGGTCGACCGAAAAAGACCACTCGGTCGACCATTTTCCTCAAGGGAATCGGTCGTCCGGAAGTGACATCCGGTCGACCGCTTCCACAAGGGAAATCGGTCGACCGAAAGTGACAGCTCGGTCGACAACTTCCACAAGGGAATCGGTCGTCCGAAGCGTCTGCAACGGTCGAACTATTTGCGCAACACAAAAATCCTAACGGTCTACCGAAGGTCTAAAACCGGTCGACCAAACGAGGTCAAAATCCGGAGTCTGGTCAACATCAAAACCAACTCTATCGGTCGACCGACTCAGGGGTCTCGGTCGACCGAAAACTAATAGGGTCAACCTAGTATTTCTACGTCATATAACGGTCGACCAAACGAAAACAAACGTCCTAACATCATGCATAATAATCCAATAAACTTAAGTTCCGATCGACCAAACACGAGGAACCGGTCGACCAAAATACGACAGATAGACAAAATACATGCATTCGGTCGACCGCCCGAAGGGCCCGGTCGACCGTTGGTCGTCTTCAACCTCGCGCCAGCCAAGGTTTCTACGAAGAATCTCGCCGCCGGATAGGTATCCGACCTCTCCCGGCCGACCAACACCCACACTTGGGTGAGCAACCAAACCACACTAATAAGTCGACATACCTTAACGAAGACGACGAACCGCCGGAGCCCGCTCACGCACGTCGTCACCTCCGACCTCCCTCGCGCTCTGCTCCCGCACGAACACCTTCCTTGATCGTCTCCTCCGCGACAGCTGCCCACCACCATGCGCACCAGCAAAGGAAAGGAAGGAATGAGGGAATGGAAGGAGAAGAAAAAGAAGAAAGAAGAAGAAATGCACCCTAAATACACCATCCAAGCTACAGTGCACACCACACCCCTACGTAAACAGCAACCGGCCCCCTTCATCCATCACCATCACTATTCCATCTCCTCTTCCCCATGCTAACCCTCCTCTAATCCAGGATTAACCAAAACCGGGTTAGGCTTCTAACAATCCACCCAACTTAAAAGGATTTCGTCCCGAAATCAAAACAACAACTCACCAAAAAGCTCCGGATACTGCTTCCGAACTTCCTCCTCGATCTCCCAAGTGGCCTCGCGCTCACTGTGATGTTGCCACCTGACCTTCACCATCGAAATGGTCCTCCTCCTAAGCTGATGATCCATGCGATCAACGATCCCGACTGGTCTCTCCTCGAGCGACAAGTCCTGCTGAATCTCTGGCACTGCTATCTCAATAACGTGAGCTGGATCTGCAACATACTTCCTCAGCATCGAAACATGCAAGACGTTGCGACGACCCGAAAACTGCGGTGGCAATGCAATCCGGTAGGCAACCTCTCCAACTCGGCCGAGGATCTTAAACAACCCAACATACCTCGGACTGAGCTTCCCCTTCTTCCCAAACCTCATCACACCTCGGCTGGGGAAATCTTCAGAAACACATGGTCGCCCACCTCGAAACTCAACACACGTCTGCGTCGATCAGCATAACTCTTCTGCCTGCTCTGTGCTGTGGCCAGTCTCCTACTGATCACCTCAACCTTCTCTGCGTACATCTTCACGATCTCTGGCCCCACTAACTGCCTCTCGCCCACATCACTCCAGCATACCGGTGATCTGCAAGGCCTCCCGTACAACGCCTCGTACGGTGCCATCCCAATACTCGAGTGGTAGCTGTTGTTGTAGGCAAACTCTATCAGCGGCAAGTGCTCATCCCAGTGCCCTGCCCAATCCAGTGTGCATGCCCTCAGCATATCCTCTAGGGTCTGAATGGTCTTCTCTGACTGACCATCCGTCTGCGGATGGAACGCCATACTGAATATCAAACGCGTCCCCAATGCCTGCTGCAGACTCCCCTAAAATTTGGAAGTGAATCGAGGATCTTGATCGGGGATGATGCTCACTGGCACCCATGCAACACGACTATCTCCTCCACGTACAACTTAGCCAGACCCTCGAATGGCAACGTGGTCCTGATCGCTAAGAAGTGCGCCGACTTGGTCAGTCGATCAACTATCACCCAAATCGCGTCGTGGAATCTCCTCGTCTTCGGCAATCCTGTGACAAAATCCATCGTCACGTGCTCCTACTTCCACTCAGGAAGCTCAATACATTGCATCGGTCATGCTGGCCGCTGATGCTCAATCTTCACCTGCTGACAGACTAAGCATCGCTCCACAAACTCTGCGATGTCCCTCTTCATGCCCTTCCACCAGAAGTTCCGCTGCAGGTCCTTATACATCTTCGTGCGCCCCGGGTGAATGGTGTATCTAGCTCTGTGTGCCTCCTCCATGATGTCATCTTTCAGTCCATTGAACTTCGGCACCCAGATCTGACTCCTGAACCTCAAACCACCATCAACCCCTACACTGATGTCTGACCCAGCTCTGGAAGCCAACTGTAGCAGACCAGCTAACTCATCATCCTCATGCTGAGCCTGCACCACCGGTGAGACAATCTGTGGCTCCACCTGAAGCCCAGCAATCACTGCTCCCTCTGAACCCTCTGTGAACGGTCTCCACTCTGACAATGCCTCGAGTAGCCTCCACTCCTGGATGCACAGACTCGCAACTGAAACCTCCACCTTCCTGCTCAGTGCATCTGCAACCGAATTCGCCTTCCCCGGATGATAGGAAATGGTGAAGTCCTAGTCCTTGATGAACTCAAGCCATCTGCGCTGCCTCATATTCAGCTCCTTCTGCGAGAACAAATACTTCAGGCTCTGATGATCTGTGAAGACCTCGAACTGCTCGCCATAAAGATAGTGTCGCCAGGTCTTCAACGCGTGAACTACCGCTGCTAACTCCAGATCATGAGTAGGGTTGTTCTTCTCGTGCACCTTCAACTGCCTCAAAGCGTACGCCACCACCTTCCCGTGCTGCATTAGAACACAACTGAAGCCAATCCCGGACGCATCGTTGTATATCACATAGCCTCCACTGCCACTCGATAGAGTCAGAATAGGTGCTGTCGTCAATGGCCTTTTCAGCTCCTAAAAACTGTCCTCGCACTTCTGGGACCAAACGAACTTGTCACCCTTCTGCGTCAACGTTGTCAGCGACGATGCAAGTCTGGAGAAATCCTAGATAAACCATCTGTAATACCCTTCCAGTCCTACGAAACTCCTGATCTCCGTCACGCTCGTCAGGGCTCTCCACGGAGTCACAACCTCGACCTTCGCCGGATCCACCGAAATCCCATCCGCTGACACAATGTGCCCCAGAAAAGCCACCTAATCCAACCAAAACTCGTACTTCGTGTACTTGGCATAAAGCTGCTGATCCCTCAAGATGCCAAGCACTCCTCAGGTGCTCTCGATGCTGCTCCCTATCAGGCGAGTACAGCAAAATGTCGTCCACGAATACGACGACAAATCTGTCGAGGTACGACTGGAAGGTCCTATTCATCAAATCCATGAATGTTGCAGGTGCATTCATCAGTCCACATGGCATCACCAAGAACTCATAGTGGCCGTACCACGTCCTGAAGGCTGTCTTCTGAACATCTACCTCCCTGATCCGCAACTGGTGATAACCCAAACGCAGATCGATCTTCGAGAACACTCTTGCCGTCTGCAACTGGTCAAACAAGTCATAAATCCTGGGCAAAGGGTACCGGTTCCGAACGGTAACCTTATTCAGCATCCTGTAGTCGATGCACATCCGTAATGACCCATCCTTCTTCACGAAGTGCACAGGCGCTCCCCATGGAGAAACACTCGGTCGAATGAACCCGGACTCCATCAAGTCCTGCAACTGCTTCTTCAGCTCTGACAACTCAGCAGGTGCCATCCGATAAGGTGCCTTCGACTGCGGTGTCGTACCCACTACCAACTCGATGCCCAACTCGATCTCTCGGTGCGGCGGTAATGATGGAATCTCTACTGGAAACACATCTGGGAACTCCTGCACAACCTCTATAACCTCCAGCTTCCTCGTCTAAGGATAAGGAACGACTAACGTGGCCACAAACGCTCTGCATCCCTGCTGTATCAGTCTCTGTGACTTCACTGCAGACACAATCAGACGACCCCCTCTGCTCCTCGCACCTCTGATCAAAAGACCCGCACGTCGTACTGTGACACCCAGTCCATCCCCGGTATGACGTCGAAGTCCTCCATCGGTAACAAGACCAGATCTGCCGGAAAATCATGGTCTTCCGAAGCAACTGTGGTGCCGGGGAAATAGCACCCCCATAGTGCCTACCTCACCCATGGGCGTGCTGACCTACAAAACATCAGTCAGCAGCACAGGGGTCTGACCCAACTTGCCAGCAAACTTCTCCAAAATAAAGGAGTAAGTGGCGCCGCAATCAAACAACACACGTGCTACCAAGCCAGAAACTGAAAGTGTACCATCCACCACGGTGTTGGAGTCCCTCGCCTCCTCAACCTTAATAGTGAAGACTCACCCGATCTTCCTGCCCTGACCCGGTGACACCACGGATCGGCTGCCTCCGCCTCTGCCTACTGCTGGTGGTCCTGGCCTCCTGCTCGGCTCCTCCTGCCTCTGAGGACAATCACGTATGAAATGTCCCATCTGACCGCAACCCATACACGCTCCAGTCCGACGGGGACACTCCTGTCCTGGATGAAACCTCCCGCAGTAAGTGTACACTCCTGACTGACGTACTTCTCCTCCATCAAACCTGGGCCTCTTGCCCGGGTTTCCCACTCCACGACCGGCTACACGGCTACCGGTGCTTACTGGTGCCTTCCTCGCCTCCTGAAGACACTCCTTCTGGTCCTGCTCGATGATTGTAGCATGCTTCACAACATCTGCAAGGGTCCGCGGCATGCTGTTGATCACCCGAGATCAGAGTGGCTGCCTCAGACCCTTCATGAACTTTCTCGCCCGCTGGTCAGGGGTCACACATATCTCCGGGCAGTAACGCTCCAAGGTGTTGAACCTTCTGATGTAGCTCGCTAGAGTCATCTCCCTCTGCTCCAGGGACATGAACTCCTCCCTCTTTCGTTCCCTGACGTGCTGGGGAAAGTACTGCTCATGAAACACCTCCAGAAACTCCTCCCAGATGACGTCCTCATGGTCCTCAAACAAAACCGTGGACGTAGACCTCCACCAGTTGGCCGCCTCGCCATGAAACACATAGGTGGCCAGGTCCACCATCCTCTCAGGTGTGACTACAATCGCACGGAAAATCTTCTCCATCTTGAAGATCCAATCCTCTGCTACCTCTGGCGCACTCCTGCCATCAAAACTCGGCGGGTGTTGACGCATAAACCGATCATGTTCACCGCCCACCCCGCCCTGCACATTTTGGGCTGCCTGACGCTCCAGGAACTCGCCCAACCTGTCCCAGTGAGCGCTCGAAGTGTCGTCACAGGGATCGCGACCACGCGGAGAACTCTATACGCGTCTAGGAGCCATCTGACAGAAGAAATAATCACAAACTTCAGCCATGTATGCATCCTAAAAGATAAAATGCATGTGTCCTATTACTACATGGGTGGTTTCTTTGGGAACCGCATAGGAATCGACCACTCTGATACCAAATTGTAGCATCCCGAAACAGCGGAAATTTTGAAAATTCACAATCACGACGATAAAAGACAATAATCAAAGACGGGACTGTTACTTCTCATAAAACAAATAGCGGTGCACCAAAATACATCAAAGTTTGTCAAAATGATACATGATTACAACAGAACAACAAAAGAGGATAAAACGTGATCATGTTGACCTTAGTGGTCCGAGTAGAGGATCCGACTCCAAAATGCGCGCGCCCGCCGATCACCACCCAACTGGACCTACTGTGGCCTGAAAAATATATAACAACAATGCCTGAGTTTCCAGAAGGAAACCCCGTATGCCAACTCACCTATATGCGTGCAATACGTAAATGAACCTATCATACTATTAGAATGTCATGGCATCAACAAAAAGTAAAATAGTTCCCCCGAATGGTAAAATAGGACATCACTCGGACAGCCAACATCGGGTCTCCCGAGGAGACCTACCGCACGCACATGCGGTCTAACAGCCCGCGACATCGCACCCCCCACACGCGGCTACACTACTCAAGGGTTCGGCAGGGAGCCTCTCTCACGCCTGCGGGCCGATAGAAAACAGATCTGCAAATCTCTGTGGTCGGTTCCACTGGGGACCAACGGGGTCGTCGCCCGGAAGGTATAACAACATCATCTCGATAGGTGCCCAGTCAAGGATCAACATAGCCGGAACAGCCTCGGCCCAACAATCATCATCGCCGGCACAACCTCGGCGGCATCACCGGCACAACATCGGTGGTCCATCACAAACGTCCGGCACAACATCGGACGGGTCCAGACCGAAGTCTGTCTGGTCATCAGGCACCACGAGCCGCAAACACCAACCGCGCCGCTATAAAAGCAGGGCAGCGACCTCCGTAGCCCCATAGGCCGGTAGTCACCTCACCCAACTCCAGTTGCGTGCCCGCACAAACATCAAACATTGGGATCCACGATCCCTCAGCCCTGCGATACTACAAAGAGTCCAATCAATCCATCATCTTAGTCACGGTCCATACATGGAGGTGACGCGTACCGAACACCCACACTTTTCCACACGGCGGTCCCTGGGCAAGCACGCGGAACGCGCCGACCGTCACCTCCCGCCTCACGCACAAGGCGAGCACACAGGTTTCCGTGGACAAAGTTGGCATTCAAAAAGGGAACCAGGAATTTTGTCCTGTGCCAAAAAGTTCGACTGAAAAAGACCACTCGGTCGACCATTTTCGTCAAGGGAATCGGTTGTCCGGAAGTCACATCCGGTCGACCGCTTCCACAAGGGAAATCGGTCGACCGAAAGTGACAGCTTGGTCGACCGCTTCCACAAGGGAATCTGTCGTCCGAAGCGTCTGCAACGGTCGTACTATTTGCACAACACAAAAATCCTAATGGTCTACCGAAGGTCTAAAACCAGTCGACCGAACGAGGTCAAAATCCGGAGTCTGGTCAACATCAAAACCAACTCTATCGGTCGACGGACTCAGGGGTCTCGGTCGACCGAAAACTAACAGGGTCAACCTAGTATTTCTACGTCATATAACGGTCGACCGAACGAAAACCAACGTCCGAACATCATGCATAATAATCCAATAAACTTAACTTCCGGTCGACCGAACACGAGGAACCAGTCGACCGAACACGATAGACAGACAAAATACATGCATTCGGTCGACCGCCCGAAGGGCCCGGTCAACCGTTGGTCGTCTTCAACCTCGCGGCAGCTGAGGTTTCTACGAAGAATCTCGCCGCCGGAGAGGTCTCCGACCTCCCCCGGCCGACCAACACCTCCCCCACCCTTGGGTGAGCAACCAAACCACACTAATAAGTCGACATACCTTAACGAAGACGACGAACCGCCGGAGCCCGCTCACTCACTTCGTCACCTCTGGCCTCCCTCGCGCTCTGCTCCCGCACGAACACATTCCTCGCTCGTCTCCTCCGTGACAGCTGCCCACCACCACGCGCACCAGCAAAGGAAAGGAAGGAATGAGGGAATGGAAGGAGAAGAAAAAGAAGAAAGAAGAAGAAAGAAGAAGAAATGCCACACCCCTACGTGAACAGCAACGGCCCCTACATCCATCACCATCACTATTCCTTCTCCTCTTCCCCATGCTAACCCTCCTCTAATCCAGGATTAACCCTAAACCGGGTTAGGGTTCTAACAAAAGTACCTCCAAGCTACTTCCAAAAGAATGTTTTTTGTCCAGGAGGCCGTAAAGAGGAGGCATACGATCAGGTCTGCTACAAAACTACCAAGGTAGCTAGCAGGTCTAACGATGAATGTGACGAAGATACTATTACATTGGATCAGGGAAAAACTCAAACAGATGAATTGTGCCCTTACCGATGAAGCATCGACATCACTATCACATTCCAAGAGGAATAAAGAGGCTTCAGAAGGAAATTTTTCATCTTGTGAAAATTTTCAGCAACATGTTGCTGACTTTCCAGAACAACCACTGATTGAACCTTTATTGGGTGAATGTTCAGAAAATGTTTATGAACCTTTAGAGTTTAGTCGACTTCCGTCCCCAACACCACAAGAGATCATAGAATATCCACTCGACTATTGCTGACTCGATTTATTATGCAGCATGCTCAATATAGACTCCTTGGATTGGGAAGATGTAAAAATTTCATTGTCTTTCCCAGAAGGTGGACATTGGTTTTTAATGTTGCCGACATGTATCATCGACTTCAGCACCACAAGGACTTGATTTCCGCAATTTCGAGAGCTTTAATGGTCAAAGAAAATTTTGATGTTGTCAATATAGCTGCACTACATGATGGTGTAGATCGGAGAATGTATATCTCCTTACCACAACATCCTTTATGCATTAATTTTGGTCGCATCCATGGTATAACTCTATTTTTTTTCTCTTTTTGTTTGACCTCTTGTGCCTTTTATTTAACGTTCTTAATTTCGTCGCTTGCAACTTTGTTGTGCCAAAAAAAGAATTGTTACAATATCATTACATTTATATATTTGCAGCTTTCATCCAGTCTGATTATAGTTTGGGAAACGCCGAGCCCACTTTGGAACACAGAACTGTGGAAGTACAAGATTCCTACCATATGAATAAAGGGGAAGCATATATTCCAGTGTTCTGGGACCGCCTAGGCGACCGGGGGCGCCCGGTCGCCTGGGCGATCGCCTAGGTGGTTGTGCGACCGCCCAAGTCTGGGTGGTCTTTTTTTAATTTAATTTAATTTTATAAAAAATATAAAAAAACAGGAAAATTCGGGAAAAATTGAAAAAAATGCACAAAGATTATCTAAAATTACCATACATGTTTAGGCTTCGAAAAGACACCTAGTTCCTCGACCAAGGCCTCATTAGGAACCTCCTCTACCCACGTAAAAACTTACGTATACAATTTATTGATTAGTAGTACGATTACAAAGGCAACTCAGAGTTCATACAATACCAGATAAGAGAGAAATTAGAATTACAAGCTAACTAACTAATTCCATTGGACACATTGATCTAATGTCCAACTGGGAACCATATCATATCCTCCACCACCATCAGAGTCATCGGAGTTGTTCTCGTTCGGATTGTCGACGTAGACATCATCTTCTTCAGTTTCTTCATCGTCGGATTGGACATATTGCTTGTCGATGTCCATCGGTGGTTGAGAACTCGATGCACCTGGGTCTCTAGAACTAATGTGAACGATGACATCATCCATGCCACCACCTAATAATGGCGCGTCAGATGCAGCGGACATGGATCGAGCAAAGCGTCTCCGTGAAGAAGAATGTCCTAAAGTTGCTTCCTCGGCATCGGCCCATGTAAGCTCCTCTCCAGCGAAGACCGGATCTTCAGTTTCTACCAACCACGGATGCTCGTCGAAGAGATCGTAGTCCACACTGATGGGGTCATAAAATCTGGGCTTCTCCATCCTTTGTTGAAACCTTTGCCTTAACTTTTTGTTGTAGTTCACATACACCAAGTCATTCATCTTCTTCACAGCCACCTGTTCCTTCTCGTTGAGTGCAACTGCTCGAAGACACTCCAATTCCGGTCACAACCTGATGCCGAGCATGTCAATCACAACACCCTCAGGGCCAACCTCTGTAATGCGGTCTCTCCCATGTCTGCACCATAAGGTTGCCACCAATCTATAGGTCTTCTTTCCGACCTTTGTCTGACGACCATATCCCTCGAGAATATTCCGAGGGAGTTCTTGTAACGATCAAGTAGACCGCAAATCTTGTCTTGTTCTGCAGGAGTGGGGACGAGCCGCTCTACGACATCCATGAATCTATGCATATGCTCATTGAAAGCTACATTTCGATCCTGAGGTGGGACGGAGAAGAAGGTACCAGGGTTGAGTTAGAAACCAGCTGAGTGTAGCGGTGAGGACATCATCTTCCCTGGACCCCACCTGGTGTCGATGAGGTCGACGACTTGCTTGTACAACCTCGGGTTTCCTTCAAAGTTCCTCATGATTTGTTCTTTGGCTTTCTCCATTGCGTCACACAGATATCCCATCGGTGGTTTCTCATCGCCGTCAACAAGGCTAAGAACCTAGACCATAGGTTGTAAGGCCTTCAGTGCCTTCACGACGTTGGTCCAGAAACCACTTTGTATAATGGTCTCGGCAAGTTCGGTAGAGATCTCCTTCTTTTTCTTGTTCTTTATCCAACTTGCATTAGGATCATTGTACTCCGGGGAAACAACAAAGACTCGGAGTCTGTCTTTCTTCAGAAACAACCTTTGCAAACTCAGAAAGGCGGTGCCAAATCTCGTGACAGCAGGGCGTAGCAAGTTCCCTTCAATGGCAATTCGCATCCTCTTCAACAACATGGCATAGCTGTTGAAATGTTTGATGATCTTCCGAGCTAAAGCAATAGTCTTCAAAAACAGCTTGCCAATATCCTCCAAGATAAGATCGATGCAATGCGCTGCACAGGGAGTCCAAAACAATCTCCTTTTTTGCTGCAACATCCTACCAGCAAGTACGTACGCGGCGGCGTTGTCGGTGACCACCTGAACAACGTGTTCTTCGCCAATCTCGCCAACTACCTTGTCCATCAACTTGTACAGGTAGTCTGCGGTGTGAGAGTGACCGGAAGCATCTACAGACCTCATGAACATGGTACCTATTGGACAATTTACTAGAAAATTGATTATATTCCTACCGGACCTATCAGTCAAGCCATCTGTCATCAACGTGCACCCGTATGTTGCCCAATCTTGTCTGTACGACTCTAGTATACCTCTAGTGTAGTTAATTTCCTGTTTAAGGCACGAGTCACTAACCTTATGATACGTCATGGGTTTAAGTCCGGGTCCATAAGTACAAGTGGCGGATATTGCTTCCTTCCACTCAGGCGTCGTTACAGTGTTGAATGATATACCACATCTATAGAAAAACCTAGACCATTTTTGATTAATTGTTTTCCCATCTTCTTTTCTAAAGGTTCTTTCGATGGTTGTTTGTTGGGGGCCGGAAACCACGTCCTTCCCACGTCCGCAAAATGGTGCCCACAAACGTTGTTTTTGTCTCTTTCGACCAGGAACGGGGCGAGAATTGGAGGTTGGGGTCCGAGCAGAATCGGAACCCGACCCGGTTTCTAGATCAAATTCTATGTTTTCTCGGTCTACATAATCATCAAGACAAACATTTTCGTTTTGTAATGTCCTACTGTTTCTAATCATGTATGCAGTTATGTCTTCTTTAATAGAGTCGGGAACTTTATCACATGGTCTAGCATTGCTATTGGGTGTGTGTGCAAGATGTTGTTTGTGATGGGCCATACAACCTCTAGTTTCCTTACCACATAACTCACAGACAATGCAGTTTTTATCATTAGCACTAATGTAATGGGCAGTATTCCAACCAGGGTCATTTGTACGGGTATGTCTTAGGTCATCGTAACTCTCGTGATGCATATCGGGTACGTAAGCCATATCTTAAAACTAGACTAATATAAAAAATTAGACTAATATGAAAATAAAATACTAATTAATTTAATTCTAAAGAGAAGTTAGAAAGAATGCACTTGATTTTGGCGGTTGAAGAATGAAGAACCGGATCGGAGACTTCACTTTCCAACTTCAAAACTAAGCACCAGACCGGAGACTTAATCGCAAAAACTTGGTGATTAGGAAACTTGATGATGAGAATAGAATTATGAAGAAGAAGAGAATGAGAGATGTGTGAAAAATGAAGAGGTTTGGAAGGGTTTATATAGGATTTGGGGTAGTGGAAAACTTGTAATATTTGAAAAAAATAATAAAATAAAAAGAAAAAGTGGAGAGCCATTGGAGAGTCTCCAACGACTCTCGCCTAGGCGAAGCGATTGCCTATTTCGCCCAGCCTCGCTGGACAAAAGGCGGTGATCGCCCAGGCGACCACCGCGAGGGGCGACCGCCTAGACGATCGCCTACCAGAACATTGATATATTCGACCCTTGACTGGAAAATGTGCAGGAAAAGAACGTTTGCAACCTTCCACTGCTATAATTGGCTTAACATGCAATTCCCACTTTGTATAGTTTCATTTGATGTGTCATAGTAGTTCTATTTTATTTTATATTGACACAGCCACCGACGAGTTTCCTCCTACACGAAGGCTCAAATGTACGAATTTAAAAACATATTTTCCATTAGAAGCCACCGCTTTGGAAGTTGAAACACACTGACATGATGTTATGACTCATGAGTCATCCCAGTTTTTTTTAAATACATGTTGGTTCTCAGTATTATGGTCATTATCTGATACTTGTTTAGAGCAACCATTAATATTGCGTTGTGTCTTCCGTATGTTCAGGGAATTTTCACAGAGAATAGTTCACCACTCCCATATAAAGAGAAAATAACACTCACAGTACCCCAAGGTACGTAGCATTTTAAGTAGAATATGTTTCCACGATTTAATTTTCTTTCGAGACAGTTAAACATCATAAAATATATTACAGAGGAGATGGTTACTGCACGAAGAGTGGAAGGGAAAATTGCATCGCTTGAACCATCACTTTTAGATACCAACAAGGATAATCCTCCATGCTCACTTCCGTTGTTGGTTAGTTTCATGGTTTTTTTATAGAATTGTGCACCATCTCATCCATATTGTGGTTATGGCATTGTCCCTATATCTCTTTTGTATGTTGAATGATGCACAGGAACAGAACGTTGGTGCGACATCTTTGCGAACTTCACGTACGGCAGTCAGGTTCACAGATGAGTTTCTTACAGATGCACCTCCAATCACGAAGCAAAGTGTTTCCATAGATTCGGAATTCGATGTCGGGATTCCACTGGATATATTGCTGATCCCAACATTGACCAATGTGATCTAGATAATGTTGTAGATCATATCAAAGGTTTTGGCAGCCGGTTAAGATGTGACATGCCACTAGACGAAGTGCTCAAAAGGGTTCATAAGGTCACTAAAATGTTGGTATGCTCTGGAGTTCCTTTAACTGGGTGGGCATATGGCTTACGATCTTTGCTACATGATTAGTAGATATCATGCATCATATTCATGCTATGTATCCTTAATTTTACTTCAATATTGTACTACTCCAGTGTTTGTTGTTATATGATTGATTCGTTTTATATTAAACCGCAAGTGCACGGCCGCATTGAAGCGGTGGCAAATACGGGTCGATTCACAGGGAGGTGTGTCGACTTTTGGGTTAATCGAAGGCGAGTCGTAAAGAAAGGAGAGAGAGATTGATTACACTAAACTATACTAGAATGCAAAAGGAATTGAAAGATAAGCAATAAAACTAAAACCCAAATGGGGTAGAGAAATAATGTGAATATAAGGATGTGTGTGTGTGTTTGATTAAGCTCCTCACAACATGTAGCGCATGAAATCATAAAACCACATCCAGCTTTGCCTCCACATGAATTAAGATAACACTATATCATTAAAGCATACAAGACAATAAATGGAATGAAGCTAAATGAACTAATGTATAAAGACTAAACCTTACTATGCCTCCACATGAAATAAGATACCATATTATCATTGAAACATACAAGGCATTAACCAAGGTAAAGTCAACAAGAGTACATACACTACAACTTGTGTTTCCAATATTAACTTCATCCATATCCTAACCTTATCATTCCCCATAAAATAGGTCCACTAATCTAAGCATAAGCTAAGCTTCATTCAAGAGCATTAGCATATCAAAGACAAGAGTGAAACCCAATAGATGGTTATGGAAATCATATAAGGCTCAAGGGATTAAGATAACACACACCTAATACACTACATGATTATATCACATATTTCTCCACCCCCCAAATGGGGATGGAACTACTCACTAATAATTACACTACAACCTACATTAACAAGAAACATTCTACTAAAATGAAATTAAACTAAGCAAGCAAAAATTATTAAAGACTAAAATGACATAAAACAAAACAAGCAAGCATGCATATGAAAGGAAATTAAACTAAGAAAGAAACAACACAATTAAAGGAAAACACCTATTATTAACTCACTCAATTACAAATAGCCCTTCCTCCACCAGAGTTTTGCTTGAAGGCTTCACTCTTAGTAGGGAAGATGGCCACCAAAGAGAGAGATGGATACATGAGAGGAGGGAGAGTTCTATTTATAGCCATAGAAAAAGGTAAACCGGGACAATCCCCCGCTGTGGGACTAAACAAATACCAAAAATAGACTAAACATCCTCTATTACACGTGATTGACATCATTTCATGCTTATATTTGTACCTTATATCCATTATCTTACACCTAAGCAATGCTACGTGACGAGTTTTATGTTTAGTTTTCAGGAATAAAGAGGTTTGAAGAGAAGAGCCATGAAAGGACCCCAAAGCAGGAAAAAGGACTTAATTGTGAGACCTGAGGACCAAGATGCAATGGAGAAGGACCTGATCGTAAGACCGAAGGACCTAAGAGCAAAACAGGAAACTCCACACCATCATGAGGAGTATTTTGGCAATTCGATTCGGGTCGGAGCTCCAATAAACAAAGTAGATGCATCAAAGACCAACAAAGACCACCAGGAAAGCCCACAACCAAAACCAACTCGATCTGGATCATATAGACCGCCAATTGGCGGTCTTGGACCGCTAATTGGCGGTCCATATGTCTCCAGATCCGCTAAGATTTGTGCTTGGCTTGTATTAGTGTATTCTTAGTCTATTTTTGGTATTGGTTTAGTCCCACATCGGGGGATTATCCCCGATTAGCTTTTTCCATGCTTATAAATAGAACTCTTCACCTTCCATTGTAATTACCCATTGCTTGGTGGCATTCTCTCTACTAAGGAGTGAGCCTTGAAGCAAAAACTCAAGGTGGAGAAGACTGCTACCTTCAATGTGAGTCATTTGTTAAGAAAATAATTCTTCTAGTTTCTTTTAATCTTGTCTTTTAATTAGTGCATGTTTGTTTAGTCTTTCCTTTCGTTTTATGTTTCTTTAATGCTTCTTGCCTTCTTAGTTAACTTTCATTTCAGTATTATGCTTTCTTTTGCTAATATAGTTAGTGTAATGAGTAGTGAGTAGTTCCATCCCCATTTGGGGGGTGGAGAAATATGTGATATAATCATGTAGTATATTAAGTGTGTGTTATCTTTATCCCTTGAGCTTTATATGATTTCCATAACCATCTAATGGGTTTTCACTCTTATCTTTGATATGCT
This sequence comes from Triglochin maritima, assembly GCA_963682175.1. Lineage (NCBI taxonomy): Eukaryota > Viridiplantae > Streptophyta > Magnoliopsida > Alismatales > Juncaginaceae > Triglochin > Triglochin maritima. The sequence continues at coordinate 24,110,614 of OY821789.1, forward strand.
AATGCTCTTGAAAGAAGCTTAGCTTATGCTTTGATTAGTGGACCTATTTTATGGGGAATGATAAGGTTAGGATATGGATGAAGTTAATATTGGAAACACAATTTGTAGTGTATGTGCTCTTGTTGCCTTTACCTTAGCTAATGTCTTGTATGTTTTAATGATGTAGTCTTATCTTAATTCATGTGGAGGCATAGTAGGGTCTAGTCTTTATACTTGAGTTCATGTAGCTTCATTCCAATTATTGTCTTGTATGTTTTAATGATGTAGTCTTATCTTAATCATGTGGAGGAAAAGTTGGATGTAGTTTTATGATTTCATGCACTACATGTTGTGAGGAGCTTAATGAACACACACACACTTCTTTATGTTCACATTATTTCTCTACCCCCTTTGGGGTTTAGTTTTCTTGCTTCTCTTCCATTTCCATTTGCACCTTAGTGTAGTTTAGTGTAACCAACCTTTCTTCCCTTTCTTTACCTCTCGCCTTCGCACAAACCAAGTGTCGACACACCTCCCAGTGGACGACCCGTATTTGCCACTGCTTCAACGTGGCCGTGCACTTGCGGTTAAATATAAAACGATCAATCAAGTTTTTGGCGCCGTTGCCGGGGAGGTGCTATGTCCAGACCTTGGTTTGGACGATTCGAGGGGTTTTTGATTTTTTGTTTCCAGTTTTGTTTAGTTTCAGGGAACCAGAACATCAATGGGAGGCTACTGGGAAAGTTTGAGCAACAGAAGCCACAAAGAGACCGCCAATCAGCGGTTGGAGACCGCCAATTGGCGGCCTGGTAAGGGCTTCCTGCTCTCAAATTTCTTCTGGTGGTTTATTGCTTTAGTTTAGTTATCTGGGAGCCCAATTTTGCATGTTGGGATCTTTAGTTTGCTCCCAGATTTAATTTCAATCCCCTTTAATCAACTTGGACCATAAAACTCAAAGCAAAAGATTAGACTTCTTGCCATCTAGGTCATGCACCATTGGTAGACCTTGCATGCATTTGTCTTTTCTTTGCTTTACATTTTGTCGTTGATTCCTGCGTGAGGTACGTGCACCCATATCCCTCATTGATGCATGTTTCGTTCATGCATTAGTTAGTAAGGTGCATCGGGACAAGAGTGAGAGAGCATTTGATTGGAGCGATTGATTGCTAGATCTAGGATTAAATCGCTACTAAGGAGGGGTTGTCCCATAAAAGATAAGGTGGGGGATTTCATCACCCTTTCCTTGGCCCCAAAAATCACTCTTAATAAAGCCTTAACTAAAAGCACGTAGACATTGGCCCTAGGATTGCCGGCGCACTAAGAGAGTAATCTAGTTGAGACCGTCATGACCTGATCGGCGTTGCCTACCTTGTCGATAGTAGGAGGTACTGGATCTCCGGATCTGGTATCACTTGCTGGGCATTGTGGTCCTCGTTGTAGGGAGGTGAGACGTGTCGAGGCTAGTGACCTCGAAGTTAGGCGTCGTCTAGCCTAAGGACCCATTGCCTTTCATTGTTTGAGCCGTGCTTGCTAGTTAGGCTTCTACCTGATCCCATTACCCACGCTAGCTCTAGGATTCTTCCCTTCTCCTCTGAGTCATCTTCTTCTCACCTTCTTCTACGTTATAGTCTCCTCCCCTTCACACTCTCTGGTAGCGTTTTAGGGTCGAGTCGAGCACTTTTTGCGAGCTTGGCCTCGTGGTGGTGAGAGTGATCGACTCGAGAGTTCTTTGTTGAGATGGATGGTTACATGGGCGACCATCCATATCATTGTTGGGACCAGGACGATTCTCCCTGGTACTCCGGACCCATGCAACCTGGGGGGCTCAGACTAACACCCCGTATGGTTGGGACGATCGCAATTTTGTGACTGAGCAGTCTTCATATTGGGGTAACATGAGAGAGGCACCGACTGCTAGACCACAATCTAGTTATGTCGGATCGTATGCTGGTCAACAAACTGAGACATTATAACAAACTTTGGTCTCTTTCATGCGTATGGCAGACGACATGAGGGCACCGGTTGCTCCAGTAGCCTTACCGTGCGACTGTTGTGGGTTGAGTGGTCATGTTATCGGGGAATGTCCTTATGTTCCCCCTGAGCCAGAGTATGAGCACACATTTTCCCAAAATGCTCATTATGACCATTACGCATCCGCGTACAACCCGAGAGTGATGGATTCGTGGGGAGACAATTCTTATCCAAATTCTTATACCTCATTTTCACCCCCGTATCCTCCTCCCGAATACCCAGAATTCTACCAACACCCCACTTCAAATCATTGGACTCATTCTCAGCCGATCAACACCCAACCCCAAAATTTCCCAAGCTCTGACTTGGACCTCACTGTTGACCCCAAATTTGATTCCTTAAAACAAACCCTCCAAACATTCATGGAAACCACTCAAACTTTATTGAAGTCCAACTTGAATTCCTTGCAAAATATGGAATTGCAAGTGAGTCAAATGACACAACAATTCCATGAACGCGAGGAGGGTCACCTTTCTTGTCAACATGAGGATTCATCTTTTGATATCGAACCACCACCACATCCACAAATTCAAAGCACAACCTTTCAAAGTCAAACTCCTAGTCAGTCTTAGGGACTTGGGGTTTCAATTCACGATCACTGAGTGGAGGATTCGATTCAAATTGAGAATAACTTGGACCAGCCTCATTATGAGTCGGCAAAGGATTGTGCCTTATCTTTTTGTCCCGTGGCCCTTGAGCCACATGACCTTCATATTGTGCCTCTTAAGGACTCACCTCTGGTGGAGCAAGAACTCCCTAGTACCCTCAATTTCAAACAACCTAATGAGAGTTTGCCTCTCACTATTGTTCCTGATCATCTTGGAAATGATGGAACATCAAACAACTACATTGCTCATGAGGGTATTAGGAGTTCCTTGGAGGATACTTTGGGTATGAGACCCACTTCCTGTTCTCCTGGTGAGTTGGACATGCATAACGACGTGCTTGACCTCGTTCCGACCCACCACCCTGTTGGTTGGAGAGTTTGGACTGATGATCATAACTTCAGTTCCGCAACGGGAGATATTTTTCTTCCGTTGCCCCTTATTTCCCAAACTCTCGAGAGGTTCAAGCTCTTTCAGTTTGATCCTTTGAATGAGACGCCTTTGCGTCCAATTCATGAACCTCTCATTTCATCTGGTGCTCTTTGTGAAGGGGGCCCACGCATGCGTATTCTGGCCCCGCGTGGTGTCATGTTCCCTTTCCAAGTGCATTGACCCACTCTTGAGGTTCCCATTTGATGTCTTTTGACAAATGAAGATGGGAACTTATGTTTGTACATAGTTATATAAAAAAGAAAAAAAAGAAAAAAAAGAAAAAAAAAGAAAGGAAAAACAGAAAAAAAGAAGTACAATAAAATACTCCTTCAGTGAGCATCGATTGTTGTGAGCCCCAACCCTTGTCTATTTGGGCTCCATTTCTTTCACGTACTTGTATCCCTTCTTTAGCATCTCAAAGGTTTTGATGGAATTCGGGTTATGTCCATCAACATGACCTTGCACTTCCCTTTGTACTTCATGTTGGTGAGATCTCTCCTTTTTATGCATCAATCCATGTAGTATCTTGCTTGCATTCATTGAGGACAATGCATGAAGTAGGTGTGGGGGGGGGGGGTGTTTTACGTGTGTACATAGTCGAGTCTTCTCCTTTGATTTTGTTTTCTTTTTTTTGCATTGTTAGGGTCATGTTAGTGTGCTGCATTTAATATCAATATATCTGCTTGCCATGATCCTTGGGTGACTTGTCTTCTTTTGCTTGCCTATGGCTTTAAAATTTTCACATTTCTTTCAAAATCTTCATGTGTTTGCGAAAGAAAATGTTTTGTGGGTTTTGCGTGTGTTTAGCATGTGCAAAACCGTTGAGAGGCAAAGTAATAGAAAGCTCCCAAAATTGTCTTGAACTTGATGCATTAGGATATCTAGTACAGTGGCTTTAGGATTTATCGAGTCATTAGGATGCACCCCAATTTTCCTTTGGGGGTGAGTAATCATAGGGTTTCAGTGCTCAAATATTTAAAGAAGTCCACCCTGAACCTAGTGAGTCAATAATTCGTGTCTGTTAACTTAAGGAAGTTTGTTGTAGTCAAGAACCCTCTAAATCTTGTTGTGAGACATAAGTGTAGGGGTTTTGGTTCATGTGTAGATAAGAAATAAGTGAGTAGGTGTTCTCTCTTTTCGCACGGCTCCTATCACTCGGGAAAGTAGGTCTGAAGGGACTTTGTGCCTGGTGCTTTCGAGTCATCTGACTTGGGATGCGCCGACCGAACTCTCGTTACACGGGTGGTAGGAATTGCCCTATGTGGAGATTTGGGGAAAGGTGTACGTGATAGTGTAAGTCCTCATGGGCAATGATGCACGAAACCTGACCCTGGGAGAATGAAGCTCCAACTAATAAATACAAAAAGAAAAAAAAATGGTAATGCAAATAAGAACCTTAATGGACCTTACACTTTGTAGCACTTGAGGATGTTGAGGTTGTCCATGTCTCTCACTTAATTCCTTATTTAACTTGCACGAATGGTTTATTAGGCTAGGTGTGGACTGATTACCTATATAGAGTCGGCCCGTAGGATTACCTCGTCCATTGATCGACAAAATATTTCCAACGAGTCGAGGTCTAGATTGAATAATGCATCTTGTTCGGATTTTGTGGGTATATCCGCTGAAAATCCTCAGGAGACAACACTCCTCCTCCTTAGCAACAAGGAGGTTTAACGGCTTGTTGCACGTGCTAAGTGCAACCGTGATTCCTACGAAAATGAGTTAGGATTTCTTGTTTCTCGTTTGCTTTTCTCTTTCTTTGTTTTGCTCGGGACTAGAAAAAACTTAGGTGTGGGGGTATTTGATTGACATCATTTCATGCTTATATTTGTACCTTATATCCATTATCTTACACCTAAGCAATGCTACGTGACGAGTTTTATGTTTAGTTTTCAGGAATAAAGAGGTTTGAAGAGAAGAGCCATGAAAGGACCCAAAAGCAGGAAAAAGGACTTAATTGTGACACCTGAGGACCAAGATTCAATGGAGAAGGACCTGATCGTAAGACCGAAGGACCTAAGAGCAAAACAGGAAACTCCACACCATCATGAGGAGTATTTTGGCAATTCGATTCGGGTCGAAGCTCCAATAAACAAAGTAGATGCATCAAAGACCAACAAAGACCACCAGGAAAGCCCACAACCAAAACCAACTCGATCTGGATCATATAGACCGCCAATTGGCGGTCTTGGACCGCTAATTGGCGGTCCATATGTCTCCAGATCCGCTAAGATTTGTGCTTGGCTTGTATTAGTGTATTCTTAGTCTATTTTTGGTATTGGTTTAGTCCCACATCGGGGGATTGTCCCCGATTAGCTTTTTCCATGCTTATAAATAGAACTCTTCACCTTCCATTGTAATTACCCATTGCTTGGTGGCATTCTCTCTACTAAGGAGTGAGCCTTGAAGCAAAAACTCAAGGTGGAGAAGAATGCTACCTTCAATGTGAGTCATTTGTTAATAAAATAATTCTTCTAGTTTCTTTTAATCTTGTCTTTTAATTAGTGCATGTTTGTTTAGTCTTTCCTTTCGTTTTATGTTTCTTTAATGCTTCTTGCCTTCTTAGTTAACTTTCATTTCAGTATTATGCTTTCTTTTGCTAATATAGTTAGTGTAATGAGTAGTGAGTAGTTCCATCCCCATTTGGGGGGGTGGAGAAATATGTGATATAATCATGTAGTGTATTAAGTGTGTGTTATCTTTATCCCTTGAGCTTTATATGATTTCCATAACCATCTAATGGGTTTTCACTCTTATCTTTGATATGCTAATGCTCTTGAAAGAAGCTTAGCTTATTCTTTGATTAGTGGACCTATTTTATGGGGAATGATAAGGTTAGGATATGGATGAAGTTAATATTGGAAACACAAGTTGTAGTGTATGTGCTCTTGTTGCCTTTACCTTAGCTAATGTCTTGTATGTTTTAATGATGTAGTCTTATCTTAATTCATGTGGAGGCATAGTAGGGTCTAGTCTTTATACTTGAGTTCATTTAGCTTCATTCCAATTATTGTCTTGTATGTTTTAATGATGTAGTCTTATCTTAATTCATGTGGAGGCAAAGTTGGATGTAGTTTTATGATTTCATGCACTACATGTTGTGAGGAGCTTAATTGAACACACACACACACTTCTTTATGTTCACATTATTTCTCTACCCCCTTTGGGGTTTAGTTTTATTGCTTCTCTTCCATTTCCATTTGCACCTTAGTGTAGTTTAGTGTAACCAACCTTTCTTCCCTTTCTTTACCTCTCACCTTCGCACAAACCAAGTGTCGACACACCTCCCAGTGGACGACCCGTATTTGCCACCGCTTCAATGCGGCCGTGCACTTGCGGTTAATATAAAACGATCAATCACTCCCAGGATCAGGTTTCGTGCGTCATTGCCCATGAGGACTTACACTATCACGTACACATTTCCCCAAATCTCCACATAGGGCAATCCCTACCACCCGTGTAACGGGAGTTCGGTCGGCGCATCCCAAGTCAGATGACTCGAAAGCACCAGGCACAAAGTCCCCTGAGACCTACTTTCCCGGGTGATAGGAGCTGTGCGAGAAGAGAGAACACCTACTCACTGATTTCTTATCTACACATGAACCAAAACCCCTACACTTAATGTCTCACTACAAGATTTCAAGGGTCCTTGACTACAACAAACTTCCTTAAGGTAACAGACACGAATTATTGACTTACTAGGTTCAGGGTGGACTTCTTTAAATGTTTGAGCACTGAAACCCTATGATTACTCACCCCAAGGGAAAACTGGAGTGTATCCTAACGACTGGATAAATCCTAAAGCCACAGTACTAGATATCCTAATGCATTAAGTTGAAGACAATTTTGGGAGCTTTCTTTTTACTTTGCCTCTCAACGGTTTTGCACATGCTCAACACACGCAAAACCCACAAAATATTTTCTTTCGTAAACACATGAAGATTTTGAAAGAAATGTGAGAATTTTGATATATCGATATTAAATGCAGCACACTAACATGACCCTAACATTTTGCAAACAAAAGAAAACAAAATCAAAAGAAAAGACTCGACTATGTACACTCGTAAAACACCCCGCCACACCTACTTCATGCATTGTCCTTAATGAATGCGAGCAAGATACTACATGGAATTATGCATGAAAGAGAAAATATCTCACCAACGTGAAGTACAAAGGGAAGTGCATGGCTATGTTTATGGACACAACCCAAACTCCCTCAAACCTGTGAGATGCTAAAGAAGGGATACAAATACGTGAAAGAAATAGGGCCCAAATACTCAAGGGTTGGAGCCCACAAAAATCGATGCTCACTGAAGGAGTTTTTCCTTCTTTTATTTCTTTCTTTTTTCCCTTTTTTAACTATGTACAAAAATGGGCTCCCATCTTTATATGTCAAGGGACATCAAATAGGAACCCACCATCTCTTGAGCCAAAAATGTACATGCATGGGCTCGCGACATACAAAAGAGAATTGCTTGACCACTTGATACCCTTATAAGCGTTATCGTCGTTTGATGCCTCTTGAGAGTGATCAAGATAGGAGGAATGAATGAAACATGAACCTCTATCAGGTTGAAGGGTATCAGGTGGTTGATTCTTAACCCACATGGGGTCCTCAACAGATACAGCATGTGGCCTAGAGGCCATAAAAATGGTATCTTGTGGCTCAAGAGCCACATGATCAGAAGAATGTGGCTCAAGTGCCATGTGATCCAAAGGATGTGGCTCAAGGGCCACGTGATCAAAAGGATGTGGCTCAAGGGCCACAAGATCAGAAGAATGTGGCTCAAGGGCCACCAGATCAAAAGGAGGTGGCACTGAGGCCACGTAATCAGAACATAAGGCACCTTCTTGTGCCAGCCTAGGTGAAACATCTTCACCACCTTCACGATCTCCATCGAACAATTCTCTGAAGTACTTGAAGGTGCCTTCAACTTTAATCTCATCCAAACCCTGGATAAGGTTGACCCCAACATGGTCATTGAAGGCACCGGGCTTTTTGCCGATGGTGAAGATGTTTAAATCAGCACATTGACTACCATAAGTCAAGCGCATCAGACCATTGCGACAATTGATCAATGTATTGGAAGTCGCAAGGAATGGTTGCCCCAGAATGACAGGAATTTGTCCAAGTGGGTTTGGCACAGGTTAAGTATCCAAGACAAAGAAGTCGACTGGATAAATGAACTCTCCCACTTTGATCAGCATGTCTTCCACCACACCTCTCGGTTTCTTCATAGACCTATCAGCCAATTGAAGATTGGTCTTTGTTTTTTTGAGGTATCCAAGACTGAGGTGGACGTAGACAGAATATGGCAGAAGATTAACAAATGCACCAAGGTCAAATAAGGCTCGATGTATGGACACATCACCAATCACACAAGAGATAGTAGGACAACCAGGGTCCTTGTATTTGACTTGCATGGGTTGTGCCAACAAAGAACTCACGTTAGCCGCAAGAAAAGCTTTCTTTGGAACATGAGTTTTTCTCCTCTTTGTGCATATGTCCTTGAGAATCTTGTCATAAGGTGGCATTTGCTGAATCACATCCAACGAGGGATGTTCACCTTAACTTGCCAAAACATCTCAAGCATCTTGTCATGCTGATCCGAGGTTTTCTTTTTAAGGCACTCAGGGAATGGCGCCTTCGGGGCATAAGGGTGTTGTGAAGGAACCTCAGAATTCTGGTCCAAAGAAGCATGAGTGGGGACCTCAAAATCTGATTCCTTCGACACAAGAGGAGACAAGGGGACCTCAGGGTTCAGCCCCATTGTCGAAGAAAATGTAGAAGGAACCTCATGATCAGGCTCCTTCCAGGAAGTATTTGTGGAGGGAACCTCAGGATCCGGCTCCCTCAAAGATGCAGGTATCACCGCAGGTCTGGTGACACCAAGAGATGGTGATGACAAGGAAGGCACCCCAATGTGGTTATCCACCTCCTTACCAGACCACAAAGTATGAATCACATTAATATGATGGGTCGGTTCAGAGGTAGCACGAGGTACAGGTGGCCATCCTTGAGAATGGGTACCCCGAGGATTCACCTCGGGTTGTCTCGGTAACTAACCCTTCTCGTGTTCATGGAGTTGAGTAGCCAACTGTCTAACTTGCATTTTCAAAGCCATTACAGTACTTTGCATGCTCTGCATGAACGCTTGAAGGGTCGGATCACAAGAAGGGTTCTTCGGGTCAACCCGCTGGGGTGGTGGAGTTTGGATAGAATAACCCGACGATGAGGTCTGAGGAGATTGGTAAGTATAATGCTGAGACCTTTGATGTGGGGGTTGGTAGGTCACCGAGGGGCGTAGGGTTGATAAGGCGGAGGTTGACCGTGCGAGCTCTGACCGTTACCCCCACTCGGCCCCCAAGAGAAGTTAGGATGGTTACGTCATCCCGGGTTGTAGGAGTGACTGTACGGGTCGTTACGGGGCCCCTGTTGATACATCGCATTTGCATGCTCAGTATCCTTGGAACGTAAGCGCATTCCAAGACATCATGGCCCGTAAGTCCATACCTACCACATCCGATGGTAGCAACCTGAGCTACAGGAACTCAGTCCAACTCTAAACTCTCAATCCTACGCATGAGAGTAGCCATTTTCGCCTCAGACGTGATAGATGACTCAACTTGATAATACCCAGCTCGACGAGAAGACCTGCCGGCTGGTGGCTCTCTCATGGTGTCCTACTCAAAGGTGCGTTCAACCATTAACTCAAAAGTGTCCCATGCCTCATCGATGGGTTTCATTTGGAAGTCACCCTGACACATCGACTCCAACAATGTGCGGGTGTTGTAGTTGAGGCCCTCATAAATAATCTGGCACAGCTTCCATAACTCAAGTCCATGATGAGGGCACTGCTGGAGAAAGTCCTTGAACCTCTCAAAGAAACCATGAAAATATTCGGTCTCAGTCTGATACATTTGATGTATCTGGTGTCGTATCTATTGAGTTTTCCTTTGAGGGAAAAATCTCTTCAGAAATACTGTCACAAAGTCATCCCAAGACCGAATAGAGCTCGTCGGGAGGCTGTACATCCATTTCTTCGCGTTATCCTTCAACGCGAAAGAAATCATCCTCAACCGGACTGAATCCTCGTCAAACTGTTGAAGTTTGAACATGGTCATACTTCCTCGAATTCGCGTATAAAAATATACGGATCCTCCTTATTGGCAGTAAAGGTTGGAAGCATGCTCACATATTGAGATTTCAGCTCATAGTTATTCCCGCGAGCAGGGGGAAGAACTATGCAAGAATGCTACGCGGCCCGAACAGGATGGGTGCGCTCCCACAAAGTCATTGGTCTATCCTGTCGAGCTAAAGGTGGTGGTGCACCAAGAACTCGATCCTGACCGAATCTCCCTTCCTCTCAAGTCAGAGGAGGAGGAGAAGGAGGTCTACGTAGTGGTGGGAGCGGACCGAGGTAATCCATGAATGGACCCCGGTCTCCCCCGTCACCACGAGACGACTCGGCCACATGCTCCAAAGGACCGTCCAAGACCGTCCATCTCAAAAAAAAGCATTCTCTCAAGTCGAGCGCTCTCACTAGAATGAGCCTAACCTCGCATAAAAATGCTCGACTCGACTCGACTCTAAACAACACACAACAGAAGTTGTACCCAGAGGAGGAGACTACACATAGAGAATAGATGAGGAGAGGACTCAGATGAGGAGGGAAGAATCCTTAGATCTAGCGTGGGTAATGGGACCAGGTAGAAGACTAACTAGCAAGCATGACTCAATCAGCTTAAGGTTATAGGTCCTTTAGCCAGACTACGCCTAACTTCGAGGTCACTAGCCTCGACACCCCTCACCTCCCTACAACGAGGACCACAATGCCCAGCAAGTGATACCAGATCCGGAGATCTTGTACCTCCTATTATCGACAAGGTAGGCAACGCCGATTTAGCCATGGCGGTCTCAACTAAATTACTCTCCTAATGCGTCTGAAATCCTAGGGCCAATGTCTACTTGCTTTTAGTTAAGACTTGATTAAGAGTGAATTTTGGGGCCAAGGAAAGGGTGATGAAATCCCCCACCTTATCTTTTATGGAACAACCCCTCCTTAGTAGCGTTTTGATCCTAGATCTAGCAATCAATCGCTCCAATCAAAACGCTCAACTCACTCTTGTCCAGATGCAATTCCTACTAACTAATGCATGGGCATAATAGATGCATGAATGAGTGTAGGAAATACGTACCTCATGCTAGCGCTCAACAACTGAAGATAAAGCTAAAACAAAAGACGGCTATATGCCTATGTCAAGTTCATGATGCGTGACCTAAAAAAATAAGAATTTCTAATCTTTTGCTTTGGATTTTAAGGCCAAGTTGACTAATGGGGGAGTGATTAATGATATGGGAGCAAACTAGAAGTCACAACATGCAAAATAGGGCTCCTACATAACGAAAATGAAGCAAACAACTACCAAAAGAAAAATGAAAGCAAGAAAATCTCACCAGGCCGCCAATTGGCGGTCCCTGTTGATGCTTAGGTGCTCCAACTCGTCCAGTAGCCTCCCCGTGAGCTCTAGGATCCCTGAAACTAAGAAAAACGGAAAACAAAAATTAAAAACCACTCGAATCGTCCAAACCAAAGTCTGGACAGAGCACCTCCCCGGCAACGGCGCCAAAAACTTGATTGATTCGTTTTATATTAAACCGCAAGTGCACTTCCGAGTTGAAGTGGTGGCAAATACGGGTCGATCCACAGGGAGGTGTGTCACCTTTTGGTTTGTTCGAATGCAAGTGGTAAAGAAAGGAGAGAAAGATTGATTACATTAAACTATACTAGAATGCAAAAGGAATTGAAAGATAAGCAATAAAAATAAAACCCAAATGGGGTAGAGAAATAATGTGAATATAAGGATGTGTGTGTGTGTTTGATTAAGCTCCTCACAACATGTAGTGCATGAAATCATAAAACTACATCCAACTTTGCCTCCACATGAATTAAGATAACACTATATCATTAAAGCATACAAGACAATAAATGGAATGAAGCTAAATGAACTAATGTATAAAGACTAAACCTTACTATGTCTCCACATGAAATAAGATACCATAATATCATTAAAACATACAAGGCATTAACCAAGGTAAATTCAACAAGAGTACATACACTACAACTTGTGTTTCCAATATTAACTTCATCCATATCCTAACCTTATCATTCCCCATAAAATAGGTCCACTAATCTAAGCATAAGCTAAGCTTCATTCAAGAGCATTAGCATATCAAAGACAAGAGTGAAACCCAATAGATGGTTATGGAAATCAGATAAGGCTCAAGGGATTAAGATAACACACACCTAATACACTACATGATTATATCACATATTTCTCCACCCCCCAAATGGGGATGGAACTACTCACTAATAATTACACTACAACCTACATTAACAAGAAACATTCTACTGAAATGAAATTAAACTAAGCAAGCGAAAATTATTAAACACTAAAATGACATAAAACAAAACAAGCAAGCATGCATATGAAAGGAAACTAAACTAAGAGAGAAACAACACAATTAAAGGCAAACATCTATTATTAACTCACTCAATTACAAGTAGCCCTTCCTCCACCAGAGTTTTGCTTGAAGGCGTCACTCGTAGTAGGGAAGATGGCCACCAAAGAGAGAGATGGATACATGAGAGGAGGGAGAGTTCTATTTATAGCCATAGAAAAAGGTAAACCGGGACAATCCCCGGATGTGGGACTAAACAAATACGAAAAATAGACTAAACATCCTCAAATACACCCGTTCCAGAAGTTTGAGCGGATCTGGGAAGATCCGGACCGCCAATTGGAGGTCTACAGGATCCAGATCACGTTGAAATTTGTTTTGGGCATTTCTTGGTATATTTGTTGGTCTTGGATGCATATATTTTGCTTGTTGGAGTTCCGACCCAAATTGAATTGCCAAAATACTCCCCATGATGGTGTGGAGTTTCCTGTTTTGCTCTTAGGTCCTTTGGTCTTACGTTCGGGTCCTTCTCCCTTGCATCTTAGTCCCAAGGTCTCATAGTTAAGTCCTTTTTCCTTCTTTTGGGTCATTTCATGGCTCTTCAAACCTCTTTATTTCTGAAATTCAAACATAAAACTCATCACGTAGCATTTCTTAGGTATAAGATAAGGGATATAAGAATGAAATATGAGCATGAAAGGATGTCAATCATTATATTGACTTAAATGACTTAAACGTAATAACAAATGACTTAAATGAAGCAATACGACATCTCTGTCATGTACAAGGACCGATCTGCAAGAGGGAAGGACCTGGACGTAAGCCCGGAGGAACCAAATAGCAAACCGAGAAATTTCAAACCATCATGAGGAGTATTTTGGCAATTAGATTCGGGGGCAGACTGAGATGACTCATTAGGACACACCCTACGTGCATAATTGAAGATCTTAAGTAGACGCACAAAATTGAGTCCCATCTCACCAATTTGGACCACCAATTGGCGGTCCCTTTTGGTCAGAATGAAACCCGGTTTCGTACGGATATGAGTTATATGTTTATGTCTATTCTGGGAATGTTTCATTAGTCCCACATCGGGGGATTGTCCCCAGTTGCCTTTTTCATGTCTATAAATAGAACTCTTCTTCCTCCATTGTAATGACCCATTGCTTGGTGGTCATTCTCTCTACATGGAGTAAAGCCTTGGGATAAAACTCAAATGGAAAAGAATGTTACTTGTAATGTGAGTCATGTAAATAAAATATTTTCTTAGTTTTGTTTTAATGTTGTATCTTTTAATGCTTGCATATTTAGCCTAGTTTTGTTTCCTTAATCTTAGTTAAATTAGTTATAATGTTTCTCTTCCTTAGTATAATTGTTAGTTTAATGTGTATTGAGTAGTTCCATCCCTTTTGGGGTGGAGATCATGTTTATACATGCAATGAAGAATGTTAATGAATGTTATCTTATGCAATATGTGATGAATGTGAATGTATGCTTGTTTGTTTAAAAGAGAATACTTAACTTGATGGGTTTTGCAATGAAAGCCTACATCGAAACACTACACGCGTGAAAGCTTTGCAATCAAGTGCGAGAAAGGTTTATCGAGCATGACAAGTTAATCGAAGCTACAGAAGCATCAATTGCCTCACAACACGCGAATATCGACAGGGAACTTTCAACAAAGATCTTATCTTTGTGTAGCTTGGAGGAAGAGAGTCCATTGATCTAGTCAAAAATTAATCAAATGAAATGTGAACTTGACGAACTGCAGGATAAGTTTGCTCATGTAACGTACGAGCTCAATGCATAGGTGAAACTCTGCATTCATTTGGAACGCAATGGGAGAGATCTGGAAGACCAACTATCTACTGCTTTGTTGTGCTTTGAGTCTTTTTTGTCGGCATCTAACAATTTTTCGAGCCTTACTTTGATATTGAGATCCTCAATCAGGTTGTTCATCAACGCTACATGGAGGGATGGTATCTCGATTTCTACTGGTAGTACAGCTTCTACCCTATATACCAAGGAGTACGGTGTACAACTTGTTGGAGTTTTGTAGGTGGTCTGGTAGGCCCAGAGTGCTTCATACATACGGTCATGTCAATCTCACTTATTTGACTTAATAGTTTTGGCTATCATAGAACAAAGAGTTTTATTGAAAGCTTCTGCCAACCCATTTGCAGATGTATTGTATATAGTGGAACAATTCCAATTAATGTCACATTTATTAGCGAAGTGATATACTTTTTCACTTTTGAAATTTGTCCCACTATCGGATTGGACTCTATTTGGGACTTCAAACCGGTGAACAATATTGTTCGTGAAGAACTTGACAACTGCATCAGTTGTGACTTCGCGAAGAGGAACCAATTTGGCCCATCTAGAGAAGTAATCTGTTGCAGCTAGTATGAATTTATAACCTCGATATGTAGGAATGAAGGGTCCAACGACATCTGTTCCCACTCCGTGAATGGGCAAGATGCAACTGTTGGATGAAGTGAGGTGGCATGTGACACAGATTGCCATGTTCTTGGCATTTAATGCATTTCTTTGCATACTCTAAGCAGTCTTGAGTCATAGTGGGCCAACAATAACCCATAAGTTTAATTCGATGTCGCATTTTTGCTTCGACTTGATGACCACCACATTCTCCTGAATGAACTTCCTACAAGATCTTTTGTGCTTCGTCCTTTGAAAGACATCGAAGATACAAAGTGTTGTGGTTACTAGGTGCCAATCTATAAAGTGTGTCAAATAAAAATGATGGAATTTGCCTATTAAGTTCTATTCGATCGGCTCTATCAACAGGTTGTCGACCATGATTGAAGAAGTCCACAAACACCTGCCTCTAATCATTGTCCTGGTCATCATTCATCACGAGGACATCTTCTATTGCTTCGTCCTCACGTAGTATCAATGTATTTGGAAGAAGACATTGATCTTTTATAATAACTTCCATTCTCCTTGGGGTGGAAGGATTAAACTAGTGGCTAACTTTGTACGAGCATGGAGTTATTGCTTCTTGGAACGTGTGATATTTCCAAATTTTTAAAACTGCCAATCAGACGAAGCACCGCATCATGATATTGTATCAACTCTTCTTTTCGAACTTCATATACATTGTTAACTTGTCGAACTACAAGTAGAGAATCACCATATGCTTTAAGAGTTTTGATGTTCATATCGAGTGCCATTTCTAATCCAACTATTAGGGCTTCATATTCGGCTTCATTGTTGGACTTCTCATTGACAAGTGTGCACAAGAAGTGAATTATACTGCGTTGTGGAGTGAAGAACACAATCCCTGCCCCAGCTCGAATCACCGGACCATCCAGAGTTACCTTTGTACAACATGCTCCATCAAAGTAAAGTTCCCAAACAACTTCTTTGTTAACTTCGACATTCATTATTTCTTCATCCGGAAGGTCAGTTGCCAATGGTAAATTGTTAGATATGGGGTGGGCTGCAAGAAAGTCTGCTAAAGCTTGTCCTTTCACCGCTTTTCTCTGAACATATTCAATGTCAAACTCCATCAACAGAAGGATCCACTTGCCAACACGTCCAGCCAAAGTGGGTTGTGTCATTATATATTTTATAGGGTCCTCATTTGATATAAGTTCGACTTTATGAGCCAACATATAATCACGCATTTTCTTAGCATCAAACACCAAAGCAAGACATATTTTTTCGATTGTAGAATATCAAAATTGTACCCCAACTAACCTCCTACTCAAATAATATAAAGCTTGCTTCTTATCATCATCGGTTTTCGGAGAAAGCAATGCTCCAAAAGGGCAATCTTGGGTGGCGATATATAATATTAGTCGTTTGCCTACTTGAGGTGCCCCTAGTACAGGGGGTTTAAGGAGATACGTCCTTGTATCTTCAAATGTTTTTTGACATTCTTCATCCTATTCAAATGCTACACCTTTCTTCATTAGACGAGAAAAAGGCTAACACTTTCCAGACAAGTTTACTATAAAGCGCCTCATATACGCCAAACTTCCTTATAGTGACCTAAGTCGTTTCAAATTTTTGGAGGAAGCTCTAAATTGCCTTGATTTTTGTTGGATCAACTTCTATGCCCCGGTGTTTAACCACAAAACCTAGGAACCTACCACTTGTGACTACAAAAGCACATTTCAATGGGTTCACTTTGAGGTTATACTTTCGAACCCTTTCAAATCTGAGTTTGAGGTCGAATAGATGTTTGATCTTCCTTTACGATTTGACAACCAGATCATCTACATAACATTCAACTTGTTTATGCAACAAATCACTGAATATTTGTGTCATAGCTCGTTGATATGTTGCACCAGTATTTCTTAACTCAAAAGGCATAACTTTATACAGAAAATCTCGTTTGGTGTACGAAAAGTTGTATGTAGTTTGTCATCTTCAGCCATCATAATTTGATTTTATCCAGAATATCCGTCCATGAGACTAAGGATTTCGTGCCCAGTTGTAGCATCTACCACCTGTTCAGTAATGGGCAATGGAAAATCATCTTTAGGAGAAGCTTTCTTGAGATCTCGAAAATCTACACAAACTCTAATCTAACAATTTTTCTTTCACACCGGAACAATATATGCTAACCACTTGGTTTACATCACGGGTTCAGTGAACCCAACATTGATGAGCTTATCAATCTCTGCAATCACTAAATCACGAATATTTGGATGCATCTTGCGAGGCCCCTATTTTACTCCTGGATGTTTGGGATCGATGGGTAAACAGTCTTCAGCGACATTTCAGTCTTCACCTGGCATTTGCTTATAATTCCAAGCAAAACAATCATGATTTTCTCTAAGAAGATTTATGTATTCCTCCCTTTCTTCAAGGCTAAGTGAAGCGCTAATAAATGTTGGTTCTTGATCATCATTAGATCCCAAGTTTACTTCTAATAGTTCATCAATGGTTGCTTGTCCTCCTTCATCCATTTCCTTAGGAGCTGGGAGAATATCTTCAACATGAGACTGGTCCCGAAGCACTATCTCTTCATCCTCTCAGCCACTATTAGACTGGGTTTCGTCAACCTATATTTGTTGAGCTTCAAGAGATCCTTCAACATGCGCAACATTTTTTAATTCAATATCGGTAGAGCTTGTTGTTATATGTAGTACCATTTGCTTCTTTAAATGATTTGAACACCCAAGACCCCTGCGATCCTTTCCTTGCTGTGTACTATCATGTCCCTTTCTATCTTTTGGACACCATATTTTTTTCTCTTTTATTGTTTCTTCTTTTTATAAGGATGGTTCTCTCTTTATTTCTGAAAGCAGTTAAGACCTTTGGATTGACAGTGAAATCATTCAAATTAGTATCACCATCAACTTCATTTGTTTTCTTAAAGGGAGTATTTAACTTGATGTGTTGTGGTTCACCTTTATAGAAAGTTATCTTCCCAGTCTTGTTCTTTGGCGAGACAATGAAAGTCTTCCAATACTTTACTGCATCTACTTCTCACTTTTCAAGTGCCTTTATAGTGCTAGGTGGCAACGTTATCGCCGTATTAAAGTCTACCATATATGTTGCCTTCACTTTCTTACCATCTGATTGGAAATGAAACTTTAACCTGCTTGTTGGCACTTAGGGACTGCCCCATTCCAGCTACTCGCTTGGAAGGTGCGACGACTTCGAATGCGGGTTCCTCACCACTATCACTGAGTTCTGTTATTTCTGAGAGTATATCACTTCTTACTTTGACATTTTGTACGGGAAGAGGGGCTTTATCTTATTTAGGTTCATCGAAAAAGTAGCAAGCATCATGGAAATGTACTTCGTGTGCTTCAAATGGTTGGCGTTCCCCAAAGAATTTGTGCTCCTTCCCATTGTGAATGTATTTGGAGCATTGATGAACAGGGGAGGGAACTACAAAATTTTCATGAAGCCATGGATGTCCCAAAAGTGCTTTATATGATGTTCCCACATTCAACACATAGAACGTTGCATCGGTCTCAAATTATACAAAGACGTGCTTCAACACAACCATGCCAACTAGAGTCTGTGAATGTGGATCGAACCCGTGTATGACTATATTGGATGGCTTAAATCTATTCTTGCGATGGAATGCTTCGCTAGTGTGGTAATCAGTATAAGGTTTACTGAAGAATCGGGATCAATGAGTATACGTCCTATCGAATGACCTTCCATGGTTCTTTTGCAATAAAGAGGGTGATTATGATCTGTATGTTTCAAAAGCATATCTTCCTGCTGATGGTGTTTGGTGTAACTCCTTGCTTGAATATGGATTGGGTTTCGGCCAGATGAGCCTCATATATTGTCGATCTTTGCAAAGCTTGAATGAGAGTGTCCTTCAATTCCAATGCTAGTTGCAAAGCATCTTGTATACTAAAGAGAGCATGAATTTTCTTCCAAGGGGCAACAACATCGTAATTCACATTTGGTTTGGGGTCATTAGATTCATTACTTGAAGATTGCTTTGCTCCTTCAATTGCCTCTCTAGCATTCCTTATGTTTTCTCTAGTTTCGTCGGCCGACTGCTTGGAAACACTGACTTCTTTGCCTTTAGGTTGTTTCGGAGTAGATGAGAGGATTTTACCCTTCCTTAGTTGGATGAAAATTATCTCTTCATCTTCATCACTAGGTTCATTGTCCCACAAAAGCATTTCCTTGATTCCAGTGGGTGAACAAACACCTCCGATCGGAGATCAACCTACAATTCGACACTCATGTAGAATTGGTTTTGATTTATCCTCCTATCCTTCACCCATGGGATCATCTTTTTTCCCCTTTTCCAGCAAGAATTCCCATGGTATATAATCTCCCAAAGTTACATTTTTTGGGGTACCCTGCTCGTGCTCCTTCAACTTGTTAATTAATTTTTGTAATCTTTCCAATGGGCTTAGCTCATCTGGTGTTTTGTTCGGTTTCACAAGCTTCTTTGCTTTACTTCTTTTCTTTAGATACTTGACGGCTCGACGAAGTTGTTGTCTTGAATATTGCTTTTGTGGCAGTTGTAGTGGTGCTTGAGGTCGAGACGACTTCTTTCGACGTCTCACAACTTGCCGACCTTCATTATCATCACTTTTTGAAGTGTCCCCATACAAGGTAGAAGCTTGACTGGTATGAACACACCCCTTCATCTTGTTAACAATATCTTCCATACTATTTTTTAGTTTCTTGATTACATGAACTGTCTCTCTGGTATTTGTTGGTTCCTTGACAATAGGAGCCTTACCTTTCCTCAGATCTTGTACAATTTCTTCCACTGATGTTTGATTAGTGGGAGTTACTTCTTCTTGTTGAACAGGCACCCAAGGCATGAATTTCATCATTTGACATATCAAATCTTGAATATGGCCTGACAGAAAAGTAACGTGAGAAGATTCAATGACATGAACAGTTTCTTTTTCACCTGAATGATGATGAAGTTGCATCAGATCAACTCTAAGTGAATTATTGAGCTCAATTTCACCATTTTCTATCATATTCTGCATTATATCTTTAAAGACCCAACAATCTTCGATTGTTCCATAAACCACTAATATGTCCTTTAAACTCAAATTTGTCCCTTAAAATCGAATGTGCTCTTTTAGCCGTCGCCTTTGTGAATTGTTCTCCAGTGTCTTGATTTTATTTTCCAATATTAAATTTAATTTCTTACTGATAGTTTTCACGCATATTAAAGTTGTCCAAAAACTTGATTTACTTAATCTTATTTTTACACATCTCGACTTTTGTTTGAAGATTTATCTTATGTAAATAGCTGGGTTTCTTACAATAATGTGGGTTGATGTTATTTTTTCCGCCTGGCAATTGTGGTTAATTAAATAGATATTAGTGGTTGATATTTCGATTTTCGCATGTAAACATCAATAGTTGATTCCAAAAGAGAATTGTAGCGGGTAACTTGTAATGAGTAACTATTCATGTTAATAACATGGATGACTATTATAGACAAATGGTAGGCAACATTACATTATGCAATGTGCATGCTTGAACTCTGTGTAACTATATACGAACCATTACATAAATTAACCTAACCCAATCCGCACCAAAGAGATGTGAGGAAACTCTACGTCTCAATGCGTTGAAATTTTATCCTCTCGACCTGGCCAACAGGTGCAACTATTGATCATTATTTGCACTAGGTTCCGCTGACCACCAACTTGGGCAGCCGGAGCTATTGGAAATTGCGTCAGGTGTAGATGAACACCAACTTGCTAGGTTGGAGTTGTCGATAGGTGCTTTAGGATCAGCTAACCACCAACTTGGGAGCCTTGAGCTCTTGTCGATTCCTTCTCCAACATGACATCCAGTTGGTGCGCAGGAGCTCTCACCGACTCCTTCTCCATGATGACCTCTAGTTGGGAAGTGATTAGTAGCATATCATACAATGCATTTATGTTATATATCCTTTTTTACCCCATATTTGTGCTACTTGGGTATTTGTTTCTTACATTTCAGGGCTTAGGTAATAAAGAAGAGAAATGAAGCAAAAATGACATAAATGCAAGAAGAAATGACTGATTTGGAAGCCTTCTGGACCTGTTTGTAATGCTCAAGGATCGGATTGCAAGTCAGGAAGGACCTAAGTGAAAATCTGGAAGAACCTTATCAGGAAGAAAATACGATGGTCGTGAAACTCCATAATCTCATGAACATGAGGAGTAATTGAATAATTAAGACGAAACGGGCTCGAACCAACAACTCTGGGTGCACCATATGTACAAAATTGGTTAACTAAAGCTGCTGGTGAAATTTTTGGCTGATCCGACCCAAATGATCTCCTACTGGTGGATCCAATTATGCCACCGGCGTATCCGGTTGGACTTTTGACACCCAAATTTCTCCAGCGGGTCGACCATTAGGTTTGGAGTAGTACAAAGTATCTAGTTCTGATTTATAGCCATTCGATTATGTCCAGATTAATCCAGAGGTTCCAATCTTCTATAAATACTTGCTGATAGGTTCTTTTTACTTCATTGTTTACATGATTAGTGACTAGTCCATCCCCATTGGGGGTGGAGGATGACGTTAAGTGTGGATATAATTAGATTAGTGTGTGTGTGTGTATTTAATCTTAATCTTAGAGCTTCAAATGATTTCGAAATCCATTTTGATGGGTATTCTCACTCTTGCCTTTGATGTGTTAATGGTCCTATGTACTGGATGCCTAGCACATGCTTTGCTCAGTGGGCCTACTTAATGGGGAATTATGAGATGAGGATAAGATTGAAGTGGATAAAGAGATAAGAGTGACATGTGAGCATGTTGTCATCTTTTGCCTTATCTTGAGTAGTGTTTTGTATATTTTAATGTTGGTAATAAATCTTAATCCATGTGGAAGCAGTTAGGATTATGACCATGATAGATTTCCATATTAATTCATGTCATGAGAGTGCAGATGTACACACACATGTCACACATCTACATTGTTGCGCATATTCTCCACCTCCGATGGGATTAGTCGGATTTATTTCCCATATTGTAATTGGCGTAATTTAGTGTAGATGCACTCACTCACTCTTCATTTTCTTTCCCAACTAAAATATGGTCGAAGACAACCACACTCGCTCCTCGTGGACCAGACCCGTACTGGCCACCACTTCAACGCGGTCGTGCAATTGCGGTTATGAAGGATTACCTCTTCAAGATGATCACTGAATAGTAGCATATCATAGAGTGCATTAATGTATATATCCTTTATTTTACCCCGTATTTGTGCTACTTGAGTGTTTGTTTGATGTGTTTCAGGTTTTAGGTAATAAAGAGAATGGAAGAGAAAAAAATTGAAATACAAAAAGAAAGGACCTTATTGACGCATCTTGGACCTGCTTGTCATGAACAAGGAACCATCTGCAATTCAGGAAGGACCTAGATTAAACCGAAGGGACCTAAATGTAAGGAAAATATTTTTGGCCCAAAACTCGTTTTGCATTAATTCCCAAATACCTCTCAAGATCATAATATTGAGGTATTTTTGGCCCAAAAATCCCTCAATATTATGATCTTGAGAGGTATTTGGGAATTAATGCAAAACGAGCTCAAACAAACAGCTCCGGGCGCACCCCACGTGTTCAATAGGTGAACTAAAACTGATATCACAATTTTTGAGGCCGATCCGAGAGACATGATTCTCCAATGGAGAATTAAAATCCACCACTGACAGATCCGCTTTGGTGTTTTGTACCCAAATTTCTCTAGTGTGTCGGATCGTCCGGTCATAGAACTTCGGAATGTCCAAATCCGATTTACATCCGACATTGCTCCCATATTCATTTACACATCTCTTTCTTCTATCAATAACTATATTTCTCCTACCTTTAGTCTCTCTCCACTTTCCTCATTAGAATAGGCTTAGTTTACCCAATTGAGCAGCAAAGGAATGATGGTGCTGAAGGTTGTAGTCTTACTCTTTGTTTAATCTAATTTTAGATGTGTGTTCCTCTCTTCTTTAGCTTCCTTTCTATCTAAGTATTTTCACATTTCCTTGGTAGATTTAGTAGTTTTCTATTCTTGCCATGTTTAGTGTAGATTTCTTGCTTTCCATGCTTGTTGTTATGACCAGAGGGTACTTTCACCCCATTTGGGGTGCAGGTAATGTAGACTATCTATTGTGTGGTGATGGGTTCTTCTTATTCGTGTCATATCCATGTGCTTAATGTAGATCTATACCCATAGCATGCTTAAACTTGTAGATGGATAATTGTCACACTGGGTACTTGTCTCATGCTAGATCTAGAGTTTATCTTGTTGCTTATAATGGTTTATCTTTGTTACAGAAATGACTTAAAATGTATTTATCGATGTTTGGTTCACATTCACTTGAATGAATTAGTTTGTAGGTAGGATTAATTGATGCTCTAATGGACACACAAGGTACTTATTGCATGCTTGATAATCCAAAATCAACCTAAACTTTATGTGAAATAGGCATGTTTATGGTTTGTCATGTAGTGTTGTGTGTCCTATACTTACATTCTACACGAGCTTCTACTTATATGCCACACATACTACACTTGTGCCTAATTGTATGAACCAAAATCCCTACACTTAATGTCTCACAACAAGATTTAAAGGGTCCTTGACAACAACAAACTTCCTTAAGTTAACAGACACGAATTATTGACTCATTAGGTTCAGGGTGTACTTCTTTAAATGTTTGAACACTGAAACCCTATGATTACTCATCCCCAAGGGAAAACTGGGGTGCATCCTAATGACTCGATAAATCCTAAAGCCGCTGTACTAGATATCCTAATGCATCAAGTTCAAGACAATTTTGGGAGCTTTCTTTTTACGTTGCCTCTCAACGGTTTTGCACATGCTAAACACACACAAAACCCACAAAACATTTTATTTCGCAAACACATGAAGATTTTGAAAGAAATGTGAAAATTTTGAAGCACTAGTCAAGCAAAAGAAGACAAGTCAGCCAAGGATCATGGCAAGCAGATATATCGATATTAAATGCAGCACACTAACATGACCCTAATAATGCACACAAAAGAAAATAAAATCAAAGGAAATGGATTCAACTATGTACACACGTAAAACACCCCCCACACCTACTTCATTCATTGTCCTCAATGAATGCGAGCAAGATACTACATGGATGTATGCATGAAACAGAAGAGATCTCACCAACATGAAGTACAAAGGGAAGTTCAAGGTCATGTTGATGAACACAACCCAAATTCCCCTATGTTGATGGACACAACCCAAATTCCCCTCAAAATCTATAAGATACTTAAAAAGGGAGACCAAACACGTGAAAGAAATGTGGCCCAAATACTCAAGGGTTGGAGCCCACAACATTCGATGCTCACTGAAGGAGTCTTTTATTGATCGTTTTTTTCTTTTTTTTCTTTTTTTATAACTATGTACAAAAATGGATTCCCATCTTCATATGTCAAGGGACATCAAATGGGAACCCGTCTCTCTCGAGCAAAAAATGCACATGCATGAGCTCGCGACATACAAATTAGAATTGCTAAATGAACTCATGTATAAAGACTAGACCCTACTATGCCTCCACATGAATTAAGATAAGACTACATCATTAAAACATACAAGACATTAACTAAGGTGAAGGCAACAAGAGTACATACACTACAAATTGTGTTTCCAATATTAATTCCATCCATATCCTAACCTTATCATTCCCCATAAAATAGGTCCACTAATCAAAGCATAAGCTAAGCTTCATTCAAGAGCATTAGCATATCAAAGATAAGAGTGAAAACTCATTAGATGGTTATGGAAATCGTATAAAGCTCAAGGGATTAAGATAACACACACTTAATACACTACATGATCATATCACATATTTCTCCACCCCCAAATGGGGATGGAACTACTCACACATATTTAAACTAACTACTCTAACAAAATGAAACATAATACTGAAATGAAATTAATCTAAGCAAGCAAGAAACATTAAAGAGACTAAAAGAACATGAGACTAAAGAAACATGCAAGACTTGTAAATTGAAATTAACTAAGCAATGTAAAAACTAAAGCAAACAACAATTAACTACAAAACTTATATTATTACACACTCCAAATTACAAGCAGCCCTTCCTCCACCAGAGTTTTGCTTCAAGGCTTCACTCTTCGTAGGGAAGAAGGCCACCAAGAGAGAGATATGTACAATGGAAGGTGAAGAGTTCTATTTATAGCCAAAGAAAAAGGCAATCCAGGACAATCCCCCGATGTGGGACTAAACAAATACCAAAAATAGCCTAAACATCCTCTAATACATGTGCTGTAGAAATTTGGGCGGATCCAGAGTGATCTGGACCACCAATTAGCGGTCCTAGATCACAAATTGGCGGTCCATAAACTTTTGATCGAGTTGGAATTTGTTGTGGGTTTTTCTTGGTATATTTTCTGGTCTTGGATGCATTTACTTGGTTTGTTGGAGCTCCGACCCGAATCGAATTGCTAAAATACTCCCCATGATGGTGTGGAGTATTCTGTTTTGCTCTTAGGTCCTTCTGTCTTACATTCAGGTCATTCTCCCTTGCATCTTAGTCCCCAGATCTCACAATTCAGTCCTTTCCCCCAGATTTTGGGTCCTTTTATGCTTCATCTCTTCAAACCTATTTATTCCTGAAAACTAAACATAAAACTCGTCACGTAGCATTGCTTAGGTGTAAGATAATGGTTATAAGATACAAATATAAGCATGAAATGATGTCAATCAGAGGTCGAGATGTGTTTGGTCTTCAATGTAGCAAGTTTCAATGGACCGAAATGGGTTCGGTCAACCGCTTACCTATAATGTTTAAATTGCTTTCAGTTTCTTACCTCAAACGATAAGAAGGGAAATGAAAAGTTGCATGGATTCTGAATTTTCCAAGGAGTGCACTGAAATCTAGTTCTTTAAAGGACACTTATATCCTTTAAAGGACACTAAGGCCCTTTCTCAAGGAAAACTAGACATGGATTCCCACTTCCTAGGAGTGCAAAAACAACCCCTCCTAATCCATATTCCTGAATTTCTTCATTCACTAAAAAGACCATATTATTCTTTTAACTTCGTGATGTATAATCTTGTCTTGTCTAATATTGACCATTATAGCACAATATTTCTCAAGTATTTGACACATTAAGATGTACTCACGTGATATGTCATTTTTATTTGTCTTTGGTGCAAGCTTTGTATTATGGCTACATTTAATTCCTTAATATTGACACAAAACACGTCGAATATTATGATAATGACCTACGTGAGATGTCCTTTCTAGGGTAAGATCTATGAATTGAACACATTATAGCCTATGATATTGTAGACCGTGTAATGAAAGGTTGTGTCCTGTCATAACGAAACCCAAAAAGGAGATGCTGTAGTGCTTTGACACCCAATAGGATATACTAATTGACAACCAAAATCCATAAGATTTGCTATAGCTTTTTTATCCTTTTCCTTTCTCAACCTTTGAGGTCGGAAAGGAAGGGAAACCTTACATGTACGGGGTCGATCAAACCCATTTCGGTCCACCAAAACAACTAACTAGAATCATAAGTTCGGACAACCGAAATGCATTTAGTCAATATAAGACAAATGCTTGGGAAATATTGCGTTAGGATGGTCAATGTAAGACAAGACAAGATTATACAACAAGAACTTAAAGAGTAATAGGGAATTTTTAGCGAAGGAAGAAATTCAGGATATTGATTCGAAAAATTCTTCACGATTAAGTTTTTAGTGTAGGGTTGTGACACAATTAATAAATGGATATTTGATATAGATTTAATGGACAAACACGATTAAGACTATAGAGACACAATAGTACACCACCATTAATTATACATTTGCAAACATGAATAGTCGAATACGAGTATTAATGCATGATTTCTACATGTAATTCACACGACTACACATGAAGTGAGCATTCAATTGAAATGCAACACAAAAAAGGAAATACGATTACATTAATTTTGCATGCAACAATCACAAAGTCGGTCAGAAAGTCAACAACCAAAAAATGGAACATTAGAGGGAGTAGTACGTTTACTTAGAGAGTTCATTCATGGCTTTATGGATTAATGATCAGTATATTCATATGGCTATCATGACATATAGGTTTTTTTGGGAGCTCTATTAACTTATAGATTAGGGTTGACTCCATGGATGGGGGTTGTTTGTGCACTCCTCGGAATCCATTCTCACTTTTGTTTTTCCTTTCGCAACGTTTGATATCAGAAACAAATGGAAAGCCATGTGTTAAATAGACGACCAAACCCATGTCAGTCCACCGAATGAACAAATGTGCTTGTTGTGCGGTTTGTTCATATTGCAAAGTAAGTCCACGATCTCATTTTAAGAATCGATGAACGCTTGTCGAGAATCTCCAACCACACAAATTTAGTTGTTGATTTCATTGAACAAATTTGATGTCGTCAACTGGACAACATGGAAATCATTGGTAAGCTCATTTATTCCTTGGTAGTTGTGATCCACTAGCCTATGAATTTCTTGGATCTCATGGCAATGTTTGTCCATACTCCTCTTACGTTGATAAGCCCACGAGGGGTGATTCCATTGAGCATCTGAACCAGATGGTCTTTCAGGGTGAGTGTAGGGTCGAGGACACGAGCCAATTTTGATGCCCATCATGGGTCAATCATGGGTTCGATTAGGTGGGAGACAAAGATTCAGCTCTGACCATTTCTTCTCCGTTCGGGGATTGATCATCATTGGTGGAGCCGTCTTCCTCATTTGCAAGATGTACTTCACTAGTGGCTTTTTTACTCCTCAATTTTCATCTATTTGAGTGTGTATTTGTCGATCATGGTTAGGGATAATTTGAACAAATTGGATTTTGAGCCAACTTTGAAGTGTTTGCCAATGAGGGAGATGATAATTAGAAAAGGAAGAAAATTAAGCTTGCTTTGAGAGACATAGCACATGTGATTGATGATGAAGAGCAGCCATTTGTGCAAGTACCGGGGAAATATTAAATAAGCATTTCATCATTTGATAACCGAGTTCATCTTGATGAGCTTTGTAAGCGAAAAGATTGTAGGAGATGAATCGGTAAAGGACTTTACCAATGATTGGTAGATGAGTGATGGAGAGCTTTTGTTGTGGTGGCACCAGAGGTTTGGTAACATCGACAAATTGATCGATGGAGCCACATACCTCCTCCCAAGCCAAGTAGTAAATGTCATCTTTAGCGCATGGAAGACCGGTGATCTCTCCAAGTAGTGAGGCGGTGAGTGAAAGAAGACCAATGATTTTGGATATGAGGGCCTTTTGAGTCTCATCTTGAGCGGTGATTTCTACAAGGTTGGTATAAAATTGCCAACAATCTTCGGAGGAACATTTCACCGATCTTTGAAAAAATCAACCAGATGATCTTTCACCAGAAAAGTTGAGAGGTTGATTTCCTTGATATCTTTAATTACGATCTTCCGCTCTGGAATAGGGTTAGCATTGCTAATCCATATGAAGTGTTGCTCCGCCTTTTGGTGGATGAAGATGTAGGATGGCGAGTAAGGGAAGAGCTCTCTGGGAATTTTTTCCAGCGGTACCGTTTAGGTGGATGGGCTGTCAAGATTAAGACGACTTTTTTCACTGAAGGGACCGACTTCTTGCCTTTCTTCTCAGTCAATTTCATAGTTGGGGTCGTCGCTTTCTTTGAGGCACGAACGTACTTATGAGCCATTGAAAAGTGGTGAAGATAGTAGGGATTAGAAGAATTTGAGTAGAAGAAAGAGTTTAGATGTTAGTAGAAAAGATGAATGAAAAAAGAGTGCATGGGGCTTGTTTATGGAAAAAATCAAGGGCAATTGGGAAATTCACGTCCAATGGTCGTCCATTAATGGTGCTGATGACCATAGGGGAGCTTTAATGGCTAAATTCCACAATGCTTCAGTCGACCGTAATTAGTTTGATCCTCTGAAATATGTGGACTGTGAATTCCAAATTTGCATATGGAATTTTAGAACGAACGTCCATGGAGTGGGATTGTTTTAATCATTTGTGCACACTTTGGAATGCATGCCTAATTTTCTTTTTTCTTTCTCAACGTTTGAGGTCGGAAAGCAACAGAAACCCACAGGATGTGGTCGCCCAAAACATTCAGTCCACCAAAACATCCTATCCAGACGATCGAACCCATTTCGGTCTCCCGAAACCCTTAACTAGAATCACATGTTTAGACAACCAAAAGAAGACACGATTATATACAACAAGAAGTTATTGAATAATGTGGATTTTTTAGTGAAGGAAGAAATTCAGGAATATGGACTGGAAATATTCTACATGATTAACTTTTTAGTGTAAGGTTTTAACAAAAATAATAAACGAATGTTTGATAAAGATTTAATGGACAAACACGATTAACACTCTAAAGATACGTATGCCTTTCAAAACCACGAGTTTGTTCTTTACAACTCGAAAGGGTTCTTAAACCATATGTATGCCCTCTACATGGACTGATACAAATGGATGTTTACAAGAGGATAGATACATGGACACCGCACGTCACCCACCACGTCAACCAATTTTGAGGATTTATTTGGATTTTTTAAAGCTATTCAAAATTTATCTTCTGATAGAATGGGAAATAGTTGGTTTCCCAAATAATTGGTGGGAATCCTTCCGTAACAATAAAATCGGGCTAGAGCGCAACTTTTCAAAGAACACCCTTTTTCTAACAAATCGTAAATTTTCCTTAGCTACGTCGACCCCAACAGAAAACCAAAACCGAAGAAATGACATCAAACATGAAAGTCCCAAACATGGAACTCCAAAACATGGAAGTCCCAAGTACCAGCGGTGGAAAGTAGGTGAGGTGGCCATCGTGAAAACACCGTCAACATTTATTTTTACTAGTCTATGGTTTTCTTGATTTTTTTTTAAAATCAAGATTTACGACCAGCGGGGGGTGGTTGTGTTAAGTTCACTGGGGTATGTCCTTTAAACAGTCTACGTTCCGTGCTTTAGCAATTGATATATGTCCTTTTAGGGTTTGGTCTGTCCTTTTAAGCCCTTCAGTGCTAATGAATGAAAAAAATTATATTGGAGACTTTCAATTACTTTCAACTGTCGAAGTGTATGCAGGCATAATTCAAGAAGGAGATTCCATTTCATTACTGACAACCAATGGGTGATAGTTCAGGAGACACCATTCGCTCAATTCTTGAGTATACAAAGAATCACTGTAGTCAATGACATCCTTGACTTCATGATGGAAAATTTTGAGGTGGAAGAAGGTAGGTTCAGGATAGGGAATAAACTTCTGAATGTCAACACCACCAATGTGGCATCCATATTATGACTGGAAAATGGAGGAATGTCAGCCGACATTAGTAAAAAGCAATCGATCAAATGAGTTGGTCGGACATTGGAGAAGAAAGAATTAAAGAAAGAACTGACGGATGTCTGCAAAAGAGAAAATGACAAAGAATATGTCGGAGTACTGATTTTTCTTCTTTTGACTACATTCCAATTTTATGACTACATTCCAGTCTTCTGTTGAAAGACTAGAAGACATAAGAAAGTACGTCTGGACAGAGGCAGTGTTTGACTACCTAAATGTTGGCATTAGAAAGGCTAGTAAAAAACTAAAGAGAAGGAATCTTCAGACAACCTTACCCAAAAATAGGGTAACATTTATGGATACGTCGCTATACTTCAGGTATAAAAAAATTGAAAATTTGGAAATTATTTTTGTTTTTATGTGGTTTTCGTGACACCAAATATTGACATATTGTTGTAGGTACGACTGTGTGACAAGTTAACAAGGGAGAATTCATCACCATCATGCATTCCAAAAGTCAATGAATGGAGTTCTTTGCTTGGTGATTGATCGTTTTAATTACCGCACGTGCACGACGTCGGTGAAGATGTGGCAAATACGGGTCAAACCTCAAGGAGTTGTGAGTATTATTGTGACTATCATACTAGAGTGGGAAAGGAGAGGAGAATGAGTGGGTTGTGCTAACTAACTACAGTAAACTATGAATGAATGAACAATTAAACTAAATGCCCATGAAGTGGAGGTGTGTAGGTATGCTTGTGTGTGAGTGGGTCTTCATTACATGAGGCACACACTACTATAGAAAAGGGCATGTACGTCGGATGTACGGGGGTATATACGTCGGATATAAGCACTCCCAGATCCGACGTCTATGCGTGCGTCGTCTATACATAGACGTCGGGCATCAAATATCTTATGTCTATTCTTTAAGAATAGACGTCAGCTTCTACCTACGGCCGATGTCTATCCTTTAAGGACAGACGTTGGCCTTTATATCTAACTGACATCTATTATTTTGGTATAGACGTCGGTGAACTTACAGATGACGTCTATTCTTAAAGAATAGACGTCGGATTATAAATAAAGCCGACGTTTAGTCTTTTCTTCAATGGAATAGACGTCTTCTAGTATAAATATCCGACGTCTATTCCTAAACTTGGACAAAAAAAATAGCATCCTGCAAACTTGTTTTTAGTTATCGTATTTATTTACATCCAACCTGCACCAAATTCGTTCACAGATGCTCACACTTTCATCCACATGTACGTACAAGCAAAAACACACATTTGCCAACTTGCACAAACACAAACATACAACCATACATGCACAAACACAAACATACAACCATACACAATTTACATTCAACACACTTGCAATTAATTCATTCTAAAATTAAGGCAATTATATTAAGGCATAAATTCTATGTTTGTAATACAAGTGCACTTGTTAACTAAATTACAAAAAATGTCAGTGACAGGAGAACCTCTTAGATCGTCAACATGTTTCTGATAAAATAGCAAGCTCATCGGTCGCGAGTTTCATCGAGCTCCACTTGCGAGAAGGGATCACTACTTTTTGGGAAGACCTATCAAAAAAAATACAAGTGTGAATGTTAATAACTAAATATTGAAACTACAACTATACAATTGATTAACGATCTACATTACCTCGGATAGGCATACGTCTTGAGTTGACAATTCGAGGATTTCCTCCATGTATCTCATCCGACGTCTATAGGTCGACGTCTATACCCTATAGACGCCGGATTCACAAGGTATTACAACACCCGAAGTCTATAAGTCAACGTATATACCCTATAGATGTCGGATTCACAATGTATTCCAATACCTGACGTCTATGGGTCGACGTCTATACCCTATAGACGACGGATGTTAACTAGCCGACGTCTATATTACCACATAGACGTCGGCCTTGGTGACGACCGACGTCTATTTTGTCATCTTCCTACTAGACGTCGACCTTTATAAAGGCCGACATCTATTGGGCGACGAGTAAAGCCTATTCTGCACTAGTGACAAATGTGTAAAGCAGGTGAAATCAATTATAAACTAGTCTGGACTCTAATTAACATCAACTACATTTACATGAATACATGTATCTGGGTACCCGTGGTTATCCTAGATATCTGGTCACATTCAAGTGAAAGGCAAGCAAATGATTATTCTCAATTCACCAATATCTGAGTGCGAAAACAGGTAATATCTGGGCCAGATATATATCTGTGTCAGATATATCCACATATGGATGTGTGGATATGTAGATATATCTGACTACTCCATAAGCACATAGTGTAACCCATATATATCCAACTACTCCAACAATCTTCATTAACTTTACTCTACTCATTTTATCTCATTCACCACATGCATAAACTCCAGATATATCCGATTATCTAGGGTAACCACAATGATCTCGGTAGCCAGATATATCTGGGGTAACAACAGAGATGTTAGTAATAAGATATATTTGTGTTGGTAATAAGATTATCAAGGGTAACCGAATATATCTAGGGTAACCAGATATTTCTTGTTTTGGTTTTTTGAAAAAATTAACTAAGCTCTAATTACATGCATTTCATTCCTGGTCTAATGCAATCATACTATCAGATATATCTCGGGATAGCCAAAAATAATATATATCTAGGGGTAACCAGATATATCTGGGTTAATGATTGATCGTTTATATTACCGCAAGTACACGATGTCTGTGAAGACGCGTCAAGTACAGGTCGTGTCGACGAGGAGGTGTGTCGACTCTGGTTTATTCGAAGGAAAGTGGGAAAAGATGAGAAGAAGTTGTTGATTATGCTAACTACACTAAACTAAGAATGAACTAACAATTAAACTAAACCCCCATGGAGTGGAGGTGTGTAGGTGTGTTTGTGTGAGTGAGTCTGCATTTCAATTAGGAACAAGTGTAGTTTGTGTGGCATACAAGTAGAATCTAATGTAGAATCTAAGTGTAGGATACACAACACTACATAGCAAACCATGAACATGCATATCTCACATGAAGTTGAGGTTGATTTTAGATTATCAAGCATGCAACAAGTACCTAGTGTGGCCATTAGAGCACCAATCAATCCTACATACAAACTAAATCATTCATGTGAATGTGCACCAAACATGGATCCATAAATAATAAGCTATTCTCATTAAACCATTACAAGCAACAAGATAAACTCTAACGCTAGCATGAGATAAGTACCTAGTGTGGACATTATCTCATCTAATACAAGTTTAAGCATGCTACAAGTATAGATGTACATTAAGCATATAAAATGACACAAATAAAAGAACCCAACACTACCACATAATCTATATCACTGATTGATACGTTTTAATTAACCGCAAGTGCACGACCGCGTTGAAGCGGTGGCAAATACGGGTCGATCCACAGGGAGGTGTGTCGACTTTTGGTTTGTTCGAAGGCGAGTGGTAAACAAAGGAGAGAAATAATGATTACACTAAACTACACTAAAATGCAAAAGAAAATGGAAGATAAGCGATAAAAGTAAGCCCCATAGGGGGTAGAGAAATAATGTGAATATAAAGATGTGTGTGTGTGTGTGTGTGTGTGTGTGTGTTCAATTATGCTCCTCACATCACGTAGTCCATGAAATCATAAAACTAAATCCAACTTTGCCTCCACATGAAATAAGATAAGACTATATCGTTAAAACATACAAGACAATAATTGGAATGAAGCTAAATGAACTCATGTATAAAGACTAGACCCTACTATGCCTCCACATGAAATAAGATAAGCCAATATCATTAAAACATACTAGGCATTAACCAAGGTAAAGGCAACAAGAGTACATACACTACAAATCGTGTTTCCAATATTAATTCCATCCATATCCTCACCTTATCATTCCCCATAAAATAGGTCCATTAATCTAAGCATAAGCTAAGCTTCATTCAAGAGCATTAGCATATCAAAGATAAGAGTGAAATCCCATTAGATGGTTATGAAAATCATATAAGGCTCAATGGATTAAGATAACATACACCTAATACACTACATGATCATATCACATATTTCTCCACCCCCAAATGGGCATGGAACTACTCACTAATCATTACACAACTACATTAACAAAATGAAACATATTACTGAAAAGAAATTCAACTAAGTAAGAAAGGAACATTGAAGAAGCTAATTGCAAGAAACGTAAACTAAAGAAACATGCAAGCATTAAAAGACAAGATTAAAAGAAACATAAACAATTATTTTATTAACAATGAGTCACATTGAATGTAGCATTCTTCTCCACCTTGAGTTTTGCTTCAAGGCTTACTCCTTAGTAGAGAGAATGCCACCAAGCAATGGGTAGTTTACAATAGAAGGTGAAGAGTTCTATTTATAGCCAAACAAAAAGGCAATCCGGGACAATCCCCCGTTGTGGGACTAAACAAATACCAGAAATAGACTAAATAAACACTAATACGCGACCCACCAAAACAAACCGCCAATTAGTGGTCTTGGACCGCCAATTGACGGTCTATATGGTATGGATCACGCTGGATTTTATTCTGGGCTTTTCTGGATGTCTTTGTTGGTCTTTGATGCATCGACTTCACTTGTTGGAACTCCTACCCGAATAGAATTGCCAAATTACTCCCCATGATGGTGTGGAGTTTCATGTTTTGCTCTTTGGTCCTTCGGTCTTACGTTCAGGTCCTTCTCCCTTGCATCTTAGTCCCCAGGTCTCACAATTAAGTCATTTTTTCCCTGCTTTTGGGTCCTTCATGCTTCATCTCTTCAAACCTATTTATCTCCAAAATTCAAACATAAAACTCGTCATGTAGCATCTTAGGTGTAAGATAATGGATATAAGATACAAATATAAGCATGAAATCATGTCAATCAATCACCTCCACCCCAAAGGGGGATGGAACTACTCACTACTCATTTAGAAAAATAAAATTAAAAACAATTGAAAAGAGACAATATAAAACTAACAAAATATTTTTTATTGGTCACTCACCTTACAAGTAGCCTCTCTCCACCAGAATTTTGCTCCAGGGCTTTACTCTTAGTAGAGAGGATGGCCACCAAGAGAGGAGATGTCTTACAAAGGAGGAAGAAGAGTTGTATTTATAGCCATAGAACTAAACACATACTATAAATGGAGATAAAACAACATAATCCACGACCCGACTAAACCATGATCTGTTTGGACCAATTTGGACTGCCAATTGGCGGTCTGGAATGGTTGGATCACGTCTGGATTTCAGTGTCTCGTCTCTCGATTGATTTCTTGATGTTTGATGAACCCGATTTGGTTGTTGATGTTTGGGCCCAGATATAATTTCCAAAATACTCCTCATGATGGTGTGGAGCTTCTTGATTTGCTCATTGATCCTTTTGGTTTACATCCGGGTCATTCTCTCTTGAATCTCAATCCATAAGTCCTGTAATTTAGTCATTTTCTTTGCTTTTAAGTTCTTTTTGAGTCTCTTCTTCCCAATCTTGTTTATTCCTGAAACTTAAACATAAAACTCGTTACGTAGCATTGTTTAGGTTCAAGATAATGGATATAAGACACAAATATATGCATGATATGATGTCAATCAGTTAATCACGGTGATGTTCATTGGGGAACGTGGAGGACTTGTTTTGAGGAGAACGTGGAGTGTCAGAGATCATTTAAGGAGAGAGAGTAAGTGGATGACTTCTTTTGCCCAAGAGCCCAAAAAAGAACCCCAGAAAGAGCACACTTGGCATTTCGCGTGTTCCAATCCATACATCTTATCATATTCATAACCGTTTATTGCTTTCCAACATAAAAAACAAGACAAGCCATGAAGAGTCTAGAGACTGGTGGTGAGATATTATGTGAACAGAGTTAGTGGATGACTTGCTTTGCCCATGTCAACATAAGATATATTTGTCTTGTTGTAGATAGGTAACAATTGTACTCAGATATATCTAACTGTAAGTTGAACCAAATAATGGACACAACAAAAAATATCATTTCCGGTAATCTGTTAATGTAAAAGACATCTAAATGCCTTAGATGGAAAGATATATCTGCATCCAGATATATCTAAAGGACATTCACTACTTTAGCAATCATTTGTTTTGTAAGTGAGCCAATAAAATAAGGATGGAAAATTTTGTGAGTGGGAGTGTCAGAGCTCAATGTAGGAGAGTGAGTAAGTGGAGGTTGACTTTTGCAGGGGAACCCAAAAAAGAGCCCCAGAAAGAGCCCACTCAGCATTTCCCTTACAAATTACATAATATTTAACAACAAAGAGGAGTAGTGGTATGACAGGTCACTTAGCCTGATGGGATCAATGGTCGCCCAAAAACCACTTTAAAAGATCGCCCGACCGACATCATCCTTGCAACCCTCCTCAAGTCCCGAACAACTTGGACCAAGGCTCTTCTTATTGCGATCACAATCGTGGCTCGGACAATCCATTTGCCAACTACACCCATGCTCAAAATTGTGTTCCCTTCCTCAAGCTTTCAATGAGAAAAGAAGTACTTGTCCCCCTTCCGTCCTCGAGGA
Organism: Triglochin maritima; assembly: GCA_963682175.1. Taxonomy (NCBI): domain Eukaryota; kingdom Viridiplantae; phylum Streptophyta; class Magnoliopsida; order Alismatales; family Juncaginaceae; genus Triglochin; species Triglochin maritima. The sequence goes on from OY821789.1 coordinate 24,147,412, forward strand.
TGTTATCCCCCCACATCCTGTTCCAGGCTCGACTAAATCAATTGGGCAATCAGAGTCTCGGATCGTTTAATTTTGAAGAGATCCCAAGGCCACCTTCACTTCCTACTTCCATTACATGGCTGAGATGTTGAGAAAGAATTATGTGGATTCAACTCTGATTGAAACATCATTATATTTGTACTGCGAAGGAGTTTCCAAGAGTGGTCCATTGATCCCGTTAGACCCGCTTGTAGACCTAGTTGGCTTGGTGTTGGTTGAAGGTGACGTTGGACCCTAAAACCTTCTTGCCACGTGGTCTGGTGTGTAAGGCATGGATGAGTCAGCATGTGAGGTGGTTGTCACGCCAGCAAAGAAAATTCAAATTCTGCAAAGTAAGGAAAGAAGATCACAAGAGATTTATGCAATCAAGTGGAGCTAGATTTGGAAGGTGGGAGGTGTGGGCTCGACTAGGGCAGCAAACCCTATCCGCCTCTCACTTCCTTCTCTCTCTCCCCCACGCACCACCCTCCTCCCTCACAGACAGCAGCAACGAGGCAGCATTAAAGCAACAATTCTGGCGAGCTAGCAAGGAGGTGACGCTAGCGCGTAGAGGAGGCGAGCCATTGGGCGGTCAGCAAGGGTTCAAGCAACCTAGAAACGCGTCTTTATTTCTAACTCAGGTATGCACCTAAGCCAAGAGTAGGTGAGGGAGTTGGGGGTGTTGGCCTAAGGGTGGGCCGACACCAACATGGTTGGTGTGCGGTTGGGGCTGCTCCACCCGGTCAAGCACTAGCCATGCACGCGGTTGTTTCTTACGCTCCATGGTTGGCCGGCATTGACCACTGGCTGGAGGCTCCAGATCTCGATGAGGTCTGGAACCTCCAACGTTATTGGAGCTAGCAAGCAGCAAGGTTAGGCTAGGGTCTAGGTTGCGGCTAATGCAATCGGGCATTTCTCCCTTTGCGTGTGAGTTCCTTTGTGGCTAATGCAATTGGGCATGATCTGTATTAGTTGCTTACTGAGATTATGCTACTGAATATAGTGATGTATGAGTGACTGAGTCTCTTTTATCTTGAAAAAATGAAGATAAATTCACAAATCTCTTTTCAGCAATGTATAATATATGTAACAACTTATAAGGTTCCATAATTTTGTCAAGACACAACTCATCGATTTTAAAAAAATCATTGACGAAATATAATGTTCAAATTTAATATTTAGTTTGTATTTGCTTGACCATCAAGTCTAAATTTACTTCGCCATGGGGAAACATAGGGTGCATCTGGTTGGAGGCGAATCCATCTCCTCCACCACCCCAGAGCTGAAGCTTTGCTGAAGACCGATCCAGACGGGACAGATTCAGAGGAAATCGCAGATCCGAGTGTGGGTATCAAGGTGAAATTTTGAAGCCAAGGTTGGTGTGCTTTGAGCAGGTCTGGCGACTTTGGTGGTGAAATTTTTGACTTTCGGACCATGCTGCCCCTGATCATTTGAGGTAATTCCTCATTTTGTCCAACAATTTGGTTGGAAAGGCCTGATGTTGGTGTTTATTACCACCTTAAACAATGTTAATATTTACCATTCCTACCACCAGACAATATATGTGTCTTCCAAAATCAGATTTAGGGTTATCGAACCCTCCTCTCCTCGTCGGACTTCTCCTCTATCTCCGCTTACTGCTGGTCCCGGACTTGGTGGCAGGAGAAAATCGCTTCTCTTCATCGCACAATTGTGGTCGTGTATGATAGAAATTGCTCAAACAGGAAGAGCGAAGAGGAGAAAAGGTGGAAATTGAAGAAGAGGTTATGGATCTTGAGAGAGAGCATTCAAGTTATCAGTTGTCAGCACCACAATTGTTGATTTACAGAACATGCATGTTTGTTGTGTATGACTGTATGTTTTTCATTTGAGAATTATGTTCCTGGATCGTTTGGAATGCATTTCGGGTATTTGGCTTTGATGGGACATGAGCTCCTCCGACCCCTGCTCTCCCAAGCCAAATATCTCCTAGGTGGTGGTGAGGGAGCAACTCCTTCAATCTTCAGGTGGGAAGCTGCATTATTTTGCTGGGTTTTGGGAAGGTCATGCCAAATGCACCTAGAATGAAGTCATCATCTTCCGAAATATCAAATGTTTGGATCAACAATATATCTAAGTTTGCTTGGTAAACTAACTAATCATCGTTATCCCATACATCATGTTTTGAGAAATGGAGAAATTTGAATCACTGTCAAATTTTATGGACCAAAAGGTCCATTTTTTGGTTTTTCAAGTACATACATTTGCTTCCCTCGCATTCCTTTATTGGTGTTATCATGCGGCAAACCCCTAGATAAAATAGAACTGCAATTTTTAAAATAAAAAGGAGATTTTCAAGATGCCATCACTGATTTCTTGTAAGTTGGAACACCCACAATTTCATATTTACTATAACACTAAAACACCCAAAGAATAACTGAACTATTATTCATCGTCGGCAAACTACTTAAATCGCCCGTGCCAATTACCATTTTGCCCTTCTACCCATTCTACTTATATAACTCTTCATTTCACTCTCCTAACACCACTCTCTCTTCATATTACTCTCATATTAATCAGAAAAAATGTCTCGGAGGCCAGGAAAAGAGTCAGCGGACCCCTCGGACTACACAAATCTGTTAAAATGCCTTATTTAGTTTTTTTAAACAAAAAATTATGTTGGGAGTTCGAAGGGGGGGTCCCGCGGGCGCCCGTCCGTTGGGTCAGGCGTCTCCCTCGAACGCCCAACCCTAGGGGGCGGCGTCCGAAGGAGCCCCCATCCCCCCAAAGGGGAGGCGGCTCTGTCAGACGCCTCCTCCTACGTAGGGGCGTCTGACGGCAGACGCCTTTTTTTTTTAATTGATTATAATTCGTGATAATTACTAAATAAATTGATTATTAAGTTAATAATTAGTTAAATTAGTTTAGTAAATCCATTAACAAAATTGTATTTCTAAAATTGAATTAATACTCATCGGGTTACCGTGGCAGAAAAGGGAAATCTATTCCCTTACGCGTTGTGCATAGTTTAGCAGATGAGTCTGGTCCCCGTCATTAACGTAGATGGGGTATTTCTGCTTCAGTTAGGAGAGAGATATTTTACGACATCAGACACGTGAGGATTCTTTCGACGATGATTATTGACGGATATGATGCCTGGTGGTCCTCTAGATGACAACGTCATTCCGAAATCTTGCAACGGAACCTGAAAAATGTAAATTAACACAATAAATAAACGAAAAAATAAAAAAATTTGTATGGGACGTCTGGCTTAGACGCCCCATACAAGGAGTGGGGCGCCTAGCGGAGACGCCCCATCCATGGGCGAGACGTCTTAGTCTGGACGCCTCCGCCTTGGTGTGGGCGTCTTAGCCAGATGCTCGAGACAAAAAATAATCCGTCTCGCTTACCTCACCAGATCCAGGCGGTTCGCCAGATATTTTCGTGGTGTTGGTACTGAGAATGTGAGGAAAACTAAGGCAAAAACCTTGTTTTAGGACTCGGGACGAAATGAGTATTAAATGAATTGTGAAGGGCAAAATGGTAAATGTTGGGGCTATTTAAGTAGTTTTCCGACGACGAATAGTAGTTTCCAAGAATAATTGGACACAAAAATAATATATACCTCTTACCTCTACAATGTAAGGATAAATAATTGAATGAGTGTATTACAAATAACCCTCTCCAACTATGGGATTACTTAGTGGGCAATTATTAGGTGGGCTCTTTTGTTTGTGGGCTCTTTTTGGATTTTTGGGCAAAACCCGGGATATTTCTGGGGATATAATGATTTCTGATACTCCACGCCTCCTTAGATATATCATGTTACCCTGAGATATATCCGGTTACCCTAGATATATTCCATCTAAGGTTTAATGTATATCTAGGGCAACTGAATATATGTAGGATAACCAGATATATCTGGGGGTAACGAGATATATCTGGGGATAACCAGATATATCTGAGGAGACGTGGAGTGTCAGAGATCATTATATTCTCAGATATATCCCGGGTTTTGCCCAAGAGCCTAAAAAAGAGCACACTTAGCATTTCCCTTAGTTAATTCACTTGACAATTATGAACTTAAAAAAGTAATACTCACCCCTGAATTCATTTAGCATTTCCTCTCTTACAAGCACCTATCGAATCTCCATTCGAGCCCCTCTTGCGTCTTCACTATGCCTCCCCGTTCCGGGCAGGGAGCAAGGCCTTTTACAAGTCTTCAAGCTCGCAAACAACCCTCGCCGAGCTTGGCACCACCTCTCACAAACCGAGAGAATCACTTCGGGCTATCACCGAAGTCCTTGCTTCTTTGTCTTGGGCTTTCACCAAGACCCTTGCTCACTTTACAACAATGGTAACTTGAGTGGAACTCACTCTCTAATTGAGCACAATAATTGCTAGATGATTGTATGATGAATGATGTGGAAATTAGGCTTTGGATGGCTAATTTGGAGCTTGGAGGTTGTGGAAAATCTCTCTATAGGTTTGACACTTTGGAGTTGTGAAATCTTGTGGAAAACTAAGTGCGAACCTCTATTTATAAGCTCCTAAAGATTTCTAGCCGTTTGGACAAGATTTGATTGGGGTTTGTGCAAAGTACACAAAACAGAAAATCGGATTGCAGAAAACTGTCCAGAAACGGTCGACCGAAAGGTGTAACGGTCGACCGAACCCTTGAGTAAGTTAATGGATCGGTTGACCGAACATAGGTATTGGTCGACCTAACACTTAAGTTTTATAAGTAAACGGTCGACCGAACAGGTACCGGTCGACTGAACTACAGGGTTCGGTAGAGGGAAATTTCGATAGGGTGAACTAAACTTGTGTCGACCGATAGCAGGTAGATTTTCCCTAATAGAACGGTCGACCAAACAAGGTATTTTGTTTGACCGGTTCAAAAGTATTTGGGGGTGTATTAGGAGAAAAAAATGTGTATACGACCGTTGTATAATACGACAAATATAACGGTCGTATTTTTACCAGAAATAGCAAACGAAACGGTCGACCAAAGATCTACCAGTCGACCGAACAGGTCTGGGTAAACGGTTAACAAAAGTGTGATCGGTTGAACTGATTGGTCTGGTATAACAAATATTGTGTATAACCGGTCGACCGAAAGGTGAACGGTCGACCGAACTCAGGCAGTCTGGCGACCAATGTTTTAGGTGTTTAGGTGATCTAATGGAGTCCAAATGATATGATATTTTGTGTGTGACACCTACAAGGAACCTAGTGTGTGAATGTATGCATATTAGCTTAAGTTATGCTCAATTCACATAAGTTCCTAATACTCAAAGAAAGGTAAAATTACATGTCTTCAATCCTAGCTTGATTACATGTCTTGACTTGATTTTTCTTCTTTCTTGAGTCTTGATCACCTGTAGATGTTAGCACAATACAACAAGTATACCATTATACTACATGTGCTAATCTACATGTTCTAATTAAGATTAGGTTGAATTACATCATCAAAATACGGATTAAGGCCAAAAAGCCAACAATCTCCCCCTTTCTGATGATGGCAACCTATATCTTAAACCAACCTAATACTTGAATTTTGTATATGTAAACTATGCATATAAATGTTCCCCCTATGGACGTGCATAGTTTATCTTGACAATATCATGTAAATTTCAAGTTACCCCCTTAATTATCTCTCCCCCTTTGACATCCATCAAAAACAACAATTAATTAAGACTTTAAGCATAGAATTTGGATGTCTTGTAATGAAGTTGCGCCCCCTAAATTTTGCACTTCATTACACTAATAAAAGATATAACATTTAAGCTCCCCCTATCAATAAGGCTAGATGGAAACTATGAGTATGATTAACGTTAAATTCGTTTAAGTTTCAACTTAAGCCTTATTCTAACATCCATTTAGAATATGACATTAAAATCAATGGATGTGGTATATGATTTGCAATGAATAGGGTATATAATTTTCAATGAATTGAACTCTAAAGATATGACAATTACGCATATGAACTAGATTAGAGCTAATGTGACAGAAAATTCAGAAGTTGGAAATTTTATACCAATGTTGAATTCGAATTAGCTCCAATCTTTTCTTGGTGATGCAACCAGATTTGAATTTCGACGTTTTGGCTCGTCCGGTCACCACCAATTTCCTCCTCAAGCACCTACAAGTGTAGATTTAGGTACCCAAACAATTTTGGGTCCTTGAACATTAGCTTTTGGGATCCAAACCATTTTGGTTTTGGGTGCCCACACACTTGAGGAACTAGATTTAACAAATAAATGCTTGCCATTTAAAGTAGTATGAGATACATGGTTTTTCAAATGCACATTGTATCCTAAACCATGTTTAGCTAATGATTGTCTTTGACTACTCAAAAGCATATCAAGCATTTTTGTTCCTTTAGTGAACATTTCAAGATCTTTTCTTAATTGCATATTGAAGCTTTAAGATCTACATGTTCATCAACAATGGGTGTTTTACTTAGACTAGCAAGTGATGATTCATTTGATTCAAGTCTAGCAATCACCTCATTCTTTTCATTCATGATTAGTTCAATTTGGCATTTAAGATCATTTATAGTTTTTCTAGCATTTTTGTTATTTTCACAAACGATCTCATATTGTTTAACTAAATCATGAAATGCATTTTGGAGCTCACCTTTAGTAAAGGTTTCATTACATGCACTTGAGTTTGAGCTATCACTAAGATCTCTAGATGACCAAGAATTAGAAATAGAAGAGTTAGAGGCTACCTCACTCAATTCATCTTCAATTGCCATGTGACATGAGTAAGCAAATTCTCCTTTACTATGCAAGGTGGAAGATGATGTTGATTGTGATGAGGAATCATCCCATGTAGCTTTGTGAGCTTTTTCCCTCCTTTCTCTTCTTTTGCTCCTTCCCTTCTCATTTCTTTTCTCCCTCTTCTTCTCCCCTTATTTTCTCTCACTTCTAATACCTCTTCTTTCACTTTTGCCTTCTTTATTTTTGAGGTATTTGAAGAAGTCTTGGGCAAGGACCACCATTTCTTCTTCTTCATCTTCTCTCCTTGGTTCATCAAAGTTTGCATGTAATGCCACCAAGGTGGTTTTCTTTGAAGCTTCCTTCTCTTTTCAATGACTCAATTGGAGCTCATAGGCCATGAGATTTCCAATGAGTTCCTTCATCTTCAATTTGGAAAGATCGTGCGATTCTTCGATTGCGACGACCTTGTCTTTCCAATTGTTGCTCAATGACCGGAGGAATTTTCGAGTCATCTCTCCTTCATTTATCCTTCTTCCAAGAATCAAAAGAGAGTTAGTAATATCGGTGAAGCGAGTGTTCATGTCGCTTATGTTCTCACCGATTTGCATAGAAAATATTTCATATTTATGCATGAGGAGACTTATCCTAGTTTCTTTGGTTTTGCTATCACCCTCATGATGCATTTGTAACCTATGCCATATTTCATTTGCACTTTCACATCCCCTAATTCTATTGTATTCTCCCTCATTAAGGCCACAATAAAGAATATTCATAATTTTTGAATTCATTTCAATTTCTTTCATTTGAGGCCTAGATAAAGAATCTAACTCATTTTCATTTGGGGGATGTATGGAGTTTGAATAAACTTCCAATACTTAAGGTCATTTGATATTAAAAAGATTTTCATTCTATTTTTCCAATAATCATAATTTGACCCATTAAGCAAATGAGGCCTTGTGGTGCATAAACCCTCTAAGTGATTAGATGTTGTAGCCATGCTAAAATTACGGTAAAGTAAAGAAATTTAGCTTAACAAGGCTCTAATACCAAATGTAGGATCGTGTGGATCTATGGGTCCACGAAATAATCACGATTAAGCCCTAATTAACTACTCGGTCGATAGATCAAAGATGTGCAGCGGAAATAAAAAACAAATCAAATACGAGTAGGAAAGTAATGCAAACCACAAGTAGACACGTCGGTTTTATGGAGGTTCGGCCGCACCTACGTCCTCTCTTACAAGCACCTCTCGAATCTCCGTTCGAGCCCCTCTTGCGTCTTCACTATGCCTCCCCGTTCCGGGCCGGGAGCAACGCCTTTTACAAGTCTTCAAGCTCGCGAACAACCCTCGCCGAGCTTGGCACCACCTCTCACAAACCGAGAGAATCACTTCGGGCTTTCACCGAAGTCCTTGCTTCTTTGTCTTGGGCTTTCACCAAGACCCTTGCTCACTTTACAACAATGGTAACTTGAGTGGAACTCACTCTCTAATTGAGCAAAACAATTGCTAGATGATTGTATGATGAATAATGTGGAAATTAGGCTTTGGATGGCTAATTTGGAGCTTGGAGGTTGTGGAAAATCTCACTATAGGTTTGACACTTTGGAGTTGTGAAATCTTGTGGAAAACTAAGTGTGAACCTCTATTTATAAGCTCCTAAAGATTTCTAGCCGTTTGGACAAGATTTGATTGGGGTTTGTGCAAAGTACACAAAACAGAAAATCGGATTGCAGAAAACTGTACAGAAACGGTCGACCGAAAGGTGTAACGGTCGACCGAACCCTTGAGTAAGTTAATTGATCGGTTGACCGAACATAGGTACTGGTCGACCTAACACTTAAGTTCTATAAGTAAATGGTCGACCGAACAGGTACCGGTCGACTGAACTACAGGGTTCGGTAGAGGGAAAACTCGATCGGTTGAACTAAACTTTTGTCGACCGATAGCAGGTAGATTTTCCCTAATAGAATGGTCGACCGAACAAGGTATTTTGTTCGACCGATTCAAAAGTATTTGGGGGTGTATTAGGAGAAAAAAATGTGTATACGACCGTTGTATAATACGACAAATATAACGGTCGTATTTTTACCAGAAATAGCAAACAAAACGGTCGACCGAAGATCTACCGGTCGACCGAACAAGTCTGGGTAAACGGTTAACAGAAGTGTGATCGGTTGAACTGATTGGTCTGGTATAACAAATATTGTGTATAACCGGTCGACCAAAAGGTGAACGGTCGACCGAAATCTGGCAGACTGGCGACCAATGTTTTAGGTGTTTAGGTGATCTAATGGAGTCCAAATGATATGATATCTTGTGTGTGACTCCTACAAGGAACCTAGTGTGTGAATGCATGCATATTAGCTTAAGTTATGCTCAATTCACATAAGTTCCTAATACTCAAAGAAAGGTAAAATTACATGTCTTCAATCCTAGCTTAATTACATGTCTTGACTTGATTTTTCTTCTTTCTTAAGTCTTGATCACCTGTAGATGTTAGCACAATACAACAAGTATACCATTATACTACATGTGCTAATCTACATGTCCTAATTAATATTAGGTTGAGTTACATCATCAAAATACGGATTAAGGCCAAAAAGCCAACAACCCACGGATCATGGCAAGCAGATATATCGATATTAAATGCAGCACACTAACATGGCCCTATCAATACACACAAAAGAAAAAAAAATCAAAGGAAAAAGACCCGACTATGTACACACGTAAAACACCCCCCACACCTACTTCATGCATTGTCCTCAATGAATGCGAGTAAGATACTACATGGATTTATGCATGAAAAAGGAAAAATCTCACCAACATGAAGCGCAATGGGAAGTTCATGGTTATGTTGATGGACACAAACCCGAATTCCCTCAAACCTTTGAGATGCTATAGAAGGAATATAAATACGTGAAAGAAATAGGGCCCAAATACTCAAGGGTTGGAGCCCACAACAATCGATGCTCACTGAAAGAGTCTTTTATTGTACTTTTTTGTTTTCTTGAATATAACTATGTACACAATTAATTTCTCATCTTCATTTCTCAAATGACATCAAATGAGAACCTCAAAAGTGGGTCAATGCATTTGGAAAGGGAACATGACACCATGCGGGTCCAGAATACTCATGTTTGGGCCCCTCACAAAGAGGATGAGATGAAAGGAGAGGTTCATGAATTGGACGCAAAGGAGTCTCATTCAAAGGATCAAATTGAAAGATCTTGAACCTCTCAAGAGTTTGGGAAATATGGGGCAACGGAAGAAGAGTTTCTCCCGTTGCGGTGTTGAAGTTATGATTGTCAATCCAAACTCTCCAACCAATAGGCTGGTGGGTTGGAATGAGGTCAAGAACCTCGTTAGGCATGTCCGACTCACCAGGCGAATAAAAAGTGGGTCTCTTACCCAAGGTATCCTCCAAGGATCTCCTAATACTCTCATTATCAATGTAGTTGTTTGATGTTCCATCATTTCCAAAATGATTAGGAACAATAGTGAGAGGCAAACTCTCATCAGGTGGTTTGAAATTTAGGGTACTATGGAGCTCTTGCTCCACCAGAGGTGAGTCCTTAAAAGGCACAACATGAAGATCATCTGGCTCAAGTGCCACGTGACAAATAGATAAGGCACAATCCTATGCCGACTCATAATGAAATTGGTCCATGTTTTTCTCAATTGGAATCAAATCCTCCACCAAGTGATCGTGAATTGAAACCCCAAGTCCCTCAGACTGACTATGAGTTTGACTTTGAAAGATTGTGCTTTGAATTTGTGGATGTGGTGGTGGTTCGATATCAGAAGATAAATCCTCATGTTGACAAGAAAGGTTACCTTCCTCACGTTCACGGAATTGTTGTGTCATTTGACTCACTTGTATTTTCAAAGTTTGCAAGGAATTCAAGTTGGACTTCAATAAAGTTTGAGTTGTTTCCATGAACGTTTGGAGGGTTTATTTTAAGGAATCAAGTTTGGGATCAACAGTGAGGTTCATGTTAGAATTTTGAAAATTTTGGGGTTGGGTGTTGATGGGCTGAGAATGAGGCCAATGATTTGCAGTAGGGTGTTGGTAGAATTCTGGGTATTCTGGAGGAGGATAGTGGGGGTGAAAATGATGTATAATAATTTGAATAAGAATTGTCTCCCCACGAATCCATCCCTCTCGGGTTGTACGCGGATGCGTAATGGTCATATTGAGCATTTTGGAAAAATGTATGCTCATACTCGGGCTCTGGGGAACATAAGGAAATTCCCCGATAACATGACCACTCAACCCACAACAGTCGCACGGTACGGCTACTAGAGCCAACGTGCACTTATGTCATCTACCGCACACATGAAAGAGGCCAAAGTTTGTTGTAATGTCTCAGTTTCTTGACCATCATATGATCCGACATAACTAGATGGTGGTCTAGCAGTTGGTGTCTCTCTCCTATTATCCCAATTTGAAGATTGCTCAGCCACACAATTAAGATTGTCCCAACCATACGGGGTGTTAGTCTGAGCCACCTCAGGTTGCATGGATCCGGAATACCAGGGAGAATTGTCCTGGTCCGAACAATAGTATGGATGGTCGCCCATGTAACCATCCGTCTCAACAAAAAACTCTCGAGTCGACCACTCTCACCACCACGACGCTAATCAGAGAGTGTAAAGGGGACGAGACTAGAACGTAGAAGTAGGTGAGAAGAAGATGACTTAGAGGAGAAGGGAAGAATCCCTAGAAACAAGCGTGGGTAGTGGGAGAGGGTAGAAGCCTAATCTAGCAAGCACGACTCAAACAACTTAACGTTATGGGTCCTTAGCCTAGACGACGCCTAACTTTGAGGTCACTAGCCTCGACACGCCTGACCTCCCTACAACGAAGACCACAATGCCCAGCAAGTGATACCAGATCCGAAGATCAAGTACCTCCTACTATCGACAAGGCAGGTGACGACGATCAGGTCATGACGGTCTCGACTAGATTACTCTCCTAGTGCGTCCGAAATCCTTAGGGCCAATGTCTACTTGCTTTTAGAATTAAGGCTTTATTAAGAGTGATTTTTGGGGCCAAGAAAAGGGTGATGAAATACCCCCCCCCCCCCTTATCTTTTATGGGACAACCCTCCTTAGTAGCGTTTTGATCCTAAATCTAGCAATCAACGCTCCAATCAAATGCTCAACTCACTCTTGTCCTGATGCAATTCCTACTAACTAATGCATGGGCATACAAGATGCATGAATGAGTGTAGAAAATGCGTACCTCACGCCAGCGCTCAACAACTGAAAATAAAGCTAAAATAAAAGACAACTATGTTCTAAGTCAAGTACATGATGCGTGACCTAAACAAGTAAGAATGTTTAATCTTTTGCTTTGGATTTTAAGGCCAAGTTGATTAATGGGACCTGATTGTTAATCTCGGAGCAAACTTCAAGTCAAAACATGAAAACTTGAACTCCCAGACAACCTTGTGAATGTAGAAACGACAAAAAATATCTGGGAGAGAATTTGGTACTCAAAAGTGTGCTCAAGCTAGAGAGTGTTTGATCCACTCAACTCTATTGTCAAAGAAGAAGAAGTTTCGGTGATATCCCAAAGCATCCCTCTCGGATTATGAGAGGTGGAAACCGAGATCGGCGAGGGTGTTCGTGAGCTTGCTGTGTAAAGGTATTATCTCTCGGCCCATAACGGGAAGAGGATAGTGAATACGTAGGCGAATCTCGTGGAGTCGAACAGAACCTGCAAGAGAGAAAGTAAGATCCAGTGGTGGATCTAAACCTCTATAAAATCACCACGTCTTTTTGTAGTTTGCATATTGATTTTCTTTACTTGTTTTTTTTGTTTAAATTCCACTACATCTTTGATTGCATCTAGTAGAGATTAGGAGAAAGTGATTAGATTTATTAGGGTCATAACGATCCCTGATTGACATCATATCATGCATATATTTGCGTCTTATATCCTTTATTTTTAGCCTAAGTAATGCTACGTAATGAGTTTTATGTTTAAGTTTCAGGAATAAATAGGTTTGAGAAGAAGAGACTAAAAAGGACATAAAATCAAGAAAAAAGACGAAGTTGCAATACTTATGAACTGAGGTGCAAGAGAGAAGGACCCAGATGTAAAACCAAAAGGACCAAAGATAATATCAATAAACTCCACACCATCATGAGGAATATTTTAGCAATTAGATTCGGGTCGACACTCATACAACCGATCTAGATGCCCCACACGTAATAAAATTAAGCATTGAGAAATATATACGAATTTGTAGCAAATCGGACAAACAGTGAACGCCAATTGGCGGCCCATTTTTGTTCAATTTCAATGTGGCTTCTTGTGATTGTTTATTATGTTGTTTTTATCCATTCGTAGGATTTTCATTAGTCTCACATTGGGGGATTGTCCCCGATTACCTTTTTCTACCACTATAAATAGAACTCTTCTTTCTCCTTTGTATTCACCCATTTGTTTGGTGGCATTCTCTCTATTTGGAGTAAAGCCTTGAAGCAAAACTCAAGTGGAGAAGAATGCTACTTGTAATGTGAGTCATTTAATAAAATAATTTTATAATTTTGTTCTCATGTGGTCTCTTTTTCTTGCGTGCTTAGCTTTGCCTTGTTTTTTAGTCTTAGTCTAAATTAGTTAGAATGTCTCCTTGTCTTTATATGAAAGATTTCTTAATGTGTAGTGAGTAGATTCATCCCCTTTTGGAGGGTGGAGATGATGTACATATATGTTGTGAAGTTTTGATGTTTGATGAATTTTTGATTGTGTAGACTTGCATGTCTGTATATTCATTAGGGGTATTTTAATTATCTACATGTTGGGGGATTTTGATGGGTTTTGCCATAAGATTTTGACACTTCTGATGCTTAGTTTCCTCATGTTTATTGACTGAAATTTCCTGTTAAATATGCTACATGTTAGTTATGTGTTTGTATTTGTGTTTGCTTGCTTGATTGATTGAAGAAAATATGTTTTGATGAGTTTTGCCAAAAGATTTAGACACCCCCATGCTTAGCTTTGTTTTTCACATGAGTTCATGGATTTTGATGAGTCTTGCCATATCTTTAGGGCCAATGTCTACTTTCTTTTAGATTAAGGCTTTTCTCATGCTGAGCCTAATCTTATCAAGTAGTAATTATCGAACATTGTGTGAATGAATTGAAAGGTTTTGATCTTTAGACACTTCATATGCATGAAAACGCACACATGACACACACACACATACATGCTTACATGCATCATTTATCACTTATATCACTTCATATGTGCACACACTCCACCCCTTAGGGGTTTCTCTTCTTGATTTCCAATCTTTCATTGCTTTCTTTTGCATTTCGTACTTACTAGTTTAGTGTAGTTTAACTTAGCATAACCAAATCTCTTCTCCCTTTATTGGCAACTTGATTTCTGACAAACCAGAGGCTACTCACCTCCCCATGGATCGACCCGTACTTGTCACCGCTTAATCACGGCCGTGTACTTACGGTAATTAATAAAACGTTTAAACAAGTTTTTGGCGCTGTTGCCAGGGAGGTGCCAGTCCGGACTCTTTTTTTGTACGATTCGAGTGGATTTAATTTGTGTTTTGTAGTTTTTATTTGTTTCAGGAAGCTTGAAAGATCAAGGGAAGACACCACAAGAAGTTGGGAGGCAAACAGAGCGAAAGAGACCGCCAATCAGCGGTGGTGGACCACCAACTGGCGGCCTGGTGAGCTCTGCTTGCACTCTACTTTCTTTTGGTTGTTTTTTGTTTCAATTTAGTGGTCTGGGGCTCAATTTGGCATGTTTTGACTTGTAGATTGACCCCATATCAATAATCAATCCTTTTTTAAGCAACTTGGACCCTAAAATCCAAAGCAAAAGATTAAGCATTCTTGCTTGTTTAGGTCATGGATCATGTACGTGACTTAGGCACGTAGTTTGTCTTTTGTTTTAGCTTTACTTTTAGTTGTAGAGCGCTGGCGTAAGGTACGCATCTCTTACGCTCATTCGGGCATTTGGTATGACCATGCCTTAGTTAGTAGGAATCACATTGCAACAAGTGTGAGTTGAGCATTTGTTTGGAGATTTGATTTCTAGATTAGGACTCCAAAACACTACTAAGAAGGGGCTGTCCCATATAAGATAAGGTGGGGGATTTCATCACCCTTTCCTTCGCCCCAAAAACCACACTAATCAAGAGCCTAATTTTAAAATCAAGTAGACATTGGCCCTAAGGATCTCGGGCGCATTAGAAGAGTGATCTGGTAGCGACCGTCATGGTCTGATCGACGTCGTCCACTCTATCGATAGTAGGAGAGATGAGATCTCCAGATCTGGGCTCACTTGCTGGGCTTTGTAGTCCTCGTAATAGGGAGGTGAGGTGTGTTGAGGCCGCGTGACCACGCAGTTAGGCGTCGTTTAGCTGTAAGGACCTATAGCGACCTTAAGTTGTTTTAGCTGTGTTTGCTTGTGTGCTTTTACCTGTACCCACTCACCGTAGCATAAGGACTTCTTCCCTTCTCTCTTGAGTCATTCTCTCTTTTGTGTCCTCCCGTCTTCTCCTCTACGCACATTCTATTTTAGTTGTCAAAAAAAGAGTTTTGGTTTGTGTGTGTACACCTTTGTCCATGCTTGTGTGGGCACGAGACGAGAGTGTCCGTTTGACGAGGCGTGTCATCAATCCTTCCTCAGTAGTCGATTTCTCGACAACTTCATCTTCTCGTGTCACACACGGTTTGGGTTCCATGGATGCTCAGTATCGCGAGGAGGAGCAGTTGTTGGACCCACCTGTCCCACCAGTCTCACCCATTCCACCTGTTCTTGTTCCCGTTTCTCTACGTGATTGATGCTACCCAAGTCGTACGTCTCTACCTTCGTGCATCGTATTACACGACACGAATGGGAACCACTTTGAGGTTAAATCCATGCTCCCTCACTTCACTTGGAAGGGTGACCCCTATATCTTTCTCATAGAATTGGAGGAGGTATGCGGTATGTTCAAGTTGCAACAACTTAGCACAGACTCCATCCATCTTTGGCTTGTCCCCTTTACACTAAAGGATAATGCCAAGAAGTGGTTGTACAGCAACCAAGTGAATGCCGTTAGGACTTGGGATGAATTTCAATATGCATTCCTCAAGAAGCACTTCCTAAGTCATCAGACTCAAAAACTGAGGAACCAAATCAATTCATTTTATCAGCATGAGGTTGAACCATTCCATGCATATTTAGAAAGGTTCAAGGAGCGACTATCCTCATGCCCTCACCATGGCATTGAGTTATGGCGCATGTGTCAGATTGTTTACGAGAGTCTTCACATCCCTTCTCGAACGCTCATTCAGTCCATGTGTCAAGGAAAGTTCTTGGGAAAGGATGAAAGGGAGGCATGGGCTTTCTTAGAAGACCTCACTGAGAAAACTATGCAGTAGGAGAGTGTGTGGGAACCACCAACATCTTCTAGCATAGGAGCAAGGATCCCAAACACAAGCTCGACTTGATCGGGTGCCGCATTTGCTTTCGATACCACTCCAACCACCGAGGCACGCATGGCGGCCTTAATGCGCCGTATGGATTCGATTGAGCTCCAAAACAAACAACGTTCATCTCATGTGTCAGCATCTGGTCCAGTTCCCTGTCATTCATGTGGTAGGATACGTCATGTAGGAAGCGAGTGTGCGTCTATTCCTCCTGAGATGGAACATGTTTATGTCATCTATGATAGAGCTAGGAATGACCCATACTCATCATCATATAACCCTAGATGGAGGAATCACCCTAATTTTTCATGGAACCAAAATAATGCCCCGGGTGGTCCTTCAAAGTTCTCTTGACCACCAAACCAACCACACCAACCTCCCATGAATGCACAATCTTATCAGCCACCCAAAGCTCAAATCACCAATCAATCGGGTTTCCCAAATTCCAACAATATGGAAACCTGATTCAATTTGCTTGAGAATTTGACTCGTGCACTCGAGAACTCAATAAAAAACTTTATGTCATCCACAAGTCAAGTTCTCACTTCAAATCAGCAGACCATCAAATCTCTAGAGTTTCAGATGGACCAATTGGCTTAGTCTGTCCATGAAAGAGAGAGAGGGACTCTGCCAAGCCAGCCTGAGGCTAAGTGATTGACATCATTTCATGCTTATATTTGTATCTTATATCCATTATCTTTCACCTAAACAATGCTATGTGACGAGTTTTATGTTTGAATTTCAGAAATAAATAGGTTTGAAGAGATGAAGCATAAAAGGACCCAAAAGCAGGAAAAAAGGACTGAATTGTGAGACCTGGGTACTAAGATGGAAGGGAGAATGACCTGAATGTAAGACCGAAGGACCAAAGAGCAAAACAGAAAACTCCACACCATCTTGGGGAGTACTTTGGCAATTCTATTCGGGTCGGAGCTCCAATAAACAAAGTATATGCGTCAAAGACCGACAAAGAAATCCAGAAAAGCCCACAACAAATTCTAGCCAGATCCAAAGCTTATGGACCGCCAATTGGCGGTCTGGATCTCTCTGGATCCGCTCAAACTTCGGGGGCACATGTATTATAGGGTGTTTATTCTATTTCTGATATTTGTTTAGTCCAACATTGGGGAATTGTCCCAGATTGCCTTTTTCTATGGCTATAAATAGAACTCTTCACCTTCCATTGTAATCACTTCACATTTTGAGTGACTATTCTTCCAACTAGAAGTGAGGCCTTGAAGCGCACACTAAAGTAGGAGGATGTTACTTGAATTGTGAGTCATTTTAATAAAAGTTTCATTATTATGTTGTTTGTTTCATGTTGCTTGTTTTATTTTGTTTAATTTCATTTCATTAAGTTTTAGTAGCTTAGTTAATATGCTTTCCTTGGTTAGTTTAATAATTAGCCTAATGTGTAGTGAGTAGTTCCATCCCCATTGGGGGGTGGAGTAGATGTTCATACATGCATTAGAGAATGGAATGAATGCTTTATTTACAATGTGTTGATAAAACATGAATATATGCTTGCTTGTTTAGGATAGAACTATAACTTGATGAGTTTTTCCAAAATGATTAGACACCTCTCATGTTTGTTTAGGTTCTGGAATAAACCAGCTTGTGTATGTAAATGCTAATCAACTAGGTTAATGAATGGATTGATAGGTTTTGCCATAACATTTAGACACCTCCTATGCATGAAAACACTACCTTTATTTGTGCTTAAAGAATGTGTTCAACACCCACTTCTTTGCATGTGTGCACTCACTCCACCCCTTTGGGGCTTTCTATTTCTGAATTCCAGCACTTATTTAGTTCTTAGTTTAGTTTGGTAGTTCATCGTTTGTTGCTTTCTTTCGCATTTCGTACTTCGTAGTGTAGTGTAGCGTAGAGTAGGATAATCAAACTCCCTTCCCTATTTTTGCCACTTGATTTCGTGCAAACGAGAGGCTGCTCAACTCCCTGTGGACGACCCGTATTTGCCATGTCTTCACCGATGCCGTGCACTTGCGGTTTGATATAAAACGTTCAATCACTAACCCTCGCGTGTAGCAGCAACAACACAAGCAAAATGAGAGTTCGGTACCGCGGGGGCGGAAAGTGAACCAGGTAGAGAAACTTGTTCACCATGTCAATGCCATTGTAACCTTAAGGAATGGAAAACAGTTTTAGAATCACAATTCCTTGCCACCACCACCATCTGTGTAGCCCCTCAGTGGGAATGATGGTGAAGAAGAGGCTGAGGGTGAGGGTAATACACCAACGCCTCCTTCTCAGGCACTGATTGACATCATTTCATGCTTATATTTGTATCTTATATCCATTATCTTAAACCTAAGCAATGCTACGTGATGAGTTTTATGTTTAGTTTTCAGGAATAAATAGGTTTGAAGAGATGAAGCATAAAAGGACCCAAAAGCTGGAAAAAATACTGAATTGTGAGATCTGGGGCCTAAGATGCAAGGGAGAAGGACCTGAATGTAAGACAGAAGGACCTCAAAGCAAAACAGAATACTCCACACCATCATGGGGTGTATTTTAGCAATTCGATTCAGGTCGGAGCTCCAACAAACCAAGTAAATGCATCCAAGACCAGAAAATATACCAAGAAAAACCCACAACAAATTCCAACTCGATCCAAAGTTTATGGACCGTTAATTGGCGGTCTAGATCACTTTGGATCCGCCCAAATTTCTCCAGCACATGTATTAGAGGATGTTTAGGCTATTTTTGGTATCTGTTTAGTCCCACATCGGGGGATTGTCCCGGATTGCCTTTTTCTTTGGCTATAAATATAACTCTTCACCTTCCATTGTACATATCTCCCTCTTTGGTGGTCATCTTCCCTACTAAGAGTGAGGCCTTGAAGCAAAACTCTGGTGGAGGAAGGGCTGCTTGTATTGAGTGAGTTAATAATAGATGTTTTTCCTTTAATTGTGTTGTTTCTCTCTTAGTTTAATTTCCTTTCATATGCACGCTTGCTTGTTTGTTTTGTTTTATGCTTCTTTAATATTTCTTGCTTGATTAGTGTAGTTTAATTTCAGTATCATGCTTCATTTTCTTAGAGTAGTTAGTTTAAATATGTGTGAGTAGTTTCATCCCCATTTGGGGGTGGAGTAATATGCGATATGATCATGTAGTGTACTAAGTGTGTGTTATCTTTATCCCGTGAGCTTTATATGATTTCCATAACCATCTAATGAGTTTTCACTCTTATCTTTGATATGCTAATGCTCTTGAATGAAGCTTAGCTTATGGTTTGATTAGTGGACCTATTTTATGGGGAATGATAAGGTTAGGATATGGATGAAGTTAATATTGGAAACAAAAGTTGTAGTTTATGTACTCTTGTTGCCTTTACCTTGGTTAATGTCTTGTATGTTTTAATGATATTGCGTTATCTTAATTCATGTGGAGGCATAGTAGGGTCTAGTCTTTATACATGAGTTCATTTAGCTTCATTCCAATTATTGTCTTGTATGTTTTAATGATGTAGTCTTATGTTAATTCATGTGGAGGCAAAGTTGGATGTAGTTTTATGATTTCATGCACTACATGTTGTTGAGGAGCATAATTGAACACACACACACACATATTTATATTCACATTATTTCTCTACCCCCTATGAGGGTTTAGTTTTTATTGCTTATCTTTCATTTCCTTTTGCATTCTAGTGTAGTTAGTGTAATCAATCTTTCGCTCCATTTGTTACCACTCGCCTTCGCACAAACCAAACGTCGACACACCTCCCAGTGGATGACCCGTATTTGCCACCGCTTCAACGCGGCCGTGCACTTGCGGTTTAAATAAAACGATCAATCAGGCAGCGTAGAAAACCTACATGCCAAAAGCTTCATATCCAAGTAGGTTAACCAAAAAGCAGAGTGACACAATGGATAAGATATTAGAGGTCTTAAAACAAGTGAAGGTTAGCATCCCCTTGTTCGATGTCATCCAACAAATGCCCGAATAAGCCAAAGTGTTGAAAGATCTCTACACAACCAAGAGGAAAGCCAATGTTCCTAAGAAAGCATTCTTAGATGTCAGTGTAAGCTCACATTTGTCCAATCCCACATACACAAAATACAAGGACCATGGGTGTCCTACTATTCAGTGTATGATAGGGGACACTAGCGTGAGTAATGTTTTGCTTGATTTAGGATCAGCGGTCAACCTCCTCTCATTTCCTGCTTATCAACAGTTGAATTTGGGAGAACTAAAACCAACTAAGATCACCCTCCAATTGGCGGATAGATCCATTCGTGCCCCAAAGGGGATCATTGAGGACGTGCTTATCAAAGTTGGAGATTTTATATTTCTGGTAGATTTTGTCATCCTCGATACAAACACTGTTCAAACACCCACTCTCAAATACTTTTGACTTTGGGTAGACCATCTCTAGCAACCTTTAACACCTTAATTAATTGTAGAAATAGTCTCATGAAGCTCTCATTCGGTAACATAAGTGTCGAATTTCATGTGTTCAACTCTGGTACGCAACAAGAACCCTTGGACCAACCTTTAAATCTCAACCTCATCCGCCAATTAGAGAAAGCCCCATAAAATCAACAAACACCCTTAACACCAATGCAACCCGTTGAGAATGTTTGTGGGTCCAGCAAATACTCATTGTCTGTCTTTGCAATGCAACAGAGTGAGCTGACATCAAACATGAATATACAAAGGGAGTGTTTGTTGGACGATTTAGTTGAAACTATTAGTGAGGGGGACACACCTTAGCATATGCCCATACCAGAAGGTGTCTCTACCCCATGTCCCACGGTCGTTTAGCTTTTTTGTGCTTCATCTTGACTCCTGTTGAACGTTTTAATTAAACTGCAAGTGCACGGCCGCGATGAAGCGGTGGCAAGTATGGGTCGTCCTCAGGGAGGTGAGCAGCCTCTTGTTTATCAGAAATCAAGTGGCAAAAATTGGGGGAGAAAGATTGATTATGCTACTCTACACTAAACTACTCTAAGAAGTATGAAATGCGAACAAAAGAAACAAACAATGAAAGGACAACTAAGCTAAGAACAAAAGAAGAATGCTAGAATACAAAAATGGGAAAACCCCTAAGGGGTGGAGTGAGTGCACACAAGCAAAGAGGTGGGTGTTGAACACATTCTTTAAGCACAAATAAAGGTGGTGTTATCATGCATAGGAAGTGTCTAAATGTTGTGGCAAAACCTATCAATCTATTCACCAACTTAGTTGATTAATATTTACATATGCAAGATGTGAGAGATGTCTAATCATTTTAGCAAAACTCATCAAGTTATAAATTCTATCCTAAACAAGCAAGCATACATTCATGTTTTATCAACACATTGGAAGTAAAGCATTCAATTGATTCTCATTTGCATGTATGTACATCTACTCCACCCCCCAAAGGGTATGGAACTACTCACTAAACATTACACTAATTATTAAAGTAAACAAAGAAAGCATATTAACTAAGCTAATAAAACTAATGAAATGAGATTAAGCAAAGCAAAACAAGAAACATAAAACCAACAACATAATAAAGAACACTTGTATTAAAATGACTCACATTAAAAGTAGAATCCTCCTACTTTAGTGTGTGCTTCAAGGCCTCACTTCTAGTAGGAAGAATAGCCACTTAAATTATGGAGTGATTACAATGGAAGGTGAAGAGTTCTATTTATAGCCATGGAAAAAGGCAAATCGGGACAATCCCCCAATGTGGGACTAAACAGATACCAAAAATAGCCTAAACATCCTCTAATACATGTGCTGGAGAAATTTTAGCGGATATGGGCCAAAATGGACGGCCAATTAACGGTCTTGGACCGCCAATTGGCGGTCTATATGGTTCAGATCCTGTTCATTTTTGTTGTGGACTTTTCATGGTATATTTTCTGGTCTTGGATGCATTTAATTGGTTTGTTGGAGCTCCGACCCGAATCGAATTGCTAAAATACTCCCCATGATGGTGTGGAGTATTCTGTTTTGCTCTTAGGTCCTTCTGTCTTACGTTCAGGTACTTCTCCCTTGCATCTCAGTCCTCAGATCTCACAATTCAGTCCTTTTTAGGTATAGGCATATGATGTCCTTTTTAGGTATTGGGTCCTTTTATGCTTCATTTCTTGAAACCTATTTAGTCCTGAAAACTAAACATATAACTCGTAACATAACATTGTTTAGGTGAAAGATAATGGATATAAGATACAAATATAAGCATGAAATGATGTCAATCAAATACCCCCACACCTAACTTTTGCTAGTCCCGAGCAAAACAAAGAAAGAGAAAAGCGTACAAAAACAAGAAATCCTAACTCACTTTCGTAGGAATCACGGTTGCACTTAGCACGTGCAACAAGCCGTTAAACCTCCTTGTCGCCAAGGAGGAGGAGTTTTGTCTCCTGAGGGTTTTCAGCGGATACACCCACAAAATCCGAACAAGATGCATTAATCAATCTAGCTACACGACTCGTTGGACTCATATTGTCGATCATGGGATGCGGTAATACTACGGGTCGACTCAGTATATGTAATCGGTCCACACACCTAGCCTAATGAGTTATTCGTGAAAGTTAGTTAAGGACTTAAGTGAAAGACATGGGCAACCTTAACTTCTGAATATGATACAATGTGTAAAGTCCATTTTGGTTCTTATTTGACTTTTTTTTCTTCTTTTCTTTTTTTTTTCTTTTTCTTTGGAGAAGTTTATTGGTTGGCGTTTGATTCTCCCAGGGTCCGGTTTCGTGCATCATTGCCTATGAGGGCTTACACTATCACGTACACCTTCCCCCAAATCTCCACATAGGGCGATCCCTACCACCCGTGTAACGGGAGTTCGGTCGGTGCATCCCAAGTCAGATGACTCGAAAGCACCAGGCACAATGTCCCCTCAGACCTACTTTCCCGAGTGATAGGAGCCATGAGAGAAGAGAGAACACCACTTATTTATTTATCTACATGGGAACAAAAACCCCTACACTTAAGTTTCACAAAAAGAGATTAAGGGCCCTTGACTACGACAAACTTCCTTATACTAACAGACACGAATTATTTGACTCACAAGGTTCAGGGTGGACTTCATTAAATGTTTGAGTACTGAAACCCTATGATTACATGCCCCCCGAGGGAAAACCGGGGTGCATCCTAATGACTAGATAAGACCTAAAGCCAGTAAACTAGAAATTCTAATGCATCAAGTTCAAGACAATTTTGGGAGCTTTCTTTTTACTTTGCCTCTCAACGGTTTTGCACATGCTAAACACACGCAAAACCCACAAAACCATTTTCTTTCGCAAACACATGAAGATTTTGAAAGAAATGTGAAAATTTTAAAGCACTAGGCAAGCAAAAGAAGACAAGTCACCCAAGGATCATGACAAGCAGATATATCGATATTAAATGCAACACACTAACATGACCCTATCAATACACACAAAAGAAAACAAAATCAAATGAAAAAGACTCGACTATGTACACACATAAAATACCCCCCACACCTACTTCATGCATTGTCCTCAATCAATGTGAGCATGATACTAAATGGATTTATGCATGAAAAAAGAAGATCTCACCAACACGAAGCACAACAGGAAGTTCATGGTTATAGTGATGGACACAAACCCGAATTCCCTCAAAACCTGTGAGATACTGAAGAGGGGAGACAAATACGTGAACAAATGGGGCCCAAGTACACAAGGGATGGGCCCACAACAATCAATGCTCGCTCATGGAGTCTTTTATTACACACTTTTTTCTTTTTCTTTTTTTTTGCTTTTTTTTACATAATATGTACAACAACAACGATATTCACATAATCATTTGGTCAAGGAATATCAAATGAGAACATCAAGTTATGAGGACCAGAGACTTGCCGAGATGGGAAAACTTCACTTGTACTCTGAGGTGTCATGAGGGGTGAAAGGTCAAAGCTGAAAGGCTCGAACCCCTCATGATATTGGTTGGGTGTGGGCAACAAAGGATGAAGTTGTGTTGCCTCACTAGGGTTTAATTGCTCATCGAAGAAAACCCTCCAACCAATAGGCGGGTACATCGGAATGAATTCCTCAGGCTCATTCGATGGATGCAGCAGACTTGCATCACTAAGAATGGGGCTTCTCCCCATGTCATCCAACAAGGATCTCCCACCATCATTTAGATCATCAAGCATAAGCTCGGTCATAGGTGGGTCCTTGTTGGAGTCAATATGAAGCTCAAATGGCTCAATGGCCATGGGACATGAGGTAGAGACACCTTCTGGTATAGGCATATGATGAGGTGTCTCACTCTCACTAGTACTCTTAACTGAATCATGCAATGAACTCCCTTTGGACATTCATGTTCGAGGCCAGCTCACTTTGTTGCATTGCGAAGTCAGGCAATGAGTTTTCGCTGGGCCCACGAACATTCTCAACGGGTTGCATTGGGGTTAGGGGTGTTCGTTGATTTTGTGGTGATTTCTCCAATTGGCGGATGAGATTTAGATTTAAAGGTTCATCCATGGGTTCCTGTTGCCTACCAGAGTTGAACACATGAAACTCGGCACTCATGTTACCGAATGAGAGCTTCATGAGACCATTTCTACAATTAATCAAGGCATTGGAGGTGGCCAGAAATTGTCTACCCAAAATCAAAGGTATTTGAGAGTGGGTGTTCGCAACAAGATTGGTATCGAGGACAACAAAATTGACTGGAAATAAAAAATCTCCAACTTTGATAAGTACGTCCTCGATAATCCCCATGGGAATACGAATAGATCTATCCGCCAATTGGAGGGTGATCTTAGTTGGTTTGAATTCTCCCAAGTTCAACTGTTGATAAACAGAGAATGGGAGGAGGTTGACCGCTGATCCTTAATCAAGCAAAACATTGCTCATTCTAGTGTCCCCTATCGTACACTGAATAGTAGGACACCCAGGGTCCTTGTATTTTGTGTAGGTGGGATTGGACAAAAGTGAGCTGATATTTGCAGCCAAGAATGCTTTCTTAGGAACATTGGTCTTCCTCTTGGTTGTGCATAGATCCTTCAACACTTTGGCATATTGAGGTATTTGTTGGATGACTTCCAACAAGGGGATGTTAACCTTTACTTGCTTAAACACCTCTAATATCTTGTCCATGTTGTCACTCTGCTTTTTGGTTAACCTACTTGGATAGGGAGCTTTTGGCAGGTAGGTTTTCTGCGGTGCTGGAGAAGAAAGCTTTGGTGTATTACCCTCACCCTCAGCCTCTTCTTCACCACCATTCCCACTGAGGGGCTGCATAGAAGGTGGTTGTTGTTGCAAGGAAATGTGATTGTCAACCTATTTTCCATTCCTTAAGGTCACAATAGAATTGTCATGGTGAACAGGTTCCTCCACATGGTTCACTTGCCTCCCCCGAGGTACCACATTCTCATTTTGCATGTGTTGTTGTTGGTACATACGGGGGTTAGCCTCAGGTTTGCTAGGAAAAAACTCTCTCTCTCTTTCATGTACAGACTGAGCCAATTGGCCCATCTGAAGCTCTAGAGATTTGATTGTCTGCTGATTTAAAGTGAGAACTTGACTCGTGGTTGACATAAAAAATTTCATTGAGTTTTCAAGTCCACGAGTCAAGGTCTCAAGCGAATTGAATCGGGTTTCCATATTATTGGAATTTGGGAAACTCGATTCATTGGTGGTTTGCGCTTGGGGTGGCTGATAGGAACGTGCATGCATGGGAGGTTGATGTGATTGGTAATGTGGTCTAGAGGAGTTTGAAGGACCACTCGGGGCATTAGTTTGGTTCCATGTTGAACGTTTTATATTAAACCGCAAGTGCACGGCCGCGATGAAGCGGTGGCAATTACGGGTCGTCCTCAGGGAGGTGAGTAGTCTCTTGCTTGTACAAAATCAAGTGGCAAAAATAGGGGGAGAAAGATGTTTATGCTACTCTACTCTATACTACGCTAAGAAGTAGGAAATGCGAAAGGAAGAACCAACCATGAAATAATAACTAAGCTAAGAACAAAGGAAGAATGCTGGAATTTCAGGAATGGGAAAGACCCCTAAGGGGTGGAGTGAGTGCACACAAGCAAAGATGTGGGTGTTGAACACATTCTTTAGGCACAAATAAAGATGGTGTTATCACGCATAGGAAGTGTCTAAATGTTGTGGCAAAACCTAACAATCTATTCACAAACTTAGTTGATTAACATTTACATATGCAAGATGTTTATTTCAGAACCTAAACAAGCATGAGAGGTGTCTAATCATTTTGGCAAAACTCATAAAGTTATAAATTCTATCCTAAACAAGTAAGCATACATTCATGTTTTATCAACACATTGGAAATAAAGCATTCAATCCATTCTCATTTGCATTATGTACATCTACTCCACCCCCCAAAGGGGATGGAACTACTCACTAAACATTACACTAATTATGAAACTAAACAAAGAAAGCATATTAACTAAGCTAATGAAACTAATGAAATGAAATTAAGCAAAGCAAAACAAGAAACATAAAAAAAACAACATGATAAAGAAAACTTGTATTTAAATGACTCACATTAAAAGTAGCATCC
Source organism: Triglochin maritima (assembly GCA_963682175.1). Taxonomy (NCBI): domain Eukaryota; kingdom Viridiplantae; phylum Streptophyta; class Magnoliopsida; order Alismatales; family Juncaginaceae; genus Triglochin; species Triglochin maritima. Next base: position 24,174,109 of record OY821789.1, read on the forward strand.
TCCTACTTTAGTGTGTGCTTCAAGGCCTCACTTCTAGTAGGAAGAATAGCCACTTAAAATATGGAGTGATTACAATGGAAGGTGAAGAGTTCTATTTATAGCCATGGAAAAAGGCAAACCGGGACAATCCCCCGATGTAGGACTAAACAGATACCAAAAATAGCATAAACATCCTCTAATACATGTGCTGGAGAAATTTTAGCGGATTTGGGCCAAAATGGACCGCCAATTAGCGGTCTTGGACCGCCAATTGGCAGTCTATATGGTTTTGATCCTACTCATTTTTGTTGTGGGCTTTTGATGGTATATTTTCTGGTCTTGTAGGCATTTACTTGGTTTGTTGGAGCTCCGACCCGAATCGAATTGCTAAAATACTCCCCATGATGGTGTGAAGTATTCTGTTTTGCTCTTAGGTCCTTCTGTCTTACGTTCAGGTCCTTCTCCCTTGCATCTCAGTCCCCAGATCTCACAATTCAGTCCTTTTTCCCAGCTTTGGGGTCCTTTTATGCTTCATCTCTTCAAACCTATTTATTCCTGAAAACTAAACATAAAACTCGTAACATAGCATTGTTTAGGTGAAAGATAATGGATATAAGATACAAATATAAGCATGAAATGATGTCAATCAAATACCCCCACACCTAACTTTTGCTAGTCCCGAGCAAAACAAAGAAAGAGAAAAGCATACGAAAAACAAGAAATCCTAACTCACTTTCGTAGGAATCACGGTTGCACTTAGCACGTGCAACAAGCCGTTAAACCTCCTTGTCGCCAAGGAGGCGGAGTGTTGTCTCCTGAGGGTTTTCAGCGGATACACCCACAAAATCCGAACAAGATGCATTAATCAATCTAGCTACACGACTCGTTGGACTCATATTGTCGATCATGGGACGCGGTAATACTACGGGTCGACTCTATATATGTAATCGGTCCACACACCTAGCCAAATGAGTTATTCGTGAAAGCTAGTTAAGGACTTAAGTGAAAGACATTTGCAACCTTAACTTCTGAATGTGATACAATGTGTAAGGTCCATTTTGGTTCTTATTTGACACTTTTTTTTCTTTCTTTTTCTTTGGAGCATTTTATTGGTTGGTGTTTGATTCTTGATTGACATCATTTCATGCTCATATTTGTATCTTATATCCATTATCTTACACCTAAGCAATGCTACGTGACGAGTTTTATGTTTAGTTTTCAGGAATAAAGAGGTTTGAAGAGAAGAGCCATGAAAGGACCCAAAAGCTGGGAAAAAGGACTGAATGGTGAGATCTAGGGACCAAGATGCAAGGGAGAAGGACCTGAATGTAAGACAGAAGGACCTAAGAGCAAAACAGAATACTTCACACCATCATGGGGAGTATTTTACCAATTCTATTCGGGTCGGAGCTCCAACAAGTCGAGTAACCGCATCAAAGACCAACAATACCAGAAAGCAAAGCCCACAACAAATTCCAACACGATCCGACAATTTTGGACCGCCAATTGGCGGTCTTGGACCGCTAATTGGCGATCCATATTGCTCAGGATCCGTCGAAATTTCTTCTGGACTTGTATTAATGTTCGTTTAGGCTATTTTTGGTATTGGTTTAGTCCCACATCGGGGGATTGTCCCCGATTAGCTTTTCCCATGCTTATAAATAAAACTCTTCACCTTCCATTGTAATTACCCATTGTTTGGTGGCATTCTCTCTACTAAGGAGTGAGCCTTGAAGCAATAACTCAAGGTGGAGAAGGATGCTACCTTCAATGTGAGTCATTGTTAATAAAAGTTTATTTGTTTCTTTTAATCTTGTTTTGTTATGTTGTTTGTTTTGTGTGGGTTGCTTTACTTTGTTTAATTTCTTGTTTAGTAATTTTAGTATCTTAGTTAAATGTTTTCTTTACTTAGTCTAATCAGTAGTGTAATGAGTAGTGAGTAGTTACATCCCCATTTGGGGGGTGGAGAAATATGTGATATAATCATGTAGTGTATTAAGTGTGTGTTATTTTTATCCCTTGAGCTTTATATGATTTCCATAACCATCTAATGGGTCTCCACTCTTATCTTTGATATGCTAATGCTCTTGAATGAAGCTTAGCTTATGCTTTGATTAGTGGACCTATTTTATGGGGAATGATAAGGTTAGGATATGGATGAAGTTAATGTTGGAAACACAATTTGTAGTGTATGTACTCTTGTTGCCTTTACCTTAGCTAATGTCTTGTATGTTTTAATGATGTAGTGAAATCTTAATTCATGTAGAGGCATAGTAGGGTATAGTCTTTATACTTGAGTTCATGTAGCTTCATTCCAATTATTGTCTTGTATGTTTTAATGATGTAGTCTTATCTTAATTCATGTAGAGGCAAAGTTGGATGTAGTTTTATGATTTCATGCACTACATGTTGTGAGGAGCTTAATGAACACACACACACTTCTTTATGTTCACATTATTTCTCTACCCCCTTTGGGGTTTAGTTTTCTTGCTTTTCTTCCATTTCCTTTTTGCATCTTAGTGTAGTTTAGTGTAACCAACCTTTCTTCCCTTTCTTTACCTCTCGCCTTCGCACAAATCAAGTGTCGACACACCTCCCAGTGGACGACCCGTATTTGCCACCGCTTCAACGCGGCCGTGCACTTGCGGTTAAATATAAAACGATCAATCAATTCTCCCAGGGTTAGGTTTCGTGCAACATTGCCTTTGAGGACTTACACTATCACGTACACCTTCCCCCAAATCTCCACATAGGGTGATCCCTACCACCCGTGTAACGAGAGTTCGGTCGACGCATCCCAAGTCAGATGACTCGAAAGCACCAGGCACAAAGTCCCCTCAGACCTACTTTCCCGAGTGATAGAAGCCGTGCGAGAAGAGAGAACACCACTTATTCATTTATCTACATGGGAACCAAAGCCCATACACTTAAGTTTCACAAAAAGAGATTAAGTGCCCTTGACTACGACAAACTTCCTTATACTAACAGACACGAATTATTTGACTTACTAGGTTCAGGGTGGACTTCTTTAAATGTTTGAGTACTGAAACCCTATGATTACACGCCCCCCGAGAGAAAACCGGGGTGCATCCTAACGACTCGATAAGACCTAAACCCAGTACACTAGATATCCTAATGCATCAAGTTCAAGACAATTTTGGGAGCTTTCTTTTTACTTTGCCTCTCAACGGTTTTGCACATGCTAAACACACGCAAAACCCACAAAAACATTTTCTTTCGGAAACACATGAAGATTTTGAAAGAAATGTGAAAATTTTAAAGCACTAGGCAAGCAAAAGAAGACAAGACACCCAAGGATCATGGCAAGCAGATATATCAATGTTAAATGCAGCACACTAGCATGACCCTAACAATACACACAAAAAGAAAACAAAATCAAAAGAGAAAGACTCGACTATGTACACACGTAAAACACCCCCCACACCTACTTCATGCATTGTCCTCAATCAATGTGAGCATGATACTAAATGGATTTATGCATGAAAAAAGAAGATCTCACCAACATGAAGCACAACAGGAAGTTCATGGTTATAGTGATGGACACAAACCCGAATTTCCGCAAAACCTATGAGATATTGAAGAAGGGAGACAAATACGTGAAGAAATGGTGCCCAAGTGCGCAAGGGTTGGGTCCCACAACAATCAATGCTCGCTCATGGAGTCTTTTATTGCACTTTTTTTTGGTATGATATGTACAGCAACAACGATATTCTCATAATCATTTGGTCAAGGAACATCAAATGAGAACATCAAATCATGAGGACCAGAGACTTGCCGAGATGGGCAAACTTCACTGGTACTCTAAGGTGTCATGAGGGATGAAAGGTCAAAGCTGAACGGCTCGAACCCCTCATGATATTGGTTGGGTGTGGGCAACAAAGAATGAAGTCGTGTTGCCTCACTAGGGTTAGTTGCTCATCGAACAAAACCCTCCAACCAATAAGCGGGTGCATCGGAATGAGTTCCTCATGCTCATTCGATGGATGCAGCAGACCAGCATCACGAAGAATGGGGATTCTCCCCAAGTCATCCAACAAGGACCTCCCACCATCATTTAGATCATCAAGCATAAGCTCGGTCATAGGTGGGTCCTTGTTGGAGTCAAGATGAAGCTCAAATGGCTCAGTGGCCAAGGGACATGAGATAGAGACACCTTCTGGTATAGGCATATGATGAGGTGTCTCACTCTAACTAGTACACTCAACTGAATAATGCAACGAACACTCCCTTTTGACATTCATGTTCGAGGCCAGCTCACTCTGTTGCATTGCAAAGACAGGCAATGAGTTTTCGCTGGGCCGACAAACATTCTCAACGGGTTGCATTGGGGTTAGGGGTGTTCGTTGATTTTGTGGTGCTTTCTCCATTTGGCGGATGAGATTTAGATTTAAAGGTTCATCCATGGGTTCTTGTTGCTTACCAGAGTTGAACACATGAAACTCGGCACTCATGTTACCGAATGAGATCTTCATGAGACCATTTCTACAATTAATCAAGGCATTGGAGGTGGCCAGTAATGGTCTACCCAAAATCAAAGGTATTTGAGAGTGGGTGTTCGCAACAGGATTGGTATCGAGGAAAACAAAATCGAGTGGAAATATAAAATCTCCAACTTTGATGAGCACATCCTCGATAATCCCAATGGGAATACGAATGGATCTATCCGCCAATTGGAGGGTGATCTTCATTGGTTTCAATTCTCCAAGTTCATCTGTTTATAAATAGAGAATGGGAGGAGGTTGACCGCTGATCCTAAATCAAGCAAAACATTGCTCATTCTAGTGTCCCCTATCGTACACTGAATAGTAGGACACCCAGAGTCCTTGTATTTTGTGTAGGTAGGATTGGACAAAAGTGAGCTGATATTTGCAGCCAAGAATGCTTTCTTAGGAACAAGGGTATTTGTTAAACACCTCTAATATCTTGTCCATGTTGTCACTCTGCTTTTTGGTTAACCTACTTGGATAGGGAGCTTTTGGCAGGTAGGTTTTCTGCGGTGCCTAAGAAGGAAGCCTTGGTGTATTACCCTCACCCTCAGCCTCTTCTTCACCACCATTCCCACTGAGGGGCTGCATAGATGGTGGTTGTTGTGGCAAGGAAATGTGATTGTCAACCGGTTTTCCATTCCTTAAGGTCACAATAGAATTGACATGGTGAATAGGTTCCTCCACATGGTTCACTTGCCTCCCCCGAGGTACCACATTCTCATTTTGCATGTGTTGTTGTTGGTACATACGGGGGTTAGCCTCGGGCTGGCTAGGAAAAGACCCTCTCTCTCTGTCATGTACAGACTGAGCCAATTGGCACATCTGAAGCTCTAGAGATTTGATGGTCTGCTGATTTGAAGTGAGAACTTGACTCGTGGTTGACATAAAAATTTCATTGAGTTTTCAAGTCCACGATTCAAGGTCTCAAGCGAATTGAATCGGGTTTCCATATTATTGGAATTTGGGAAACCCGATTGATTGGTGGTTTGCGCATGGGGTGGCTAATAGGATTGTGCATGCATGGGAGGTTGGTGTGATTGGTAATATGGTCTAGTGGAGTTGGAAGGACCACCCGGGGCATTAGTTTGGTTCCATGAAAAATTGGGGTGGTTCCTCCATCCAGGATTATAAGATGATGAGTATGGGTCATTCCTGGCTCTATCATAGATGGCGTTGACACGCTCCATCTCAGGAGGAATGGACTCACACTCGCTTTCTACATGACCTATTCTACCACATGAATGACTGGGAATTCGACCAGATGTGGACATGTGAGGTCCACTTTGTTGGTTTTCGAGCTCAATCGAATCCATACGGCGCATTAAGGCTGCCATGCGTACCTCGGTGGCCGTAGTGGTATCGATAGCAAATGCAGTACCCGATCTAGTCGAGTTTGCATTCGCGATCCTCGCTCCTATACTTGATGATGCAGGTGGTTCCCTCACACTCTCCCATTGCATGGTTTTCTCAGCAAGGTCTTCTAGGAAAGCCCATGCCTCCCTTTCATCCTTTCTCAAGAAATCTCGTTGACACATGGACTCAAGGAGCGTTCTTGACGGGATGTGAAGACCCTCGTACACAATCTGACAAAGGCACCACAACTCAATACCATGGTGAGGGCATGAGGATAGTAGCTCCTTGAACCTCTCTAGATATGCATGAAATGTCTCGGTCTCAAGTTGATAGAACGAATTGATTTCGTTCCTCAATATTTGAGTCCGATGATTTGGGAAGTACTTCTTGAGGAATGCAGATTGAAACTCATCCCAAGTCCTAAACGCATTCGCCTGGTTGCTGTACAACCACTTCTTGGCATCATCCTTCAGCGCAAAGGGGACAAGCCTAAGATGGATGAAGTCTGTGCTAAGTTGTTGCAGCTTGAACATAGCACAAACCTCCTCAAATTCCCTGAGAAAGATATAGGGATCACCTTTCCCAGTGAAATGAGGGAGCACGGAGATAAACTGAGGCTTAACCTCAAAATGGTTCCCATTAGCCTCTGGCAATACGATGCATGAAGGTAGAGCAATACGGCTCGGGTAGCATCGATCACGTAGAGGTATGGGAACGACAACAGGACGCTCAGGTGGGTCCAGCAACTGCTCCTCCTCGCGGAAATTAGCAGCCATTGAACCCAAACTATGTGCGACACGAGAGGAGGAAGGTGTCGAGAAATCGATGACCGAAGCCGGATTGACAACGCTCCTCGTCAAACGACCACTCTCGTCTCGTGTCCATGAAAGCATGCACAAAGGTGCACACACAAAAAAAAAATTAACAAAGAATGTACGTAGAGGAGAAGACGGGGGAACACAGGAGAGAAAGAATGACTCAGGAGAGAAGGGCAGAAGTCCTTATGCTACGGCGGATAGGTACAGGTAGAAGCACACAAGCAAACAAGGCTCAAGCAATCCTAAGGTCGCTATAGGTCCTTACAGCTAGACGACGCCTAACTGCGAGATCACACGGCCTCAACACGCCTCACCTCCCTACGACGAGGACCACAAAGCCCAGCAAGTGAGCCAAGATCCGGGGATCTCGTCTCTCCTACTATCGACAAAGTGGGCAACGCCGATCAGGTCATGACGGTCGGGACCAGATCACTCTCCTAATGCGTCTGAATTCCTTAAAGCCAATGTCTACTTGATTTTAAAATTAGGCTCTTGATTAGTGTGGTTTTTGGGGCGAAGGAAAGGGTGATGAAATCCCCCACCTTATCTTTTACGGGACAACCCCTCCTTAGTAGTGTTTTGGAGTCTAAATCTAGCAATCAACTCTCCAAACAAACGCTCAACTCACACTTGTTTCAATGCACTTCCTACTAACTAATGCACGTTCATATGAAATGCATGAATGAGAGTAGAAGGTGCGTACCTCACGCCAGCACTCAGCAACTGAAAATAAAGCTAAAATGAAAGACAATCTATATGCCTAAGTCACAAACATGATACATGACCTAAACAAAAAGAATGCCTAATCTTTTGCTTTCAGTTTTAGGGTCCAAGTTGCTTAAAGGAGGTTTGATTATGGATCTGGGAACAAACTATAAGTGAAAACATGCCAAATCAAGTCCCAGATCACTACATCAATTATGTAAACACGCCACAGAAATAAGAGAGTAAAATGAGCTCACTAGACCGCCAATTGGCGGTCTCAGGCCGCTGATTGGCGGTCTGAAGTGCCGAGAATGCCTCCTAATTTCTCCAGGTGCTCCTCCTGGCGACTCCAAGTCTCCTGAAACAAAGAAAAACTACAAAACACAAATTAAATCCACTCGAATCGTCCAAACAAGAGTCTGGACTGACACCTCCCCGGCAACGGCGCCAAAAACTTGTTGAACGTTTTATATTAAACCGCAAGTACATGGCCGCGATCAAGCGGTGGCAAGTACGGGTCGTCCTCAGGAGGTGAGTAACCTCTTGCTTGTACGAATCAAGTGGCAAAAATAGGGGGAGAAAGATGTTTATGATACTCTACTCTATACTACGCTAAGAAGTAGGAAATGCGAAAGGAAGAACCAAACAATGAAAAAATAACTAAGCTAAGAACAAAGGAAGAATGCTGGAATTTCAGGAACGGGAAAAACCCCTAAGGGGTGGAGTGACTGCACACAAGCAAAGAGGTGGGTGTTGAACACATTCTTTAAGCACAAATAAAGGTGGTGTTATCATGCATAGGAAGTGTCTAAATGTTGTGGCAAAACCTAACAATCTATTCACCAACTTAGTTGAGTAACATTTACATATGCAAGATGTTTATTTCAGAACCTAAACAAGCATGAGAGATGACTAATCATTTTGGCAAAACTCATCAAGTTATAAATTCTATCCTAAACAAGCAAGCATACATTCATGTTTTATCAACACATTGGAAATAAAACATTCAATCCATTCTGATTTGCATGTATGTACATCTACTCCACCCCCCAAAGGGGATGGAACTACTCACTAAACATTATACTAATTATTAAACTAAACAAAGAAAGCATATTAACTAAGCTAATGAAACTAATGAAATGAGATTAAGCAAAGCAAAACAAGAAACATAAAACAAACAACATGATAAAGAAAACTTGTATTAAAATGACTCACATTAAAAGTAGCATCCTCCTACTTTAGTGTGTGCTTCAAGGCCTCACTTCTAGTAGGAAGAATAGCCACTTAAAATATGGAGTGATTATAATGGAAGGTGAAGAGTTCTATTTATAGCCATGGAAAAAGGCAAACCAGGACAATCCCCCGATGTAGGACTAAACAGATACCAAAAATAGCCTAAACATCCTCTAATAGATGTGCTGGAGAAATTTTAGCGGATTTGGGCCAAAATGGACGGCCAATTAGCGGTCTATATGGTTCAGATCCTGCTCATTTTTGTTGTGGGCTTTTGTTGGTATATTTTATGGTCTTGTATGCATTTACTTGGTTTGTTGGAGATCCGACCCGAATCGAATTGCTAAAATACTCCTCATGATGGTGTGAAGTATTCTGTTTTACTCTTATGTCCTTCTGTCTTACGTTCAGGTCCTTCTCCCTTGCATATCAGTCCCCAGATCTCACAATTCAGTCCTTTTTTCCAGCTTTTGGGTCCTTTTATGCTTCATCTCTTCAAACCTATTTATTCCTAAAAACTAAACATAAAACTCGTAACATAGCATTGTTTAGGTGAAAGTTACTGGATATAAGATACAAATATAAGCATGAAATGATGTCAATCATTCCATGAAAAATTGGGGTGGTTCCTCCATCCAGGATTATAAGATTATGAGTATGGGTCATTCCTGGCTCTATCATAGATGGCGTTGACACGCTCCATCTCAGGAGGAATGGACTCACACTCGCTTTCTATATGACCTATCCTACCACATGAATGACAGGGAACTAGACCAAATGTGGACATGTGAGGTGCACCTTGATGGTTTTGGAGCTCAATCGAATCCATACAGCGCATTAAGGCCGCCATGCGCGCCTCGGTGGTCGTAATGGTATCGACAACAAATGCGGCACCCGATCTAGTCGAGTTTGCATTCACGATCCTCTCTCCTATGCTAGATGATACAGGTGGTTCCCTCATACTCTCCCATTGCATGGTTTTTTCTCAGCAATGTTTTCTAGGAAAGCTCATGCCTCCCTTTCATCCTTTCCCACGAACTCTCCTTGACACATGGACTCAATGAGCGTTCTTGACGGGATGTGAAGACCCTCGTAAACAATCTGACAAAGACGCCACAACTCAATGGCATGGTGAGGGCATGAGGATAGTAGCTCCTTGAACCTCTCTAGATATGCATGAAATGTCTCGGTCTCAAGTTGATAGAACGAATTGATTTCGTTCCTCAATTTTTAAGTCCAATGATTTGGAAAGTATTTCTTGAGGAATGCAGATTGAAACTCATCCCAAGTCCTAAAGGCATTCGCCTGGTTGCTGTACAACCACTTCTTGGCATCATCCTTCAGCGCAAAGGGGACAACCCTAAGATGGATGGAGTCTGTGCTAAGTTGTTGCAACTTGAACATTGCATAGACCTCCTCAAATTCCCTGAGAAAGATATAGGGGTCACCTTTCCCAGTGAAGTGAGGGAGCATGGAAATAAACTGACGCTTAACCTCAAAATGATTCCCATTAGCCTTTGGCAATACGATGCATGAGGGTAGAGCGGTATGGCTCGGGTAGCATCGATCACGGAGAGGTATGGGAACAACAACTGGAAGCACTGGTGGAACAGGTGGGTCCAGCAACTGCTCCTCCTCACGGAAATGAGCAACCATTGAACCCGGACTATGTGCAACATGAGAGGAGGACGGCGTTGAGAAATCGATTACCGAAGCCGGATTGACAACGCTCCTTGTCAAACGACCCCTCTCGTCTCGTGTCCACGAACGCATGCACAAAGGTGCACACACACAAACCAAAAAAAATTTAACAAAGAATGTGCGTAGAGGAGAAGACGGGGGAAACAGGAGAGAAAGAATGACTCAGGGGAGAAGGGAAGAAGTCCTTATGCTACGGCGGATGGGTACAGGTAGAAGCACACAAGCAAACAAGGCTCAAGCAATCCTAAGGTCGCTATAGGTCCTTACAGCTAGACGATGCTTAACTGCGAGGTAACACGGCCTCAACACGCCTCACCTCCCTACGACGAGGACCACAGAGCCCAGCAAGTGAGTCAAGATCCGGAGATCTCGTCTGTCCTACCATCGACAAAGTGGGCAACGCCGATCAGGTCATGACGGTCGGGACCGGATCACTCTCCTAATGCGTCCGAATTCCTTAAGGCCAATGTCTACTTGATTTTAAAATTAGGCTCTAGATTAGTGTGGTTTTTGGGGCGAAGGAAAGGGTGATGAAATCCCCCACCTTATCTTTTAGGGGACAGCCCCTCCTTAGTAGCGTTTTGGAGTCTAAATTTAGCAATCAACTCTTCAAACAAACGCTCAACTCACACTTGTTTCAATGCACTTCCTACTAACTAATGCATGTTCATACGAAATGCGTGAATGAGAGTTGAAGGTGTGTACCTTACGCCAGCACTCAGCAACTAAAAATAAAGCTAAAATGAAAGACAATCTATATGCCTAAGTCACATGCATGATGCATGACCTAAACAAAAAGAATGCCTAATCTTTTGCTTTGGGTTTTAGGGTCCAAGTTGCTTAAAGGAGGTTTGATTATTGATCTGGGAACAAACTATAAGTCAAAACATGCCAAATCCCCAGATCACTACATCAATTATGTAAACACGACACAGAAATAAGAGAGTAAAATGAGCTCACCAGACCGCTGATTGGCAGTCTAAAGTGCCCAGAATGCCTCCTAATTTCTCCAGGTGTTCCACCTGGCGACTCCAAGTCTCTTGAAACAAAGAAAACTACAAGACAAAAATTAAATCCACTCGAATCGTCCAAACAAGAGTCTGGACTGGCACCTCCCCGGCAACGGCGCCAAAAACTTGTTGAACGTTTTAATTAAACCACATGTGCACGGCCGTGATGAAGCGGTGGCAAGTACGGGTCATTCTCAGGGAGGTGAGCAGCCTGTTGTTTATCAGAAATCAAGTGGCAAAAATTGGGGGAGAAAGATTGATTATGCTACTCTACACTAAACTACGCTAAGAAGTATGAAATGCGAACGAAAGAAACAAACAATGAAATGACAACTAAGCTAAGAACAAAAGAAGAATGCTGGAATATAGAAATGGGAAAACCCCTAAGGGGTGGAGTGAGTGCACACAAGCAAAGAGGTGGGTGTTGAACACATTCTTTAAGCACAAATAAAGGTGGTGTTATCATGCATAGGAAGTGTCTAAATGTTGTGGCAAAACCTATCAATCTATTCACCAACTTAGTTGATTAACATTTACATATGCAAGATGTTTATTTCAAAACCTAAACAAGCATGAGAGGTGTCTAATCATTTTGGCAAAACTCATCAAGTTATAAATTCTATCCTAAACAAGCAAGCATACATTCATGTTTTATCAACACATTGGAAATAAAACATTCAATCTATTCTCATTTGCATGTATGTACATCTACTCCACCCCCAAAGGGGATGGAACTACTCACTAAACATTACACTAATTATAAAACTAAACAAAGAAAGCATATTAAGTTAGCTAATGAAACTAATGAAATGAGATTAAGCAAAGGAAAACAAGAAACATAAAACGAACAACATGATAAAGAAAACTTGTATTAAAATGACTCACATTAAAAGTAGCATCCTCCTACTTTAGTGTGTGCTTCAAGGCCTCACTTCTAGTAGGAAGAATAGCCACTTAAAATATGGAGTGATTACTATGGAAGGTGAAGAGTTCTATTTATAGCCATGGAAAAATGCAAATCGGGATACCAAAAATAGCCTAAACATCCTCTAATACATGTGCTGGAGAAATTTTAGCGGATATGGGCCAAAATGGACTGCCAATTAGCGGTCTATATGGTTCAGATCCTGCTCATTTTTGTTGTGGGCTTTTCATGGTATATTTGCTGGTCTTGGATGCATTTAATTGGTTTGCTGGAGCTGCGACCCCAATCGAATTGCTAAAATACTCCCCATGATGGTGTGAAGTATTCTGTTTTGCTCTTAGGTCATTCTGTCTTACGTTCAGGTCCTTCTCCCTTGCATCTCAGTCCCCAGATCTCACAATTCTGTCTTTTTCCCAGCTTTTGGGTCCTTTTATGCTTCATCTCTTCAAACCTATTTATTCCTGAAAACTAAACATAAAACTCGTAACATAGCATTGTTTAGGTGAAAGATAATGGATATAAGATACAAATATAAGCATGAAATGATGTCAATCAACTCCAACAAGGACCCACCTGCGATCGAGCTTATGCTTGATAATATACTGGAGGTTGGGTGGTCGTTGTTGGATGACTTGGGGAGAAGCCCCATTCTTAGTGAAGCAGGTGTGCTACATCCCTCAAATGAGCCTGAGGAACTCATTCCGATGCACCCGCCTCTTGGTTGGAGGGTTTTGTTCGATGAGCAACTAAACCCTAATGAGACAAAACAACTCTACTCATTCATGTTGCCTACACCCAACCAATATCATTAGTGGTTCGAGCCATTCAACTTTGACCTTTCACCCCTCATGGCACCTCAGAGTACCAATGAAGTGGGCCCATCTTGGCAAATCTCTGGTCTGCATGACTCGATGTTCTCATTTGATGTTACTTGACCAAATGATTATGAGAATATCCATGTTGATGTATATATCTTGTTTAAAATAAAAAAGGAAAAAAACAAAAGACTCCACAAGTGAGCATTGGTTTTTGTGGCCCGAACCCTTGAATATTTGGGCTTCATTTCTTTCACGTATTTGTATCCATTCTTAAGTATTTCACAGGTTTTTAGAAATTCGGGTTTATGTCCAGCAACATAACCATGAACTTACCTTTTTCCTTCACGTTGGTGAGATCTTTTATTTTTCATGCATGAATCCATGTAGTGTCGTACTCACATTCATTGAGGACAATGCATGAAGTAAGTGTGGGAGGGTGCTTTACGTTTGTATATATGTGGAGTCTAATCTTTTTTCATTTTTCCTTTTGTTTTCTTTTGTTGGTATTGTTAGGGTGATGATAGTTTGATGCATTTAATATTGATATATCTGCCTTTTATGATCCTTGAGTGACTTATCTTCTTTTGCTTTCCTAGTGCTTAAAAATTTTCACATTTCTTTCAAAATCTTCATGTGTTTGTGAAAGAAAATGGTTTGTGGGTTTTGCATGTGTTTAGCATGTGCAAAACCGTTGAGAGGCAAAGTAAAAAGAAAGTTCCCAAAATTGTCTTGAACATGATGCATTAGGATATCTAGTATACCGACTTTAGGGCTTATATAGTCGTGAGGATGCACCCCGGTTTTCCCTCGGGGGGTGAGTAATCATGGGGTTTCAGTACTCAAACAACTAAACAAGTCCACCCTGAAGTTAGTGAGTCAAATAATTCGTGTATGTTAGTATAAGGAAGTTTGTCATTGTTAGGGACCCTTAAAATCTTCTAATGAAACTTTAAGTGTAGGGGTTTTGGTTCCCATGTAGATAAAAATAAATAAATATGTGGTGTTCTCTCTTCTCGCACGGCTCCTACCACTCGGGAAATTAGGTCATCTAACTTGGGATGCACCGACCGAACTATCGTTACACGGGTGGTAGGGATCGCCCTATGTGAAGATTTGGGGGAAGGTGTACGTGATAGTGTAAGTCCTCACATGCAATGATGCACGAAACCCGACCCTGGGAGAATCAAACACCAAAATGTAATGCTCCAAAGAAAGAAAGAAATGTTGAATGAAGAAAAGAAAAGAAAGAAAGAGTGAAATAAGAACCTTATTGGACTTTACACAATGTATCACTTTAAGAAGTTAAGGTTTCCTATGTTTTTCACTTGAGTCCTTAATTAACTTTCACGAATGATTCATTAGGCTAGGTATGTGGACTGATTACATATATAGAGTCAGCCCGTAGAATTACCGCGTCGAATGATCGACGAAAATGAGTCCATCGAGTCGTGTTGCTAGGTTGAATAATGCATCTTTGTTCAGATTTTGTGGGTGTATCCGCTGAAATCCCTCGGGAGACAATACTCCGCCTCCTTGGCGACAGGTAGGTTTAACGGTTTGTTGCACATGGTAAGTGCAACCGTGATTCCTACGAAAGTGAGTTAGGATTGCCCTGTTTTACGAATAATTTTTCCTTTCTTTCATTTTTCTCTTTCTTTGTTTTGCTCAGGACTAGCAAAAGTTAGGTGTGGGGTTATTTGAATGACATCATATCATGCATATATTTGTGTTTTATATCCTTTATTTTTAGCCTAAGCAATGCTACATAATGAGTTTTATGTTTAAGTTTCAAGAATAAATAGGTTTGAGAAGAAGAGACTAAAAAAGGACATAAAAGCAAGAAAAAAGGCTAAGTTGCAATACTTATGAACTGAGGTGCAAGAGAGAAGGACCCGGATGTAAAACCAAAAGGACCAAAGAGAAAATCAATAAACTCCACACCATCATGAGGAGTATTCTGGAAATTAGATTCGGGTCGACACTCATACAACAGATCTGGATGCCCCACACGTAATAAAATGAAGCATTGAGAAATATATATGAATTTGTAGCAAATCGGACAAACAGTGAATGCCCATTTTTGTTCAATTCCAATGCGGCTTCTTGCGCTTGTTTATTATGTTGTTTTTATCCATTGGTAGGACTTTCATTAGTCCCACATTGGGGGATTGTCCCTGATTACCTTTTTCTAACACTATAAATAGAACTTTTCCTTCTTCTTAGTATTCACCCATTTGCTTGGTGTCATTCTCTCTACTTGGAGTAAAGCCTTGAAGCAAAACTCAAGTGGAGAAGAATGCTACTTGTAATGTAGTCATTTAATAAAATAAATTTTCATAATTTTGTTCTCACGTTGTCTCTTTTTCTTGCATGCTTAGCTTAATCTTGTTTTTTTAATCTTGGTCTAAATTAGTTAGATTGTGTAATTTTCTTTATATGAAAGATTTCATTATGTGTAGTGAGTAGATCCATCCCCTTTGGAGGGTGGAGATGATGTACATATATGTTGTGAAGTTTTGAAGTTTGATGATTTTTTGATTGTGTAGACTTGCATGTCTGTATGATCATTGGGGGTATTTTAAACATCTATATGTTGGGGGATTTTAATGGGTTTTTGTTTAATCATTTTATATACCGCAAGTGCACGGCCGCGTTGAAGCGGTGGCAAATACGGGTCGATCCAAAAGGAGGTGTGTAGACTCTGGTTTGTTCGAAGGCAAGTGGTAAAAGAGGGGAAGAAGTTGTGATTACACTATACTAGACCAACTACACTAAACGAGTAAGCATCAAACAAAGAAAACGAAAGCGAGGAAAATTGAAAGCTGGAAATCAGAAATGCAAACCCCTAAGGGGTGGAGTGTGTGCACGCACACATGTAAAAAGATGGTGAAGAATGCATTCTATAGGCACAAATGTAGGTAGTGTTTTCATGCATAGGAAGTGTCTAAAGGTTATGGCAAAAACCTATCAATCCATTCACTAACCTAGTTGATTAATATTCATATACACAAGTTGGTTATTTCAGAACCTAAACAAGCATGGGAGGTGTCTAAGATGTGTGGCAAAACCAATCAAGTGTAGTATTCTACTCTAACAAGCAAGCATACATTCACATTTATCAACACAATCAAAATATAAAGCATTCATATACATTCTTTAATGCATGTATGAACATAATCCACACCCCCAAAGGAGGATGGATCTACTCACTACACATTACTCTAACAATTAAACTAAAGAAGAAAAGAACTATTCTAACTACTTTAGCCTAGAATCAAAAAAATTAAACTAAGCTAAGCATGCGTAAAGAAACAACATAAGAACAAAACAATGGAAAAATTATTATATTAGATGACTCAAATTGAAGGTAGCATTCTTCTCCACCTTGAGATTTTGCTCCAAGGCTTACTCCAAGTAGAGAGAATGCCACCAAGCAATGGGTGATTACAATAGAAGATGAAGAATTTTATTTATAGTCATAGGAAAAGGTAATTCGGGACAATCCCCCAGTATGGGACTAAAGAAATACCAGAAATAGACTACATATACACTAATACACGCTCCACATAAATCTTAGCGAATCCGGACCAAACGTGACCGCTAATTAGCGGTCTACAATGTTCGGATCGCTCTGGATTTTCTTGTGAGCTTTTCTGGAAGGCTTTGTTTGTCTTTGATGCATCTACTTTGCTTGTTGGAGCTCCAACCCGAATAAAATTGCCAAAATACTCCCCATGATGGTGTGAAGTATTCTTGTTTACTCATTGGTTCTTCGATTTTACGTTCAGGTCCTTCGATCTTGCATCTTAGTCTTTGAGTCTTTCAACTCAATCCTTTTTCATGCTTTTAAGTCCTTTTATGACTCATCTCTTCAAACCTATTTATTTCTGAAATTTAAACATAAAACTCATCACGAGCATTGTTTAGGTGAAAGATAATGGATATAAGATACAAATATAAGCATGAAATGATGTCAATCAAATACCCCCACACCTAACTTTTGCTAGTCCCGAGCAAAACAAAGAAAGAGAAAGGCATACGAAAAACAAGAAATCCTAACTCACTTTCGTAGGAATCACGGTTGCACTTAGCACGTGCAACAAGCTGTTAAACCTCATTGTCGCCAAAGAGGAGGAGTGTTGTCTCCTGAGGGTTTTCAGTAGATATACCCACAAAATCTGAACAAAGATGCATTATTCAATCTAGCTACACGACTCGTTGGCTCATTTTTGTCGATCATTGGACGCGGTAATCCTACGGGCCAACTCTATATAGTAATCAGTCCACACACCTAGCCTAATGAATCATTCGTGAAGGTTAATTAAGAACTTAAGTGAAAGACATGGGAAACCTTAACTTCTGAAAGTGATACATTGTGTAAAGTCCATTAAAGTTCTTATTTGACTCTTTTTTTCTTTTTCTTCTTTTTCTTTGGAGCATTATATTTGTTGGTGTTTGATTCTCCCAGGGTCGGGTTTTGTGCATCATTGCCAATGAGGACTTACACTATCACGTACACTTTCCCCCAAATCTCCACATAGGGCGATCCCTACCACCCGTGTAACGGGTGTTCGGTCGGTGCATCCCAAGTCAAATGACTCGAAAGCACCAGGAACAAAGTCCCCTCAGACCTAAATTCCCGAGTGATAGGAGCCGTGCGAGAAGAGAGAACAACTACTCACTTATTTCTTATCTATACATGAACCAAAACCCCTACACTTAATGTCTCACAACAAGATTTAAAGGGTCCTTGACTACAACAAATTTTCTTATATTAACCGACACGAATTATTGACTCACTAGGTTCAGGGTGGACTTCTTTAAATGTTTAAGTGCTGAAACCCTATGATTTACTCGCCCCCTGAGGGAAAACTAATGTGAATCCTAACGACTCGATAAGACGTAAAGTCAGTAAACGAGATATCCTAATGCACCATGTTCAAGACAATTTTCAGAGCTTTCTTTTTTTACTTTGCCTCTCAACGGTTTTGCACATGCTAAACACACGCAATACCTCCAAAACCTTTTTCTTTCGCAAACACATGAAGATTTTGAAAGAAATGTGAAAATTTTAAAGCACTAGGCAAGCAAAGGAAAACAAGTCATCCAAGGATAATGACAAGCAGATATATCGATATTAAATGCGGCACACTAACATGACCCTGTCAATACACACAAAAGAAAACAAAATCAAAGGAAAAAGACTCGACTATATACACACGTAAAACACCCCCACCCACACTTACTTCATGCATTGTCCTCAATGAATGTGAGCATGAAACTACATGGATTTATGCATAAAAAAGAAAAGATCTCAGCAACGTGAAGTACAACAGGAAGTTCATGGTTATGTTGATGGACACAAACCCGAATTCCCTGAAAACCTGTTAGATGCTAAAGAAGGGATACAAATACGTGAAAGAAATGGGGCCCAAATACACGAGGGTTGGGGCCCACAACAATCAATGCTCGCTCATGGAATCTTTTATTGTACTTTTTTTTAACAAAACTATGTACAAAAATAAGTTCTCATCTACATTTGTCAAAGGACATCAAATGGGAATCTCAAAAGTGGGTCAATGCACTTGGAAAGGGAACATGACACCAAGTGGGGCCACAAAGCTCATGTTTGAGCCCCCCTCACAAAGAGCACAAGATGAAAGAAGTGGTACATGAATTGGACGCAAAGACATCTCATTCAAAGGATGAAAGTGAAAGAGCTTGAACCTTTCAAGAGTTTGGGAATAATTGCGTAATGGATGGAGAGTTTCTGCCGTTGCGGTAATGAAGTTATGATCGTCAATCCAAACTCTCCAAGCAATAGGCTGGTGGGTCGGAACAAGGTCAAGAACCTTGTTATGCCTGTCCGACTCACCAAGCGAACAAAAAGTGGGTCTCTTACCCAATGTATCTTCCAAGGAACTCCTAATACCCTCATTAGCAATGTAGTTGTTTGATGTTTCCTCATTTCCAAGATAATCAGGAACAATAGTGTGAGGAAAACTCTCATCAGGTCGTTTGAAATTAAGGGTACTAGGGAGCTCTTGCTCCACCAGAGGTGAGTCCTTAAGAGGCACAACATGAAGATCATGTGGCTGAGGGGCCACGGGACAAAAAGATGTGGCACAATCCTGTACCGACTCATAATGAAATTGGTCCATGTTGTTCTCAATTTGGATCGAATCCCCCACAATGTGATCGTGAATTGAAACCCCAAGTCCCTCAGACTGACAAGGAGTTTGACACAGAAATATTATGCTTTGAATTTGTGAATGTGGTGGTGGTTTGATATCAAAAGATGAATCCTCATGTTGACAAGAAATGTCACCCTCCTCACGTTTACTTAATTGTTGTGCAATTTGACTCACATACATTTCCATAGTGTGCAGGGAATCGTGATTGGACTTCAACACATTTTGAGTGGTTTCCATGAACGTTTGGAGGGCTTGTACTAAAGAATCAAGTTTGGGGTCAACTGTGAGGTTCATGTCAAAATTTTGGAAATGGATGGGTTGGGTGGTGATGGGCTGAGAATGAGTCCAATGATTGGTCGTAGGGTTTTTGTAGAATTCAGGATATTCAGAAAGAGGATACTGGGGTGGGAATGATGTATAAGAATTTGAATAAGAATTGTCTCCCCACGAATCCATCCCTCTCGGGTTGTACGCGGATGCGTAATGGTGATATTGAGCATTTTGGAAAAAGGTATGCTCATACTCAGGCTCTAGGGGAACATAAGAACATTCCCCGATAACATGACCACTCAACCCATACCAATCACACGGTACGGCTACTGGAGCCACCGGTGCACTCATGTTATCTACCACATGCATGAAAGAGGCCAAAGGTTCTTGCAACGTCTCAGTTGGAGAACCAACATACGATCCGACGTAACTAGATGATGGTCTAGAAGTCGGTGCCTCTCTCATATTACCCCAATATGAAGATTGCTCAGTCAAACAATGAAGATTTTCCCAACCATACGGGGTGTTTGTCTAAGGCACCCCAAGATGCATGGGTCCGGAGTACCTGAGAGAATTGTCCTGGTCCCAACAATGATATGGATGGTCGCCCATGTAACCATCCATCTCGACAAAGAACTCTCGAGTCGATTACTCTCACCACCACGAGGCCAAGCTCGCAAAAAGTGCTCGACTCGACCCTAAAACGCTAACAAAGAGTGTAAAGGGGAGGAGACTAGAACGTAGAAGTAGGTGAGAAGAACATGACTCAGAGGAGAAGGGAAGAATCCCTAGAGCTAGCGTGGGTAATGGGAGAAGGTAGAAGTCTAATCTAGCAAGCACGGCTCAAACAACTTAAGGCTATGGGTCCTTAGGCTAGACGACGCCTAACTTCGAGGTCACTAGTCTCGACACGCCTCACCTCCCTACAACGAAGACCACAATGCGTAGGAAGTGATACCAAATCCAGAGATCCAGTACCACCTACTATTGACAATGCAGGCGACGTCGATCAGGTCATGACGGTCTCAACTAGATCACTCTCCTAGTGCGTCCGAATTCCTTAGGGCCAATGTCTACTTACTTTTAGATTAAGGCTTTACTTGAGTGTGCTTTTTGGGGCTATGGGAGGTGTGATGAAATACCCCACCTTATCTTTGAAGACTATAGGTGATGCCCCTTAAAGATATTTTGAAATCTTAGGCTAGCAAGCAACTCACCAAACAAGCAGTCACCTCACTCTTGTCCCGATGCACCTTACTAACTAATGCATGCTTTAACCATGCATGAACGAGAGAATGGGTGCACGTACCTCACGCTAGTAATCGACAACAAGAATTTAAAGAAAATAAAAGACAAATGTGTGCAAGGTCTACAAATGATGCATGACCTAGATGGTAAGAAGTCTAATCTTTTGCTTTGAGTTTTATGGTCCAAGTTGTCTTAAAAGGGGAATTGATTAATCTGGGAGCTAACTACAGGTTGAAACATGACAAATTGAACTCCCAGACGACTACACTGAAACAACAAACCAGCAGAACAACATTAGGAGCAAAAGAAGTTCACCAGGCCACCAATTGGCGGTCTCAGACCGCTGATTGGCGGTCCAAAAGGCCATTCTATGCTCACAATTTCTCCTGGTGTGTCTTCTTGATACTGCAATGTCCCGTAAACAAAAATAAACTAAAAACAAAAGATTAAAACCACTCGAATCGTCCAA
This sequence comes from Triglochin maritima, assembly GCA_963682175.1. Classification (NCBI taxonomy): domain Eukaryota; kingdom Viridiplantae; phylum Streptophyta; class Magnoliopsida; order Alismatales; family Juncaginaceae; genus Triglochin; species Triglochin maritima. Next base: position 24,195,340 of record OY821789.1, read on the forward strand.
ACCAGAGTCTGGACGGAGCACCTCCCCGACAACGGCGCCACAAACTTGTTTAATCGTTTTAAATACCGCAAGTGCACGGCCGCGTTGAAGCGGTGGCAAATACAGGTCGATCCACAAGGAGGTGTGTAGACTCTGGTTTGTTCGAAGGCAAGTGGGAAAAGAGGGGAAGTAGTTGTGATCACACTAAACTAGACTAACTACATTAAACGAGTAAGCATCAAACAAGGAAAACGAAAAAGTGGAAAATTGAAAGCTACAAATCAGATATGGAAACCCCCTAAGGGGTGGAGTGTGTGCACACATGTAAAAAGATTGTGAAGAATGCATTCTATAGGCATAAATGTAGGTAGTGTTTTCATGCATAGGAAGTGTCTAAAGGTTATGGCAAAACCTATCAATCCATTCACTAACCTAGTTGATTAACATTCATATACACAAGCTGGTTATTTCAGAACCTAAACAAGCATGGGAGGTGTCTAACATTTGTGGCAAAACCCATCAAGTGTAGTATTCTACTTTAACAAGCAAGCATTTATTCACATTTATCAACACAATCAAAATATAAAGCATTCATATCCATTCTTTAATGCATGTATGAACATCATCTCCACCACCAAAGGGGGATGGATCTACTCACTACACATTACTCTAACAATTAAACTAAAGAAGAAAGGAAACATTCTAACTACTTTAGCCTAGAATCAAAAAATAAAACTAAGATAAGCATGCATAAAGAAACAACATAAGAACAAAACAATGGAAAATTTATTTTTTTAGATGACTCACATTGAAGGTAGCATTCTTCTCCACCTTGAGATTTTGCTCCAAAACTTACTCCAAGTCGAGAGAATGCCACCAAGCAATGGGTGATTATAAGAGAAGGTGAAGAGTTCTATTTATAGCCATAGAAAAAGGTAATCCGGGACAATCCCCCAGTATGGTACTAAACAAATACCAGAAATAGACTACATATACACTAATACACGCTCAACATAAATCTTAGCGGATCCGGACCAAACTTGACCACCAATTAGAGGTCTTGGACCGCTAATTAGCGGTCTACAGTGCTCAAATCGCTCTGGATTTTCTTGTAGGCTTTTCTGGAAGGCTTTGTTTGTCTTTGATGCATCTACTTTGCTTGTTGGAGCTCCGACCCGAATAAAATTGCCAAAATACTTCCTATGATGGTGTGAAGTATTCTTGTTTGCTCATTGGTCCTTCGATCATACGCTCAGGTCCTTCGATCTTGCATCTTAGTCCTTGAGTCTTTCAACTCAATCATTTTTCATGCTTTTAAGTCCTTTTATGACTCATCTCTTCAAACCTATTTATTTCTAAAATTTAAACATAAAACTCGTCACGTAGCATTGTTTAGGTGAAAGATAATGGATATAAGATACAAATATAAGCATGAAATGATGTCAATCAGTTTTGCCATAAGCTTTAGACACTTCCCATGCTTAGTTTCCTCATGTTTATTGACTGAAATTTCCTGTTGAATATGCTACATGTTAGTTATGTGTTTGTATCTGTGTTTGCTTGATTGATTGAAGAAACTATGTTTTGATGGGTTTTGCCATAAGATTTAGACACCTCTCATGATTAGCTTTGTTCTTCACATGAATTCATGATTTTTATGAGTCTTGCCATATCTTTAGATATTTCTCATGCCGAGCCTAATCTTATGACAATCATGTAGTAATTGTCGAACATTGTGTGAATGGATTGATAGGTTTTGTCACATCCTTACACACTTCCTATGCATGAAAACGCACACACGACACACATACATGCTTACGTGCATCATTCATCACTTATTTCATTTCACATATGCACACACTCCACCCCTTTAGGGGTTTCTCTTCTTGATTTCTAATCTTTCATTGCTTTCTTTGACATTTCTTAATTACTAGTTTAGTGTAGTTTAGCTTACTATAACCAAATCTCTTCTCCCTTTATTCTCCACTTGATTTCTGACAAACCAGAGGCTACTCACCTCCCCGTGGATCTACTTTTACTTGCCACTGCTGCATCGCGGTTGTGCACTTGCGGTAATTAATAAAATGTTTAAACAATCCTACATTTGGTGTCAGAGCATTGGTGCTAAATTTCATACACTTAACCATAATTTAGCATGACATCTTTATCTAATCATGTAAAGGGTTTATGCACAACTAGACCACCTTTTTTAAATTGGTCAAATTACGATTATTAGAAGAATATAATGAAAATATTCTTTATATCTAGTGACCTAAAGTATTGGATGTTTTTACAAAACCCCTACACACCCTAAGGAAGAAGAGTTAACCACCTTAACTAAGGATAAAATGATGGAATATGAAATGAATTCAACTATCATGAACATCATTTATTGTGGCTTAAATGAGGGTGAATATAAGAGGATTAGAGGTTGTGATAGTGCCAATGAGATTTGGCATAGATTACAAATGCATCATAAGGGAGATAGCAAGACCAAAGAAACTTGTATTAGTCTCCTCATGCATAAATATGAAATTTTAACTATGCAACCCGGTGAGAACATAAGCTAGACGAACACTCGCTTCACAGATATAACAAACTCTCTCAAGAATCTTGGAAGAAATTTCAATGAGAGAGATATGGCGAGAAAGTTCCTCCGGTCGCTCGACAACGAATGGGAAGACAAGGTTGTTGCAATTGAAGAAGCACATGATTTTTCCCAACTAAAGATGGAGGGCTTGATTGGAAATCTCATGGCTTATGAACTCTAAATGAGTCATCAAAAGGAGAAAGAAGCCTCCAAGAAGAATCCAACCTTGGCTTTGCACGCAAAATCCGATGAACCAAGGAGATGAGAGGAGAATGATGATATTGATGTCCTTGCCAGAGACTTCTTCAAGTTCCTCAAGAAAGATAAGGGATAAATGAAAGAAAGAAGAGAAAGAAGAAATGAGAAGAAGGAAAAAGAAAAGGAAAAGGAAAAGGAGAAGAGTGAAAATGAGAGAAGAGAAAACGAAAAGAAAAATGAGATAATGGAGAGAAGGAGAGAAAAGGAAAACAGTAAGAGGAGCGAAAAGAAGGAAGAAGCTCACATAGCAACTTGGGATGATTCTTCATCATCTTGATCATCATCTCCTCTTCAAAGTAGAAGAGAAGTTGTCCACACATGCTTCATGGCCATTGAAGATGAACAAAGTGAGGTAGGTTCTAACTCGTGTTCTACTACATCTAACTCTTCCTCAACTAGATTGCATTCTAGTCAAAGCTTTAGTGCTAATAATGACTCATACACACATGATGAGCTTCAAAGTGCATTTCATGAACTATTTGTTCAATATGAGATCATTTGTGAAACGAACAAGAATACTAGAAAGCAAATAAATGATCTTCAATGCCAAATTTAAACTATCAAGAATGATACAATTGTGGTGATTGCTAGACATGAAAAACATGCATTGGAACTTGTTAGTCTAAAAGCAACACCTACAAATGATGAACAACTAGATCTTAGAGCTTGTAATGTGCAATTAAGAAAAGATCTAGAAAAGTTTACAATGGAACGAAAATGCTTGACATGCTTTTAAGTAGTCAAAGACAATCACTATACAAACATGGTTTAGGATATAATGTCTCTCATGCTAAAAGCCATGTTACTTATACTACTTTGAATGGAAAGCAATTTTTTGTTAATCATAGTTCCTGAAGTGTAAGGGCTCCCAAAACCAAAATGATTTGGGTTCCAAAAGCTAATATTCAAGGACCCAAAGTTGTTTGGGTACCTAAATCTACACTTGTAGGTACCTAGAAGATGGGAGACCGGTAGTGACCGGCCAAGCTTGCAAAGTCAAATTCCAAGCTGATTGCACTATTGAGAGGAGGATGGAACCAAAACAATGAGGAATGCAAGTTGGGTAACATCTTTAATCCTCCTAAGCTCAAAGAATTGGATCCAATATGATAAATAAATGCTTAATTGTCATATCTTTTATATCAATCATTAATCAATTAGGATAAGCTTAATGCATATAATTAAGGGGGAGTAAGATGAAAATTAAGCCTAATTGATAGACCTATACATATTGATAGGGGGATCTTATTGAATATCTTCGTCTAGAGAGTAATGAAATGCAAAATTAAGGGAGGGAAAAAGTCATTACATTAAAATGTGGGTGAAGAAATTAGATATCTCATGAGCATATTTGTTTTAATATTTGATTGATGTCAAAGGGGGAGAAGAAACATTGAAATTTGGAATAATTGAACAAAAGCTATGCATATTCATAGGGAGAGCATCACATATGCATACTTTACAAATTTAAATTTCAAGTATTAATAAATAGGTTGTCATCATCAAAAAAGGGAGATTGTTGGCTGATTGATTCGTTTTATATTAACCGCAAGTGCACGGCCGCGTTGAAACAGTGGCAAATACGGGTCGTCCACTGGGAGGTGTGTCGACCTTTGGTTTGTGCGAAGGCGAGTGGTAAAGAAAGGAGAGAAAGGTTGATTACACTAAGATGCAAAAGGAAATGAAAGATAAGCAATAAAAACTAAACCGCATAGGGGTACAGAAATAATGTGAATAGAAAGATGTGTGTGTGTGTGTATGTTCAATTAAGCTCCTCACAACATGTAGTGCATGAAATCATAAAACTACATCCAACTTTGCCTCCACATGAATTAAGATGAGACTACATCATTAACACATACAAGACAATAATTGGAATGAAGCTAAATGAACTCATGTATAAAGACTAGACCCTACTATGCCTCAACATGAATTAAGATAAGGCTACATCATTAAAACATACAAGTCATTAACTAAGGTAAAGGCAACAAGAGTACATACACTACTAATTGTGTTTCCAATATTAATTCCATCCATATCCTAACCTTATCATTCCCCATAAAATAGGTCCACTAATCAAAGCATAAGCTAAGCTTCATTCAAGAGCATTAGCATATCAAAGATAAGAGTGAAAACCCATTAGATGGTTATGGAAATCATATAAAGCTCAAGGGATTAAGATAACACACACATAATACACTACATGATCATATCACATATTTCTCCACCCCCCAAATGGGGATGGATCTACTCACTACTCATTACACTAACTACATTAACAAAATGAAACATAATACTGAAATGAAATTAATCTAAGCAAGCAAGAAACATTAAAGAGACTAAAAGAACATGAGACTAAAGAAACATGCAAGACATGTAAATTTAAATTAACTAAGCAATGAAAAAACTAAAGCAAACAACAATTAACTACAAAACTTCTATTATTACTCACTCCAAATTACAAGCAGCCCTTCCTCCACCAGAGTTTTTCTTCAAGGCTTCACTCTTAGTAGGGAAGAAGGCCACCAAGAGAGAGATGGATACAATGGAAGGTGAAGAGTTCTATTTATAAGCATGGAAAAAGCTAATCCGGGACAATCCCCCGATGTGGGACTAAACCAATACCAAAAATAGCTTAAACAAACATTAATACAAGTCCAGGAGAAATCTTAGCGGATCTGGGATGACCCAGACCACCAATTGGCGGTCTATAAGAACCAGATCCGTCTGCTTTTTGTGTTGGGCTTTGCTTGAAGTATTTCTTGGTCTTGGATGCATCTACTTGGTTTGTTGGAGCTCCGACCCGAGTCGAATTGCCAAAATACTCCCCATGATGGTGTGGAGTTTCCTGTTTTGCTCTTAGGTCCTTCGGTCTTACGATCAGGTCCTTCTCCCTTGCATCTTCGTCCCCAGGTCTCACAATTAAGTCATTTTCCTGCTTTTGGGTCCTTTCATGGCTCTTCTCTTCGAACCTCTTTATTCCTGAAAACTAAACATAAAACTCGTCACGTAGCATTGCTTAGGTGTAAGATAATGGATATAAGATACAAATATGAGCATGAAATGATGTCAATCATTGGATTTTTTGCCTTAATCCATGTTTTGATGATTTAACTAACTTAATCTTAATCATAATCAAATGTAGAGTAGCACACATTATGCTTAGAAGATATATTGTATTGTGTTAATGAATGATCAGTTATAATATTGCAAGTGCACAACCACGATGAAGCGGTGGCAAGTATGGGTCGAGTCCATGGGAGCGGATGCCAGTCGGAATCTTCCATACTCGTGTAGGAAAAGAAGACAGAGAAATGAGGTCAGATTAAACTAGAAAACAAACGATTAAAATAAACCCCTTAGGGTGTAAAGAAAGAATGCGGAAATAAAAATATGTGTACTTGTATGTGTTCATTTGTGCTCATTACAACATGTAATACATGAAATGCATAAAACCAAATCCAACTTTGCCTCCACATCAAATAAGATAAAGCATTATTATTAAGACATACAAGACAATAACTGAAATGAGGCTAATATGAGCACATGCATTATGACCAAACCCCATTATGTCTCCACATGAAATAAGATGTAACACAATCATTAAAACATACAAGACATTAATAAGGATGAGGCCAACATGAGCACATGCATGCACATCTCATGTTTCCTTCTTCCACTCCATCCTTATCCTCACCTCATCATTCCGCCTAAAATATGCCCACTAATCTAAGCATCGCTCAAGAGCATTAGCACATCAAAGATAAGAGTGAAAAATCTCATTAGATGGTTATGAAACTCATGTGAGGTTCAAATGTTAGGATTAAAACACACATAATACATCACATAATCACATCACCTTCTTCTCCACCCCCAATGGCGATGGACTACTCCCTACTCATCTCTAAACTCAAGAAAACATAAAAACAACATAAACCCATAATGGAAATGTAGAAAACTAGATTAAACAAATAACAAACATAAAGGAAATTGCATCAAATGGAAGCCATCAATATAAAGAACAAGAACAAAACTATATTGAAATGAAAGATTACAAGGTTATTACTCCACACCACTAATTAAGAAATTAGAACCTACTCTAATAAACATGAAATAAAACCTACTCCACTAAACAAGAAAGGAAACTAATCTAAGGAGGAGAAGGAGGAAGAAGAAGAAGAAGAAGAAGAAGAAAAGAGGCATTAAAGTCTATTTATAGAAAATTAGAGGATTTGGATGGATCTGGGCATAATTGCACGATTATAACTTTGATCTGGATGTTGCATATTTCTCTAACCCAACAACCCGACCAACGGGCAAAATTGTGGCTGAAATGCAGGAAAATGATCCCCCAATGCCGCGTCATAATCCACCACTGATGGATCAAATGGCCCCGAACAGCCTCTACTTTCTCCAGCAGGTTAAGTTCAGTGTTTACACGTGGGGTTGAGCTCTGCTCCATTGTCTCGAGCCGATTTGATTTTAATTGTTGATTTACTCCTCAAGTTATGGACTTTTGTGACACAATATATTTCCTTACACTTTGGTCTCTCCGGGTTTTCACTTGGGTCCCTCTGCATTTTCAGTCGAGTCTTTGAGCATTAAAAATAGATCCAAAAACCTTCCAAATCAGTCAATTCTTCTTACATTAATGTCCTTTTCTCTGTCTTTGTCTTCTTTATTGTGTAAACCCTGAAACATATCAAACAAACACTTGAGTAGTACAAATATGGGGTAAAATAAAGGATATATAACATGAATGCAATGTATGATATGCTACTAATCAGCTAACATCTACAGGTGCTCAAGACTCAAGGAAGAATGGAATGAAGTCAAGACATGTAATCAAGTTAATTGAAGACATATAATTTTACTTGTTTTTTGTGTCATAGGAATTTATGCTAACTTGAGCATACAATAGTTAAAATCAATTCACATAGACCCTAGGGAACCTATAGAAGTCACTTACAAAATTCCATATCAATCCGACTTGAATAGGAAACCCAATTCCATAGGAAAACAAGGCTGTATAGAACTATCTATAACCAAATGGTCGACCGATAGAGATACGGCCGACCGGTTGACTAGTGCAACTTTAACCTTGGTTCGGTCAACCAACTTTGACCTTCTAGTCAACCGCTATTATTGTTGTATTATACAACAGTTGTATTCGTATTTTCCCCTAACCCATAAAACGAATTTGTCCACCGGTCAACCGATTACCTAGAAATGGTCGACCGAATGTTGACACCAAAAGTTCATGTTATTATTATTTTCGGTCGACCAAACCTTCTTCATGTGTTCGACCGGTAAATCTTTAACCTTGCCAAGACCCCCAAGAATTGTCAACTATCCCATATTTGGTCAACCGTTCACTTAAGTTATAGCCCAAATAGGTTCGACCAGAGCTTAAAGTGGTCCTAACGTTTCCTTATTGTTAAGGACACGGTTGCCCGTTTAGCCTGTCTCAGTCGGCCGTTGTGGGACAGAATTGCTGAAATTTAATTTTTGATTTGTGTATCTTACACACAACTTAACCAGCTCTTCCCCAACGGCTATAAATCTTTAGGAGCTTATAAATAGAGGTTCACATACTTTAATTACACATCTCTCCAACTTCTATTTGCCTCATACACTAGAGAGAAATCTCAACTCCTAAAGTCCCAATCTTACACACTCCAAGCCTAAACTTCCACACCCTTGATGAAATCCTACTCATACTCAAAGTGTGCTCAAGTTAGAGAGTGTTTGGTCCACTCAACTTTGTTGTCAATGAAGAAGAGGCTTCGGTGAAAGCCCAAAGTGCCCCTCTCGGATTGTGAGAGGTGGAAACCAAGCTCGGCAAGGGAGTTCACAAAAAAAATTATTATGTAAAAGCATTATCTCACGGCCCAGAATGGGAAGAGGATAGTGAAGATGTAGGCAGAGCTCATGGAATCGAGTGGAGTTTGCAAGAGAGGAAGTAAGATCCGGTGGTGGATCCGAACCTCCATAAAATTGCCACATCTTTTTATGGTTTGCATATTGTTTTTCTATACTTTTTTTTATTGCTTAAATTCTGTTGCATCTTTGATTGAATCTAGTAAAGATTAGGCGAAAGTGATTTGATTATGGGTTAATTGAGTCGGTGCACCTCGGTGCATTGGGTTAAAATATTTGAGTGTTCAGGTGCACCACTCTAATTTCGAAAAAAATGGGTGCACGCGCTCAATTAACCCTTTGATTAATTAGGGTCATAACGATCCTACAGCAAAGTGGACATGTTTGTCATGCACAAGGACCCATCTGCAAATCAGGAAGAACCTATATGAAATCCAAAAGGACATGAATGCATGGAAAACATTTCGGGAGCAAAAATCCCTCAATACCATGATCTTGGTGAGTATTTGGACAATAAGACCAACCAGGCTCAAACCAGCGGACTAGGACTGCACCCCACATGTAAAATACATCACTTAAGCTACTGAGCTAGTTTGGGGTAGATCAGAACAATCTGATCCGCCAATGGTGGCTTTTGATCTGCCATTGGCGGATCAATTTGGTCCAAATCCCCTCAAATTTCAAACGCAGCTCGGACTTGCTTAATTGGGTGCACCAAACCTAGAAAAATCAATTTCAATGAATGGATTGCTCCCGAAATCATCTACACCACACTTTCTTCTATAAATAGCATGGTTTCTTCTTCCTTTCCTCTTCTTCTCAGCCTCCACTATTAGAATAGCTTAGGTCTACCCAATTTGGGCAGTACAGAAGGTGAGCTATGAAACTTGTAATGTTACTATTGTGCTAATCTAAAGGTAGATTTGGATTCCTCTTGTCATTTGCTTTCTTTCTATCCAGTTACTTTTTTATTGTGTATGTTAATTTTCTAGTTAGAGTTTTATGTCAGGTTTAATCTTAATCTCTTGCTATCCATGCTTGTTATTATGATTAGTGAGTAGATACACCCTATTTGGGGTGCAGATGATGTAGATTATGTGATGTGTTAGTGATGTGTTCTTCTTATCTTGTGTCATTTCATATGCTTAATGTAGATCTATGCATGTAACTTGCTAAAACTTGTATTAGATGGGATAATGGCCACACTAGATACGTGTCTCATGCTAGATCTAGAGTTTATCTTGTTTGCTTGTAAATGATCATCTTGTTATGGTAAATGGCTTGTTATTTATAGATGTTTGATTAGTAGAGAATGCATGAATGTATTGAATTGTATGGATGGTTAATTGAGGTGCTAATGTCTACATTAGGTACTTAGTTCATTCTTGAGAACCCAAAGTGCATCTTAACTTCATGTTTAACTATATTAGTCATGTATTCATATAAATGTAGTTGATGTTAATTAGACTCCACACTAGTTTCTAGTTGATTTCACCTACTTTACACATTTGTGACTCATGTAATCAAGAATCACTCACACACAAACATACCTACACACCTCCACTCCATGGGGGTTTAGTTTAATTGTTGATTAATTCATCGTTTAGTGTAATTAGTTTAGCGTAATCCCATCATTCTCCTCTACCTTCCCACTCGAGTTTGGTAGTCACAACAATACTCACAACTCTTTGAGGTTTGACATGTATTTGCCACGACTTCACCAACGTCGTGCACTTACGGTTATTAAAAGCTTCAATCACACGTTCCTTGTTCACATGTACTAGCAGTTTGTAGTGACAGACATGCAAATGTGAGCACTTCACATTCGGTCTCCCTATTTTACCAGGTTCAATTGTACAGACATGCATACAAACCTATATTTATCCATATTCCTATTGTAAGTATTGTCCAGATCGTGGCAACATCACAATGACCCCTCCCGAAACAGAAAGACCTTCTGGTCATCCAAGATCAACGTGAATCCAAAATGAGATGGACAAAAACTCTCGAAGAAGGGCAAATGTGTGGGAGATGTGGCGGAATAGGTCATAACCGAAAGCGATGCAAGGAACCTATATAGCAAAATCGTTTCAATAATTTGTATCTAACTATTTTGTAAGACTTTGGATAAATGTTTGACTTGAATGTTTTTAGGATTTTATTAAATGTAAGACTTGAATTAATGTGATGTATTTTATTATGACTTATTTTTTTATGACTGCAATTTTTAATGACTTCAATGTTTTGCAACACTTGAATGTTTTTTAATATTTCACGTGTTATGTACAGATGGAGTTTGGTGGATCCAGTACCGATATAGTTAAAGGCAGTTACACTTTACAGGGTCTGATTGACAGTTCAGTGTTGGTTCTGCAGGCCAACCACAAGTCTAACTTGTTTAAAGATTTTGTAAGCATTTTACTACTTTTAAATAAAAAAATTGTATGTATGTGTTAAGGTTCTGACATGTATTTCAATTTTTGCAGAAGGATCCCGAGGGCGTAAAATGTGTTGAGCATGAATCCAAGCTCAACGCTTGGTAGCTCACTGATGAGAGGATGTGGTTTCTACTAGATATGACAGGGTTTGACATAATCACTCGGCTTGGCCGTGTTCAGGGTGACCATTCTTTGTTCGGGGTGATGGTGGAGTGTTGGAGACCCGAGACTCATTCGTTTCACCTGCGACATGGTGAGATTACTTGTATATTGCTTGATTACAGGCTTGCACGTAAACGGTTTGCCGATATTTGAGTCCTAAGAGTACGTGTTGTCAAATGTCTGCAAAGATTTATTGGGTAAGTGTCTAGAGGACATCGGTTGTAAGGGTTCCATAACTCTGGGTTAGTTGAAAGATCAGTTTCAAGAGTTGCCGAAAGATGCTTTTTACGTGATAGTTACACGACAGACCAGAGCGTTCATTCTGTTCCAACTTGGATGCAGTATTTTGTATGATAAAAGTGGCACAATGATTCACTTGAAGTACCTGCCTTTGATCAGAGATTTGGCCATCGTGTCGATGTACAGTTGGGGAAGTGCGGCTTTGGCCAAATTTTATAACAATTTAGACGAAGCTTTCTTGATACTAAGCAGACATCTATGCGGTTTTCTTACATTTTTGCAGTTGTGGTGCTTGGAACATTTCCACATTGGGAGGCCGAGTAAGAGTAAATTGTTAATGTACCCAGTGGACGAGAGAGCACCACGAGGAGCCCGTTGGAGATGACCTTGATCATTCAAGGGAAGTGCCAAGACGACGACACTTGATTTTTATCAGAATGAGCTCGACGTGCAGGAAGTTGACTGGGTCACCTGGGATCCTTATGAACATTTGGATCTTAACTAGTTTCCACCACTATGTACAAAAGGTTCGAAGATATGGACAAGTCGTACATGGCTTATACATTTCAGGAAAGTGGTTATGCATTGTCCAAACCGAGTGATGAGTCAGTTCGGTCTACCACAACACATTTCAGAGCCGATGGAGAGACATGTAGTGAAATCTGCTCAGGGGAGAGTAGACAAGAATTGTGATGGATTTCGTCCCATGCTTATCTATATATTTTTACAAAATTTATACATGTAAGCAAGATCGTTTTCATATTTTCAACAATTTTACGTACAAAACTTCCTAATTGTATTTCAATATATATAATATACTAATTTATATTTAAATACATAGATTGGATCATACCTAGGGGATTATCAAATTCCTTTTACCAATCGGAAGTCGGTTTGCACGTTGGATTGTCTCGGAATCACCTCCAAGTATTCACCAAACTCTAAATAAGATTAGAGAAATTGAATCTAGTCAATTAATCTCTAATGTGAGGTTAGAATCTACTTAATAACCCCTTCTATGCTCCAAAGAAATTAATCTCCTGTACACAATTAAAACTAAGATAATTTCGGATGGAATGATGGAGAAAATATGGAGGAGAAGAATTTTTGCATTCATGTAAACAAGGAATGGATGAGGGACCTATTTATAGAGTTTCCTCTAACCCACATCATGTGCAAACTACTTACACATGATCCCTTATTAATCTCTCCACTAAACCACATCATGTGCAACCCACTTTGCACACGATCTCTTGTTTATTTCTCCTCTCATCATCCCATAACTACATTTGACCAATTGAAACAATTCAACCCATGATCAGAAAATTTCTCTTATTAATTCTGGGAAAATCGTGAGAAAATGGTCGACCGTTTTCCCACTGTTTTTGCCTCTCACAAATTTTGGATTAGCATCCAACAAAATTTGAGCTTTGGGGTTTTAGCACATTTATATGTTATAATGATGCGGACGATATTATATCATGTAATATAGTATCATAAATAATGTCAAAATATTATTTATACCCCATAATATATACATCTCATACGAATTTATTTGTTATTCTAACCATGTCGTTATTATGACATATTGATTTTATTAGTTTACCACATGTATATTATTTCATAACACATGAAACTTAATACATCATATAAAATATAAAATTACACCTCTTGTTTCCTAGTATTCTGGTGTGACCGATAAGAGGATCTAAGTTATGTTGGCAACGATATTAAACATTTAATATCATAAACTATAATTACACATTTAATATCAGAAACTATAAGCAGTATCTAGTTACACATTATAGTTACCCAAATAACAAAGATGTTTTGTTCACTCGAACTAAACACGATCCATTTAGTGATTTGTAATATATCATTTGTGTCTATCCCTTGCCTCATGATATTAAGAATATTATACAAAGTAGAAATGCATCATCTTTGTATTATATATTATTTTCTTGATCTCTCAAGCAAATTATAAATATGTAAATATACATAAGTTACATTGTGCACATTATAACTTTGTTTTATCATGGGACCAAGCAATATCAACACTCAAGTAAAGAGGGACAATGATAATCTTTTGACATATCACATTTTCCGACACAAGTCATAACCAACTATTATCTTTGTCACTATACTCAATGACAGCTTTTGATAATAATAAAATTATACACTTTTCATGTGAAAAGATATAGGTCTCATATCTTAGGATTCAAAGACACAATGAACATTAATGACACAAACACAATTCAATAATGTTTCATTTGTTAGGTCAATTCAATACATGAAAGAAACATTTTACATTTCATGTACTCATGTTGTTAAATACTTGTAGAGCTACAATATCCTTTAATCAACATGACAATCTTAACTCGGTAATGAATGTCCCATGTTAATCACCATGATTGTGAATTACCTTTGATTATCTAAACCATTATATTTTAGAGCTATACGGTTAAGGACCAAGAACATCTTCATTAACACTTTTAAAAGACTAATACATTAATCAAGGAACAAATTTTTTATACATTCAATTCATAATAAAACACATATAAAAGTAAACTTTTAGAACACATTACTTTCAAATTGTTTGGTGGAAAATCATCGATTGATCGAGCATTGGTCTCATAGAAGAGATCGTTTACAGTTTCAACGACCACTGCTAGCTACAACTCCTGAAGAGAGTACACAATTGTATATGGAATGGTACGGGAACATCACGGTACGTTGGATTGTTCACCACAGTTCGGGTCAAAATCCGAACTTGTACAAACCACGAGCAGGTAGTGACTAAGAGATGGTATGATCTAAACCTACAATTCAACACTAACGATGTTTTTAAATTGTGTTTCATGTTTGTTTAACGTTTAAATTGTTTGTAGGTGCATCAAGTTTACGAGTTCCACAAAGAACTCCATAAAATCCATGAGGCAATAAGAGATCATAAGATAGGCTCTTCAATGACTACAAAGTTGAAGGAAAAAATGAAGGCTTGTCTCATGTGTTTTGGTGCTGAAAAACCCACTTTACGGTTTAGTCACGACCGCGTAGTAGAACAAAATGATATTGCTATTCCACATACATACGACAGTGGTGATGGTGGTCCGACTTAGGATACGGAAGAGGCAGGAAATGTGGCACGAGGTGGGGGATGCAGCCTAGGGAGAGAATGTGCTCAGGTACATCTTAAAAAGAAGAAGAGATTGAGGGGTCACTTAGGTTAGATTGAGTGAACCAATTGGTTGAAATGTGACTTTTTTATTTATTGCTATAATATTGAACGAAATTACTCTTTTAATGATAGTTTCGTGTGTGATTTTGAATTGTTTCTTCTGTGTATGCAAATTTGATTGTACTAATATGGTGGTCATGTGATGTATGTCTTTGAAATTTTTTCTTAACAATAATTGACTTATTGTCGAGTGAATGATTGAGTCACAAAATAGTCTAACAAGAACTTGGCAAATGCAGCGCCGAGTTCCATATACTTGAAAGCAGCAACACCATTGCCAAGTTCATGTATATTGAACTTGACAACCACATTCCCGAGTTCTATATAATAAACTCAGCAACACTAGTGTCGATTCCTGTTTTGAAGAACTCGGCAACAGACACTTAAAATGCCGAGTATTTTTTAACGGAACTCGGCCTTTGACATGCCGAGTTCTATTTGTTCAAATTAGACTCTGGTCCCGCTTCACACCCTCCTAGGTGTGGCAAAAAATTTTTAAGTGTTGGAACTCGACGGCAACAATACCGATTGTCTATGAAGAACTCGACGTTCTCAACACCAAGTTCTTCAAGGAATTTTTTTTCTACATGACTCGACGTGTAAGACGCCCAGTTCTGTAGATACTAAAAAAACCGCCGCCGCCACGTAGCGGGTTAGGTTCGAAAATTATTTTGTGGAGAGGTTTACTTTGGGAAAAAATTAAAAATAATATTATTTGGGAATTTTTTCCTGAAAAGGAAAGATGTGCACCTACTTGTAGTCCTGCAAATCTAAGATTCAAATTTATGTTGCAACCTCAACGTTTCTTTACTTTTGTTTTTGATTTTTTTTTTGTAGAAATATAATTTGTAGAAATATAATTTGTGGAAATAATGATATTGCAACTCAACGTTCAGATTCCTAATAAACTGAAAATGTAAATACCAAAAATAGAGCAACAATAATTTGCATAAATAGACAAAAAATAATTTAAAATTCACAAAGTAACTTGTGCATTTTTTGTTCAAAACACAAATCAAATAAGAGATCGACTAAGCCATTGAATGGAAAAAGCGTTTTACTATATGCACATAATATGAAAGTTAATAAAATAGTTAATGACAGACAATAAAAATATGTAATTTATAAAAATAATTAATACAAAAAATAAAATATATTGCCATTGCAAAGAGATACAATTGTGCAGTAAATAAAACAATATTTGATGCATTATAAAAAAGATAGGTCATAAAAATAATTGGTCCGGTCAAAAAATATAAAAAACACTTACAAATAGAAAACAATATTTAAATTGGCTTTGCCTTTGGTCTTTAAAAGAAAAGTACGAATTAAAACATTAAAAAATTCAATTGAGTTCATAATGTCAAAAAACTACCAAAAAATAACTACATTCAATCATCCTAATAAAAAAGAGTGCACATATTCTATGTTGCGCGTTTGTTCAAGAAAAGAGTAACTACATTAAAGGCAGGTTTGTTTTCCTAATCTATGGTGAAAATTGCACGTTTCTACTTGTAGTTGTTAAAAAATATTTACATCCTCCTATTGAAAAGCTTCAAAAAAGACAATTCACAAGTTGACAAATTCAAACCCTTAGATTAAAATCCAACGATTTCTCTTTGGCAACCTCAATTATTGACTATTATTCAGGTCAACCTTATCTGAAAATTCACATATAATATATATATATAAGAATTATCCGGTGCAACAAAACATTTTGTGAGAACTCTAATCTCGATCTTCAATTTTCAATCTATTGGTCAATAATAAAACCACATTTTGTGGGCCCTTCCATCCATATCTAGTTCTATTCAAGCAATCAAAAATACAGAGAGATTTTAAGAACCCCAAATATATAGGAAAACTTTAGGAATAATCAAGTTTGCCTTTGTTGAAAATTCATCTTAATCCATCCTAGTTGGCAGCCAAGACATCAAAGGTGATGAATCGTCAAATTGGAAGATGAAAACATGAGGAGAAGATGAAACAACACAATGCATTGTAATAATTTGATTTTAATAGTTTTGATTGCTTGTCATTAGCATAGATAGAAAGCCAAAACTCTTCTTTTATTTAGAGGGAGTCTAAGAGTCATTTGTAATGTTATAACTAGCATACAAAGTCATGTATGTAAAAGTGTGAGAAGTGCAAAAAAGATTAGAGAGTACAAGTTTGGTCTTTCTCTTCTTGTCTTCTACCTCCACCACAAATATCGAGATATGACCACACTTTAACTCCAACAAATTGGTATCAGAGTCATGTCCAGCTCCTACGTGACATCGTTTGGTCAAGTTTTGTTGCCCCGCTTGTCGAAATCAAATTACGACAATTGACGTATTCAGATGCACGCACTATTGGGAGTGCAAGATGCATGGGAGTTGATTGAGAACGACTTCGGGAAGGATTCAGAGGCCATGAACGCCAACCAAAGGAAGGTGGCAAAGGAGATGCTCAATAGAGATCAAGGCACAATGTTTCTTCTCTTTCAAGTGGTGGATGAGCCCAGCTTTGAGAAGGTTGCGGGAGCAAAGACGTCTAAGAAGACATGGGAAATTCTTGAGAAGAGGTATAAGGGTGCGTATTGTCTGAGGCAAGTGCGCCTCCAAGCGCTTCGAGGCAAGTTCAAAGCATGGAAAATGAAGGAGTCGGAAGGAGTGGTCGACTATATCACAAGGGTCTGCATGGTTGCAAACCAATTGAAAAGAAATGGAGAGGAGTTGAAGGAAGGGAGAGTGGTGGAGAAGATCTTGCGTTCTCTCACCGAATGCTTTGAAAATGTGGTGTGTGCCATCGAGGAATCAAAGAACCTCGAGGAGATGACGATCAACGATCTTGCTAGCTCGTTGGAGGCACACGAGCAAAGGAAGAAGAAAGGCACGATGTCTTGCAAGAGGCGTTGCAAGCGAAAATGCCACTTAAGGAGGAGAAATCTCGCAACGTAGATCGTGGAAGATGTCGTGACTATGGAGGTCGTTCAAATAAGAATGATGGCGAGTGGTTTGAGTGTGGGAAGCATGGTCATTTTGCAAACGAGTGTTGGTCGCAAAAGAAGATGGAGGAGAACTCCAACCGTGGTCACGGAGGCCGAACATCCAAGAAGGATGTTGAATGCTTCAATTGTGGGAAGCATGGACACTTTGCTTGTAACTATGGTCGAAGAAGAAGGTGGAAAAGAGTTTCAACCTTGTTGCCATGGAGGAGGATGCTCGCAGTGATGGAATAGCTTTGTTCGTTAGCAACGAGGAGGTGACCAATCATGTCATGCATGCTCAAGTTAATGACGAGCATAAGGAGGAAGACGAAGAAAACAAAGAAAAGAAGAGAGGACTAAAGGGCGGTGCCTCTCATGGTTGACAAGGAGATGAGGCCAAAGGTGAAAGTAATGTGTTCTAAAAGTTTTACTTTTATATGTCAATTATTATGAATTAGATGTGCAAACATATTTTTCCTTCATTATGGTATTCGTCTTTTTGAAGTGTTATGGAAGACGTGTTTGGTCCTTAACCGTAGAACTCTAAAAGATAATGGTTTGCATAAATCAAAAGTTATTCACAATCATGGTAATTAACATGGAACATTAATCACCGAGATAAGATTGTCGTGTTGGTCATCGATTGTTGTAGCTCTACAAATAATTGACGACACGAGTATATAAAAGAGGAAAAGATTACTTGTATATATTGAATAGACCTAACAAGTAAAACATTATAGAATTGTGTTTCGTGTCATTAATGTTTTACTGTGTCTTGGATCCTAAGATATGCGACTTGTATCTTTTCACTCAAGAAGTGCTTAATTTGATTATTGTCAAAAGCTATCAATGAGTATAGTGATAAATGCAATAGTTGGTTGAACATGACTCGTGCTGGAAAAATAGCTAGTGAAACGATTATCGTTGCCCCTCTTATTTGAGTGATGATATTAGTGGGCCCTTTGATAAAGAAAAATTATAATGTGCACAATGTAACTTGAGTTAAGTTACATAGTTATAATTAGCTTAAAGAGATCAAGAAATGAATATAATACAAAGGTGACACATTTCTACTTTGTATATATTCTTAATATCATGAGGCAAGGGACGGACACACGTGGTGCACTTACATCACTAAATGGATCGTGTTTAGTTCGAGTGGAACAAAGACATCTATGCTAATTGGGTAACTATAATGTGTAGCTGGATACCGCTTATAGTTTGAGATATTAAGTGTTCAATATCGCTGCCAATTTAGCTTAGATCCTCCTATAGGTCACACCACAAAACTGGAAAACAAGAAGCTTGATTTTGAGTTCATATGATGTGTCGGGTTTCATGTGAAAAATGAACACATGTGGTGAACGAATAAAATCAATATGTCATGAGAATTGACATAATTAGAATCATAATAAATACATATGAGGTGTGTATATTATGGGGTGTGATAATTTAATATTACATAAGATAATATATTACATAAGATATGAATTTGCTAAAAACCCCAAAAGATCAAATTTTGATGGAAATAAATCCAAAATTTTACAAAGGCAAAATTAGGGTCAAACACGGTGAACCGTTTAGGGTTCGGTCGACCGAGGTGTCTTCGTAACGGTCAACCGAACGGTGAACGGGTAAGCACAATTGATTGACCGAAATTGTCTGGAGTGTCTGGACAATTGGGTTCGGTCAACCGAGCGTGAACAGTCAACCGAGAGAAAATATCTTGGGACATTTTTGGTACATCGAAGGTGACATGGTCGTCCGATGAATGTTCGGCAGGAGAAATTTTGGTGGGTCAACGGTCGATCGGAGCAAGACGCGGATCGTCTAAATTTTTTCCGAGAATTTTTCTCGTGCATATTCGGTCGACCGTCTAGCTCACGGTCCACCGAACATGTGTTAAAACTGAATGGTTCGGTTAACCGACAAGAATTCTCGGTCAATCGAAAAGCATAATTTTTACCTGAATTATTAAGAGAATAATTAGATCATGGGTTGGATTAACTCCAGATTTAATTAAGCATCTTTTAGGATACTTATGTTGCAATTTGAGATTAATTTTAGGAGAGAATAAGCAAGAGATCATGACTAAGGAATTATTCTTGATAAGGATGTTTTGGGAGCCTATAAAAGGACCCCTTATCCTACTTATTTATGTTAATGCAAAAATTCTTTCTCTCATTAATCTCTTCCTTAATCTCCACGAAAATCTCTTAATAATTTTAAGTTTTGGAGATAGAAATCTCAGGAGCATAAAGAGGGGTTATTAGCTAGATTCTAAGCCTAATTAGATATTGATTGACTAGCTCATTTCTCTCTAATCTTGTTTAGAGTTTGGTGAACACTTGGAGGTGAATCGGCAGGCGATTCGACGAGCAACAGAACTCCGGATCTTCTGAAATGTTTTAGAGAATCGTTGGGTATGATACTCTATTCTTTGTTTTTTTTAATATGTATAGGAATGCATGATATTAGAAAAAACAAATACAGATAAGTAAAATCAATGAAAATATGAAATCGATCTTGTATGTTTGTATTAAAATTTTAAAATATATACATACATAGGGACAAGAAATCCTATAGTGGTATCAGAGCATTTAGTTCATATTTTCAATAATTAGACTATATAATTAATTTTAGGTTACCATCTACAATCGAAACAATTCATGTTCTATGTCTTTTTCGAGTTTTCCGATAGTTTTGTTGATTTAATTCTAATTAATTCTTTTGATAGTTTTAAATGTTTTGAAACACATCATGTGAATGTTAGAATTAAAATTTAGACTTATGTCTAATATATAAAATTTAGACTTATG
The DNA here is from genome assembly GCA_963682175.1 of Triglochin maritima. Lineage (NCBI taxonomy): Eukaryota > Viridiplantae > Streptophyta > Magnoliopsida > Alismatales > Juncaginaceae > Triglochin > Triglochin maritima. The sequence goes on from OY821789.1 coordinate 24,215,915, forward strand.
TCTAATATATAAAATTTTCGTTTTTAATTAAATGATTATTTTATAAGGAATCGACAAAACGGAAGACATATGTTTATCTTTCTTCAAATTTTTATTTTTGGAAATTGGATAAACAGCAGTTCAAATGTTTTGTGTTTTGAACTATGGATGCATAAAATCATTTTTAATGGATTTCAAATGATTTTAGAATTTTTTGATTTAGAGATGCATGATAAACTAAATCGAGTAATATATAGTATATGTACATGCGTTGCTCAAGTTCTCTAATACAGGGATATGTGAGTTTGTATGTTCCGATGAAGCCATGTGTGAGTGAATGAATGAATGTGTATGTTATTATTATTCAATCACAGGGGCTTATGTATATATGAAAGCCAAATTTCTATTTCTATGTATATGCATGCATATGAGAGGATTTTACATATGACTTGCACTAGACAATTTTCAAATTTGAGAGATGCATGTTTATATTTTTGCAATATCAACATCCATGGTGCAAGAGGAACACGCGGAAGAAGCGCAAGGATCAAGGATGCGGGAACATATAAACTCACACAATGTGTATGTGAATGGATATAATTATGTTTGTGTGCTTGACATGTATGTGATTGTATGGATGAATGTTAGGATGTGTATAGATGATAAATATGCATGATCACCTAAATTATAAAATCACACATAAATGTTTAAATTGTCCAACTAAAAATTAAGAGTATTTTTTTTCTTATTATCCACTAGCAGTCATCGATCGAGGGATATTCTGCTCGCCCTTAGCGGAAGATAGCTTCCTCCATGTTTGGGAATAGTGGGAGATATAAGGTTGTCTATTGTTGTGCCATGAATAGATGTACGAGGTTCGATTCACCCTCAGTGGACACCGAGTATATTTGTTTGTGAATACAATGGATAACGTATCTCGTATCAAATGAAATAAGTTTTCTTAATAAGACCCGGAGCCCTAGCTCGATTTTGAGAAAGAGAGTTTTTCTTACGAGTATTGGTCAAATTCCCTCTTAATTTAAACGACAAGAGTCATAAGAGTTTGAAAATGCAAATGTTGTGATATTTCGAAATGGTTATGCTTAGAAAAATGTTTTCTTACCTTGATTTAATAATATATCTGATAGCCTTTAGCTAGTTTATATTATAATTGATAAGTTCTTGAATTGCTGCATTTATGGACAATTTTTTTATTTGCGGTATTGTTTTTTTTTAAAATAAAATTGACATTAAATCCCATATAATTTATTTTGTAGAAATGTCGAATATTCAACCTATTGTGCAATCTATGATTGAAAAACATCCTTTGGCAAATGACGGCTCAAACTTCATAAGCTGGTAACTCAAGCTCAATATCGTGTTGAAGTTTGAGAAACTATCTCATATTTTGGATGGTGAAATCCCAAAATTAAATGAGAAGGCAACCGATAGCGAGAGAGAAGCAAAAGCCAAGTGGGAAGACCAAGAGAACCAGGTTCACGGTCTAATGTTGGCCTCCATGGATGACTCGCTTCAAGCGAAATACTTGGATTCAAAACCCAAGAAGACCATGGAAGTTTTAACAAAGATGTTCATGGATAGTGCTAGAAAATAGCGTTATAAGACCACCATCGCACTCAAAACGTGCCACATGGCGGAGGGAACATCGGTATCCATGCATTTTCTCACGATGCAAGGATACCTTGAGAAGTTGTCGAAGCTCTCTTCCCCGATGCCCGATGACATTACGGAAGATTTGATTCCTGGCTTTCTAGCCCCGTCCTACAAGGACTTCATTATGCACTATCATGTGCGTGAGAAAGGGGTGAGTCTTGAGGAACTTCACAACGCTCTAAAAATGGTTGAAGTTGACATGGGCAAGGGTTGGGACAAGCACGTCCTAGCCGTCCATGAGAGGAGCAAGAAGATCACCAAAGGTAAAGGCAAATTCACCAAAAATACGTCAATCAAGAGCAACGGAGTAGGAGGTGCTCGTGTGAGTGCCTCAAGGGGAATTCTTCGAAATCTACGACTCCCAACATGGAGTGCTTTCACTGTGGTGAAAAGGGACACATCTGGCCAAATTGCCCCAAGTACAAGGAAGACCTTGACAATGGAGTGATTGAACGTAAGCGCCCCAAAAGGCAAAAGGTATATTTGTTATTGAGATAAATTTAGCCACCTCTGTCCATGATTGGGTAATTGATACCGGATCTTGTGCTCACATAATTTCTAATGTGCAGCTACTAAAGGATAGGAAGGAACTCGTGAAGAACGAGATGATTTTGAAGGTCGGAAATTGTGCGAGCGTTGCTGCGATTGCACAAGGTTCTGTGGAGCTTCAATTATCTAGTGGTTTAAATTTATGTTTAAAGAACGTTTATTATGTGCCTTCGGTTATCAAGAATATTATTTCTGTATCATGTTTGGATATGGATAATTTAATATAAATATTTTATATTCTTGCTTGTCTATATCGAAGAATGATATTTTCTATGCAAATGCATTTGTGAGAAATGGTCTCTATTTGATTGAATTGAATAATATACAAATCTTAAACATCAATAACAAAAGACTTAAAACTACTCACGTGAATGATACACTCTTGTGGCACTACCGTCTTGGTCACATAAATGAAAAATGCATCAAGAAATTGCAAGAAGCTAACTTTCTTGGTCAACTTGATTTAAAATCATTGGAGACGTGCGAGCCTTGCCTAATGGGCAAAATAACCAAGAGGCCTTTCGAAAAGAAAGGACAGAGAGCGAGTGACTTGTTGGATTTGATACATTCCGATGTATGTGGTCCAATGAGTACTAGTGTGAGAGACGGTTTTAGGTACTTCATTACGTTCACGGATGACTATAGTTGTTATGGCTATATTTATCTAATGAGAAACAAAAGTGAATCCTTTGACAAGTTCAAGGAATTCAAGAATGAAGTAGAGAACCAACTCAACAAGAAAATCAAGACTTTACAAACGGATCGTGGAGGTGAGTACTTAAGTACCGAATTTGACTCATTCCTAAAGGACTGTGGTATTGTATCACAGCTCACCCCTCCCGGTACACCTCAGTGGAATGGGGTATCCAAAATGAGGAATATGACATTACTCAAAATGGTTCGATCAATGATGAGTCAAGCTGAATTGTCGCTTTACTTTTGGAGTTATGCACTAGAAGTTGCGGCTTACACACTAAATAATGTTCCATCCAAATCCGTAGAGAAAACACCTTATGAGCTATGGAGTGGTAAAACACCTAAGCTCAATTTTCTCAAGATTTGGGGTTGTGAGGCCTACGTCAAGAGATTGATGTTGACCAAACTTTAACCAAAAGTGGATACATGCTTCTTTATAGGTTATCCTCGTGAGACAAGAGGATACTACTTTTGGCATATAACCTCCAATCGAGTGATTGTAGAGAGGGATGTCGTATTTCTAGAAAAGGAATTTCTGGAAAGAATAAAAAGTAGTGCGAGTAGAGTTGTGCTTGAGGAGACTCAAGATTCAAGATCATGAAGGCTCAACCGAGGTTACTTTGGTCAGTGGGAGCGTGAGTGAGAGACTCTTGCAAGAAATTGTGAGAGAAACTCAATCTTCCCCACCTAGTGTACGTTCGAGAATCAAACACGAACCAATTTTGCAAGAAATTGTGGAATATGTTTGAGTACACGTAGAACCAAAAGAACTTACAAGGTCAACGAGGGAAAGGAAGAAACCCGATATGTATTTGGGACTTCATGAGATTATGGTACTAGATACCGATGATCCCTCGACCTTTCAAGAAGCAATGGAAAGAAATGACTCCAAACTATGGTTTAAGGTCATCGAATCCGAAATAGAATCCATGTATCATAATCAAGTGTGGAACTTGGTTGACCTTCCTCAAGGGGAAAAAGTCATTCAAAATAAATGGGTTTTCAAGAGGAAGATGGACATGGATGGGAACTTGACAACCTACAAAGTGAGGCTTGTAGCAAAAGGTTTCACTCAAGTTCAAGGAATTGACTATGATGAAACTTTTTCACCGGTTGCCATGTTCAAGTCTATTCAGATTATACTCGCTATTGCCGCATTTCATGATTATGAGATATGGCAAATGAATGTCAAAACGACGTTCCTTAATGGGAACTTGGAGGAGGATGTGTACATGGTACAACCTCAAGATTTTGAAGATCCAAAGCATAGTGAGAAAGTATGCAAGCTTCAAAGATTCATTTATGGATTAAAGCAAGCATCAAGGAGTTGGAACAAGCACTTTGACGAAGAAGTCAAAAAGATTCACTTCGTCCAAAGTAAGGAAGAACCTTGTATATACAAGAATGTTAGTGGGAGCCACATAGTGTTCTTGATCTTATATGTCGATGACATACTCCTCAGGGGAAATCATATACCTTTGCTTGAGCAAATGAGAAGTTTATGAAATCTGCATTTTCGATGAAAGATATGGGTGAAGCTCAATACATCTTGGGAATCAAGATATATAGAGATAGATCTTGTACACTCATTGGCCTAAGTCAACGTACATACCTTGACAAGGTCTTGGAAAGGTTCAGCATGAACAACTCCAAAAAGGGCAATGTGCCAATGAGTATGGGTGTGCAACTCAAGAAGTCTCAACGTGTTGAATCACATAAAGACTTGGAGTACATGAAAGATATCCCTTATGCTTCGGCAATAGGATCGATCATGTACGTGATGACTTGCACAAGTCCCGATGTCTCGTATGCTCTAAGCGTGACAAGTCGTCACAAATCTAACGCAGGTCCTGAGAATTGGACTGCGGTCAAGAATATTCTGAGGTACCTTAGCCGGACCAAAGAAAAGTTTCTTGTTTATGGAGGACAAAGAGTTAATAGCCGAGGGCTATTCGGATGCGAGCTTCATGAGTGATCCCGACTAGAGGAGGTCGCAATAATGATATGTCATCATTCTGGAAGGTGGAGTCATGAGCTAGCGTAGTTGGAGTCAAATCACTACGGCTGACTCAACCACCGACGAAGGCAAAATAAATTTATTATGGGTGGACACAAACAACAACACAGTTGTGTTGGCTTTTTAGCCTTAATCTTTATTTAGTTTTGATGATTAAGTAAACTAATCTTAATCTATATTTAATAAATCAACCTAGACAATCAAAGTAAGCAAACATGAATACATGCATTGTATATATATTCGTGTATTTGCGATATTCTTAATAGGTTGATGAAGAATCAAGCTAAGAAGCTTTGGGACAAGAAGATAAAGACTCCAGACATGTAATCAAGCTTTGGACCAATATGTAATTTAGTATAATTTGAGTCCTAAGGATTAATGTAAACTTGAGCACATTAGGATTCTGTCCCGTATCCCCACGGTTAACTGAACCCCTCTCGGTAAACCGAATCATGTAGAGTTCGGTCCACCGAACACCTTGCGGTCAACCGTATAGAATCCTTTAGGTGTTCCCTGGAATAACCACCTCAGTATACCGAACCACCTTCGGTAGACCGAAATAGCCTGGACAGGTTTTGGACTTTGCTCCAACGGTCGTATTTAAATCTTGACCTAAAGCCCAATTGACTTATCCATATTCGGTACACCGAACTTCATTCGGTCAACCGAATCATATTGCTGTAGGAGTCCAACGGCTATTTAACTTGACCGTTATTGTTAAAACAATTTACCACGCATTGTCAGCGCAAAACCCGCGCTACCTTCGGTATACCGAAGTATACACGGTCAACCGAACTTGAGTAGATCAGAGCCCAATCAATTCTACTGTCCACCTTGGAACGGTGAACTGAATTTAATTAGGGCTAAATAGATAAAAGCTACTGGAGGTTGGTGAACGGTGATCCGATACTTAATCGGTCAACCGAGTTCTTAGTTCAGACCAATGTTTCGGACTACCGTGTGGATAACGGTCGACCGAATTTGTCTAGATTTCTGAACGAGCTTAAGTCACATCTTGCACTCTCATTGGTCCATTCCCCACCAACTCCCAAATGGCTATATGAGCTTGAAGGCTTATAAATAGGACCTCATTTGGTTTCTTTGAGCATCTTAAACACTTCCTATCTATCCAATACTCAAAGCCAAATCCTCTCCATCTTCAAGCTCTCAATCCACAACACTCAAGCCTAAACTTCACCACTTGCATATCCAATTCAATATCATATCCAAGTGTGCTCAAGTATAGAGTGTTAGTTAGAGTGTGATTCAACTTCCATATCAAAGAATCAAAGAGTTGTAAAAGCTTCTAGGAAGCTCCCTCTCGGGTTGTGAGAGGAGACACGAGCGAGGCGAGGTTGTTCGCGAGGCTCGGTGTTGTAAACGGCGTTGGTCTCGGCCCGGAACGGAGATCGGTTAGTGGAACCGTAAGCGAGGCTTGGGGGATCGAGCGAGGCTTGCGAGGAGGACTAGGACCCGGGTGTGGGTGCCGAACCTCTCTAAACTCCGGTGTCGACGATTTGTGGTTTGCATTGTCTCTACTCTTTAATCATTCGCTTATTATTTTTAATTCCGCATTTATCTATCAATTAGAGGGCCATAGATCCTAACAATTGGTATCAGAGCATTAGGTTGCTAATTTCATTTACTTAATCGTAATTTAGCATGGCATCTACTTCTAATCATTGTGAAGGATTATCTACAACTAAGCCACCTTTGTTTAATGGGTTAAATTATGACTATTGGAAGAAAAGAATGAGAATATATTTGCAATCAAATGATTTGAAATATTGGACATTCATATTAAACTCATACACACCTCCTAATGATGATGAAATTGTATCCTTAACAAAACTCAAAATTAAGGAAGCGGAGATGAATTCCCGCATTATGAATATCTTTTATTGTGGGTTAAATGAAGGGGAATACAATAGGGTAAGAGGTTGTGAAAGTGCTTATGATATTTGGCATACATTAGAAATGCATCGTGAGGGTTGAAATAGATTGAAAGAAACTAGGATTAATTTGCTCATGCATAAATATGAATTATTTCGTATGCAATCCGGTGACAACATAAGTGAGATGCACACTCGCTTCACCGAGATAATTAACTCTCTTAAAGCACTTGGCAAGGATTTTAGAAAGGGAGAGATTACTCAAAAAATTCTCCGATCACTCACCGACGATTGGGAGGAGAAGACGACCGCCATCGAAGAAGCACAAGATCTCTCAAAATTATCGGTCGAGGAGCTAATGGGTAGTCTCATGACATATGAGATACAAATGAAAGACCGCATTGAGAAGAGAGTCAAGAAATCCTTAGGGCTACACGCCGTCGCCAATTCGATAAAAGGAGATAGTGATATCGAGGAACAATTGGCGACACAACAATTTAAGGAATTTCTCAAAGAAGAGAAAGAAAGAAGAAAAGAGAAGAAGAAGAGCAAGAGAAAAGAGAAGAAGAAGAAAGCTCTCAAAGCTACTTGGGACACTTCATCATCTTCATCAATTGAAGGCGAATTCGCCTCAATGTGCTTCATGGCAATAGAAGACGATGATAGTGAGGTATCTTCTTGCTCTAGTCGCGATTCAATTAATTCAAATGATTCAAATGCATATAATGAACTTCAATGTGAATTCAATGAATTGCTTGAAAATTTTGAGAAAATTTGTCAAAAGAATAAACTAGCAAGAAAGAAAATCAATGAGCTACAATCTCAAATGGAATCTATCATGAATGATAAGAATGAATTACTTGCTAGTCATGATAAAATTGCATTAGTGAACACTCAATTGATTGATGAAATTGCAACTCTAAATGCAAAACCTTCATGTAGTGTTGATATTCAAGATCTAATTGCAAAGAATGTTCAATTACAAAAGGATCTTGAAAAATTCACAAGTGGAAAGAAAATGTTTGATATGCTTATCGGTAGTCAAAGACAATCACTAGATAAACATGGTATAGGTTTTTATGCTAATAACTTTAAGAACCATGTTATTCACACTACTTTGAATGGAAAGTATTTTGTAGTGAATAAAACTTCCTCAAGTATTTGGGCACCTAAAACCAAAATGGTTTGGGTTCAAAAAAAACTAACATGATTGGACCCAAGCAAAAATGGGTACCAAAATCTTTACTTGTAGGTACTTTAAGGAGGAAATCGGTGGTGACCGGATAAGCTTCAAAGAAAAATTTAAAGCCGGTTGCATCACCGAATACGGGTTGAGTCAATTCAAAGCGCCACGACGGTATAAATTTTGATTGACTCTAATCTAAGTTTTAGAGCTTAATAGATATATCTTGTAATATAATTCATTGCATATCTTATACCATATTCATTGCATATCATTTCCACATCCATGATCATAAATGTCAATTTGCAAAATGGATGTTAAATAGGCTAAAAGGGAAAATACAAATGCACTTCATTGTTAATATTCATTGTTGCTATTTAGCCTCATTGATAGGGGGAGCCTAAAATTGCAAAATCATATAATTAAGGGGGAGAATTAGGTATCTCTTACTTTTGCATCAAATGCTTAATGTTTGCTTTTTGATTGATGTCAAAGGGGGAGAAGAATTAGGATGAGCTTCAATTTTAAGTAAACTATGCATGTTGTTAAGGGGAGAAATCATATAAATGCATAGAATACATATATATTAAGAAACAAAACATATAGAAAGGGGAGAAATAAAATTGAACTCAAATATTAAGATATAGTTTTGCCATCATCAAAAAGGGGGAGATTGTTGGCTTTTTAGCCTTAATCTTTATTTAGTTTTGATGATTAAGTAAACTAATCTTAATCTATATTTAATCAATCAACCTAGACAATCAAAGTAAGCAAACATGAATACATGCATTGCATATATATTCGTGTATTTGCGATATTCTTAATAGGTTGATGAATAATCAAGCTAAGAAGCTTTGGGACAAGAAGATAAAGACTCAAGACATGTAATCAAGCTTTGGACCAATATGTAATTTAGTATAATTTGAGTCCTAATGATTAATGTAAACTTGAGCACATTAGGATTCTGTCCCGTATCCCCACGGTTAACCGAACCCCTCTCGGTAAACCGAATCATGTAGAGTTCGGTCCACCGAACACCTTGCGGTCAACCGTATAGAATCCTTTAGGTGTTCCCTGGAATAACCACCTCAGTATACCGAACCACCTTCGGTAGACCGAAATAGCCTGGACAGGTTTTGGACTTTGCTCCAATGGTCGTATTTAAATCTTGACCTAAAGCCCAATTGACTTATCCATATTCGGTACACCGAACTTCATTCGGTCAACCGAATCATATTGCTGTAGGAGCCCAACGGCTATTTAACTTGACCGTTATTGTTAAAACAATTTACCACGCATTGTCAGCGCAAAACCCGCGCTACCTTCGGTATACCGAAGTATACACAGTCAACCGAACTTGAGTAGATCAGAGCCCAATCAATTCTACTGTCCACCTTGGAACGGTGAACTGAATTTAATTAGGGCTAAATAGATAAAAGCTACTGGAGGTTGGTGAACGGTGATCCGATACTTAATCGGTCAACCGAGTTCTTAGTTCAGACCAATGTTTCGGACTACCGTGTGGATAACGGTCGACGGAATTTGTCTCGATTTCTGGACGAGCTTAAGTCACATCTTGCACTCTCATTGGTCCATTCCCCACCAACTCCCAAACGGCTATATGACCTTGAAGGCTTATAAATAGGACCTCATTTGGTTTCTTTGAGCATCTTGAACACTTCCTATCTATCCAATACTCAAAGCCAAATCCTCTCCATCTTCAAGCTCTCAATCCACAACACTCAAGCCTAAACTTCACCACTTGCATATCCAATTCAATATCATATCCAAGTGTGCTCAAGTATAGAGTGTTAATTAGAGTGTGATTCAACTTCCATATCAAAGAATCAAAGAGTTGTAAAAGCTTCTAGGAAGCTCCCTCTCGGGTTGTGAGAGGAGACACGAGCGAGGCGAGGTTGTTCGCGAGGCTCGGTGTTGTAAACGGCGTTGGTCTCGGCCCGGAACGGAGATCGGTTAGTGGAACCGTAAGCGAGGCTCGGGGGATCGAGCGAGGCTTGCGAGGAGGACTAGGACCCGGGTGTGGGTGCCGAACCTCTCTAAACTCCGGTGTCGACGATTTGTGGTTTGCATTGTCTCTACTCTTTAATCCTTCGCTTATTATTTTTAATTCCTCATTTATCTATCGATTAGAGGGCCATAGATCCTAACAAGTTGATCCATTCAACAAACCATTATACCAAGCCAAAAGGAGAAATGCATTTCGAGTCCATGGGTCTGGGGAACCGTGTGGATTGGCTTGATGAGTGATTAGAGAGGGTTACCCTAGTTATTATTGTTTTATACATTGAGAATGTATGTGAAAGAAACTTTGATAACAAGTGGGAGATTGAAAGAAATGTGTTTTAAAAGTTTTACTTTTATATGTCAATTATTATGAATTGGATGTGCAAACATTTTGTTCCTTGATTATGGTATTCGTCTTTTGGAAGTGTTAAGGAAGAGGTGCTTGGTCCTTAACCGTAGAGCTCTAAAAGATAATGGTTTACATAAATCACAAGTATTCACAATCATGGAAATTAACTTGGAACATTAATCACCGAGATAAGATTGTCGTGTTGGTCATCAATTGTTGTAGCTCTACAAATAATTGACGACACGAGTATATAAAAGAGGAAAATATTACTTTTATATGTTGAATAGACCTAACAAGTAAAACATTATGGAATTGTGTTTCGTGTCATTAATGTTTTACTATGTCTTGGATCCTAAGATATGAGACTTGTATCTTTTCACTCAAGAAGTGCTTAATTTGATTATTGTCAAAAGCTATCAATGAGTATAGTGATAAAGGCAATAGTTGGTTGAACATGATTCATGCTGGAAAAGATAGTTAGTCAAACGATTATCGTTGCCCCTCTTAATTGAGTGATGATATTAGTGGGCCCCTTGATAAAGCAAAATTATAATGTGCACAATGTAACTTGAGTTAAGTTACATAGTTATAATTAGCTTAAAGAGATCAATAAATGAATATATTACAAAGGTGGTACATTTCTACTTTGTATATATTCTTAATATCATGAGGCGAGGGACGGACACGAGTGGTGCACTTACTATCAATAAATGGATCGTGTTTAGTTCTACTGGAACAAAGACATCTATGCTAATTAGGTAACTATAATGTGTAGCAAGATACCGCTTATAGTTTGAGATATTAAGTGTTTAATATCGCTACCAATTTAGCTTAGATCTTCCTATAGGTCACACCACAAAACTGGGAAACAAGAAGCTTGATTTTGAGTTCATATGATGTGTCGGGTTTCATGTGAAAAAGGAACACATGTGAACGAATAAAATCAATATGTCATGAGAATTGACATAATTAGAATCACAATAAATTCATATGAGGTGTGTATATTATGAGGTGTAATAATTTAATATTACATAAGATAATATATTACATAAGATATGAATTTTCTAAAAACCCCAAAAGATCAAATTTTGTTGGAAATAAATCCAAAATTTGACAAAGGCAAAATTAGGGTCAAACACGGTGAACCGTTTAGGGTTCGGTCGACCGAGGTGTCTTCGGAACGGTCAACCGAACGGTGAACGGGTAAGCACAATTGATTGACCAAAATTGTCTCGAGTGCCTGGACAATTGGGTTCGGTCAACCGAGCGTGAACGGTCAACCGAGAGAAAATATCTTGGGACATTTTTGGTACATCGAAGGTGACATGGTCGTCCGATGAATGTTCGGCAGGAGAAATTTTGGTGGGTCAATGGTCGACCGGAGCAAGACGCGGATCGTCTAAATTTTTCCCGAGAATTTTTATCGTGCATATTCGGTCGACCGTCTAGCTCACGGTCCACCGAACATGTGTTAAAACTGAATGGTTCGGTTAACCGAGAAGAATTCTCGGTCAATCGAAAAGCACGATTTCTACCTGAATTATTAAGAGAATAATTAGATCATGGGTTGGATTAATTCCAGATTTAATCAAACGTTTTTTAGGATGCTTATGTGGCAATTTGAGATTAATTTTAGGAGAGAATAAGCAAGAGATCATGACTAAGGAATAGTTCTTGATAAGGATGTTTTGGGAGCCTATAAAAGGACCCATCATCCTACTTGTTTATGTTAATGCAAAAATTCTTTCTCTCATTAATCTCTTCCTTAATCACCACGAAAATCTCTTAATAGTTTTAAGTTTTGGAGATAGAAATCTCAGGAACTAAAAAAAGAGGGGTTATTAACTAGATTCTAAGCCTAATTAGAGATTGATTGGCTAGCTCCTTTCTCTCTAATCTTGTTTAGAGTTTGGTGAACACATGGAGGCGAATCGGCGAGCGATTCGACGAGCAACGGAACTCCGGATCTTCTGAAAGGTTTTAGAGAAACTTTGGATATGATCCTCTATTCTTTGTTTATTTTAATATGTATAGGAATGCATGATATTAGAATAAACAAATACATGTACGTAAAATCAATGAAAATATGAAATCGATCTTGTATGTTTGTATTAAAATTTTAAAATATATACATACATACGGACATGAAATCCTACAAAAGGAGCTTCGTGAGGCTAAAAGTGAGCATCACGTGATGTGCATTCTACCACAAGGAGAAATCAATCCCTTTGAAGAGGCGGTGGAGGATGCTAGGTGGCGCATGGAGATGGATGAAGAGATGTGCTCCATCGAGAAGAATGCGACTTGGGAGTTAGTCTCGTTGCCAAAAGGACACAGCTATCGGTGTCAAATGGTTGTTCAAGAAGAAGATGACGCCCTAAGGAGAAGTGAAAAGGTACAAGGCAAGCTTGGTAGGAAAAGGATACATGCAAAGGACCGATATCGATTGTGAAGATGTATTGGTGTCGGTGACGCGTATGGAGACAAGCTGCCTACTGACCGTGATATCTATGAAGTAACAAGTGAGGTTCACATGGTGTGTCGTTTAGCTCAAGCAAAAGCATTGTCGATAAGGTTGCATGAGAGGATGCACAACCTACTTCGGATGGAAGATGGGACAGGATTAAATCAGGGAGGAGTGTTAAAAATTAATCTTAATCCATCGTAGTTCGCAGTCAAGTCATCAAAGGTGACGAGTCTTCAAGTTTGAAGATGAAAAGATGAGAAGAAGATGAAACGATAGGTCACAATGCATCGTAATAATATGATTTGAATAGTTTTGATTGTTTGTTATTAGAATAGAAAATAGAAAGTCAAAAGTCTTTTTAATGTAGAGGGAGTCTAAGAGTCATTTCTAATGCCTACAAATAGTATACAAAGTCATGTACGTAAAAGTGTGAAAAGTGTAAGAAAGATTAGAGAGTACAAGTTTGGTCTTTTTTTTGTCTTCTACCTCCACCACAAATATCGAGATACGACCATACTTTATCTCGAACAACCTTTTCTTTAACGTTGAATCGTTTATTCTATCAAAATAATTTCATTCATTTACCATGAGATTAGGAGTAATAAAAGGAATTTTGAGCTTCAACAAAGTGAAAACAAATATTGCTATGATAATGGGAAGTGAGTAAAATAAATAAAACTTGAATTTTACTCAAGTAAAAATAGATATTTCAGCTTCACGCCATGATCCCACCTTGCGGAGACATTTATCTAGTAAAAATGCTTTATGAAAATAGTGATAAAGTTGTGATTTTTGGGGTGAAAAGATAATTACTTTGGGGTTTTAGTCAGGTAGAAATGTGAACGTGAAGAAGACAGGTTTGAATTTCTAAAAAAGTAATAGGGAACTACTATTCGTCGCCGAAAAACTACTTAAATCGCCCCAAAAATGACCTTTTTGCCCCTAACAAATCAATTAATACCGATTTCGTCCCGTGTCTTTAAACAAGGTGTTTGACTCAGTTTTACTCACATTCCCAGTACAAACACCACGAAAATGTCCGGCGAAGCACCAGAATCTGGCGAGGTAACGGGGGCGGAATTTTTTTTCCGACTCGGGCGTCTGGCTAGGCCGCCTCCACATAGGTGGAGGCGTCTGTCTAAGCCGCCTCCACTTAGGTGGAGGCGGTTTAGACAGACGCCTCCACCTAGCTGGAGGCGGCTTAGATGCACGCCTCCACCATGGTGGAGGCGTCTGTCTAACACGCCTCCACCTATGTGAAGGCGTGTTAGGCAGTCGCCTCCACCATGGTGGAGGCGGCCTAGCCAGCCGCCCGTTTTATTTTTGTTTTTTTTTAATTTTTTGTTAAATTCAAAATTTTCAGGTTCCGTTGCAAGATTTCGGTGGTGATGGAGTAGATTACAGTGAGCTTTTTGACAGTAAAGAAATATTTACAACAATCGAGGAAGGTTGTAAATGGGCGAAACAAATTGCGATAGGAGCCGGATTTTTTTTGGTTATATCATCGTACAAACCAAAAGCAGATAACCGGATGGATTGTTACCTCAGATGCGATCGCAGACGTGAGATGAGTTCTCGTGATACGAGTATTGCACTGCGAAAGAATACGAAAAGAAAAGGTTGCGGTTGTCGGTTTTTGGTAGAAGTGGTGGAGCGACGAGATCGTGATGGATGGGTTATTGTTTCTAGTAGCATGTTTGGGCAGCACAACCACCCATTGGCAGTTTATTCAGAGGGTCACCGACAGGTCAGCGGACTTAGTGCTGGGGCAAAGCAAATTGTTCGGGATATGACAGAGGCACAAGCAAGGCCCCGTAACATTTTGTTGGCGGTAAAGAAGAAATTTCCGAACGATAATCCTAATCAAAGGCACATTTACAACTTCAGAGAGTACATGAGGAGGACGAAATCTGAAGACAGGAATCTCGCGCAGCAGTTTCTCAGAGAGGCAGTGCAGCATAAGTATTTGCATTGGATTGTGGCAGATGAAGAAACTAATGTCTTGACTCACGCATTTTTGGCACATCCGACTTCAGTTCAGTTGTTGCGTACATACCCATTCGTGATCTGTATGGATTCGACGTATAAGACGAACAAGTACAAGATGCCTTTGTTTGAGATGGTTGGGGTTACTCCAACAAATATGAATTTCCTCGTCGGATATGCGATTTTGCAGGATGAGACCGAGTCTAGTTACCGGTGGGTGTTGGAGAGGTTGCGAGATCTGTTATTGGATATTGTTAGCCCGACAACAATAATTACGGACCGGGAGATGGGTCTGATGCGACCAGTGGCAGAGGTTTTTTCTGAGTCAGCTCATTTACTATGCACCTGGCATATCAACAAAGACGTGTACAACTACGCATACCACGTATTCGGCAAGGAGAAGCAGCTTGCAGAGAGTTTTAGACGTGGAAGATGGAGGAGAGTCATGCTTTCTGATTCACAGACGGATTATGATAGAGCAGTCCGTAATCTGAAGGATTCTTACAGTTCCTAGCCAGTGCTGACGAAGTATGTGGAAGACACGTGGTTGGTGCATAAGGAAAAATTCGTGTTGAATTGGACGAATCAAGTTCTTCATTTCGGCAACACTACGAACTGCAGGGTGGAAAGTGCACATTCGGCTCTGAAAGAGTGGATCACTACATCGACTGCCGCTCTCGACACTCTTTTCGACCGCGTGAACTCGTCTATTGAAATGCAGCTGACAAATATTCGGAACTTTCTTGAAGATTCGAGACGTCGAAATTTGGCACATTACATAGGTCGTCTGTTTCAGCATATAAATGGCCGAGTTTCGCATCACTGCTTGTCGTTAATGACTCAGGAGTTGAAGAGAATGTAGGACTTAAGTGATGAAATTGAATATCGTTGTGGGTGTGCTTTCCTGACAACACATGGGATTCCTTGTGCCTGTACCATGTACGAGTGTTTCGCGTCAGGTGATGGAATTTATTTAGAGCAGATTCATCCATTCTGGAAAACACTTGTTATCGGAGAAGGAGTCTAGATGTCAGAGTTTGTTGATCAGTCAGCACAAGACACCGAGCATTTTCGGAAGCTAGTGGATGAGATCTCGCAGAGCGATCCTGCAGTAATTCGTAGTGCCTCTCGTATTTTATACGAACAGTTACACCCCGATCAGTCGAACTATGGAGAACCCGAAGAAAATACTAAGGTACGATGTCGACCTAGGGGAAAGTCGACACGTCGGGACCCGAGTGCCTTCGAGTATGCTGAGCGAGGTCGTGGTCGGTCTGGCAGTAGTGGGAGCAGGGGTCGTGGTCGGTCTGCCAGTAGTGGGAGCAGGGGTCGTCGGTCTAATTTGTCTCGATCGTCCTTGAATACGGGCACAGGATCTTCTGGTATGTCGATATCTTTGTTGTTATGTTATTTAATATATATTAGTAATCTAAATGGGGTTGAATATATTATCTCCTAATTTTGTTGTTTTAATGAATTATTATTTACCTATCTTACAGTGTCCGGACGGGTTGACGTGGACAACTTCCCATATAATGATAGACTGCCAGGAATCATTTTGCCATTTCTGCATAGGTTGAATGACGTACGTGCTGATGGCAACTGTGGATTTCGATGTGTTGTCGATGTCTTTCATGGTGGTCAGGAGAATTGGTCGTACGACCGTCGTGCGATTTCTAATAAGATAGGTGCACATCCTATTTATGAGACAGTCTATTTCGGCCATGTGAGAGAGGCTCGTCAACGAATTGATTGGGGCGGGGGAGGTTGTGGCGAGGATCATTATATGGAGGTTTGGTCCGACTTGTTTCCTATTGCGAATTTTTACAAGTGTGCGGTCATGTATTTCGCAGTGGGAACGGATGGTTCGTTGTTCCCGTGTCTTACTGTTCTACCCTGGGAGTGTCCCTCTACCATGACGAGGCCTGTCAGAGAGTTGGTCATTGCTCATTTAGGGAGTTACGCTCATTTTATTCGTTTGGAATTACTTGATGATTTCCCAGTACCTCCTATAGCGACCTTATGGTATCAAATGCGAGATGAGAGTGTTGTTGGATGGGAGGATCAGTACCAAAGTAGGATGGAGTATTGGAACCGGTTACGTTGATTGTAATTTGTAATGTTTTTGTAATGTATAATATATCGTGTATTTCTACTTATATCGTGTTGTTCTTTTACCGTATTTTAAACATAAGCATATACCAACAAATGTACTAACAGTGCAACAAAACGAAAGTAAAAGCAAGACAACTACAGCTCAGCATCTGAATCATGGTCTGCAATGCCTAACTGGCTGTTCCAATCCTCGATAAGGCGATCCCAATCTGTACATGCAAGTCTCGTCGCCTCACTTGGCATGACGTCTCTCTCTCGCAAGAACGGCTGCGTACACCGTATCGTCCTACTCATCCACTGTATGTAAAATAAAAATTAGCGTACAATAACAAAATATACTTTACAATTAAATATAAAATTAGATAAACTTACCGCATCGGCACATGTCCTATCCAGTGCTCTCTCCGGTCTCGGAATGATACCGCGTACGAGTAGTGGATGTGAGCACCTACCGAACCATTGCAAATAATCTGGAGCACAAGTGGAGGGGTCGCGGCTACGACTCAGATTGGCCAGGTGTAGTCGTCCTAGTCTCGGAAATGTCCTCCAAACCGATTCCGCAGACGAAACGCTGTGCCTGACGTCGTACATCGTGGCAGTCGCAGACCGTACTGCATGCTCAGGCGTCGGAATGTCAACCGGGATCACCTGAACGTAGCCTAACTGATGTAACACGCGATCAGGTATATAAGGCTCTGTGATATCCCTATAACGAATAATGCCGGCAAATGTAGTCCTCGGCACAGCTACAGCAGGATCGGGACCGTACGGTAACCACTCCACCTAAACGTTTATACGTTAATAATAATAAAATTAAATTTAAATAAACGTGAATGATATATACATCATATACCTGCGATGCAGTCATCTGATCTAGCCGTCTACGAATAGAAAGAAGTCGACTCTCGCTCTTATCCTCCGCCCGGACAGCCCACATACGCGAACGAGGATGGCCACGCTCAACAATCTTCCGCTCACGATGGGGGCGGAAAGCAGGAAAATACTCATATATCCAAGCCTGCAGCAGTGTAAGACAACCCGTAATCTGACCACAATCAGCGCGACTGGATATGCCCAGCTGGCGATACAGATATGCCAACGTCGTCGACCCCCATGAGTAATCAGCAATGGTATCTGGGTCCCTCACCTCCAATAAGTCGTGTGGTCTCAGTCTGGAACCGCTCTTGTCGAGAAACAATACGCAGCCTAGCAGTAAGAAGAAATAAGCAGTCATCTGCGTATCCTCGGTCCGTGGTGGTCGCCCCCGTCTGCAACACTCGTCCACAGCGTCGATACTAACACCACCGCCACTCCAGAATGAGCTATCCCGCCCAAGACCCTCCAGGCTGACACCCAGCAACTCAGATACATATAACTTCAGCTCAGATGTCGGCGCCTGCGCACTGACCATGGGCCCTTCAACAGGAATGTGCAGAATCTGAAAGACGTCATGCAACATGATCGTCATCTCTCCGAACGGTAAGTGGAAAGTGTTGGTGTCAGGCTGCCACCGCTCCACGAATGCCGAAATCAACGGCATGTCGATGCAGGAAAACATGTTGTACGGCAAGTGACCCAATCCACTGTCGACCACGGTCGTCGTCATATCCTCAGTCATCATTGAACGCCATGCCTGCAATGTCGTACAGGCTCTGTGCCGATTATGGCACTTCAAAACCTTCCGTTCCTCGCCATCCCAGATGCGTCTGGCGACGTGGCCTCCGAAACTCGGAATGACGCTGCCATCTACAGGACCACCAGGAATAATATCTGTGACGATCCAAGACTCGTCATCACCCCTCTTCTTCTTCTGAGCTCGGGCGTCTGCAGTGCACGAACTCGAATCACCGGTCACAAACCGGCCACCTCGATCCTTCCTATTGACCCACTCAGTTGAAGGACCACCGTGTCGCCCCCGTCCTCGACCGGACTGATGTACCGCCTCCTCCTGTGGCCCCAAGTCGTATCGGCCCCCATCGTCACTGTCGTCGTGACTCCTCGCCTCATCTGAATCATCCTCGTCGTCGAAAGACTCTCCAGGTGTCTGACGACGACGTAACAGATCTCTCTCTCCTAACTGAAGCAGAAATACCACGTGTACGTGGATGACGAGGACCTGACTCGTCTGCTATACTACGTACCGGGCGTAAGGGAATTGATTTCCCTTTTCCTCCACGGTAACCCGATGACTATTAATTCAATTTAAAAATACAAATTTATTAATGATTTTACTATAATAATTAAACTAATTATTAACTTAATAATCGATTTATTTAGCAATTATCACAATTAATCAATAATCCGTTACTAAAATCGTACACAACTAATTACTAACATAATAATCAATTTATTTATTAATTAACACATTTTATAATTAATAAACGATTTACTAAACTAATTTAACTCATTATTAACATAATATTCAATTTATTTAAATTTTATCACAATTTATAATCAATTTAAAAACAAATTAAAAAAAAAATTCCAGGCGTCTGCGGGAGACGCCTACCCTACGTGGTAGGCGTCTGCCGGAGACGCCTGCCCTACGTGGGAGACGTCTCCCGCAGACGTCTGTGCCATGGGTCGGGCGACCGCGGGATCCGCCCGATCGTTGGGTCGGGCGGCTCCCGCGGTCGCTCGACTCAAAAAAAAAATTAAAATTAATTGAAATAAACAAGGTGATTTACCAGATGTGAGTAGTCCGGGGTGTCCGCTGGCTCTTTCCCTGGCCTCCGAGACATCCTATTTGGTGAATAAAAGTGTGATATGAAGAGAAAGTTGTGTTAAAAGAGTGAAATGATGAGTTATATTAGTAGAAAGTGTAGAGGGGCAAAATGGTAATCTTACGGGCGATTTAAGTAGTTTTACGGCGACGAATAGCAGTTCAGAAAGTAATAACCGTTTCTTTATTCTTTTAGTGGTTAACATATATGATTTCCAAATCAAAAATCCGGTTCTCCTAAAACCACTAGTGGTTTATGGTTTTTAAAGTGAAGGGGTTAGAAGTTAGAACTTTAGATGACCTTGTTGTAAATGGACCTCCAAGATTCAAGTTCTCATCAAAATATTCTGTATGGCCCTCTAAGATTCAAGTTCTCATCAAAATATTCTGTGCACCCAAATCTATACGCACACAATCTATAGATGTATATATGTACACACATACATATATATATACATATTTATACATATATACATACACATATGTATACATATATATACACATATACATAGACACACACATATATATTCAAAATTGTTAGAATCAAACTCCTAGTTTGTTTTTTTACGATCCCACTATCAAATTGAAAATTCGACCGATTGATGTTGTTATGTAAATTAAACATATGTTTCACAATTCAAATGATTCTAAAACATATACGTCGTTATATCATGATTTCAAGCAAAACTGAACTTATGGTGCAAACTCTTATTGAAATTTTGTTGCCAAACTTCACGACACTGACATGACGACTTTCTTCAACAATAATGAGATTTAGTTGAATAAGAATGTGATTTTATTGAACAATAAATATGTAACTTATTTTAATAAAATAAGTATATATATATGTATGTAAATTATACCATGCATACAAGTGTACACCGGAGTTTAATAAACCACCGGGCCGAGTTATATGCTCTGTTAAATGATCCAATCAATTTCTCATGTTCTCGTTGGGCTTAAAATATGTCATAGATTTATTCCAGATTTAAATTTAATATTGTCATCCTCGTGCCGTTTATTTTATTGTCATGTGAACATAAAATTTAACACTTATAATTCATTCAATCTTCATCATAATCATATCTCCATGTGAACATACTAAAATAAGTTCTTCAATTAGTTCATTTGGATGTGATCTAGTACAATCTATGTCATTTGGCAATAAAATTAAAATCCTTTTAATTCCATAAGTCATAAGAGATACCTAACAAAATACTTTATGACCACCCAAATGACACAAATATGTACTCATACAAATCACAATCCTTAAGCAACAATTGCTTGTGTCAATTGTTTTGTCACATGATATCGTGAATAAGTTGAAGATTGGAAAGTGTCATGTTTGCAAACTTCTTCTTTTCTTGATTCCAAGTAAATTGTAGAAATTATTAACTCCTTAATCACGTCACATAGGGCTGAGCATCGGTCCGGTCCGGTCCGGACCGGACCGGAAATTTTTTTTAGGTCCGGACCGAAGACCGGACCGGAAAAAATTAGGATAGGCGGACCGAAGACCGGACCGGACCGGTTCGGTCCGGTCTGGTCCAAAAACCCGATTTTTTGGCTTAAATTTTTAAAAAAATATATATTTGGACCGGTCCGGACCGGACCGGAAAATTTAAAAATTGCCGCACCGAAACCCAGACCGGACCGGATTTTTTCAAAAATTTCCGGACCGAACCCGGACCGACCGGTCCGGTCCGGTCCGGTTTGACCCGGTTCTGCACAGCCCTAACGTCACATGCATACAATATTACTTATCAATGGGGGCACATAAATCATCACTTATAATTAATATGAGTGACAAATATAATCTTGACGAACATACTTTCCTTCTTCACAAGTCTTATGTACCAAGATGTTATATTTATGAATACTTGTTACGGGTAGTGTTGGATAGCACCCACAATGCACATTCTTCGTATAAGAAGAATGATCATATTATATTTTAGAATTCCAGACACAAATGAAACATTAAATAATGACACGATCACAATCCAAATTATGTTTCATCTTAGGTCAGTCCAATACCACAATCTCCATCATGTATTGTGTGATTAAATTGATAACTCCTCCTTATCACATGTTTTGTAGAACACCCCCTCTCCCTTAAGGATCGTAAGAGTCTCTAATTCTAATCACTTTTAGGCTAATTATCTACTTGTTTAATCAAGAATATGCAGTGGAATTTAAACAAAAACAAGCAAGTAAAACAAACCACAATGATGACACCGGATGTTTATAGAGGTTCAGCCTCCCGCCTACTTCCTCTCTTGCAAGCTCCGCTCAATCTCCCTCGAGCTCCGCTCACGTCTTCACTATCAACCTCGTTTAGGGGCGAGATTAAGCCTTTTACAAAAACACGCTCCAGGAACTTAGTGTGTGTTTGAGTAGTTTTTAGCTCAAGTATGCCTAATTACACAAAGTTCCTAAGACCCAAAGAAATGCAAATTACATGTCTTCAAATGAGCTTGATTACATGTCTTGACTTGATTTCCTTTCTTCCTTGAGTCTTGATAACTTGTAGAAGTTAGCACTAAGCAATATATATGCAATGCAATATGTGTGCTACTCTACATTGATTATAATTAAGATTATGTTGATTAAATCATCAAAACATAGATTAAGGCCAAAAATCCAACAATCTCCTTTTTTTATAATGGCAACCTATATCTTAATACTTGAAATTTTTAGATGTAAACTATGCATAAAAATGCTCCCCCTATTGATGTTCATAGTTTTTGTTCAATTATAATCAAATTTTAAGTATAAGATTTAAGCATTGAATTTTAGATGTCTTGTAATGATGTTGCTCCCCCTAAATTTTGCACTTTATTACACTAAGAAAATGATATTCGTTAAGCTCCCCCTATTAATATGAATATGATTTTTGATTAAGTTCAATTATAATTCTCCCTTTTTTAAACATCAAGCAAATATATTAACAATAGACATGTGATGTTTTAATTCCCCCTGTTTCATATCCATTTACAAATTTGACACTTAGCCAATGGATGTGATTCAAATTTTAAGATATGCAATGAATCAATCTAAATAATATGTCAATAAGCATATAAAAACCTAGACTAGAACCAATTCATTCAAGAAATTTAGAGGATAAGAAATTATACCCACTTTGAAGCTTTGAATTAGTTCCAATCGTCATTTGGTGATGTAACCAACGTTGAATTTTACTCTCAAGCTTGCCCGATCACCACCGATTTCCTCCTCAAGCACCTACAAGTGTAGATTTAGGTACCCAAATAACTTTGGGTCCTTGAATGTTAGCTTTGAGAACCCAAACCATTTTTGTTTTAGGAGCCCACACACTTGAAGAACTATGCTTAACAAACCAATGCTTGCCATTTAGTGTAGTATGAAATACATGGGTTTTCAATTTGGCATTGTATCCGAAACCATGTTTATCTAGGGATTGAATCGTCTTTGACTACCAGATAGAATGTCAAGCATCTTGGTTCCATTCGTGAATTTTTCTAAATCTTTTCTTAATTGCACATTGCAAGCTTGAAGATCTAGTTGTTCACTATCAATGGGTGTTGCTTTTAAACTTTCAAGAGTTGATGCATTAGTTTCAAGTTTAGCAAACACCTCATTTTCTCATGCATGGTTTTTCAATTTGGCTTTGTAGATCATTTATCAATTTTCTAGCATTCTTATTTTGGTCACAAATGATCTCATATTGTTTAACTAAGTCATTAAATGCATTTTGAAGCTCATCATGTGTATAAGTTTCTTCGTTACCACTAGAATGTGAGCTATCACTATAATAAGACTTAGTTGAGCATGATCTAATAGAACAAGAGTTAGAGTCTACCTCACTTTGATAATCTACAATAACCATGAAGCATGAGTGGGCAACCTCTCTCCTACTTTGAAAGGAAGATGATGACGATGATGATGATGGTGATGAAGTGTCATCCCATGTAGCCTTGTGAGTTCCCTCATTCCTTTCGCTTCTCTTGCTCTTCTCCTTTTCTATTCTCCTCTCCCTTCTCTCCTTTTTCTTCTCCCCTTCTCTTCTCTCATTTTCTCTCTCCTCCTCCTTTTCTTTTTCTCTTTTCTCATTTCTTCTACTTCTTCTTTCATTCTTTTCTCCCTTATCCTTCTTGAGGTATTTGAAGAAGTCTTTGGCTAGGACTTCAATGTCCTCATCTTCTACACTCCTCCTTGGCTCCTCAAGATTTGTATGTAATGACAAGAAGGGTTTGTTCTTCGATGTTTCCTTCTCCTTTCAATGGTTAATTTGAAGTTCATACGCCATCAAATTTCCAACGAGTTCCTCCATCTTTAATTTGGAAAGATCATGCGCCTCTTCAATTGTGACGACTTTATCTTCCCAATCGTTGCTAAGCGACCGGAGAAACTTTTGTGTCATCTATCCTTCATTGATTTTCTTCCAAGAACCAAAAGAGAGTTAGTAATATCGGTGAAGCAAGTGTTCATTTCGCTTATGTTCTCACCGATTTGCATAGAAAAAAATTCATATTTATGCATGATGAGACTAATGCGAGTTTCCTTAGTTTTGCTATCACCCACATGATGTATTTGTAATCTATGTCATATTTCATATACACTTTCGCAACCCCTAATCCTATTATATTCACTCTCATTAAGGCCACAATACAAGATGTTCATGATTTTTGAATTCATTTCGATTTCTTTCATTTTGGCCCTAGAAAGTGAATCTAATTCATCTTCATTTGGGGGTGTGTAGGGATTTTGAAGAAACATCCAATACTTAAGGTCATTAGAAATTTGGAAAATGTTCATCTTATTCTTCCAATAATCATAATTAGACCCATTAAGCAAATGAGGCCTAGTTGTGCACAATCCCTCTACATGATTAGAAGTGGATTTCATTGCTAAAAATTACGGTTAAGTAATGAAATTTAGCTCACAGGGCTCTGATACCAAATATAGAATCGTAAGAGTCTCTAATTCTAATCACTTTTAGGCTAATTACCTACTTTTTTAATCAATCAAGAATATGCAACGGAATTTAAACAAAAACAAGCAAGTCAAGCAAACCACAATGATGACACCGGACTTTTATAAAAGTTCCGCCTCCCGCCTACTTCCTCTCTTGCAAGCTCCACTCGATCTCCCTTTAGCTCCGCTCGCGTCTTCACTATCAACCTCGTTCTGGGCCGAGATTAAGCCTTTTACAAAACAAGCTCCACGAACAACCTCGTGAGCTTGACTTTCTTCTCGCACAATCCGAGAGGAACACTTCGGGTTTTCACCGAAGTCCTTGCTTCCTTGAACAACAATGTTGAGTAGAACACACTATCTAACATGAGCACACTTAGCTTAGGATGTGGAATTGATACTAAAGTGTGGAAGTTTAGGCTTGGAGAGTAGATTTGGGGATTGGGAGACTTGGGAGTTTCTCTTAGGTGTATATGACAATAGGAAGTGTAAGAGATGTGTAATTGTGTCATGTGAACACCTATTTATAAGCTCTTAAGGTATTTTTAGCCGTTGGGGTTAATTGGGTAAGAGTTTGTGTAAGATACACAAAACAAAAACTTGCAGGACCCAATTCTGAGTAAGTTCGGTCAACCGGATCACGCAGAACAGTCAACCGATAAGAAAATTTCAACTCGGTTTGGTCGACCGATAAAGGTGTGGTCGACTGGATCAGGCTATAACTTAGGTACACTTAAGTTATCGGTCGAACACCGAACAGGGCTCGGTCGACCGAAAACTAACAGACTCTACGGGGTTGACAAACATGATCAAATTTGGTCGACCAAAACAAGGTCCACGGTGGACCGAAAACCAATAGGAAGTTTGGGTTTGTCGAGACATCTTAAGTTCGGTCGACCAAAGAAGGTACTCGGTCGATCGATAGGAAAAAGTATTTTGGGGTATATGTAAATAATACGAATACATCCGTTGATATAAAACGACAAGTCAAACAGTCGGAAATTTGTGTTGACTCGGTCGACCAAAAAGGTCTGGACGGTCGACCGAAATCGGGCAGTAAAACACTAACAAGATAATTGATCACTCGGTCGAACGAACGATTTGTTTCGGTCGACCGAACGTGGGTAGACAGTTCTGGTTTTGGTTTGGTGTTTTCCGGTTTAAGTTTGGGTGATCTATTGAAGTCCAAATGATGTGAAATTTTGTTTGTGACTTCTATACGGAACCTATTGTGTGTTTGAGTAGTTTTTAGCTCAAGTATGCTCAATTACACAAAGTTCATAAGACCCAAAGAAATGCAAATTACATGTCTTCAAATGAGCTTGATTATATGTCTCGACTAGATTTCCTTTCTTATTGAGTCTTGATTACCTGTAGAAGTTAGCACAAAATAATATATATGCAATGCAATATGTGTGCTACTCTACATTGATTATAATTAAGATTAGGTTGATTAAATAATCAAAACATTAATTAAGGCTAAAAGGCCAACACCCCCAACTTTGAGAATTATTTTATAGGTCGGACATACATGATTTTTGTAGATCCAACCAATCAAAAACAACCACGTGGATAACACATGTTCTTGCTTTTATTTTTGAACGAGTGTTTAGAAATTTATATTTGTATGTAATATCTATAACAAACTTTCAGATAGTGTACTTTTATACGTTAGATATTTAATATAAATTAGAACATTATATACAAAATAACATGAATTGATGCATTCAATAATTTTATCCATACAAAAAATTGTATGATTAATGTTTCTCTAGATATTTATCTTAACAAAACAAAAACTATATGAATACTTAATTCACGAAATTAACTTTGTATTCAGCATTTCATAAAACTACATACTATGAATTTCTCTTTAAAAATATTTGTTTACAAGTTTTCTTAAATCATATTCTATAAATTTTCAATGTCAATGCAAATAAAATTATTTACTAATGTTATGTAAGAAAGCACAAAAGTGGATGACGTTTAAAATACAGATTTTAATATTAATAGTATTTGAAGAGTTACGAAAATTTTAGAATTTTTTTATTTACTGTTATCAAGTACTAGTATTGTTATATATCCACGTGAAACTTTTAATTGTTTAGACCAACAAAACAACCTACATAATAATTTCTCACTGCCTTAGATGCAAGTTAAGGTTGAATTTTTTAACCTGTTTATGAATTAAAACTGACAAACCCGGAAACCCACTTCCTTAGTAAGTTGGGTTAGGGTCAATCAAAAACCGAACCAGCTAACCCTCCAAAATTAATTAATAGTAATATATATTCTTAGTATTATAAATAAATATGTGTTTGAAAGTATAGTTAAGTACTAAAATGACTCACTAACTTATTGTGGATTATTAAATTTGAGTCTAAGACCCGTGAACAATTTAATTGAGAAAATCCAATGTTGAGTTAAGATGTGAGTTATGGTGTCATGTGCTCGCCCTTCCTTTTAGTCCCACATTGGGGAACTTTGATAGTTGGAGAATGTTGATAAACATTCTCTTCCCATAACCATTTTGCGGAACAAATAGAGGATGAGAGAATACTTCACAAGCACGCGCACTCGTGCCCGTCCCGTCCCATCCCATCCCATCCGAGGAAAACGGCGGGTGATTTGGGGAAAATTAGAGGTTTTAACCTTAGGGTGATAATATATATAACTTTTTGGTCATCGACTTAATTGAATATTACATTTAACATATATTACGTTCAATTTCCTCCATGATACAAACGTCACGAAAAACCGCTCTGCCAATTCTTATGAGGTTTTGATATGTTTTTGAGGTTCGTCAACTCCGGTGTGCGCCCGCTTGACGAGTGTACCATGGTTTTCGAGGATCGTCATCAAATATAACCACGGGGTTTTCTTATGGAAACTAAGGTATTGTTTCATGCTTGTATTTCAGGCCTTGAGCGGTATCGGGCGGGTGACGACAGAGGACGAGTGCACTCAGGGACCGGATCCTTCCAGTCTATTTTTCCGGTTGTTATGATTACTTGTATTTTACACTTCCTAGTACCTTGATATAATCATACTTTTGAAAACGCTTTTGTAACGGTGCAACTTTTGGGATTTATTTGAGTAATGCCCTCGTGTTTCTTTGGTTTAAATTCTCTGATTATCGTTTAAATTTTCCCTATTTTCGGGGACATTACAGGTATACATTTCAAGCCAAAATTTATACCCGAACTATTGAGTGATGTGTACATAATTATAGTAATTGCTCCTAGTGTCCAGCTTTCTGTAATTACCAATTGCCTATTTCCAAATTAAATGGTTTGTGTTATAAAATAAATATACATGGAACAAATAAGATAAAGATTTGGGGAAGAATATTTGTAGTATTTCAACATCACCAAAAGTATCTCCAATGGTCTTACAATGGTCTCCTATTTATAGGCTATAGGAGGCAAATAAAAGGGTGTATGCTACAAGAGAAATGAGAATGTGAGAGGTTGATGGAGTTATGGGAGGAGAAGATGAAGCATCCATAATGTTTCACAACACTCCCCTTTGGATCTTCACCTTCATACGTTAGGGATGTTGCCTCGTTAAAAACCTTAACAAGAAAAATCCGATGGGATAAAAACTTGATGAAGGAAAAAAAGTGCAGCGCGTATGATGCTCCCTCTCACTTCAACATATATTCTTCAAACGACGAACACCAAATTTGAAGACAAGCTTCTTAAAGACTTTGGTGACCAATGACTTTGTAAATAAATACGCCAAATTCTCGCTTTATTGGATATGATCAGTTGTCACTTGATTGGTCTGCCTCATTAAAAACTTTACCAAGTAAAACCTTGTGGGACCAAAACCTGGTGAATGAAAAAAGAGTGCACCGTATAATTCTCCCTCTCAATTAAACATAAGTTTATAACACTCCCTTAGATAATGCGTGTTATGTTTATGTCTCGTTAAAAACATTGCCACAAAACCCTGTGGAAAAAAGTAGCTAAGGAAAAGAGTGCATAACATACGCTAACAAAATTGCACAAGCTGACTCATTAAAAACCTTTAACCGATAAAACATTTTAGAACAAAAATTGGAAAAAGAGAAAAGAGTGCAACTACAAACCTTCCGGGGGCTTTATCATTCAGGGATATCCGTCCTTCAGGGACGATAAATACAAATCCGCTCCCCCTGATTCGTAGTTTACCAAACTTACGAATAT
This sequence comes from Triglochin maritima, assembly GCA_963682175.1. Lineage (NCBI taxonomy): Eukaryota > Viridiplantae > Streptophyta > Magnoliopsida > Alismatales > Juncaginaceae > Triglochin > Triglochin maritima. Next base: position 24,244,712 of record OY821789.1, read on the forward strand.
ACTTTACGAAATCCTTAAACACAAAATTGCATGGGGATTCAATAAAAAATACATGATAGTTTAAAGGATTTAATAGATATTTACTATATTTCACCTAGATAATAAGATTGTGAAATATGTTTGCGCAATTTTTTTCAAATAATATGCTGGGAGTAACACAAATTGTGGTAATTTTTGCAATATATGAATATGTTACCTCAAAAGATATTACTTGTGGACAATTTAAAAATGTCTCATAATTATATTGATGTCATATCGATATGAGAATGTAAGAATTAATAACTGATTCACCAACTTACATAAAGTTGTAATGATTCCACGTAATGACACCAATATTTGTGATAATGATTGATGTGTATTGGACATGTAGGAAATATCACTAACATAAATCTTTGTCGCAATACTAGAAATTTTGTAGATCCTTAAACGTCATATAATTTTTTTCCGAAAAACATTTACTGTGAACATGATATTGAACTTCAGGTCCTATAAAAATTGGATCTTTGTCGATATACAATAGATGCCTTTTGTTAATGTGCTTTCAAGATGAGCATTTAGTAGAATGTTTTTCTTCAATATTCTCTTTCTACAATTGAATCTTGTACCAATTCTCTTATGGAGAATGTTCGAACTTCAGGTCGAAAAATAATTGGCTTATCTCTAGTCATTTCTTTTCAAATCCGTCATTTAAATATTTTACAGTTTTTCAAAAACTCTGCTGGAGATCCTATGACATCAAGTCATATGCATATAATAAATAATAGTACATTTTCTTATTGGCTGAAACATATGAACGACTAACATCAACTTCGTATCATTCTTTGGGATGACTTTGATTGAAGTGGTTTATGCACATTCTTACTTGTTTCTTCATGTAGTGATCTTTGTATAGTGCATCTTTTGATTCTTGTTTATTATATAATATACTTTGTCATCTTTGTCCTTCAGGGACTCTCATATAAGTAACAATATTAAGTGACTTATAAAACTTTGAAGTCACAACATATCTTATATGCATATCATATTGATCATGTAATATAACGTATTATCAATATTACGAGAGAATGAGAACATCACGTTTGATGTTGGGTCCTGCGAATACTTTTATATTACTTCTCGTTTTATAATGTATTACATTGTTATTGTGATTTCTATTTGTATCCTTCAGGGATATAATTTCAGAAATTAGGACTACAAGTCTAAATAATATATTTATTCAGCGAGTTTATTCTATATTGTTCGCCTTCTTTTGTTTATATCAAGTACGAATGCTTATGACATTCTTATAATATCATAGGTTTTGGATCCAATTTTTCTTTTGATATAACATGCTATTAAGAAGGCGAATGAATTATCGACAATAATTTTAATAATTATTTAATATCTATCGTATCAACATATATAGTTGATTGCAAGTTTTATGTCAATAATAATCAAATCGTCATCATTTCCCAAAATTTTAGGATTTGAATGTTCTATATCCCTGTAATTTCATTTATTTTTTGTTTAGTAGCTGCATTTATTTTTACGAGTTTATAGTCTTCAGGAATAACCTCTTCAGGAGGTGCAATGAGAGTGACTAACTTTTATTTCATTTCCATAAATAATGTATGTTATGGTTCACGCTTCTGGCGTTGGTTGAGCTCAAATATATTTTATCATATATTTGGAGATCTCCACTTTATATTATGTGGTTTATGTCTAGTAATATAAGGCTTAGTTGCTTTTTTGTGATCAATAAAAATATATGACAATTACTTGCTAGATATTGCAAGATAATGATTTTATGAATTTCAGGTTCAACCATACTTGTACGTATATTCTCTTATGAACTTCAGGTTCAATATAGTACATTTTCTTGACATTCTTTAAGCTTCTAGCTTCTTCCCCTAATGCCAAAAAATCTACATCCTATATATATATATATGATTATTGGATTGGACAATAAAACTTAACCCTTCAGGAGCTTTAAATCGCAGGATAGAAACAATTTATTCATTATTGTACAAGTAAAGTAGGGGAAGATTCATAACATTATGTATATCAACCATAAAAATTAATGAATAATATTAGTAGATATACATGCACATTATTGTATCATTGGTAAATTATAAGATCTCATAATGATCAATATTGAGAGATTTTAAAAACAAAGGGACTCTCATTTTATTGTGCAAATCAGTCGACAAATTTGACCTCATTTTTGCCATGATAGAAGTCAACAAAATTATCTAAATCTTTACAAAAACAATACCAATGATGACATTCATAATTAATATAAGAGATAATTTTATTTAGACACTTCTGGGCATGTTTCATCTCTTTGATGTCATCTTTATTTTATACTTCTTATTTGCACAAAATTTAGTGCACTGCTTATGCTCTTGTTTTCACGATGCTTTTTAATGTGTGCTTTATGTTGGCTTTTTGGCGTTAATCTATGTTTTGATGATTTAATCAACCTAATCTTAGTTATGATCATGTAGAGTAACACACATATTGCATTGCATATATATTTGCTTTGTGCTAACCTCTATAGGTGATCAAGACTCAAGGAAGAAAGGAAATCAAGTCAAGACATGTAATCAAGCTCTTTTGAAGACATGTATTTTGTATTTCTTTGAGTCTTTAGGAACTTTGTGTAATTGAGCATACTTGAACTAAAAACTACTCAAACACACACTAGGTTCCCTATAGAAGTCACACACGAAATTTCATATAATTTGGACTTCAATAGATCACCCAAACTAAGACCGGAAAACACTAAACCTGAACCCAAACAGTTTGTCCACATTTGGTCGACCGAAACAGACCGTTCGGTCGACCGAGTGATCAATTATTCTGTTAGTGTTTAACTGCCTAAGTTCGGTCGACCGTCCAGACCTTTTCGGTCGACCGAGTCCCAATTATTTTCCGACTGTTTGTTTTGTCGTATATACCCAACGGTCGTATTCGTATTAATCAAAAATACCCCAAATACATTTTATCTATTGGTCGACCGAGGACCTTGTTCGGTCGACAGAACTTATGTCTCTTAACAAAACTAAATCTCCTGCTGGAATTCGGTCGATCGTGGACCTTGTTTTGGTCGACCGAATAGAACCTTGTTTGTCAACCCCAAAGTGTCTGGTGTGAATCGGTCGACCGAACCCTAGTCGATGTTCGACCGATCACTTAAGTGTACCTGAATCTTAGCGTTGGGCGGTCGACCGTTCTTTAACCGGTCGACCGAACTGAGTTCAAAACTGCCAAACGGTCGACCGAACAGCCCGATCCGGTCGACCGAATTCACTTAGAATTAGGTCCTACAAGTTTCTGTTTTGTGTATCTTACACCAACTCTTACCCAATCAACCCCAACGGCTATAATACCTTAGGAGCTTATAAATAGGAGTTTCCTTGACACAATTAGACATCTCTCACATTTCCATTTGTCACATACACTAGAGAGAAACTCCCAAGGTCCAATTTCCTAAATCCTACACTCTAAGCCTAAATTCCACACATTTGATCATATCCAAATCATACTCAAAGTGTGCTCAATATTTAGAGAGTGTTGTCCCACTCAATTGTTGTTCAAGAAGCAAGGATTTCGGTGAAAGCCCGAAGTGTTCCCTCTCAGATTGTGAGAGGAAGATGGTCAAGCAAGCGAGGGTGTTCGTGGTGCTTGTGTTGTAAAGTTGGTCTCTCCTGGCCCGGAATGGGGAGTGGTTAGTGAAGTCGTGAGCGGTGCTCGGTGATCCGAGCGGGGCTTGCAAGAGAGGACTAGGAGCCGGGTGGGGTGCCGAACCTCTGTAAAATCCCCTGTGTTCCTTGTAGTTTGCATTATCCTCTTCCTTACTTGCTTGTTTATTTTAAATTCCGCTATGCTTATCTTGATAGTTAAGCAAGTAGGTAATTAGCTTAAAAGTGATTATAATTAGAGATCATCACGATCCTACACTTTAGACACACCAAAAATAAACAAGAAATATATTGTGATTTTCCAACAACTCTCATGACCTTCAATCATTGGTGATGCATAACCCAAAAAAGTATTGGGTCATTAATTTGTAAAGTGATTAGTAAAATTTATTTTTTCTTTTACTACTAATCTCTATATATCTATGAACTTCTGGTCATAGGGTTTGATTTAGAGATCGACGTGCATTTTTACTCAATTAGTTATTTGCACGTTGTTTAGATGGTCATACGAATCCTTGAGGGATTATCATAAAATTTCATAACCCTTTTTAAATGAATAATCTCTAAATCTTGGTATAGTAACATTTTATGAATATTAAGATATTCACCTTCTGGGCAAATGTGTATCATTTTCAATAACATTGATCACTTGTAACATGGTGATTCAAATTCCACTATAATGTAGCACATTGTACTATATATATACACATCTATCAAGATGGATATTATGTGCTCACGAGATGAATGCTCGTAACAACAAGTAACAATCACATACTTGAACCACTTTACAAATACTCTTTTAATGAACATGATACTAAGAATTCATATAACTTATACTGAGCAAGTGAATCGATACAAAGTTGCATGAGATATATATCATTTAATATTAAAAGTACTATTAAATATGTAAATATTTCTTTTCATGTTTCATTGGATCGAGAAATCATGAAATTTTGATCAACAAGTCGATGTTTTGTCCAACCACAAAAACAGACATGAGATTAAATCATAATACTTTTAAAATCATTTTAACAAATAGGATAGCAAAAGAAAATCACAACCTCCATTTTATCTTGATTTCATGCTTCTTTTTCTAGTCATTGATATTTTTAAAAGGGAATGAGTTGGGTTCAACATCCATAATCCATGATAAGAAGCCATTCTTACCTGTTAATTTTGATACATCACATAATCATTCACAACTATTACGAGCATTCATCCAGAATAGATAATCATGAGGTTAAAATTAACATAGATCAAATCAAACACATCAAACACAATTGCAAAGAATATGCATATCCTAAATAATAATAAAACCTTATGAGTTATGAAGGTGTTATCCACAACAAGATTAAATTTATCACCATTACAGAAAGAGTCAAAATAAATAATAATAAAATCGTAATTGTTTGGTTACCATCCGTCCATAAATCCCATAACTTTTCTATGTTATAGAATTAGAGCTAGAAATAAAAAAAAGTTCCAAGTCTATTAACAACAATTAAAACATGACTACAAAATGTGAGAAAATTAACTCCCACGTAAACAAACTATTTGAAATTTTCCAAAAGCTTACTAGGAAAAATTTCAGCAATTACTAATTTCCAAATTCTAACTTTTAATTTTTCTAATACCAATACAATTATACAACAAAAGGAGACGGTTATTCACACTAAGTAAATAGTAGCAGAAATCTTCTATCTAGATTTTGTCTTGCAAAAGATTCATGAGAAAACCAAGTTGGAAATCAAATGTAAAAGTTTCATGTAATAATAGTTGCTCTCAAAGTCTTCAACAACTTAAGTCAGAAACATAAAATTTATTAAAACAAATCTAAATCAAGCTGTATTCTATAATTATTAAAACATGAAGAATATATCTTGTGGGAGAATAGGAAAAGTGTGCACCAAAATGCTTGATTTTTTATAACATGGTTTCTTTATTAATCATGATGGAATCACCTTTCTAACGTTTTTTTAATGATCAAAGCAAACAATTTTTTGACAGGTAAACGGGAGAAATTATGCATGTGACCATGAGAATCAAAACATGAATTTGTTACTTTGAGGTATGAGTGGACACCAAAGGTTTTAGCCGGTAACGGTAGAACTTTCGTGCTGATAACGTGTTATAAAATAAATATACATGGAATAAAGAAGATAAAGATTTGGGAAAGAATATTTGTAGTATTTCATCATCACCAAAAGTATCTCCAATGGTCTTACAATAGTCTCCTATTTATAGGCTATAAGAGGCAAATGAAATTGTGTATGTTATAAGAGTAATGAGAATGTGAGAGGTTGATGGAGTTATAAGAGGAGAAGGTGAAACATTCATAATGTTTCACAACAATTTGTTCTATAAAAACTTTTCAAATATCACATGGATGGTTGTAATTAGGTTGGTTATTTGAAACTCTCAGGATATATACTTTATTACATGTGATATTGAGAGTGATGTTAAAAATTACAACAACAAAGTCTGGCATCCCAAACTAGCTAGTTACAGTCCACGTTCGAAGTAAAATTTCTTTGAAAACAACAATATTAGCTTGTTTCAAGTTTTAGACAACGGCTCTGTTTGTTGCAGTTCGGAAGACGATGTTCATGAAGTAGTCTGCCTTCGGTTTCAAATGCTAAGACGAAGCGTTGATTAGAGAATGTTTAAAATGGATTATGGTTTTACCATATTTTTGATATTTATGAAAATAAAAAATAGGTAGGATAGACCATTTACCAGGAACATTCAAGTAAACATTGGAAATGGAAATTTAGTTTAGATTAAAAAAATTACAAAGAATTGAAAACGCACGTATCTAGGAACGAAACATATGTACATTTAACAAAATTGAGAGTGAAGATAAGAAATAGTTTTGAGGCTAAGTTAAATCAAGATTTTTGGGTTGATATAGTGAAGGTGCTTGTGATAGCAATCGTGGTCGTGTCACAGGAGAAACCGAGGGCATGCCCCCACGAAACAACAATAATCTCCGTCAACAAATGTAAATGGACCTATTAATCTCCGTCGACAAATCAACTCTCTTTTCCTTGACGATTCTCACCCAAATTCTCTTCATGTGGTCATCTTGGTTAGTCTGTAACCTGTGTTTGTAAAATTCCCCGGACCAAATGACATTAAAAAATCAAAAACTATTTTCAAAAAACATGCAGATGCACATAATTGAAGCATTGCACCAATCCCTCTCAAATTTCCTTGTACTTACAACCGAAAGAGGGAACGTCTTCTTTTTGTTGAAATAATAGGAAAAAATTAGAGTAATATGATAGTTGAAAATTTTATTTGACAAAATATAAAAAATAAAAATAATATCTTTAATACCATTTTCGTTACACAAAACGGCACCAGTGTTAGTGTTAGTGTTATCGTTATCGTTTAACCTTTAATTTTCTCGTTAATTCAAAACGATATCTCCAGACTCCAGTACTCTTCATTAAACATAAAAACAATATCTGGAGTACTGTTTTTTATAAGAACTGTCCACCTAGCAATTTATTTCAATTCCGAATCAAGTCTTCTTCACTTGAAACTTAAGTGATAATGTTATTTTGATAATTTCATAAATTAAACACTAGCTTCAAGTTTTCAGCCTAAGCATCAATTTTTGACCCCCAACATAAAATTTTGTAAGTGCTAAATCTCAATCAACCAAGACATAAATTTGTGTTGCTTTTATTGTTGTATCTTTTGAACTCCATTTCTTTGAGTTCAAATCAAACTTTTGTTTTCCTTAAAGAATATTTTATGCCAAGTTAATAAATGCACATAATGAATCCATTTAAAATCTATAAACATCAAAAATAAATGAATTCACGCTTACTATTGTGAAATATTTTTTGTTTAAGCTTGTACATTTAGGCTACATATAACTACTAACTTCTATCTTGGAAAATCGTGTCCTACCTTTTCATTGTTGATGTTATATTAGAATTTTAGTTATAAAATAATGTTTGTGTTGAGTGTTTTTCTTATGTCGGAAGAATGAAAACTACATATAAAATATAGATGTGATTGTTCTTCGCCTGTGAAACATTGGTATCTTATTTGGTTACGCATAAACTAGATTTTTAGCTATTTTAAATTTAATTTTAATTTTAAGCAAATGAACTCATTTGTTGATGTATATATAATGAACTTATTTTCCAGCACAAGTCATATATAACCAACTAATATTTTTATCACTATACGCAATGATAGTTTTTTATAATAATCAAATTATATATTTCTCATGTGAAAAGATATAGGTCTCATATCTTAGGATTCAAGGAAACAATAAAAACATTAATCCCACAAACAATTCCATAATATTTTCATTTATTAGGTCTATTCAATATATGAAAGAAAAGATTTCTATTTCATATACTCACGTTGTTAAATACATGTGGAGCTACAATATCTTTTAACCAACATGTCAATCTTTTATCGGTAATTAATGTTCTATGTTAATTACCATGATTGTTATTACTTTCGATTTATGTAAACCATTATCTTTTAGAGCTCTACGGTTAATGACCAAGTGTCTCTTCCTTAAGACTTCCAAAGACGAATACATTAATCAAGGAACGAAATGTTCATACACTCAATTCATAATAATTGACACATATAAGAATACTTTTAGAACACACATCCCTTTCACTCAGGACGCCAGTGTGCCACTCGGGATGCATGTCTGTCACGCTCGGAGCGCAAGTGTGTCGCTCGGGATGACTCCGTCCCCATAAGGCCGAGTCCGTCCCGCTCAGGACGTAAGTGTGCCCCTCGGAGCGCAAGTGTGCCGCTCGGGACGTAAGTGGCTCGCTCGGAACGCATATGTGTCCTCTAGATTGGTACGTCCCTTGTTGGACTGGTTCATCCCACACTGGACTGGTGCGTCCCTCGCGAAACAAAATGAGCCAACTTGTTTAAAACAACGAGCCAACGTTGAAACGTACCAGTCCAACGTGGGACACACCAGTCACGCGCTGGGCTAGGTCGTTCGAACAAATAAGCTGGGTCATTTTCACCAAAAAAGTTGTGTATTTCTACCAAACGACTTGACTTGTGTCCAAGCTGAGACAACTTAATTAACAACATATCAATTGCAAATGATTGAAACATCCGTGGGGAGTCTATCCTACTCAGGACGCAAGTGTGCCATTGAGGACAACTCTTTCCCCCATAGGGTCGAGTCTGTCCCGCTTAGGACGTAAGTGTCCCGATCACGACGTAAGTCTGGCCCTGTTGGGATGAAACTGCGTCCCTCGCGGGACTGGTGCGTCCTAGTGCTAGACCGGTGCCTCCCGCGAGGGACAAAAGGAGTCAACTTGTTGGGATGCACCAGTCGTGTGGACGCATCAATCCAAACGCGGACTGGGATGCACCATTCCGGCGCTAGGATGCATAAGTCCAACACTAGGACTCACCATCGTGCACCAGTCTCGTGTTGGGTTTGGTCATTCGACTAAACGAACTAGGTCGTTTTCACCAAACAAGTTGTGTCATTCTACCAAACGACCTGACTTGTTTTCACCAAATGAGCTGGGCCATTTTCATCAAACAAGCTTTGTCGTTCTACAAAATGAGTTGGTTTGTTTCCACCAAACGAGTTTGGTCGTTTTGACCAAACAAGCTGCAACTTAATTAATGTACTACAAGAACAAATGTGCAACTTAATTAACAACCTAAATCATTTAAAAATATATATATACTTCTCTCTAAGACATGAAACAACTTGTCCAACATGAGACAACTTTATTAATAATATATACAATTACGGATAATTATTTTTGAGTGTTAGAACATTAATATGTGTACAATTTTATGACATCGTTGTTAGATTCAAATTGAATCAAGACAAACGAGTTTAAAACATCACAAATCAATTTGTTACAAGTTAAATTGTACGCACACGAACATTGAGACGAGGACATTATCTAGAACTAAATAAGCTTGGTTGTTTTCTTCAGCTAAGTAAGTCGGGTAATTTTTTAATACTAAATAACTGGGGTCGTTTTTTAATACTAAATAACCTTAGTTGTTTTCTTGTGCTAAATAAGTTGAGTCGTTTCTTGAGCTGAATAAGTTTGGTAATTTTCTAGAACTAAATAAACTGGGTCGTTTTCTTCAGCTAAATAAGATGGTCGTTTTTTGCTACTAAATAACCTACATTGTTTTCTTGTGGTAAATAAGTGGGTCATCTTTTAACACAAAATAAGTTGGATTCTTTTCATGAGATAAATAAGCTGACTCGTTTTTTGTGATAAATAGGTTGGGTCATTTCTTGAGACCGTCCTTGGCAGGGATGTAAAAGTTTGGATTGCCTGCACATGCTACTTGTTTTATGAATAAAACATACATCCACCTACAGAATTTAATGATTCCAGATCCATTGGAAAGAAAATTGAAAGGAAAACATATTTGTTTATCTTACAACTTGCCTAATTCTGATGATACATGAGTGAAAAATGTGTTTCAAAACAGACCGTATTTCAAAACTGACAATCGATAGATCATCAATAATGTGTACATAACTCTCCTCCGATATCCAAATAAGGTGATTCAAGACTCATTAAAAAAGATTTTGATAAGAAAAGCTTTGATATTTTACATATTTCCAAATGATGAACCTAATGGTCTCATAAAAGGTCTGGAAGGCTGCTAATTTGAGACAATAGAAAATGACCTGGGTCGCTTTTCCACCAAACGAGCTGGGTCATTTTTCCCCACGCTGGGATGCCCTAGTCCCGTGTTGGGATGTACCAACGAGTCAGATTGTCTTCACCAAACGAGTCGGCTTGTTTTCACCAAACGAGTCGGCTTGTTTTCACCAAACGAGTCGGCTTGTTTTCACCAAACGAGCTGAGTCGTTCGGTTGAAACGAGTGAGAACGGTGGTCCAAGGGTGGGGGCAGGTTCGTCAGCAGGTTGAAATGTTTGGGATTTTGTGTGAGAATATGGAAAATTTGTTGGTTTTTTAGTATGTGGGATTGTTGGAACGAGGGTGATGGTATTTTAGGGATAAAATTGAAAATAAATTAAAAAATATTAATTTTTTGATATTCCAAAGAATCTCGTACAGTTATTGACCTTATATGACATTTTACTTCCTTACTCTGACCTTTTTATTTATTCTCCCTTAATTTAATAATGAATATATTTAGGTGGGGTGACGAGTTAAGTGTGGCGGATTGAGAGACAATGACAACTCACCGCATTTATTAAGGGGATTAGTTAGCGGGTGATGGATTGACAGATTGGTGGGATTTTGTTTCCTGCAACCTGCCTTACAGGGGGTGGGATAGGACGAGATTACAGGTTTGAATCAGCCTAATTTTATATAGGATTTTTTTTCAAAATATTTTTTTTTTGCCAAAATAGACCTCATTTAAAAGTATTTTTCACACTAGACCCGTTGTCACCACGTGGTGACACGTGACGGCGGTGGGTTTTGTTTTTTAGTGTCTAGAGAACTCGGCACTGGTGATACCGAGTTCCCTCAAGCAGAACTCGACATCACAAGTGTCGAGTTTAGTTTGGTTTTTATTGCCCAACACTTGACATAGTTTGCTCGACGTTAAGGAGAACTCGGCACTTGTGATGTCGAGTTCTATTTGAACTGTTCTTCTGACACTCAGATCGTGCATGAGACGGTTGATGCGTCAGGAGAACAATTTCTTAAATAGAACTCGGCATCTATAAAAGCAGCCCGACATCCCTCCTCTCCTCCTCCACCGAGTTCTCACGATTTTAAGGTTAGGGTTTCGATTTTTTTCGTTTTCCACCGTTTTCTTTTTTTTTTATGTATTATGATGATATACATTGTTGTTTTAGGTATGATTGTAGTGTTTTTGTTGGTTTAGGAACCCATTTTGGTTAGATTTTGATTTTGATTTTGGGTTTTTAGGCCAAACTATTTATTTCTTGTTTCTTAATTGATTATTCGTTTCATTTTTGTTGATTGTAGGTCTACGGTAGTAATCTTAAAAATAGTTGAATTTAAGTTTGATTATTGTTATTGAAATTATATTTACTTGTTGTTATTTTGGTTTGAATGTATGTTAGTTTTAATGAATGTAAACTTAAAAATGATTTATTTGGGTTTGAATGTATGTTTTTGATTATATGTTGGAATTGAAGATTGATTTTTGTAATCTTAAAAATAGAGTAATGAATGTATGTGAGTTTTAATGGAAAAAATGTGTTGAAGTTGAGAAATATCTGTTTTAAATATGTCGTGATTTGTATTTTGTTTGAATGTATGTCGTTTGAATTTGTGAAATATGTCGTTATTTAGATGTTAGGAAGTTGAGAATGTTATTTGTAGTATCGTTAGTTTCTTTTACAGTGCAGGTTTATATTTTACGAATTTGAAAATATAGGTGAGGTTCTGTCAAAATTTTAAAAAAAGTCTAACATTAATCGTAACGTTGTTTATTGTAGTTGATTTTGCTACTACACTCATTGCTCGACGTTTACAACTGTTTGCTACTACACTCGATTGAGGTAATTTTTAAAACTTTTTAGTACTTTCATTTTTTTAATTAATTAGTAATAGAAGAACAACCATCTCACTTGAACACATTTTCAAATTTAATTAATATAGGTTAGGAATGGATAAAGATGATGAATAATCTTTGTTGGTCATGTATAATGGGAAATTAAAATGTAACGGAGATGTGACAAAGTATACAGGATCTGACCGCAAATTGGTAGTTGTTCCGTTGAACATAAAATATGGGGATTTAATGAATGTCATAAGATCCGAATGTTGTTATCCACACAGTATGTTTGATGTGAAGTTGATGACGAAATTGTCATTAAACAATGATTGGATATACGCTCCATTAACCAATGATAGGTCGGTTTATGGAATGATGCGTTTGTTTAAAAAGATGTTTGTGGTTGGAGTGTTTGTGGAAGCTGAACCTAAAGTGCCCGACCCTACGCTGAAAACCAATACTCATTCGCCAGAGTATGGTACAGTAAGGTCGACCGGTTGGGACTGCGGAATAGATTTGAATATAAGTCTAAATCCTACAACCGAAGTTTCGGCATACCACCAAATTCCATATTTCCAATCGCAAAACTACTAGCAAACATGCAATGAATGACCAAAAAATGCAGGTGACATTCTGTCTAGAAGTGCAAATCCTTATCCTGGTCTGTCGCAATTTGAACCCATGCATTACAGTGATGATGAGTTTGCTGGTAGGGCTGGACCGTCTACCTCATATCCCTCCCTTGGGCTTGCTTTGTCAACTGTTGACCCAATTCATTTTAGTCGACCAGAATGCATGCAAGAGATGCATAGCATTGAAGATGATGACACTGAGGAATTAGGGGATTACAGTACACCATTCGTTATAGAAGATGAACCTAAAGGTGTTTCTGCTAATGAAGTCATTTCGGAGACGCAAGATGCCATATATACAATGAGTCAATCCATAAACCGTGAAGACGACGATGTTGTTTATGATACAGTTACTAACAACGACACGATTTCAACTCTTAATGAACTTCCCGATATTTTCGAGGACGACAACTGGATAGAGAATTCTGTAATTGAACACTCATTCTTCGATGCTGCGAACAATTTGGAACGGGGTGATTGGCAAATGGAAGATGATCATTATTTTTGGGATAAATGAAATTTCCCAACAAAAGATGATATGGTTCACACTTTGTAGTTGGGGCATATTAAAAAGTTTGTTCAGTATTCAGTTGTGGTTTCTTCCACGAAACGATATACTGCTCATTGTCTTTGTCGTTGTTTAATCGTTTTAAATACCGCAAGTGCACGGTGATGCATTGCATACATTGCATCATATGTCTTTCATTTAGATTAATTTTATATCAATAAATGCTACTAAGGTATGTGTTTAGTCTTATTTACAGAATACAAGGACCTGAATGCAAATTACCCATATCCCGAGCATAAATGCGTGCAAGAGACTCATTCCTGTCATAAAGACCAAGTTCAAGATTATCGGGATTCAAATGGAAGTCCATCCAAGCATAAAAGCATTCAAAGACCTAATTACAAAAAGGCCAAGGACTTAAGCACAAAAGTAGCCAGGGACTTAATTGCAACAAGCCAAGGACCTAATTGCAAATTACGAGTAGCTTTTATTATTATGGAGAAAGTCTAAAGAAAAATCAATGTGGATCTCCAAATATACAAAGAAATAAAGTCGGAGCTCAAAAGAAATGAAAGAATCAATCTGGACGCGCAAATGATATCTAAATCATACCATAAACACAGGAAAAATCCGGATTAAATCAGAGTTAATTGTGCGGCGTTTCCGCCGCACCACACAGGTAACATGCCGCGATTCCGCCGCACCCCTGTCGATCCGCGCCTCCGAATTTTGTCCAGTCGTGGTGTGACGCGTGTACTTTCTAATTTTATACTTAGGTCCCTTGTATCAGCTATAAATAGCCCCGAGAACGATATTGTGGGGAGTCTTTAGTTTTTATTCCATATTTTAGTAATAAAATTCTGTTATTTTATTTCTTGTTTTTTAGTTTTCTTTTGTAGTTTCTCTAGGACCCCTTCTCCTTCCCTCCATCCATGAGTTTCTAACTCTCTCCAAAGGGTGGGGGTGACGGATTTAGGGTGATGAGAAGAAGAATAATGTTATTATTTTAATTTCGTGTTAGTATATTTTGATTACTTGAGTTTATGTTGAGTCATTTATCATGTAATGCTTTATAACTAATGTGATTTATTATAAGTTTCAGAATTCTCTAATCTAAACCCGATATCTAATCCCCCACGCTGGACTCTCATCCATCTTTACTTTATTTTTAATTTGTTTTGTCGTTCTTCCTTTAGAAATTAATAAAAAAAACCAAAAATCTCAAACCAACCTTATTTTTCTCTCTTTCTTCCTTAATCGGAAATCACACAAATAACAATATCTCTTCCTCCTTGTGTTCGACCCGTACTTGCCACGTCTTCATTGACGTCGTGCACTTGCGGTATAAATTAAATTCTCATCACACGACCGCGTTGAAGTGGTGGCAAGTATGGGTCGATCCTCAGGGAGGTGAGTAGCCTCTGGTTTTTCAGAAATCAAGTGGCAACAAAAGGGGGAAGAGTTTTGTTTATGTTAATCTACGTTACACTAAACTACTAAGAAAAAATGAAAAGTAAAGCAACTAACGATTACATCGAATCAAAACTAAAAGAATGTAAAACTAAGCTGGAATCAAGAAGAGAAATACCCCTTAGGGGTGGAGTGTGTGCACACATGTAAAAAGATGGTGAAGAAAGCATTCTATAGGCACAAATGTAGGTAGTGTTTTCATGCATATGAAGTGTCTAAAGCTTATGGCAAAACCTATCAATCCATTCACTAACCTAGTTGATTAACATTCATATACACAAGCTGGTTATTTCAGAACCTAAACAAGCGTGGGAGGTGTCTAAGATGTGTGCCAAAACCCATCAAGTGTAGTATTCTACTCTAACAAGCAAGCATACATTCACATTTATCAACACAATATAAAGCATTCATATCCATTCTTTAATGCATGTATGACCATCACCTCCACCCCCAAAGGGGGATGGATCTACTCACTACACATTATTCTAACAATTAAACTAAAGAAGAAAGGAAACATTCTAACTACTTTAGCCTACAATCAAAGAAATAAAACTAAGCTAAGCATGCATAAAGAAACAACATAAGAACAAAACAATGGAAAAATTATTCTATTAAATGACTCACATTGAAGGTAGCATTCTTCTCCACCTTGAGATTTTGCTCCAAGGCTTACTCCAAGTAGAGAGAATGCCACCAAGCAATGGGTAATTACAATAGAAGGTGAAGAGTTCTATTTATCGCCATAGAAAAAGGTAATCCGGGACAATCCTCCGGTATGGGACTAAACAAATACCAGAAATTGACTAAATACACACTAATACGCGACCCACCATAATCTTAGCGGATTCGGGCAAAAACAGACCGCCAATTAGAGGTCTTGGACCGCCAATTGGCGGTCTATATGGTTTAGATCATGTTGGATTTTCTTCTGGGCTTTTCGGGATGACTCTGTTGTGTCTTTGATGCATCTACTTCACTTGTTGGAGCTCCGACCCGAATAGAATTTCCAAAATACTCCCCATGATGGTGTGAAGTATTCTTGTTTGCTCATTGGTCATTTGATCTTACATTCAGGTCATTCAATCTTGCATCTTAGTCCTTGAGTCTCTCAACTCAGTCCTTTTTCGGGCTTTTAGGTCCTTTTATGCATTTTCTCTTCAAACCTATTTATTTCTGAAATTCAAACATAAAACTCGTCACATAGCATTGTTTTGGTGAAAGATAACGGATATAAGACACAAATGTATGCATGAAATGATGTCAATCATTCGTGATGAGGATAACTGCAAATGACATCTACATGCGTCTGTCCCAAAAGGCTGCAGATATTTTCAAGTGAAAACGTACGACGCCAAGCACACTTATTCCAATTCGATGTTCCTAAACGACAACAAACAATGCAATGCTTATTTTGTTTTCGACTTGATAATGCCATATGTTAGAACTAAGTTCACAATTACTCCTGCTGAAATAATGGAAAGGGTGAAGACCAAATACTCACTTGAAATCGGTTACGCTAAAGGATGACATGTCAGGCAAAAAGCGTTGAACAAAATTTATGGTGCCGAAGAAGACAGTTTTAGGGATCTACGGAGGTTGCTCACAGTTCTCTGTCAAAACAATGAATGATTTGTTGTCGAAATAGAGACCGTACAGGTAAATCCAGACGAGGAGATGTTTAAGCGTGTGTTTTGGGCGTTCGGGCCATCAATTAGTGGGTTTCAATATTGCAGACCCATTGTCAGTGTGGATGGAACCCTCCTCTACAACAAATAAAGAGGTTTATTGCTAATTATTGTAGGCACGGATGCAGACAATGGAATTTTTCCTTTGACATTTGCTATTGTAGAGAGCGAGAAGACAGAGTCGTAGACGTGGTTCCTTCAATTGCTGGTAAGTAGAGTGAGTAGGCGACCCGATTTGTGTATTATCACCGACAGATTTTCGGGAATAAATGTTTGTGTGCGAGCCACATTTCCACCTTCAGAGGGGCATGTACATCGATTCTGTCTTCGACACATGAAAGCAAATCTTGCTAAATATCGAAATTTCAAGGAAAGAATGGGACAAATCAAGTTTTACGAAGCAGCTAAAACTCATTCCTTTATGAAATTTGAAGGGCTAATGAAGGCTATTGCAGAGGAACATAAACCGGTATACGAGTGGATTCAGCATCAAGGTCCTTTGGAAAGATGGACTTGTTGTCACGATGTGGGTCGATGTTTCAGATGTATGACAACGAACATGTCAGAAAGCTTCAACAATGTCTTACGAGGGGCACGCAGTATGTCAATTACGACCATGATTTTGATGACATTTCTCCATTTGAACAAATTCTTTGTTAAAAGAAGGGATGTCGTTGAGTCATAGAATGATACATATGTACCGACAGTCCACACCGTGGTAACGTCAAACAACAATCTGGTCAGATTTCATACAGTAACTCGATACCACCAGTTGATGTACGAGGTTGAAGTCAATGACCAGAAAAAATAACTTGTGAAATTTGAAGAATTAGTTATTACTTGCACTTGTGGATACATAATTGCAATGCACGTCCCTTGTTCACATGTACTAGCAGTTTGTAGCAGTAGACATGCAAATGTTAGCACTTCACATCTGGTCTCCCCGTATTATGAGGTTCAAATGTACAGACAGACGTACAAACCGATATTTATCCCAATTTCTGATGTGAGGTATTGGCCAGATCGTGGCAACATCACAATGAAGCCTCCGTAAACCAAAAGACCTCCTGGTCGACCAAAATCAACGCGAATCTGAAACAAGATGGACGAGCACTCTGGAAGAAGGGTACGGTGTGGGAGATGCGGCGGTTTGGGGCATAATAGAAAATGATGCAAGGAACCTATATAGTAAAATTGTTTAAAAAATGTCTATGTTACTATTATGTAGGATTTCAGATAAATGTAAGAGTTGAATTAATGTGGTGTAAGACTTGGTGGTGTAAGAGTTGAATGTGGTGTAAGAGTTGATTGTTTTTTAAGATTTGATTGTGATGTAAGACTTCAATGAATGTCATTCCCTATTGGTAAAAAACTAGATGTTTGATTTTTATGACTCCAATTTAATATTACGTTCATTCTTGAGATATGATTTGCAACACTTCAATGTTTTCTAATATTTAACGTGTTATGTACAGATGGAGTTTGGTAGTTCCAGTACCGGTTCGGTTAGAGGCAACTACGCTTCACAGGGTCCTGTAGGCAGATCAGTGTTGGTTTTATAGGTCAACCACAAGTCTGACTTGTTCAAAGATTTTGTAAGCATTTTACTACTTTAAGTGAAATATTTGCACGTATGTATTAATATTCTAACATTTATTAAATTTTGTAGCAGGATGTTGATGGCGTACAATGCGTTGAGCATGGATCCAAGCTCAACAAATGGCAGAACACTGATGAGAGGATGTTGTTTCTGCTAGATATGGTGGGATTTGACAAAGTCATTCGGTTGGGCCGAGTACAGTTGGACCATACCTTGCTGGGGGCGATGGTGGAGCACTGGAGACCGGCGACTCATTCATTTCACTTGCGACATGGTGATATCACTTGCAACTTGTGTGACATCTCTATGATTACTGGCTTGCACGTAAATGGTTTGCCGGTGTGTGAGTCTCAGGAGTACGTTTGGTCAGAGGTCTGCATGGATTTATTAGGTCGGGTCCCCGATGCCTTGGGTCGTAAGGCTTCTGTAACTCTGGGTTGGTTGCAAGCTCAGTTTCAGCATTTGCCTTTTGATGCTGACGAGGAGACGGTTACACGACACACACCAGAGCCTTTATTCTGTTCCAGCTCGGATGCAGTATTTTGGCAGATAAAAGCGACACGATGGTTCACTTGAAGTACCTGTCTTTGCTCGGAGATTCGGCCGTCGCATCAGAGTACAGTTGGGGTAGTGCGGCTCTGGCCCACTTATATCACATGTTAGACGAAGCTTCACTGATTCCGACCAAACATTTGTGTGGTTTTCTTACGTTCCTGCAGTTATGGTGATGGAATCATCTACACATTGGGAGACCTTTGAAGAGCATACCATTACTATACCCGGATGACCACATGGCACCATACGGTGCCTGTTGGAGACGACCAAGATCATTCAAGGGTAGTGTGAAGACGACGACACTTGATTTTTATCGGAATGAGTTGGAGGTGCAGGAATTCGATCAAGTGATCTGGGACCCTTATGCACATTTGGATCTTAGTCCGTTAGCACCACTATGTACGAAAGGTTCAGAGATCTGGACGAGATGTACTTGGCTTATAAATTTTGGTGAGGTGGTTATGCATTGTCCAGACAGAGTGATGAGACAGTTCAGTCTACAGCAGCACATTCCAGAGCCGATGCACAGAGATGTAGTGAAATCGGCTCAGGGGAGGTCGGATGTTAATTGGTTAGCGGAAAATCACCAATTCATTCAGCATTGGTCGCACATAAGAGACATCTACAGTTTGAGCGACCACTTCTAGGTGTCACTCCTGAAGAGAGCACACATCTGTATATGGAATGGTACTGGAGCATCACCGTACGTTGGATTGTTCATCACACGTTACCTCTGACTCATAGATTATACAGACCTCGAGCGGGTAGAGAGCGGGAGATGGTAAGATCTAAACATTTATTTTTTAACAATTACCACGTTTTAAATTTGTGTTTAGTGTTTGATGAACTGTTTAATTATCTGTAGGTGCATGAAGTTTATGAGTTTCACGAAGAACTCCATAAAATTCACAAGGTAATCAGAGATCACAAGACAAGCTATTCGATGGTTGCAAAATTGAAGGAAAAAATGAAGGTTTGGCTGATGTGTTTTGGTGCTGAAGAACCGACATTACATTTGAGTCAGGATCGCGTCGTTGAAGAAGAAGATCCACACACTCAAGAAGACGCTGGCGGTCTGACTCAGGATACAAAGAATGCAGCACGAGGAGGGGGACGGGGCAGGGGGACAGGACGTGCTCAAGCACGTCCTAAAAGGAAGAAGAGATTGAGAAGCCACTTAGGATATATTTTTAGTTATGTTTAACTTATTTGGTTGTTATTACACTACTTTTGGTTTTATGTTAAAATGCTATACTCCTTATTGTGTTAAACTTGGATTTTTTGGTGTGTTGAAATGGTGATATAGGTTGTATTTTACTACTTGGAAATGGTTGTGTTTCTTGTTGATTTTTTTGTAATTGGAATGATTGTGTTTGTTGTTGAATTTTTTGTAATTGGAATGATTGTCTTTGTTGTCAAAAGGTATTTAAACAGGAAATGAAGTTGTCGAGTTCCTAAATTAAATGAACTTGCACTCTTCAACAGAACTCGACATCACAAGTGGCGAGTTCACATTAACAGAACTCGAGATGTGTGATGCCGACTTCACATTAACTGTTCTCCTGACCCTCCGTCTCATGCATGATCTGAGTTGCTAGGAGAGCAGTTCACATAGAACTCGACACTTGGGATGTCGAGTTCTATTTGAAACAGTGTTCTCTTGACAACTCACGTCAAGCGAAATATGTCAAGTGTTGGGCAATAAAAACCAAACTGAACTCGACACTTGTGATGCAGAATTCTGCTTGAGGTAACTTGACATCATCAGTGCGGAGTTCTCTAGACACTAAAAAACTAAAACCCGCCGCCACCACGTGTCACCACGTGGCGGCAATATGATTAGTGTGAAAAATACTTTTAAACGAGGTCTATTTTGGCAAAAAAATGTTAAAAATAATATTATTTTAATTTTTTTTCCTTTTACATACACATCAGCTCTCGAAAAATGTTGGTCAAAACTAATTCATTTTTCTTTCTTATATTTTGGTCGTTCACCCCGAAGGTTTGTTAAAAAAAAACCCTAAATACAAATTAATCCCTCTTCCTCCCCAAAACCTCAACATTCCCCCGATGGACCCCTCCCTCCCCAATCTCCAACCCTGCCCTATAAAACTCGCCCTGGTCATCGCCTACAACGGCCACGGCTACAAGGGCATGCAACGCAACCCGGGCGCGCGCACGATCGAATCTGAGCTCCTAACCTCCCTCCTCCTCTCCTCCGCCGCCCCAAACCCTCACCCCTACGACTTCTCCCGCTGCGCCCGCACCGACAAGGGCGTCTCCGCCGCCTTCAACCTCGTCTCCGCTACCTTCCTTGTCCACCATCCCCCGGAAGTACTCCTCCTCCGACTCAACTCCCACCTCCCGCCCCAGATCAGGGTTCTTGGGGTGGAGGCCGTGGGGAAGGGGTTCGACGCAAAGAAGTCGTGCGAGGGGAGGAGGTACGTGTATTTTCTTCCGGTTTTCGCGTTGGATTGGGCGGTGCACAGGTGTAGGGAGAGCGGGGTGGGGAGGTGCTTGGAGTGTTCGGAGAGGGGCAGGAAGGTTGCGGGGGTGGTCGGGAGGAGGGTAAGGAAAGGTGGGGAGGTCGAAAGGTTGGGTCTTGATTTGGAGAATGGGGGTTTCGATAAGAGAAGAGATGCTATTTTGGAGAATGGAAGGTCGCATCTTTGTAAAGGAAGTGTGAGTTGTGATGGTGAGGTTGATGGAAGGCGAAATTTATATGATAATGAGAGATTGAAATGTGGGTCAGGTTCGGGGAATGGTGTTTGTAAATTAAAAGGAAGAAATGGGTCTTCGATGGAATCATTGGGAGAATTGGAATGTCAAGTTGGATTTAGAGTGGTACAGGACAGTAATGTTACTACTTGTGTTTGTAAATCAAAGGTAACAGATGGGTCTCTGGTGAAATCTTTGGATGAATTGGAAATTGGTGTTGGATTCAGAGAGTTACAGGACAGCCATGTTAGTTTTAGATCACCCCCACATGGAGATAACCGTGAAAGTGATTCAGCCAATTGTGTTGATGGTCAGATGGGAATGTCTAGCAAGTTTCGATATGGTGAGATAGAGAAGGAGAGGTTTAATGGCATTTTGAAACATTATGTTGGGAGACATAATTTCCACAATTTGACAACAAGAATCAGGGCTGACGATCCAGCAGCATGGCGGCACATTATTTCTTTTGAGGCTAATACTGTGATTTGTATAGATGGGATTGAGTTTGTGAAATGTGAGGTTTTTGGGAAGAGTTTCATGCTGCACCAGATCCGCAAAATGATAGGGCTTGCTGTTTCCATCATGAGGGACTGTGCATCTGAGTCATTGATGGATTTAGCTCTAAGAGAGTAATGCCCTATTTTCACTTCCATGTTATAGTTTTTTTTTGTCTTTTATACATTTTTGATTGACCCTTAATTTTATGAGTAATATTGGTTGAGAAAATACATGAAATTGTTTTGGCCATTTTACTCATAGGGATTCAATAATTTCCAAAGTGTTTCGTTTCCAAAGAATACTTTTAATTTCTTTATTTCTAATCACGTTGTAGAACTGAAGTTCAGAAATAATAGTTCATAATATTCATTGATCACTTGTTCTCTAAAGCCGAAGTCTACATGCAGTAAAATAGGTGGTTTCCGGCATCTTATAAATATAAAATTTATAAACTTAGATATTTCTTCATTCCACTTTTTATAGACTTGTGTGCCTTTTGCAAATCCTTTCCCGTATTTGTTATAATAAGCTTTATTACATGGTGATGCTCGTCATGCTGTACTATTTCAATCATCACAGTGAGACTTCCTACTTGTTGACTAGTGTTTTTGTTCTGCAGGGAGGTCAATATTAATGTGCCAACAGCTCCTCAGGTTGGTTTATACTTGGACCAATGTCTTTTCTCATCATATAATCAGAAACAGGAAGGTCTTCATAAGGAGCTGTCTGTGAAAGCATTTGCTGAAAAGGTAGAGGATTTCAAACAGAAACACATATACCCTCATATTGCATCAAGGGAGAAGGAAGATGGTGCCGTGGCTTTGTGGTTGCATTCCCTAAACTCCCGTAATTATCCTGATTTCCTTTTGAGACCAGCAGAGCATCTAAAGTCGTAACAATAGTTAACACAAATTAACTCTTAAACTACACATAGGATGATCATGAATTTTACCTCAGGGATGGACAGCGATGAATTTTTTGTTCGTATTGATTGGTTCTCCTCAGTACGGTAAATAAAGTAAATTGACATTACATGCACCGCAATGTTCTGGTAGAAACGAAACGTCATCCTGCTCCAATACCTTCTGATGGATTTCTTTGTCCTTTCTTGTGTTTAGTAGAATTTTTTTGTAATCAAGTTCAGCAGTTCTGTGCTTGTGATGGCTGTTACTTATTCCGAGGCTGCGGAATTAAGTTTGAGCTTTGAAAGGACAATTCTTTGTTTCCTAATTTAGTATTAATTAGCAAAAATGTTTGCTAATTATCTCCTGATTAGTATTATCTCGCAAAAGTATTTGAAGAAAGTATGTGTGAATTTGTAATACATTGTGATATCAATGCTGATAATATACTAGGGAAATTAGTGAATATATTTTGTGATTCGGTTTCAGTTTTTTTTATATTTTGTTAATGTGATTTCTTCTTTGTTGTCTTCATAAAATGAAAAAAATATTATAATTTTTGTGCAAACAACATATTTGTAACAAACATGATTAGTAGGAGTGCAAATGGATATGGTTTATCCAATCTGTATATATTTTTGTATTCAAAATTGGAAAGATATGAATAACAAATTTCATATCAGGCAGATACATCTTACATGTATAGATATTACTTTTCAGAATTTTCCGGATACAAATATCAAGTTCAAAGAATAAGTTGATATTGGTATATTGGTATATCTTTTCTTCTTGGATGTGGATACATATATATGTGCAAGGTAAACACATTACAATAACTTGTTGTAAAACAAACAATCTAAAGAAGAAAAGATTGGGGAGGGGAGAGATATGTATTTCTTTTTCTTGTCTTTACAAATGTGACCAATAGCCTCCTATATATAGGATGATGAGGTAGTAGGGGTTACAACCAAATAAATGAAATTACACCATATTAATAAGAGTAAAATCTATTTAAATTGTAGGGGAGAAGGAATATGAATCATTCATAAGACCTTTGGATTTCATAACACTCCCCCTTGGATGATCACATTTATACGCTAGGGATGCTGTCTCGTTAAAAATCTTACCAAAAAAACCCGATGAGATAAAAACTCGGTGAAGGAAAAAAAGTGCAGCGTGTATGATGCTCCCCCTCACTTCAACATACATTCTTCAAACGACGAATGTCAATTTTGAAGACAAGCTTCTTAAAGACTTTGGTGGGCAATGACTTTGTAAATAAATCCGCCAAATTCTCGCTTGATTGGATCTGATCAGTTATCACTTGATCAGTCTGCCTCATTAAAAATCTTGCTAAGTAAAACCCTGTGGGACAAAAACATGGTGAAGGAAAAAAGAGTGCCCGTATAATTCTCTCCCTCAATTCAACATACATTTATAACACTCCCTTAGATAATACGCGTTATGTTTACGTCTCGTTAAAAATTTTGCTACAAAACCATGTGGGAAAAGTAGCTAAGGAAAAGAGTACATAACATACGCTAACAAAATTGCACAAGCTGCCTCATTAAAAACCTTTAACCAATAAAATTTTTTAGGACAAAAATTGGGAAAAAGAAAAAAGAGTGCAACTACAAGTCTTCCGGGGCTTTATCCTTGAGGGATATCCATCCTTCAGGGACGATAAATACAAATTTCTTCCCCCTGATTCGTAGTTTACCAAACTTACGAATATATTTAATAGTTCTTAACGCAAAAGTGCACGAGGATTCAATAAACAAATACATCATAGTTTAACGAATTTAATGGATATTTACTATATTTCACTTAGGTAATAAGATTGTGAAATATGTTTGCGCAATTTTTTCTCAAATGATATACTGGGAGTAACACAAACTGTGGTAACTTTTGCAAAATTTGAATATGTTACCTCAAAAGATATTACTTGTGGATAATTTAAAGATGTCTCATATTTATATTGATGTCATTGCATTATGAGAATGTAAGAATCAATAACTGATTCACCAACTTGCATATAAAGTTGTAATGACTCCACATAATGACACCAAATAGTGTGTGATAATAATTGATGTGTATTGAACATGTAGGAAACATCACTAATATAAATCTTTGTCGCATGACTAGAAATTGGTAGATCCTTGAACGTCATCTAAATGTTTTCAGGAAAACATTTATTGTGAACATGTTAAGGAACTTCAGGTCCTATAAGAATTAGATTTTTGTCGATATACAATAGATGCCCTTTGTTAATGTGTTTTCAAGGGAGCATTTAGTAGAATATTTTTCTTTAATATTACATTTCTACATTTGAATCATTGTACCAATTCTCTTCCGGAGAATGTTTGAACTTCAGGTCGAAAAACAATTAGTTTATCTCTAGTCATTTATTTAAAAATCCGTCATTTAAATATTTCACAGGTTTTCAAAAAAACTCTCTTGGAGGTCTTATAACATCAAGTCATATGCCTATAATAAATAATAGTAAATTTTGTTATTGGGTGAAGCATATGGACGGCTAAGATCAACTTCGTATCACTCTTCGTGATGACTTTGATTGAAGAGGTTATATAACTCTTACTTATTTCTTCATATAGTGATCTTTTCTAAATTTGTATAGTAAATCTTTTGATTCTTGTCATCATATAATATATTTTGTCGTATTAGTCATTCAAGGACTCAACATATCTTATATGGATATCATATTGATCATGTAACAGAACGTATTATCAATATTACGAGAGAATGAGTAACATCACGATGGATGTTAGGTCTTGCGAATACCCTTATATTACTTCTCGTTTTATATTGTATCACATTGTTATTGTGATTTCTATTTGTATCCTTCAGGGATATAATTTAAGAAATTAGGACTACAGGTTTAAAAAATATATTTATTCAACGAGTTTATTATATATTGTTTGTCTTCTTTTGTTTATATCAAATACGAATGCTTCTGGCATTCTTATAATATCATAGGTTTTGGATCTATTTTCTTCTTCTTGAAATAGCATGCAATTAAGAAGGCGAATAAATTGTCGACAATAATTTTAATAATTATTTAATATCTCTCGTATCAACATATATAGTTGATTGCAATTAGTTTTATGTCAATAATAATCAAATCCTCGTTGTTTCCCAAAACGTTAGGGTTTGACCGTTCTGTATCCCCGGAACTTCTTTTGTTTAGCAGCTGCATTTATTTTACTGGGTTTATATTCTTCAGGAATAACCTCTTCAAGAGGTGCAATGAGAGTAACTAACTTTGATTTCATTTTCACAAATAATATATCAGACATAAATATGAGCAATAAAAATGTTACCATTTTTGATATCCCAAAGTGATATATATTTGAGAAATACTCTAGTAAGATAGAGATTATCACTTATTTTGCAAATTGGTTGACAAACTTGACCAGATTTTTGTTCGTATTATAGAAATCAACAAAATTATCTAAACCTTCACAAAAACAATACCAATGATTATATTCATAATTAATATAAGAGATGACTTTATTTAGGCACTTCTGGCATGTTTCGTCTCGTTGAAGTTATCTTCATTTCATACTTTTTATTTGCACAATTTTTAGTCGACTGCTTATGCTTTTGTTTTCACGATACTTTGTAGTGTGTGCTTTCGACACACCAAAAAAAACAAGAAAGCTATCGTGATCTTCCAACAACTCTCATGACCTTCAATCATCAGTGATGCATAACAAAAAACATTGGGGCTTTTGACTTCGTACTAATACTGAAGTATCAGGTCATTAATTTGTATAATGGTCAAAAGAATATTTCTTTTTTACTACTAAACTTTATATATCTATGGTCTTCTGGCTATAGGGTTTGATTTAGAGATTGACGTGCATTTTTACTGAATTAGCTATTTGCACGTCATTCTGACTGTCATAATAATCCTTCAGGGATTATCATAAAATTTCATAACTCACTTTAAATGAATAAGCTCTAAATCTTTGTAGAGTAGCATTGCATGAATATTAAGATGTTCACATTATTGGCCGATGCATATCATTTCAATAACAATAATCACTTGTAACATGGTAATTCAAATTCCACTATAATGTAGCACACTGTATTATTTTTATACATCTTATCATAATGGATATTATGTGCTCACGAGATGAATGTTCATAATAGTTGTGAAATGAAAAGACATGGAACAAATAAGATGGAGATTTGGGGGAGAAAATTTGTTTTATTTCATCCCCATTCACATCCACAATCATGGTCACAAAATGAGTATACTAGACTTTCATCCACAATCAGATGCCCATACATTCATTTCAGGGAATGGAGCAAATCAATTACTTGTGATTTTTGGACTCCGTACTTCTACTAGAGTATTGGGCCATTAACTTGTAAAATGGATAAAAGATTTTCCTTTTACATCTCAACTCTCTATAGTCTTCTGGCCATAGAGTTAGATTTGGTAATGAGTTTGATGGATTTACCGTTTACGCAATTTTGATATTGGCACATCCTTTTGATGCTCACGAGAATCCTTCATGGATTGATATACATTTTCATAACCCTCTTTAAGTAAATATACAATCTTGGTATCTTTATATATATGCATCGCATTGAGAGTAATGTTTTTGAAGCCTTCTAGGCTAAAGTACTTCTCTTTCGGCAATATGATTGAGAGTAAAGGATTACTTCCATAACATTATAACATATATGTTACATAAACATTATAACATATATATTTATCATAAAATGAAATAAATAAATCACATGTGTTCAAGAGATGAATATTCATAATACTCGCAAATGTGATGCATCAACTTATCATTGATATCTTGCATGGCATAATGTGATGCATCAAATATTATGAAACTAATATTTCATAAGAAAAATATAATACTATAGTATTTAAGCAAAAAACTTCATATATTAATGCACAAATTTAGAAGTAATATTCACATGCTAGCACCACTATACAAATGCTCTTTTATTTAACATGAATACATAACAATTTGTATAAGGAATAGAACCGAATGGATGTCCATTAATGTACAAAACATATGACATGAATATTATCTCACAATTATATATTTGCATGTTCCGATCAAACTCATTCATTGCTCATTAATTGCACTTAAATTGTCGCAACTTTCGGTTCAAATTCCGATAATGCATGGAAATATATACTAATAATCAAAATCTATGTACAAAGTTGCCACAACAGGGGTTCATATCAGATCATGACTATAAAATAAAAATATCACACATTTAAGTAATCTCATATATTAAACATATGGATAAAACGAAGTAGTTACTCGATAAAAGAACTCAATTGCATGAATCAATTGGATCACAAGAATAACATTCATATCTACACTAAAATCTACAATAGCTCAAAAGTTACAAGTTCATTATAAATCTCCTCTAAAGATGATGTCGATTTTATCAAATGAATTGTATCAAGGGCTATAAAAGAAAAATACGGGGATTATTTGTTTATAAATAGAGATTGAGATGTATTGGTCATTACCTACTTAATCAATAAAGCAAAAACCTATAGTCTATTTAGAAAAAAAATTTATCCAACGGATATACATGTATCAATATCCAATATATGACTGATCATCTCCCATCGAATCATAGCAAAAGAAAATAAGAAGGAAACCGTTACGAAACCATATTGGTGCTTGTGTTCGTAGGATTCATTCAAGCAGTTAACAAGGGCTAATGGAGTAGAAATTATCTTTTAGTTGAGTGTTACAAATTCGGAATATGTTGTATGATAACGAGGACTTTGAATCGAAATCTTATTGTGGGTTGAATCACATCATGAGAAATATAATAAGGTTGATTTAATCTAATCGGGAGTCTTATAATAAAAAAAATGCGAGTTTGATCTGATCCGTGAAATCAACAAAAGAAAAAAATGGATCCCCGGTTTTGAAAAAGAAAACTTTTGGTCATCTGATTAAACGTATTAATTATAACCGCAAGTGCACGACCGTGTTGAAGCGGTGACAAATACGGGTCGATCCACAGGGAGGTATGTCGACTTTAGTTTGTTCGAAGGCAAGTAAGAAAGAAATGAGAGAAATGAGTTATGATCTAAACTACACTACAATGCGAAAGGAATTGGAAATACACAATAAAACTAAACCCCATAGGGGGTAGAGAAAGAGTGTGAATACAAAGATATGTGTATGTGTATGTTCGATTATTCTCATCACAACATGTAGTGCATGAAAATCATAAAACTAAATCCAACTTTGCCTCCACATGAAATAAGATAACACAATATCATTAAAACATACAAGACAATAATTGGAATGAAGCTAAATGAACTCATGTATAAAGACCAAACCTCACTATGCGTCCACATGAAATAATATTTACACAATCATTAAAAATACAAGACATTAACCAAGGTAAATGTAACAAGAGTACATGCAACTACAAGTCATGTTTCCTTTATCAATTCTATCAATGTCCTCACCTCATCATTCCCCATAAAATAGGTCCACTAGTCTAAGCATATGCTAAGCTTCATTCAAGAGCATTAGCATATCAAAGACAAGAGTGAAATCCCATTAGATGCTTATGGAAATCATGTAAGGTTCAAAGGATTAAGATAACACACACCTAATACATCACAAAATCACATATTTCTCCACCCACCAAATGGTGATGAAACTACTCACTAATCATTACACTAACTACATTAACAAAATGAAACATTCTACTGAAAGGAAATTAAACTAAGCAAACAAGAAATATTAAAGAAGCGAAATGAAAGGAGATTAAACTAAAGAAGCATGCAAGCATCAAAATAAAGACAATATAAAACTAACAAAACTATAAAGAATTATTTAATTTACATGACTCACATTACAAGTGACATTCTTATCCATCTTGAGTTTTTGCTTCAAGGCTTTTACTCCAATTAAAGAGAATGTCACCAAGCAATGAGTGAATACAAAAGGAGAGGAAGAGTTCTATATATAGGCATGGAAAAAGGTAATCCGGGAAATCCCTCGGTATGGGACTAAAACACATACATTAATGGACTAAATACAACCTAATTCAACACCCAACCGAATCACGTGTAATTTGGGACAAAATGGACCGCCAATTGGTGGTATGGGACAACCAATTGGCGGTCTGAATGGGCTTGATCGGGTCAGGTTTCGGGTGGCTTGATTTTGGCTTGATTTCTTGGTATTTGATGAACCCGATTTGGTTGTTGATGGTTGGGCCCGGATTTAATTGCCAAAATACTCCTCATTAAGGTGTAGAGCTTCTTGATTTGTTCATTGATCCTTTTGGTTTTACATCCGGGTCCTTCTCTCTTTCATCTCAGTCCATAAGTCTTGCAGCTTAGTCATTTTCCTTGCTTTTGAGACCTTTTATGCATCTTCTCCTCAATCCTATTTATTCCTGAAACTCAAACACAAAACTCGTTACGTAGCATTGTTGAGGCTCAAAATAAACGTTATAAAAGACAAATATATGTATGATATGATGTCAATAAAATACCCCTACACCTAACTTTTGCTAGTCCCGAGCAAAAAAAAGAAAGAGAAAAATGAAAGAAAGGAAAAAACATACGAAAAAGGGAAATCCTAACTCACTTTCGTAGGAATCACGGTTACACTTAGCACGTGCAACAAACTGTTAAACCTCCTTGTTGCCAAGGAGGAGGAGTGTTGTCGCCTGAGAGTTTTCAGTGGATATACCCACAAAATCCGAACATAGATGCATTATTCAATCTAGAAACTCGACTCGATGGACTTATTTTTATCGATCATTGGACGCGGTAGTCCTACGGGCCGACTCTATATAGTTATTAGTCCACACACCTAGCCTAATGAACCATTCGTGCAAGTTAAATAAGGACTTAAGTGAAAGACATGGACAACCTCATCATCCTCAAGTGATACAAAGTGTAAAGTCCATTAAGGTTTTTTATTTGCATTACCTTTTTTTTCTTTTTCTTACTAGTTGGAGTTTCATTCTCCCAGGGTCAGGTTTCATGCATCATTGCCTATGAGGACTTACACTATCATGTATACCTTTCCCCAAATCTCCACATAGGGGAATACCTACCACCCGTGTAACGGGAGTTTGGTCGGTGCATCCCAAGTCAGATGACTCGAAAGCACCATGCACAAAGTCCCCTCAGACCTAATTTCCCGAGTGATAGGAGCCGTGCAAGAATAGGGAACACCTACACTTATTTCTTATCTACACATGAACCAAAACCCCTACACTTAATGTCTCACAATAAGATTTAATGGGTCATTGACTAAAATAAACTCCCTTAAATTAACAGACCCGAATTATTGACTCACTCGGTTCAGGGTGGACGTCTTTAATTGTTTGAGTACTGAAACCCTATGATTACTCGCCCCCCGAGGGATAACCGGTGTGCATCCTAACGACTAGATAAGTCCTAAAGCCACTGTACTAGATATCCTAATGCATCAAGTTCAAGACAATTTTGGGAGCTCTCTTTTTTACTTTGCCTCTCAACGATTTTGCACATGCTAAACACACTCAAAACCAACAAAACATTTTCTTTCACAAACACTTGAAGATTTTTGAAAGAAATGATTTTATTTAAAGCACTAAGCAAACAAAAGAACACAACTCACCCAAGGATCATGACAAGAAGATATATCGATATTAAATGCAATACACTAACATGACCGTAACAATGCACACAAAAGAAAACAAAATCAAAGGCAAAAGACTCGACTATGTACACATGTAAAACACCCTCTCACCTACTTCATACATTGTCCTCAATGAATGTGAGCATGATACTACATGGATTTATGCATGAAAAAGGAAAGATGTCACCAACGTGAAGCACAAGGAAAGTGTTATGGTCATGTTGATGGACATAACCCTGAATTCTCTCAAAACCTGTGAGATGCTAAAGAAGGGATACAATTACGTGAAAGAAATGGGGCCCAAATACACAAGGGTTGGGATCTACAACAATCAATGCTCGCTCATGGAGTCTTTTATTGTACTTTTTTTCGTTGTTTTGAATATAAATATGTACAAAAATAAGTTCCCATCTTCATTTGTCAAAGGACATCAAATGAGAACCTCAAAAGTGGGTCAATGCACTTGAAATGAGAACATGACACCACGTGGGGCTCGAATCCTCATGTATGGGCCCCCTCACAAAGAGCACAAGATGAAAGGAGAGGTTCATGAATTAGACGCAAAGGCGTCTCATTGAAAGGATCGAGATGAAAGAGTTTGAACCTCTCAAGAGTTTGGGAAATATGGGGCAACGAAAGAAGAATTTCTCCCGTTGCAGTACTGAAGTTATGATCGTCAATCCAACCTCTCCAACCAACATGCTGATGGGTCGGAACGAGGGCAAGAACCTCGTTACGCATGTGTGACTCACCAGGAGAACAGAAAGTGGGTCTCATACCCAAGGTATCCTCCAAGGAACTCCTAATACCCTTATTGGCGATGTAATTGTTTGATATCTGATGCATTGCATACATTGCATCATATGTCTTTCATTTAGATTAATTTTATGTCAATAAATGCTACTAAGGTATGTGTTTAGTCTTATTTACAGAATACAGGGACCTGAATGCAAATTACCCATATCCCGAGCATAAATGCGTGCAAGAGACTCATTCCCCTCATAAAGACCAAGTTCAAGATTATCGGGATTCAAATGGAAGTCCATCCAAGCATAAAAGCATTCAAAGACCTAATTACAAAAAAAGGCCAAGGACTTAAGCACAAAAGTAGCCAGGGACTTAATTGCAAAAAGCCAAGGACCTAATTGCAAATTACGAGTAGCTTTTATTATTATGGAGAAAGTCTAAAGAAAAATCAAATGTGAATCTCCAAATATATAAAGAAATAAAGTCGGAGCTCAAAAGAGAGGAAAGAATCAATCTGGACGCGCAAAGGATATCTAAATCATACCATAAACACACAAGAAAAATCCGGATTAAATCAGAGTTAATTGTGCGGCGTTTCCGCCACACCACAAATGT
Source organism: Triglochin maritima (assembly GCA_963682175.1). Lineage (NCBI taxonomy): Eukaryota > Viridiplantae > Streptophyta > Magnoliopsida > Alismatales > Juncaginaceae > Triglochin > Triglochin maritima. The sequence continues at coordinate 24,277,494 of OY821789.1, forward strand.
AACATGCGGCGATTCCGCCGCACCCCTGTGGATCCGCGCCTCCGAATTTTGTCCAGTGGTGGTATGACGCGTGTACTTTCCAATTTTATACATAGGTTCCTTATATCAGCTTTAAATAGCCCGAGAACGATGTTGTGAGGAGTTCTAGTTTTTGTTCCATATTTTAGTAATAAAATTCTGTTCTTTTATTTCTTGTTTTTAGTTTTCTTTTGTAGTTTCTCTAGGATCCCTTCTCCTTCCCTCCATCCATGAGTTTCTAACTCTCTCCAAATGGTGGGTGTGACGGATTTAGGGTGATGAGAAGAATAATAATGTTATTATTTTAATTTCGTGTTAGTATATTTTGATTACTTGAGTTTATGTTGAATCATTTATCATGTAATGCTTCATAACTAATATGATTTATTATAAGTTTCAGAACTCTCTAATCTAAACCCGATATCTAAACCTCCACCCGCTGGACTCTCATCCATCTTTGCTTTATTTTTAATTTGTTTTTGTTGTTCTTGCTTTAGAAATTAATTAAAAAACCAAAAAATCTCAAACCAAACTTATTTTTCTCCCTCTCTTTCCTTAACCGAAAATCACAAAAAAATAACAATATCTCTCCCTCCTTGTGTTCGACCCGTACTTGCCACGTCTTCCTTGACGCCGTGCACTTGCGGTATAAATAAAATTCACATCAAGTTTTTGGCGCCGTTGCCGGGGAGGCGACGCAGATTTTGTTTATTGTAGTGTTCTCGATTCTATTCTGTTTATCTTGTGCACGATCTAAGTATTTGGATTTGTGTTTCAGGAGACAACAGAGTGCGCGGCGAAATCTGAACACAGCCGGAGCAAGCGGGGCGGCGAAATCACCGCATATCAAGCACAAGCTGCGGCGGATCCGCCGCACAACAGAGGCTTATGGGCTTCAAATTTTTCTGGGGTTAGGGCCATCTCTTGGTGGACGCGTGGAGCTACTAAAATTTTGAGAGCGGGCGGTGAACCCGACTGAGCATTGCATAGGTAACCTTTGTTGCCTCTTTCCCCGTAATTTCTAGTTTCGGAAAATTTCCTTTTGTAGAACTGCACGTGTTAAGCTTCAATTCAATAATTGGCAATAATTCAACTCTGACCTAAAAATTGGCAAAACTAGAAGAACTTAGTGCATGCATCATATAATGTTTTGTTTGCATTATTCTTGCTAAATTCTTGCAAATTAATTCTTGTTGAAGAGTGCTGGAGGCAAGGTACGTATCGCGGTTTTTATCGAATGCATTTAAGCATATAATCTAATTTGCATACAACCTTGCAATTGCCCCCACTAAAGACCATTGTTTGACTATCTTTGCTAGATTTAAGTTAAACTATCTTAAGGGCAACTCCGTAGGAAAAGATACGGTGGAGATTTCATCACCTTTCCGTGGCCCACAAATCACAATCCTAAAGTGTCACCCAAGCCTTAAAATTAAAATCAATTAGACATTGACCCCTAAGGACTCAGACTCAATTAAGGAGAAGATTGGTTTGACTTGCCATGACCTGAAGCTGATCAAATTTAATTTGGTGTCTAGAAAGTGTTTTTGTGTTGACGAAAGTCTTCCAAGCGAAGTGGTTGTCTAATTGGCACCGACTCTGTCGGAAGCGCCCCCACTAGCTATACACTACCTGGCCAATTTGGTTTGATTAGTTAGGGAGGTGAATCAAGCGAATCAATTCGACTCAACCAGTTAGGAGTCGTCTAGATTTAAGCAAAACTAGGTCTAGGATTGTTTGAACGGTGTTTGCTTAGGAGATTTTTGACCGACCCTCTTTTCTATATTTAGAGTTAAGTTTCCCTTCTCGTCTCAGTCTTCTTTCTCTTCTCACCTCAATTCTCTAGATTAGGATTCCTTTCTCATCTTTCCCCATTCTACTGTTAGTTTCCATTTTTGAAAGAAAAAAAAAATTGATTCAAACCCGTGCACTCAGATTTGGATTCGGGACTTAAGTAATCGACTCTCACGAGTTCATCTAGATTCCAGTCTGGAACTTAGCCCCAATCCACCTGCTGCACAACCTCACCCGGATCCAATGGGTGAGAATGTAGTGGACCTGCTTGTTGCACCACCTATGACTCTGAGGGATCGGTGCTACCCAACGATGGCTGCTCAGCCATCGTGCATCGTTATGCCCGTCATACCGGGTCGTGACTTCGAACTGAAGGCACAATACATGAGTATGTTGCCCAAGTTCAACTCTAGGGAAGACCCATATCTCTTCCTTAGAGAATTTGAGGAAATCTGCTCTCTTATGCAATACCAGCATATCTCTGAGGAGGCAGTGCGTCTGAAATTCGTGCCTCTAGCATTGAAAGACGACGCTAAGAAATGGCTATATAGTCTAGCCGAAAGATCTATTAGGAGTTGGGCCGAGTTTGTTCAAGTTTTCTTAAAGAAATATTTCCCCAACCATAAGACTATTAGGATTAGGAATGAAATTGTTGCATTCGTTCAATCTGAGAGCGAGCCGTTCTATTCCTATTTAGAAAGATTTAAAAGTCTGTTGACCCAACGTCCTCATCATGGAATTCCAAGATGGCAATTGTGGCAAATTATCTATGAGGGATTGACACCCACATCTAGGGTTATGCTAGAATCTGTAAGCCAAGGAAGCTTTATGTCCAAAAATGAGAATGATGCCTGGACTTTTCTTGAGGATTTAGCTGAAAACAGTATGCAATTGGACAATGCTAGAGCACCGCTTAACCCGAGTATTGGATCTAGAATAGCAAGTCAACCCAAACCAGGTGTCTTAGCTGTAGATGCCAATATAGCGGCTGAAGCAAAACTAGCTACCCTTATGCGCAGAATGGAAAGTCTAGAGCTGCAAAACCGACCCCGAGTGAATCAAGCCTCGTCTATCCCATGCTCTAGATGTGGTCAGACTGGTCATTTAATGGAGGATTGTGCGGACTGGGAACAAGTTAATGCCACGTTTAACCATGCTAGAAATGACCCATACGCATCAACCTATAACTCGGGTTGGCGTAATAATTCCAATTTCTCATCAAGCCAACAAGGTCAACCTCCTAGACAACAACCAAACCCGTATAACCAAAATAATACATCATCTGGGTTTAGTAACAATGAAGATTATGATGTTAGGTTGACAAGCTTGGAAAATTTGATGAAGACTTTTATACAAACAACCAACCAGTCCTTCCAAAGGCTAGAGACACAAGTCAGCCAACTCGCACAAATTGTAGGTGCAAGAGAAAAGGGTCAGTTTCCAAGTCAACCTGAGGTGAATCCTAGATCTAATAATCAATATCAGCCCTATCAACCACCTCTAGGAAGTAACAACTCGAGACCAGTTCAAATGGTTAATGAGGAAGGACTGTTCCAACAAATAATGCAGTAGTATCATTACGGTCCGGAAGACAAGTTGATAACAATGTGGTAAATCCTAGAACGTCTAATCAATCTAGCCATCAAGCAACCACATATGACCTAACCATTGAACCCGACGTCCAATCTGAAATGCCCAACCCACCTACTCAACCTGAACCCATAGCTCAACCTGAGCGAGTCTATGTTCCTAAAGCTCCATTCCCCAATAGACTCAAGAAGAACTCTAGTGCACAAATGGAGAAAATCTTGGAAGTATTTAAGCAAGTTAAGGTGAATATTCCACTCTTAGATATGATTCAACAAATGCTTATGCTAAATTCTAGAAAGATCTGTGCACTAAAAAGAGAAAAATGAACGTACCAAAGAAGGCATTCTTAACTGCAAACATAAGCTCAATTCTGTCCAACTCATCTCCTATAAAATATAAGGACCCTGGGTGTCTCACAATTTCATGTGCAATAGGAGATACTTTTATCAACAAAGCCCTTCTAGACCTTGGTGCTAGTGTTAACCTACTCCCGTTCTCTGTCTACGAGCAACTCAACCTTGGTCCACTAAAACCCTCTAAGACAACTCTTCAATTTGATGACTGCTCTATTAAGAAACCAAGAGGTGTAGCCGAGGACATTTTGATCAAGGTGGGTGACTTCATTTACCCAGTGGATTTTGTCGTACTAGATACTGCACCTGTTGTAAATCCTAATAGACAAATCCCTGTAATACTAGGCAGACCCTTTTTAGCCACTTCTGAAGCATTGATAAACTGTCGAAATGGGCTCATGCAATTATCTTTTGGGAACTTAAAAGCTAAATTTAATATCTTTCATGTTGATAGTTAGTCAGAAATAATATGCAATCAAAGTGATGTTGTGATGAGAGCACGTATCTATAAGATTTCTGAATCAAATAAATCATCACAAAATCAAAAAGAAAGTGCGAAAAAGGGGAGTAAGTCATCTACCCAACCACCATCACTCGAATAAACAAGAGAATCAATACATGTGAGAGGTGTGGAACCTTTACCTCAGGGCAACTTGGGGAACAATTCCACTGGATACATGCACCAACATGGTGACATTCAATTCAGTTCTGATTATGGTTGACTCTGAACAAATTCCATCCCTCCACCGCAGTTCACCCAGGTAATAAGTGCATTTGCTTTATATTTGCATACATTGAGGACAATGCATGATGTAGGTGTGGGGGGTGTTTATCTATATATCTATATATTCTATTAGTTTTGTTGTTGTTGTTTTTTTTAAAAAATTCAATATTCCATGACATAGCTTAAGATTGAACCGTCAAAACCCGTGTACAAAATGCATTGAGTTTTTGTTCCTTATTATATAGTTCTGCTTGTAGAAATTATGACATAAATCTAAGTTCCAAAGAAATAACCCATTACCCTTTAAGACATGTATGCACTTAAATTGTATGAATCAAATCTTTGAAGTGGTTGATAAAAAGCAGAGGTTGAGGAAAATATACTGGGAAGTGTGGACTTCTAATAGCAATTAAGCCTTGAGGAAAATAAAAGTAAAAATAAAGGAATAAAGTGAGGAAAGCACATTTTGCAAAATGATTACAAAAGCCAACGCCTTCGAGTCACTGGTCCGTAGGGGTATCTTGAAACCCGGTAACTTGAGTCTGCTAGCTCGGGATTATCGACCAAACTCGCTACACGAATGCAAAAAGGGTAAAAGTGTCCAAAAAAGCGAATGTGCTAAATCACGGGAAAAAAAATATATACTTTAAGATACTCAAGGCCCAAAGTTAGAAGAATGTTCCATGCCATGGTTGATCCGAATGATACTTCACCACCAGAGGAGGCGTGCAAAATAATTTAAGTGATAACATGTGTAGAAGGGTTAGTGGTGTGAATATTGGAGGAATGAAGACCAAGTCAGATTTTTTTATGGGTTAGACTTGTATAATAAGCATGCAAGAATTCTAAGTAAGATGTATAAGGTTGAGGTGGAGATATTGAGAGCTATTAATGAAATGTTGAATTAAGACTTTGTGGGTGTGTCAACTGAAAACCCTCACGAGACAAAACTCGTCCTCTAAGGAAACTCAGGGGTTTAAAGGCTTGTTGCACATGCTAAGTGCAACCGTGATTCCTACGAAAGTGAGTTAGGATTTCCCTGTTTTCATTTTTCTTATCTTTTGTTTTGCTAGGGACTAGCAAAATCTAGGTGTGGGGGTATTTGATGCATTGCATACATTGCATCATATGTCTTTCATTTAGATTAATTTTATATCAATAAATGCTACTAAGGTACGTCTTTAGTCTTATTTACAGAATACAGGGACCTGAATGCAAATTACCTATATCCCGAGCATAAGTGCGTGCAAGAGACTCATTCCTGTCATAAAGACCAAGTTCAAGATTATCGGGATTCAAATGGAAGTCCATCCAAGCATAAAAGCATTCAAAGACCTAATTACAAAAAAGGCCAAGGACTTAAGCACAAAAGTAGCCAGGGACTTAATTGCAAAAAGCCAAGGACGTAATTGCAAATTACGAGTAGCTTTTATTATTATGGAGAAAGTCTAAAGAAAAATCAAATGTGGATCTCCAAATATATAAAGAAATAAAGTCGGAGCTCAAAAGAAAGGAAAGAATCAATCTGGACGCGCAAATGATATCTAAATCATACCATAAACACATAGGAAAAATCCGGATTAAATCAGAGTTAATTGTGCGGCGTTTCCGCCACACCACACATGTAACATGCGGCGATTCCGCCGCACCCCTGTTGATCCGCACCTCCGAATTTTGTCCAGTGGTGGTATGACGCGTGTACTTTCCAATTTTATACATAGGTCCCTTGTATCAGCTATAAATAGCCCGAGAACGATGTTGTGAGGAGTTCTAGTTTTTGTTCCATATTTTAGTAATAAAATTCTGTTCTTTTATTTCTTGTTTTTAGTTTTCTTTTGTAGTTTCTCTAGGACCCCTTCTCCTTCCCTCCATCCATGAGTTTCTAAATCTCTCCAAAGGGTGGGGGTGACGGATTTAGGGTGATGAGAAGAAGAATAATGTTATTATTTTAATTTCGTGTTAGTATATTTTGATTACTTGAGTTTATGTTGAATCATTTATCATGTAATGCTTCATAACTAATATGATTTATTATAAGTTTCAGAACTCTCTAATCTAAACCCGATATCTAAACCTCCACCCGCTGGACTCTCATCCATCTTTGCTTTATTTTTAATTTGTTTTTGTTGTTCTTGCTTTAGAAATTAATTAAAAAACCAAAAATCTCAAACCAAACTTATTTTTCTCCCTCTCTTTCCTTAATCGAAAATCACAAAAAAATAACAATATCTCTCCCTCCTTGTGTTCGACCTGTACTTGCCACGTCTTCATTGACGCCGTGCACTTGCGGTATAAATAAAATTCACATCAATATCCCATCATTTCCAAGATGACCACGAACAATAGTGAGAAGTAAACTCTCATCAGGTCTTTTGAAATTAAGGGTAATAGGGCGCTCTTGCTCCACCAGAGGTGAGTCCTTAAGAGGCACAACATGAAGATCATGTGGCTCAAGGGCCACAAGACAAAAAGATGCGGCACAATCCTCTGCCGACTCATAATGAAGCTGGCCCATGTTATTCTCAATTCAGATCAAATCCCCCACCATGTGATCATGAATTGAAACCCCAGGTCCCCAAGTCCCTTAGACTGACTAGGAGTTTGACATTGAAAGATTGTGCTTTGAATTTGTGGATGTGGTGGTGGTGGTTTGATATTAGAAGATAAATCCTCATGTTGACAAGAAAAGTTACCCTCCTCACATTCAAGTAAGTGTTTGCGTCATTTGACTCACTTGCAGTGCCATGTTTTGTATGGACTGTTGAGTGGTTTCCATGAACGTAAGGAAAGTTTGTTTTAAGGAATCAGGTTTGCGGTCAACTATGAGGTCCAAGTCAGATTTTGAGAAATTTTGGGGTTGGGTGTTGATGGGCTGAGAATGAGTCCAATGATTTGTAGTGGGGTGTTGGTAGAATTCTGGGTATTCGGGAGGAGGATACTGGGGTGAAAATGATGTATAAGAATTTGAATAAGAATTGTCTCCCTACGAATCCATCCCTCTCGGGTTGTACGCGGATGCTAATGGTCATATTGAGCATTTTGCGAAAATGTATGCTCATACTCAGGCTCCGGGGGAACATAAGGACATTCCCCGATAACATGACCACTCAACCCACAACAGTCACACGGTATGGCTACTGAAGCCACTGGTGCTCTCATGTCATCTACCACATGCATGAAAGAGGCCAAAGGTTCTTGCAATGTCTCAGTTTGATGACCAACATATGATCCAACGTAACTAGATGGTGGTCCAGCAGTCGGTGCCTCTCTGATATTACCCCAATATGAAGATTGGTCAGTCACACAATTAAGATTGTCCCAACCATACTGGGTGTTTGTCGGAGGCACCCCAGGATGCATGGGTCCGGAGTACCAGGGAGAATTGTCCTCGTCCCAACAATGATATTGATGGTCGCTCATGTAACCATCTATCTCAACAAAAAAACTCTCTAGTCGACCACTCCCACCACCACGAGGCCAGACTCACACAAAAAGTGCTCGACTCGACCCTAAAATACTAACATAGAGTTTAAAGGGGTGGAGACTAGAACGTAGAAGTAGGTGAAAAGAAGATAACTCAGAGGAGAAGGGAAGAATCCCTAGAGCTAGCGTGGGTAGTGGGAGAAAGTAGAAGCCTAATCTAGCAAGCACGACTCAAACAATGCCTCTTCTCTTCAAACCTATTTATTTCTGAAATTCAAACATAAAACTCGTCACGTAGCATTATTTAGGTGAAAGATAATGGATATAAGATACAAATATAAGCATGAAATGACGTCAATCATAATGCATCAAGTTCAAGATAATTTTGGGAGCTTTCTTTTTACTTTGCCTCTCAACGGTTTTGCACATGCCATACACACACAAAACCCACAAAACATTTTCTTTCGCAAACACATGAAGATTTTGAAAGAAATGTGAAAATTTTAAAGAAACGCAAACCCGAGAGGGATGGATGTGCTTTACGTGTGTATATAGTCGAGTCATTTTCCTTTGATTTCATTTTCTTTTGTTTGTACTGCTAGGGTCATGTTAGTGTGCTGCATTTAATATTGATATATCTGCCTGTCATGATCCTTGGGTGACTTGTCTTCTTTTGCTTGCCTAGTACTTTAAACTTTTAACATTTCTTTCGCAAACACATGAAGATTTTGAAAGAAATGTGAATTTTTTTAAAGCACTTGGCAACCAAAAGAAGACAAGTCACGCAAGGATCATGGCAAGCAAATATGTCAATATTAAATGCAGCACACTAGCATGACCCTAGCAGTGTTGGGGCCCACAACAATCAATGCTCACTCATGGAGTCTTTTATTGTACTATTTTTTTAATATAACTATGTACAAACATAAGTTCCCATCTTCATTTGTCAAAAGACATCAAATAGGAACCTCAAAAGTGGGTCAATGCACATGGAAAGGGAACATGACACCACGCGGGGCCAGAATACTCATGTTTGGGCCCCCCTCACAAAGAGCACAAGATGAAAAGAGAGTTTCATGAATTAGCCGCAAAGGCGTCTCATTCAAAGGATCAAACTGAAAGCGCTTGAACCTCTCAAGAGTTTGTGAAATAAGGGGCAACGGAAGAAGAGTTTCTCCTGTTGCTGTACTGAAGTTATGACCGTCAATCCAAACTCTCCAACCAACAGGCTGGTGCATCAGAACGAGGTCAAGAACCTTGTTAGGCATGTCCGACTCACCAGGCGAACAAAAAGTGGGTGTCATACCCAAGGTATCCTCCAAGGAACTCCTAATACCCTCATTAGCAATGTATTTGTTTGATGTTCCATCATTTCCAAGATGATCAGGAACAATAGTGAGAGGCAAACTCTCATCCGGTTGTTTGAAATTGAGGGTACTAGGGAGCTCTTGCTCCACCACAGGTGAGTCCTTAATAGGCACAACATGAAGATCATGTGGCTCAAGGGTCACGGGACAAAAAGATAAGGCACAATCCTATGCCGACTCATAATAAAGTTGGTCCATGTTATTCTAAATGTGAATCGAATTCTGCACTAAGTGATCGTGAATTGAAACCCCAAGTACCTCAGACTGACTAGGAGTTTGACTTTGAAAGATTGTGCTTTGAATTTGTGGATGTGGTGGTGGTTCGATATCAAATGATGAATCCTCATGTTGACAAGAAATGTTACCCTCCACACGTTCACATAATTGTTGTGTCATTTGACTCACTTGCATTTCCATAGTTTGCAAGGAATTCAAGTTGGACTTCAATAAAGTTTGAGTGGTTTGATTGACATCATTTCATGCTTATATTTCTATCTTATATCCATTATCTTACACCCAAGCAATGCTACGTCACAAGTTTTATGTTTGAATTTCAGAAATAAATAGGTTTGAAGAGATGAAGCATGAAAGGACCCAAAAGCAGGGAAAAGGGACTTAATTGTGAGACCTGGGGACAAAGATGCAAGGGAGAAGTACCTGAACGTAAGACCGAATGACCAAATAGCAAAACAGAAAACTCCACACCATCATGGGGAGTACTTTGGCAATTCTATTCGGGTCGGAGCTCCAACAAGCAAAGTAGATGCATACAAGACCAACAAATACATCAAGACAAGCCCACAACAAAAATGAGTCCGATCCAGAATTAATAGACCGCCAATTGGCAGTCTGTTTAGCTCCGGATCAGCTCATCTTTGGCGGGGACGTGTATTAGTGTATTCTTAGTCTATTTTTGGTATTTGTTTAGACACACATCGGGGGATTGTCCCGGATTAGCATTTTCCATGCTTATAAATAGAACTCTTCACCTTCCATTCTAGACATCTCCCTCTTTGGTGGCCATCTTCCCTACTAAGAGTGAAGCCTTGAAGCAAAACTCTGGTGGAGGAAGGGCTGCTTGTATTGAGTGAGTTAATAATAGATGTTTTTCCTTTAGTTGTGTTGTTTCTCTCTTAGTTTAATTTCCTTTCATATGCATGCTTGTTTGTTTGTTTGTTTTGTTTTATGATTTTTTAATATTTCTTGCTTGATTAGTGTAGTTTCATTTCAGTTTAATTTTTCATTTTGTTAGAGTAGTTAGTTTAAATATGCGTGAGTAGTTTCATCCCCATTTGGGGGTGGAGAAATATGTGAAATGATCATGTAGTGTATTAAGTGTGTGTTTTCTTAATCCCTTGAGCTTTATATGATTTCCATAACCATCTAATGGGTTTTCACTCTTATCTTTGATATGCTAATGCTCTTGAATGAAGCTTAGCTTATGCTTTGATTAGTAGACCTATTTTATGGGGAATGATAAGATTAGGATATGGATGGAATTAATATTGGAAACACAATTTGTAGTGTATGTACTCTTGTTGCCTTTACCTTAGTTAATGTCTTGTATGTTTTAATGATGTAGTCTTATCTTAATTCATGTGGAGGCATAGTAGGGTCTAGTCTTTATACATGAGTTCATTTAGCTTCATTCCAATTATTGTCTTGTATGTTTTAATGATGTAGTCTTATCTTAATTCATGTGGAGGCAAAGTTGGATGTAGTTTTATGATTTCATGCATTACATGTTGTGAGGAGCTTAATTGAACACACACACACACACATCTTTCTATTCACATTATTTCTCTACCCCCTATGGGGATTAGTTTTATTGCTTCTCTTTCATTTCCTTTTGCATTCTAGTGTAGTTAGTGTAATCAATCTTTCTCTCCATTTTTTATCACTCGCCTACCCACAAACCAAAGGTCGACACACCTCCCAGTGGACAACCCGTATTTGCCACCGCTGCAACGCGGCCGTGCACTTGCGGTTTAAATAAAACGATCAATCAAGTTTTTGGCGCCGTTGCCGGGGAGGTGCTCTGTACAGACCTTGGTTTGGACGATTCGAGTCATTTTTAATTTTTTGTTTCCCGTTCTTCTTAGTTTCAGGGATCCTAGAGTTCACGGGGAGGCTACTGGAGGAGTTGGAGCAGCTAACCATCAAAAGAGACCGCTAATCAGCGGTCTTAGACCGCCAATTGACGGCTTGGTGAGGTATGCTTCCATTTTTCTTCTGGTAGTTTTGTTCTTCATTGTAGTTATCTGGGAGCACTATTTTGTATGCTGTGACTTCTAGTTTGCTCCCAGATTAAAAATCAATTCCCTTTAATAAACTTGGACCATAAAACTCAAAGCAAAAGATTAGACTTCTTGCCATCTAGGTCATGCATCATTTGTAGACCTTGCATGCATTTGTCTTTTCTTTGCTTAACATTTTGTTGTTGATTGCTGGCGTCAGGTACGTGCACCAAAATCTCTCATTCATGCATGTTTCAATCATGCATTAGAAAGTAAGGTGCATCGGGAGAAGAGTGAGTTGAGCGTTTTGATTGGAGCGATTGATTGCTAGATCTAGGATCAAAACGCTACTAAGGAGGGCTTGTCCCATAAAAGATAAGGTGGGGGATTTCATCACCCTTTCCTTAGCCCCAAAAATCACACTTAATCAAGCCTTAACTAAAAGCAAGTAGACATTGACCCTAACGATTGCGGACGCACTAGGAGAGTAATCTAGTTGAGACCGTCATGACCTGATCGGCGTTGCCTACCTTGTCGATAGTAGGAGGTACTAGATCTACGGATCCGGTATCACTTGCTGGGCATTGTGGTCCTCGTTGTAGGGAGGTGAGGCATGTTGAGGCTAGTGACCTCGAAGTTAGGCGTCGTCTAGCCTAAGGACCCATAGCCTTAAGTTGTTTGAGCCGTGCTTGCTAGTTAGGCTTCTACCAGATCCCACTACCCACGTTAGATCTAAGGATTCTTCCCTCCTCATCTGAGTCCTCACCTCATCTATTCTCTACGTGTAGTCTCCTCCTCTGAGTAGACCTTCTGTTGCGTGTTGTTTAGAGTCGAGTCGAGCATTTTTATGCAAGGTTGGGCTCGTTCTGGTGAGAGCGCTCGACTAGAGATAGTGCATATTTCTGAGATGGACGGTCTTGGTGATCGACCATCTCCACCTCGTGCTCCTTTGGAGCAAGAGGCCGAGTCATCTCGTGGTGGCGAGGGAGACCGGGTTCCATACATGAATTACCTCGGTCCTCTCCCACCACCACGTAGAACTCCTTCTCCTCCTCCTCCTCTGACACGAGAGGAAGGGAGATTCGGTCAGGATGGAGTTCTTGGTGCACCACCACCTTTAGCTCGACAGGATAGACCGATGACTTTGTGGGAGCGGACACATCTTGTTCGGACCGCGCAACCTTCTTGCATAGTTCTTCCCCCTGCTCGCGGGAACAACTATGAGATGAAACCTCAATATGTGAGCATGCTTCCAACCTTTACTGCCAATAAGGAGGATCCGTATATTTTTATATGCGAATTCGAGGAAGTATGCTCCATGTTCAAGCTTCAACAGCTTGACGAGGATTCAGTCCGGTTGAGGATGATTTCTTTCGCGTTGAAGGATAACACGAAGAAATAGATGTACAGCCTCGCGGCGAGCTCTATTCGGTCTTGGGATGACTTCGTGACCGTATTTCTGAAGAGATTTTTCCCTCAAAGGAAAACTCAACAGATACGGCACCAGATACATCAAATGTATCAGACTGAGACCGAATCTTTTCATGATTTCTTTGAGAGGTTCAAGGACCTTCTCCAACAGTGCCCTCATCATGGATTTGAGTTATGGTAGTTGTACCAAATTGTTTATGAGGGCATCAACTAAAACACCCGCACATTGTTGGAGTCGATGTGTCAGGGTGACTTCCAAATGAAACCCATCGAGGAGGCATGGGATACTTTTGAGTCTATGGCTGAACGTACCTTCGAGTGGGATACCATGAGAGAGCCACCAGCCGCCAGGTCTTCTGGTCGAGCTGGATCTTATCAAGTTGAGTCATCGATTGCATCTGAGGTGAAAATGGATGCTCTCATGCGTAGGATTGAGAGTTTAGAGTTGGACCGAGCTTCTGTAGCTCAGGTCGCTACTCCTGGGTGTGGTAGGTGTGGACTTACGAGCCATGATGACTTGGAATGCGCTTACGCTCCAAGGGATACTGAGCATGAAAATGCGATGTATCAACAGAGGCCCCGTAACGACCCGTACAGTCACTCCTACAAGCCGGGATGGCCTAACCATCCTAACTTCTCTTGGGGGCCTAGTGGGGGTAACAGTCAGAGCTCGCACGCTCAATCTCAACCTCCACCTTATCAACCTCCACGCCCATCGACGACCTACCAACCTCTACATCAAAGCTCTCAGAACCATAATTACCAACCTCCTCATGCCTCATCGTTGGGTTATTCCAACCAGACTCCACCACCCCAGCGGGTTTACCCTAAGGACCTTTCTTGTGATCTGAACCTTCAAGCGTTGCAAAGTACAGTCAAGGCTTTGGAAATGCAAGTTAGCCAGTTGATTGACATCATTTCATGCTTATATTTGTACCTTATATCCATTATCTTACACCTAAGCAATGCTACGTGACGAGTTTTATGTTTAGTTTTCAAAAATAAAGAGGTTTGAAGAGAAGAGCCATGAAAGGACCCAAAAGCAGGAAAAAGGACCTAATTGTGAGACCTGGGGACCAAGATGCAAGGGAGAAGGACCTGATCGTAAGACAGAAGGACCTAAGAGCAAAACAGGAAACTCCACACCATCATGAGGAGTATTTTGTCAATTCGATTCGGGTCGGAGCTCCACTAAACAAGTTAGATGCATCCAAGACCAAGAAACACACCAAGGTAAGCCCACCAGAAGACCCAGACGGATCTGGGCTTTATAGGCCGCCAATTGGCGGTCTGGAACCGCCAATTGGCGGTCTGGATCATGCAAGATCCGCCCCAACTTCTCCTGGACTTGTATTAGTGTTCGTTTAGGCTATTTTTGGTATTGGTTTAGTCCCACATCGGGGGATTGTCCCCGATTAGCTTTTTCCATGCTTATAAATAGAACTCTTCACCTTCCATTGTAATTACCCATTGCTTGGTGGCATTCTCTCTACTAAGGAGTGAGCCTTGAAGCAAAAACTCAAGGTGGAGATGAATGCTACCTTCAATGTGAGTCATTTGTTAATAAAATAATTCTTCTAGTTTCTTTCAATCTTGTCTTTTAATTTGTGCATGTTTGTTTAGTCTTTCCTTTCCTTTTATGTTTCTTTAATGCTTCTTGCCTTCTTAGTTAACTTTCATTTCAGTATTATGCTTTCTTTTGCTAATATAGTTAGTGTAATGAGTAGTGAGTAGTTCCATCCCCATTTGGGGGGTGGAGAAATATGTGATATAATTATGTAGTGTATTAAGTGTGTGTTATTTTTATCCATTGAGCTTTATATGATTTCCATAACCATCTAATGGGTCTCTACTCTTATCTTTGATATGCTAATGCTCTTGAATGAAGCTTAGCTTATGCTTTGATTAGTGGACCTATTTTATGGGGAATGATAACGTTAGGATATGGATGAAGTTAATATTGGAAACACTATTTGTAATGTATGTGCTCTTGTTGCCTTTACCTTAGCTAATGTCTTGTATGTTTTAATGATGTAGTGAAATCTTAATTCATGTAGAGGCATAGTAGGGTATAGTCTTTATACTTGAGTTCATGTAGCTTCATTCCAATTATTGTCTTGTATGTTTTAATGATGTAGTCTTATCTTAATTCATGTAGAGGCAAAGTTGGATGTAGTTTTATGATTTCATGCACTACATGTTGTGAGGAGCTTAATGAACACACACACACTTCTTTATGTTCACATTATTTCTCTATCCCCTTTGGGGCTTAGTTTATTGCTTATCTTCATTTCCTTTTTGCATCTTAGTGTAGTTTAGTGTAACCGACCCTTCTCTTCCCTTTCTTTACCTCTCGCCTTCGCACAAACCAAGTGTCGACACACCTCCCAGTGGACGACCCGTATTTGCCACCGCTTCAACGCGGCCGTGCACTTGCGGTAGAAATATAAAACGATCAATCAAGTTTTTGGTGCCGTTGCCGGGGAGGTGCTCTGTCCAGACGTTGGTTTGGGCGATTCGAGGGGTTTTTAATTTTTTGTTTCCAGTGTTGTTTAGTTTCAGGGAACCTAAGGTTCAAGGGGAGGCTACTGGAGAAGTTTGAGGACCAGAAGCAACAAAAAGACCGCCAATCAGCGGTCTGCGACCGCCAATTGGCGGCCTGGTGAGCCTCAATTGTTCTCAAATTTGTTCCAGTTGATATATTGTTCATGTTAGTTATCTGGGAGCACAATTTTGCATGCTGTGACTTCTACTTTGCTCCCAGATTTAATTTCAATCCCCTTTAATCAACTTGGACCATAAAACTCAAAGCAAAAGACTAGACTTCTTGCCATCTAGGTCATGCATCATTTGTAGACCTTGCATGCATTTGTCTTTTCTTTTCCTTACATTTTGTTGTTGATTGCTGGCGTGAGGTACGTGCACCCCGATCTCTCATTCATGCATGTTTCGATCATGCATTAGTTAGTAAGGTGCATCGGGACAAGAGTGAGTTGAGCGTTTGATTGGAGTGATTGATTGCTAGATTTAAGCTCAAAACACTACTAAGGAGGGGCTGTCCCATAAAAGATAAGGTGGGGGATTTCATCACCCTTTCCTTGGCCCCAAAAGTCACTCGTAATAAAGCCTTAACTAAAAGCAAGTAGACATTGGCCCTAAGGAATTCGGACGCACTAGGAGAGTAATCTAGTCGAGACCGTCATGACCTGATCGGCGTTGCCTACCTTGTCGATAGTAGGAGGTACTGGATCTCCGGATCTGGTATCACTTGCTGGGCATTGTGGTCCTCGTTGTAGGGAGGTGAGGCGTGTCAAGGCTAGTGACCTCGAAGTTAGGCGTCGTCTAGCATAAGGACCCATTGCCTTAAGTTGTTTAAGCCGTGCTTGCTAGATTAAGCTTCTACCTTCTCCCATTACCCACACTAGCTTTAGGGATTCTTCCCTTCTCCTCTGAGTCATCTTCTTCTCACCTTCTTCTACGTTATAGTCTCCTCCCCTTTACACTCTCTGGTAGCGTTTTAGGGTCGAGTCGAGCACTTTTTGCGAGCTTAGTCTCGTGGTGGTGAGAGTGGTCGACTCGAGAGTTGTTTGTTGAGATGGATGGTTACATGGGTGACCATTTATATCATTGTTGGGACCAGGATGATTCTCCCAGGTATTCCGGACCCATGCAACCTGGGGTGGCTCAGACGAATACCCCGTACGGTTGGGATGATCTTCATTATGTGACTGAGCAATCTTCATATAGGGGTGATATGAGAGAGGCACCGACGGCTAGATCTCCATCTAGTTATGTTGGACATACTCTGGGCAACAAACTTTGGCCTCTTTCATGCATGCGGTAGACGACAGGAGTGCACCAGTGGCTCCAGTAGCCATACCGTGCGATTGTTGTGGGTTGAGTGGTCATAATATCGGGGAATGTCCTTATGTTCCCCCAGAGCCTGAGTATGAGCATACATTTTCCCAAAATGCTCAATATGACCATTACGCATCCGCGTACAACCCGAGAGTGATGGATTCATGGGGAAACAATTCTTATTCAAATTCTTATACTTCATATTCACTCCAGTATCCTCCTCCCGAATACCCAGAATTCTACCAGCACCCCACTCCAAATCATTGGACTCATTCTCAGCCCATCAACACCCAACCCCAAAATTTCCCAAGCTCTGACTTGGACCCCATCGTTGACCGCATACCTGATTCCTTGAAACAAACTCTCCAAACATTCATGGAAACCACACAACACTTATTGAAGTCCAACTTGAATTCCTTGCAAACCATGGAAATGCAAGTGAGCCAGATGACACAACAATTCCATGAACGTGAGGAGGGTAACTTTTCTTGTCAACATGAGAATTCATCTTTTGATATCGAACCACCACATCCACAAATTCAAAGCACAATCTTTCAAAGTCAAACTCCTAGTCAGTCTGAGGGACTTGGGGTTTCAATTCACGATCACTTAGTGGAGGATTCGATTCAAATTGAGAATAACTTGGACCAGTTTCATTATGAGTCGGCACATGATTGTGCCTCATCTTTTTGTCCCGTGGACCTTGAGCCACATGATCTTCATGTTGTGCCTCTTAAGGACTCACCTCTGGTGGAGCAAGAGCTCTCTAGCACCCTCAATTTCAAACAACCTGATGAGAGTTTGCCTCTCACTATTGTTCCTGATCATCTTGGAAATGATGGAACATCAAACAACTACATTGCTCATGAGGGTATTAGGAGTTCCTTGGAGGATACCTTGGGTATGAGACCCACTTCCTGTTCTCCTGGTGAGTTGGACATGCATAACGAGGTGCTTGACCTCGTTCCGACCCACCAGCCTGTTGGTTGGAGAGTTTGGATTGATGATCATAACTTCAGTTCCGCAACGAGAGAGATTCTTCTTCCGTTGCCCCTTATTTCCCAAACTCTCGAGAGGTTCAAGCTCTTTCAGTTTGATCCTTTGAATGAGACGCCTTTGCGTCCAATTCATGAACCTCTCATTTCATCTGGTGCTCTTTGTGAAGGGGGCCCACGCATGCGTATTCTGGCCCCGCGTGGTGTCATGTTCCCTTTCCAAGTGCATTGACCCACTCTTGAGGTTCCCATTTGATGTCTTTTGACAAATGAAGATGGGAACTTATGTTTGTACATAGTTATATTAAAAAAAAAGAAGTACAATAAAAGACTCCTTCAGTGAGCATTGATTGTTGTGGGCTCCAACCCTTGTGTATTTGGGCCCCAGTTCTTTCACGTATTTGTATCCCTTCTTTAGCATCTCACAGGTTTTGAGGGAATTTGGGTTGTGTCCATCAGCATGACCTTGAACTTCCCTTTGTACTTCACGTTGGTGAGATCTATTCTGTTTCATGCGTACATCCATGTAGTATTTTGCTCACATTCATTGAGGACAATGCATGAAGTAGGTGTGGGGGGGTGCTTTACGTATGTACATAATCGAGTCTTTTCTTTTGATTTTTGTTTTCTTTTGTGTGCATTGTTAGGGTCATGTTAGTGTGCTGCATTTAATATCGATATATCTGCTTGCCATGATCCTTGGGTGACTTGTCTTCTTTTGCTTGCCTAGTGCTTCAAAATTTTCACATTTCTTTCAAAATCTTCATGTGTTTTCGAAAGAAAATGTTTTGTGGGTTTTGCGTGTGTTTAGCATGTGCAAAACCGTTGAGAGGCAAACTAAAAAGAAATCTCCCAAAATTGTCTTGAACTTGATACATTAGGATATCTAGTACGTGGCTTTAGGATTTATCGAGTCGTTAGGATGCACCCCAGTTTTCCTTTGGGGGTGAGTAATCATAGGGTTTCAGTGCTCAAACATTCAAAGAAGTCCACCCTGAACCTAGTGAGTCAATAATTCGTGTCTGTTAACTTAAGGAAGTTTGTTGTAGTCAAGGACCCTCTAAATCTTGTTGTGAGACAGTAGTGTAGGGGTTTTGGTTCATGTGTAGATAAGAAATAAGTGAGTAGGTATTCTCTCTTCTCGCACGGCTCCTATCACTCGGGAAAGTAGGTCTGAGGGGACTTTGTGCCTGGTGCTTTCGAGTCATCTGACTTGGGATGCGCCGACCGAACTCCCGTTACACGGGTGGTAGGGATTGCCCTATGTGGAGATTTGGGGAAAGGTGTACGTGATAGTGTAAGTCCTCATGGGCAATGATGCACGAAACCTGACCCTGGGAGAATGAAGCTCCAACTAATAAAAAGAAAAAAAATGTGTGAAAAGAAACAAAAAGAAAAAAAATGGTAATGCAAATAAGAACCTTAATGGACCTTACACTTTGTATCACTTGAGGATCTTGAGGTTGTCCATGTCTTTTACTTAATTCCTTATTTAACTTGCACGAATGGTTTATTAGGCTAGGTGTGGACTGATTACCTATATAGAGTCGGCCCGTAGGATTACCGCGTCCATTGATCGACAAAATATGTCCAACGAGTCGAGGTCTAGATTGAATAATGCATCTTGTTCGGATTTTGTGGGTATATCCGCTGAAAACCCTCAGGAGACAACACTCCTCCTCCTTGGCAACAAGGAGGTTTAACGGCTTGTTGCACGTGCTAAGTGCAACCGTGATTCATACGAAAGTGAGTTAGGATTTCTTGTTTTTCGTATGCTTTTTCCTTTCTTTGTTTTGCTCGAGACTATCAAAAACTTAGGTGTGGGGGTATTTGATTGACATCATTTCATGCTTATATTTGTACCTTATATCCATTATCTTACACCTAAGCAATGCTACGTGACGAGTTTTATGTTTAGTTTTCAGAAATAAAGAGGTTTGAAGAGAAGAGCCATGAAAGGACCCAAAAGCAGGAAAAAGGACCTAATTGTGAGACCTGGGGACCAAGATGCAAGGGAGAAGGACCTGATCGTAAGACAGAAGGACCTAAGAGCAAAACAGGAAACTCCACACCATCATGAGGAGTATTTTGTCAATTCGATTCGGGTCGGAGCTCCACTAAACAAGTTAGATGCATCCAAGACCAAGAAACACACCAAGGTAAGCCCACCAGAAGACCCAGACGGATCTGGGCTTTATAGGCCGCCAATTGGCGGTCTGGAACCGCCAATTGGCGGTCTGGATCATGCAAGATCCGCCCCAACTTCTCCTGGACTTGTATTAGTGTTCGTTTAGGCTATTTTTGGTATTGGTTTAGTCCCACATCGGGGGATTGTCCCCGATTAGCTTTTTCCATGCTTATAAATAGAACTCTTCACCTTCCATTGTAATTACCCATTGCTTGGTGGCATTCTCTCTACTAAGGAGTGAGCCTTGAAGCAAAAACTCAAGGTGGAGATGAATGCTACCTTCAATGTGAGTCATTTGTTAATAAAATAATTCTTCTAGTTTCTTTCAATCTTGTCTTTTAATTTGTGCATGTTTGTTTAGTCTTTTCTTTCCTTTTATGTTTCTTTAATGCTTCTTGCCTTCTTAGTTAACTTTCATTTCAGTATTATGCTTTCTTTTGCTAATATAGTTAGTGTAATGAGTAGTGAGTAGTTCCATCCCCATTTGGGGGGTGGAGAAATATGTGATATAATTATGTAGTGTATTAAGTGTGTGTTATTTTTATCCATTGAGCTTTATATGATTTCCATAACCATCTAATGGGTCTCCACTCTTATCTTTGATATGCTAATGCTCTTGAATGAAGCTTAGCTTATGCTTTGATTAGTGGACCTATTTTATGGGGAATGATAAGGTTAGGATAAGGATGAAGTTAATATTGGAAACACTATTTGTAATGTATGTGCTCTTGTTGCCTTTACCTTAGCTAATGTCTTGTATGTTTTAATGATGTAGTGAAATCTTAATTCATGTAGAGGCATAGTAGGGTATAGTCTTTATACTTGAGTTTATGTAGCTTCATTCCAATTATTGTCTTGTATGTTTTAATGATGTAGTCTTATCTTAATTCATGTAGAGGCAAAGTTGGATGTAGTTTTATGATTTCATGCACTACATGTTGTGAGGAGCTTAATGAACACACACACACACTTCTTTATGTTCACATTATTTCTCTACCCCCTTTGGGGCTTAGTTTATTGCTTATCTTCATTTCCTTTTTGCATCTTAGTGTAGTTTAGTGTAACCGACCATTCTCTTCCCTTTCTTTACCTCTCGCCTTCGCACAAACCAAGTGTCGACACACCTCCCAGTGGACGACCCGTATTTGCCACCGCTTCAACGCGGCCGTGCACTTGCGGTAGAAATATAAAACGATCAATCACCAGTTGGCTCATCAACTCCATGAACCTGAGGTGAATCCTCGGGGTACCCATTCTCAAGGAAGGACACCTTTACCTCATGCTACCTCTGAACCGACCCATCATATTAATGTGATTCATACTTTGAGGTCTGGTAAGGAGGTGGATAACCACATTGGGGTGCCTTCTTTGTCATCACCATCTTTGAGGGAGCCGGATCCTGAGGCTCCCTCCACAAATACTTCTAGGAAGGAGCCTAATCATGTGGTTCTTTCTACATTTCCTTCGACAAAGGGGCCGAACCCTGAGGTCCCCTTGTCTCCTCTTGTGTTGAAAGGAACCAGATTCTGAGGTCCCCACTCATGTTTCTTTGGACCATAATTCTGGGGTTCCTTCGCATCCTTATGCCCCGAAGGCGCCATTCCCTGAGCGCCTTAAAAAGAAAACCTCTGATCAGCATGAAAAGATGCTTGAGATGTTTAGGCAAGTTAAGGTGAACATCCCTTTGTTGGAGGTGATTCAGCAAATGCCACCTTATGCCAAGGTTCTCAAGGACTTATGCACCAAGAAGAGAAAAACTCATGTTCCAAAGAAAGCTTTTCTTGCAGCTAACATGAGTTCTTTGTTGGCACAACCCATGCAAGTCAAGTACAAGGACCCTGGTTGTCCTACTATCTCTTGTGTGATTGGTGATGTGTCCATACACCGAGCCTTATTGGACCTTGGTGCATCTGTTAATCTTCTACCATATTTGGTCTACGTCCACCTCGGTCTTGGAGACCTCAAACAAACAAAGACCACTCTTCAATTGGCTGATAGGTCTATGAAGAAACCGAGGGGTGTGGTGGAAGATGTGCTGATCAAAGTGGGAGAGTTCATTTATCCAGTCGACTTCTTTGTCTTGGATACTGAACCTATGCCAAACCCATTTGGACAAATTCCTGTCATTCTGGGGCGACCATTCCTTGCGACTTCCAATGCATTGATCAATTGTCGTAATGGTCTGATGCGCTTGACTTATGGTAGTCAATGCGCTGATTTCAACATCTTCACCATCGGCAAGAAGCCAGGTGCCTTCAATGACCCTATTGGGGTCAACCTTATCCAGGGTTTGGATGAAATTGAAGTTTAGGGCACCTTCAAGTACTTCAGAGAATTGTTCGATGAAGCTCCTGAAGGTGGTGAAGATGTTTCACCTGGGCTGGCACAAGAAGCTGCCTTATGTTCTGATAATGTGGCCTTAGTGCCATCTCCTTTTGATGTTGTGGCCCTTGAGCCACATTCTTCTGATCTTGTGGCCCTTGAGCCACATCCTTTTGATCACGTGGCACTTGAGCCACAGCCTTTCGATCATGTGGCTTTTGACCCACAAGATACCATTTTTATGGCCTCTGGGCCACATGATCTTCATTCTGTATCTGCTGAGGACCCCATGTGGGTTAAGAATCAACCACCTGATACCCTTCAACCTGATAGAGGTTCACCTCTCATTCATGCCTCCTATCTTGCTCACTCTCAAGAGGCGTCAAACGACCACAATGTATATAAAGATATCAGGTGGTCAAGCAATTCTGATTTGTATGTCACGAGCTCATGCATGTGCATTTTTGGCTCGAGTGATGGCGGGTTCCCATTTGATGTCCCTCGACATATGAAGATGGGACTCCTTCAATGAGCATCGATTGTTGTGGGCCCTAACCCTTGAGTATTTGGGCCCCATTCTTTCACGTATTTGTATCCCTTCTTTAGCATCTTACAGGTTTTGAGGGAATTCGGGTTTATGTCCATCAACATAACCATGAAACTTCGCTTTGTGCTTCATATTGGTGAGATCTTTACTTTTTCATGCATAAATCCATGTAGTATCTTGCTCGCATTCATTGAGGACAATGCATGAAGTAGGTGTGGGGGGGGGGTGTTTAACGTGTGTACATAGTTGAGTATTTTTCCTTTGATTTTGTTTTCTTTTGTGTGCATTATTAGGGTCATGTTAGTGTGCTGCATTTAATATCGATATATCTGCTTCCCATGATCCTTGGGTGACTTGTCTTCTTTTGTTTGCCTAGTGCTTCAAAATTTTCACATTTCGTTCAAAATCTTCATGTGTTTGCGAAAGAAAATGTTTTGTAGGTTTTGTGTGTGTTTAGCGTGTGCAAAACTGTTGAGAGGCCAAGTAAAAAGAAAGCTCCCAAAATTGTCTTGAACTTGATGCATTAGGATATCTAGTACAGTGGCTTTAGGATTTGTCGAGTCGTTAGAATGCACCCCAGTTTTCCCTTGGGGATGAGTAATCATAGGGTTTCAGTGATCAAACATTTAAAGAAGTCCACTCTGAACCTAATGAGTCAATAATTCGTGTCTGTTAACTTAAGGAAGTTTGTTGTTGTCAAGGACCCTCTAAATCTTGTTGTGAGACATTAAGTGTAGGGGTTTTGGTTCATGTGTAGATAAGAAATAAGTGACTAGGTGTTCTCTCTTCTCGCACAGCTCCTATCACTCGGGAAAGTAGGTCTGAGGGGACTTTGTGCCTGGTGCTTTCGAGTCATCTGACTTGGGATGTGCCGATCGAACTCTCGTTACACGGGTGGTAAGGATTGCCCTATGTGGAGATTTGGGGAAAGATGTACGTGATAGTGTAAGTTCTCATGGGCAATGATGCACGAAACCTGACCCTGGGAGAATGAAGCTCAAACTAATAAAAAGAAAAGAAAAGAAAAAATGAGAAAAGATATAAAAAGAAAAAAATGCAAATAAGAACCTTAATGGACTTTACACTTTGTATCACTTAAGGATGTTTAGGTTGTCCATGTCTTTAACTTAATTCCTTATTTAACTTGCACAAATGGTTCATTAGATTAGGTGTGTGGACTGATTACCTATATAGAGTCGGCCCGTAGGATTACCGCGTCCAATGATCGACAAAATTTGTCCAACGAGTCGAGTGTCTAGATTGAATAATGCATATTGTTCGGATTTTGTGGGTATATCCGCTGAAAACCCTCAGGAGACAACACTCATCCTCTTTGGCAACAAGGAGGTTTAACGGCTTGTTGCACGTGCTAAGTGCAACCGTGATTCCTACGAAAGTGAGTTAGGATTTCCAGTTTCTCGTTTGTTTTTCTCTTTCTTTGTTTTGCTTGGGACTAGCAAAAACTTAGGTGTGGGGGTATTTGATTGACATCATTTCATGCTTATATATTTGTATCTTATATCCATTATCTTACACCTAAGCAATGCTACGTGACGAGTTTTATGTTTGAATTTCAGAAATAAATAGGTTTGAAGAGATGAAGCATGAAAGGACCCAAAAGCAGGGAAAAACGACTTAATTGTAAGACCTGAGGACTAAGATGCAAGGGAGAAGGACCTGAACGTAAGACCGAAGGACCAAAAAGCAAAACAGAAAACTCCACACCATCATGGGGTGTACTTTGGCAATTCTATTCGGGTCGGAGCTCCAACAAGCAAAGTATATGCATCGAAGACCAAAAAATACATCAAGACAAGCCCACAACAAAAATGATCCCGATCCAGAACTAATAGACCGCCAATTGACGGTCTGTTTAGCTCCGGATCCGCTCATCGTTGGCGGGGACGTGTATTAGTGTATTCTTAGTCTATTTGTGGTATTTGTTTAGTCCCACATCGGGGGATTGTCCCGGATTAGCTTTTTCCATGCTTATAAATAGAACTCTTCATCTTCCGTTGTAGACATCTCCCTCTTTGGTGGCCATCTTCCCTACTAAGAGTGAAGCCTTGAAGAAAAACTCTGGTGGAGGAAGGGCTGCTTGTATTGAGTGAGTAAATAACAGATGTTTTTCATTTAATTGTGTTGTTTCTCTCTTAGTTTAATTTCCTTTCATATACATGCTTGGTTGTTTGTTTTGTTTTATGCTTTTTTAATATTTCTTGCTTGATTGGTGTAGTTTCATTTCAGTTTAATGCTTTATTTTGTTAGAGTAGTTAGTTTAAATATGTGTGAGTAGTTCCATCCCCATTTGGGGTTGGAGAAATATGTGAAATGATCATGTTGTGTATTACGTGTGTGTTATCTTAATCCCTTGAGCTTTATATGATTTCCATAACCATCTAATGGGTTTTCACTCTTATCTTTGATATGCTAATGCTCTTGAATGAAGCTTAGCTTATGATTTGATTAGTAGACCTATTTTATGGGGAATGATAAGGTTAAGATATGGATGGAATTAATATTGGAGACACAATTTGTAGTGTATGTACTCTTGTTGCCTTTACCTTAGTTAATGTCTTGTATGTTTTAATGATGTGGTCTTATCTTAATTCATGTGGAGGCATAGTAGGGTCTTGTCTTTATACATGAGTTCATTTAGCTTCATTCCAATTATTGTCTTCTATGTTTTAATGATGTAGTCTTATCTTAATTCATGTGGAGGCAAAGTTGGATGTAGTTTTATGATTTCATGCATTACATGTTGTGAGGAGCTTAGTTGAACACACACACACACACATCTTTCTATTCACATTATTTCTCTACCCCCATGGGTTTAGTTTTATTGCTTCTCTTTCATTTCCTTTTGCATTCTAGTGTAGTTAGTGTAATCAATCTTTCACTCCATTTTTTACCACTCGCCTTCGCACAAACCAAAAGTCGACACACCTCCCAGTGGACGACCCGTATTTGCCACCGCTTCAACGCGGCCGTGCACTTGCGGTTTAAATAAAACGATCAATCATGGTTTCCATGAACGTTTGGATGGTTTGTTTTAAGGAATCAAGTTTGGGGTCAACAGTGAGGTTCATGTTAGAATTTGGGAAATTTTGGGGTTGGATGTTGATGGGCTGAGAATGAGGCCAATGATTTGGAGTAGGGTGTTGGTAGAATACTGGGTATTCGGGAGGAGGATACTGGGGTGAAAATGATGTATAAGAATTTGAATAAGAATTGTCTCCCCACGAATCCATCCCTCTCGGGGTTGTACGCAGATGCATAATGGTCATATTGAGCATTTTTGGAAAAGGTATGCTCATACTTAGGCTCTGGGGGAACATAAGGACATTCCCTGATAACATGACCACTCAACCAACAACAATCGCATGGTATGGCTCCTGGGGCCACCAGTGCACTCATGTCGTCTACCACACGCATGAAAGAGGCCAAAGTTTCTTGCAATGTCTCAGTTTGATGACCAACATATAATCCGACGTAACTAGATGGTGTTCTAGCAGTCGATGCCTCTCTCATATTTCCCCAATATGAAGAATGCTCAGTCACACAATTAAGATTGTCCCAATCATACGGGGTGTTTGTCTGAGGCACCCCAGGATGCAAGGGTCCGGAGAACCAGGGAGAATTGTCTTGGTCCCAACAATGATATGGATGGTCGCCCATGTAACCATCCATCACAACAACAAAAAAACTCTTGAGTCGACCACTCTCACCACCACGAGGCCAAGCTCGCAAAAAGTGCTCGACTTGACCCTAAAACACTAACAGAGAGTGTAAAGGGGAGGATACTAGAACGTAGAAGAAGGTGAGAAGAAGATGACTCAGAGGAGAAGGGAAGAATCCCTAGAAACTAGCGTGGGTAGTGGGAGAGGGTAGAAGCCTAGTCTAGCAAGCACGACTCAAATAATGTAAGGCAATGAGTCCTTAGGCCAGAAGACGCCTGACTTCGAGGTCACTAGTCTCGGCATGCCTCACCTCCCTACAACGAAGACCAGAATGCCCAGAAAGTCATACCAGATCCGGAGATCTAGTACCTCCTACTATCGACAATGTAGGCAACACCATCAGGCCATGACGGTCTCAAGTAGATCACTCTCCTAGTGCGTCCAAAATCCTTAGGGCCAATGTCTACTTGCTTTAAGACTTAAGGCTTTCTTAAAAGTGATTTTTGGGGCCAAGGAAAGGGTGATGAAATCCCCCACCTTATCTTTTATGGGACAACCCCTCCTTAGTAGCATTTTGATCTAAAATCTAGCAATCAACACTCTAATCAAACACTCAACTCACTCTTGTACCAATGTACCTTACTAACTAATGCATGATCGAAACGTGCATGAATGAGAGATTTGGGTGCACGTACCTCATGCCAGCAATCAACAACAAAAATGTAAAGCAAAGAATAGACAAATGCGTGCAAGGTCTACAAATGATGCATGACCTAGATGGCAAGAAGTCAAATCTTTTGCTTTGAGTTTTATGGTCCAAGTTGATTAAAGGGTAATGATTGTTAATATGGGAGCTAACTATAGGTTAAAACATGCAAAATAGAACTCCCAGACCACTAATATGAAGACATAAACTACCAGAACAAATTTTGGGAATAACACAACTCACCAGGCCGCCAAATGGCGGTTTCAGATCGCTGATTGGCGATCCCTTTTGCGCAAATGTTCCCCCCAGTTTCACAGGGAGCCCCCCTTTCTTCTTGCAACCCCTGCAACAAACCAAAACTAAAAAAGAAAAATTAAAACCACTCGAATCGTCCAAACCAAAGTCTGGACAGAGCACCTCCCCGACAACGACGCCAAAAACTTGTTTGATACGTTTTAATTAACCGCAAGTGCATGGCCGCGTTGAAGCGGTGGCAAATACGGGTCGATCCACAGGGAGTTGTGTCGACTTTAGTTTGTTTGAAGGCGAGTGGGAAAGAAAGGATAGAAAGATTGATTACACTAAACTACACTAAGATGCAAAAGGAAATGGACAATAAGAAATAAAAATAAACCCCATAGGGGGTAGAGAAAAGAGTGTGAATACAAAGATATGTGTATGTGTGTGTGTTCAATTAAGCTCATCAAAACATAAAACTACATTCAACTTTGCCTCCACATGAAATAAGATAACACAATATCATTAAAACGTACAAGACAATAATTGGAATGAAGCTCAATGAACTCATGTATAGTGACTAAACCCTACTATGCCTCCACATGAAATAAGATAGTACATTATCATTAAAACATACAAGGCATTAACAAAGGTAAAGGCAACAAGAGTACATGCAACTACAAGTCATGTTTCCAATATTAATTCCATCATTATCCTTACCTGATCGTTCCCCATAAAATAGGTCCACTAGTCTAAGCATATGTTAAGCTTCATTAAAGAGCATTAGCATATCAAAGACAAGAGTGAAATCCCATTAGATGGTTATTGAAATCATATAAGGCTCAAAGGATTAAGATAACACACACCTACTACATCACATAATCATATCACATATTTCTCCACCCCCACATGGGGATGGAACTACTCACTTATCATTACACTACAACCAACATTAAAATGAAACATTCTACTGAAATGAAACTAAACTAAGCAAGCAAGAAATAGTAAAGAAACTAAAAGGACATAAAACAATAGAAACATGCAAGCATATGAAAGGAAATAAAACTAAGAAAGAAACAACATACTAAAGGAAAACATCTATTATTACTCACTCAATTACAAGTAGCCTCTCTCCACCAGGGTTTTTGCTTCAAGGCTTTAACTCCTAGTAGAGAGGATGGCCACCAAGAGAGATATGGGGTACAAGAGAGGAGGGAGATATAGCCATAGAAAAAGGTAATCCGGGACAATCCCCCTGTATGAGACTAAACAAATACCAGAAATAGACTAAACACACTCTAATACATAACCCACAGAAATATTAGCGGATTCGGAGCAACCCGGACTGCTAATTAGCGGTCCCAGACCGCCAATTGGTGGTCTACAGGGTTTGGATTCGTCTGGTTTTTGTTTTGGGCTTTTCTGGATGGATGTATTGGTCTTTGATGCATCTACCTCGCTTGCTGGAGCTCCGACCCGAATAGAATTGCCAAAATACTCCCCATGATGGAGTGGAGTATTCTTGTTTGCTCATTGGTCCTTCTATCTTGCATTCAGGTCCTTCGATCTTGCATCTTAGTCCTCGAGTCTCTCAACTCAGTCCTTTTTCTTTCTTTTAGGTCCTTCCATGCCTCGTTGATGCATTGCATACATTGCATCATATGTCTTTCATTTAGATTAGTTTTATATCAATAAATGCTACTAAGGTATGTGTTTAGTCTTATTTACATAATACAGGGACCTGAATGCAAATTACCCATATCCCGAGCCTAAACGCGTGCAAGAGACTCATTTCTATCATAAAGACCAAGTCAAGATTATCGGGATTCAAATGGAAGTCCATCCAAGCATAAAAGCATTTAAAGACCTAATTACAAAAAGGCCAAGGACTTAAGCACAAAAGTAGCCAGGGACTTAATTGCAAAAAGCCGGGGACCCGAATGCAAATTAAAGTACCAAAATATTATTTTAGAGAAGTTCTAAAGAAAAATCAATTTGGATCTCCAAATATATGAATGAATTAATTCGGAGCTCAAAAGAAAGGAAAGAAATCAATCCAGACGCGCAAAGGACATTTTGATCATACCATAAACACACAGGAAAAATCCAGATCGAATCTGAGCCAAAAAGGTGGCGATTCCGCCGCACCCCATGTACAAAATGCGGCGATTCCGCCGCACAAAAGTCGATCCGTGCGCTCCAATTTTTACCAGTTGCGTGTTGACGCGTGTACTTTCCTATTTCATACTTGGGTCCGTTGTATCGGCTATAAATAGCCCCGAAATTATGTTGTAAAGACGTTCTTCTCTTTAGCAATAAAATTCTGTTCTTTTATTTTGTGTTTTTAGTTTTCTTTTGTAGTTTCTCTAGGACCCCTTCTCATTCCCTCCATCCATGAGTTTCTAACTCTCTCCAGAGGGTGGGGGTGACGGATTTAGGGTGATGAGAAGAAGAATGATGTTATTATTTTAATTTCGTGTTAGTATATTTTGATTACTTGTGTTTATGTTGAATCATTTATCATGTAATGCTTTATAACTAATGTGATTTATTATAAGTGTCAGATTTCTCTAAACAAAACCCGATATCTAATCCCCCACCCGCTGGACTCTCATCCATCTTTGCTTTATTTTTAATTTGTTTTTGTTGTTCTTGCTTTAGAAATTAAAAATCCAAAAATCTCAAACCAACCTTATTTTCTCTCTCTTTCTTTCCTTAATCGAAAATCATAAAAATAACAATATCTCTCCCTCCTTGTGTTCGACCCGTACTTGCCACGTCTTCATTGACGCCGTGCACTTGCGGTATAAATAAAATTCTCATCAAGTTTTTGGCGCCGTTGCCGGGGAGGCGACGAAGATTTTGTTTATTTTTTGTGATTTTGATTCTATTTTGTTTATCGTGTGCACGATCTAACTATTTGGGGTTGCGTTTCAGGGGACAATAGAGTGCGCGGCAAAATCCGGGCACATTCGGAGCAAGAAGGGCGGCGAAATCGTCGCATCCAAAGAAGAACCTGCGGCGGATTCGCCGCACGTTTGGAGCATCAGGGCTTCAAACTTTTATGGGATCGTCTCCATCTCTAGGTGGACGCGTAGAGCACCTGGAAATTCTCGAGAGCGGGCGGTGAACCCGACTGAGCGTGCGTAGGTAACCTTTGTTGCCTTTTTCCTCGTAATTTCTAGTTTCGGAAAATTTCCTTTTTAGTAGAATTGCACGTGTTAGGCTCAAATTCCATAATTGGCAATAATTCAACTCTGACCTAAAAATGGGTAAAATTAGAAGGAGTTAGTGCATGCATCATATAGTGTTTTGTTTGCATTATTCTTGCTAGATTCTTGCAAATTAATTCTTGGTGAAGAGTGCTGGAGGCAAGGTACGTGTACGGTGTTTTATCGATTTCATTTAAGCATATAATCTAGTTTGCATATAACCTTGCAATTGCCCCCCACTAAAGACCAATGTTTGACTATCTTTGCTAGATTTTAGTTAAACTATCTTAAGGGCAACTCCATAGGAAAAGATACAGTGGGGATTTCATCACCCTTCCGTGGCCCACAAATCACAATCCTAAAGTGTCACCCAAGTCTTAAATTAAAATCAATTAGACATTGACCCCGAAGGACTCGGACTCAATTAAGGAGAAGATTTGTTTGACTTGCTATGACTTGAAGCTGATCGAATTTAATTTGGTGTCTAGAAAGTGTTTTTGTGTTGACGTAAGTCTTCCAAGCGAAGTGGTTGTCTAATTGGCACCGACTCTGTCGGAAGCGCCCCCACTAGCTATACACTGCCTGGCCAATTTGGTTTGATTAGTGAGGGAGGTGAATCAAGCGAACCAATTCGACTCAACCAGTTAGGAGTCGTCTAGATTTAAGCGACATTAGGTCTAGGATTGTTTGAACCGCGCTTGTTTAGGAAACTTTTGACCAACCATCTCATCTATCTTTTAGAGTTAAGTTTCCCTTCTCCTCTGAGTCATCTTCTTCTCACCTACTTCTACGTTCTAGTCTCCTCCCCTTTACACTCACTGTTAGCATTTTAGGGTCGAGTCGAGCACTTTTTGCGAGCTTAGCCTCGTGGTGGTGAGTGTGGTCGATTCGAGAGTTTTTTTGTTGAGATGGATGGTTACGTGGGCGACCATCCATATCATTGTTGGGACCAGGACAATTCTTCCTGGTATTCTGGACCCATGCAACCTGGGGTGGCTCAGACTAACACCCCATATGGTTGGGACAATCCTAATTGTGTGACTAAGCAATCTTCATATTTGGGTAACATGAGAGAGGCACCGACTGCTAGACCACAATCTAGTTATGTTGGATCATATGCTGGTCAACAAACTGAGACATTACAACAAACTTTGGCCTCCTTCATGCGTATGGCAGACGACATGAGTGCACCGGTGGCTGCAGTAGCCATACCGTACGACTGTTGTGGGTTGAGTGGTCATGTTATCAGGGAATGCCCTTATGTTCCCCCAGAGCCTGAGTATGAGCATACCTATTCCCAAAATGCTCAATATGACCATTACGCATCCACGTACAACCTGAGAGTGATGGATTCGTGGGGAGACAATTCATATCCAAATTCTTATACTTCATTTTCACCCCAGTATCTGTAAGTTAATCGGTCACTAATCGAGAGGGGGGTGAATAGATTATCTCCTAATTTTCTTAAACTATTGCACAATTAAAACAATAAGGGAAAGAATGCAAACCACAAGATGACTCCGGAGATTTATAGAGGTTCGATCACACCACTGTGATCTAGTCCTCTCCTCAAGTTCTGATCGATCCTCCGATCCCTACTCGAGAATTCACTATTATCTTCGTTCCGGGTCGAAGATAAACCCTCTTACAATCGGAGCGTTGCGAACACCCTCGCCTTGCTCGGATCTCCTCTCACAACCCAAGAGGGTGCTTCCTCGAAGCTTTACGACACAATGGAAATTGAATGTGTTTGTTGAACTCTAACTTGAATGCACTCAGGGATATGATTTAAGCTTGGAGTAAATTTAGTGGAAGTATGAGAGTTGGTGGAGCTTTGAAGGCTTGAAGATTGAGAGCACAAGAATAGGATTGATATTTTGCAAGTAAGGTGGTGAATGTGTCTCTTAAGTGAAGCTTATATAGCCTTCAAAACAAATAGAGCCGTTATGGTAAGTTGGTGAGGATTGGACCAAGTGAAAACAAGATGTGACTTATGCTCGGGCAGAAATCGAGACAGATTCGGTCGACCGTTAGAAACACGGTAGTCCGAAGTAGTGGTCAGAAACAAGAACTCGGTTAACCGAATATAGGTCGGATAACCGTTCACCAACTTCCAGTAGCTTTTTCCTAATATCGGATAATTGATTTCGGTTGACCAAGATCACTTCGGTGCACCGTTCAAGAGTGGACAGTAAAGATTTGGTGTGACTCGGTGATCATGTTCGGTAGACCGTGATATGTTCGGTTGACCGATACATGTGCGGGTTTTCGGCTGACATTGTATGGGAAATTGGTTTATCGATAACGGTCAAAATATTACGTGGAAAAATAGCCGTTACGATCATACATATACCAATACTTCAGTAATCCGAAGATCTATCGGTAGTCCGGTATGGAAGTTTCAAGGATATGGCTAAACGACAAAATATAGGTCTGGTGGAGTTAGTTGTGCCACGTGGGCCAATAAGATGAAGTCGCTTTAGGCCTAAAGATACATAGAAGTTCGGATGACCGATTACTCTTCGGAAGACTGAATAGAGATGTCCAGGGAATTATTCGAAGCTACTGGGAATGGGGACACGGTCGACCGGATAAGGTTCGGTACTCCGAAACAAGGATTCCAGGAGATCAAGTTTTCTACTGACTCTAGGCGACGGTTGACCGACTATGTTTCGGTACACCGAAACAAAGGTTCCGGGAGATAAGAGTTTACTGACTCTATAGGGAACGGTTCACCGAGAGACACTCGGTTATCCGTTGGGAACCTGGGTCGGTAATCCGATAAGCTCACGGTCGACCGAGATAGACTGGTTTATCCTTTTGTGCATCAAGTGTACATTTGATCCTATAACTCAAATAAATGGAAAATTACATATGAAGTCCTTGAGCTTTGATTACAAGTCTTGAGCCTTGATCTTGAAGTTGATTAGTCCCTTGGTTTGATCACCTACATTGTTAGGAATACACAATATCTATGCAATTTGATAATATGATGTGTGTGATGTTGTAATTGAAGTTATGCATAATAGTAGTTTGTTAATCATCAAAATTAAGATTAAAGGGCCAAAAAGCCAACAATCTCCCCCTTTTTGATGATGACAAACTAATGTTGAATTGTGTACGTGGTCCCCCTATCAATATGCAAAAGATATGTTAACTCCCTCTTACTCAATGCATGAGTTTCATATGTTTCAATTAAGCATTTTGTATCCATTTGTTCTCCCCCTTTTGACATCTATCCAAAAGAACATTAGAATGAAAGTTTGGGGCAAAAAAAGACACACAATATGAAAATGAAATTGCATTTTAAAAAAAAGGGAAGATAAGGCGTAAAGCCGATGCGAAAGCAAACACACTTAAACAAAAGACAAATCAAACAAACAAGAAGCAAGAACAAGCAACAAAGATAGGCTAGTTGTCCGGCTTGTTCATGTTTCGAAGAAGCTCCATCATCTCATTTTGTGAGTCGAGAAAGGCTTGGCGAGAGTCTCCAACCACACGAATTTGATTGTTGATCTCGTTCAGCGAGTTCGATGTCGACAATTGGAAGGATTGGAAGTCAGTTGTGAGGTCTTGATAGTTACGATTTACTAAACTCCGAACTTCATGAATCTCTTCACAATTCCGGTCCAAGAGCTTCTCATGATGATAGGCCCAAGCCGGCTGATTCCATTGAGCATCGGTGTCGGATGGCCATTCGGGACGAACGTATTGTTGAGGACCTCGAGACAAGCTGGGATCCCAATTGGGATTTACATCGGCATCGTATGGAGGAGGAGACCAACGTGGAGCATCGGTGGAGACATCATCATCTTCATTTTCAAAGGAATCGTCTTCCACTTCTTCGACATGTGCTTGCTTCCCCGAGCGCATCCTTTTGAGAGTGTATTTGTCGATGACTGTCTTGGATGATTTGAAGAGATCGCGGTCGAATTGGATGTTGAAGTGATCGATGACCAGCGAAATCAACATGGGGAAAGGGAGAAAGTTACGCTTCTTCCGGGAAATGTATATCATGTGATCGATGATAAACAAGGGCCAATTTGTGCGTGATCCGGTAGAGAGGTTGAAAAGGCACTTCATCATTTGATGGCCAAGCTCGTCGTGGTGCCCTTTGCGCACAAAAAGGTTGGTGGAAATGAAGCGGCAAAGAATACGGCCAACAACCGGAAGATGAGGAATGGAAAGCTTGCCATCGTGAGGTACTTCCGGTTGAGTCACCTCCAAAAATTGACTCATAGAGCCACAAACATTCTCCCAATAAAGATTATAGATGTCCTCCCCGGCGCTAGGAAGTCTGGTGATCTCCGAGAGGAGAGAGGCAGTGAGAGTGAAGGAGATGGAATCGACTTGGGTTGTTAGCGCCGCTTGAGTACCATCAAGAGCGGTAGTCTCCCGGAGATTTGCATAAAATTGACGACAAGCTTCCGCGGAGAAAGGGACCGGAAGTTTGTCATGAAAGAAGATGCCAAGATTATCGACCATGAAATAGGTGGAGAGACCAATCGACTCGAAATCTTTGAGGATGATCTTCCGCTCCGGAATTCGATTTGCACCACTAATAGTGTAGTAGTGCTCCTCCGCCTTAAGATTGTAGAAGATCCCATTTTTGAAAGGCCGAAGATACTCATCGACGGGTTCGCTTGCCGGATTTGTAGAAGAAGAAGGTATGTCGGGGTTGAGTCTTGTCTTCTTTGCCGGTGGAGCGGGTTTCTTTCCTTTCCTAGTTGTTGGTTTCGTCGGTGGTTCCACCGCCTTCTTGGAAGAGCAAATTTTTCTTGGACCCATGAAGAGAAATGGAGGATGTGATGAAAGATTTGAAGTGAGAAAAGAGAGGAAGCAAAAGTGTGCTTTGGAAGATTTTTGGCTTTTGGGGATGATAGAAATGGAAGAGGGGAGCCAAATATATAGTAGATGGGAGAATGAGGGTGTTTGCAAACATGAAAAAACGTGTCCAACGGTCATCCATAATTGTCTCCGAAGACCGTTGGACCAGTTCCAACGGCTAGAAAATGCCGCACTTCGGTCGACCGAAAGGGCTTCGGTATACCGTTGCGAAGACAACAGTAAGTAAAGAACTTTACTGGAACTGGATCCCGGAAGACCGAAGCGAGTTCGGTCGTCCGTTTCGGGGGAAATAATGAAGTGCAAACTATCCACAACGGTCATCCGATTAAAAATCGGATACCAAGAATTCAAAAACCAGATTCGTTTTTTTTAAAAAAAGGTCAACGAAGAATTCAAAAATAACCAACCAGTCGCGGTCGTCCGAACGGGGTTCGGATAACCGGTGGAATCGGAACAAGGAAGATTTCTAAGTTTAGCATAGCAAAACTAACGGTCGACCGTGTACAACACGGTGTACCGAAACAGTGAATCCAGACCAAGTCCGAATCCCTGTCCAGACACAATCCGGTTCACCGAACCATGTTCGGTCATCCGTTTTGTGCGGACAGACCAACAATTTAAACAATGCAATAAATTGTGAGCAAATGAGATGAATTATGATAATTCTTTAGCACTACACATCCCTAGTTCTTGACTAATTTTATCGAATTAATCAACATTTAATGGTTTAGTAAATATATCTGCTAATTGATCATGTGTTGAAATAAATTGTAATTCAATATCACCTTTAAGAGCATGATCTCTAAGAAAGTGATGGCGAACATCTATATGCTTGGTTCTTGAATGAAGAATTGGATTTTTAGATAAGTTTATAGCACTAGTATTATCACAAAAAATAGGCATAGTTTGAAACTCAAGTCTCAAATCCTTGAGGGTTTGCCTCATCCAAAGGATTTGTGCACAACAACATCCGACGGCCACATACTCGGATTCGGTTGTTGAGAGTGCAACACTATTTCGTTTCTTACTAAACCAAGAAACTAAAGATTTTCCCAAGAATTGACATGTCCCACTAGTACTTTTCCGATCGGATTTGCATCCGACATAATCGGCATCACTATAGGCAATGAGATCAAAAGATCGAGTCTTGGGATAAAACAATCCAAAATCACAAGTACTTTTCAGATATCAAAAAATTCTTTTTAATGCATGCATATGAGATTCTTTAGGACAAGATTGAAAACGAGAACAAAGACAAACACTAAACATAATATCGGGTCTACTAGCGGTTAAATAAAGAAGTGAACCAATAATACCTCGATATTTTTTAATGTCAACTTCTTTGCCTTCTTCATCTTTATCCAATTTCAAGCTTGTGCTCATGGGAGTATTGTGAGGTTTGCTATCGTCATATCCAAATTGTTTGAGTAATTCTTTTGTGTATTTGGTTTGGTTGACGAAGTTTCCCTCCGAGGTTTGCTTGATTTGGAGTCCAAGAAAGAAGTTGAGTTCACCCATCAAGCTCATTACAAATTCACCTTACATAGACTTAGAAAACTCTTGACATAGACAATCATTAGTAGAACCGAAGATAATGTCGTCAACGTATATTTGTATGATTAATAAATCTTTATCTTTGGTCTTAGTAAATAATGTGGTGTCAACTTTTCCCATGATGAATCCGTTTTCAAGCAAAAAGGTCTTCAACCTTTCATACCAAGCTCTAGGAGCTTGCTTAAGCCCATAAAGAGCCTTCTTAAGCTTGAAAACATGATCCGGGTATGTTTCATTCACAAAACCGGGTGGTTGTTTAACATAAACTTCTTCCATAATAAAACCATTTAAAAATGCACTTTTAACATCCATTTGAAAGAGTTTAAAATCCATGTATGATGCATATGCTAATAACATTCTAATTGCTTCTAATCGAGCTACCGGAGCATAAGTTTCATCAAAGTCGATGCCTTCCTCTTGGTTGTAACCTTGAGCGACCAATCGAGCTATGTTTCTAACCACTTGCCCGGATTCATCAAGTTTGTTTCGAAAAACCCACTTAGTGCCAATTACCGTTTGATCTTTGGGTCTCGGAACAAGCTCCCAAACATCATTACGAATGAATTGGTTTAACTCTTCATGCATAGCTATTAACCAAAATTCATCATCACATGCATCTTCTATTTTCTTAGGTTCAAGTTGAGATATAAATGCATATGAGTCACATATAACAAGAGCATTAGACCTAGTAACAATTCCTTTTGATACATCACCAATTACGAGATCCTTAGGATGATCCTTCTTATATTGTCAATCTTTTGGAAACTCTTGTTTTTCTTTTGATGTTTCATTTGGTTGTTCTTGAGTTGTTATATCACGAATATGGTCAATAAGTTCATCATCAAGGTTAGAATTATCCTTACATGGTTCTTCTTGAAAGTGAACATGCATGGATTCTTCTACACAACTAGTTCTCTTGTTATAAACTTGATATGCTTTACTCCTACTTGAATATCCTAAAAATATTGCTTCATCGGATTTGGCATCAAATTTGTCTAAATTATCTTTGGTATTGAGAAAAAAACATTTAGAACCAAAAGCTTTGAAATATGAAATTTTTGGGGGTTTTCCAAACCAAAGTTCAAATGGAGTTTTGTTTAAATTTGGTCGAATCAAAACACGGTTAAGAATGTAACAAGCCGTGTTAACCGCTTCACACCAAAAATACTTTGGTAAGTCATTTTCACAAAGCATTGTTCTTGACATTTCTTGAAGAGTTCTATTCTTCCTTTCAACTACCCTATTTTGTTGAGGAGTTCTTGGGAAAGAAAAAGTATGTTCAATACCATTAGAATCACAAAATTTCTCAAAACCTTCATTTTCAAATTCACCACCATGATCACTACGAATTTTCAAAATCAAAGACCCTTTTTCTCTTTGAATTCGTTTTGTAAATTTTTCAAATTGCTTGAAAGCTTCATTATTATTAGCAAGAAACAAAACCCAAGTAAATCGAGTAAAATCGTCAATGATGACAAATGCATATCTCTTGCCACCTAGACTTAAGGTTCAAGATGGACCAAAGAGATCCATATGCAAGAATTCCAAAGGTTTTGAAGTAGAAACCATGTTAATGGACTTGAAAGAACTCTTAAATTGTTTTCCAAATTCACAAGCATTGCAAAGTTTATTTTTCTTGAAATCCAATTTGGGCAATCCTCTTACCAAGTCAAATTTAGCAAGTTTATGAAGTTGGCTCATACTAATGTGGCCTAACCTCTTATGCCATAACCAAGATTCACCAACTAAGCATGTTTCCTTAGAAAATGAGTCAATGCTATCGACATGCACAACATAAACATTTCCATATCTATAACCTTTAAATGTGGTTTTCAAAGTAGCTTTAGAAATGATGTATACAATATGTTGATCAAAGACAACTAATAATTCTTTACCGGTTAATTGACTAACACTAAGTAAATTATGTTTTAAACCATCAACAAGAAGCACATTTTGAATTTGAGTAGTAGAATCATTACCAACATCGCTGATGCCAATAATGTGACCTTTAGAATTATCCCCAAATGTGACGGTTCCACCTTTCTTTGATTTCAATGTTTTGAACATAGAGTGGTCTCCCGTCATGTGCCTCGAACATCCGCTATCTACGATCCACTTCCCCTTCTTTTTCACCTACATTCAAAAAAGAAGAAGATAACTTTGGTACCCATATTTGTTTGGGTCCTTTGGCGTTAGCTTTAGGTACCCAAACTTGTTTGGTTCTAGGTACCCAAACATTTGAAGAGAAATTCTTTTTCACTACACCATTTGAAGCATGCACAAAATAACTCTTAGAGTTTTCTTTTTATTCATGTATCCTAAGCCATGCTTTTCTAAAGATGGAATTTGACTACCAAGTAACATGTCTAGCATCTTCTTCCCTTTGGTGAATTTCTCAAGATCAATTCTTAATTTTTTATTGCATTCTCTAAGATCATGTATTTCTTTAGCATGAGA
The DNA here is from genome assembly GCA_963682175.1 of Triglochin maritima. Taxonomy (NCBI): domain Eukaryota; kingdom Viridiplantae; phylum Streptophyta; class Magnoliopsida; order Alismatales; family Juncaginaceae; genus Triglochin; species Triglochin maritima. Next base: position 24,317,035 of record OY821789.1, read on the forward strand.
TTCAACATTGAGTTCTTTTAAGCTTTTATTTTCTAACACAAGCTTATCAACATCATTTGACAATGATTCATTTATACAAGGTAGATCATGATTAGCTTTCCTAGATAATTTACTTTTGTGCCTTAGTATGTCACATTTTTCAAGCAATTCATGAAAAGCATCTAGTAATTCATCATATGAGTTTGATTCATGAGTTGAGATTACCTCATTTTCTCCATCTTTGGCGACATTGCAAGTGTTGGGTTCGTCTTGCTCGCTTGACGAAGATGCACCATCTAATTCTCCATCGATTTCTTCTTGAGTGTAGAGACATAGATGAGCTTCTTCATATTCCGACTCACTTGAAGAACCGGAGGATGACTCGGATGACCCATCCCAAGTTGCCTTGAGGGCCTTTTTCTTCTCCTTATACTTCTTCTCTCTTCTTTTGAATCTCCTTTCTTTTTCTTCATTTTCTCTTCTCTTTTTCTCTTTCCTTTCCTTGGATTGGATCAAGGGACAATCTTTCTTTATATGTCCAATTTTATCACATCCATGACAAATAGGACCTTTTGAGCTTTCTCCATCATCCCTTCTCTTTCTTTGAAATTTGACTTTTATCCATCGCTTCTTGAATCTCTTAACCATCATTGCAAGCTCTTCATCACTCTCATCGTCATCCGATTTTTCGGATTCAAGGTTAGCCTTAAGAGCAATGACTTTTTCTTTATTTTTCGATCTCTTCATCTCTTTTCTCCCATTCATTTGAATCTCATAAGCACAAGGCTTCCGATGAGATCCTCCATCGACAATGTGTTGAGATCTTGAGCTTCCTCAATGGCGGTTGTCTTTTTCTCCCAATCGTTTGAGAGAGATCGAAGAATTTTTCTCACCTTGTCACCTTCATTTACCTTCTTACTAAGATTTTTCAAATTGTTAGTAATCTCGGTGGAGCGAGTGTTCATCTCGGTTATACTTTCACCGGGTTGCATAGAGAATAATTCTTATTTACGCACAAATATATCAACCCTAGTTTCTTTCATTCTAGATGATCCTTCATGATGAGATTCAAGTAATTTCCATATCTCATAAGCAGTATCACATCCGCTAATCCTACCATATTCTTGAGTATCTACTCCACAAGCAAATATGTTCATGAGTTTTGCATTCATCTCGGCATTAGCAATTATATCATCAGTTAATGTTGCTAATTGTTCACTAGTCGATGGAACATATTTACTACCAAGGAATATCCACATTTTTAAGGAAATTGATTGGATGTAGATTCTCATTCTATTCTTCCAATGTGCATAATTATTTCCGGTAAGCAAAGGGGGTCTAGTGGTAGATAATCCTTCTCTCAGTTGATTAGTGCTACTCTCCATGGCTAAATTGATTAGATGAGTAAACCTACGCTTTGATACCAAATGTAAGTTAATCGGTCACTAATCTAGTGGGGGTGAATAGATTATCTCCTAATTTTCTTAAACTATTGCACAATTAAAACAATAAGGGAAATAATGCAAACCACAAGATGACTCCGGAGATTTATAGAGGTTCGATCACACCACCGTGATCTAGTCCTCTCCTCAAGTTCCGATCGATCCTCCGATCCCTACTCGAGAATTCACTATTATCTTCGTTCCGGGTCGAAGATAAACCCTCTTACAATCGGAGCCTTGCGAACACCCTCGCCTTGCTCGGATCTCCTCTCACAACCCAAGAGGGTGCTTCCTCGAAGCTTTACGACACAATGGAAGATGAATGTGTTTGTTGAACTCTAACTTGAATGCACTCAAGGATATGATTTAAGCTTGGAGTGAATTTAGTGGAAGTATGAGAGTTGGTGGAGCTTTGAAGGCTTGAAGATTGAGAGAACAAGAATAGGATTGATATTTTGCAAGTAAGGTGGTGAATGTGTCTCTTAAGTGAAGCTTATATAGCCTTCAAAACAAATAGAGCCGTTATGGTAAGTTGGTGAGGATTGGACCAAGTGAAAACAAGATGTGACTTAAGCTCGGGCAGAAATTGAGACAGATTCGGTCGACCGTTGGAAACACGGTAGTCCGAAGTAGTGGTCAGAAACAAGAACTCGGTTAACCAAATATAGGTCGGATAACCGTTCACCAACTTCCAGTAGCTTTTTCCTAATATCGGATAATTGATTTCGGTTGACCGAGATCACTTCGGTGCACCGTTCAAGAGTGGACAGTAAAGATTTGGTGTGACTCGGTGATCATGTTCGGTAGACCGTGATATGTTCGGTTGACCGATACATGTGCGGGTTTTCGGCTGACATTGTATGGGAAATTGGTTTATCGATAACGGTCGAAATATTACGTGGAAAAATAGCCGTTCCGATCATACATATACCAATACTTCGGTAATCCGAAGATCTATCGGTAGTCCGGTATCGAAGTTTCAAGGATATGGCTAAACGACAAAATATAGGTCTGGTGGAGTTAGTTGTGCCACGTGGGCCAATAAGATGAAGTCGTTTTAGGCCTAAAGACACATAGAAGTTCGGATGACCGATCACTCTTTGGAAGACCGAATAGAGATGTCCAGGGAATTATTCGAAGCTAGTGGGAATGGAGACACGGTCGACCGGATAAGGTTCGGTACTCCGAAACAAGGATTCCAGGAGATCAAGTTTTCTACTGACTCTAGGCGACGGTTGACCGACTATGTTTCGGTACACCGAAACAAAGGTTCAAGGAGATAAGAGTTTACTAACTCTATAGGGAACGGTTCACCGAGAGACACTCGGTTATCCGTTGGGAACCTGGGTCGGTAATCCGATAAGCTCACGGTCGACCGAGATAGACTGGTTTATTCTTTTGTGCATCAAGTGTACATTTGATCCTATAACTCAAATAAATGGAAAATTACATATGAAGTCCTTGAGCTTTGATTACAAGTCTTGAGCCTTGATCTTGAAGTTGATTAGTCCCTTGGTTTGATCACCTACATTGTTAGGAATACACAATATCTATGCAATTTGATAATATGATGTGTGTGATGTTGTAATTGAAGTTATGCATAATAGTAGTTTGTTAATCATCAAAATTAAGATTAAAGGGCCAAAAAGCCAACAATATCCTCCTCCCGGATACCCAGAATTTTACCAACACCCCACTTCAAATCATTGGACTTATTCTCAGCCCATCAACACCCAGCCTCAAAATTTCCCAAGCTCTGACTTGGACCTCATAGTTGACCGCATACCTGATTCCTTGAAACAAACTTTCCTTACGTTCGTGGAAACCACTCAACAGTCCGTACAAAATATAACACTGCATGTGAGTCAAATGTCGCAGTAATTACGTAAACGTGAGGAGAGTAACTTTTCTTGTCAACATGAGGATGCATCTTTTGATATCGAACCACCACATCCACAAATTCAAAGCTGAATCTTTCAAAGTCAAACTCCTAGTCAGTCTGAGGGACTTGGGGTTTCAATTCACGATCACTTGGTGGAGGATTCGATTCAAGTTGAGAATAACATGGACCAATTTCATCATGAGTCGGCACAGGATTGTGCCTTATCTTTTTGTCCCGTGGCCCTTGAGCCACATGATCTTCATGTTGTGCCTCTTAAGGACTCACCTCTGGTGGAGCAAGAGCTCCCTAGCACCCTCAATTTCAAACAACTTGATGAGAGTTTGCCTCTCACTATTGTTCCTGATCATCTTGGAAATGATGGAACATCAAACAACTACATTGCTCATGAGGGCATTAGGAGTTCCTTGGAGGATACTTTGGGTATGAGACCCATTTTTTGTTCGCCTGGTGAGTCGGACTTGTCTAACGAGGTTCTTGACCTCGTTCCGACGCATCAGCCAGTTGGTTTGAGAGTTTGGATTAACGATCATAACTTCAGCACCGCAACGGGAGAAACTCTTCTTCCGTTGCCCCTTATTTCCCAAACTCTCGAGAGGTTCAAGCTCTTTCAGTTTGATCCTTTGAATGAGACGCCTTTGCGTCCAATTCATGAACCTCTCATTTCATCAGGTGCTCTTTGTGACGGGGGGCCACACATGCGTATTCTGGCCCCGCGTGGTGTCATGTTCCCTTTCCAAGTGCATTGACCCACTTTTGAGGTTCCCATTTGATGTCTTTTGACAAATGAAGATGAGAACTTATCTTTGTACATAATTATATTTAAAAAAATAAAAAATAAAAAATAAAAAATAAAAAATAAAAAATAAAAGACTCCTTCGGTGAGCATCGTTTGTGTGGCTCCAAGAGTATTTGGGCCCCATTTCTTTCCCGTATTTGAATCCCTTCTTTAGCATCTCACAGGTTTTGAGGGAATTCGGGTTTTTGTCCATCAACATAGCCATGAACTTTCCTTTGTACTTCACGTTGGTGAGATCTTTCCTTTTTTCATGCATAAATCCATGTAGTATCTTGCTCACATTCATTGAGGACAACGCATGATTTAGGTGTGGGGGTGTTTATCTATCTATATATTCTGTTTGTTTAAAAAAAACAAAAAAAAATTATTCAATGTTCCATGACATAGCTTAAGATTGAACTGCCAAAACCCGTGTACAAAATGCATTGAGTTTTTGTTCCTTATTATATAGTTCTGCTTGTAGAAATTATGACATAAATCTAAGTTCCAAAGAAATAACCCATTACCCTTTAAGACGTGTATGCACTTAAATTGGATGAATCAAATCTTTGAAGTGGTTGATAAAAAGCAGAGATTGAGGAAAATATACCAGGAAGTGTGGACTTCTAATAGCAATTAAGCCTTGAGGAAAATAAAAGTAAAAATAAAGAAATAAAGTGAGGAAAGCACATTTTGCAAAATGATTACAAAAGCCCAAGCCTTCGAGTCACTGGTCCGTAGGGGTATCATAAAACCCGGTAACTTGACTCTGCCAGCTCGGGATTATTGACCAAACTCGCTACACGAATGCAAAAAGGGTAAAAGTGTCAAAAAAGCAAATGTGTTGAATCACGGGAAAAAAAATAAAAATAAAAATTACTTTAAGATACTCAAGGCCCAAAGCTAAAAGAATGATCCATGCCATGGTTGATCCGAATGATACTTCACCACCAGAGGAGTCGTGCAAAATAATTTAAGTGATAACATGTGTAGAAGGGTTAGTGGTGTGAATATTGGAGGAACAAAGACCAAGTCAGATTCTTTATGAGTTAGATTTATTAATGAAATGTTGAATTAAGACTTTGTGGGTTTGTCAACTGAAAACCCTCATGAGACAAAACTCGTCCTCTAAGGAAACTTAGGGGTTTAAAGGCTTGTTGCACATGCTAAGTGCAACCGTGATTCCTACGAAAGTGAGTAAGGATTTCCCTGTTTTAATTTTTCTGTTTTGCTAGGGACTAGCAAAATCTAGGTGTGGGGGTATTTGATGCATTGCATACATTGCATCATATGTCTTTCATTTAGATTAATTTTATATAAAAAAATGCTACTAATGTATGTGTTTAGTCTTATTTACATAATACGGGGACCTGAATGCAAATTACCCATATCCCGAGCCTAAAAGTGTGCAAGAGACTCATTTCTATCATAAAGACCAAGTCAAGATTATCGGGATTCAAATGGAAGTCCATCCAAGCATAAATGCATTCAAAGACCTAATTACAAAAAGGCCAAGGACTTAAGCACAAAAGTAGCCAGGGACTTAATTGCAAAAAGCCGAGGACCCGAATGCAAATTAAAGTACCAAAATATTATTTTGGAGAGGTTCTAAAGAAAAATCAATTTGGATCTCCAAATATATGAAGGAATTAATTCGGAACTCAAAAGAAAGGAAAGAAATCAATCCTGACGCGCCAAGGACATTTAAATTATACCATAAACACACAGGAAAAATCCGGATCGTATCTGAGCAAAAAAGGTGGCGATTCCGCCGCACCCCATGTACAAAATGCGGCGATTTCGCCGGACAAAAGTCGATCCGTGAGCTCCAATTTTTACCAGTTGCGTGTTGACGCGTGTACTTTCCTATTTCATACTTGGGTCTCTTGTATCTGCTATAAATAACCCCGAAATTATGTTGTAAAGACGTTCTTCTCTTTAGCAATAAAATTATGTTCTTTTATTTTGTGTTTTTAGTGTTCTTTTGTAGTTTCTCTAGGACCCCTTCTCCTTCCCTCCATCCATGAGTTTCTAACTCTCTCCAAAGGGTGGGGTGACGGATTTAGGGTGATGAGAAGAAGAATGATGTTATTATTTTAATTTCGTGTTAGTATATTTTGATTACTTGAGTTTATGTTGAATCATTTATCATGTAATGCTTTATAACTAATGTAATTTATTATAAGTTTCAGATTTCTCTAAACAAAACCCGATATCTAATCCCCCACCCGCTGGACTCTCATCCATCTTTGCTTTATTTTTAATTTGTTTTTGTTGTTCTTGCTTTAGAAATTAAAAATTCAAAAATCTGAAACCAACCTTATTTTCTCTCTCTTTCTTTCCTTAATCGAAAATCACAAAAATAACAATATCTCTCCCTCCTTGTGTTCGACCCGTACTTGCCACGTCTTCATTGACGCCGTGCACTTGCGGTATAAATAAAATTCTCTTCACTCGTCTCTTCAAACCTCTTTATTTGTGAAAATCAAACATAAAACTCGTTACGTAGAATTGTTTTGGTGAAAGATAATGGATATAAGATACAAATGTAAGCGTGAAATGATAACAATCAATAGGGTATAAGAATTTTGGTTACACTAAACTAGCAAGCATCAAACAAGGAAAACGAAAGAGAGAAAAATCGAAAGCAAGCTAAAATTCAGGAATAAAGACCCCCAAGGGGTTGAGTGTGATCATATATGAGGTGAGAGAAGTGATGAATGATGCATGTATGCACGTGTTTGTGTCCTGTTTGTGTGTTCATGCATAGAAAGTGTCTAAATATTTGGCAATATCTATCAATCCATTCACACACCATATTAGCAATGACTACTTGATTTTCATAAAACGAGGCTCAGCATGAGAAGTGTCTAAAATTATGGCAAGACTCATAAAATACCAGGAACTCATGTGAAGAACAAAGCTAAGCATGGGAAGTGTCTAAATGTTATTGCAAAACTCATCAGAACAAAGTTTCTTCAATCAATCAAGCAATTAAACGCTAATACAAACACACGACTAAAATGTAGCATATCCAACAGGAAATTTCAGCCAATACACATGAGGAAACCAAGCATGGGCCGTGTCTAAATCTTGTGGCAATACCCATAAAAAATCCCCCAACATGTAGATGAATAAAACAAACCTGATGAACATACAAACATTCAAGTCTACACAATCTAAATTTATCAAACATTCAAAACCTCAAAACAAAAATGTACATCATTCCACCTCCCAAAGGGGGATGAAACTACTCAATACTCATTAAGAAAAAGAGACAAAACGAAATTAAGCTAGGAAAAGAAAACATGCTGATTAATTCTACTAAGATTAAGACAAACAAAATTAACGAAGCATGCAAGAATCAAAAGAAACAACAATACTAAGAAAACATTCTTTTATTGCCCACTCAGAGTATAAGTAGCATCTCTCCCCTAGAGTTTTGCTCCAAGGCTTCACTCCAAGTAGAGAGAATGCCCACCAAGAGAGGAGATGTGTTACAAATTGGGAGGAAGAGTTCTATTTATAGCCCTGAATATTGTTTAGGCAAAAAATAAAGGATATAAGAGACAAATATATGCATGATATATGTCAATTGTTTAATAGTATATAATACCACAAGTGCACGACCACGTTGAAGCGGTGGCAAATACGGGTCGATCCACAAGAAAGTGTGTAGACTCTGGTTTGTTCGAAGGCAAGTGGGAAAAGAGAGGAAGAAGTTGTTATTATACTAAACTAGACTAACTACGCTAAACGAGTAAGCATCAAACAAGCAAAAAGAAAGCGAGGGAAATTGAAAGCTGTAAATCAACAATGGAAAACCCCTAAGGGGTGGAGTGTGTGCACACATGTAAAAAGATGGTGAAGAATGCATTCTATAGGTACAAATGTAGGTAGTGTTTTCATACATAGGAAGTGTCTAACGGTTATGGCAAAACCTATCAATCCATTCACCAACCTATTTGATTAACATTCATATACACAAGCTGGTTATTTCAGAACCTAAACAAGCATGGGAGGTGTCTAAGATGTGTGGAAAAAACCATCAAGTGTAGTATTCTACTCTAACAAGCAAGCATACATTCACATTTATCAAGACAATCAAAATATAAAGCATTCATATCCATTTTTAATGCATGTATGAACATCATCTCCACCCCCAAAGAGGGATGGATCTACTCACTACACATTACTCTGACAATTAAACTAAAGAAGAAAGGAAACATTCTAACTACTTTAGCGTACAATAAAAGAAATAAAACTAAGCTAAGCATGCATAAAGAAACAACATAAGAACAAAACAATGGAAAAAATATTTTATTAGATGACTCACATTGGAGGTAGCATTCTTCTCCACCTTGAGATTTTGCTCCAAGGCTTACTCCAAGTAGAGAGAATGCCACCAAGAAATGGGTGACTACAATAGAAGGTGAAGAGTTCTATTTATAGCCATAGAAAAAGGTAATCCGGGACAATCCATCGGTATGGGACTAAACCAATACCAGAAATAGACTAAATACACACTAATACACGCTCCACATAAATCTTAGCGGATCCGAACCAAAAGTGACCGCCAATTCGCGGTCTACAGTGTTCGGATCGCTCTGGATTTTCTTGTGGGATTTTCTGGAAGGCTTTGTTTGTCTCTGATGCATCTATTTCGCTTGATGCAATCCAACTCGAATAGAATTGCCAAAATACTCACCATGATGGTGTGAAGTATTCTTGTTTGCTCGTTGGTCCTTCAATCTTACATTCAAGTCCTTCGATCTTGCATCTTAGTCCTTGAGTCTCTCAACTCAGTCCTTTTTCATGCTTTTAGTCCTTTTATGTCTCTTCTCTTCAAACCTATTTATTTCTGAAATTCAAACATAAAACTCGTCACGTAGCATTGTTTAGTTGAAATATAATGGATATAAGATACAAATGTAAGCATGAAATGATGTCAATCAAATACCCCCACACCTAACTTTTGGTAGTCCAAAGCAACACAAAGAAATGAAAAGCATACGAAGAACAAGAAATCCTAACTCACTTTTGTAGGAATCACGGTTACACTTAGCACGTGCAAAAAGCCGTTAAACATCCTTGTCGCCAAGGAGGAGGGGTGTTGTCTCCTGAGGGTTTTCAGCGGATACACCCACAAAATCCGAACATAGATGCATTATTCAATCTAGACACTCGACTTATTGGACTTATTTTCTTTCGCAAAAACATGAAGATTTTGAAAGAAATGTGAAAATTTTAAAGCACTAGGCAAGCAAAAGAAGACAAGTCACGCAGGGATCATAGCAACCAGATATATCGATATTAAATACAACACACTAACATGACCCTATCAATACACACAAAAGAAAATGAAATCAAAGGAAAACGACTCGACTATGTACACATGTAAAGCACCCCCCACACACACACACCTACTTCTTGCATTGTCCTCAATGAATGTGAGCATGACACTACTTGGATTTATGCATGAAAAAGGGAAAATCTCACCAACATGAAGCGCAACAGGAAGTTCATGGTTATAGTGATGGACACAAACCCGAATTCCCTCAAAACCTGTGAGATACTGAAAAAGGGCGGCAAATACATGAAAGAAATGGGGCCCAAGTACACAGGGGTTGGGGCCCACAACAATCAATGCTTGCTCATGGAGTCTTTTATTACGCGTTTTTTTTCTTTTCTTTTTCTTTTTTTGAATAAAATTATGTACAAAAATAAGTTCCCATCTTCATTTGTCAAAGAACATCAAATGGGAATCTCAAAAATGGGTCAATGCACTTGGAAAGGGAACATGACACCACGCGGGGCCAGAATACTCATGTTTGCCCCCCCTTACAAAGAGCACAAGATGAAAGAAGAGGTTCATGAATTGGACGCAAAGGTGTCTCATTCAAAGGATCAAAGTGAAAGAGCTTGAACCTCTCAAGAGTTTGGGAATAATTGCGCAATGGAAGAAGAGTTTCTGCCATTGTGGTACTGAAGTTATGATCGTCAATCCAAACTCTCCAACCAATAGGTTGGTGGGTCGGAACGAGGTCAAGAACCATGTTATGCATGTCCGACTCACCAGGTGAACAGAAAGTGGGTCTATTACCCAAGGTATCTTCCAAGGAACTCCTAATACCCTTATTAGCAATGTAGTTGATTGATGTTCCATCATTTCCAAGATAATCAGGAACAATAGTGAGAGGCAAACTCTCATCTGGTTGTTTGAAATTAAGGGTACTAGGGAGCTCTTGCTCCACCAGAGGTGAGTCCTTAAGAGGCTTAACATGAAGATCATGTGGCTCAGGGGCCATGGGACAAAAAGATGCGGCACAATCCTATGCCGACTCATAATGAAGTTGGTCCATGTTATTCTCAATTTGGATCGAATCCCCCACAATGTGATCATGAATTGAAACCCCAAGTCCCTCAGACTGACTAGGAGTTTGACTCTGAAAGATTTTAGTTTGAATTTGTGAATGTGGTGGTGGTTTGATATCAAAAGATGAATCCTCATGTTGACAAGAAATGTCACCCTCCTCACCTTTACTTAATTGTTGTGTAATTTGACTAACATACATTTCCATAGTTTGCAGCGAATCGTGATTGGACTTCAATACATTTTGAGTGCTTTCCATGAACGTTTGGAGGGCTTATTCTAAAGAATAAAGTTTGGGGTCAACTGTGAGGTTCATGTCAGAATTTTGGAAATGGATGGGTTGGGTGGTGATGGGCTAAGATTGAGTCCAATGATTGGTCGTGGGGTGTTGGTAGAATTCAGTATATTGAGAAGGAGGATATTGGGGTGGGAATGATGTATAAGAATTTGAATAAAAATTGTCTCCCCAAGAATCCATCCCTCTCGAGTTGTACGCGGATGCGTAATGGTCATATTGAGCATTTTGGGAAAAGTTATGCTCATACTCAGGCTCTGGGAGAACATAACAACATTCCCTGATAACATGACCACTCAACCCACACCAGCCACACGGTACGGCTACTGGAGCCACCGGTGCACTCATGTCATCTACCAAATGCATGAAAGAGGCCAAAGGTTCTTGCAACATCTCAGTTGGAGAAGCAACATCCGATCCGACGTAACTAGATGGTGGTCTAGCAGTCGGTGCCTCTCTCATATTACCCTAATATGAAGATTGCTCAGTCAAACAACGAAGTTTGTCCCAACCATACGGGATGTTTGTCTGAGGCACCCCAAGATGCATGGGTCAGGAGTACCAGGGAGAATTGTCTTGGTCCCAACAATGTTATGGATGGTCGCCCATGTAACCATCCATCTCGACAAAGAACTCTCGAGTCGATCACTCTCACCACCATGAGGCCAAGCTCGCAAAAAGTGCTCGACTCGACCCTAAAACGTTAACAGAGAGTATAATGGGGAGGAGACTAGAACGTAGAAGTAGATGAGAAGAAGATGACTCAGAGGATAAGGGAAGAATCCCTAGAGCTAGTGTGGGTAATGGGAGAAGGTAGAAGCTTAATCTAGCAAGCACGGCTTAAAGAACTTAAGGCTATGGGTCCTTAGGCTAGACGACACCTAACTTCGAGGTCACTAGTCTTGACACGCCTCACCTCCCTACTACGAAGACCACAATGCCCAGCAAGTGATACCAAATCCGGAGATCCAGTACCTCCTACTATCGACAATGCAGGTGACGTCGATTAGGTCATGACGGTCTAAACTAGATCACTCTCCTAGTGTGTCCGAATTCCTTAGGGCCAATGTCTACTTGCTTTTAGATTAAGGCTTTACTTGAGTGTGCTTTTTAGGGCTAAAGGAGGGGTCATGAAATCCCCCACCTTATCTTTGAAGACTATAGATGATGCCCCTTAAAGATATTTTGAAATCTTAGGCTAGCAAGCAACTCAGCAAACAAGCACTCACCTCACTATTGTCCCGATGCACCTTACTAACTAATGCATGCTTTAACCATGCATGAATGAGAGAATGGGTGCACGTACCTCACGCCAGCAATCGACAACAAGAATTTAAAGAAAAGAAAAGACAAAAGCGTGCAAGGTCTAGAAATCATGCATGACCTAGATGGCAAGAAGTCTAATCTTTTGCTTTGAGTTTTAGGGTCCAAGTTGTCTTAAAAGGGGAATTGACTAATTTGGGAGCTAACTACAGGTTGAAACATGACAAATTGAACTTCCATACTACTACACTGAAACAACAAACCACTAGAACAACATTGGGAGCAAAAGAAGCTCACCAGGCTGCCAATTGGTGGTCTCAGACTACTGATTGGCGGTCCAAAAGGTCGTTCTCTGCTCACAATTTCTCCTGGTGTGTCCCCTTGATGCTGAAATATCCCTGAAACAAAAATAAACTAAAAACAAAAGATTAAAACCACTCGAATCATCTAAACCAGAGTCTAGACTGACACCTCCCCGACAACGGTGCCAAAAACTTGTTTAATAGTTTATAATACCGCAAGTGCATGACCACGTTGAAGCGGTGGCAAATACGTGTCGATCCACAAGGAGGTATGTAGACTCTGGTTTGTTCGAAGGCAAGTGGGAAAAGAGGGGAAGAAGTTGTGATTACACTAAACTAGACTAACTACACTAAATGAGTAAGCATCAAACAAGGAAAAAGAAAGCGAGGGAAATTGAAAGCTGTAAATCAATAATGGAAAATCCCTAAGGGGTGGAGTGTGTACACACATGTAAAAATATGGTAAAGAATGCATTCTATAGGCACAAATGTAGGTAGTGTTTTCATGCATAGGAAGTGTCTAACGGTTATGGCAAAACCTATCAATCCATTCACGAACCTAGTTGATTAACATTCATATACACAAGCTGGTTATTTCAGAACCTAAACAGGCATGGGAGGTGTCTAAGATGTGTGGTAAAACCCAACAAGTGTAGTATTGTATTCTAACAAGCAAGCATACATTCACATTTATCAACACAATCAAAATATAAAGCATTCATATCCATTCTTTAATGCATGTATGAACATCATCTCCACCCCCAAAGGGGGATGGATCTACTCACTACACATTACTTTAATAATTAAACTAAAGAGGAAAAGAAACATTCTAACTACTTTAGCCTACAATCAAAGAAACAAAACTAAGCTAAGCATGCATAAAGAAACAACATAAGAACAAAACAATGGAAAAAAATATTTTATTAGATGACTCACATTGAAGGTAGCATTCTTCTCCACCTTGAGATTTTGCCTTCTCCACCTTGAGATTTTGCTCCAAGGCCTACTCCAAGTAGAGAGAATTCCACCAAGCAATGGGTGAATACAATAGAAGGTGAAGAGTTCTATTTATAGCCATAGAAAAAGGTAATCCGGGACAATCCCTCGGTATGGGACTAAACCAATACCAGAAATAGACTAAATACACACTAATACATGCTCCACATAAATCTTAGCAGATCCGGACCAAAAGTGAATGCCAATTCGTGGTCTACAGTGTTCGGATCGCTCTTGATTTTCTTGTGGGCTTTTCTGGAAGGTTTTGTTTCTCTTTGATGCATCTACTTCGCTTGGTGGAGCTACGACCCGAATAGAATTGCCAAAATATTCCCATGTTGGTGTGAAGTATTCTTGTTTTCTCATTGGTCATTCGACCTTACATTCCGGTCCTTCGATCTTGCATCTTAGTCCTTGAGTCTCTCAAGTCAGTCCTTTTTCATGCTTTTAGGTCCTTTTATGCCTCTTCTCTTGAAACCTATTTATTTAGGTGATATATAAAACTTGTCACGTAGCATTGTTTAGGTGATATATAATGGATATAAGATACAAATGTAAGCATGAAATGATGTCAATCATCAATCATGTTCCTTCCTGGATTGTGAGAAGAGGAATCTAAGCTAGCGAGGGTTGTTCGCGAGGCTTGTTGTGTCAAGGCATTCTCTCCAGACCAAGAACGGGGAGTGGATAGTGAAGACATAGGCGGAGCTTGTGGAGTCGAGTGGAGCTTGCAAGAGAGGAAGTAGGCAGGTGGCCAGACCTCTATGAAAACCCCCGTGTCCATTGTGGTTTGTTTTTCCCTACTTGTGTTTTATTGTTTATTCCGCTGCATATCTTGCTTAATCAAGTAGAGAATTAGCTATGTGATTATATTAATTTGGGGACATCAATTCTAGTAGTGCATACATGGACAAGCTCTTGGAGAGGTTAAATATAAACAACTCTAAAAGGGCAATGTGCCAATGAGTATGGGTGTGCAACTCAAGAATTCTCAACGTGCAATATCACGTAAGACTTAGAGTACATGAAGGTAATTCCTTATGCTTTTGGAATAAGGTCGATCATGTACGCAATAACTTGCATAAGACCTAACGTCTCGTATTCTCTAAGTGTGACAAGCCGTCACCAAATCAACGCATGGAACATTAATTACCGAGATAATATTGTCATGTTGCTTAAAAGGTATTATAACTCTACAAATATTTTAACAACATGGGTATATAAAATAGAAAATGTTTTCTTTTAGATATTGAATAGACCTAACAAATGAAACATTATGGAATTGTGTTTGTGTGATTAATGTTTTTATTGTGCTTTGCATCCTAAGATATGAGACCTATATCTTTTTACATGACGAATATATGATTTGATTATTATCAAAAACTATCATTACGTATAGTGATAAAGATATTAGTTAGTTATACTTGACTTGTGCTGGAAAATATCATAGTCAAAAGATTTTCGTTTCCCCTCTTGACTTCAGTGATGATATTATTGGGCCCTTTGACAAAACAAAGTTATAATGTGCACAATATAACTTACGTATAGTTACATATTTATAATCAGCTTAAGAGATCAAGAAAAAAATATATAATACAAAGATGACACATTCCTACTTTGTATAATATTCCTAGTATAATGAGGCAAGGGATAGACACGAGTGATATTACTACATATCACTAAATGGATAGTGTTTAGTTCAAGTGAATAAAACATCTTTGTTATTTGGGTAACTATAATGTGTAGCTAGATACCGCTTGTAGTTTATAACATAAAGTGTTTAATATCATTACCAACATAATTTAGATCGTCCTATAGGTCACATCACAAAACTGAGAAACAAGATATGTGAATTTTTTATTTTATATGATGTTTTAAGTTTCATGTGTTATGAAATAATATACATGCGTTGAATAATAATAGCAATAGGTCGTAATAACGGCAAAGTTAGAATATAAATAAATTTGTATGAGATGTTTATATTATGTGGTATGATGTTTGACATTATATATGATAATATATTACATAATATAATGTAATATGCAACATTATAACATACGAATTTGCTAAAATCCCAATACTCAAATTTTGTTGGATATTAATCCAAAATTTGGTAAAGTTAAAAATAGTAAAAAATGGTGTGACCGTTTGCCCACGATTTTGCCTGAATCAATAAGAGAAATTTTCTGATCATGGGTTGGATTTGTTCCAACTTGGTCAACTGTAGTCATGGTTTTCTCATGATGTGTTTTAGTGGAGAGATTAACAAGGGATCATCTGTTAGTGGTTTGTACATGGTGTGGGTTAGAGGAAACCCTATAAATAGGTCTCTCCTCCCTTCCTTGTTTACATGAATGCAAAAATTCTTCTCCTCCATATTTTTCTCCATCATTCCATCCAAAATTCTCTTAGTTTTAATTATGTGCTCGAGATTAATTTCTCTGAAGCATAGAAGGGGTTATTAACTAGATTCTAATCTCGTATTAGAGATTGATTGACTAGCTTCGATCTCTCTAATCTTGTTTAGAGTTTGGTGTACACTTGGAAGAGATTCTGAGACAATCCAACGTGCAACCTGACTTCAAAATATTAAAAGTGATTTGGCAATCCCCTACGTATGATCCAATCTATGTATTTCAATATTAAATAGTATTTTATATATATTGAAATAAAATTAGGAAGTTTTGTACATAATATTTTTGAAAAATATGACAACGATCTGGCTTGCATGTATAATTTTAAAAAAATATACACAAAAGCATGGTAAGAAATCCAACAATGGTATCAGAGCTTTTTGTTCATATTTTCAGTAATTAGGCTATTTCATAAGGTTTAGTTTGCCATCTCTTAATTAAATAATTCGAGTTCTTTCCCTTTCTGAGTCCTTTTTGATTTTTGATGGATGCATGAAATTGTAATCACGGGTTTTTATGTTTCTTATTTTCCTATATTAGTTTATAAGGTTAGAAAATATGTTACCCATGAAGATCAATGGAATAATCTAATCTTTAAGGTGAAACAAAGAAAATCGGGAAAATAGGACTGTTTTGTCTATTTTGGTTCTAATAATTCTTTTGAGAGTTTTAAGTGTTTTAGAATATATCATATGATTGTTAGAATCAAGTTTTAGACATGTGCCTAATTTTTTAAAATTTTGATTTATTTGAAATGAATATTTTACTTGGAATTAACAAAACAAAAGGGGCAAATAAGTTAATTTTCCTTTAAGTTTTCTTCCGGGAATTTAGATAAACTTCGGTCCAAATTTTTTTATTTCTTGAACTATGGATGCATGAATCATTTTAAAGTATTTCAAATGATTCTTGAATTATTTAATTGAGAGATGAAGGATCAACTAAATAGTGTAGAACAACATAGGTACATATTGTTGCACTTAGTATGTTTTGCAGGAATAAGTGAGTTTATATGTTCCATCGAAGACATATGTGAATGTATGATATGTATATAATTATTAATTAACCACATAGGCTTATGTACATTATTATTAATTAATCACAGAGGCTTATGTATATGTACATAGGACTTCCACTAGCCAATTTAATTCAAATTGTGAGATGCATGTTTGTAATATGCAATATTTACATCCATGGTGCATAAAGAAGAAGCGACGGTCAAGGAAGCGGGAACATATAAACTCACACAAAATATGTGTGAATGGATTATTTTAGGATAGGTATGAATGAATGCGTACATAACTATCTAGATTCTAGTATCACATAGAAATTGTTACTGTCCAAACAAAAATTAAGAAAGTCTTTCTTTCTTATTTCATCCACTTATAGCTATCGATCAAGAAATGTTTTTCTCGCCCTTAGCGGGAGATAGTTCCTCAATCTTCGGAAATAGTGGGAGATATTTGGATATTCATTGTTGTGTCATCAATAAATACATAACGTGAGATTCACCCTTAGTGGACACTAAGTTTATTTGTTCATGAATACAATGGAAAATCGTATCTCGTATCAAATGAAATAAGTTTTCTTAACAAAACTAAGAGTCCTCGCTTGGTTTTGAGAAAGAGAGTTTTTCTTAGGAGGATTGGACAAATTCCCTCTTAATTAAAATGACAAGAATCATAAGAGTGTGAAAAATGGAAAAAGTTTGCAAATATTCAAATGGTTATGATTAGAAAAAGGTTTCTTAACTTGAGTTTATCACATATTCGGTAGCCCTTAGCTACTCTATATTATGAATGATAGGATCTCGTATGATTGCAATTAAGGACATATTTATTTATTTATTTATTTATTTGCAGTACAGATTGTAAACATAAATTTGACATGAAAACCCTTATAAATTATTTTGTAGAATTGTTGAACATTCAACCTATTGTACGGTCTATGATTGAAAAACAATCATTAGCAAATGATGGCTCCAACTTCAATAGTTGGAAGCTCAAGCTCAACATCATGTTGAAGTTTGAGAAACTATCTCACATTTTGGATGATGAAATCTTCAAAATCTCTAACTCCCAAGAGGGAGTGCCTTCCCTACGGTGAAAAAGGACACATCTGGCGAAATTGCCCCAAGTACAAGGAGGACCTTGACAATGGAGTGATTGATCATAAGCGCCCCAAAAAGGCTAAACGTATATTTGTTATTAAAATAAATTTAGCCACCTCTGTCCATGTTTGGGGATTAAAGACCAGATATTGTGCTCACATAGTTTTCAATGTGCAATTACTAAAGGATAGGAAGGACCTCGTAAGAGGAGAGAAATTTTTGAAGGTCGGAAATAGTGCAAACGTCGCTGCGATTGCACAAGGCTCCATTGATCTTCAATTACCTAGTGGTTTACTTAAGTTTAAAGAATGTTTATTATGTACCTTCGAGTATCAAGAATATTATATCCATATCGTATTTAGATAGGGATGCCTTTATAATCAATATTTCAAATTCTTGTATGTCTTCATCGAAGAATGAAATTTTCTATGCAAATGCTTTCATAAGAAATGGACTCTATTTGCTTGAATTGAATAATAGACAAGTCTTAAACATCAATAACAAAAACTTAAGACAACTCACGTGAATATTACAATCTTATGACATTATCGCGTTGGTCACATCAATGAAAAACTCATCAAGAAATTGCATGAAGCTAACTTTCTTGGTAAAATTGATTTTAAATCATTGGAGACATGCAAACCTTTCCTTATAAGCAAAATGACCAAGCGACCTTTCAAGAAGAAAGGTCCAAGAGTGAATAACATGCTGGATTTGATACATTTCAATGTATGTGGTCCAATGAGTACAAGTGGAAGAGATGGTTATAGGTACTTCATAACGTTCAAAGATGATTATAGCCGTTATTGTTACATTTATCTAATGAGGAACAAAAGTTAATCATTTGACTAGTTCAAAGAATTCAAGAATGATGTAGAGAACCAACCCAATAACAAAATCAAAACTTTACAAACTGATCGTGGTGGTGAGTACTTGAGAATTGAATTTGACTTTTTCCTAGGGTAGTGTTGTATTATACCACAACTCACTCTGCCCGGTACACCTCAGGGGAATGGTGTATCCGAACGGAGAAATAGGACGTTGCTCGACATGGTTCGATCAATGATGAGTCAAGTTGAATTACCACTTTACTTTTGGAGTTATGTACAAAAATCTCTGGCTACCCACTCAATAATGTTACATCCAAATCCGTAGACAAAACACCATATGAGTTGTGGAGTGGTAAAATACTGAAGCTCAAGTTATCAAGATTTGGGGTTGTAAGGCCTACATCAAAAGATTGATAACGACCAAACTTCAACCAAAAGTGGATAAATACTTCTTTATAGGTTATCCTCATGAGACAAGAGGATACTACTTTTGGCATAAAACCTCCAATCAAGTGATTGTCGCGAGGGATTTTGTGTTCATAGAGAAAGAATTTCTGGAAAGAATAACAAGTAGTGGGAGTAGAGTTGTGCTTGTAGAAAGTTGATTGACATCATTTCATGCTTACATTTGCATCTTATATCCATTATCTTTCACCTAAACAATGCTACGTGATGATTTTTATGTTTCAATTTCAGAAATAAATAGGTTTGAAGAGATGAAGCATAAAAGGACCCAAAAGCAGGGAAAAAGGACTGAATTGTGATACCTGGGGACTAAGATGCAAGGGAGAAGGACCTGAACGTAAGACCAAAGGACCAAAGAGCAAAACAGAAAACTCCACACCATCATGGGGAGTATTTTGGCAATTCTATTCGGGTCGGAGCTCCAACAAGTCAAGTAACCGCATCAAAAACAAACAATATCAGCATGGAAAGCCTAGACTAAAGCACAGGACGATCCAGATCCTGTAGACCGCCAATTGGCCGTCTGGGTTGATCCGGATCCACAGATATTTTTGTGGCACATGTATTAGAGGGTGTTTATGAAAGGAATATGTTCTAAAAGTTTTACTTTTATATGCCAATTATTATGAATTGAATGTACAAACATTTTGTTCCTTGATTATAGTATTCGTCTTTTGGAAGTGTTAAGGAAGAGGCGCTTAGTCCTTAACCGTAGAGCTCTAAAAGATAATGGTTTACATAAATCAAAAAGTTATTCACAATCAAGGTGGTTAACATGGAACATTAATTACCGAGATAAGATTGTCGTGTTGGTCATTGATTGTTGTAGCTCTACAAATAATTGACGACACGAGTATATGAAAGAGGAAAATATTACTTTTATATATTGAATAGACCTAACAAGTAAAACATTATGGAATTGTATTTCGTGTCATTAATGTTTTACTGTGTCTTGGATCCTAAGATATGAGACTTATTTCTTTTCACTTAAGAAGTGTTTAATTTGATTATTGTCAAAATATACCAATCAGTGTAGTGATAACGGCAATAGTTGGTTGAACATGACTTGTGCTGGAAAAGATAGCTAGTCAAATGATTATCATTGCCCCTCTTAATTGAGTGATGATATTAGTGGGCCCTTTGATAAAGCAAAATTATAATGTGCACAATGTGACTTGAGTTAAGTCACATAGTTATAATTAGCTTAGAGAGATCAAGAAATGAATATAATACAAATGTGTCACATTTCTACTTTGTATATATTCTTAATCTCATAAGGCAAGGGGCGGACACAAGTGGTGCACTTACATCACTAAATGGATCGTGTTTTGGTTCGGGTGGAACAAAGACATCTATGCTAATTGGGTAACTATAATGTGTAGCTAGATACCGCTTATAGTTTAAGATATTAAGTGTTTAACATCGCTGCCAATTTGGCTTAGATCCTCCTATAGGTAACACCACAAAACTGGAAAACAAGAGGTTGATTTTAAGTTCATATGATGTATCGGGTTTCATGTGAAAATAGGACAGATGTGGTGAATTAATTAAAATCAATATGTTATGAGAATTAACATAATTAGAATCATAATAAATTCATATGAGACATAAATATTATGGCGTGTAATAATTAATTATTACATAGGATAATATATTACATAAGATATGAGTTTGCTAAAACCCCAAAAGATCAAATTTTGTTGGAAATAAATCCAAAATTTGACAAAGGCAAAATCGGGGTCAACCACGGTGAACCGTTCATGGTTCGGTCGACCGGGGCATCTCCGGATCGGTTAACCGAATAATTCTCGGTCTACCAAACAAGAACGATTCTGCCTGAATTATTAAGAGATTAATTAAATCATGGGTGGAATAATTCCAGATTTAATTAAAACGTTTTTTGTGGGTGATTAAGTGGAATTTAGAGATTAATTTTAGGAGAGAAAAACAAGGGATCATGGCTAAATAATAGCTCTTGATAAGGATGTTTTGGGACCTATAAAAGGGCACCTATTCCTACTTGTTTTAAGACTAATGCAAAATTCTTTCTCTCATTAATCTCTCCCTAATCACCAGGAAAATCTCTTAGTAAATTTAAGTTTTGGAGATAAGATTCTCAGGAGCTTAAAGAGGGGTAATTAGCTTGATTCTAAACCTTGTTAGAGATTGATTGACTAGCTCCTTTCTCTCTAACTTTGTTTAGAGTTTGGTGAACACTCGGAGGCAATTCCGTGGACGATTCAGCGGGCGATGCGACTCCGGATCATCAAAAAGGTTTTAGAGAACCTTTAGGCATGATTCTATCTTTGTGGATTATTTTAATAAATGTTGGTTGCTTGTTATTAGAATAAAACACAAATAGATGTACATAAAATTGCTGAAAATATGAAAATCGATCTTGTATGTTATATTAAAATTTTAAAATATATACATACATATGGATACGAAATCCTACAGTGGTATCAGAGCTATTAGTTCATATTTTCAACAATTAGACTATATAATTAATTTTAGTTTACCATATACAATCAAAACAATTCATGTTTTATGTCTTTTTCGA
The DNA here is from genome assembly GCA_963682175.1 of Triglochin maritima. NCBI lineage: Eukaryota > Viridiplantae > Streptophyta > Magnoliopsida > Alismatales > Juncaginaceae > Triglochin > Triglochin maritima. The sequence continues at coordinate 24,338,742 of OY821789.1, forward strand.
GCTTTCGATAGTTTTGTTGATTTAATTCTAAATTGATTCTTCTGATAGTTTTAAATGTTTTAAAACACATCATATGAATATTAGAATTAAGATTTAGACTTATGTCTGATTTATAGAGTTTTCGTTTCAATTAAATGATTATTTTATAAGGAATCAACAAAACGAAAAAGACATATGTTTATCTTTCTTTAAATGTTTAATTTTAGAAATTGGATAAACAGCATTTCAAATATTTTATGAATTGAACTATGGATGCATAAAATCATTTTTAATGGATTTCAAATGATTTTAGAATTGTTTGATTTAGAGATGCATGATAAACTAAATGGAGTAATATATAGTATATGTACATACGTTGCTCGAGTTCTATAATGCAGGGATATGTGAGTTTATATGTTCCACCGAAGCCATGTGTGAATGAATGAATGTGTATGTTATTATTATTCAATCACAGGGGCTTATGTATGTAAAAGCCAAATTTTATTTCTATGTATATGCATGAATATGAGAGAATTTTTACATAGGACTTGCACTGGACAATTTTCAAAATTGAGAGATGCATGTTTTTATTTTTGCAATATCAACATCCATGGTGCAAGAGGAAGACACTGAAGAAGCGCAAGGATCAAGGATCAAGGATTAGGGATCAAGGATCAAGGACGCGGGAACATATAAACTCACGCAATGTTTGTGTGAATGAATTTATTTATGTTTGTGTGCTTGATATATATGGGATTGTATGGATGAATGTTAGGATGTGTATAGATGATAAATATGCATGATCACCTAAATTCTAAAATCACATATAAATGTTTAAATTGTCCAACCAAAAATTAAGAGTATCTTTCTTTCTTATTTCATCCACTAGCAGCCATCGATCGAGGGATATTCTGCTCACCCTTAGCGGGAGATAGCTTCCTCCATCTTTGGGAATAGTGGGAGATATAAGGTTGTTTATTGTTGTGCCACGAATAGATGTACGAGGTGCGATTCGCCCTTAGCGGACACCGAGTATATTTGTTTGTGAATACAATGGATAAACGTATCTCGTATCAAATGAAATAAGTTTTCTTAACAAGACCTGGAGCCCAAGTTCGGTTTTGGGAAAGAGAGTTTTTCTTACGAGGGTTGGTCATATTCCCTCCTAATTAAAACGACAAGAGTCATAAGAGTTTGAAAATGCAAATGTTACGATATTTCGAAATTGTTATGATTAGAAAAATGTTTTCCTACCTGGACTTTATAATATATCTGATAGCCCTTAGCTAGTTTATATTATAATTGATAGGATCTTGGATTGCTGCATTTATGGACAAATTTTTATTTGCGGTATTATTGTTTTAAAAACATAAAATTGACATTAAATCCAATATAATTTATTTTGTAGAAATGTCGAATATTCAACCTATTGTGAGATCTATGATTGAAAAACATCCTTTGGCGAATGATGACTCAAACTTCATAAGGTGGCAACTCAAGCTCAATATCGTGTTAAAGTTTGAGAAACTGTCTCATATTTTGGATGGTGAAATCCCAAAATTAAATGAGATGGCAACCGATAGCGAGAGAGAGGCAAATGCCAAGTGGGAAGACCAAGAGAACTAGGTTCACAGTCTAATGTTAGCCTCCATGGGTGACTCGCTTCAGGCGAAATACATGGATTCAAAACCCAAGAAAACCATGGAAGCTTTAACAAAGATGTTCATGGATAATGCTAGAAAAGAGCGCTATAAGACCACCATCGCACTCACAAGGGGCCACATGGCGGAGGGAACATCGGTATCCATGCATTTTCTCACGATGCAAGGATACCTTGAGAAGTTGTCGAAGCTCTCTTCCCTGATGCCCGATGACATTACGGAAGATTTGATTCTTGGCTCTCTAGCCCCGTCCTACAAGGACTTCATTATGCACTGTCATGTGCGTGAGAAAGGGGTGAGTCTTGAGGAACTTCACAACACTCTCAAAACGGCTGAAGTTGACATGGGCAAGGGTCGGGACAAGCACGTCCTAGCCGTCCATGAGAGGAGCAAGAAGATCATCAAAGGTAAAGGCAAATTCACCAAGAATATGTCAATCAAGAGCAAGGGAGTAGGAGGTGCTTGTGCGAGTGCCTCAAGGGGGAAATCTTTGAAATCTCCGACTCCCAATACGGAGTGCTTTCACTGCGGTGAAAAGGGACACATCCGGTCAAATTGCCCCAAGTACAAGGAAGACCTTGACAATGGAATGATTGAACGTAAGCGCCCGAAAAAGGCCAAAGGTATATTTGTTATTGAGATAGATTTAGCCACCTATGTCCATGATTGGGTAATTGATACCGGATCATGTGCTCACATAATCTCTAATGTGCAGCTACTAAAGGATAGGAAGGAACTCCTGAAAAATGAGATGATTTTGAAGGTCGGAAATGGTGCAAGCGTTGCTGCAATAGCACAAGGTTCTGTGGAGCTTCAATTATCTAGTGGTTTAAATTTATCTTTCAAGAATGTTTATTATGTTCCTTCGATTAGCAAGAACATTATTTTTGTATCATGTTTGGATATAGATAATTTTAATATAAATATTTCAAATTCTTGCTTGTTTATATCGAAGAATGGTATTTTCTATGCAAATGCATTCGTAAGGAATGGTCTCTATTTGCTTGAATTGAATAATAAACAAATCTTAAACATCAATAACAAAAGGCTTAAAACTACTCACGTGAATGATACACTCTTGTGGCACTATCGTCTTGGTCACATAAATGAAAAACGCATCAAAAATTGCAAAAAGCTAATCTTCTTGGTCAACTTTATTTTAAATCATTGGAGACGTGCGAACCTTGCCTAATGGGCAAAATGACCAAGAGGCCTTTCAAGAAGAAAGGACCGAGAGCGAATGACTATAGTCGTTATGGCTATATTTATCTAATGAGAAACAAAAGTGAATCCTTTGACAAGTTCAAGGAATTCAAGAATGAAGTAGAGAACCAACTCAACAGGAAAATCAAGTCTCTACGAACGGATCTTGGAGGTGAGTACTTAAGTACCAAATTTGACTCATTCCTAAAGGAGTGTGGTATTGTACCACAACTCACCCCTCCCGGTACACCTCAATGGAACGGGGTATCCGAAAGGAGGAATAGGACATTACTCGACATGGTTCGATCAATGATGAGTGAAGCTGAATTGCCGCTTTACTTTTGGTGTTATGCACTAGAAGCTCCGGCTTACACACTAAATAATGTTCCATCCAAATCCGTAGAGAAAATGCCTTATGAGCTATGGAGTGGTAAAACACCTAAGCTCAATTTTCTCAAGATTTGGGGTTGTGAGGCCTACGTCAAAATATTGATGTCGACCAAACTTCAACCAAAAGCGGATAAGTGCTTCTTTATAGGTTATCCTCGTGAGACAAGAGGATACCACTTTTGGCATATAACCTCCAATCGAGTGATTGTGGAGAGGGATGCCGTTTTCTAGAAAAAGAATTTCTGGAAAGAATAAAAAGTAGTGGGAGTAGAGTTGTGCTTGAGGAGACTCAAGATATTCTACAAGATCATGATATGAATGGTGACATTCAAGAACATGAAGACCCAACCGAGATTCCTTTGGTTAGTGGGAGCGTGAGTGAGAGATCTTCACAAGAAATTGTGAGAGAAACTCAATCCTCCCCACCTAGTGTACGCTCGAGAATCGAACATGAACCAATTCCACAAGAAATTGTGGAAGAAGTTCGAGAAGTACACGTAGAACCAAAAGAACTTAGAAGGTCAATGAGGGAAAGGAAGAAACCCGATATGTATTTGGGACTTCATGAAATCATTGTACTAGATACCGATGATCCCTCGACCTTTCAAGAAGCAATGGAAAGAAAGGACTCCAAACTATGGCTCAAGGCCATGGAATCCGAAATAGAATCTATGTATGATAATCAAGTGTGGAACTTGGTTGACCTTCCTCAAGGGAAAAAGGCCATTCAAAATAAATGGGTTTTCAAGAGGAAGATGGACATGGATGGGAACTTGACAACCTACAAAGCGAGGCTTGTAGCAAAAGGTTTCACCCAAGTTCAAGGAATTGACTATGATGAAACTTTTTCACCGGTTGCCATGTTCAAGTCTATTCGGATTATGCTCACTATTGCCGCATTTCATGATTATGAGATATGACAAATGGATGTCAAAACGGCGTTCCTTAATAGGAACTTAGAGGAGGATGTGTACATGGTACAACCTCAAGGTTTTGAAGATCCAAAGAATAGCAAGAAAGTATGCAAGCTCAACGATCCATTTATGGATTGAAGCAAGCATCGAGGAGTTGGAACAAACACTTTGACGAAGAAGTAAAAAAGATTCACTTCGTCCAAAGTAAGGAAGAACCTTGTATATACAAGAAGGTTAGTGGGAGCCACATAGTGTTCTTGATCTTATATGTCGATGACATACTCCTCATGGGAAATGATATACCTTTGCTTGAGCAAATGAGAAGTTCTTTGAAATTTGCATTTTCGATGAAAGATATGGGTGGGGCTCAATACATCTTGGGAATCAAGATATATAGAGATAGATCCCGTAGACTCATTGGCCTAAGTCAACGTACATACATTGACAAGGTTTTGGAAAGGTTCAGCATGAACAACTCCAAAAAGGGCAGTGTGCCAATGAGTATGGGTGTGCAACTCAAGAAGTCTCAACGTGCTGAATCACGTAAAGACTTGGAGTACATGAAAGATATCCCTTATGCTTCGGCAATAGGATCAATCATGTACGCGATGACTTGCACAAGACCTGATGTCTCGTATGCTCTAAGCGTGACAAGTCGTCACCAATCCAACGCAGGTCCTCAGCATTGGACTGCGGCCAAGAATATTCTGAGGTACATTAACCGGACCAAAGATAAGTTTCTTGTTTATGGAGGACAAAGAGAGTTAATAGCCGAGGGCTATTCGGATGCGAGTTTCCTTAGTGATCCCGACGATAGGAGGTCGCAATAATGATATGTCATTATTCTCGAAGGTGGAGGCATGAGTTAGCGTAGTTGGAGCAAATCACTACAGCCGACTCAACCACCGACGAAGGCAAAATAAATTTACTATGGGTGGACACAAACGGCAACACAGCTGATCCATTCAACAAACCCTTATACCAAGCTAAAAGGCGAAATATATTTCGAGTCCATGGATCTGAGGAACCATGTGGATTGACTTGATGAGTGATTAGAGAGGGTTACCCTAGTTATTATTGTTTTCTACATTGAGAATGTATGTGAAAGAAAACTTTGATAACAAGTGGGAGATTGAAAGGTATGTGTTCTAAAAGTTTTACTTTTATATGTCAATTATTATGAATTGAATGTACAAACATTTTGTTCCTTGATTATAGTATTCGTCTTTTGTAAGTGTTAAAGAAGAGGCGCTTGGTCCTTAACCGTAGAGCTCTAAAAGATAATGGTTTACATAAATCAAAAGGTTATTCACAATCATGGTAGTTAACATGGAACATTAATTACCGAGATAAGATTGTCGTGTTGGTCATCGATTATGATAGCTCTACAAATAATTGACGACACGAGTATATAAAAGAGGAAAATATTACTTTTATATGTTGAATAGACCTAACAAGTAAAACATTATGGAATTGTGTTTCGTGTCATTAATGTTTTACTGTGTCTTGGATCCTAAGATATGAGACTTATATCTTTTCACTCAAGAAGTGTTTAATTTGATTATTGTCAAAAGCTAGCAATGAGTGTAGTGATAACGGCAATAGTTGGTTGAACATGACTTGTGCTGGAAAAGATAGCTCATCAAACGATTATAATTGCCCCTCTTAATTGAGTGATGATATTAGTGGGCCCCTTGATAAACCAAAATTATAATGTGCACAATGTGACTTGAGTTAAGTCACATTGTTATAATTAGCTTAGAGAGACCAAGAAATGAATATAATACAAAGGTGACACATTTCTACTTCGTATATATTCTTAATATCACGAGGCAAGGGACGGACACAAGTGGTGCACTTACATCACAAAATGGATCGTGTTTTGGTTCGGGTGGAACAAAGACATCTATGCTAATTGGGTAACTATAATGTGTAGCTAGATACCGCTTATAGTTTAAGATATTAAGTGTTTAATATCGCTGCCAATTTGGCTTAGATCCTCCTATAAGTCACACCACAAAACTGGGAAACAAGAGGTTGATTTTAAGTTCATATGATGTGTCGGGTTTCATGTGAAAATAGGACAGATGTGGTGAATTAATTAAAATCAATATGTTATGAGAATTAACATAATTAGAATCATAATAAATTCATATGAGATGTAAATATTATGGGGTGTAATAATTAATTATTACATAGGATAATATATTACATAAGATATGAGCTTTCTAAAAACCCCAAAAGATCAAATTTTGTTGGAAATAAATCCAAAATTTGACAAAGGCAAAATCGGGGTCAAACACGGTGAACCGTTCATGGTTCGGTCGACCGGGGCATCTCCAGATCGGTTAACCGAATAGGGAACGAGTAAGCGCAATTGATTGACCGAGATTGCCCAGAGTGCCTGGACAATCGGGTTCGGTTAACCGATTGGAAGCGGTCAACCGAGAAGTAGTATTTTCTATAGACCGAAGGTGACCCAGTCATCCGATGACTATGTTCCAGGAGCGATTTTGGTGGGTCAAAGGTAGACCGATTAAAAGACGTGGTTCGTTCGAATTATTCCAGAGAATTTTTCTCATACGGATTCGGTCGACCGTCTAGCTCACGGTGCACCGAACACGTGTTATAACCGAATGGTTCGGTTGACCGAATAATTCTTGGTCTAACAAACAAGAACGATTCTGCCTAAATTATTAAGAGATTAATTAAATCATGGGTGGAATAATTCCAGATTTAATTAAAACATTTTTTGTGGGTAATTAAGTGGAATTTAGAGATTAATTTTAGGAGATAAAAACAAGGGATCATGGCTAAATAATAGCTCTTGATAAGGATGTTTTGGGACCTATAAAAGGGCACCTATTCCTACTTGTTTTAAGACTAATGCAAAATTCTTTCTCTCATTAATCTCTCCCTAATCACCAGGAAAATCTCTTAGTAAATTTAAGTTTTGGAGATAAGATTCTCAGGAGCTTAAAGAGGGGTAATTAGCTTGATTCTAAACCTTGTTAGAGATTGATTGGCTATCTCCTTTCTCTCTAACTTTGTTTAGAGTTTGGTGAACACTCGGAGGCAATTCCGTCGACGATTCAGTGGGCGATGCGATTTCGGATCATCAAAAAGGTTTTAGAGAACCTTTAGGTATGATTCTATTTTTGTGGATTATTGTAATAAATGTAGGTTGCATGTTATTAGAATAAAACACAAATAGATGTACATAAAATTGCTGAAAATATGAAAATCGATCTTGTATGTTATATTAAAATTTTAAAATATATACATACATAGGGATACGAAATCCTACAATTTATTCTATTTCTGGTATTTGTTTAGTCCCATACCGGGGGATTGTCCCGGATTACCTTTTTCTATGGCTATAAATAGAACTCTGCACCTTCTATTGTAATCACTTCACATTTTGAGTGGCTACTCTTCCTACTTGAAGTGAGGCCTTGAAGCACACACTAAAGTAGGAGGATGCTACTTGAATTGTGAGTCATTTTAATAAAAGTTACTTTATTATGTTGTTTGTTTCATGTTGCTTGTTTTACTTAGTTTAATTTCATTTCATTAGTTTTAGTAGCTTATTTAATTTCTTTCCTTGCTTAGTTTAATAATTAGTCTAATGTGTAGTGAGTAGATCCATCCCCCTTTGGGGGTGGAGATGATGTTCATACAAGCATTACAGAATGGAATGAATGCTTTATATACAATGTGTTGATTAAACATGAATGTATGCTTGCTTGTTTAGGATAGAACTTATGACTTGATGAGTTTTGCCAAAATGATTAGACACCTCTCATGCTTGTTTAGGTTCTGAAATAACCAGCTTGTGTATGTAAATGTTAATCAACTAGGTTAGTGAATGGATTGATAGGTTTTGCCCTAACATTTAGACACTTCCTATGCATGAAAACACTACCTTTATTTGTGCTTAAAGAATGTGTACAACACCCACCTCTTTGTATGTGTGCACTCACTCCACGCCTTAGGGGTTTTCCATTTTTGAATTCCAACACACTTATTTCGTTCTTAGTTAAGTTTTAGTTCATCGTTTGTTGTTCATTTATGCATGCGTTACTTCGTAGTGTAGTATAGCGTAGATTAGGATAATCAAACTCTCTTCCCTATTTTTGCCACTTGATTTCGTGCAAAGGAGCGGCTGCTCACCTCCCTGTGGACAACCCGTATTTGCCACGTCTTCACCGATGCCGTGCACTTGTGGTTTAAATTAAAACGTTCAATCAAAAGTCAAGATACTCTACAGGATCATGATGTGAACGATAACATTCAAGATCATGAAGGCCCAATCGAGGTTCCTTTGGTTAGTGGGAGTATGAGAGAGCAACCCTCGCAAGCAAATGTGAGTGAAACTCAATCATCCCCACCTAGTGTTCGTTCAAGAATTGAACATGAACAAATTCCACAAGAAATTGTGGAAGAAGTTCAAGAATTACATGTGAAACCAATAGAACTTAGAAGATCAATGAGAGAGAGAAAGAAGCCCGATATGTATTTGGCACTTCACAATATCATGGTACTCGATACCGATGATCCCTCGACCTTTCAAGAAGCAATGGAATGAAATGACTCCAAACTGTGGTTTATAGCCATGGAATCCGAAATACAATCCATGTTTGACAATCAAGTATGGGATTTGGTTGACCTTCCTCAAAGAAAGAAAGTCGTTCAAAACAAATGGGTTTTAAGAGGAAGATGGACATGGATGAGAACTTGAAAACCTACAAATCAAGGCTTGTAATGAAGAGTTTCACTCAAATTCAAGGAATTGACTATGATGAAACTTTTCACTGGTTTCCATGTTCAAATCTATTTGGATTATGCTCGTTGTTGCTGCATTTCATGATTATGAAATATGGCAAATGGATGTTAACAGAGCATTCCTTAACGAGAACTTGGAGGAGGACGTGTACATGCTACAAACTTAAGGTTTTGAAGATCCAAAGAATAGTGAGAAAGTATGCAAGCTCAACGATCCATTTATGGATTGAAGCAAGCATCGAGGAGTTCGAACAAACACTTTGACGAAGAAGTCAAAAAGATTTACTTTGTCCAAAGCAAGGAAAAAGTTCGTATATACAAGAACGTCAGTGGGAGTCTTATAGTGCTTCTGATCTTGTATGTCGATGACATACTCCTCACGGAAAATCATATCCATTTGCTAGAGCAAAGAAGAAGCTCATTGAAATCTGCATTTTCAATGAAAGACATGGGCGAGGGTCAATACATCTTGGGGATTAAGATATATAGAGATAGACCTTGTAGACTCATTGGCCTAAGTCAATGTACATACATTGACAATGTTTTGGAAAAGTTCAATATGAACAACTCTAAAAAGGGCAATGTGCTAATGAGTGTGGGTGTGCAACTCAAGAAGTCTCAACATGCAATATCACGTAAAGAGTTAGAGTACATGAAAGATAACCATTATGCTTCAACAATAGGATTTATCATGTACGCAATGACTTGCACAACACCCGATGTCTCGTATACTTTAAGCGTGACAAGTTGTCACCAATCCAACGAAGGTCCTGATCATTGGACTATGGTCAGGAATGTTCTGAGGTACCCTATCCGGACCAAAGATAAGTTTCTTATTTGTGGAGGAGAAAGGGGGCTAGTAGTTGAGGGCTACTCGGATGTGAGTTTCATGAGTGATCCAGACGATAGGAGGTCTTAATCAAGATATGTCTTTCTTCTGAATGGTGGAGCCATGAGTTGGCATAGCTGGAAGCAGACCACTTTGGCTGACTCAACCATCGCTTCAGAAGTGATGGTTGTCCCTGAAGCGAGCAAGGAAGGAGTGTGGATTAAGAAGTTCCTTTATGACCTTGGAGTAGTTCCCTCGTGTGTGACCCATATAGCTATTTTCCGATAATAGCGAATCTATCTCGCAAATCAAGGATCCTAAATCCCATCAGAAGGTGAAGTACATGGACCACATGTACTTTGTGACCCGTGATTTCATCGACGAAGGCGAAATAAATTTATTATGGGTGGACACACAACAACTTAGCTGATTCATTCACCAAACCTTTATCCCAAGCCAAAAGCAAAATACATTTTGAGTCCACGAGTTTGAAGAACCATGTAGAATGGCTTGATGAGTGAGATGAAAGGTATAGTTTTATACATTATGAATGTATGTGAAAGAAAACTTTGATAGCAAGTGGGAGATTGAAAGGAATGTGTTCTAAAAGTTTACTTTTATATGTCTTTAATTATGAATTGAATGTATAAACATTTTGTTTCTTGATTAATGTATTCGTCTTTTAGAAGTGTTAAGAAAGAGGTTCTTGTTCTTTAACCGTCTCTAAAAGATAATGTTTTACATAAATCAAAAGTAATTCACAATCATGGTGATTAACATGGGACATTAATTACCGAGATAGGATTGTAAAGTTGGTTGAAAGGTATTGTAGCTCTACAAATATTTTAACATGGGTATATGAAATGGAGAATGTTTTCTTTCATATATTGAATAGACCTAATTAATGAAACATTATGGAATTGTGTTTGTGTCATTAATGTTTCATTGTGTCTTTGAATCCTAAGATATGAAACCTATATATTTTCACATGAGAAGTGTATAATTTGATTATTACCAAAAGCTATCATTGAGTATAGTGATAAAGATAATAGTTGGTTACAGATGAGTTGTGCCGGAAAGGATGATATGTCAATAGATTATCATTGCCCTTGACTTGAGTGATGATATTGCTGGGACCCTTGATAAAGCAAAGTTATAATGTGCACATTGTAATTTATGTATAGTTACATATTAATAATTTGCTTGAGAGATCAAAAAATGAATATATAATACCAAGATGACACATTCCTACTTTGTAATTTTTTTAATATCACGAGGCAAGGGATGGACACAAGTCATATTACTTATATCATTAAGTGGATCAGGTTTAGTTCAAGAGAACAAAACATCTTTATTATTCGGGTAACTATAATGTGTTGCTAGATACCCCCTATAGTTTATGATATTAAATGTTTAATGTCATTGCCAACATAACTTTGATGCTCCTATAGGTCACACCATAAAACCAAGAAACAAGAGATGCCCTTTTATATTTTATATGATGTACTCTGTTTCATGTGTTATGAAATAATATACAGGAGGTAAAATAATAAAATCAATATGTCGTAATAACGACATAGTTAGAATATTAAATAAATTTGTATGAGAAGTGTATATATTATGTGGTATAATGTTTAACATTATATATGATAATATATTACATAATATAACGTGATCCGCAACATTATAACATACAAATTTGCTAAAACTCCAAAGCTCAAATTTTGCTTGATATTAATCCAAAATTTAGTAAAGTCAAAAACAGTGAAAACTGGTATGACCATTTGCCACGATTTTTCCTGAATTAATAAGAGATCTTTTTATCATGGGTTGGATTTGTGCTAACTTGGTCAAAGGTAGTTATGGGATGATGAGAGGAGAAATAAACAAGAGATCATGTGCAAAGTGGTTTGCACATGATGTGGTTTACTGGAGAGATTAACAAGGGATCATGTGTAACTGGTTTGCACATGATGTGGGTTAGAGGAAACCCTATAAATAGGTCTCTCATCCCTTTGTTTACGTGAATGCAAAAATTCTTCTCCTCCATATTTTTCTCCATCATTCCATCCGAAATTCTCTTATTTTTAATTGTGTGTTGGAGATTAATTTCTTTGCAGCATAGAAGAGGTTATTAGCTAGATTTTTAACCTCGTATTAGAGAATGATTGACTAGCTTAGATCTCTCTAATCTTGTTTAGAGTTTGGTGAACACTTGGAAGTGATTCCAAGGCAATCCGAAGTGCAACCAGACTTCCGATTGGTAAAATAATTTTTTATTCCTTTAGGTATGATCCAATCTATGTATTTCAATATTAAATAGTATATTTTATATATTGAAATACAATTAGGATGTTTTGTACATAAAATTGTTGAAAAATATGAAAACGATCTTACTTGTATGTATACAAAATTTAAAAATATACACGTAAGCGTGGAAAGAAATCCAATAGGAGGATCCGTATGTCTTTATACGTGATTCGAGGAGGTATGTTCCATGATCAAGCTTCAATGTGTTGACAAGGATTCTGTCTGGTTGAGTATGATTTCTTTCGTGTTGAAGGATAACGCAAAAAATGGATGTACAACCTCACAGTGAATTCGATTCGGTCTTGAGATGATTGGTGACCGTTTTTCTAAAGAGATCTTCCCCTAAAGGAAGACTCAACAGATACGGCACCAGATACATCAAATGTATCAGACTGAGACCAAATAGTTTCATGCTTTCTTTGAGAGGTTCAAGGACCTTCTCTTATAGTGCCCTCACCATGGAATTGAGTTGTGGCAGTTGTTCCAGATTGTTTATAAGGCCTCAACTATAACACCTGCACATTGTTGGAGTCGATGTGTCAGGGTAATTTCCAAATGAAACCTATTGATGAGGCATGAGATACTTTTGAATTAATGGTCGAACATACCATTGAGTGGGACACCATGAGAAAGCCACCAGGTCTCCTGGTCGAGCTGGATCATACCAAGTTGAATCAAGTATCGGGTCTGAGGTGCAAAGGGCTGCCCTCATACGTAGGATTGAGACTTTAGAGTTGGACCGTGAGCCTGTAGTAAGGTTGCTACTCCCGCTCGTAGTAGCTGTGGACTTACCATACATAGTGACATCGAATGTGCTTGTGCTCCAAGAGATATTGAGCATGCAAATGCGATGTATCAACAACAGCACTGTAATGACCCGTACAATCACTCCCACAACCCGAGATGGCAAAACCACCCTAACTTCTCTTGGGGGCCTACTAGGGGCCACGATCAGAGATCACACGATCAACCTCGACCCCCACCTTATCACCCTCCACGCCCATCGGCGACCTACCAACCCCCACATCAAAGGTCTCAACACCATACTTACCAACCTCCTCTTTGAGTTATTCTTGAACCCAAAGGACTCCACTCTTGAACAAACCTTTCGAGCATTCATGCAAAGCACGCAAACCATGCTTGCAGCCATTAACAATTCGGTCAAAGCATTGGAAGTGCAAGTCAGCCAGTTTGCTCATCCGCTCCACGAACGCGAGAAGGGTCAGTTGCCGAGTTAACTCCAGGTGAATTCCCACATGAACCAGCAACCACACAGGCAAAATGAGAGTTCGATACCTCATGGGCGGCAAGTCAACTATGTGGAGAAACTTATTCACCATGTCAATGCCATTGTAACCGCAATGAATGGAAAGTAGGTCAACAATCAAATTTCTTTGCTGCCACCACCATCTATGTAGCCCCTTCGTTGGCAGGGTGGTGATAAGGAGTCCGATGTTGAGGAAGTTTCTCCATCGACTCCCAAGGAAGGCGAGTCAGTTTGCCAAAACTTGCCCTCCTCCTCCTCCAAGACTCCAAGGCAAACCTACGTGCCAAAAGCTCCCTATCCTAGTAGATTAACAAAAAAGAAGAATGACACAATGGATATGATATTAGAGGTCTTCAAATAAGTGAAGGTTAACATCACCAACAAATACCTCAATATGCCAAAGTGTTGAAAGATCTCTACACAACAAAGAGGAAGACCACTGTTCCTAAGAAAGCATTCTTAGCTGCGAGTGTGAGCTCACTTTTATCCAAACCCATTTACACAAAGTACAAGGACCCCGGGTGTCCTACTATTCAGTTATCATAGGGGACACTAGCACGAGTAACGTATTGCTTGATTTAGGATCAGCGGTCAACCTCTTCCAATCTTCTGTTTATCAATAGTTGAACTTGGGAGAATTGAAACAAACTAAGATCACCCACCAATTGGCGGATAGATCCATTCGTGTCCCAAATGGAATTATTAAGGATGTGCTCATCAAAGTTGGAGATTTTATATTTCCAATAGATTTTGTCATCATCGATACCAACCCTGTTGCGAATACCCACTCTCAAATATGTTTGATTTTGGGTAGACCATTTCTCGCAACCTCGAACGCCTTAATTAATTGTAGAAATAGTCTCATGAAGCTCTCATTCGGTAACATGAGTGTCGAGTTTCAGGTGTTCAACTATGGTAGGAAACAAGACCAATCTTTAAATCTCAACCCCATCCGCCAATTAGAGAAAGCACCGCAAAATCAACAAACACCCTTAACACCAACGAAACCCATTGAGAATGTTTGTGTGCCCAGCGAAAACTCATTGCCTATCTTTGCAGTGAAATAGAGTGAGCTGACATCAAACATGAAAGCACAAAGGGAATGTTTGTTGGATATTCAGTTGAGAATCTTACTAAGGGGGACACATCTCATCATATGCCCACACCAGAAGGTATCTTTACCCCATATCTCGTGGCCATTGAGCCTCATGAGCTTCATCTGAACTCCAACAAGGACCCACCTACGACCAAATTTTTATGCTTGATAATATAAAGTAGGTCGGATGGTCCTCGCTGGACGATTTGGGGTACAACCCCATACTTAGTGCGACATGTGTGTCACATCACACGAATGAGCCTAAGAAACTCATTCCGATTCAGCCGCCTATTGGTTGGAGGGTTTTGTTCGATGAGCAACTAATCCCTACTGAGGCAACACAACTCCACTCATTCATGTTGCCTACACTGGCCAATATCATGAGGGGTTTGAGCCTTTCAGTTCTGGCCGTTCACCTCTCATGATACCTCAAAGTACCAATGAAGCGGGCCCCATCACGACAGATCTTTGGTCCACATGACTCGATGTTCTTATTCGATGTTCCTTGACCAAATAATTATGAGAATATCTTTGTTGACGTATATATCTTGTTTATAACAAACAAGAACAAAAGAATCTACAAGTGAGCGTTGATTGTTGTGGCCCCAACCCTACTGCATTTAGGCCCCATTTGTTTCACGTATTTGTCTCCTTTCTTAGGTATCTCACAAGCTTTGGGAAATTCAGGTTCATGTTCATCAACATAACCATGAACTTTCGTTTGCCCTTCACGTTGGTGAGATCTTTTCTTTTTCATGCACATATCCATGTAGTATGGTACTCACATTCATTGAGGACAATGCATGAAGTAGGTGTGGGGGGTGCTTTACGTGTGCACATAGTTTTGTGTGTCTTTTCTTTTTCACTTTCTTTTGCATATTTTGCTTCGGTCATGTTAGTGTGCTGCATTTAATATTGATATATTTTTATACCATGATCCTTGGTTGAATTGTCTTCTTTTGTTTCCCGTAGTGTTATATTGATATATTTTGTTCCATTTCTTTCAAAGACATGATGCGTTCGCAAAAGAAAAATGGTTTGTCGAGTTTGTGTGTGTGTTTTATCGTATGCAAAACCTTTTGAAGGCAATCAAAAGAGAAATTCCCAAAATTGACTTGAACACGATGCATTAGGATATCTAGTACACTGACTTTAGGTCTTATATAGTCGTAAGGATGCACCCTGGTTTTTCCTCGGGGGGAGAGTAATCATAGGGTTTCAGTACTCAAATAAATAAAGAACATACCCTGAACCTAGTGAGCCATATAATTCATGTCTGTTAGTATAAGGAAGTTTGTCGTAGTCAAGGACCCTTAAACTTCTGTTGTGAAACTTTATGTGTAGGGTTTTGGTTCCCGTGTAGATAAAAAAATTGTGATTTAGTATGGAGTTCTCTCTTCGCGCACGGCTCCTATCACTTGGGAAATTAAGTTCGAGGGGACATAGTACCTGGTGCTTTCGAGTCATCTGACTTGAGATGCATCGACCGAACTCCCATTACACGGGTGGTAGGGATCCCCCTATATGGAGATTTGGGGGTAGGTGTACGTTATAATGTAAGTCCTCATAAGCAATGATGCACGAAACCCAACCCAGGGAGAATAAAACACCAACTAGAGAATAGAAAAAAAACAAGAAAGAAAGAAAAAAAATTATCACAAATAAGAACCTTAATGGACTTTACCCGATGTATCACTAGGGGATGTTATGGTTGCCCATGTCTTTCACTTAAGTCGTTAATTAACTTGCATAAATGGTTCATTAGGTTAGGTGTGTAGACTGGATACATATATATAATCGACCCATAGGATTACCGAGTCCAATGATCGAGAAAAGTAGGTCCGACGAGTCGAGTTGCTAGGTCGAATAATGCATCAATGTTCGGATTTTGTTGGTATATCCACTGAAAACCTTTAGGAGACATCACTCCTCCTCCTTGGATACAAGGAGGTTTAACAACTTGTTCCACGTGTTAAGTGCAACCATGATTTCTACGAAAGTGAGTTAGGAGTTATCTTGTTTTTGATTGTTTTTCCTTTCTTAGTTTTTCTTTTCGTTGTTTTACTTAAGACTAGCAAAAACTAGATGTAGGTGTAAGGGTATTTATTAGTATGATATCATGCATATTTCCAGGTCATATATCCTTTATTTTGAGTCTAAGCAATACTATGTAATGGGTTTTACGTTTAAGTTTCAGGAATAAACATGTTTAAGAAGAAGAAGACACAAAAATGACTAAAACGCGAGAAAAATGACTGATCTATGAGACTTATGAACCTATCTGCAAGAGGGAAGGACCTGAATGTAAGCCGGAAGGACCAAATAGAAAATTGAGAAACTCCACACCATCATGAGGAGTATTTTCGCAATTAGATTCAGGTACAGACTCAAACAATCGATATGGGTGCACTCCACGTGGAGAATTGAAGCAATTAAGAAGGCATCCAAAACCGGGTTGAATCCGACTAATAATGACCGCCCATTGGCGGGCCTAGACCTACAATTGGCCGTCTCTTTTTGTCAAGATCTGACCCAGCTTCTCGTGGTTGTGTATTATGTTGTTAATGTCCACTTTAGGTAAGTTTCAATAATCCCACACCGGGGGATTATCCCCAGTTGCCTTTTTCATGTCTATAAATAGAACTCCTCTTCTTCCTTTGTAAACAACCCATTGCATGGTGGCCATTCTTGCTACTTGCAGCAAGCCTTTGGAGCAAAACTCAAGTGGATAAGAATGCTACTTGTAATGCGAGTCATAAATAAATAATTTTTTCCTAGTTTTGTTTTAATGTCCTTTTTTTGAATGCTTGCAAGTTTAGCTTAGATTTCTTTTCATAATCTTAGTATAATTAGTTAGAATGTCTTTCTTTCTTAGTATAATTGTTAGATTAATGTGTAGGGAGTAGTTCCATCCCCCATTGGGGGTGGAGATGATGTTTATACATGTAATAAATAATGAGAATGAATGCTATCTTATGCAAAATGTGATGAATGTGAATGTATGCTTGTTTGTTTAAATGAGAATACGTAACTTGATGGGTTTTGCCACAACTTTTAGACACTTTCCATGCTTGTTTAGGTTCTTAATAACCAACTTGTTTATGCTCATGATAATCATCTGGGTTAGTAATCGGGATGATAGGTTTTGCTATATCCATTAGCCTATTCATGAAAACACAATATATTATTGTGCCTTATTGAATGCATTCTTCACCACCTTATTATATGTGTACACACACTCCACCTCCTAGGGGTTCTCCTTAATTTAATATTTCTTTGTTAGTTGCTTATCTTAGTTTTAGTTAGTCTGGTGTTTTCATCTTTCTCATTTGTTAGTTGCTAGTTTAGTGTAACTAAACCTATTCTCTCCTTATTTGCCACTTGATTTCTGGAGAACCAGAGTTGACACACCTCCCCATGGACTCGACCCGTATTTTCCACCGCTTCATCGCGGTTCTGCACTTGCGGTTTAAAATTAATCAAAACATCCCTCGTGGGACATAGTTGTCCTTTGCAGGATTCTTGTGTCCCTAATGGGATGCAAGTGTCCCTCGCGGGACGTAGCTGTCCCCACGGGACAGAAGTGTCCTTTACGGGACACATGTGTCCCTCACGGGACGCAAAATGTCCCCATAGGTCGCAAGTGTCCCTCACAATACACATAAGTCCCTCGTGGGGCAAGAGCATCCCCCACGGGACACGTCTGTCCCTCACAGGACAGAGGTGCCCGTTGTACTGTAATTTTATTATTTTGAGCATTTAGATTGCAATTTACACATACCATTACAATTGTGTACACGTATGACGCTTTAACTTGGGACGTGCAGGTACCTTTGAAGGCATCATGAATGTGTCCTAGCCGACGTCTTCGCTGTTGTGCTTTACCGGAGAATTTCTATCCTGCTGGGTATATTGGGTAAATTTGGGAAGGCATCTGGATGTTTCGTGCCTTGGAGGGATTCCATCGACCTTTCTTTCAAAAAATATATTTCTTTTTCCTTCTCGCCAATTCTTTGTCTTTCTCTCCCAGTCCTCTGTCATTCTCTCCAAGTTGTTGCTACAAATCCTCGATTGTCTATTGTGCCTTGAGCCATCATAATTTCAGCTCCTAGTAGTTGACCTCGTCTTGCAATGGGTACCTCAAAATTTTGTGGGCACCCACCATAATCCTCTGAGGTAGAACGTACTGGGGAATGTCGACGATTCATCGATCACTGCTAGTTATAGGCTCAAAGCGTTCATCTATCTCATGGTCCTCACCTGTCTCTACATTTTCAGGTGGTTCCAACCCATCTTCTTCTCTCAACTCAACTTCTCCGCCAGCTATTTTAAGAAAGGTGATGCCCTGCATTCCCATCACCCTCCGCAAATTCTTTGCCCCAGGTAATGAGCTCCAGCGGTTCATTACTATGATGCATGGTAACATCTTATTCTCTATTTTTATCTTCGTACAAAGCCATACCTACATCAACATATAGATATCTCATTTCAGGGAAAACTATTGGTCTCATAAAATGAGGGAAAATGATTGAAACCATTTTTTTAACCTAAAGTATGACCACACATCCATCCATGTTCCCCTCACCATGGGTAACTTTGCCTATAGAATTCCTTATCTTTATATCACTATTGGACTTTTTTACGCCAACAGTCAGGCCTTAAAAACCGCCTCCGCCTAGGCAACATTCTCATTTCCTCTGTGTGAACCATTGTAGAGGAGGAAGGTACTGAATAGAAGATAAAGCAAAAGTTTGATGCACTTTTCGTCATCTCCACTAGTCCTCTCTTCGACCAGTTGCATTCCAAATTCTGCGTTCTCCAATCGCCGACCTCGTCCTTGCCTCGATGTCTTCTTCGTCATGTCGACTGGCACTCTGTCGGGAGGTAGTCCCAATATTGCGGTGACGTCGGAGGCTTTAGATTCACAACTTGGTTCCCAAGTCTGGAGCCTCTGTCTTCCTCGTGGTAATTCTCGATCAAGAACTCCACGATGTCATTTTTCTCCATGATACTTTTCATCTTTAGGAAATGTGTGAAGGAGGTCTTTTTGAATATTGCATGCACCCTGTTAGAAAGATGTTTCTTCTGCCTCTTGAAGGATGCCCATCAACACTTTGTAGACTGGAAGAATTTTGATGTCTGCAACAAATAAAAGGTTAGACATAGTACCTCAAAAACACAATTTTAATGTTAAACCACAAACTTAAACCAAAAGGGACACAACCTAAAAGGACACAACGGTCCTTCAAAGGACACACATCCCTTTGGAGGGACACATGTGTCCTTTCAGGGACACATGTGTCCTTTCAGGGACACAACCCACAAAATATTAAACGTACACACTTCGAACGCCAGTCAGTGTTCCAATGTTTAAAAGTACGACCCCGGCCAAACGAACACCACACGACGGAAATCATAGACCAGTATAAAAAAACCACATACCACGAACATAAAGGGACAAATCGATCCTAAAAGGGACAATTTTCTTTATAAGGACAAACCTTTCCTCAAAGGGACACTACTCCAACATAAACGTTTACACTACATTTGAAAGTGGATAGGACCGCACTTTGGCGAGCTGAACACATCATACGATAATATTTGGACCGAGTGGACACGAAGACGCCCAGAGAGACAACATCCCGTCGAACTGGAAATGTCTACGCCGGTGAAAACACAAACCATCGGCTCATCTTCTTTTTACCATTGGTGCTTGCAACGTGCATATCTGCTGCCATTTCTTGGATTTGGGTTTTGGGGTCTGCTTGGTGGATTTCGGATTTAGGTTTTTTTGGGTTTAAGGAGGATGAGAGGTTCATTTTTCCTTTCCAAACGTCTCTCAATTTATCAAAAAATTGAGATGCTTAGGGTGAAATTAGGAATTGGGTTTGCGTTGGAGAGGTTTAGATTTGGTATTGGATTACGTTTGGGTTCGGGTCGTATTTTATTGTATTTTTATAGTTTTAATGGGATTAATTTGATCATTAAATAGAAGATATAAGATATGATTATGTTGTAGTGATTTTGTATGATTTAAGTTTGATGAATTGATGAAATTATGATGGATGTCGTCGAAAAGTGGGCATTTTTTCTACTCAATACAGGTATTCGAAAAAAATCATTACTGAAAATATGGGGTAGGTTCAGTCAAAATTTATAAAAATTCTATTAAATATAAAAGGTTTTTACGGTTTAGTTATATTGAGTGACATATGCTTGTTTTATTGAGTTAGTTGGATTTTGTTGGCTCGGTTAGTTAATTTTGTTAGATTAAGTTGAATTGGATTGAGTTGGCTCAGTTAGTTAATTGTGTTAGATTCAATTGAATTGGATTGAATGTAATTCTGTAAATTATATAGTATTGAACTATTTTTCTATATTTGAAGTGTGGTGGGATTGGTTAGTTAAGTTGAATTGGATTGGCTAGACTGATTTTTGGGAGAGTGTTATATTGGAAGAAAATGAGGGTTTTATTTGTAGTAGTGGTAGAAGTCTGGAGTTTTAAATTTGAATTCGATTCATTGGAGTAAAATGAGGTTTAAAGTTTTGAAATTTACTTTAGGATGTGTGATTGGTGTCTTGTTTAGTTTGGACGTTCTCTATTTTTGGAATTGATTAATGGAATTGTTCGAAAAATATGTTGTTTTTCTTGTCAATACATATCTTCAAAAAAATTCCATATTGAAAATATAGGGGAGGTTCTGCTGAATTTTATAAAAAAATTATATTAAATTTAAATGTGTTTGAAGTTTAGTTATATTGAGTTGGTTGATTGTTAGATTGGTTGATTGGTTTAGTTAGATTGGTTTTAATGAGTTGGATGTGTTATTATATTTAGTGAACTATTCCTAGTAGTTTGAATTCAATAGAATTATGGCCTCAATGAATTGGATGTATGGCAAGAGAATTAGTCACACATTCATGGAAATCTGATGTCATTTCTGAACCTTGCCTTTGGTCCTCACAACCAATATATTCGTGATGGGAAACTCTCATGCCCATGTAAAAAATGTTGTAAAAACAAGTGGACGACTAGAGGTGACGTCACTGATGATATCGTCATAAATGGCTTCGTTGGTAATTAATTACGAGCAGTCGGTTTTTCAAAGGGAAAGTATTACAAGTTTAAGTGCCGAAGTTGTCACGACAAAGACAACACGAACAATAGAGATTGAGTCCGAAGAGTATGACGTTGATGACATAGTGGGATTGATACGCTATGTGGTCGAAGGTGGTAACCTCACAACCAATTCGTCGAGACCGGGGATCACAAAATATGCTTAGAAGTTTCTTCCTTACATGAAGGACGGCGATCCACCATTGTATCCTGGGTGCAAACTAGAATTGACTTAATTATCCTTCATCAACAAAGCATTTCACATGAAGTGCACAAGTAGATGGCCAGACACATTGTTTAATAAGTGGTAAGCATACCAAGAAAAATTACTTCCAGATGGAGCTTGTTTGCCAAAAGATACATATGTGACGAAAAGATTGGTTGCCAATTTGGGGTTTCACTAGGAAAATATCCATGTTTGAAAGAATCATTTGACATTGTACTTGAAAGACAATGAGAATGCCGACTCATGTTCAATGTGCGGCTAATCTCGTTAGGTAACTGTGCAGGGAGAAGATGAAGTAGAAACTAAAAATGTTGGGGCCCGAATATGTATAAAAATGTAAAAAAGGAAGTGGAGATCATAACGGAGGTGGAGACTCAAACGGAAACGGGGAGCCATGGAATGGAGTTGGTGAGGGCTGAGCCAACGAAGAAGCAACAAGTTTTGTTAGAAGAAGAACCAATCATAGCTGAGCTTACTAGTGGAGCCACATGGGATTGTTTGAATGCACCAACCAGGGAGGACTTTCCTCCTTTGGGGGGGACAAAGGTTGTTGCACAAAAAAGCGCCAGTAGGGACTCTTGTGACCACTAGAAGGGAGCCAACAATTAGTGGACAACAACTTGGAGTGGAGGACAAACAAAATTCTGTTGGGGAGGGTCCTAAAGGGGTGTCTTTTGATCCAAGGGAGGGAAATTCTGTTGGAGAATTCCAAGGTGGGACCAAAGGTGAGGTTAGAAGGCAAGCACGTGATATGCAAGGGGGACAAGAAATAAGTGACTGTGGGGAGCATAATTTGAATGGGCTGAGTGGAGTATATGAGTGCACCTCCGACCCCATCCATTTCCCCCAAGGGGAAATAACATTACTAGATCGAGGGATACAAGGGATAAGACGAGCATAAGGGGCTTTAGTAGGTTCGAGGCTCCTGCTGATCTTGAGGCAAGAGGGGATGATGAAGAAATCGCTAACGAGGAAGTGGATGTAGGAAGCACAATGGAAGTTCCCTTTTAGCGAGTCGGTAGGAGAAAGAGGAATGAAAGCAAGGCTTTGTCTCCACCGCCTCCGGTGGATCTTGAAGTACTTTCTCCACAACCTGAGGTATTCCATGCTATTCGATAGAAGGGGCTCGAACAACAAAAAGCAGACCGGGGCCGTAAGGGACAAAAGTCCCATATTGCAAAGCCATGAATGTACTTGTGTGGAATGTGCGTGATACAAATCTCCCCGACCGTGCACACATGATTCAGGGAAGAATAAAGGAGGCGAAAGCGGACATTGTGTGCCTCGTTGAATATAAAGTGAAGATTAAGAAGATTGAGTGCTTTCAAAAAGCAATTTGGCGGCATAAGTGGGTGTCAAACAACATGGTGATCAACTTTGGTAGAATTCTTGTCTTGTGGAACGGGCTGAAGGTGGACCTTAGGGTCACTTATGAAACCACACAAATGCTACAACTAGAGGGTAGAGAGAAAAGGAATGGGAAAATATTGGTTATAACAACGGTCTATTCTGAAAATGGGCATATGAAGCGACGGTCGCTTTGGGAAGATCTTGATCGAGCCACCACTCTGGACTCGACACCTTGGCTGGTTTGTGGTGGCTGAAACTAAAACTCCGCAGGTTATATCTCACTACTGATATTACTAACTCGATGAGATGGCATCAGAAAGAACAACAAAAACATGCAAAATTGCATCATCCGGTTGACTCTGAAAGCTTGGCCGAGTTGGACAACAAACATACCGCTTTTGCTTCAGAAATAAGAAATGTGAGGTTAGGTTTTTCCTCAAATGAGCTTCAACCATTTAGTTAGACGCAACATAGTATTTGGCTTGTAATGCTTGCGCCTTATAATCTCCCATCGTGGATGAGCATGAAACACCAATTTTTCATTATGTCGCTCATCTTTCCTGGTAATCCTGGCAACAAGCTAGATGTTTGTTGTAACCACTTATCAAAGAGTTGAAAGAACTTTGGGAAGAGGGTTTGGAAACTTATAATGCTTATAGTCAGTCATGTTTCATGTTGCAAGCTGCATTGTTGTGGACAATAAATGACTTTTCTACCTTATGCTAATTTGAGTGGTTGGATGACTAGAGGGTATATGGTATGTCCTTACTCTATGGAAGATACTAATTCAATGTATCTGAAGCATAGTGGCAATAATTACTATTTAGGCCACCGTCGGTGCTGAGATAAAGATCACCATTAGAGGCAAAATAATAGAGGTGCATCATAATACAAATGTGGTGAAGATTTCTTAAATATTTGCAAATTTTTCTCTGGGTACGGGCAATATCTGGACTAAGAAAAGTATATTTTGAATAACACTGCCATTATTTATGAATACCAAGAGTAAGTGAACAAAAGTATTTTTGCTTTGCTGATTTCTTAAATTTGATTATTTCATCGTTAACGAAGAAATTCACCTTGTACAGGCACCTTAACCGGTACAATGCCTTCATGGGAGCAGGAATACATCGTAATCGACGACAATAATTGATTGATTTAGTTATAATATAGCAACTGCATGGCCGCGATGAAGCGGTGGCAAGTACGGGTCGAGTCCACATGGAGCACGTGCGAGCTGGAATCCACCATACTCGAGTGCAAAAAGAAGAGAGAGAAATGAGGTCAAATTACACTACGACGTATGAAACTAGAAAACAAATGATAAAAATAAACCCCTTAGGGGGTAGAGAAAGAATGCAGAAATGAAAATATGTGTACGTGTGTGTATTCATTTCTGCTCATCACAACATGTAATACATGCAATCCATAAAAACAATCCAACTTTGCCTCCACATTGAATAAGATAAAGCATTATCATTAAAACATACAATACAATAATTTAAATGATGCTAATATGAGCACATGCATAATGACCAAATCCTACTCTCACCACCATGACATAGTATTCTCGAGACGACCACTGTCACCACCACGAGGCCAAGCTCGCAAAAAAGTGTTCGACTTGACCCTAAAACTCTTATAGAGAGTGTAAAGGGGAGGAGACTAGAATGTAGAAGTAGGTAAGAAGAAGATGACTCAGAGGAGAAGGGAAGAATCCCTAGAGCTAGCGTGGGAAGTGGGTGAGGGTAGAAACGTAACTATAAGTACTTACAGCTAGACGACGCCTAACTATGTGGTCACACGGCCTTAACTTGCCTCACCTCCCTACTATGAAGACCACAAAGCCCAGCAAGTGAGCCAAGATCCGGAGATCTTGTCTCTTCTACTATTGACAAAATGGGCGACGTCGATCATGCTATGACGGTCGCGACTGGATCGCTCTCTCAATGCGCCTGAGGTCCTTAGTGGTCAATGTCTACTTGATTTTTGATTAGGGCTCTTAATTAGGAGTGATTTTTGGGGCTAAGAAAAGAGTGAAGAAATCCCACACCTTATCTTGTATGGGATAGCCCCCCTTAGGTTGTTTTGAATCCTAAGCTAGAAATCAACACACCAATCAATCACTCACCTCACTATTGTCCTGATGCACCTTACTAACTAATGCATGCTCTAACCATAAATGAATGAGAGAACGGGTGCATGTACCTCGTGCCAACAATCAAAAACAAGAAATTAAAGCAAAGGCAAGACAATATGCGTGCAAGGTCTACAAATGATGCATGACCTAGATGACAAATAATCTAATCTTTTGCTTTGAGTTATAGGGTCCAAGTTGTCTTAACAAGGGGTCATGCAAGCCAAATTAATTACTGACACTTGAACAGAGCATACATGGCATAAAAAGTGGGAGTAAACGACTCAAAATAGGCAAAAGAAGCTACTGTAAAATCAAATTTGACAAATGGCTCACCAGAGACACTAGTGGCGGATCCAACTCCGTGACTAGTGAATATTCTAGGGATTCTGGTCCCCATAATTTACCAGCATGATCCGAAGCCTCTGTTTGTCGCTATGTCCATTTGTAACCCCTTGTAATAACCACAAGAGAAAAGAAAACGTAGAAATAAAAGTAAAAACCCACCGAAATAGTGAACTCGAGTACGAAAATGGCACTCCCCGGCAATGACACCAAAAACTTCATTCATTTAGTTATAATACCGCAAGTGCAAGGCCGCGATGAAGTGGTGACAAGTACGGGTCGAGTCCACAGGGAGCCCGTGCGAGTCTGAATCCACCATACAAGAGTGGGAAAAGAAGAGAGAGAAATGAGATCGGATTACACTACGATGCGTATGAAAGTACAAAACACTTGATAAAAATAAACCCCTTCGGGGTACAGAAAGAATGTAGAAATGAAATATGTGTATGTGTGTGTTCATTTGTTCTCATCACAACATGTAATATATGATATCCATAAAATCAAATCCAACTTTGCCTCCACATGAAATAAGAACACATTATTTAAATGGGGCTAATATGAGCACATGCATAATGACCAAACCCCACTATGTCTCCACATGAAATAAGATTTAATAGAATCATTAAAACATACAAGACATTAATAAGGATGATGTCAACATGAGCACATGCATGCACATGTCATATTTCCTTCTTATGCACTTCATCCTTATCCTCACCTCACAATTCTCCACAAAATAGGCCCGCTAATCTAAGCATGTACTAAGCATCACTTAAGAGCATTAGGACATCAAAGATAAGAGTGAAAATGTAAGACCCGCCCTCCTGCTATATTAATAAAGTCATGTTTCATCTTCATGCTTGCTTTTGTGTTATTTGAGTGTGTTTTCTATTGTGTACGTTTATATTTTGTTCAGGAAAGTTTACTTTTGGGAAAGCAAATGCGACTCATAGCCGGGTGAGTGTGCAATTGCGTTGCCCAATCGGGTCGGTTGGTGCTTGTTGCTTGTGCATTTCGGCTCTTGCCTTTGTGTGTGGCATGTAGGGCTGAGTGAGTGGTTGACATCATTTCATGCTTATATTTGTATCTTATATCCATTATCTTACACCTAAGCAATGCTACGTGATGAGTTTTATGTTTGAATTTCAGAAATAAATAGGTTTGAAGAGATGAAGCATGAAAGGACCCAAAAGCAGGGAAAAATGACTTAATTGTGAGAACTGGGGACTAAGATGCAAGGGAGAAGGACCTGAACGTAAGACCTAAGGACCAAAGAGCAAAACAGAAAACTCCACACCATCATGGGGAGTATTTTGGCAATTCTGTTTGGGTCGGAGCTCCAACAAGCGAAGTAGATGCATCCAAGACTAACAAGTACATCAAGACAAGCCCACAACAAAAATGAGCCAGATTCGGATCCTGTAGAATGCCAATTGGCAGTCCGGATCTTCCCGGATCCGCTAAGATTTCAGGATCACACGTATTAGTGGATATTTAGTCTATTTTTGGTATTTGTTTAGTCCCACATCGGGGGATTGTCCCGGATTACCTTTTTCTATGGCTATAAATAGAACTCTTCACTTTCTATTGTAAACTACCCATTGTTTGGTGGTATTCTCTCTACAAAGGGTAAGCCTTGAAGCAAAACTCAAGGTGGAGAAGAATGCTACGTTCAATGTGAGTCATTGTTAATAAAATAATTGTCTTAGTTTATTTAAATCTTGTCTTTTAATTCTTGCATGTTTCTTTAAATTTATGTTCATTTCAATTAGTTTATTTGATATTCCTTTCTTGCTTAGTTTAATTTCCTTTCAGTATAATGTGTCATTTTGTTAATGTAGTTAGCGTAATGAGTAGTGAGTAGTTTCATCCCCATTTGGGGGTGGAGAAATATGTGATATGACCATGTAGTGTATTAGGTGTGTGTTATCTTAATCCCTTGAGCCTTATATGGTTTCCATAACCATCTAATGGGATTTCACTCTTATCTTCGATATGCTAATGCTCTTGAATGAAGCTTAGCTTCTACTTCGATTAGTGGACCTATTTTATGGGGAATGATAAGGTGAGGATATGGATGGAATTAATATTGGCAACATGATTCGTAGTGTATGTACTCTTGTTGCCTTTACCTTGGTTAATGCCTTGTATGTTTTAATGATATTGGGTTTTCTTTTTTCATATGGGGGCATAGTAGGGTCTAGTCTTTATATATGAGTTCATTTAGCTTCATTCCAATTATTGTCTTGTATGTTTTAATGATCTGATCTTATCTTATTTTATGTGGAGGCAAAGTTGGATTTAGTTTTATGATTTCATGCACTACATATTGTGAGGAGCATAATTGAACACACACACATCTTTATATTCACATTATTTCTCTACCCCTTATGGGGTTTAGTTTTATTGCTTATCTTCCATTTCCTTTTTGCGTTGTAGTGTAGTTTAATGTAACCAACATTTCTCTACTTTCTTTTCCACTCGCCTTCGCACAAACCAAAAGTCGACAAACCTCCCTGTGGATCGACCCGTATTTGTCACCGCTTCAACGAGGCCGTGCACTTGCGGTTTAATATAAAACGAATCAATCAGTGGGCTGGGGAGACGATGATATTGTACAAATGAGATTTGTGCAATCGCGTTGCCCAATCGAGTCAGTAAGGGCAGATGTGATTTATACAAATTATTTGAATTGCATAGCTTTTGGCAAGTGTTAAAGGAGAATTATTTGCATTGGATTATTTCCTTTCATGTTGATTGCCTTGTGTGTTTGGCGACAAAACCACCCAACCCTAGCCATCCTTCTCAGTTCCCCACCTCCTCCCACATGAAATCCAACCTTCTCCACCCTCTCCAACATCCTGACCAGCAGCAATTCCCAACAACCAAGGGTGCAGCATACAAGCAGTCTAGGCATGTAGAAGGCTGCAATAGCTTCTCTCCAGTGACTTCAGGTGGTAGCAACCTCGCTCTCAAGTATTCTCTGGCCCAAGGATGAGATGAGAGGTGCAGGTGATGGCCAGAGGGCGGCCCATCGCCTATGTGGCTGGTGGTGCAAGCATTGCACCATCACGTCAGCAGCCAATAGGCGCATGAAGTCTCATGCGTTGCTGTGGTTGCTGTTGGGGAGCACCCAACCAACTCCGGAGCTTCAGAGAGCTCTGATAAGGTCAGTCCTGGTCCTGACCAAGACAACCCAAGGGACGAGGTGGGGTAGCCCTTACCTTGGGTCCATGCACGGCTGGTGGGTGCATGGTGCGATAGGGTTCCCTTAGCGCACTCGGTGTTGCTCCCGGACAGCCAGCTCTGGTGTGGCTGATCTCCGGTGGTTGCAGACCTCTGATTATGTGAGGTAGGGATGAGGGCACCACTGTGGTCGAGGAGGATCTGACAAACACGTGGGGTGCATGTTTGTGTCAATTGGGAAACCAGATAACATCACGCAAGTGTCTTTTGCAGGTGGGTTGGCTAATCCAACTTGCCTCGCCATGTGTTCATTTTCCTTGCCTCAAGCTGCCTGGAAGTCAGGGGTCGAGAGGTCTGGGCTCATATCTAAGAGACGTACATGCATGCTAGTGTTTCAATTATGGTTGTATCTCTAGTTATTGTATGCTTGTCGACTTCTCAATGTATTGACTGTGTATGCGTCTTGTGCTGCTTTTGGATGTATGATTTCATGATTGTTTCAGAGCTGGAGAAACATAACTATGAGTATACTTATTCACTTCTGAATATTGAGTTTTATGAAATTGATTTTCGCTGCGGTGAATTTCTAGGTCGTGATATGCAACATTTTAATCGTTTACTGTATGATTCGTTACTGTTGTTGCATGCTTAATTTCTGTTGTTAATAAGCTATATCACTACTATAGAAAAGGAAATATACGTCAGATGTACGGGGCTATATACGTCGGATATAAGCACTCCCAGATCCGACGACTATGTGTCCGTCGTCTATACATAGACGTCGGACGAGATATATCCGACGTCTATACCTAAAGAATAGACGTTTGTCATCCTTTAGAACCGGCGTCTATTCTTTAAGCATAGACGTCAGCCGTTATTTAAGACCGACGTCTATTCTTTAAGTATAGACGTCGGTGAAATAACAGACGACGTATATTCTATAGGTATAGACGTCGGTGAACAAACAGCCGACGTCTATACCTTTCTTCAGAGGAATAAACGTCGGCTAATACAAACAGCCGACGTCTATTCCTAAACCTGGACAAAAAAAATAGCATCATGCAAACTTGTTTTTAGTCATCGTATTCGTGTACATACAACTGCACCAAATTCATTCACCAATAAATTTGTTCACAAATACTCACAATTTCATCCACATGTACATACAAGCACAAACACACAAGCATACATGCACAAACACAAACATACAACCATACATGCACAAACATACAAGCATACAAAATTGACATTCAACACACTGGCAATTAATTCATTCTAAAATTAAGGCGATTATATTAAGGCATAAATTGTAGGTTTGTAATACAAGTGCACTTGTTAACTAAATTACAAAAAATGCTAGTGACAGGAGAACCTCTTAGTTCGTCAACATGTTTCTGATAAAATAGCGAGCCCATCGGTCGCGAGTTTCATCGAGCTCCTGTTGCGAGAAGGGATCACTACTTTTTGGGAAGACCTATCAAAAAAATACAAGTGTGAATGTTAAAAACTAAATATTGAAACTACAACTATACAATTGAATAATGATCTACATTACCTCGGATAGGCATACGTCTTGAGTTGCCAATTCGAGGATTTCCTCCATGTATCTCCTCACGTAGTAACCACATTCCGTATTTCCAACCTACTTCCGGTACTACAAACATAGAAATTCGCTAAATATATGTTCCTAACTTAATTAACAAAAATGGGATAGAACATACTCTCATTCCATGTCATGTTATTCCTGCTTTTGTGGTTGTCATCCTACCACCTAAAGCTCTGTAAACCTTAATTGCCCTGAGTAGCACAAGTTAAAATATCATTCAATAATACTAATAAAAATCCACGAATTACTTTTTGACGACTAAACGAACTTACAAATTTAGAAGTTTCTTTATTGAGTCCCTTGGTTTATTCGACCCCAACGGATCAACCCAATATGCTGAATTAGTCGTGGGGCATACAACAACAAGCATCCAATGAGCCCTGTTATATATATAATTAGAAGCTTATTACAAAATAAAATTTCACTTTGAATTACAATGTTTACCTCTCATGATAAGGGAGCAGATAATATCTTTTGTCTTCTTCTTTAAAGAATGTCCCAAGCTGACCCGATTTATCGTCATTCCCGTATATATATGTAGATGGACTGATAAATCCAAATATTTGATCCTCGGGAAAGATTGACCTTCTGGGGTCGTAAAGATGTCTACAAGTATAAAAATTATACTTTATTACAGTTTTGATAAAATTATTCAATACTTTTCATTGTATACAAAAAAAACACTTCACTTGCACATCGATAATCATGATACACAAGGAATCCATCGCCATGAACTGCATCATATCCTCTTTGGTGACGTACAAAGCGGGAGGCAACCCTTTATCCCCCTCCAACTCCCAGGTACCTAAGGATTGTGCTTCCCTACCTACCATACATTGATACAACATTTTGCACATACTTGGAAGCGAATTAATGTTGATCGTAGATTGGTTGTTTGACACTTTGCTCCGGGGGCTTGATACGTTACAGATATATATGCAACCGTTAAAATACAATTGTTAATAAATTTGAAGTTTAAAGTCTTTCAAAGTTAAACTATATGTCATGTTTGTCGTTTAGCTCTACTAAATAACTAGCCCACCGCACGAACCCACCGATAGCATCACCGAGAGTAACAATCTCTTCTTCCGGAAGTGGCACAAAAGCACCAACATCTAAGCAACTCTCAACTGCAACCTTCAATTCTCCCTCTCCTACCTATGTGATGTGGTATCTGGAGATGTTAGAAACTTTCCCGTGTCCCACCAATCTTCGATCAGGGTCTTCGACACATAAAGCACATCTAGATCCATCCACGAGCTTTCTAAATGAGGGACCGCCGACGAGCGCCAATTCTCGAGAATGAGACACGAAATCATATTATTGATCGGGGTGGAATACTGGCGGAACTGGAGGAGTAGTCTCCGAGGAAGAACCGGTCTTACGACGGGTAGGAGTAGTAGGCAAATCACGATCCAATCTCTCCAAAACAAGTTGCAACGTATTCTTCAAATCTGCGATCTCTTGCTGGCATTTGGTATGACCAGTCGAAGAAGTAGACCGTTGAGTCTTTCCATAATATTGTCAAAGTCCAACTCTACTCCCTATCCCCCCTGCACACGACCGGGGTGTTTGTCGTTTCCCAAGACCTCGCGTAGAATATCATTCCGACCATCAGAAGCAAATTCTCCTTGAGATTCTCTCAACTTCAGAGAGTCCTAAGTTTAAAACAATATTTACTAACAATTGAAAAATATAAAATTAATGATTCTGAATTAATAACATATATATAAGTAATGCAACTTACTATCTTCGAGCCGATCGGTTGCGACTCGTTTGTGATGTACTCCCCTCTGGAGTTTACATTCAAATTTACTTAATAATGCATCCCAAACAACTCTCCATCGTTACTTAAATCATCCAACCAACCCAACTCAAGACCTAAGATAGCAAACCAAACCAATCCAACTCATATATACTCATTTAAATCATCCAACCAACCGAACTCAACTCAATCCAAAACAAACCAATCCAATGAACGAGTGAAATCAAATGATATCTGATTAATAAAGGCCACATCCATCATCATAACATATAGCAATAACATATAAAAAAATTTAATTAAACATTCACACAATCACACTCAATTCTCGTCAACCAACTAAACAATCCAAAATGTACACTCACACAATCCAAAACATTCACACAATCACACTCAAATCTCGACGAATCCAAAATTCACAATCTCCACAACCAACTAAACAATCCAAATCCAAACACCACAATCTAAACATATCAAATAGGAGAACCTAATCAAACAAGATACAAGACAAGACTAGTACATTTTCTTTTGCCTAAACTTGAAGTTAATTTTTCTACATGTGGTGAAACACGAACCAGAGGAGAAGGGGAAAGCTGCAGCCGACGTCGCAGAGGAGGTGTGGTGCCAGTGGTCGTGCCAACAACTACACCCACAACTACCCCAAATCAAAAAACTAAATAAAAGCACTCAATCCACAACTACACAAACAGTATGAGCACGAACCAGAGAAGGAGGAGATCGTGGCTGCGGTGATGGCGGTCACGGAGGAGGGTGCGGTGACGGTGGTCGTGGCGGGCTACGGAGACGGTGCAGAGGGACGGAGAAGGGGAGGACGGCACAAGGGATGTCGCTGCGGTGCCGGAGATGGGGCAAATCGGTCGGAGATCGGTCGCGGAGGAGAGTTTGGTCGCGGGACGGCTAGGGTTTGGGTGGGTTTTCGTTTGAGATGAATGGCAGAAACGCGTTTGTTCGATTTCTTTAAGACATATAGACGTCGGATGTTAGAGATATCCGACGTCTATACGTCGACGTCTATATGCATGGAGTATAGACGTCGTCTGTTCATAATATCCGACGTCTATAGGTCGACGTGTATACCCTATAGACGTCAAATTTGTACGGTATTCCAACAACCGACGTCTATACCCTATAGACGTCGGTTATAGTGGGTATTGTAATAGATGATGTCTATATGACCATATAGACGCCATCCATAATAACAACCGACGTCTATTCTGTCATCTCCCTACTAGACGTCGGCCTTTATAATGGCCGACGTCTATTTGGCGATGAGTAAACCCTATTCTGCACTAGTGTATTTACATGAACTTGACTCAATTAAATTTATGTTAGTTGCTGCTGTAAATGTATGATATCATGTACGTTCATAGTAGGGTTAAGCCTTGGTCTTGTAACCTTTATTCATGACCCGTAGATAACTAGGTGATTGTCATGCTTGTCGTGTTGGTTTTCGTTATGGATTGTTTGATCATATTAGAACTTGGGGGTTCCTGATTTGATCGTGTTATTTCTGATATGGTTTGGAGCTTTGATGAGTGTATTTGTACACTCATCATGTTGGGCTTTTACTCGACTATTTGGCTATAGAGATGTATATATCTAAAGATAGCTTATATTTGCATTTAATTAATGAATGAACCTTGGGCACGATTTGTTTTGGGGGCGAGGGGCCACAGGTAGGACCTCTATGTAGAGAGGCCTACTCTAAAAGTCCTCTATGTAGAGAGGCTGGGCATAAGATAAGACGTGTACAGGTGCGCTGTCATTTGCTACCGAACAAGCATTCCCAATGTCGCGATGGCAACATGTAGGTCACTTGCCGCAAGTGGGGATATCAATCTGGAAGACCACTTTGTGCCAAGCAGTGGGTCACTTTCAAGTGACTTGCTTGTTGATTAGACCAGTATGGCTGGTGGTCGGTTCCTAGGTAGAGGAACCACTTCGGGTGGAACCCCGAGTGACGCAACTATGTAGAGTTGTTGCCTGGCGTAGCTATGTAGAGTTGTGGCATCTTTGTTGCATGTGTGGTAGTTAGGCCTCATGTATGACTTCTCATCTTGTTTTTGACCCGGGGCATATGGGGTTTTCTTTATTGAAAACTCACGCATATTTGTTGATGTTTTTGCCTCACGGACTTAAGTTTCCTTCAGGGGTGGAATGGACGAGTTTCAGAAGATTCTGTACATGAGGGACACAACAACCAGAGTCTTCTAGTTATTATTTTTACTTCCACATTTTTTTGACGTATTTGCCTCTTGAACTCAATGTAATGTACTTAATTTATTTCCATATGTGGATAATTTCACTTTTTAGTTATGTGTTTTGTTTAGTATATCCATGTATGTTTTTATCCTGTATTGTCGAGTTGGTTAGTCATTTATTGTAACTCCTTTGGTCGTCGCAGATGTCTATGATCGTGACACTTCTAATGGATTTCCCAGTGTGCGTATCGCGAGATCGGGGGCGTCACAGAAAATCCCATTAGATGGTTGTGGAACTCATGTGTTGTTCAAAGGTTAGGATTAACACACACTTAATACATCAGATAATCACATCATGTTCTTCTCCACCCCCCAAATGGGGATGGACTACTCCCTACTCATCTCTAAACTAAAGAAAACATAAAAAAAACCCAAAATCATAATGGAAAATTAAGAAAACTAGATTAGGGAAACAACAAACATGAATGAAATTGCATTAAAATAGAAAACATCAATATAAACAACAAGAACTAAACTTTATTAAAATGAAAGATTACAAGGTTTCTCCTCTTCTCTTCCACTACACTACTAATTAAGAAACTAAAACCTACTGTAATAAACCAAAAATAAAACCGATTCTACTAAACAAGAAAGGAAACTAACCTAAGGAGGAGAGAGAGAAAGTAGAAGAAAGGAGGCATTACAAGTCTATTTATAGAAGAAATAAGGGTTTGGATAGATCTGGAAGCAATTTGATGGTTGTAATAACTTTCTTTATAGTTTGGTACACCCATATAATCAAGACAAAGCCACGAGAGAAATTTGGGACCAATTGCGCCAATTGGATCCTCCATTGGTGGATCAATTGGGTCCGATCTGCCCCAATTTCTTCAGTCACTTAAGTGTCCTACACGTGGTGTGCACTCCTAGTCCGCTGGTTCGACCCCATTTGTCTTTAATTGACCAAATACTCCTTAGGATCCATGGTTTTGAAGGATTTTTGCGCCCAAAATCTTTTTCGTGCGTCCAGGTCCCTCTGGATTTCATCTGGGTCAGTCCTGATTTGTAGATGAGTCATTATGCATGACAAGCAGGCTCTTGGCTTCATTTGAGTCATTTCTTCTTGCATTTCAGTATTTTCTCTTCATTTGTCTTCTTTATTACCTAACACATGAAACACCACAAACAAACACTCGAGTTGCACAAAATTGGGATAAAATAAAGAATATATAACATGAATGCTATGTATGATATGCTACTAATCAAACACTGAATGCATGACATAAGAAATTTAGTGATTGGTTCAGGAAGACAATTCAAAATTAAAACAGTCAGAGTGTTTAATCAACGTACTTGCTCGAGGTCCAAACACCATGGCAAGGAAATATTCAAGATATATCATCAATGGGTTTTGATTTCGCACAGAGACATGCCTATTTGAACGAAAAACTCAGAGTGATTGTGAACGTAACAAAAGAAAGTACTCAATAGCACGTGACAACAATCCTATCCGTCCACCAGTCGACTACTTTAGTGTATTGCAAGAAAGAATTTAACTTCAATACTATGGTGATGTGAAATATGTTTTGTTCAAGTTCAAGTGGTACGACATTATTGACCGGGACAATACAACTAGAAGCGACAAATACAGGTACATGTTGATGAACATGAATAAATTTCTGAAGCTGGAAGAACCATTTGTACTTGCATCCTAAATTGAGCAAGTATTTTATGTTGTAGAGCCTAAAGAAAGACAGGTGACGACCAATAGTTGGTCGTTGTGCGTTGCCGAGGAATTTATGTAGGATGGAGGACGAAACATCCGAAGTCTCTGAGTATGGGCGAGGAGATATTGTACAAGATAGAGTCAAATTGGATGATATTAATTTGGTAGATTTTGTTAGACGTGATTTAGAACTAGAGGTGGAATAATACACAATGAGGGGATTGCACCATTTTACATCTACTACAACGAATGTAATGACAAACCCAATATATGCATGATTAGATTGGTACTTTATAAATTTAATTATGCAATTGGGGATAAATTAAATTACTTCAGAATTCAGGTATCAGGAGATGCCAGTCTTCACAACCATACCCTAAGGGAGACAGTGATAGGTGGAGACGTCGATGACGTTAGGCGGAGGGCACCCCACTTATAACCGATGGTGTAGTCGATATTGGGGATGTTCCTAGCACTTTGGCATGTGGTTCAGCGAGTACGAGTAGGGATCATGGATTCACACAACTTTTGGAGGATTGGAGCTCTACAATTTAGAATGAGATCGAGTTCACACCGAAAGGTGTACCGAAAGGAAAGAATGCCGAACGCTTCCAGAATTTCATCAGGATGCTAGCCAAGAGGACACAAGTACTACTTCCTCATTATTCGGAATGGATATTGGTGCCAAAGATGGACAAGGATGTGACATGGCAGCAATTAACGGCAATATTACATACGTACTTAAGCTATACTAATATTGATTTGAATTGAAAACTAATTTTGTTTGTAACAGTCACACAAGACAGTTTCAGAGGGGTTCAAAGAGAAAATTATGAGGTCTCTGAACACCAAATGGAAGGAAAATAAGTACTAGTTATACTTGGATGTGGTGGATTGGAGACTAGATAGACAACTATTTCCAAGGATGATTGATCTATTCTACTAGACTACTGGTCTAGTAAAGCATTTAAAGTAAATTTATAAAATATTTAGTTAATTTATAATCAATGTCAAAAAAACTAGGGTGGATTTAGTCAGCAGAAGAGCATGACAAACAAGAAAAATAGGGTGAATTTAGTCATACCACATCAGTGTGGTACGAAATGGGTGCTGCAACAGAAGGAGAAAATGGTGAGATATTATTTAATTTTTTATAAATTCAAAACTTTTTTAATATAAATTGAAACAATTCTTATTATCAATGGTATTTTGGATGCTCCTGAGCCTACTCATATGAATGTACATCCGGCTTCATAACAAGAAAATCCCAGAAGTTGCTCCGTTAGTGTAAGTTTAAGATTATTATTAGTTTTCAATTTATGATATTTATTAGTTTGTTTCATGCATTCATTTGTAAACTTATGATATTTTCTTCTTTCAGGAGAAATTAGTTGCTTTACGAGAATCGGATGAGACGAGCTCTCAGGGCTCTATCACTTCAGCAAAGGCACCCTTGTTATGTGGTTCAAGTGTTGAAAATATGTGACTAGGGTCATGATTGATCATTTAATAACCACAAGTGCACGGTGTCGATGAAGACCTGGCAAATACGGGTCAAACCTCAAGGAGTTGTGAGTATTGTTGTGACTACCAATAGTCGAGTGGGAAGAGAAATAGATGGATATATTTTGACTAAACTAACTAAACTAAACTAAAGCCCTTGGAGTGGAGGTGCAATAGGGAGATGTGTGTGCATGAGGGTGTCCAACAATTAAGCATATGTGTAAGAGTGTGTGTTTACAAGTAGGAGCTACTTTGGAACCTAAGTGTGAAACACATACAATTACATGGTATAAAAGACTAGGATAGGTTAGTATGAAGTTAAGATCAATTTTATGGATTAATCTCAAGTATGCAATAAGAACCTAGTGTGGCCATTCGAGCATCAGTCAATCCTAAGCATAACCACAGTTCAATCAAGCAACATAAACCAAATCAAGCAACCATTCATTTCAAGTCAATTCCATCATCAAGTAAAACCCATCACAATCAACCACTGCTTGAAAATATGGTTTTCACATCGGTTTTTTGGCCCATATCACGTCGGTTGTACTGTTCCAACATACCAACGTCATAAAAGGGAGACATAAAAGGAGGACAATACCACGTCGGTTCATGGAGAACCGACGTGATACACCAAGTGTATCACGTCGGAGAACACATTATCACGTAAATACGTGGTATATCACGCCGGTTCTTGGAGAACCAACGTGATATACCAAGTATGCCATGTCACTTCGTCTAAAACTAACGTGATATATGTCTGTTTAGAAGAAAAATATATTTATTTGTTATAAATCTACGGATATGTCCCTGCACTAAACACATTCACCATCGCATCACATTTACACAATCACAATCGCATCACATTCACAATCACATACTCAATGTAATATAAGTGTCGACACTCAAGTCATTAAATCACAATAACAATTCATTTTAACATTCAAACTAATATTCAATGTCTTTGATTTCCATTCGAGCAAACTAACAAGTTAACATTCAATGTATAGAGAAAACTAACAAGTTAACATTATCGAGCCAACCAACAAACATTCATTGTATCGAGCAAACTAACAAGTTAACATTCAATATATCGAGGAAACTAACAAGTTAACAAATATCGAGTAAACTAACATTAATTAATGTCATCAACTAAGAAGCATACGTGTAATGAAAAAGGAAGCCCATCTCTCACGTGTGTAGTCAAGCTCTTCTTGTGAAAATGGTTCAAGAGTTGGTCCAAGATCTACAAATTAAACAAAGAATTCCATAAACATACAACTTTGTCAAAATAAGATATATTACTTCAATGTAGTGTAGAAACTATATATTACCTCGGGTAAATCTCCCCCCTCCAAACCAAAATCCACAATTTGTTCCATATACCTCATGACATAGTACCCGCACTCCGTATTTCTGATTTGTTTAAGGTACTAAAATGTTAGTAAACCACAAAACTAATTGAAAATATAGTGCTTATTGTTTCATAAATAATTTAACTACCCTACCTTCATAGGATAAAACAATGTTTTCTTTCTCTGGATTATATTTTGTCCCAATTTTTTATATATATCAATAGCTCTACAGAAATGGATAAATATCAAAATTTGTTATAAAATCTAACTACAACGTCTTTTCATGTTTTAAAATAGTAATTTAATAGAACATACAATTGCACCAAGTCCTTCAAATCTTTCCTCAGATTGTCTGAAGCTGAAGGATTAAACCAATATCCAGTATTTGTATCAGGACGAATAACATCTAACACTAGTATTTGTATCACTAGACAACAATTTTTCAAAGTAATACTTTTTTATACTTAAGAAAAAATAACACTAAACACTTTGGAAACTGTGAATGAGTAACAAGGTGGTTGTTTGTACAATCAAATATATTTCCAACATAAATTGAAAATCTAAATCATGTAATTCGAGATCAGTTTTGACCAGAGAAGATAAAACTATTACATGTGGTTAAAGGGTATCTTAAAGAATGTATTACCAAATGCATCACCTTCAAAGGGTTACCTTGCACTTTGAGGCTGGAGGAGTCAAGGTCGGAGGATCACGAGTTGTTCGGAGGAGCTCGACGAGTTTTTGGTGACCGGAGGAGTTCGGTTGCATCGAAGGTGGTCGGCATATGGAGGCAGCTTGGGTTATGTGGATCGGAGATGGTGCGGTGTAGGGGGTGGTGCGTCTTGGGTCGAGGTCGAGTCAGAGTGGGTGCGGCTTAGGTTGAGGTTGAGGCGGCATGGGTCGGGTCGGAGTGGGATGTGTTTGGGTTGTGTTTGCCTTTGGGTGGAGGAAACACAAACTAGGGCGGAGGAAACAAAGGAGATAATGTGGTAAAATAAAGATGAGTTTTGTTTGTGTTCAGGTGGAGAAACGAGGAGATAAAACACCAAACACGTCAGTTTTGGTGAAAACCGACGTGGCAAATACCATCTATAATGTCGGTTTCTTGTACACCGACGTGTTTCATAGGTTCAAAAAAAATTTTAAAAAAATAAAATAAAATGCAACCTATCATGTCAGTCGTTGTTTAATTGACGTGACACCTATACTAGAACACGTCGGTTGTCACAAAACCATCGTGATATGGATCCATATCACATCGGTTAAACAACAACCGATGTGACAAGGTTGTTTTCTCGTCGGGTACAAAATACCCGATGTGTAATAGGGATGTTATTTTGTTTTTTTTCCAGCAGTGAACATGTCAAAAGTAGACCTAGCATGAAACAAGTACCTAGTGTGTCCATTATCTCATCTATAACAGGATTAACATGCTACAAGTTTTAGATCTAACATTAAGCACATGGAAATGACACAACCTGATGAACCCATCATACACTTCACCATCAACTACATTGCCTCCACCCCAAATGGGGTGTATCTACTCACTAATCATAATAACAAGCATGGAAATCAAGAGATTAAGACTAAACATGACATAAAACTCTAATGTAGAAAACTAACCAACAAATCAAAAACTAATTGCATAGAAAGAAAGTTAATGACAAGAGGAATATTAATCCAAGCTTATATTAAAGAAAATATGAGATTACAATCTTCATCCACCTTCCTCTACTTGCAGCCAAATTGGGTAAAAACTCTAATGGTTGAAGTGGAGAGGTGGGGGAAAGGAAGAAGAAATCATGCTATTTATAGAAGAAAGTGTGGTGTTGATGATTTTGGAAGCAATCGAACGACTGAAATATATTTCTCTAAGTTCTGGTGAACCCAAATAAATCCACCAGTGGTGGATGTTTTGGCTCCGATCCATCTCGATTTCGCCCAAAATCTTAAGTTATGTATTTTGGACGTGGGGTGCACTCCTGGTCCACTGGTTTGAGCCCTTTTATTTTTAATTGCCCCAATACTCCTCAAGATCATGGTTTTGAAGGATTTTTGCACCCGAAATGTTATTCGTGCGTTCAGGTCCTTTTGGATTTCATATGTGTCCTTGAGGATTTGTAGATGGGTCCTCGTGCATGACTAATAGGTCCACTTTGCTTTGAGTCCTTTTTTCTTTCATTTCAGTCATTTTCTCTTCATTTCCCTTCTTTATTACCTAACACCTGAAACACCACAAACAAACACTCGACTAGCACAAAATTGGGATAAGATAAATGACATATAGCATGAATGCGATGTATGATATGCTAATAATCAGGTCACATCACCTAGAACCTGTTTAATCTCCACCTCTATGCATTCTAATCATTCAGCAGTTTCGTGTCGCTAGATGTTTCTTTATGCCTGGTGTTCAACATCATCCTAGTCTTTCTCACCAGACTCCTCTCGCTCATCTTCTGCCTATCATCTTGAAGTTTCGAAAGTCAATTAATAAAGGTAACCTTAGTATGTGGCTCAGATGTTGACAATATATGATTGAGGTCACATCACCTAGCACCCATTCAATCTCCTCCTCTATGCATTCTAATCATTCAACAGTTTCGTCTTGTTGGATGTCTCTATCTGCCTGGGATTGAACTTCATCCTAGTCTTTCTCACCCAACACCTCCTGCCCATCTTCTGGTTGTCATCTTGAGGATTCGAATGTCAATGAGCAAAGTCACCCTTGTTATGCGGGTCAGGAAGTGAAACTATGGGATTGGGGTCACATCACCTAGCACATCTTTACCGCGTCTATGCATTATAATCATTTAATGTTTTCATCTCTTTGGATGCTTCTATCTGCTTCAACTTCAACTTCATCCTAGTCTTTCTCACCCAACACCTCGCGCTCATCTTCTGGTTTTCATCCTAAGGATTCGAAACTCAGTGAGTAAAGGCACCCTTGGTATGTTGATCATGTGTAGGAAATATGTGATTGGGTCACATCACCGAACACCCATTTGATCACCTCCTCTACGCAATCTAATCATTCAACAGTTTCGTCTCTGGATGTTTCTATTTGCCTCGGATTCAACTTCATCCTAGTTTTTCTCACTTAACAATTCTCTCTCATCCTTTTGCTGTCATCTTGACGGTTCGAAACTTAGTGAGTAAAGACACCTTTGGTATGTGGCTCTGGTGTTTAAAATATGTGATTGGGGTCACATCGCCTTGCAACCGTTTAATCGCTTCCTCTATGCATTGTAATCATTCAACAATTTAATCTCCCTGGATGCTTTTTTCTGCCTAGGACTCAACCTCATCCTCGTCTTTCTCAACTGAAACCTCGCACTCATCTTCTAGTTGTCATCTTCAGGATTAGAAATTCAACGAGCAAAGTAACCCTTGGTATGTGCCTCAATTGTTAAAAAATGTGATTGGGGTTGTTGAATTTCGTGCCCTATACTTGGGTATATGTTTTTAATTTTTTCAAGAAAATAGGATCGGTTTTCGTATTTTTTCAAAATTTCATGTACAAGACTCCCTAATTGCATTTCAATATATATCGCATATTATATAATATCAAGATATATAAATTGGATCATACCTAAAGAATTCTCAAACCCTTTTAACCAATCGGAAGTCGAATTTCACGTCGGATCGCCTCAGTATTTTCTCCAAGTTTTCACGAAACTCTAAACAAGATTAGAACAGTTGAAGCTAGCCAATCAACTCTAATGCTAGGTTAGAATCTAGCTAATAATCAGAGAATTTTCAGATGGAAGAGATGGAGAAAATATAGAGAGAAATTTTGTATTAAAATTAAATAAAGGAAAGGAGGAGGGACCTATTTATAGGACATCATCCAACCCACATCACGTGCAACCCACTTGCACATGATCTATATTACTTTCTCCTCTTAACCAATCATATTTGGACACATCATCCTCCTATAAATTCCATTGACCAAAATAGATTAAATCCATGCATTGATCAGCAATAATCTCTTATTAATATTAGCAAAATCGTGGACAAACGGTCGATCGAAATACCTAATTGGTCGACCGATTAGGTATCTAGAAAACGCTCCTCCTAATTTCGGTCGAACGACAGCCCAGACGGTCGACCGTTTCTTAACCAATAAGCGTCCCTAATCATTTCGGTTGGACTATGTTTCATGGTGGTCGACCGTTCCCTTACCAAGACAGCTCCTGATAAATTCGGTCAAACCAAGAACCACACTTGTCGATCGTTCCCTTACGTGGAAAGTTCTTGATAATTTTGGTCGAAACACGCGTCCACCCGGGCGATGAACTCAAAAGTTTCTGTAAAATT
This sequence comes from Triglochin maritima, assembly GCA_963682175.1. Classification (NCBI taxonomy): domain Eukaryota; kingdom Viridiplantae; phylum Streptophyta; class Magnoliopsida; order Alismatales; family Juncaginaceae; genus Triglochin; species Triglochin maritima. The sequence continues at coordinate 24,382,031 of OY821789.1, forward strand.
TGGTCGACCGGTTCTCTAAAAAAGTTCGATCGTTGTTTTCTGTTTTTTCCTTTAAAAATTTTGGATCAATATCTGTTTAATGATCTGGGAGCAAACCAGAGGTCAAAGCATGCAAAATTGGGCTCCCAGATAACACAAATTTCAAGACTAACTACTAACAAAAATTTCAAGGAAATCAACGCTCACCAGGCCGCCAATTGGCGGTCTTCCACCGCTGATTGGCGGTCTGTTTAGGTCGTCGCTTCCTCAAACTTCTCCCGTAGCCTCCCCTTGACCTTGTGGTTCCCTGAAACTAAGAAAAACTAAAAACAAAAAATTAAAAACCCCTCGAATCGTCCAAACCAAGGTCTGGACAGAGCACCTCCCCGGCAACGGCGCCAAAAACTTGATTGTTCTCGTTTTATATTTCTACCGCAAGTGCACGGCCGCGTTGAAGCGGTGGCAAATACGGGTCGTCCACTGGGAGGTGTGTCGACACTTGGTTCGTGCGAAGGCAAGGGGTAAAGAAAGGAGAAAAGGATTGGTTACACTAAACTACACTAAGATGCAAATGGAAATGGAAAAGAAGCAATAAACTAAACCCCAAAGGGGGTAGAGAAATAATGTGAACATAAAGAAGTGTGTGTGTGTTCATTAAGCTCCTCACAACATGTAGTGCATGAAATCATAAAACTACATCCAACTTTGCCTCTACATGAATTAAGATAAGACTACATCATTAAAACATACAAGACAATAATTGGAATGAAGCTACATGAACTCAAGTATAAAGACTATACCCTACTATGCCTCCACATGAATTAAGATAAGACTACATCATTAAAACATACAAGACATTAGCTAAGGTAAAGGCAACAAGAGCTCATACACTACAACTTGTGTTTCCAATATTAACTTCATCCATATCCTAACCTTATCATTCCCCATAAAATAGGTCCACTAATCAAAGCATAAGCTAAGCTTCATTCAAGAGCATTAGCATATCAAAGATAAGAGTGGAGACCCATTAGATGGTTATGGAAATCATATAAAGCTCAAGGGATAAAAATAACACACACTTAATACACTACATAATTATATCACATATTTCTCCACCCCCCAAATGGGGATGGAACTACTCACTACTCATTACACTAACTATATTAACAAAAGCAAGCATAATACTGAAATGAAACTATACTAATCAAGCAAGAAACATTAAAGAAGCATAAAACAAAACAAGCATCAAAGCAAAAACATTAAAGGAATTAAACTAAGCAAGAATTAACAAACTAATGAAAACTTTTATTATGAACTCACTCAGATTACAAGCAGCCCTTCCGTCACTAGAGTTTTGCTTCAAGGCTTCACTCTTAGTAGGGAATGAGGCCACCAAGAGAGAGATAGATACAATGGGAGGTGAAGAGTTCTATTTATTAGCATGGAAAAAGCTAATCAGGGACAATCCCCCGATGTGGGACTAAACCAATACCAAAAATAGCCTAAACGAACACTTATACAAGTCCAGGAGAAGTTGGGGCGGATCTTGCATGATCCAGACCGCCAATTGGCGGTTCCAGACCGCCAATTGGCGGCCTATAAAGCCCAGATCCGTCTGGGTCTTCTGGTGGGCTTTCCTTGGTGTGTTTCTTGGTCTTGGATGCATCTAACTTGTTTAGTGGAGCTCCGACCCGAATCGAATTGACAAAATACTCCTCATAATGTTGTGGAGTTTCCTGTTTTGCTCTTAGGTCCTTCTCCCTTGCATCTTGGTCCCCAGGTCTCACAATTAGGTCCTTTTTTCCTGCTTTTGGGTCCTTTCATGGCTCTTCTCTTCAAACCTCTTTATTTCTGAAAACTAAACATAAAACTCGTCACGTAGCATTGCTTAGGTGTAAGATAATGGATATAAGGTACAAATATAAGCATGAAATGATGTCAATCAATATCCGACAAAATTTGAGCTTTGGAGTTTTAACAAATTCATCTATTATAATGTTGCGGATCACTTATACGATGTAATATATTACCATATATAATGTCAAACATTATACCCCATAATATATATACATCTCATAAAAAAATATTTGTTAATGTAAAGATGACGTTATTACGACATATTGATTTCATCATTTCGCCATATGTATTCCAATACATCACATAAAATGTAAAATCATATTTCTTCTTTTTCAGTTTTATGGTGTGCCCTATAGGAGGATCTAAGTTATGTTGGTAATAATATAAAACACTGTATATCATAAACTATAAGCAATATCTAGCTACACATTATAGTTACCCAAATACCAAAGATGTTTCATTGATTTGAACAAAACACGATTCATTTAGTGATATGTAATAATATCACTTGTGTCTATCCCTTGCGTCATGAATTAGGAATATTATACAAAGTAGGAATGTGTCATCTTCGTATTATATTTTCTTTTCTCGATCTTTTAAGCAAATTATAAATAAGTAACTATACACAAGTTACATTGTGCAGATTATAATTTTGCTTTATCAAGGGGCTCATTAATATCATCACTCAAATCAAGAGGGCCAATGATAATATTTTGACATATAAATTTTCCCACACAAGTTATATATGACCAATTAATATATTTATCACTATAAGCAATGATAGTTTTTAATAATAATCAAATTATATACTGTCAAGTGAAAAATTATAAGTCTCATATCTTAGGATTCAAAGACACAATGAAAACATGAATGACACAAACACAATTTCATAATGTTTCATTAATTAGGTCTATTCAATATATGAAAGAAAACATTCTCTATTTCATATACTCATGTTGTTAAAATATTTGTAGAGCTACAATACCTTTTAACCAACATGACAATCTTATCTTGGTAATTAATGTCCCATGTAAATCACCATGATTGTGAATTACTTTTGATTTATGTAAAACATTATCTTTCAGAGTTCTATGGTTAAGGACCAAGAGCATTTTCCTTAACATTTCTAAAAGACGAATACATTAATCAGGGAATAAAATGTTTATACATTCAATTCATAATAAAAGAATACTTTTAGAACACACATTCTTTCAATCTACCACTTGTTATCAAAGTATTCTGTCACATACATTTACAATGTATAATACTGTAATAACTAGGGTAACCCTCTTATCTTACTGATTGAACATTTTAAATACCGCAAGTGCACGGCCGCGTTAAAACGGTGGCAAATACGGGTCGATCCAAAGGGAGGTGTGTCGACTTTTGGTTTGTGCGAAGGTGAGTGGGAAAGAATGGAGAGAAAGGTTGGTTACACTAAACTACACTAAAATGCAAAAAGGAAATGGAAGAGAAGCAATAAAAAAACCCCATAACGGGTAGAGAAATAATGTGAGTATAAAGATGTGTGTGTGTGTGTGTCTGTTCAATTATGCTCATCACAACATGTAGTGCATGAAATCATAAAACTAAATCCAACTTTGCCTCCACATGAACTAAGATAAGATCATATCATTAAAACATACAACACAATAATTGGAATGAAGCTAAATGAACTCATGTATAAAGACTAGACCCTACTATGCCTCCACATGAAATAAGATAACCCAATATAATTGATTGACATAATTTCATGCTTATATTTGTATCTTATATCCATTATCTTACACCTAAGCGATGCTACGTGACAAGTTTTATGTTTAGTTTTCAACAATAAATAGGTTTGAAGAGATGAAGCATAAAAGGACCCAAAAGCTGGGAAAATGACTGAATTGTGAGATCTGGGGACTAAGATGCAAGGGAGAAGGACCTTAATGTAAGACAGAGGGACCTAAGACAAAAACAGAATACTCCAAACCATCATGGGGAGTATTTTAGCAATTCGATTCGGGTCGGAGCTCCAACAAACCAAGTAAATGCATCCAAGACCAGAAAATATACCAAGAAAAGCTCACAACAAATTCCAACTCGATCCAAAGTTTATGGACCACCAATTGGCAGTCTGGAACCGCTAATTGGCGGTCCAGATCACTCTGGATCCGCCCAAATTTCTCCAGCACATGTATTAGAGGATGTTTAGGCTAGTTTTGGTATCAGTTTAGTCCCACATCAGGAGATTGTCCCGGATTGCCTTTTTCTTTGGCTATAAATAGAAGTCTTCACCTTCCATTGGATATATCTCTCTCTTGGTGGCCTTGTTCCGTACTAAGAGTGAAACATTGAAGCAAAACTCTGGTGGAGGAAGGGCTGCTTGTAATTTGGAGTGAGTAATAATAGAAGTTTTGTAGTTAATTGTTGTTTGCTTTAGTTTTTACATTGCTTAGTTAATTTCAATTTACATGTCTTGCATGTTTCTTTAGTCTCATGTTCTTTTAGTCTCTTTAATGTTTCTTGCTTGCTTAGATTAATTGCATTTCAGTATTATGCATCATTTTGCTAATGTAGTTAGTGTAATGAGTAGTGAGTAGATCCATCCCCATTTGGGGGGGGGGGGCGGAGAAATATGTGATATAATCATGTAGTGTATTAAGTGTGTTATCTTAATCCCTTGAGCTTTATATGATTTCCATAACCATCTAATGGGTCTCCACTCTTATCTTTGGTATGCTAATGCTCTTGAATGAAGCTTAGCCTATGCTTTGATTAGTGGACCTATTTTATGGGGAATGATAAGGTTAGGATATGGATGGAATTAATATTGGAAACACAAGTTGTAGTGTATGTACTCTTGTTGCCTTTACCTTGGTTAATGTCTTGTATGTTTTAATGATATAGTCTTATCTTAATTCATGTGGAGGTATAGTAGGGTCTAGTCTTTATACATGAGTTCATTTTAGCTTCATTCCAATTATTGTCTTGTATGTTTTAATGATGTAGTCTTATCTTAATTCATGTGGAGGCAAAGTTGGATTTAGTTTTATGATTTCATGCACTACATATTGTGAGGAGCTTAATGAACACACACACACACTTCTTTATGTTCACATTATTTCTCTACCCCGTCTGGGGTTTAGTTTATTGCTTATCTTAGTGTAGTTTAGTGTAACCAACCTTTGTCTCCATTTTTTACCACTCGCCTTTGCACAAACCAAACGTCGACACACCTCCTAGTGGACGACCCGTATTCGCCACCGCTTCAACGCGGCCGTACACTTGCGGTTTAAATAAAACGAATCAATCAATCATTAAAACATACAAGACATTAACCAATGTAAAGGCAACAAGAGTACATACACAACAAATTTTTGTTTCCAAGATTAATTTCATCCATATCCTCACCTTATCATTCCCCATAAAATAAGTCCACTAATATAAGCATAAGCTAAGCTTCATTCAAGAGCATTAACATATCAAAGATAAAAGTGAAATCCAATTAGATGGTTATGGAAATGATATAAGGCTCAAGGGATTAAGATAACACACACCTAATACACCACATGATCATATCACATATTTCGCCACCCCCAAATGGAGATGGATCTACTCACTACTCATTACACTAACTACATTAACAAAATGAAACATTATACTGAAATGAAATTAACCTAAGAAAGCAATAAATACTAAAGAAGTTTAAAAGGAAAGGAAAGTAAAACTAAACAAGCATGCAAAAATTGAAAGACAAGATTAAAAGAAACTAGAACAATTATTTTATTAAAATGACCCACATTGAAGGTAGCATTCTTCTCCACCTTGAGTTTTGCTTCAAGGCTTACTCCAAGTAGAGAGAATGCAACCAAGCAATGGGTGATTACAATAGAAGGTGAAGAGTTCTATTTATAGCCATAGAAAAAGTAATCCGGGACAACCCCCCCCCCCCCCCCCCCGATATGTGACTAAACAAATACCAGAAATAGACTAAATACACACTAATACGTGACCCACCATAATCTTAGCAGATTCGGGCCAAAACAGACCGCCACTTAGCGGTCCTGGACTGCCAATTGGCGGTCTATATGGTTCGGATCCCGCTGGATTTTCTTCTTGGCTTTTCTGGATGTCTTTGGTGGTCTTTGATGCATCTACTTTGCTTGCTGGAGCTCCGACCCGAATAGAATTGCCAAAATACTACCCATGATGGTGTGAAGTATTCTTGTTTGCTCATTGGTCCTTCAATCTTACATTCAGGTCCTGCGATCTTGTATCTTAGTCATTGAGTCTCTCAACTCAGTCATTTTTCATGCTTTTAGGTCCTTTTATGACTCTTCTCTTCAAACCTATTTATTTCTGAAATTCAAACATAAAACTCATCACGTAGCATTGTTTAGGTGAATGATAATGGATATAAGATACAAATATAAGCATGAAATGATGTCAATCAAATACCCCCACACCTAACTTTTGCTAGTCCCGAGCAAAACAAAGAAAGAGAAAAGCATACGAAAAACAAGAAATCCTAACTCACTTTCGTAGGAATCACGGTTGCACTTAGCACATGCAACAAGCCATTAAACCTCCTTGTCTCCAAGGAGGAGAAGTGTTGTCTCCTGAGGGTTTTCAGCGGATATACCCACAAAATCCGAACAAGATGCATTATTCAATTTAGACACTCGACTCGTTGGACACATTTTGTCGATCATTGGACGTGGTAATCCTACGGGCCGACTCTATATAGGTAATTAGTCCACACACCTAGCCTAATGAACCATTCGTGCAAGTTAAATAAGGAATTAAGTGAAAGACATGGACAACCTCAACATCCTCAAGTGATTCCAAGTGTAAAGTCTATTAAGGTTCTTATTTGCATTACCATTATTTTTCTTTTTGTTTATTTTCTTATTATTGTTTTTTCCTCTTCTTTTTATTAGTTGGAGCTTCATTCTCCCAGGGTCAGGTTTCGTGCATCATTGCCCATGAGGACTTACACTATCGCGTACACCTTTCCCCAAATCTCCACAAAGGCAATCCCTACCACCCGTGTAACGAGAGTTCGGTCGACGCATCCCAAGTCAGATGACTCGAAAGCACAAGGCACAAAGTCCCCTCAGACCTACTTTCCCGAGTGATAGGAGTCGTGCGAGAAGAGCGAACACTTACTTACTTATTTCTTATCTACACATGAACCAAAACCCCTACACTTAATGTCTCACAACAAAATTTCAATGGTCCTTGACTACAACAAACTCCTTTCAATTAACAGACATGAATTATTGACTCACTAGGTGCAGGGAGGACTTCTTTAAATGTTTGAGCACTGAAACCCTATGATTACTCACCCCCGAGGGAAAACTGGGGTGCATCCTAACGACTACATTAATCATAAATCCACTGTACTAGATATCCTAATGCATAAAGTTCAAGACAATTTTGGGAGCTTTCTTTTTACTTTGCCTCTCAACGGTTTGGCACATGCCAAACACACGCAAAACCCACAAAACATTTTCTTTTGCAAACACATGAAGATTTTGAAAGAAATGTGAAAATTTTGAAGCACTAGGCAAGCAAAAGAAGACAAGTCACCCAAGGATCATGGCAAGCAGATATATAGATATTAAATGCAGCACACTAACATGACCCTAACAATGCACACAAAAGAAACTAAAATCAAAGGAAAAAGACTCAACTATGTATACACGTAAAACACCCCCCACACCTACTTCGTGTATTGTCCTCAATGAATGTGAGCAAGATACTACATGAATTTATGCATGAAAAAGGAAAGATCTCACCAACATGAAGCCCAACAGGAAGTTCATGGTTATGTTGATGGACAGAAAACCGAATTTCCTCAAAACCTGTGAGATGCTAAAGAAGGGATACAAATACGTGAAAGAAATGGGGCCCAAATACACAAGTGTTGGGGCCCACAACAATCAATGCTCACTCATGGAGTCTTTTTATTGTACCTTTTTTTAATATAACTATGTACAAACATAAGTTCCCATCTTCATTTGTCAAAAGACATCAAATGAGATCCTCAAAAGTGGGTCAATGCACTTGGAAAGGAACATGACACCACGTGGGGCTAGAATACTCATATTTGGGCCCCCTCACAAAGAGCACAAGATAAAAAGAGAGGTTCATGAATTAGCCGCAAAGGCGTCTCATTCAAAGGATCAAACTGAAAGAGCTTGAACCTCTCAAGAGTTTGGGAAATAAGGGGCAACGGAAGAAGAGTTTCTCCCGTTGCAGTACTGAAGTTATGATCGTCAATCCAAACTCTCCAACCAACAGGCTGGTGCGTCGGAACAAGGTGAAGAACCTCGTTAGGCATGTCCAACTCACCAGGCGAACAAAAAGTGGGTGTCCTACCCTAGGTATCCTCCAAGGAACTCCTAATACCCTCATTAGCAATGTAGTTGTTTGATGTTCCATCATTTCCAAGATGATCAGGAACAATAGTGAGAGGCAAACTCTCATCAGGTTGTTTGAAATTGAGGGTACTAGGGAGCTCTTACTCCACAAAAGGTGAGTCCTTAAGAGGCACAACATGAAGATCATGTGGCTCAAGGGTTATGGGACAAAAAGATAAGGCACAATCCTGTGCCGACTCATAATGAAATTGGTCCATGTTTTTCTCAATTGGAATCGAATCCTCCCACCAAGTGATCGTGAATTGAAACCCCAAGTCCCTCAGACTGACTAGGAGTTTGACTTTGAAAGATTGTGCTTTGAATTTGTGGATTCGGTGGTGGTTCTATATCAAAAGATGAATCCTCATGTTGACAAGAAAAGTTACTCTCCTCACGTTCACGTAATTGCTGTGTCATTTGACTCACTTGCAGTGTCATATTTTGTATGGATTGTTGAGTGGTTTCCATGAACGTAAGGAGAGTTTGTTTCAAGGAATCAGGTATGCGGTTAACTATTAGGTCCAAGTCAGAGCTTGGGAAATTTTAAGGTTGGGTGTTGATGGCTGAGAATGAGTCCAATGATTTGAAGTGGGGTGTTGGTAGAATTCTGGGTATTCGGGAGGAGGATACTGGAGTGACAATGAAGTATAAGAATTTGAATAAGAATTGTCACCCCACGAATCTATCCCTCTCTGGTTGTATGCGGATGCGTAATGGTCATATTGAGCATTTTGGGAAAATGTATGCTCATACTCAGGCTCTGGGGGAACATAAGGACATTCCCCGATAACATGACCACTCAACCCACAAAAGTCGCACGACACGGCTACTAGAGCTACCAGTGCACTCATGTCGTCTACCGTACGCATGAAAGAGGCCAAAGTTTGTTGTAATGTCTCACTTTGTTGACCAGCATATGATCCCACATAACTAGATTGTGGTCTAGCAGTCGGTGCCTCTCTCACGTTACCCCCAATATGAAGATTTCTCTGTCACACAATTAAGATTGTCCCAACCATACGGGGTGTTAGTCTGAGCCACCCGAGGTTGCATGGGTCCGGAATACCAGGAAGAATTGTCCAGGTCCCAACAATGATATGGATGGTCGCCCATGTAATCATCCATCTCAACAAAAAAACTCTCGAGTCGACCACTCTCACCACCACGAGGTTAAACTTGCAAAAAGTGCTCGACTCGACCCTGAAATGGTACCAGAGAGTGTAGAGGGGTGGAGAATAGAACGTAGAAGTAGGTGAGAAGAAGATGACTCAGAGGAGAAGGGAAGAATCCCTAAATCTAACGTGAGTAATGGGATCAGGTAGAAGCCTAACTAGCAAGCACAACTAATACAACTTAAGGCTATGAGTCCTTAGGCTAGACGATGCCTAACTTCGAGATCCCTAGTCTCGACACGCCTCACCTCCCTACAACGAAGACCACAATGCCCAGCAAGTGATACCAGATCCGGAGATGTAGTACCTCCTACTATCGACAAGGTAGGCGACACCGATCAGGCCATGACAGTCTCAACTAAATCACTCTCCTAGTGCGTCCGAAAACCCTATGGCCAATGTCTACTTGCTTTTAGATTAAGGCTTGATTAAGAGTGATTTTTGGGGCCAAAGAAAGGGTGATGAAATCCCCCACCTTATCTTTTATGGGTCAACCCCTCCTTAGTAGCGTTTTGATCCTAAATCTAGCAATCAACGCTCCAATCAAACGTTCAAATCACTCTTGTCCTGATGCAATTCCTACTAACTAATGCATGGTCATACAAGATGCATGAATGACTGTAGGAAATACGTACCTCACGCCAGCACTCAACAACTAAAAATAAAGCTAAAAGAAAAGACAACTACATGCCTAAGTCAAGTACATGATGCGTGACCTAAACAAGTAAGAATGTGTAATCTTTTTCTTTGGATTTTAAGGCCAAGTCGATTAATGGGGATTGGTTTAATAATATGGGAGCAAACTAGAAGTCAAAACATGCCAAATTGTGCTCCCAGACAACTACTTTGAAGCAAGCAACTACCAGAACAAAACTGAGAGCTAGCGAAGCTCACCAGGCCGCGAATTGGCAGTCCCAGACCGCTGATTGACGGTCCATGTTGAAGATGTTGTTCTCCAATTCGTCCAGTAGCCTCCCCTTGATCCGAAGGTTCCCTGAAACAAACAAAAAGTAAAAACAAAAAATTAAAACCACTCGAATCGTCCAAACCAAGGTCTGGACAGAGCACCTCCCCGGCAACGGTGCCAAAAACTTGACTGAACGTTTTAAATACCGCAAGTGCTCGGCCGCGTTGAAATGGTTGCAAATACGGGTCGATCCACAGGGAGGTGTGTTGACTCTTGGTTTATGCGAAGGTGAGTGGGAAAGAAAGGAGAGAACGGTTGGTTACACTAAACTACACTAAAATGCAAAAAGGAAATGGAAGAGAAGCAATAAAACTAAACCCCATAAGGGGTAGAGAAATAATGTGAGTATAAAGATGTATGTGTGTGTGTGTTGAATTATGCTCATCACAACATGTACTGCGTGAAATCATAAAACTAAATCCAACTTTGCCTCCACATGAAATAAGATAAGATCATATCATTAAAACATACAAGACAATAATTGGAATGAAGTTAAATGAACTCATGTATAAAGACTAGACCCTACTATGCCTCCACATGAAATAAGATAACTCCATATCATTAAAACATACAAGACATTAACCAAAGTAAAGGCAACAAGAGTACATACACTACAACTTGTGTTTCCAATATTAATTCTATCCATATATTAACCTTATCATTCCCCATAAAATAGGTCCACTAATAAAAGCATATGCTAAGCTTCATTCAAGAGCATTAGCATATCAAAGATAAGAGTGGAGACCCATTAGATGGTTATGGAAATCATATAAAGCTCAAGGGATTAAGATAACACACACTTAATACACTACATGATTATATCACATATTTCTCCACCCCCCAAATGGGGATGAATCTACGCACTACTCATTACACTAACTACATTAACAAAATGAAACATAATACTGAAATGCAATTACTCTAAGCAAGCAAGAAACATTACAAAGACAAAAAGAACATGAGACTAAAGAAACATGCAAGACATGTAAATTGAAATTAACTAAGCAATGTAAAAAGTAAAGCAAACAACAATTAACTACCAAACTTCTATTATTACTCACTCCAAATTACAAGCAGCCCTTCCTCCACCAGAATTTTGCTTCAAGGCTTCACTCTTAGTAGGGAACAAGTCCACCAAGAGAGAGATATATCCAATGGAAGGTGAAGAGTTCTATTTATAGCCAAAGAAAAAGGCAATCCGGGACAATCCCCCGATGTGGGACTAAACAGATACCAAAACTAGCCTAAACATCCTCTAATACATGTGCTGGAAAAATTTGGGCGGATCCAGAGTGATCTGGACCGCCAATTAGCGGTCCATAAACTTTGGATCGAGTTGGATTTTGTTGTGGGCTTTTCTTGGAATATTTTCTGGTATTGGATGCATTTACTTGGTTTGTTTGAGCTCCGACCCGAATCGAATTGGTAAAATACTCCCCATGATGGTGTGGAGTATTCTATTTTGCTCTTAGGTCCTTCTGTCTTACATTCAGGTCCTTCTCCCTTGCATCTTAGTCCCCAGATCTCACAATTCAGTCCTTTTTCCCAGCTTTTGGGTCCTTTTATGCTTCATCTCTTCAAACCTATTTATTCCTGAAAACTAAACATAAAACTCGTCACGTAGCATTGCTTAGGTGTAAGATAATGGATATAAGATATAAATATAAGCATGAAATGATGTCAATCAAATACCCCCACACCTAAGTTTTTGCTAGTCCCGAGCAAAACAAAGAAAGAGAAAAACAAACGAGAAACAAGAAATCCTAACTCACTTTCGTAGGAATTACGGTTGCACTTAGCACGTGCAACAAGCCGTTAAACCTCCTTGTTGCCAAGGAGGAGGAGTGTTGTCTCCTGTGGGGTTTCAGCGGATATACCCACAAAATCCAAACAAGATGCATTATTCAATCTAGACACTCGACTCGTTGGACAAATTTTGTCGATCAATGGAACATTAACAAAATTTTGTCGATCAATGAAACATTTTGTCGATCAATGGACCAATTTCTTCATCAATTCCATCCATATACCCACCTTTTCATTCCCCATAAAATAGGTCAACTAATCTAAGCATAAGCTAAGCTTCATTCAAGAGCATTAGCATATCAAAGAAAAGAGTGAAATCCCATTAGATTTTGGAAATCATATATGGCTCAAGGGATTAAGATAACACACACCTACTACATCACATAATCATATCACACATTTCTCCACCCCCAAATGAAAATGGAACTACTCACTAATCATTACACTACAACATACATTAAAATGAAGCATTCTACTGAAATGAAATTAACCTAAGCAAGCAATAAATATTAAAGAAGCTAAATGGACATAAAAGTAAAGAAACATGCAAGCATATGAAATGAAATTAAACTAATAAAGAAACAACATAACTAAAGGAAAACATCTATTATTACTCACTCAATTACATGTAGCCTCTCTCCACCAGGGGTTTTTGCTTCAAGGCTTTTACTCCTAGTAGATAGGATGACCACCAAGAGAGATATGGGGTACAAGAGAGGAGGGAGAGTTCTATTTATAGCCATAGAAAAAGGTAATCCGGGACAATCCCCCGGTATGGGACTAAACAAATACCAGAAATAGACTAAATTCACACTAATACGTGACCCTACAAAATCTTAGCGGATCCGGATCAAAACAGACCGCCAATCAGCGGTCTATATTGTTTGCATCCGGCTGTTGTTTTGTGTGGGCTTTTCTAGATGTCTTTGTTGGTCTTTGATGCATCTACTTTGCTTGCTAGAGCTCCGACCCGAATAGAATTGCCAAAATACGCCCCATGATGGTGTGGAGTATTCTGGTTTGCTCATTGGTCCTTCGATCTTACATTCAGGTCCTTCGATCTTGCATCTTAGTCCTCGAGTCTCTCAACTCAGTCTTTTTCCTTGCTATTCGGTCCATTTATAGTCTCTCCTTCTCAAACCTACTTATTCCTGAAAACTAAACATTAAACTCGTTACATAGCATTGTTTGGGTGAAAGATAATGGATATAAGACACAAAGATATGCATGAAATGATGTCAATCAAGATTCATAGCGTCTTGTCCTTTTGCCAAAAGGAGGCATGTGGTGGGCACTTCGGTGCCAAGAAAATTGCTGCCGAAGTGCTCCAATGCGGTTTTTTCCGACCCACATTGTTCCAAACGCTTTTGCAATTTCCAAAGCATGTGACAGGTGTCAACGTGTGGGCTGCATTGGAAGACGTGATATGATGCCACTCAATCCTATCGTAGTGGTCAACATCTTTGATGTTTGGGGAATTGACTTCATGGGCACTTCCCTGTTTTCCAGGGTCACACCTACATTCTGGTGGCGGTTGATTATGTGTCAAAGTGGGTTGAAGGAATCCCCACTCGTACTAACGATCGCAATGTTGTGATCAAATTTCTTAAAGAACGCATCTTTGCGAGGTTTCGGACACCTCATTGTATCATAAGTGATGGGGGGACACACTTTGTGAACCGAACCCTCGAGGCAGTGTTGAGGAAATATTCCATCACATACAAGTTGGACACACCATATAATCGTCAACCGAGTGGCCAGGTGGAAATTTCCAACCGTCAACTCAAGCAAATTCTTGAGAAAACGGTTAATGCTTCGAGGAAAGATCGGTCACTTAAGCTTAATGATGCATTGTGGGCCTTCTGCACTGCATTTAAAACCGAATAAATCAGTTAGAATAACCGCAAGTGCATGGCCACGTTAAAGCAATGGAAAGCATGGGTTGATCCACAAGAAGAGTGCGCGAGTCGGGTTCACAATACTCGAGTGGGAAAAGGAAGGGAGAGAGATGCGATCGGAATCAAACTAAATCACGTTGGAAATCAGAAAACAAACAATAAAACTAGACCCCTAGGGGGTAGAGAAAGAACATGGAATTGAAAATATGTAGTGTAGTGTGTGTTCAAATGTGCTCATCAAAACATGTCATACATGAAATCCATAAAACTCAAATTCGGCTTTGCCTCCACATGAAATAAGGTAAAACATTATCATTAAAACATACACGACAATAATTGAAATGAAGCATATATGTTCACATGTAGAATCACTCATATCCAATTATGTCTCCACATGAAATAATATTTATCACAATCATTAAAACATACAAGAAATTAATTTGGATAAAGCCAACATGAGCAATGCATGCACATGTCTTGTTCCCTTCTTCCACTCCATCCTTATTCTAACCTCATCATCCCCATAAAATATGTCCACTAATCTAAGCATGTGCTAAGCTTCATTCAAGAGCATTAGCACATCAAAGATAAGAGTGAAGTCTGATTAGATGGTTATGGAAATCATGTTAGGCTCAAAGGATTAAGATTAACACACACACACTAACCCATCACATAATCAAATCACCTTCTTCTCCACCACCCAGTGGGGATGGACTACTCTCTACTCATCTCTATCCTAAAGAAAACAAAAAAGAAATGGAGAAGACAAGATTAAAGAAACAACAACATCAAAGAAATTGCATCAAAGTAAAAGACATGTATTTAAAGAACAAAACTCACTATTGATTGAGATGAAATGATTACAAAGTATGCTTCTTCTCCTCCAACTACACTAAGCAGCAGCAAAATAAAACCTAAAACTAATGGAGAAGCAAGAAGAAGAGGGAGAAGGGGATTACAATAGTATATATGGACTAATACATGGTTAGGATTAATCTGGGAATAATCGGACGACTCTAAATCACATCTGATAGTCCAAGAATGCTCTAACCCGACAACCCGAACCACGACCGAAATTGCTGCCCAGTTGGAGCATTTTGATCCGCCATGGTGGATCAAATACATCCGATCCGGTTTAAATTTTGCGTCCCACTTTATTTCTTAATTTGTCACGTGGGGTGAAGTCCTTGTGTTCTGGCTCGAATCCCTTTCAGTTTAATTGGCGAAATACTGATTTGATTCAAGTGGTGTCACCATATTTTGCACTTCACAATCAGGTCCCTCAGGGTTTGCACTTGGGTCCTTCCTGATTTGTGATCCAGTCCTTGTGCATTAAAGATAGGTCCAGAACCTTCCAAATCAGTCCATACTTGTTACATTTAGGTCCTTTTTGCTCCCTTCCTCTTCTTTGTTACCTAATTCCTGAAACACTACAAACAACAACTCGAGTAGCACAATATTGGGGTAAAATGAAGGATATATAACATGAATATGATGCATGATGTGCTAGTAAACAAATACGCCCACACTTACCTTTTTCTAGTACTGAGCAAAACAAAGATAGAGAAAAATGAAGGAAAGGAAAACATACCAAAAATGGGGAAATCCTAACTCACTTTCGTACAAATTACGGGTGCACTTAGCACGTGCAACAAGCTATTAAACGTCCTTGTCGCCAAGGAGGAGGAGTGTTGTCTCCTGATGGTTTTAGCGGATATACCCACAAAATCCGAACATTGTTGCACTATTCAATCTCACCACATGACTTGTTGGACATATTTTTGTCGATCATTGGACACGGTAATACTACGGGCTGACTCTATATATGTATCCAGTCCACACACCTAGCCTAATAAATCATTCATGCAAGTTAATTAAGGACTTAAGTGATAGACAATGATAACCTTAACAATCTCAAGTGAAACAAAGTGTAAAGTCCATTAAGGTTCTTATTTTCATTACCATTTTTTTTCCTTTTGTTTTTTGTTTTTTTGTTTTTTTTCTTTTTACTAGTTGGTGTGTAATTCTCTCAGGGTCAGGTTTCGTGCATCATTGCCTATGAGGAGTTATACTATCACGTACACCTTTCCCCACATCTCCACATAGGACAATCCCTACCACCCGTGTAACGGGACTTTGGTCGGTGCATCCCAAGTCAGATGACTCGAAAGCCCCAGGCACAAAGTCCCCTCGGACCTAATTTCCTGAGTGATGGGAGCCGTATGAGAAGACAGAACACCTACTCACTTATTTCTTATCTACACATGAACCAAATCCCTACACTTACTGTTTCACAACAGGTGTTTTAAGGGTCCTTGACTACAACAAACTTTCTTATATTAATAGACAAATTATTCCACTCACTAGGTTCAGGGTAGACTTCTTTGTTTATTTGAGTACTGAAACCCTATGATTACTCTCCCCCCGAGGGAAAACATGGGTGTTTCCTAACGACGAGACAAGACCAAAATCCGGTGTACTAGATATCCTAATGCATGAAGTTCAAGACAATTTTGGGAGCTTTCTTTTTACTTTGCCTCTCAATGGTTTTGCACATGCCAAACACACGCAAAACCCACAAAACATTTTCTTTCGCAAATACATGAAGATTTTTAAAGAAATGTAAATTTTAAAGCGTTAGGCGAGCAAAATAAGACAAACCACCCAAGGATCATGGCAAGCAAATATATCGATCAGCTACTTAAGAAGGGAGACAAATACGTGAAAGAAATAGAGCACAAATACACAAAGGTTGGGGCCCACAACAATCAATGCTCACTCATGGAGTCTTTTGTCTTCTTTTCTTTTCTTTCTTTATTCTTGTTTCCTTTTCTTGTTATTTTAAATAACTATGTACAAAAATGGGCTCCCATTCTTATTTGTCAAGGGACATCAAATGGGAATCCGCCATCTCTCGAGCCAGAAATGCACTACATGGCTCGCAACATAAGAAACAGGAGGATTGTTAAGAGGTTTATGAACCAAGTATGACGGTTCATGGCTCTCAAAACCAGGGTCGGTGAAAGGAAATGGAAACAAAGATGTTTCCACTCCACAACAGAGTTAAGGGTCATCAATGTATACCATTCAACCGATTTTTTGGTGCACCGGGATCATTTCATCCAAAAAAGGTGACACCATGGGCAAATTACCCAGATCGCAAAGTCCAGATATAGAATCGCTTGACCACCTGACAGTCTTATAAGCATTGTGGTCGTGTGATGCCTCTTGAGAATAAGCAAGATAGGAAGCATGAATGAGAGGTGAAGCTCTGTCTAGTTATTTGAAATGTAGGGTATAGGTGGTTGATTCTTAACCCACATGGGGTCCTCAAAAGATACATAGTGAATAGCAGGTAGCCCAGAGGCCACGAAAAAGGTATCTTGTGGATCAATGATTGATACATTTTGATTAACCGCAAGTGCACGGCCGCGTTGAAGCGGTGGCAAATACGGGTCGATCCACAGGGAGGTGTGTCGACTTTAGTTTGTTCGAAGGCGAGTGGGAAAGAAAGGAGAGAAAGATTGATTACACTAAACTACACTAAGATGCAAAAGGAAATGGACAATAAGCAATAAAACTAAACCCCATAGGGGGTAGAGAAAAGAGTGTGAATACAAAGATAAGTGTATGTGTGTGTGTGTTCAATTAAGCTCGTCAAACCATGTAGTGCATGAAAACATAAAACTACATCCAACTTTGCCTCCACATGAAATAAGATAACACAATATCATTAAAACATACAAGACAATAATTGGAATCAAGCTAAATGAACTCATGTGTAAAGACTAAACCCCACTATGCCTCCACATGAAATAAGATATTACATTATCATTAAAACATACAAGGCATTAACCAAGGTAAAGGCAACAAGAGTACATGCAACTACAAGTCATGTTTCCAAAATTAATTCCATCCTTATCCTCACCTCATCATTCCCCATAAAATAGGTCCACTAGTCTAAGCATATGCTAAGCTTCATTCAAGAGCATTAGCATATCAAAGACAAGAGTGAAATCCCATTAGATGGTTATGAAAATCGTATAAGGCTCAAAGGATTAAGATAACACACACCTACTACATCACATAATCATATCACATATTTCTCCACCCCCAAATGGGGATGGAACTACTCACTAATCATTACACTACAACCTACATTAAAATGAAACATTCTACTAAAATGAAACTAAACTAAGCAAGCAAGAAATATTAAACAAACTAAAAGGACATAAAACTAAAGAAGCATACAAGAATTAGTAGACAAGATTAAAAGAAACTAAGAAAATTTATTTTATTAAAATGACTCACATTGAAGGTAGCACTGTTCTCCACCTTGAGTTTTGCTTCAAGGCTTACTCCAAGTAGAGAGAATGCCACCAAGCAACGGGTAGAATACAATGGAGGAGGAGTTCTATTTATAGCCATAGAAAAAGGTAATCCGGGATAATCCCCGGGTATGGGACTAAACGCAAACCATAAATGGACAAAATACATGCTAATACAACACCCGACCAAATCTTATCGGGTTTGGATCTAAATGGACTGCCAATTGGCGGTCTTGGACCGCTATTTGGCGGTCTATAAGTGTTGGATCTAGAAACTCGACTCGATGGACTCATTTTTTGGGTTTCCTTTTCTTATCGGGTTTCCTTTTTTTGGTGTTTGATGAACCTAATTTGGTTGTTGATGGTTGGGCCCAGATTTAATTGCCAAAATACTCCTCATGATGGTGTGGAGTTTCCTGATTTGCTCATTTGTCCTTTAGGCTTTCATCCTGGTCCTTCCCTCTTGCATTTCAGTCATCATGTCTTGCAACTCAGTCCTTTTCCTTGCTTCTAGGTCCTTTTATGCCTATTCTCCTCAATCTTGTTTATTCCTAAAACTCAAACATGAAACTTATTACGTAGCATTGTTTAGGCTCAACATAATGGATATAAGACACAAATATATGCAAGAAATGATGTCAATCAAATACCCTCACAGCTAACTTTTGCTAGTCTCGAGCAAAACAAAGAAAGAGAAAAATAAAAGAAAGGAAAAGGCATGCGAAAAACAGGGAAATCCTAACTCACTTTCGTAGGAATCACGATTGCACTTAGCGCGTGCAACAAGCCGTTAAACCTCCTTGTCGCCAAGGAGGAGGAGTGTTGTCTCCTGAGTTTTTTCAGCGGATATAACCACAAAATCCGAAAAAGATGCATTATTCAATTTAGAAACTCGACTCGATGGACTCATTTTTATCGATCATTGGACGCGGTAATCCTACAGGCCGACTCTATATAGGTAATCAGTCTACACACCTAGCCTAATGAACCATTCATGCAAGTTAAATAAGGACTTAACTGAAAGACATGGACAACCTCAACATCCTCAAGTGATACAAAGTGTAAAGTCTATTAAGGTTCTTATTTGCATTACCATTTTTTTTGTTTTCTTCTTTTTCTTCTTCTTTTCTTTTTATTAGTTTGAGCTTCATTCTCCCAGGGTCAGCTTCTGTGCATCATTGCCTATGAGGATTTACACTATCACATACACCTTTCCCCAAATCTCCTCATAGGGAAATCCGTACCACCCGTGTAACGACAGTTCGGTCGGCGCATCCCAAGTCAGATGACTTGAAAGCACCAGACACAAAGTCCCCTCAGACCTACTTTCCCGAGTGATAGGAGCCGTGCGAGAAGAGAGAACACCTACTCACTTATTTCTTATCTACACATGAACCAAAACCCCTACACTTAATGTCTCACAACAAGATTTAAAGGGTCCTTGACTACGACAAACTTCCTTCAATTAACAGACACGAATTATTGACTCACTAGGTTCAGGGTGGACTTCTTTAAATGGTTGAGCACTGAAACCCTATGATTACTCACCCTCGAGGGAAAACTGGGGTGCATCCTAACGACTAGATAAGTCCTAAAGCCACTGTACTAGATATCCAAATGCATCAAGTTCAAGACAATTTTGGGAGCTTTCTTTTTACTTTCTCTCAATGGTTTTGCACATGCTAAACACACACAAAACCCACAAAATATTTTCTTTCGCAAACACATGAAGATTTTTGAAAGAAATGTGCAAATTTTAAAGCACTAGGCAAGCAAAAGAAGACAAGTCACCCAAGGATCATGACAAGCAGATATATCGATATTAAATGCAACACACTAACATGACCCTATCAATTCACATAAAAGAAAACAAAATCAAAGGAAAAGACTCGACTATGTACACACGTGAAACACCCCCCACACCAACTTCATGCATTGTCCTCAATGATTGTGAGCAAGATACTACATGAATTTATACATGAAAAAGGAATGATCTCACCAATATGAAGCGCAAAAGGAAGTTCAAGGTTATGTTGATGGACAAAAACCCGAATTCCCTCAAAACCTGTGAGATGCTAAAGAAGGTATACAAATATGTGAAAGAAATGGGGCCCAAATACACAAGTGTTGGTGCCCACAACAATCAATGCTCCCTCATGGAGTCTTTTATTGTACTATCTTTTTCTTCTTTTTTTCTTTTTTTTTTGAATAAAACTATGTATAAACATAAGTTCCCATTTTCATTTGTCAAAAGACATCAAATGGGAACCTCAAAAGTGGGTCAATGCACTTGGAAAGGGAACATGACACCACGCGGGGCCAGAATACTCATATTTGGGCCTCCCTCACAAAGAGCACAAGATGAAAAGAGAGGTTCATGAATTAGACGTAAAGGCGTCTCATTCAAAGGATCAAACTGAAAGACCTTGAACCTCTCAAGAGTTTGGGAAATAAGGGACAGCGGAAGAAGAGTTTCTCCTGTTGCAGTACTGAAGTTATGATCGTCAATCCAAACTCTCTAACCAACAGGTTCTTGCGTCGGAACGAGGTCAAGAACCTCGTTTGGCATGTCTGACTCACTAGGCGAACAAAAAGTGGGTATCGTACCCAAGGTATCTTCCAAGGAACTCCTAATACCCTCATTAGCAATGTAGTTGTTTGATGTTACATCATTTCCAAGATGATCCGGAACAATAGTGAGAGGCAAACTCTCATCAGGTTGTTTAAATTGAGGGTACTAGGGAGCTCTTACTCCAACAGAGGTGAGTCATTAATAGGCACAACATGAAGATCAAGTGGCTCAAGGGCCACTGGACAAAAAGATAAGTCACAATCCTGTGCCGACTCATAATGAAGTTGGTCCATGTTACTCTCAATTTGAATCGAATCCTCCACTAAGTGATCGTGAATTGAAACCCCAAGTCCCTCAGACATACTAGGAGTTTGACTTTGAAATATTGTGCTTTGAATTTATGGATGTGGTGGTGGTTCAATATCAAAAGATGAATCCTCATGTTGACAAGAAATGTTACCCTCCTCACGTTAACGGAATTGTTGTGTCATTTGACTCACTTGCATTTCCATAGTTTGCAAGGAACTTAAGTTTGACTTCAATAAAGTTTGAGTGGTTTCCATGAACGTTCGGAGGGTTTCTTTTAAGGAATTAAGTTTGGGGTCAACAATGAGGTTCATGTTAGAATTTGAGAAATTTTTGGGGTTGGATGTTGATGGGCTGAGAATGAGGCCAATGATTTGGAGTAGGGTGTTGGTAGAATTCTGGGTATTCGGGAGGAGGATACTGGGTTGAAAATGATGTATAACAATTTGATTAAGAATTGTCTCCCCACGAATCCATCCCTCTCGGGTTGTACGCAGATGCGTAATGGTCGTATTGAGCATTTTGGGAAAAGGTATGCTCATACTTAGGCTTTGGGGGAACATAAGGAAATTCCCTGATAACATGACCACTCAACCCACCGGTGCACTCATGTCATCTACCGCACCCATCAAAGAGGCCAAAGTTTCTTGCAATGTCTCAGTTTGATGACCAACCTATGATCCGACGTAACTAGATGGTAGTCTAGCAGTCAGTGCCTCTCTCATATTACCCCAATATGAAGAACGCTCAGTCACACAATTAAGATTGTCCCAATCATACGGGGTGTTTGTCTGAGTCACCCCAGGATGCATGCGTCCGGAGTACCACGGAGAATTGTCCTGGTCCCAACAATGATATGGATGGTCGCCCATGTAACCATCCATCACAACAACAAAAACTCTCGAGTCGGCCACTCTCACCACCACGAGGCCAAGCTCGCAAATAGTGCTCGACTCGGCCCTAAAACGCTAATAGAGAGTGTAAAGGGGAAGAGGCTAGAACGTAGAAGACGGTGAGAAGAAGATGACTCCGAGGAGAAGGGAAGTGTAAGACCCGCTTTTCCAGCACAATGTTAATATAATATCCACTCTCCTATGTTACATGATGGGAATTTTGTTTATACCGCAAGTGCATGGCGTCAATGAAGACGTGGCAAGTACAGGTCGAACACAAGGAGGGAGAGATATTGTTATTTTTGCGATTTTCGATTAAGGAAAGAAAGATAGAGAAATAAGGTTGGTTTGAGATTTTTGGATTTTTAATTTCTAAAGCAAGAACAACAAAAACAAATTAAGAATAAAGCAAATATGGATGAGAGTTCAGCGGGTGGGGGTTTAGATATCGGGTTTTGTTTAGAGAAATCTGAAACATATAATAAATCACATTAGTTATAAAGCATTACATGATAAATGATTCAACATAAACTCAAGTAATCAAAATATACTAACATGAAATTAAAATAATAACATCATTCTTCTTCTCATCACCCTAAATCCATCACCCCCACCTTTTGGAGAGAGTTAGAAACTCATGGATGGAGGGAAGGACAAGGGGTCCTAGAGAAACTACGAAAGAAAATTCAAAACACGAAATAAACGAACATAATTTTATTACTAAAGAATGGAATCAAAACAAGTTCTCTTACAACATAATTTCGGGGCTATTTACAGCCGATCCAAGGGACCCTAGTACAAAATAGGAACGTACACGCGTCAACACACATCTGGACAAAAGCGCGACCCGCGGATCCAAAGGGGTGCGGCGGAAACGCCGCAATTTGCATGTAGTGTGCGGCGGAATCGCCGCAATATTGTCTCAGATTTGATCCGGATTTTTCCTGTGTGTTTATGGTATGATTTAGCTGTCCTTTGCACGTCCGGATTGATTTCTTTCCTTTCTTTTGAGCTCCGAATTAATTTCTTCATATATTTGGAGATCCAAATTGATTTTTTCTCCAAAATAATATTTTGGTACTCGTAATTTGCAGTTGGGTCCTCGTCTTTTTGCAATTAAGTCCCTGGCTACTTTTGTGCTTAAGTCCCTGACGTTTTTGTAATTAGGTCTTTGAATGCTTTTATGCTTGGATGGACTTCAATTTGAACCCCGATAATCTTGAACTTGGTCTTTATGATAGAAATGAGTCTCTTACACGCGTTTATGCTCGGGATATGGGTAATTTGCATTCAGGTCCCTGTATTCTGTAAATAAGACTAAACACATACCTTAGTAGCATTTATTGATATGAAATTAATCTAAATGAAAGACATATGATACAATATATGCAATGCATAAAATACACCCACACCTAGATTTTTGCTAGTCCCTAGCAAAACAAAATATAAGAAAACTGAAAACAGGGAAATCCTAACTCACTTTCGTAGGAATCACGGTTGCACTTAGCATGTGCAACAAGCCTTTAAACCGCTATGTTTCCTTAGAGGACGAGTTTTCTCTCGTGAGGGTTTTCAGTTGACACACCCACAAAGTCTTAATTCAACATTTCATTAATAACTCTCAATATCTCCACCTCAACCTTATACATCTCACTTAGAATTCTTGCATGCTCATTATATAAATCTAACTCATAAAAATTCTGACTTGGTCTTCATTCCTCCAATATTCACACCACTAACCCTTCTACACATGTTATCACTTAAATTATTTTGCACGCCTCCTCTGGTGAAGTATCACTCGGATCAACCATGGGATGGATCATTCTTTTAACTTTGGGCCTTGAGTATCTTAAAGTATTTTTTTTCCGTGATTCAACACATTTGCTTTTTTGACACTTTTACCCTTTTTTCATTCGTGTAGCGAGTTTGGTCGATAATCCCGAGCTGACAGACTCAAGTTACCGGGTTTTCAGATACCCCTACGGACCAGTGACTCGAAGGCTTGGGTTTTTGTAATCATTTTGCAAAATGTGCTTTTCTTACTTTATTCCTTTCTTATTATTATTTTTAACTTTTATTTTCCTCAAGGCTTAATTGCTATTATAAGTCCACACTTCCCGGTATATTTTCATCAACCTCTGCTTTTTATCAACCACTTCAAAGATTTGATTCATCCAATTTAAGTGCATACACGTCTTAAAGGGTAATGGGTTATTTCTTTGGAACTTAGATTTATGTCATAGTTTCTACAAGCAGAACTATATAATAAGGAACAAAAACTCAATGCAATTTGTACACGGGTTTTGGCAGTTCATTCTTAAGCTATGTCATGGAGCATTGACAATTTTTTTTAAACCAACAGAATATATAGATAGATAGATAGATAGATAGATAAACACCCCCCCACACACCTAAATCATGCATTGTCCTCAATGTATGCGAAGATAAAGCAAGTGCACTTATTACCTCAGTCAACTTGCAGTAGAGGGGTTGAATTTGCTCAGAGTCAACCAAAGTCCGAACTGGATTGAATGTCACCATGTTGGTGCATGTATCCAGTTGAATTGTTCCCCATCTTGCCCTGAGAGTCCTGAGGCAAAGATTCCACACCCCTCACATGTGTTGGTTCTCTTATTTGCTCGAGTGATGGTGATTGGGTAGATGAATTACTCCCCTTTTTCTCACTTACTTTTTGATTTTGTGATGATTTATTTGATTCAGTAATCTTATAGATACGCGATCTCATCACAACATCACTTTGATTGCATACTATTTATGGTTCACTATCAACATGAAAGATATTAAATTCAGCTTTTAAGTTTCCAAAAGATAGTTGCATGAGCCCATTACGACAATTTATCAAAGCTTCTGAAGTGGTTAAAAAGGGTCTGCCTAGTATTACAGGGATTTGTCTCTTAGGATTGACAACAGGTTCAGTGTCTAGAACGACAAAATCCACTGGGTAAATGAAGTCACTAACTTTAATCAAAACATCCTCTACTATACCTCTTGGTTTCTTAACAGAGCAATCAGCAAATTGAAGGGTTGTCTTAGAGGGTTTTAGTGGACCAAGGTTTAGTTGCACAGAGACAGAGAATGGAAGTAAGTTAACACTAGCACCAAGGTCTAGAAGGGCTTTGTTGATAAAAGTATCTCCTTCGCACATGAAATTGTGGGACACCCAGGGTCCTTATAATTTATAGGAGATGAGTTGGACAGAATAGAGTTTATGTTTGCAGTCAAGAATGTCTTCTTTGGTACGTTCGTTTTTCTCTTTTTAGTGCACAGATCCTTTAAGAATTTAACATAAGCAGGTATTTGTTGAATCATATCTAGGAGTGGAATATTCACCTTAACTTGCTTAAATACTTCCAAGATTTTCTCCATTTGTGCACTTGAGCTCTTATTGAGTCTATTGGGGAATGGGGCTTTAGGAACATAGACTCGCTCATGTCGTGCTATAGGGTCAAGTTGACTAGGTGGGTTCGGCTTTTTAAATTGGACTTCAGGTTCAATGGTCAAGTCACATGTGGGTGCTTGTCGGCTAGATTGATTAGGAGTCCTAGGATTTACCACATTGTTATCAACTGGTTTTCCAGACCGTAATGATACAGTTGCATTTATTTGTTGGAGCGGTCCCTCCTCATGAACCATTTGAACCGGTCTAGGGTTGTTACTACCTAGAGGTGGTTGATAGGGCTGATATTGATTTTTAGGTCTTGGATTCACCTCAGGTTGACTTGGAAACTAACCCTTTTCTCTTTCACCTACAATTTGTGCTAGTTGGCTGACTTGTGTTTCTAGCCTTTGGAAGGATTGGGTGGTTGTTTGCATAAAAGTCTTAACCAAAATTTCCAAGCTTGTCAATCTAACATCATAATCTCCATTGTTACTAAACCTAGATGATGTATTATTTTGGTTATACGGGTTTGGTTGTTATCTAGGAGGTTGACCTTGTTGGTTCCATGAAAGATTGGGATGATTACGCCAACCCAGGTTATAGGTTGATGCGTATGGGTCATTTCTAGAATGGTTAAATGTGGCATTAACTTGTTCCAAGTCCGCACAATCCTCCATTATATGACCAGTTTGACCACATCTAGAGCAAGGGATAGAAGAGGCTTGATTCACTAGCGGTCGGGTTTTTAGCTCTAGACTCTCCACTCTATGCATAAGGGTAGCTAGTTTTGCTTCAGCAGCTACAGTAGCATCTACAGCTAAGACACCTGGTTTGGGTTGACATGCTATTCTAGATCCAATACTCGGGTTATTCGGTGCTCTAGCATTGTCCCATTGCATACTATTTTCGGCTAAATCCACAAGAAAAATCCAACCATCATTCTCATTTTTGGACATAAAGTTTCCTTGGCTTACAGATTCTACCATAACCTTAGATGTGTGGGATCGTGTGGGTCTATGGGTCCACAAACAATCACGATTAAGCCCTAATTAACTACTCGGTCGATAGATCAAAGATGTGCAGCGGAAATAAAAAACAAATCAAACACGAGTAGGAAAGTAATGCAAACCACAAGAAGACACGTCGGTTTTATAGAGGTTCGGCCGCGCCTACGTCCTCTCTTGCAAGCCCCTCTCGAATCTCAATTCGAGCCCCTCTTGAGTCTTCACTATGCCTCCCCGTTCCGGGCCGGGAGGAACGCCTTTTACAAGTCTTCAAGCTCGCGAACAACCCTCGCCGAGCTTGGCACCACCTCTCACAAACCGAGAGAATCACTTCAGGCTTTCACCGAAGTCCTTGCTTCTTTGTCTTGCGCTTTCACCAAGACCCTTGCTCTCTTGACAACAATGGTAACTTGAGTGGAACTCACTCTCTAATTGAGCACAACAATTGCTAGATTGATTGTATGATGAATGATGTGGAAATTAGGCTTTGGATGGCTAATTTGGAGCTTGGAGGTTGTGGAAAATCTCACTATAGGTTTGACACTTTGGAGTTTTGAAATCTTGTGGAAAACTAAGTGTGAACCTCTATTTATAAGCTCCTAAAGATTTCAAGCCGTTTGGACAAGATTTGATTGGGGTTTGTGCAAAGCACACAAAATAGAAAATCGGATTCAGAAATCTGTCCAGAAACAGTCGACCGAAAGGTGTATCGGTCGACCGAACCCTTGAGTAAGTTAATGGATCGGTTGACCGAACATAGGTACTGGTCGACCTAACACTTAAGTTCTATAAGTCAACGGTCGACCGAACAGGTACCGGTCGACCGAACTACAAGGTTCGGTAGAGGGAAAACTCGATCGGTTGAACTAAACTTGTGTCGACCGATAGCAGGTACATTTTACCTAATAGAACGGTCGACCGAACAAGGTATTTTGTTCGACCAGTTCAAAAGTATTTGGGGGTGTATTAAGAGAAAAATGTGTATACGACCGTTGTATAATACGACAAATATAACTGTCGTATTTTTACCAAAAATATTAAACGAAACGGTCGACCGAAGGTCTACCGGTCGACCGAACAGGTATGGGTAAGCGGTTAACAGAAGTGTGATCGGTTGAACTGATTGGTATGGTATAACAAATATTGTGTATAACCGGTCGACCGAAAGGTGAACGGTCGACCGAACTCAGGCAGACTGGAGACCAATGTTTTAGGTGTTTAGGTGATCTAATGAAGTCCAAATGATATGATATTTTGTGTGTGACTCCTACAAGGAACCTATTGTGTGAATGCATGCATATTAGCTTAAGTTATGCTCAATTCACATAAGTTCCTAATACTCAAAGAAAGGTAAAATTACATGTCTTAAATCCTAGCTTGATTACATGTCTTGACTTGATTTTTCTTCTTTCCTAAGTCTTGATCACCTGTAGAGGTTAGCACAAAGCAATATATATGCAATGCAATATGTGTGCTACTCTGCATGATCATAATTAAGATTAGGTTAATTAAATCATCAAAACATAGATTAAGGCCAAAAAGCCAACAAGATGTAGGTGTCAATCGCTCATAAATAATTTGGCACAATTGCCATCTTGGAATTCCATGATGAGGCCATTGGGTCAACAGGTTCTTAAATCTTTCCAAATAGGAATAGAACGGCTCGCTCTCAGATTGAATGAATGCAACAATTTCATTCCTAATCCTAATAGTCTTATGGTTGGGGAAATATTTCTTTAAGAACACTTGAACAAACTCGGTCCAACTCCTAATAGATCTTTCGGCTAGACTATATAGCCATTTCTTAGCGTCGTCCTTCAGTGCTAGAGGCACGAATTTAAGACGCACTGCCTCCTCAGAGATATGCTGGTATTACATTAGCGAGCAGATTTCCTCAAATTCTCTAAGGAAGAGATATGGGTCTTTCTTAGAGGTGAACATGGGCAACATACTCATGTATTGTGCCTTTAGTTCAAAGTCACGACCCGGTATGATGGGCATAACGATGCACGATGGTTGAGCAGCCATCGTTGGGTAGCACCGATCCCTCAGAGCCCTAGGCGGGTCCACTACATTGTCACCCATTGGATCCGGGTGAGGTGGTGCAACAGGTGGATTGGGGCTAAGCTCTAGACTGGAATCTAGATGAACTCGTGAGAGTCGATTGCTTAAGTCCCGAAGCCAAATCTGAGTGCACCGGTTTGAATCAATTTTTGAATTCAAATTTGAAATTTAAATTCCAAATTCAATTTCAAGAATCAATTACTTTTTTTTATAATTTTTTTTATTTTTATTTTTTTCAAAAATGGAAACAAACAATAGAAGGGGGGAAGATGAGAAAGGAATCCTAATCTAGAGAATTGAGATGAGAAGAGAAAGAAGACTCAGATGAGAAGGGAAACTTAACTCTAAAAGATAGATGAGAGGGTTGGTCAGAAGTATCCTAAACAAGCACGGTTCAAACAATCCTAGACCTAATGTTGCTTAGATCTAGACGACTCCTAACTGGTTGAGTCGAATTGGTTCGCATGATTCACCTCCCCACTAATCAAACCAAATTGGTCAGGCAGTGTATAGCTAGTGGGGGCGCTTCCGACAGAGTCGGTGCCAATTAGACAACCACTTCGCTTAGAAGACTTACGTCAACACAAACACTTTCTAGACACCAAATTAAATTCGATCAGCTTCAAGTCATAGCAAGTCAAACCAATCTTCTCCTTAAAAGAGTCTGAGTCCTTAGGGGCCAATGTCTAATTGATTTTAATTTTAAGGCTTGGGTGACACTTTAGGATTATGATTTGTGGGCCACGGAAGGGTGATGAAATCCCCACCGTATCTTTTCCTACGGAGTTGCCCTTAAGATAGTTTAACTTAAATCTAGCAAGGATAGTCAAACATTGGTCTTTAGTTGGGGGACAATTGCAAGGTTGTATGCGAACTAAATTATATGCTTAAATGAAAATTGCAAGAATTTAGCAAGAATAATGCAAACACAACACTATATGATGCATGCACTAAGTCCTTCTAATTTTGCCAATTTTTAGGTCAGAGTTGAATTATTGCCAATTATGGAATTCGAGCCTAACACGTGCAGTTCTACAAAAATGAAACTTTCCAAAAATCAAAAATTGCGCAAAAGGAAACAAAAGTTACCTACGAAATGCTAAGACGGGTTCGCCGCCCGCTCTCGAAAATTTCCAGTTGCTCTACGCGTCCACCCAGAGATGGAGCCGACCCCAGAAAATTTTGAAGCCCAGATGCTCCAGACGTGCGGCGGATTTGCCGCAGGTTGTTCTTTGGGTGCGCCGATTTCGACGCTATTCTTGCTCCAACTGTGCCCGGATTTCGCCGCGCACTCCGTTGTCTCCTGAAACGCAAACCCAAATAGTTAGATCGCGCAAACGATAAACAAAATAGAATCGAAATCACCAAAAATAAACAAAATCTTCGTCGCCTCCCCGGCAATGGTGCTAAAAACTTGATGGGAATTTTATTTATATCGCAAGTGCACGACGTCAATGAAGACGTGGCAAGTACGGGTCGAACACAAGGAGGGAGAGATATTGTTATTTTTGTGATTTTCGATTATGGAAAAAGAGAGAGAACTAAGGTTGGTTTGAGATTTTTGGATTTTTTATTTTTACAGCAAGAACAACAAAAACAAATTAAGAATAAAGCAAATATGGATGAGAGTCTAGTGGGTGGGGGTTTAGATATCGGGTTTTGTTTAGAGAAATCTGAAACTTATAATAAATCACATTACTTATAAAGCATTACATGATAAATGATTCATCATAAACTCAAGTAATCAAAATATACTAACATGAAATTAAAATAATAACATCATTCTTCTTCTCATCACCCTAAATCCATCACCCCCACCCTTTGAAGAGAGTTAGAAACTCATGGATGGAGGGAAGGACAAAGGGTCCTAGAGAAACTACGAAAGAAAATTAAAAACACGAAATAAACGAACAGAATTTTAGTACTAAAGAATGGAATCAAAACAAGTTCTCTTACAACATAATTTCGGGGCTATTTATAGCCGATACAAGGGACCCTAATACAAAATAGGAACGTACACGCGTCAACACGCAACTAGACAAAAGCGCGACCCGCGGATCCAAAGGGGTGCGGCGGAAACGTCGCAATTTGCATGTAGTGTGCGACGGAATCGCCGCAATTTTGTCTCAGATTTGATCTGGATTTTTCCTGTGTGTTTATGGTATGATTTAGCTGTCCTTTGCGCGTCCGGATTGATTTCTTTCCTTTCTTTTGAGGTCCGAATTAATTTCTTCATATATTTGGAGATCCAAATTGATTTTTTATCCAAAATAATATTTTGCTAATCGTAATTTGCAGTCGGGTCCTCGATTTTTTGCAATTAAGTCCCTGGCTACTTTTGTGCTTAAGTCCCTGACCTTTTTGTAGTTAGGTCTTTGAATGCTTTTATGCTTGGATGGACTTCAATTTGCACCCCGATAATCTTGAACTTGCTCTTTATGATAGAAATGAGTCTCTTGCACGCGTTTATGCTCGGGATATGGGTAATTGGCATTCAGGTCCCTGTATTCTGTAAATAAGACTACACACATACCTTAGTAGCATTTATTGATATAAAATTAATCTAAATGAAAGACATATGATGCAATGTTTGCAATGCATCATTACACATAAGTTAGTTCTTATAATATTGAATTGTGTTATGGCATGTTAGTTGAGATGATTTGATCGGATTTCTCATAGGTCGATCGGGTGCGACGAATCGGGCTAGTGCGAGGTGGGTTGACTCGATCGACTCAATTTGGGTCCGGGTGAGTGTAAAGATGACTTTGGGCTAAGCCAGGTTGGAGGTGGCGTGGAATTGGAAGAGAGCTTGGGTGTTACACGCACTTTCAAGGGCGACTTTTGGGTGTCCTTGCTGGTGCCATTTTTGGCAAGTCTTGAAGTTGCTTGATAGCTAGGAAGTTGGAGAGTTGTGTGCACAACTATAAGGCCCTCCCAGCCATCCTCTTCCTTCTTTTTCCATCCTAACACACACCACTTCAGACCACTCATTCCTCCTCTCTAGCTGATTGGTGGGCTGATCTCCGTGGAGTTGGGAGCTACGTCAAGTGTAGCTTTGTGCGGCTAGAAGAAGAGGTTGTGGGCAGAACTCCGGAAATGCTCGGGCAATCTTCCTTGCCGATCAGGTATGCTCCTGGACCCATAGTGTAATAGGAAGTACGGAGAGTTGGATGGATATTAGTCCAGCACTAATAGGGTAGTCGGTCTGAGGTTTGGAATTTCACAAGTGGAGATCTACCCGATCGGGTGGGTTGTGGTGCACTCTCCAAATTTTAAGAGGTTGGCTGAGCATCTCCCTCTCTACCACGATTCTTGACTCATGATTTCCTTGGCGGTTTGTTGGAAAAACTAGAGGTGACGACGCTGGGCAGTTGAGAGCTAGCAGGGGAGGGGTTTTGCATGCATGTTGCGCTACTTGTTAATCACCTTGTGATGTTGTTCTTGTGAGCTTTTAGATGTAATACTTGTGCGTGATATTGTGATCATGTCCAGATATGTATGCATGAGATGTTTTCTGATATTATGTCACATATTTATGTGTTATTTCATTAGTTTAGCCATATATCATTTGTTGGACTCGTTGCTGATTTCTGCTCTGATGTCCATGCATGATCTAGCAAATAGGTCTAGATAATATTCTCAATTTGAATCGAATCCTCTACTAAGTGATCGTGAATTGAAACCCCAAGTCCCTCAGACTGACTAGGAATTTGACTTTGAAATATTGTGCTTTGAATTTGTGGATGTGGTGGTGGTTCGATATCAAAAGATGAATCCTAATGTTGACAAGAAATGTTACCCTCCTCACGTTCATGGAATTGTTGTGTCATTTGACTTACTTGCATTTCCATAGTTTGCAAGGAATTCAAGTTGGACTTCAATATTGTTTGAGTGGTTTCCATGAACGTTTGGAGGGTTTGTTTTAAGGAATTAAGTTTGGGGTCAACAGTGGGGTTCATGTTAGAATTTGGGAAATTTTGGGGTTGGATGTTGATGGGCTGAGAATGAGGCCAATGATTTGGAGTAGGGTGTTGGTAGAATTCTGGGTATTCGGGAGGAGGATACTGGGGTGAAAATGATGTATAAGAATTTGAATAAGAATTGTCTCCCCATGAATCCATCCCTCTCGGGGTAGTACGCGTCGGCCAGATGCTCATACTTAGGCTCTGGGGGAACATAAGGACATTCCCTGATAACATGACCACTCAACCCACAATAGTCACACGGTACGACTACTGGAGCCACCGGTGCACTCATGTCATCTACCACACGCATCAAAGAGGCCAAAGTTTCTTGTAATGTCTCAGTTTGATGACCAACATATGATCCGACGTAACTAGATGGTGGTCTAGCAGTCGGTGCCTCTCTCATATTACCCCAATATGAAGAATGCCCAGTCACACAATTAAGACTGTCCCAATCATATGGGGTGTTTGTCTGAGGCACCCCAGGATGCATGCGTCCGGAGTACCAGGGAGAATTGTCCTGGTCCCAACAATGATATGGATGGTTGCCCATGTAACCACCCATCACAACAACAAAAAACTCTCGAGTCGGCCACTCTCACCACCACGAGGACAAGCTCGCAAAAAGTGCTAGACTCGGCCCTAAAACGCTAAGAGAGAGTGTAAAGTGGAAGAGACTTGAACGTAGAAGAAGGTGAGAAGAAGATGACTCCGAGGAGAAGGGAAATGTAAGACCCGCTTTTCCGTTACAATGCTACACATAATATCCACTCTCCTTTGTTATACATAAGGGAAGCTGTATGATCTCATTTTTGTATGACTTATCTTATATATCTTGTTATGCTTTCACATGAGACTAGATTAGGATTCATCTATGATCTATGCTATTCATCCTATGACGTCTAGTATTGTGCAAATCTACAAGCATGTATATCATTATATCCGTATCGACTATGAAAGTACTTAGACTCTTGATTTCAGAGGCATGTTTTCTATATAGGACTACTGATACATTTATGAATTAATTCTTATCCATCTAAACTCTGACCATTTTCGGGGCCACAAGTTTCTAATGTATGCGTGTTCTAAAATTTATGGTGTATGCTATCGATTACCTGTAGTGGTTGATCCTTATGTATTCTGCTGTTGTACATGTTTTTGTTATTCTTTTAATACCGATATATCCCTGATATGAGGTGTTGTGTTGTGATGGTGGCTGACCCTTAGGATATCAGACCTTATGACATCCTTATCATGACCTGTAGATGACTGAATGTGTTGTTTACCTTCAATTACCAATCTGGGTATGTTTGTTTGCTGATTTTGGTTTGGTTCCTGTTGGGATGTTCTGATTTTGTTTCGTTTGGGGCTGTTAGGAGGGTATCCGGATACTCTTCCTTGAGCTCGTTCCCTAGCTTGTAGCTGCATTAGACTTTAGATGCTTAAGTAGCTTGCATTGCATTTAATCTGATTAATAATTCTTGGCACATTCTGTTTTCAGGGCCGACGGGCCACGAGTGGGTCCTCTAGCTCCAGAGGCCATTCACATAAGACCGTCACGTTGGGAGGCCAGGCATAAGATAAGTCTTGGGTAGGGGTGAGCAAAATTCGATCCGGTCCGGGCACCCGGACCGAACCGAATTTTTCGGTCCGGTCTTCGGTCCACAAAATTTTGGAAATTCGGTCTTCGGTCCGGACCAGACTGAAAATTTAAGGGGAAATCCGGGTTTTGGACCGACCCGGACCGGACCGGACCGAACCGAACCTATTCGGTCCGGTCTTCGGTCCGGATTTCCCGAAAATTTGGGTTTAGGTCCGGTTCGGTCCGGTCCTGGACCGAAGCTCACCCCTAGTCCTGGGTATGCGCATTGCCATTCTGTCTCAGGGAAGGTATTCCCCAGTTCGCGATGGCACCATGTAGGTCACTTGCCGCGAATTGGGACACTTATCCGGCGCATCGCTTTGTGCCGAGTGGTGGGTCACCGTCGAGTGACCACCTTTGACCAGCGAGGCTGGTGTTCTGGTTCCTATCGAGGAATGGGTTTGGCTGCGCCCGACCGGCGTGGGTTATGGAGTCGGAGCCTTTTGTTGCACTTGGTGTTTTATGTTCTGTTTTGGATGCTATTGTCTTAATTAGACTCCATGCATAATTCTGTAAAATGTTGTTTTGTCCAGGAGCACACTGAGTTTTCTTAATTGAAAACTCACGCATTTGTTAATGGGGTGCTTGGACGTACTTAGGTTCCCACAGGGCAGACTGGACGAGTGTCGAAGATTCTGTAGACGAGGGATACATCGACCAGAGTCATGATTCTATCTTACTTCCGCTTACTGTTATTGTAATTCCTTTGAGACTCGGATATTATTATTGAACTTTTCAAATATGGACATTTTTATTGCCTTATTATTCCTGTAAGTTATCCATCTCCGTATGTCCTTTATGTGTTGTCGAGTCGTCTTGTTTGGTTCGTCTTTTGTAACTCCTTCGGTCGTCGTCGAGGTCTCTGATCGCGACAGTAGTTTTCTTTCCCAATGTGCGTACCCATGGGATCGGGGGTGTTACAGCTTCGTATCAGAGCAGGTCGGTCCCTAAAGTGTACAGAATAAGAAGACTCTATAGTGGGGGCGTCTTGCCCAAACCCTGTTGGTAGTTTCTCACCTTTTAGAATTTCTTTCTGACAATGATAATTATATAATTGCTTCTGGCAGAATCATGGCACCGAGAAGGAGGGCCGAGTCCTCTGGGACTACTAAGGATTGGGAGGCGGATTGTCGCCTGATGTTCGAGGCGGTTGGACCCTTGAGCGCTCTTATGGAGGGCAGGTGCAGAGGCCTCGAGCAGAGGGAGCCACCGTGGTGCATGAGCGATTCATGAGGCAGAGTCCGCCAGCCTTCCGGGGTGGAGTGAACCCTGATGCCGCGGAGGAGTGGGTCTATAGGATCCAACGAATATTTGGGGTCATCGAATGTCCCCCAGAGAGGAAGGTGGATCTGGCGACATATGTATTCCAGGATCACGCAGTGACTTGGTGGAGGGTGACCGTTGGAGTCGTATTCAATGACCGGACAGATGTCACTTGGGAGGAGTTTCTGAATGAGTTCAACCGGAAGTTCTTCCCCCAGCATGTGCAGGACCGGAAACACGAGGAGTTCCTGGCGCTTGAGCAGTAGAACTTAATCCTGGAGGGGTACATTAACAAGTTCCACACGCTGGAGAAGTATTGTCAGGGGATCTACGTTACTGAAGAGCAGCGTGCCATGAAGTTTGTGCGTGGGCTGCAGCGAGGTCTGGGATCGAAAGTCCTGATCAGGATGCCACAGACACAGGAGGAGGTTGTGAAGTGCGCCACCTTACTGGAGGCATATTACAGGGAGGCGCAGCCGGATGGGAAACGATCATTCGATGTTTCTCGGGTACGTCAAGACAAAGGAAAGCAGGGCGGTAGTTTGTCAAAGTGACCTCGCAATGACGAGAAGAAGGGTTCCGGAGGTGGCTCGTGCGGGCACTGTGGGAAGGCGCACGGCACAAAGGATTGCTACAGGAAGTCTGAAGTCTGTCTAGGGTGCGGTCAGGTGGGGAATTTCGTTCGTGAGAGTCCACAGAAGACTTCTAGAGACCAGAGTGCGGGCACTAGTAGGGCAGGCACTAGTGCGAGTCATGGCAGAGATGCTTGTGGGCACGGTCGTAGTGCAGTTCATGGAGGCCAGCTGGGCGTGTGTTTGTCATCAACGCGGAGGACGCAGAGAAGTTCGGCAACATCATCGAAGGTAAAATTATTATATCTAGTCGTGTCGCAAAGAAACTCTTTGATTGTGGGGCAACACATTCCTTCATTTTGGAGGGGTTCGCAGCCGTAGTGGATAGGGTGTCAGTGGAGCTAACTTTCAGCTTAGAGGTCAGTACTCCAATCGGCGACGTGCTCGCGGTGAGGACGTATCTTCCAAGGGTGTCGGTAGTACTGGGAGACCATGATCTTTAGGCAGACCTTGTTGTCTTGCCTATGTCTGATTTCCATGTGAACCTCGGAATGGATTGGCTTTGTGACCATGATGCGTGCGTTCTTTGCCGGGAAAGGAGAGTTGTGATCTCTCGACCAGAGGGACCTGCATTGGTGGTCAAGGGTGTTCGGAGCAGGGATGGTCGTGTGGTGATCTCAGTTTTGAAAGTTCGACGTCTGTTAGAGAAAGGTTGCTGCTCATTTTTGGCGAGTGTAGTGTCGTTGGGGAAGGCAGTTCAGGCCCTGGAAGAGATTTCCGTGGTTCGCGAGTTCCCAGACGTGTTTTCGGATGATATCTAGGGATTGTGACCGCCTCGTGAGATTGAATTCTCCATCGACCTACTACCGGGAACGGCTCCCATCTCTAAGGCACCGTACCATATGGCTCCGGCAGAATTAGCAGAATTGAAGGAGCAGTTACAGGAACTTTTGGATAAGGGTTTCATCTGGCCGAGTGTTTCTCCGTGGGGAGATCCAATGTTATTGGTGAAGAAGAAGGATGGGTCGATGCGGATGTGCATCGACTATAGGATGTTGAACAAGGTGATGATCAAGAATTGGTACCCCATACCAAGGATTGATGACTTGTTCGACAAGCTGCGGTCAGCGAAGGTGTTCTCCAAGATAGATCGGAGGTCTGGGTATCATCAGCTGACGATAAAGGGCGAGGATGTCTCGAAGACTGCATTCAGGACGCGCTATGGTCACTTCGAGTTTTTAGTGATGCCTTTTGGATTGACCAATGCACCGGCGGCTTTTATGGATCTTATGAATCGAGCATTCAATCCTTTTCTGGATCAGTTCGTGATTGTGTTCGTGGATGATAACCTGATCTACTCGCCAGACTGGGAGCAACATCAGGAGCACCTTAGAGTGGTACTCGAGATCTTGAGGAAGGAACAACTATTCGCGAAGTTCTCAAAGTGTGGATTCTGGTTGGAGCAGGTGGCATTCCTTGGGCATGTGGTGTCGAAGAATGGCATTATGGTGGACCGTGGAATGGTGGAGGCTGTCCTAGACTGGAATGCACCAACCAACGTGTCGGAGATTCGGAGTTTTGTGGGACTCACAGGTTATTACCGACGATTCATTCAAGATTTCTCAAAAATCGTAGTACCATTGACGGCGTTGACCAGGAAGGGGTGAAGTTTGATTGGTCGTGGAAATGCGAACATGCTTTTCAGGAGCTGAAGAGGAGATTGACTACGGCACCAGTGTTTACACTCCCTAGTGGATCGGGTGGTTTCGTAATCTACAGTCATGCCTCTGGTTCCGGCTTGGGGTGTGTGCTAAAGCAGAATGAGAGGGTCGTTGCCTATGCATCGAGGCAGCTGAAGGTCCATGAGAAGAATCATCCCACGCATGACCTGGAGCTTGCAGCCCTTGTTTTCACCTTGAAGATTTGGAGGCACTATCTATATGGGGAGAAGTTCGAAGTGTTCACCAATCATCAGAGTCTAAAGTACCTGTTCTCGAAAAAGGAGTTGAACATGAGGCAACGATGGTGGTTGGAGTTCATCAAGGATTACGAATTCACTATGTCCTACCATCCGAGAAAGGCTAATTCTGTTGCGGATGTGTTGAGCAGGAAGTGGGAAGGATCAGTTGCTCACTTAAGGGTCGAGGAGTGGAGACTCCAGGAGGATCTGGCGGATTGGCACCCGTTCACGGAGCAGACTGGCCGTGTGGGGTTGGCGAGTCTGCGAATCGAGGCAACTATCGTCCAGAGGATAGTGCTAAAGTAGAGTAAGGATCCGGAGTCGAGTCCCTTACTTCAAGCGGCCCAGGTTGAGGGGTCTGAGTTGAGGGTCGCAGTGGATGGAGGTCTAGGTTTTCGGGATCGTCTGTGGGTTCCGAATGTGGACGAGTTGTGGTAGGAAATTTTTTATGAAGCTCATGGCTCAAAGTACACTGTACATCCCGGTAGTACTAAGATGTATAAGGACATGCAGAGGAGTTTCTGGTGGAAGGGAATGAAGCGAGATGTCGCAGAGTTTGTGTCGAAGTGCTTGGTTTGCCAGCAGGTTAAGATTGAGCACCAGCGTCCGGCAGGTGTGATGCAGAGGATTGAGCTTCCAGATTGGAAATGGGAGCATGTGACTATGGACTTCGTCACCGGATTGCCAAGGACTAGTCGTTCACAGGATGCTATTTGGGTGATCGTGGACTGCCTTCGGAAGACTGCTCATTTTCTGGCAACGCGGGTGACAACATCCTTGGAGGCGCTTACTAGGCTTTACATCTCCGAGATAGTCAGGTTTCATGGAGTCTCGGCATCTATCATTTCAGATTGGGATCCTCGTTTCACTTCAAGGTTTTGGGAGAGCTTGCATGAGGCGTTGGGGACAAAACTGAAGTTTAGCACGACATTCCATCCTCAGGCTGATGGGCAGTTGGAGAGGACGATTCAGACTCTGGAGGACATGCTTAGGGCTTGCGCATTGGACCTAGCTGGGAGTTGGGATGATCATCTGCCATTGGTGGAGTTCGCCTACAACAATAGTTATCACGCGAGCATTAGCATGGCACCATATGAGGCTCTGTACGGTCGACCCTGTCGTTCACCTCTCTGTTGGAATGAGATAGGGGAGAGACAGTTGTTGGGACCAGAGATCGTGCAGTTATACTCTGATCGTGTAGACTTGATTCGGCACAGATTGGTTGCAGTACAAGACCGGCAGAAGAGCTATGCCGATAGGAAGCGTCGAGAGCTGCAATTTGAGGTTGGTGATCATGTCTTTTCGAAAGTCTCCCCTGCAAAGGGCATGATGAGGTTTGGACGGAATGGAAAGCTGAGTCCGAGGTATGTTGGCTCAGTCGAGATCCTGGAGTGCGTTGGTACGATAGCGTATCAGTGGCATTACCCCCACAGTTCGCTAGCCTGCACAATGTGTTCCACATCTCGATGCTAAGGAGGTATGTTGGTGATCCATCACACGTGATATCGCATGAGCTACCAGAGATTTAGAGCGACATGACCTTGGATGAGCGACCAGTGGATATTCTAGAGCGCGCAGAGCAGCAATTGAGGCGTCGAACCATCCCGATGGTGAAGGTTTGGTGGCAGAACCACAATGTGAGTGAGGCCACAAGGGAGCATGAGGATGATGTAAGAAGTTTGTACCCCAAGCTTTTTGTCGAGAATTAGGGATAGCAAATTTCGAGGACAATTTTTTTTAAGAGGGGTAGGTTGTAAGACCCGCTTTTCCGTTATGATGTTAATATAATATCCACTCTCCTATGTTACACATAACTTAGTTATTAGAATATTAAATTGTGTTATGTCATGTTAGTTGAGTTGATTTGATCGGATTTCTCATTGGTCGATCGGGTACGACAAATCGGGCTAGTGCGCGGTGGGTTTACTCGATCGACTCAATTTGGGCCCGGGTGAATGTAGAGACGACTTTGGGCTGATCCAGGTTGGAGGTGGCCTGAAATTGGAAGAGAGCTTGGGAGTTACAGGCACTTTCAAAGGAGACTTTTGGGTGTCCTTGCTGGTGCCATTTTTGGCAAGTCTTGAAGTGATAGCTAGGAAGTTGGAGAGTTGTGTGCACAACTATAAGGCTCTCCCAGCCATCCTCTTCCTCCTTTTTCCATCCTCACACACACCACTTCAGACCACTCATTCCTCCTCTCCAGATGATTGGTGGGCTGATCTCCGTGGCGTTGGGAGCTACGTCAAGTGCAGCTTTGTGCGGCTAGAAGAAGAGGTTGTGGGCAGAATCTCCAGAAAAGATCGGGCAATCTTCCTTGCCGATCATGTATGCTCCTGGACCCATAGTGTAATAGGAAGTATGGAGTGTTGGATGGAGATTAGTCCAGCACTAATAGGGTAGTCGGTCTGAGACAAGTGGAGATCTACCCGATCGGGTGGGTTGTGGTGCACTCTCCAGATTTTCAGAGGTTGGCTGAGCATCTCCCTCTCTACCACGATTCTTGACTCATGATTTCCTTGGTGGTTTGTTGGAAAAAATAGAGGTGATGAGGCTGGGCCGTTGAGAGCTAGCAGGGGAGGTGTTTTGCATGCATGTTGCACTACTTGTTAATCCCCTTGTGATGTTGTTCTTGTGAGCTTTCAGATGTAATACTTGTGCGTGATATTGTGATCATGTCCAGATATGTATGCATGAGATGTTTTCTGATATTATGTCACATATTTATGTGTTATTTCATGGGTTTAGTCAGATATCATTTGTAGGACTCGTTGCTGATTTCTGCTCTTATGTCCATGCATGATCTAGCTAATAGGTCTAGATAATATTGCATGAATCGTTCTGATGTTAGTCCAGTAATGATTAACGCATGTAAATGCTCTGTTTTGTCAATCCCTTATGATATATTCATGACATTCCATCTGTGAATAAATCTCATATTTTCATCTAGATGTTAAAGCAATAGGTATAGTTGCCTGTCTTGACTTGAATATTGAGATGAGTTAATCCTATCTGATTTTATTCAAACCAGGTTTAGCTCAGGTGTATGATCTGATTTTTGTATGACTTAACTGATATATCTTGTTATGCTTTCACATGAGACTAGATTAGGATTCATCTATGATCTATGCTATTCATCCTATGACGTCTAGTATTGTGCAAATCTACAAGCGTGTATATAAATATATCTCTATCGACTATGAAGGTACTTAGACTCTTGATTTCAGAGGCATGTTTTCTATATAGGACTACTCATACATTTATGAATTAATTCTTATCCATCTAAACTCTGACCATGTTCGGGACCACAAGGTTCTAATGCATGCGTGTAGTGGTTGATCCTTATGTATTCTGTTGTTGTACATGTTTTTGTTATTCTTTTAATACCGATATATCCCTGATATGAGGTGTTGTGTTGTGATGGTGGTTGCCCCTTAGGATATCAGACCTTATGACATCCTTATCATGACCCGTAGATGACTCAATGTGTTATTTACCTTGAATTACCAATCTGGGTATGTTTGTTTGCTGATTTTGGTTTGGTTCCTATTCGGATGTTTTGATTTTGTTTCTTTGGGGCTTTTTGGAGGGTATCCTGATACTCTTCCTTGAGCTCGTTACGTAGCTTGTAGCTGCATTAGACTTTATATGCTTAAGTAGCTTGCATTGCATTTAATATGATTAATAATTCTGGGCACATTCTGTTTTCTGGGCCGACGGGCCACGAGTGGGTCCTCTAGCTCCAAAGGCCATTCACATAAGACCTTCACGTTGGGAGGCTAGGCGTAAGATAAGTCCTGTGTATGCGCGCTGTCACTCTGTCTCAGGGTAGGTATTCCCAAGTTCGCGATGGCACCATGTAGGTCACTTGCCGCGAATTGGGACACTTATCCGGCGCACCGGTTTGTGCCGAGCGGTGGGGCACTGTCGAGTGACACCTTTTACCACCGAGGCTGGTTTTTAGGTTCCTCTCGAGGAATGGGTTGGGTGCGCCCGACCGGCGCAGCTTATGGAGTCGTAGCCTTTTGTTGCACTTGGTGTTTTCTGTTCTGTTTCGGATGCTTTTGTCTTAATTAGACTCCATGGATAATTCTGTAAAATGTTGTTTTGTCGAGGAGCATACTGAATTTTCTTAATTGAAAACTCACGCATTTGTTAATGCGGTGCTTGCTGGTACTTAGGTTCCCACAGGGCAGACTGGACGAGTGTCGAAGATTCAGTACACGAGGGATACGTCGACCAGAGTCTTGATTCTATCTTACTTCCGCTTACTGTTATTGTAATTCCTTTGAGATTCGGATATTATTGTTGAATTTTTCATATATGGACATTTTTATTGCCTTATTATTCCTATAAGTTATCCATCTCCGTAT
The DNA here is from genome assembly GCA_963682175.1 of Triglochin maritima. Classification (NCBI taxonomy): domain Eukaryota; kingdom Viridiplantae; phylum Streptophyta; class Magnoliopsida; order Alismatales; family Juncaginaceae; genus Triglochin; species Triglochin maritima. The sequence goes on from OY821789.1 coordinate 24,424,465, forward strand.
GTCCTTTATGTCTTGTCGAGTCGTCTCGTTTGGTTCGTCTTTTGTAACTCCTTCGGTCGTCGTGGAGGTCTCTGATCGCGACCGTAGTATTCTTTCCCAGTGTGCGTACCCATGGGATCGGGGGTGTTACAGGAAGAATCCCTAGAAACTAGCGTGGGTAGTGGGAGAGGGTAGAAGCCTAATCTAGCAAGCACGACTCAAACAATGTAAGGCAATGGGTTGTTAGGCTAGACGACGCCTAACTTCGAGGTCACTAGTCTCGACATGCCTAACCTCCCTACAACGAAGACCACAATACCCAGCAAGGGATACCAAATCCGGAGATCCAGTACCTCCTACTATCGACAAGGTAGGCAACGCCGATCAGGCCACGACTGTCTCAACTAGATCACTCTCCTAGTGCGTCCAAAATCCTTCAGGCCAATGTCTACTTGTTTTTAGAATTAAGGCTTTCTTAAGAGTCATTTTTGGGGCCAAGGAAAGGGTGATGAAATCCCCCACCTTATCTTTTATGGGACAACCCCTCCTTGGTAGCGTTTTGATCTTAAATCTAGCAATCAACACTCCAATCAAACGCTCAACTCACTCTTATCCCGATGCATGAATGAGAGATTTGGGTGCACGTACCTCACGCCAGCAGTCAACAAAAAAATGTAAAGCAAAGAAAAGTCAAATGCGTGCAAGGTCTACAAATGATGTATGACCTAGATGGCAAGAAGTCTAATCTTTTGGTTTGAGTTTTATGGTCCAAGTTGATTAAAGGGGATTGATTTTTAATCTGGGAGCAAACTAAAAGTCAAAGCATGCAATATGGTGCTCCCAGATAACTATAATAAAATAAGCAACCACCAAAATAAAATTGGGAGAAATTGAAGCTCACCAGACTGCCAATTGGCGGTTTTAGACCACGGATTGGCGGTCTTTTTTGCGCAATTGTTCCCCCATTTTCTCCAATAGCCTCCCCTTTCTTCTTGCAACTCCTAAAACAAACCAAGACTAAAAAATAAAAATTAAAACTACTGGAATCGTCAAAACCAAACTCTGGACAAAGCACCTCCCCGGCAACGGCTCCAAAAACTTGATTGATACGTTTTGATTAACCGCTAGTGCACGGCGGCGTTGAAGCGGTGGCAAATACGGGTCGATCCACAGGGAGGTGTGTCGACTTTAGTTTGTTCGAAGGCGAGTGGGAAAGAAAGGAGAGAAAGATTGATTACACTAAACTACACTGAGATGCAAAAGGAAATGGACAATAAGCAATAAAACTAAACCCCATAGGGGGTAGAGAAAAGAGTGTGAATACAAAGATATGTGTATATGTGTGTGTGTTCAATTAAGCTCATCAAAACATGTAGTGCATGAAAACATAAAACTACATCCAACTTTGCCTCCACATGAAATAAGATAACACAATATCATTAAAACATACAAGACAATAATTGGAATGAAGCTAAATGAACTCATATATAAACACTAAACCATACTATGCCTCCACATGAAATAAGATAGTACATTATCATTAAAACATACAAGGCATTAACCAAGGTAAAGGCAACAAGAGTACATGCAACTACAAGTCATGTTTCCAATATTAATTCCATCCTTATCCTCACCTTATCATTCCTCATAAAATAGGTCCACTAGTCTATGTATATGCTAAGCTTCATTCAAGAGCATTAGCATATCCAAGACAAGAGTGAAATCCCATTAGATGGTTATGGAAATCAAATAAGGCTCAAAGGATTAAGATAACACACACCTATCCAAAAGAAAGAAATCGACTTGATAAATGAACTCTCCCACTTTGATCAGAACATCTTCTACCACGCCCATCAGTTTCTTCATAGTCCTATTAGCCAATTGAAGAGTGGTTTTTGTTTGTTTGAGGTCTCCCGGACCGAGGTGGATGTAGACGGAATACGGGAGAAGATTAACAGATGCACCAAGGTCCAATAAAGCTCAATGTATTGACACATCACCAATCACGCAAGAAATAGTAGGACAACTAGGGTCCTTGTATTTGACTTGCGTGGGTTGTCCAAACAACGAACTAACGTTTGCCGCAAGAAAAGCTTTCTTGGGAACATAGGTTTTTTCTCTTCTTGGTGCATAAGTCCTTGAGAACCTTGGCATAAGGTGGCATTTGCTGAATCACCTCCAACAGAGGGATGTTCACCTTAACTTGTCGAAAGATCTCAAGCATCTTGTTATGTTGATCTGAAGCTTTCTTTTTAAGGCGTTTAGCGAATGGTTCCTTCGGGGCATAAGGCTCTTTCAATGGAACCTCAAAATTCTGGTCCATAGAAACATGAGTGGGGACCTCAGAATCTGATTCCTTCAACACAAGATGAGACAAGGGGACCTCAGGTTTCGGCCCACTGTCAAAATAAATGTAGAAGGAATTTCCAGATCAAACTCCTTCCTGGAAGTATTGGTTGAAGGAGCTTTAGGAACAAGCTCCTTCCTGGAAGTATTTGTTGAGGGAACCTCCGGATCCGTCTCCCTCATAGATATAGTTATCACCGTAGGTCTGGTGACACCAAGAGATGGTGATTGCAAGGAAGGCAACCCAATTTGGTTGTCCATCTCCTTACCAGACCTCAAAGTATGAAGCACATTAACATGATGGGTTGGTTCAGATGTAGCATAAGGCACGGGTGGCCTTCCTTGAGAATAGGTACCTCGGGGATTCACCTCGGGTTGACTCGGCAACTGACCCTTCTCTCGTTCATGGAATGATGAGCCAATTGGCTAACTTGCATTTCCAATGCTTTCACCGAATTTTTGTTGGCTATAAGCATGGTTTATGTACTCTGCATTAATGCTTGAAGGGTTTGCTCTAGAGTGGGGTCATTCGGGTCAACCCGCTGGGGTAGTGGAGATTGGTTAGAATAACCCGACCATGATGCATGAGGAGGTTGGTAATTATGGTGCTGAGACCTTCTATGTGGGGGTTGGTAGGTTGCTGATGGACGTGGAGGGTGATAAGGTGGAGGTTGATCGTGCGAGGACTGATTGTGGCCCCCACTAGAGCCCTAAGAGAAGTTAGGGTGGTTACGCCATCCCGGGTTGTAGGAGTGACTGTACGGGTCATTACAGGGCCTCTGTTGATACATCACATTTGCATGCTCAGTATCCGTTGGAGCGTAAGCACATTCCAAGTCATCATGTCTCGTAAGTCCACACCTACTAGATGCGGGAGTAGCAACCTGAGCTACAGGAGCTCGGTCCAACTCTAAACTCTCAATCCTACGCATGAGAGCAACCAATTTTGCCTCCGACGCGATAGTTGACTCAACTTCGTAAGATCCATCTCGACCAGAAGACCTGGAGGCTGGTGGCTCTCTCATGGTGTCCCAATCAAAGGTACGTTCAACCATTAATTCAAAAGTGTCCCATGCCTCATCGATGGGTTTCATTTGGAAATCACCCTGACACATTGACTCCAACAATGTCTGGGTGTTGTAGTTGAGGCCCTCATAAACAATCTGGCACAACTACCATAGCTCAAGTCCATGATGAGGGCACTGCTGAATAAGGTCATTGAAACCTCTCAAAGAAAGCATGAAAAGATTCGGTCTCAGTCTGATACATTTGATGTATCTGTTGAGTTTTCCTTTGAGGAAAAAATATCTTCAGAAAGATAGTCACAAAGTCATCCCAAGACCGAATAGAGCTCGCCGGGAGGTTGTACATCCATTTCTTCGTGTTATCCTTCAACGCGAAAGAAATCAACCTCAACCGGACTGAATCCTCATCAAGTTGTTGAAGCTTGAACATGTAGCATACCTCCTCAAATTCTCGTATAAAAATATACGGATCCTCCTTATTGGCAGTGAAGGTAGGAAGCATGCTCACATATTGAGGTTTCAGCTCATAGTTGTTCCCGCGAGCCGGTGGGAGAACTATGCAAGAAGGCTGCATGGCCCGAACATGATGGATCCGCTCCCACAAAGTCATCGGCCAATCCTGTCGAGCTAAAGGTGGTGGTGCACCAAGAACTCCATCCTGACCGAGATCCTCTTCCTCTAGAGTTGGAGGAGGAGGTGTATGTGGTGGTGGGAGCCAACCGAGGTAATCCTGTTAGGATCTAAGGCCCTCAAATCGCTAGATAAATGTGGAATAAAAAATAATAATTGAAGGACTAAGCGAAGAGACAATGCAAACCACAAAATTGATGATACTGGAGTTTTGAGAGGTTCGACATCCACACCTGGGTCCTAGTCCTCCTAGCAAGCCTCGCTCGATCCCCCGAGTCTCGCTTACGGTTCCACTAACCGATCTCCGTTTCGGGCCGAGATCAACGTCGTTTACAACTCCGAGCCTCGCGAACAACCTCGCCTCGCTCGTGTCTCCTCTCACAATCTGAGAAGCATCTTCCTTGAAGCTTTACAACTTGATGATTCTTTGATGTGGTAGTTGAATCACAATCTAACAATTTATACTTGAGCACACTTGGATATTGATATGGAATGGATATGCAAGTGGTGAAGTTTTGGCTTGAGTGTTGAGGATTGAGAGCTTGAACATGAAGAGGATTTGGCTTTGAGTATTGGATAGATAGGAAGTGTTCAAGAGTCTCGAAACCATCAAATGGGGTCTTATTTATAAGCCTTCAAGTTCTAGTAGCCGTTTGGGAGTTGGTGGGGAAATGGACCAATAGGAATGCAAGATGTGACTTAAGCTCGGGCAGATTTCGATGCATATTCGGTCGACCGTTAGCAGAACCGTACTCCAAAAAATTGGTCTGAATTAAACATTCGGTTGACCGATTAAATATCAGATCACCGTTCACCAACCTCCAGTAGCTTTTATCAATTTAACCCTAATTAAGTTCGGTTCACCGAATTCTATTTGGTTTACCGTTCCAAGGTGGACTGTAAGTTTGGTTGGGCTCTGATCTACTCAAGTTCGGTTGACCGTGTACACTTTGGTTGACCGAAGTAGTGCTCAAGTTTACATAAAACCTTATGGACTCAATAAATACAAAATTACATGTCTTGGTCCAATGCTTTGATTACAAGTCTTGATGTCTTTGTCCCAATGCTCCTTTTGTTGATTATCTTGATCAAACTATTATGATGATTGCAAGTATACAAATATGTATGCAATGCATGTAATCGTGTTTTCTCACTTTGATTGATTAGGTTGATTGATTAAGATTAGTTGAATGAATCATCAGAATTAATATAGATTAAGGCAAAAACGCCAACAATCTCCCCCTTTTTGATGATGGTAAATCTATATCTTAATACTTGAGATTCAATTTAAGTTTTCCCTTTTCTATATGATTGGTTCCCCTTCATATATGCAAACTATGCATGTATAAAATACTCCCCCTAACAATATGCATAGTATGAGTAAATTGAAGCGCAATCCTTATCATTCTCCCCGTTTGACATCAGTCAAATCCAAACAATACAAGCATATGATGTAAAGGTTTAGGAATCAATAATTCTCCACCTTAATTAGATGATATAACATTATATGCTCCTACTATCACTAAGGCGCAAAAGCAATGATGTATTATATCAATTAATCTTGCAATAATCCTAGATTAGAACCAAATGTTAAAGTTTAAGAGGATTGAAAATGTCACCCAACTTTTGATCCTCGATTTGGATTGGTTCCAATGTCCTTTCGATAGCGACGACAGCTTTATGAATTCGATCCAAATGATTTCTTTGAAGCTTGGAATTGATCTTTTACTGCTTGAGCCGATTGCTATCGATTCTCCTCCTTCTAAGTACATACAAATGAAGATTTTGGTACCCAAACAACCTTGGGTCCTTTCACATTAGGTTTTGGTACCCAAACCATTTTTGTTTTAGGTGCCCAAAAACTTGAGGAACTTTTATTCACAAAGAAATGCTTTCCATTCAATGTAGTATGAGTAACATAGTTTTTGTAGTTGTTAACATAATAGCCTAAATCATGCTTGTTTAAAGATTGTCTTTGACTACCAATAAGCATATCAAGCATGTTCTTTCAACTTATGAATCTTTCTAGATCTTTTTGTAATTGAACATTCTTAGCAATTAGATCTTGAATATCATCACTACATGAAGGTTTTGCATTTGGAGTTGAAATTTCATCAATCAAATGAGTGTTCTCTAATGCAATTTTATCATGACTAGCATGCAATTCATTCTTCTCATTCATGATAGATTCCATTTGAGATTGTAGCTCATTGATTTTCTTTCTTGCTAGTTTGTTCTTTTGACAAATTTTCTCGAAATTTTCAAGCAATTCATTGAATTCACATTGAAGTTCATTATATGCATTTGAATTATTTGAATCAATTGAATCGCGACTACACCAAGAAGATACCTCACTATAGTCATCTTTTATTGCCATGAAGCACATCGAGGTGAATTCGCCTTCAATTGATGACGTGTCCCAAGTTGCTTTGCGAGCTTTCTTCTTATTATCTTTTCTCTTGTTCTTCTTCTTCTCTTTTCTCCTTTCTTTCTCTTCTTTGAGAAACTCCTTGAATTGTTGTGTTGCAAACTCTTCAATGTCACTATCTTCTTTGTTGGAATAGGCGACGGCGTGTAACCCCAAAGATTTCTTGGCTCCCTTCTCCTTGCGGTCTTTCATTTGTATCTTATTTGTCATGAGACTACCCATAAGCTCCTTGACCGACAATTTGGTGAGATCTTGTGCTTATTCGATAGCGATCGTCTTCTCCTCCCAATCGTCGGTGAGTGATCGGAGAATCTTTCGAGTCATTTCTCCCTTGCTAAAGTCCTTGCCAACTACTTTAAGAGCGTTAATGATCTCGGTGATCGGAGAATCTTTCGAGTCATTATATTGCAAATAAATCCTCGTTCTTTTCTTCCAATAGTCATAGCTTAACTCATTAAACAAAGGTGGCTTACATGTGGATAATCCTTCACAATGATTAGAAGTAGATGTCATGCTAAATTAAGATTAAGTAAATGAAATTAGCAACCTAATGCTCTGATACCACTTGTTAGGATCTATGACCCTCTAATCGCTAGATAAATGCGTAATTAAAAATAATAATCAAAGGATTAAAGGAAGATACAATGCAAACCAAAAAATCGACGACACAGGAGTTTAGAGAGGTTCGACACCCACACCCCGGTCCTAGTCCTCCTCGTAAGCTTCACTTGATTCATTCTGGGCGGAGATCAACGTCGTTTACAAGTACCCGATCTCCATTCTGGGCCGAGATCAACGTCCTTTACAACTCCGAGCCTCGCGAACAACCTCGCCTTGCTCGTGTCTCCACTCACAATCCGAGAGGGAGCTTCCTCGAAGCTTTACAACTTGATGATTCTTTGATGTGGAAGTTGAATCACAATCTAACACTCTATACTTGATCACACTTGGATATTGATATGGAATGGATATTTAAGTGGTGAAGTTTTGGCTTGAGTGTTGAGGATTGAGAGCTTGAAGATGAAGAGGATTTGGCTTTGAGTATTGGACAAATAGGAAATGTTCAAGAGTCTCAAAACCATCAAATGGGGTCTTATTTATAAGCCTTCAAGCTCTAGTAGCCGTTTGGGAGTTGGTGGATAAATGGACCAATAGGAATGCAAGATGTGACTTAAGCTGGGGCAGATTTCGATGCATATTCGGTCGACCGTTAGCAAAACGTTAGTCCAAAGACTTGGTCTGAATTAAACATTCGGTTGAGCGATTATATATCGGATCACCTTTCACCAACCCCCACTAGCTTTTATCAATTTAGCCATAATTAAGTTCGGTTAACCGAATTCCATTCGGTTCACCGTTCCAAGGTGGACAGTAAGTTTGGTTGGGCTCTTGATTGATCTCGTTTTATATTAACCGCAAGGGCACGGACGCGTTGAAGCGGTGACAAATACGGGTCGTCCACCGGGAGGTGTGTCGACGCTTGGGTTGTTCGAAGGCGAGAGGTAAAAGAAGGAGAGAAAGATGTATTACACTAATCTAAACTACAAAGCTGAAATGAAATAGAGAAGAAATGATAAAACTAAACCCCAAAGGGGGTAGAGAAATAATGTGAACATAAAAGAGTGTGTGTGTGTGTGTGTTCATTAAGCTCCTCACAACATGTAGTGCATGAAATCATAAAACCTCATCCAACTTTGCCTCCACATGAATTAAGATAAGACTACATCATTAAAACATACAAGACAATAATTGGAATGAAGCTACATGAACTCAAGTATAAAGACTAGACCCTACTATGCCTCCACATGAATTAAGATAAGACTACATCATTAAAACATACAAGACATTAGCTAAGGTAAAGGCAACAAGAGCACATACACTACAACTTGTGTTTCCAATATTAACTTCATCCATATCCTAACCTTATCATTCCCCATAAAATAGGTCCACTAATCAAAGCATAAGCTAAGCTTCATTCAAGAGCATTAGCATATCAAAGATAAGAGTGAAAACCTATTAGATGGTTATGGAAATCATATAAAGCTCAAGGGATAAAAAATAACACACATTTAATACACTACATGATTATATCACATATTTCTCCACCCCCTGAATGGGGATGGAACTACTCACTACTAATTACACTACTGATTAGACTAAGCAAAGAAAACATTTAACTAAGATACTGAAATTACTAAACAAGAAATTAAACAAAGTAAAGCAACCCACACAAAACAAGCAACATAACAAGACAAGATTAAAAGAAACAAATAAACTTTTATTAACAATGACTCACATTGAAGGTAGCACTCTTCCACCTTGAGTTATTGCTTCAAGGATCACTCCTTAGTAGAGAGAATGCCACCAAACAATGGGTAATTACAATGGAAGGTGAAGAGTTCTATTTATAAGCATCGAAAAAGCTAATCCGGGACAATCCCCCGATGTGGGACTAAACCAATACCAAAAATAGACTAAGAATACATTAATACAAGCCCAACACAAATCTTAGCGGATCTGGAGACATATGGACCGCCAATTAGCGGTCCAAGACCTCCAATTGGCGGTCTATAAGTTGTGGATTCATCTGGGATTTGTTGTGGGCTTTGCTGGTGGTCTTTGTTGGTCCTGGATGCATCTACTTGGTTTGTTGGAGCTCCGACCCGAATCGAATTGCCAAAATACTCCCCATGATGGTGTGGAGTTTCCTGGTTTGCTCTTAGGTCCTTTGGTCTTATGATCAGGTCCTTCTCCCTAGCATCTTAGTCCCCAGGTCTCACAATTAAGTCCTTTTTCCTGCTTTTGGGTCCTTTCATGGCTCTTCTCTTCAAACCTCTTTATTTCTGAAATTCAAACATAAAACTCGTCACATAGCATTGCTTAGATGTAAGTTAATGGATATAAGATACAAATATGAGCATGAAATGATGTCAATCAAATACCCCCATACCTAAGTTTTTGCTAGTCCCGAGCAAAACAAAGAAAGAGAAAAGCAAACGAGAAACAAGAAATCCTAACTCACTTTCGTAGGAATCACGGTTGCACTTAGCACGTGCAACAAGCCGTTAAACCTCTTTGTTGCCAAGGAGGAGGAGTGTTGTCTCCTGAGGGTTTTCAACGGATACACCCACAAAATCCGAACAAGATGCATTATTCAATCTAGACACTCGACTCGTTGGACATATGTTGTCGATCATTGGACGCGGTAATCCTACGGGCCGACTCTATATAGGTAATCAGTCCACACACCTAACTTAATGAACTATTCGTGTTAGTTAAATAAGGAATTAAGTGAAAGACATGGACAACCTCAAGATCCTCAAGTGATACAAAGTGTAAGGTCCATTAAGGTTCTTATTTGCATTACCATTTTTTTTTTCTTTTTGTTTCTTTTCACTTTTTTTTTATTCTCTTTTTTTTCTTTTTATTAGTTGGAGCTTCGTTCTCCCAGGGTCAGGTTTCGTGCATCATTGCCCATGAGGACTTACACTATCACGTACACCTTTCCCCAAATCTCCACATAGGGCAATCCCTACCACCCGTGTAACGGGAGTTCGGTCGGCGCATCCCAAGTCAGATGACTCGAAAGCACCAGGCACAAAGTCCCCTCAGACCTACTTTCCCGAGTGATTGGAGCCGTGCGAGAAGAGAGAACATCTACTCACTTATTTCTTATCTACACATGAACCAAAACCCCTACACTAATGTCTCACAACAAGATTAAGAGGGTCCTTGACTACAACAAACTTCCTAAATTAACAAACACGAATTATTGACTCACTAGGTTCAGGGTGGACTTCTTTGAATGTTTGAGCACTGAAACCCTATGATTACTCACCCCCAAAGGAAAACTGGGGTGCATCCTAACGACTCGATAAATCTTAAAGCCACGTACTAGATATCCTAATGCATCATGTTCAAGACAATTTTGGGAGCTTTCTTTTTACTTTGCCTCTCAACGGTTTTGCACATGCTAAACACACGCAAAACCCACAAAACATTTTCTTTCGAAAACACATGAAGATTTTGAAAGAAATGTGAAAATTTTGAAGCACTAGGCACGCAAAAGAATACAAGTCACCCAAGCATCATGGCAAACAGATATATCGATATTAAATGCAGCACACTAACATGACCCTAACAATGCAAACAAAAGAAAGCAAAATCAAAAGAAAAGACTCGACTATGTACACACGTAAAACACCCCCCCCCCCCACACACCTACTTCATGCATTGTCCTCAATGAATGTGAGCAAGATACTACATGGATTTATGCATGAAAAATGAGAGATCTCACCAACATGAAGTACAAAGGGAAGTGCAAGGTCATGTTGATGGACATAACCCGAAATCCCTCAAAACCTGTGAGATGCTAAAGAAGGGATACAAGTACGTGAAAGAAATGGAGCCCAAATACACAAGGGTTGGGGCTCACAACAATCGATGCTCACTGAAGGAGTCTTTTATTGTACTTTTTTTTCTGTTTTTCCTTTGTTTTTCTTTTTTTTCTCTTTTTTTTCTTTTTTATATAACTATGTACAAACATAAGTTCCCATCTTCATTTGTCAAAAGACATCAAATGGGAACCTCAAGAGTGGGTCAATGCACTTGGAAAGGGAACATGACACCACGCGGGGCCAGAATACGCATGCGTGGGCCCCCTTCACAAAGAGCACCAGATGAAATGAGAGGTTCATGAATTGGACGCAAAGGCGTCTCATTCAAAGGATCAAACTGAAAGAGCTTGAACCTCTCGAGAGTTTGGGAAATAAGGGGCAACGGAAGAAAAATATCTCCCGTTGCGTAACTGAAGTTATGATCATCAATCCAAACTCTCCAACCAACAGGCTGGTGGGTCGGAACGAGGTCAAGCACCTCGTTCTGCATGTCCAACTCACCAGGAGAACAGGAAGTGGGTCTCATACCCAAAGTATCCTCCAAGGAACTCCTAATACCCTCATGAGCAATGTAGTTGTTTGATGTTCCATCATTTCCAAGATGATCAGGAACAATAGTGAGAGGCAAACTCTCATCAGGTTGTTTGAAATTGAGGGTACTAGGGAGCTCTTGCTCCACCAGAGGTGAGTCCTTAAGAGGTACAATATGAAGATCATGTGGCTCAAGGGCCAAGGGACAAAAAGATAAGGCACAATCCTGTGCCGACTCATAATGAGGCTGGTCCAAGTTATTCTCAATTTGAATCGAATCCTCCACTAAGTGATCGTGAATTGAAACCCCAAGTCCCTCAGACTGACTAGGAGTTTGACTTTGAAAGGTTGTGCTTTGAATTTGTGGATGTGGTGGTGGTTCGATATCAAAAGAAGAATCCTCATGTTGACATGAAATGTCACTCTCCTCACGTTCACGTAATTGCTGTGACATTTGACTCACTTGCAGTGCCATATTTTGTATGGACTGTTGAGTGGTTTCCATGAACGTAAGGAAAGTTTGTTTCAAGGAATCAGGTATGCGGTCAACGATGAGGTCCAAGTCAGAGCTTGGGAAATTTTGAGGTTGGGTGTTGATTGGCTGAGAATGAGTCCAATGATTTGGAGTGGGGTGTTGGTAGAATTCTGGGTATTCGGGAGGAGGATACTGGGGTGAACATGAAGTATAAGAATTTGGATATGAATTGTCTCCCCATGAATCCATCACTCTCGGATTGTACGCGGATGATGCGTAATGGTCATAATGAGCATTTTGGGAAAATGTATGCTCATACTCAGGCTCTGGGGGAACATAAGGACATTCCCAGTGACATGACCACTCAACCCACAACAGTCGCATGGTACGGCTACTGGAGCCACCGGTACAAACATGTCGTCGGCCGCACGCATGAAAGAGGCCAAAGTTTCTTGCAATGTCTCAGTTTGATGACTAGTGTATGATCCGACGAAACTAGATTGTGGTCTAGCAGTCGGTGCCTCTCTCATGTTACCCCAATATGAAGATTGCTCAGTCACACAATTGCGATCATCCCAACCATACGGGGTGTTAGTCTGAGCCACCCCAGGTTGCATGGGTCCGGAGTACCAGGGAGAATCGTCCTGGTCCCAACAATGATATGGATGGTCGCCCATGTAACCATCCATCTCAACAGAGAACTCTCGAGTCGACCACTCTCACCACCACGAGGCTAAGCTCGCAAAAAGTGCTCGACTCGACCCTAAAACGCTACTAGAGAGTGTAAAGGGGAGGAGACTAAAACGTAGAAGTAGGTGAGAAGAAGATGACTCAGAGGAGAAGGGAAGAATCCCTAAAGCTAGCGTGGGTAGAGGGATCAGGAAGAAGCCTAACTAGCAAGCACGGCTCAAACAATGAAAGGCAATGGGTCCTTAGGCTAGACGACGCCTAACTTCGAGGTCACTAGCCTCGACACGTCTCACCTCCCTACAACGAGGACCACAATGCCCAGCAAGTGATACCAGATCCGGAGATCCAGTACCTCCTACTATCGACAAGGTAGGCAACGCCGATCAGGTCATGACGGTCTCAACTAGATTACTCTCCTAGTGCGCCCGCAATCCTAGGGCCAATGTCTACTTGCTTTTAGTTAAGGCTTTATTAAGAGTGATTTTTGGGGCCAAGGAAAGGGTGATGAAATCCCCCACCTTATCTTTTATGGGACAGCCCCTCCTTAGTAGCGTTTGAGCTTAAATCTAGCAATCAATCACTCCAACCAAACGCTCAACTCACTCTTGTCCCGATGCACCTTACTAACTAATGCATGATCGAAACATGCATGAATGAGAGATTTGGGTGCACGTACCTCACGCCAGCAATCAACAACAAAATCTAAAGAAAAGAAAAACAAATGCATGCAAGGTCTACACATGATGCATGACCTAGATGGCAAGGAGTCAAATCTTTTGCTTTGAGTTTTATGGTCGAAGTTGATTAAAGGGGATTGAAATTAAATCTGGGAGCAAATTAGAAGTCACAGCATGCAAAATTGTTCTCCCAGATAACTAACATGAAGAATATAACAACTGGAACAAATTTGAAAACAATTGAGGCTCACCAGGCCGCCAATTGGCGGTCCCAGACCGCTGATTGGCGGTCCTTTTGTAGCTTCGGGTCCTCAAACTTCTCCAGTAGCCTCCCCTTGATCCGTAGGTGCCCTGAAACTACAAAAAACTGGAAACAAAAAATTAAAAACCCCTCCAATCGTCCAAACCAACGTCTGGACAGAGCACCTCCCTGGCAACGGCGCCAAAAACTTGATTGATCTCGTTTTATATTAACCACAAGTGCACGAACGCGTTGAAGCGGTGACAAATACGGGTCGTCCACTGGGAGGTGTGTCGACGCTTGGGTCGTTCGAAGGCGAGAGGTAAAAGAAGGAGAGAAAGATGTATTACACTAATCTAAACTACAAGCTGAAATGAAATAGAGAAGAAATTATAAAACTAAACCCCAAAGGGGGTAGAGAAATAATGTGAACATAAAAGAGTGTGTGTGTGTTCATTAAGCTCCTCACAACATGTAGTGCATGAAATCATAAAACTACATCCAACTTTGCCTCCACATAAATTAAGATAAGACTACATCATTAAAACATACAAGACAATAATTGGAATGAAGCTACATGAACTCAAGTATAAAGACTAGACCCTACTATGCCTCCACATGAATTAAGATAAGACTACATCATTAAAACATACAAGACATTACCTAAGGTAAAGGCAACAAGAGCACATACACTACAACTTGTGTTTCCAATATTAACTTCATCCATATCCTAACCTTATCATTCCCCATAAAATAGGTCCACTAATCAAAGCATAAGCTAAGCTTCATTCAAGAGCATTAGCATATCAAAGATAAGAGTGAAAACCTATTAGATGGTTATGGAAATCATATAAAGCTCAAGGGATAAAAAATAACACACACTTAATACACTACATGATTATATCACATATTTCTCCACCCCCTGAATGGGGATGGAACTACTCACTACTCATTACACTACTGATTAGACTAAGCAAAGAAAAAATTTAACTAAGATACTGAAATTACTAAACAAGAAATTAAACAAAGTAAAGCAACCCACACAAAACAAGCAACATAACAAGACAAGATTAAAAGAAACAAACAAACTTTTATTAACAATGACTCACATTGAAGGTAGCACTCTTCCACCTTGAGTTATTGCTTCAAGGCTCACTCCTTAGTAGAGAGAATGCCACCAAACAATGGGTAATTACAATGGAAGGTGAAGAGTTCTATTTATAAGCATGGAAAAAGCTAATCTGGGACAATGCCCCTATGTGGGACTAAACCAATACCAAAAATAGACTAAGAATACACTAATACAAGCCCAACACAAATCTTAGCAGATCTGGAGACATATGGACCGCCAATTAGCGGTCCAAGACCGCCAATTGGCGGTCTATAAGTTCTGGATTCATCTGGGATTTGTTGTGAACTTTGCTGGTGGTCTTTGTTGGTCCTGGATGCATCTACTTGGTTTGTTGGAGCTCCGACCCGAATCGAATTGCCAAAATACTCCCCATGATGGTGTGGAGTTTCCTGATTTGCTCTTAGGTCCTTTGGTCTTACGATCATGTCCTTCTCCCTTGCATCTTAGTCCCCAGGTCTCACAATTAAGTCCTTTTTCCTGCTTTTGGGTCCTTTCATGGCTCTTCTCTTCAAACCTCTTTATTTCTGAAATTCAAACATAAAACTCGTCACATAGCATTGCTTAGATGTAAGATAATGGATATAAGATACAAATATGAGCATGAAATGATGTTAATCAGCTCTGATCTACTCAAGTTCGGTTGACACGGTACACTTTGGTAGACTGAAGTTAGTGCGGGTTATGCACTGACAGTTATAGCTCAAAGAGTCGTTGGGTAAAATGGTCAAGTGCCACGTCTAAATAGCCATTCTGCACCTAAAGCCAAGAGGGACTCGGTTGACCGATAGATATTCGGTCGTCCGAAGTGGGTCAAGTCAATTGGGGTCTAGGACTCAATTCGAATGCGACCGTTGGAGCAAAGTCCAAAACCGATCCAGGGTATTCAGTCGACCGAAGGTGGTTTGGTCTTCCGTTGGGGCAATTCCAGAGAACACCTAAGTTTTACCGGTGGGAAGTATTCAGGTATCCGAAAGGTGTTCAGTAGACCGAACTAGACCGGATTCGGTTGACCGAAGGTGGTTTGGTTTACTGATGAGGGACGGGACAAAATCCTCGTGCTGAAGTTTACATAAAACCTTATGGACTCAATAAATACAAAATTACATGTCTTGGTCCAAAGCTTTGATTACAAGTCTTGATGTGTTTCTCCCAATGCTCCTTTTGTTGATTATCTTGATCAAAATATTAAGATGATTGCAAGTATACAAATATGTATCCAATGCATGTAATCGTGTTTGCTCACTTTGATTGATTAAGATTAGTTTACTTAATCATTAAAATTAATATAGATTAAGGCCAAAAAGGCAACAAATCCATGTATGGAACTCGGGCTCTCCCATCTCTGTGAGACGACTCTGCCTCATGCTCTAAAGGAGCACGAGGCGGAGATGGCCGATCACGTAGACCGTCCATCTTAGAAAAATGCACTATCTCAAGCCGAGCACTCTCCATAGAATGAGCCCAACCTCGCATAAAATGCTCAACTCGACTCTACAACAACACACAATAGAAGGTTAAATCAGAGGACGAGACTATAACGAAGAATATAGAGGAAAAGACACAGATGAGAAAGGAAGAATCCTTAGAGCTAGCGCGGGTAGTGGGTGAAGGTAGAAGCCTAATCTAGCAAGCACGACTCAAACAACCTATGGCTATAGGTCCTTAGTAGCGGTGCACATGGGTCAGGTTGGGTCGGGTTTGGGCGATAACCCAACCCAACCTAAAAATTGCAGGTTTTCAAAAAACCCAAACCAAACCCGAACCGATTCGGGTTCAACCCAATCCGACCCGAAATTTTCTGGTTGCGTTGGGTAGGTTCGGGTTGGACCCGAATCAATTAAGCATAAACATAAATCCAAATCCAGAACTAAAAAAAACCGAGAATCATAATTTAAACAACACAAAAGACTTTAGCTCCAAAAACAAAAGTTCATATTTATTTTTACCACTCCTGTCTATTGCACAAAGAAAGTGAGAGTTCATCAAGTCAATCAACTAACAAAACAAAAGATCCATCCCAGATAGAATTTTTGCTGACTGCGATCCGGCCCGTAGATTCTACTACTTTATCTATCTCCACTCTTTTTCTCTTGCAATTAAGAAAGAAATCTTTGATGCGAGTGGTCTAGGAATTCGATGCAGAGTGGGTGAGGCTGAGGAGTTCGTGAGGGCGAGGTCGTGAGAGTGAGGCTGAGGGCGTGTTCGTAAGCATGAGGGTGAGGAAGTTGTGAGGGCAAGGAGGTCGTTAGCCGGCGAGGTCGTTTGAGTGAGGGTGAGCCGGCGAGATTTGCTGAGGGATCGAGGGTGATTGACATCATTTCATGCTTATATTAGTATCTTATATCCATTATCTTTCACCTAAACAATGCTACGTGACGAGTTTTATGTTTGAATTTCAGAAATAAATAGGTTTGAAGAGAAGAGACATAAAGGACTAAAAGCATGAAAAGGGACTGAGTTGAGAGACTCAAGGACTAAGATGCAAGATCGAAGGGCTTGAATGTAAGATTGAAGGACCAACGAGCAAACAAGAATACTTCACAACATCATGGGGAGTATTTTGGCAATTCTATTCGGGTGGGAGCTCCACCAAGCGAAGTAGATGCATCAAAGAGAAACAAAGCCTTCCAGAAAATCCCACAAGAAAATCCAGAGCGATCCGAACACTGTAGACCGCGAATTGACGGTCACTTTTGATCCGGATCCGCTAAGATTTATGCGGAGCGTGTATTAGTGTGTATTTAGTCTATTTCTGGTATTGGTTTAGTCTCATACCGGGGGATTGTCCTGGATTACCTTTTTCTATGGCTATAAATAGAACTCTTCACCTTCTATTGTATTCACCCATTGCTTGGTGGCATTCTCTCTACTTGGAGTAAGCCTTGGAGCAAAATCTCAAGGTGGAGAAGAATGCTACATTCAATGTGAGTCATCTAAAAAAATAATTTTTCCATTGTTTTGTTCTTATGTTTTTTTCTTTATGCATGCTTAGCTTAGTTTATTTCTTTGATTCTAGGCTAAAGTAGTTACAATGTTTCTTTTCTTCTTTAGTTTAATTGTTAGAGTAATGTATAGTGAGTAGATCCATCCCCCTTTGGGGGTGGAGATGATGTTCATACATGCATTAAAGAATGGATATGAATGCTTTATATTTTGACTGTGTTGATAAATGTGAATGTATGCTTGCTTGTTAGAGTAGAATACTACACTTGATGGGTTTTGCCACACATCTTAGACACTTCCCATGCTTGTTTAAGTTCTGAAATAACCTGCTTGTGTATATGAATGTTAATCAACTAGGTTAGTGAATGGATTGATAGGTTTTGTCATAACCTTTAGACACTTCCTATGCATGAAAACACTACCTACATTTGTACCTATAGAATATATTCTTCACCATCTTTTTACATGTGTGCACACACTCCACCCCTTAGGGTTTTTCTATTTCTGATTTCCAACTTTCAATTTCCCTCGCTTTCGTTTTCCTTGTTTGATGCTTACTCGTTTAGTGTAGTTAGTCTAGTTTAGTGTAATCACAACTTCTTCCCCTCTTTTCCCACTTGCCTTCGAACAAACCAGAGTCTACACACCTCCTTGTGGATCGGCCCGTATTTGCCACGCTTCAACGCGGCCGTGCACTTGCGGTATTATAAACAACTAATCACGTTTTTGGCGCCGCTGCCGGGGAGGTGCTCTGTCCAGACTCTGGTTTGGACGATTCAAGTCGTTTTAATCTTTTGTTTTTAGTTTATTTTGGTTTCAGGGATATTGCAGCATCGGGGGGACACATCAGGAGAAATTGTGAGCAGAGAACGGCTTTTTGGACCGCCAATCAGCGGCCTGGTGAGCTTCTTTTGCTCCCATTGTTGCTCTGGTGGTTTGTTGTTTCAGTGTAGTAGTCTGGGTGTTCAATTTGTCATGTTTCAACCTGTAGTTAGCTCCCAGATTAATCAATTCCCCTTTTAAGACAATTTGGACCATAAAACTCAAAGCAAAATATTAGAGTTCTTGCCATCTAGGTCATGCATCATTTGTAGACCTTGCACGCATTTGTCTTTTCTTTTCTTTAAATTCTTGTTGTCGATTGCTGGCGTGAGGTTCGTGCACCCATTCTCTCATTCATGCATGTTAAAGTATGCATTAGTTAGTAAGGTGCATCAGGACAAGAGTGAGGTGAGTGCTTGTTTGGTGAGTTGCTTGCTAGCCTAAGATTTCAAAATATCTTTAAGGGGCATCGCCTATAGTCTTCAAAGATAAGGTGGGGGATTTCATCACCCCTCCCTTAGCCCCAAAAAGCACACTCATGTAAAGCCTTAATCTAAAAGCAAGCAGACATTGGCCCTAAGGAATTCGGACACACTAGGAGAGTGATCTAGTTTAGACCGTCATGACCTCATCGACGTCGCCTGCATTGTCGATAGTAGGAGGTACTAGATCTCCAGATTTGGTATCACTTGCTGGTCATTGTGGTCTTCGTTGTAGGGAGGTGAGGCGTGTCGAGACTAGTGACCTCGAAGTTAGGCGTCGTTTAGCCTTAGGACCCATAACCTTTAGTTATTTAAGCCATGCTTGCTAGATTAGGCTTCTACCTTCTCCCATTACCCACGCAGCTCTAGCGATCTTCCCTTCTCCTCTGAGTCATCTTCTTCTCACCTACTTCTACGTTCTAGTCTCCTCCCCTTTACACTCTTTGTTAGCGTTTTACGGTCGATTCGAGCACTTTTTGCTAGCTTGGCCTCTTGGTTGTGAGAGTGATCGACTCGAGAGTTCTTTGTCGAGATGGATTGTTACATGGGAGACCATCCATATCATTGTTGGGACCAGGACAATTCTCCCTGGTACTCCGGACCCATGCATCCTAGGGTGCCTCAGACAAATACCCCGTTTGGTTGGGACAATCTTCATTGTGTAACTGAGTGATTGACATCATTTCATGCTCATATTTGTATCTTATATCCATTATCTTACACTTAAGCAATGCTACGTGACGAGTTTTATGTTTAGTTTTCAGGAATAAAGAGGTTTGAAGAGAAGAGACATGAAAGGACCCAAAAGCTGGGAAAAAGGACTGAATGGTGAGATCTAGGGACCAAGATGCAAGGGAGAAGGACCTGAATGTAAGACAGAAGGACCTAAGAGCAAAACAGAATACTCCACACCATCATGGGGAGTATTTTACCAATTCTATTCGGGTCGGAGCTCCAACAAGTCGAGTAACCGCATCAAAGACCAACAATACCAGAAAGAAAAGCCCACAACAAATTCCAACACAATCCGACAATTTTGGACCGCCAATTGGCGGTCTTGGACCGCTAATTGGCGGTCCATATTGCTCAGGATCCGTCGAAATTTCTCCTGGACTTTTATTAATGTTCGTTTAGGCTATTTTTGGTATTGGTTTAGTCCCACATCGGGGGATTGTCCCCGATTAGCTTTTTCCATGCTTATAAATAGAACTCTTCACCTTCCATTGTAATTACCCATTGCTTGGTGGCATTCTCTCTACTAAGGAGTGAGCCTTGAAGCAAAAACTCAAGGTGGAGAAGAATGCTACCTTCAATGTGAGTCATTTGTTAATAAAATAATTCTTCTAGTTTCTTTTAATCTTGTCTTTTAATTTGTGCATGTTTGTTTAGTCTTTCCTTTCCTTTTATGTTTCTTTAATGCTTCTTGCCTTCTTAGTTAACTTTCATTTCAGTATTATGCTTTCTTTTGCTAGTTTAGTTAGTGTAATGAGTAGTGAGTAGTTCCATCCCCATTTGGGGGGTGGAGAAATATGTGATATAATTATGTAGTGTATTAAGTGTGTGTTATTTTTATCCCTTGAGCTTTATATGATTTCCATAACCATCTAATGGGTCTCCACTCTTATCTTTGATATGCTAATGCTCTTGAATGAAGCTTAGCTTATGCTTTGATTAGTGGACCTATTCTATAGGTAATGATAAGGTTAGGATATGGATGAAGTTAATATTGGAAACACAAGTTGTAGTGTATGAGCTCTTGTTGCCTTTACCTTAGCTAATGTCTTGTATGTTTTAATGATGTAGTCTTATCTTAATTCATGTGGAGGCATAGTAGGGTATAGTCTTTATACTTGAGTTCATGTAGCTTCATTCCAATTATTGTCTTGTATGTTTTAGTGATGTAGTCTTATCTTAATTCATGTAGAGGCAAAGTTGGATGTAGTTTTATGATTTCATGCACTACATGTTGTGAGGAGCTTAATGAACACACACACACACACTTTTTTATGTTCACATTATTTCTCTACCCCCTTTGGGGTTTAGTTTTCTTGTTTTTCTTCCATTTCCTTTTTGCATCTTAGTGTAGTTTAGTGTAACCAACCTTTCTTCCCTTTCTTTACCTCTCGCCTTCGCACAAATCAAGTGTCGACACACCTCCCAGTGGACGACCCGTATTTGCCACCGCTTCAACGCGGCCGTGCACTTGCGGTTAAATATAAAACGAGATCAATCACTGAGCAATCTTCATATTGGCGTAATATGAGAGAGGCACCGACTGCTAGACCATCATCTAGTTACGTCAGATCATATGTTGGTCAACAAACTCAGACATTACAAGACCATTTGGCCTCTTTCATGCACGTGGTAGATGACATGAGTGCAGTGGTGGCTCCAGTAGCCGTACCGTGTGACTGGTGTGGGTTGAGTGGTCATGTTATCGGGGAATGTTCTTATCTTCCCCCAGAGCCTTAGTGTAACGTCCCCGAAAACAGCGGAAAATTTAAACAATATAAAAGACCGTCAACGGTCAACACCGGGCACGTCACAAGACAACAAGATGAAATATATATATATATATATATATATAGATATAGATCCACGTGCAAGTCAAAATACATATGAGTCAACTGTTATTACAACAGAAATGAATACAACTTGGTAATGACTACCTCAACAAAAGATATAAAGAGAAGACAAGATCAGATCCCGGGGGCACCTCCTCGGTCACCACCTCAACTCTAATCCAGGTACTTCAGACTCTAATGATCTGTAAACACCTCAAACTGCTCGCCACTGTGTCACTGCCTTTACCTTCGCCGGATCCACTGATATCCCGTCTGCTGATACAATATGTCCGAGGAACGCCACTCTGTCCAACCAAAACTCGCACTTTGAGAACTTAGCATATAACAGCTGAGCTCTCAAGATGTTGAGTACAATCCTCAGATGCTTTCTATGATGCTCCACATCTGGTGAATAGATCAAAATGTCATCCACAAAGACAATCACAAATCTATCAATATACTGCCTGAATATCCGGTTCATCAGATCCATGAACGCTGCCGAAGCATTCGTCAATCCAAATGACATCACCAAGAACTCGTAGTGTCCATATCTCGTCTTGAAAGCTGTCTTCTTAATGTGCTCATCTCGGATCCTCAACTGGTGATATCTTGAACGCAGGTCAATCTTCGAGAAAACCTTCGCTGACTGCAGCTGGTCGAAGAGGTCTTCGATCCTAGATAAAGGATACATATTCTTCACCGTCACTTGGTTCAGCATCCTGTAGTCTATGCACATCCTCAAAGATCCGTCCTTCTTCACAAACAAAACCGGTGCACCCCAAGGTGACACACTCGGTCTGATAAATCCAGAGTCCATCAATTCCTGCAACTGCTTCTTCAACTCTGTCAACTCGGCAGGTGCCATCCGATATGGAGCCTTCGACTGAGTGTAGTATAAGCTGCCAACTCGATGCCGAACTCCAACTCCCGGTGCGGTGGTAAACCTGGAATCTCCGCTGGAAAAACATCCGCGCACGCCTGCACCACCTCAATGTCCTCTAACCTCTGAGACTCTGCCTCCGCAACCACAAACGTCGCTAAAAATGTTGCACAACGCTGCTGTAACAGCCTCTGAGCCCTCACAGCAGATACAATAACGCGACGTCCTCTGTTTCTGACCCCTCTGATCAGAATATCAGGCAAACCTTTCCTCGGGATCAAAATCTTCTTCTCACGCACAAGACTCAGACATCATATTGGGAAAGCCAATCCATCCCAAGTATGACATCAAAGTCTTCCATCGGTAGCAAGACCAGGTCTGCCGGAAACTCCTGATCTCCTGAAACAACCGTGGCGCCGGGGACAAATCTCCCCACAGTGCCCACCAGACCCAGGGGTGTGCTGACTTCCAAGGTGGCAGTCAACATCGCAAGGGTACAACCCAACACTCCCGCAAATCGCTCTGAGATGAACGAGTGTGTCGCGCCACAATCAAAGAGCACCCTAGCTACCGAACCAGCAACAAGAAGCGTACCTTCTATGACAGCGCCTCCATCCCTAGCCTCCTCTGCCTGGATGGTGTAAACTCTGCTAATGTGCTGCCCCTGCAGGTGGTCTACCTCCGCCCCCACCTCGGCCTGGCGCTGGTAATCCCGATGGTCTGCTCGGCCCAGCTCCTCGGCTCGGACAGCTCCTAATAAAGTGGCTCAGCTGGCCACACCCATGACAAGCTCCGGTGCAGAAACATGGCCCAGCGTGAATCCTGCCACAGCCGCTACAAGGCTCAGGTCGTGGTGCTGCAGCTCCTGCTCCATCAAACCGGGGCCTCTTGCCCGGATTTCCCCCAGTCTGACCTCCAGGCCTCCCAGAGAACCTACCCGAAGGCCTCCTCTCATCCTGATAGTTCTCCCTGTAGTCACGATCAAGAACAGTGGCACTCTTCACGGCATCGGCTAACGTGGTCGGCATATGCGTCAGCACCTTCGTCCTCAACTGCTTCCGGAGCCCCCGGACGAACTTCCCAGCCCTCTGCTCTTGGGTGATGTACATCTAGGGACAGTAACGCTCAATGGCATTGAACTTCCCTATGTAGCCAGTCAAGGTCATGTCCCCCTGCTGAAGGCTAAGAAACTCCTCCCTCTTCGCGTCCTGCACATGCTGCGGAAAATATTGCTCGTTGAACTCGCCAACGAACTCCTCCCAAGCTATATGCTCTCTATCCGCAAACACCACTGCAGATGTGGACCCCCACCAGTTGGACGCAGCACCGCCCAAAACATAAATGGCCAGACCCACCTTCGCCTCTGGAGGACAACCGATAGCACTGAAGATCTTCTGCATCATGAACATCCACTCCTCCGCTGCCTCTGCATCGTACTGCCCCAGAAAGGTAGGCGGATGCTGGCGCATAAACCGTTCATGCATAGCGTCAGTCCCCGTCTGCCCAGTCTGTGCTGCCTGCTGCAGTAGCATCTCAGTCAGACGTCCGACCGTATCGAACAACGTCCGACGCTCCTCCTCCCAAGCCTCATTCCTCGCAGTCTCACTCTCACTGCGAGTATGAGCGACGACCTTCCTCCGTCTAGCAGGCATCTGCCAAAGGAAACAAGACAACATCAATATAATTTATGCATGCATGTTCGTCTAAGACCTAATTCCTAACTCAAAGGTGGTTTCTTTGGACAAGTACGCTGGGATCTAGGCTCTGATACCAAATTGTACGTCCCCGAAAACAACGGAAAATTTAAACAATATAAAAGACCGTCAACGGTCAACACCGGGCACGTCACAAGACAACAAGATGTAATATATATATATAGATATAGATCCACGTGGAAGTCAAAATACATATGAGTCAACTATGATTACAACAGAAATGAATACAACCGGGTAATGACTACCTCAACAAAAGATATAAAGAGAAGACAAGATCAGATCCCGGGGGCACCTCCTCGGTCACCACCTCAACTCTAATGCAGGTCGCTACCTGAAATGCAAACAAACGAACAGGCCTGAGTTCCCTACTGGAACCCTGTATGCCAAACCTCCTAAAATACAAAAAGGAATTAAAGACAATGCGATGCAATGCACATGATCATCCACCTCGGGTCCACAATAATTCCCCTCTCCGCCTCCGCGGTACTGAACCACTCCTGCCGCACAAGGGTCAAGTCAGTCCACCGCTGCCACACAAGGGTCAGACGACACCACTGCTCACACAAAAACCGTAGGAAGGCCCCCCGGTACTACGCCTCCGCACAAGGAGCGAGCCAGCCTGCCGAATGCACTACTATGGCCAAACAACAGCCCCTGCTCCCCCAAGAACCGCCAGACGCGCACCCTGCCGGAACATCCTCGGCCTACCGACAAACCCCAGCAAGCAGCCCCAGGATTACGGCAATAATCTCTCCCACCCCGTTTTATATGAGAGGCTCAACAATAATACGCCCTCGTCGAAGTTGAAATCCGTCGCTCCCAAGGCCGGTAATCGACCGTCGCCTCAATGCCGGTAGTCAACCTAAACTCGACGGCTCGCGTGTGGATAAATCCACCAACCTGCGGCAGATTAGTCGACCGCTACAAGCACACCGGTCGACCGGTCTTCCGCACAGTACTCTGTACTGTACAAACAATAGCATTCGGTCGAACCACGCCACCGAATTAACGACCAATCGGTCGAACAAAAGTCATCTAGCGGTCGACCGTTTAGATGGTCTACGCTATACAATATTTATAATAAATATATATGATCGCTCGAACCAAGGGTCCGTTCAACCGATAACAGGGATTCTCAGCATTTTGCCCAACTAATATTCGGTCGACTGAAATATCACAGGCACTCTACTGCTTGATTAAAATGCTCAGTCGGTCGACCGAAAGTTAAAGAGAGGTCGACCGTTTTGATGGTCAAAGCTCCTAACCGACTTAGCATCGAATAGATCGGTCGAACCAGGTTAAGGGTGTTCGACCGTTTTATAAGTCAAAACCCCCAACCGACCTATTCTCATTGTTTCGGTCGACCGGCTAAGTGGATCCGTTCGACGGATAATAATATCGTTCGACCCAAGGTATTGTTCGACCGTTTGCGGGTGCAAAACAATATAATAATAAAATCGGTTGACTGCCCACAGGCACCGGTCGACGGATTGTCGTCTTCAACCTCTGAGTAGGTTGCAATCCGACGGGGAATTCGACACCAACATCGATCACCAACACCCACAAAGCTTATGTGAGTTATAATGAAGACTTGACATACCTTATTGAAGTTTGTGGATGCCTCCCAAGGTTTGGCAAGCCTAACCCAACACTTCTCCTTCACTTCTTCTCCTTCTCCTTCTCCTTCTCTCCTTCTTCTTCTCCTTCTCCTTCTCTCCTTCTTCTTCTCCTCCAAGATCGCCTCTCTCACTCTCTGATCAACCCAAGCAAAGAGAAAAACGTTTTATTAGACCTAACACCTCTATTTATAGGAAAAATCCAATTCTTATCCTCAACTCCACCTCATCAGTTACTATTCACGGCTTAATTAAGGGTTAATTAGGGTGTTTAGATTAAGGTTATTACACTAAGTATGAGCATACCTTTTCCCAAAATGCTCAATATGACCATTACGCATCCGCGTACAATCTGAGAGGGATGGATTCATGGGGAGACAATTCTTATTCAAATTCTTATACATCATTCCCACCCCAGTATCCTCCTTCTGAATATCCTGAATTTTACCAACACCCCACGACCAATCAGTGGACTCATTCTCAGCTCGTCACCACCCAACCCATCCATTTCTCAAATTCTGACATGAATCTCATAGTTGACCCCAAACTTGATTCTTTAGAACAAGCCCTCCAAACGTTCATGGAAACCACTCAAAATGTGTTGAAGTCCAATCATGATTCCATACAACTATGGAAATGTATGTGAGCCAAATTACACAACAATTAAGTAAACATGAGGAGGGTGACATTTCTTGTCAACATGAGGATTTATCTTCTGACATCGAAGCACCACCACATCCACAAATTCAAAACACAATCTTTCAAAGTCAAACTCCTAGGCAGTCTGAGCGACTTGGGGTTTCAATTCACAGTCACATGGTGGGAGATTCGATCCAAATTGAGAATAATATGGACAAACTTCATTATGAGTCGGCACGGGATTGTGCCTTATCTTTTTGTCTCATGGCCCTTGATGCATTGCATACATTGCATCATATGTCTTTCATTTAGATTGCTTTTAATTCAATAAATGCTACTAAGGTATGTGTTTAGCCTTGTTTACAGAATACAGGGACCTGAATGCAAATTACCCACATCCCGAGCATAAACGCGTGCAAAAGATTCATTTCTATCATAAAGACAAGTTCAAGTTTATCGAGTTTCAAATGGAAATGCATCCAAGCACAAAAGCATTCAAGGAGCTAATCACAAAAAGGTCAGGGGCTTAAGTGCAAAATGTCAAGGACCTGACTACAAAATAAAAGGGCAAAGTTATTGTGTTGGAGAAGTCAAAAGAAAAGTCAAAAATAAATCCCCAACAATGGAACGAATTAATCCGGAGCTCAAGACAATGGAAAGAATCAATCCAGACGCGCAAAGGAGGATCAAATCATACCATAAACGCACAGCCAAAATCCGGACCTGATCCGAGCATCGTGTGAGGCGAATCCGCCGCACATTACACATGATTTGCGGCGAATTCGCCGCCCCCCTTGATCATCCGGCGTTCAAATTTCCTCCAGTCCGGTAGCAACGCGTGTACTTTCCTTTCATATACTGGTATCCTTTGTATCGGCTATAAATAGCCTCGTAGCACGAATGTAACACATCTTTGAACCTTTGGTCTTGGATCATTAGTAATAAATTTCTGTTTTATTTTGTTTTGTTTCTCTTTTCTTTTAATGTCTCTAGGATCCCTTCTTCTTCCTCCCTCCATGAGTTTCTAACTCTTTCCAAAGGGTGGAGGTGACGGATTTAGGGTTAGAGAAGATGGATTGCATGTTATTATTTTAAGTTCATGATTAGTATATTTTGATTACTTGAGTTTATGTTAAGTCATTTATCTTGTAATGCTTCATAACTAACATGATTTACAATAAGTTTCAGTAATTCTCTGATCTAAACCTAAATCTAAACCTCCATCCAACGGATTTCTCTCTTATTTCTTGTTTCAGTTTTATTTGTGCATGTTTAGCTACTTAATCCAAAAACCTAAAAACCCAATTGATTCTTCTCTCCTTCTTCCTCTTAATCAAAAATAACATCAACTACGAAATCTCTCCCTCCTTGTGTTCGACCCGTACTTGCCACGTCTTCATAGACGCCGTGCACTTGCGGTATAAATAAAAATCTCATCAAGTTTTTGGCGCCGTTGCCGGGGAGGCGACGCAGATTTTGTGTTTTTGTGTTTTCGATTTTATCCTGTCTACCTTGTGCGCGATCTAAGTATTTGAATTTGTGTAGCAGGAGACATCAGAGAGCGCGGCGAAATCCGGGAGCATTCTGAGACACTTGGGTGGCGGAATCGCCGCATCTACAAGGTGGCTTGCGGCGGAATCGCCGCACCAGTGTGGGTTCTGGTCTTCAAATTTCTGGGGCATCGTCGGCATCTCTGGGTGGTCGCATTAAGCTACTGGAATCTCCGAGAGCGGGCGGCGAACCCGACTGAGCATTGCGGAGGTAACTTTTCTTGCCTTTCTCGTAAAATCTGAATTGTTGAAAAGTTTCCTTTCGTAGAATTACATGTGTTAGGGTTTACAATTCCATAATTGGCAATAATTCAACTCGGACCTAAAATTGGCAAAATTAGAAAGACCTTAGTGCATGAATCATATAATGTTTTGCTTGCATTATTCTTGCTAAATTCTTGCAAATTATTTTTTATTGTTGAAGAGTGCTGGAGGCAAGGTACGTATCGCGGTTTTAACGATTGCATTTAAGCATATACTTTAGTTTGCATACAACCTTGAAATTGCCCCCATTAAAAAGACCATTGTTTGACTATCTTTGTTAGATCTAAGTTAAACTATCTTAAGGGCAACTCCGTAGGAAAAGATACGGTGGGGATTTCATCACCCTTCCGTGGCCCACAAATCACAATCCTAAAGTGTCACCCAAGCCTTAAAATTTAAAATCAATTAGACATTGGCCCCTAAGGACTCAGACTCAATTAAGGAGAAGAATTGGTTTGACTTGCTATGACCTGAAGCCGATCGGATTCAATTTGGTGTCTAGGAAGTGTTTTTGTGTTGACGAAAGTCTTCCAAGCGAAGTGGTTGTCTAATTGGCACTGACTCTGTCGGAAGCGCCCCCACTAGCTATACACTACCTGGCCAATTTGGTTTGATTAGTGAGGGAGGTGAATCAAGCGAATCAATTCGACTCAACCAGTTAGGAGTCGTCTAGATTTAAGTGACACTAGGTCTAGGATTGTTTGAACCGTGCTTTCTTAGGAAATTTCTGACCAACCCTCTTTTCTATCTTTAGAGTTAAGTTTCCTTTCTCATCTGAGTCTTCTTTCTCTTCTCACCTAAATTCTCTAGATTAGGATTCCTTTCTCATCTTGCCCCATTCTATTGTTTGTTTCCCTTTTCAAAAAAAACATAAAAAAAACGAAAATTAAAAAAAAAAATTGTAATTAATTCTTGAAATTAAATTTGGAATTTAAATTTCGAATTTGA
Organism: Triglochin maritima; assembly: GCA_963682175.1. Taxonomy (NCBI): domain Eukaryota; kingdom Viridiplantae; phylum Streptophyta; class Magnoliopsida; order Alismatales; family Juncaginaceae; genus Triglochin; species Triglochin maritima. The sequence goes on from OY821789.1 coordinate 24,453,439, forward strand.
ATTCAAAAATTGATTCAACCCGGTGCACTCAGATTTGGATTCGGGACTTGTGTAATCGACTCTCACGAGTTCATCTAGATTCCAGTCTGGAACTTAACCCCAATCCACCTGTTGCACCACCTCACCCGGATCCAATGGGTGAGAATGTTGTGAACCCGCCTATGACTCTGAGGGATCGGTGCTACCCAACGATGGCTGCTCAGCCATCGTGCATCGTCATGCCCACCATACCGGGTCGCGATTTCGAACTTAAGGCACAATACATGAGTATGCTGCCTAAGTTCACCTCTAGGGAAGATCCATATCTCTTCCTTAGAGAATTTGAGGAAATCTGCTCTCTTATGCAATACCAGCATATCCCTGAGGAGGCAGTGCGTCTGAAATTCGTGCCTCTAGCACTGAAGGACGACGCTAAGAAATGACTATATAGTCTAGCCGAAAGATCTATTAGGAGTTGGGCTGAGTTTGTTCAAGTGTTTCTAAAAAATATTTCCCCAACGATCAGACTATGAAGATTAGGAATGAAATTGTTGCATTCGTTCAGTCTGAGAGCGAGCCGTTCTATTCCTATCTTGAAAGATTTAAAAGTGTCTTGACCCAATGCCCTCATCACGGAATTCCAAAATGGCAATTATGCCAAATTATTTATGAGGGATTGACACCCACATCTAGAGTTATGCTAGAATCTGTGAGCCAAGGGAATTTCATGTCGAAAAACGAAAATGATGCCTGGACTTTTCTTGAGGATTTAGCTGAAAACAGTATGCAATGGGACAACGCTAGAACACCCATCAACCCGAGTATTGGATCTAGAATAGCAAGTCAACCCCGACCAGGTGTCTTAGCTATAGATGCCAACATAGCGGCTGAGGCAAAACTAGCCACACTTATGCGCAGAATGGAAAGTTTAGAGCTGCAAAACCAAACCCGACAAGCATCCCCTACCCCTTGCTCTAGATGTGGTCAGACTGGTCATTTAATGGAGGACTGTGTAGACTTGGAACATGTTAATGCCACGTTTAACCATTCTAGAAATGATCCTTATGCATCAACCTACAACCCGGGTTGGCGTAATCATCCCAATTTTTCGTGGAACCAACAAGGTCAACCTCCTAGACAACAACCAAACCCATATAACCAAAATAATACTTCATCTGGGGGTAATAACAATGGAAATCATGAAGTTAGGTTGACAAACTTGGAAAATTTAATGAAAACTTTTATACAAACAACCAACCAATCATTCCAAATGCTAGAGACACAAGTCAGCCAATTAGCGCAAATAGTAGGTGAAAGAGAAAAGGGTCAATTTCCAAGTCAACCTGAGGTGAACCCAAGAACTAATAATCAATGTCAATCTTATCAACCACCCTCAGGAAATAACAACCCCAGACCGGTTCAAATGATTAACGAGGAAGGACCGTTCCAACAAATCAATGCAGTAGTGTCATTACGGTCCGGACGACAAGTTGATAACAATGTGGTAAACCCTAGAATGTCTAATCAATCTAGCCATCAAGCAACCACATATGACCTGACCATTGAACCTGACGTCCAAATTGAAAAGCCCAACCCACCTACACAACCTGAACCCATAGCTCAACCTGAACCTGAGCGAGTCTATGTTCCTAAAGCCCCATTTCCCAATAGACTCAAGAAGAGCTCAAGTGCACAAATGGAGAAAATCTTAGAAGTATTTAAGCAAGTTAAGGTGAATATTCCACTCTTAGATATGATTCAACAAATACCTGCTTATGCTAAATTCTTGAAAGATTTGTGCACTAAAAAGAAAAAAACGAATGTACCAAAGAAAGCATTCTTAACTGCAAACATATGCTCTATTCTTTCCAACACATCTCCTATAAAATATAAGGACCCTGGGTGTCCCACAATTTCATGTTCAATAGGAGATACCTTTATCAATAAAGCCCTTCTAGACCTAGGTGCAAGCGTTAACTTACTCCCATTTTCTGTCTACGAGCAACTCAACCTTGGTCCACTGAAACCCTCTAAGACAACCCTCCAATTCGCTGATTGTTCTGTTAAGAAACCGAGAGGTATAGTAGAGGACGTTTTGATTAAGGTTGGTGACTTCATTTATCCAGTGGATTTTGTCGTACTTGATACTGAACCTGTTGTAAATCCTAATCGACAAATCCCTGTAATTCTAGGTAGACCCTTTTTAGCCACTTCGGAAGCATTAATAAACTGTCGAAATGGGCTCATGCAATTATCTTTCGGGAACTTAAAAACAGAATTTAATATCTTCCATATTGATAATGAGCCAGAAATAATATGCAACCCAAGTGATGTTGTGATGAGAGCACGTATTTATCAGAATTCTGAATCAAATAAATCATCACATAAGCAAAAAGGAAGTAAGAAAAAAAGGAGTGATTCATTTAGTCAACCACCATCACTCGAGCAAATAAGCGAACCAATTCAAGTGAGAAGAGTGGAATCTTTTCCTCAAGTCAACATGGGGAACAATTCAACTGGATACATGCACCAATATGTTGTCATTCAATCCAGTTCTGATTACGGTTGACTCTGAGTAAACTCAACCCCTCTACCGCAAGCCGACTCAGGTAATAAGTGCATTTATTTTATCTATGCATACATTGAGGACAATGCATGATTTAGGTGTGGGGGGTGTTTATCTATGTATATATATCTATTTGTTTGTTTTCTTCTTCCAAAAAAAAAAAATTCAATGTTCCATGACATAGCTTAAGATTGAACTACCAAAATCTGTGTACAAATTGCATTGAATTTTTGTTCCTTATTATATAGTTCTGCTTGAAGAAATTATGACATAAATCTAAGTTCCAAAGAAATAGCACATTACCCTTTCAGACGTGTATGCACTTAAATTGGATGAATCAAATCTTTGAAGTGGTTGATAAAAAGCAGAGGTTGAGGAAAATATACCGGGAAGTGTGGACTTCTAATAGCAATTAAGCCTTGAGGAAAATAAAAGTAAAAAAAGAGAATAAAGTGAGGAAAGCACATCTTGCAAAATGATTACAAAAGCCCAAGCCTTCGAGTCACTGGTCCGTAGGGGTATCTTAAAACCCGGTAACTTGAGTCTTCCAGCTCGGGATTATCGACCAAACTCGCTACACGAATGCAAAAAGGGTATAAGCGTCAAAAAGAAAAAGCAAATGTGTTGAATCACGGAAAAAGAAAAAATACTTTAAGATACTCAAGGCCCAAAGCTAAAAGAATGATCCATGCCATGGTTCATCCAAATGATACTTCACCACCAGAGGAGGCGTGCAAAATAATTTATGTGATAACATGTGTAGAAGGGTTAGTGGTGTGAATGTTGGAGGAATAAAGACCAAGTCAAACTTTTTATAAGTTAGAATTGTATAATGAGCATGCAAGAATTCTAAGTGAGATGTATAAGGTTGAGGTAAAAATATTGAGAGCTATTAATGGAATGTTGAATTAAGACTTTGTGGGTGTGTCAGCTGAAAACCCTCACGAGACAAAACTCGTCCTCTAAGGCAACTTGGAGGTTTAAAGGCTTGTTGCACATGCTAAGTGCAACCGTGATTCCTACGAAAGTGAGCTAGGATTTCCCTGTTTTCATTCCTTCTTATATTCTGTTTTGCTAGGGACTAGCAAAATCTAGGTGTCGGGGTATTTGATGCATTGCATACATTGCATCATATGTCTTTCATTTAGATTGCTTTTAATTCAATAAATGCTACTAAGGTATGTGTTTAGCCTTGTTTACAGAATACAGGGACCTGAATGCAAATTACCCACATCCCGAGCATAAACGCGTGCAAAAGATTCATTTCTATCATAAAGATAAGTTCAAGTTTATCGAGTTTCAAATGGAAATGCATCCAAGCACAAAAGCATTCAAGGAGCTAATCACAAAAAGGTCAGGGGCTTAAGTGCAAAATGTCAAGGACCTGACTACAAAATAAAAGGGCAAAGTTATTGTGTTGGAGAAGTCAAAAGAAAAGTCAAAAATAAATCCCCAACAATGGAACGAATTAATCCGGAGCTCAAGACAATGGAAAGAATCAATCCAGACGCGCAAAGGAGGATCAAATCATACCATAAACGCACAGCCAAAATCCGGACCTGATCCGAACATCGTGTGAGGCGAATCCGCCGCACATTACACATGATTTGCGGCGAATTCGCCGCCCCCCTTGATCATCCGGCGTTCAAATTTCCTCCAGTCCGGTAGCAACGCGTGTACTTTCCTTTCATATACTGGTATCCTTTGTATCGGCTATAAATAGCCTCGTAGCACGAATGTAACACATCTTTGAACCTTTGGTCTTGGATCATTAGTAATAAATTTCTGTTTTATTTTGTTTTGTTTCTCTTTTCTTTTAATGTCTCTAGGATCCCTTCTTCTTCCTCCCTCCATGAGTTTCTAACTCTTTCCAAAGGGTGGAGGTGACGGATTTAGGGTTAGAGAAGATGGATTGCATGTTATTATTTTAAGTTCATGATTAGTATATTTTGATTACTTGAGTTTATGTTAAGTCATTTATCTTGTAATGCTTCATAACTAACATGATTTACAATAAGTTTCAGTAATTCTCTGATCTAAACCTAAATCTAAACCTCCATCCAACGGATTTCTCTCTTATTTCTTGTTTCAGTTTTATTTGTGCATGTTTAGCTACTTAATCCAAAAACCTAAAAACCCAATTGATTCTTCTCTCCTTCTTCCTCTTAATCAAAAATAACATCAACTACGAAATCTCTCCCTCCTCGTGTTCGACCCGTACTTGCCACGTCTTCATAGACGCCGTGCACTTGCGGTATAAATAAAAATCTCATCAGTGCCTCAAGAAGAGGAGGACATATTGTAGTGCCATCCAGATACCCACACAAATAATGACCACGGTCTAAAGGAATGATATGAAAACACCATCACAAATATTGTTGCGATCAAAACGAGCATGAACGGGAAATGGAGAATTGCAGGGAAGAGAGGCAGTTCTCATCGAAGCTGTTGTTCCTAAGTTACTCGAGTTGGTGTTGAAGAAGGTTGCCATAGGACAAAAAACCTACAAAAGATGGTACATCTTAACAAAAATTGGTAGAGTTCTTTTAAGGGAAGAGAACTAAAGAAAATTTGTTTAAACTCAAAATAGCTTGTGGCACAAGCTTGAAACGACATGCACGGTGAAAAAGATCATGAAGATTTGAAACAATAACACATAGAGGTGTTGAAAGCTCTAAACATTAGGAAAATGGGGTCGTTTTTGGTAGATCTAAAGATTTGTTCGATAAAAGGTAAAAACATTACTAGACAAATGGGCTTCACCGATGGATATATATTTGTAAGTGAAACATTCATCGGTAAAGTTAATTGTACACCAATGGATAGTGTTTTTCGTCGGTGGAAAACTTCACCGAAGGATGTTCTCACTAACACCGATGGAACGGACCCGTCAGTTAATATTTCTGTAGTATTTGTCGGACAAGAAAATTACACCGATGAATTCTTACCATCGGTGTATGTTTCAGATAAAAAAATCAATGTAAAATTAATTTTTCGTGCAAAAATAATGTCCAACGATTGTGTTACCCTACACTGATGGATATATCCATCGGTGTATGTCTTTGTAAGATTTACCAATGGATATCATCCGTCTGACAATTTTTTGAACAACGATCATTACAAACTTTATAAGTTTAGATCTGATGCATACATATAGAAACACCGACGGATAACATCCATCGGTGAATCTTTTTATCAAGATCCCGATTCGGGCTTCCCCCTTCACATTCCTTCTAGCCTAATCTTAAACCGCAATCTCCGCCCCTCCTTGCCGCCACACCTCGCAGCCGCCTCACTACCACTTCAGCATGTCACGTGTTGCAGCCTCCTCCTCGTCTTCGACTCACCACGTCTCCTCCATTTTAATGTGTCACCGCCCCCTCGTCATCGTCGTCTTCTACTCCATGTCACCCCTCCAGTGGTGAGCTTCTCCTCCTCCACCCTTGACCCCCAACCTCCTTCACCTCTGACCCCAATGTCCTCATCCCCGACCCCAACCTCCTCAACCCTCGACCCCTACCTCCACCTCCTCTTTGACTCCAGTCACCTCCGACCAGCCCCGCATCCTCTAGTGTAACTCCTTTTCCACCCACAACCACCACCACCACTACCTCAGCCACCACAACCACATCCCCCACACCCCCATCTTCACCCACCACCACCACCACCACCACACTCTCCTTAAATCCTAAACCCAACCACCACCGCCACCACCAACTCCCCAACCACGACCACCACCCTATACACCACCACAACCACCACCCATTCCCCCACTTTAAATTTTGTAGAATTTTTTTGTTTGTGTTTTAATTGCATTTTGAATGATTATTTTGATTAATTAGTTTAATTTAAAAAAGGTAAGATTAATTATATTTTGTACGTTTACTTAGATTTTGTATAATTAATTAGATTAATTAGTTCTTGTATGATTAATTAGATGTATAAACAATTTTCGTAATGATGTTAAATTTGTTTTTTAGTTTACGCTGCATTGAATTGAACAAGTTGGTCTTTATTAGAAGATAGATTGGTAACGATGAATGTGAAATGTGATGGATGTCGAAAAGTGGGTGTTTTTTCTTGTCAATAAAGGACTTCGAAGAATTTTCATTATTGAAAAAATAGGGGAGGTTCTGCTAAATTTTTTAAAACCTTTCTTTTAAATTTAAACGTATTTAGGGTTTGGGGGAGTTTTAAGGTTTGGTGTGCTTCTAGTGGTTTGAAGTGTATTAATTAGACTTGGTTAGATTAACAAAAATTGGATATGGTTTGTAGGATTTTATTGCATTGGTTAATTGGATTGACTTCAATTCGTTAGTTGGATTGTGTTAGGTAAGTTAGTTGATTATGTTAGATTTAGTTGAATTGGATTGAGTTGGATATGTTAGTTTGATTGAGTAGAATGTGATAGTTGGATTGAGTTGGATGTGTTAGTTAGATTGAGTTGAATGTGCTAGTTGGATTAAGTTGAATTTACTAGTTATGTTTGGTTTAGGTGGTATGAGAAATCAAAGAAGTTGCCACAGTTAAGATAATCTTGACCGAAAATATGATGAAAACACCTCTGACCACCGCTACCACCTAAAGCCCGAAACCCGACAGAGCGATGTAGGTTGTGATTGCGAGTTATTCAGGATTTTGGTTTGATGTTTGTAATATTTATTTAGGATGTATATGGATGTGAAATGCAATGGACATTGTAAATGTGGAATTTTTCTTGTCCATCCAGAGATCTGAAGATTTTTTCATAGCAAATTTTTAGAGGAGGTACTGCCAACTTTCTATAAAATTATAATTCCAATTGTTGGTAATAACATAATATTTTATGTTTAACATGTTTTTCTATCTGAAATCAATAGAATCATGGCCTCAGACAGAAGTTGGATGACTGACAAGAGAATTAGTCAGACATTCACTGAGAAGCTGAGATCATTCCTGAACCTTAAATTTAGTCCTCACAACCAATACATTTGTGATGGGAAGATCTTAATTATGCCTATGCAAGAAATGTTGTAACACCAAGTGGACGACAAGAAGCGACATCATTGATGATGTCGTCGTAAATGGGTTTTCTCATAATTTCGAGTAGTGAGTTTTTCACGAGGAAACTATTGCAAATTCAAACGCCTAAGAAGTCATGACAAGAGGATGACATTGATGACATAGAGGGGGATAGTACATGATGTGGTCGAAGGTGGTAATGGCACAACCATTTGGTCGACACCGGGGATGTCAACATATGCCCATAAGTTTCTTTACACAAGAATAACAGAGATCAATTGTTGTATCCCAAATGCAAACTAAAATTGACAAAATTGTCCTTCATCATCAAAGTGTTTCAGGTGAAGTGCACGAGTAGACGGTTGGACACTTTGTTTGATCAGTGGTTAGCCTACCAAGCGAAATTACTTCCAGAGGGAGTTTATTTGCCAAATGATGCATATAAGACGAAGAAGTTGGTTGCCAACATGGGGTTTCAATATGAAAATATTTATATGTGCAAGAATCATTGCACATTGTGATGGAAAGTGAATGAGAATGCTGATTCATGTTCTGTGCGTGATTGATACGTTTTAATTAACCGCAAGTGCATGACCGCGTTGAAGCGGTGGCAAATACAGGTCGATCCACAGGGAGGTGTGTCAACTTTAGTTTGTTCGAAGGTCAGTGGGAAAGAAAGGAGAGAAAGATTGATTAAACTAAACTACACTAAACTAGTAGCAACAATGAAGGAAATGAAAACACAAAACGAACTAAAACTAAGCGACTAATAAAAGAAGATAGAAATCAGGAATGGAAAACCCCTAAGGGGTGGAGTGTGTGTGCACATGAAATAAGAAGTGAGGAATGCATACAATAAGCTCAAGTGTAGTTAGTGTTTGTAATGCATAAGAAGTACCTCATGGCAAGACCTATCATTCAAAGCACTAACCTAAGTGATTAACATGAGCATGACAAGTTTGTTATTAAGAACCTAAGCAAGCATGGAATGTAACTAAACATTATGGCAGAAACCATCAAGTTAAGTGTTCTCATTAATTCAAACAAGCATACTAACATTTCTCACATAAAACAATGTTTAGCATTCATTACATCTACATAACATGTATAAACATCTACTCCACCCCCAAAGGGATGGAACTACTCACTAATCATTACACTACAAACTAAATTAACAAAACAAAACATTCTAATGAAAGGCAATTAAACTAAGCAAACAAGAAATATTAAAGAAGCTAAATGAAAGGAATTTAAACTAAAGAAGCATGCAAGAATTAAAAGACAAGACAATATTAAAAGAAACTAAGAAAAAATATTTTATTAACATGACTCACATTGTAAGTGGTATTCTTCTCCACCTTGAGTTTTTGCTTCAAGGCTTTTACTCCAAGTAGAGACAATGCCACCAAGCAATGGGTGTATACAAATGGAGGAGGAGGATTTCTATTTATAGCCATAGAATAAGGTAATCGGGGACCATCCCCCGATGTGGGACTAATAAAACCTTCCCAGAATACACATAAACACATGACCCATGTCCTGGAGAAATTGGGTTGGATTCGGAGACAAACGGGCCGTCAATTGGTGGTCACTTTTTCTCGGATCCGACCCATTTTTGGATATGTTCTTTATTTCTTCAATTATTCACATGAGGTGCACTCAGATTGGTTATAGGAGTGTCGGTCCAAATCTAATTGCCAAAATACTCCTCATGATGGTGTGGAGTTTCTTCATTTGCTCATTGGCCCTTTGGGGTTACATTCAGGTCGTTCTCCCTTGCATCTTAGTCCCCAAGTCTCACAACTCAGTCATTTTTCTTGCTTTTAGGTCCTTTTATGCCTCTTCTCCTCAATCCTGTTTATTCAGGAAACTCAAACTTAAAACTCATTACGTAGTATTGTTTAGGTTCAAGATAATGGATATAAGACACAAATAAATGCATGAAATGATGTCAATCAGTGCGCGACGAATCTCGTTGGGTACCCATTCAGGGGGAAGATGAAGTAAAAACTCGAATTGCTGGTGCCCGAGAAGGCAAAAGAATTCCAGTGGTGGTCTTGCGACACTTCCCACTCAAACAAAGACTTCACAGGTTATATCTAACTGTTGATATTGCCAAAAAAGGCAAAAGAATTCCAGTGGTAGTCTTGCGACACTTCAAACTCAAACTAAGACTTCACATATTTTATCTCACTGTCGATATTGCTAAGTCGATGAGATGGCATGAGTAGGAACGAGAAAGAGACGAAAAATAACATCATTTGGCTGGTTCTGAGGTTGGGCTGAGTTGGACAACAAACATCCTTATTTATGTTCAAAAACAAGAAATATGAGGCTACGCTTGACCATAGATGTGTTTCAGGTATTTAGTCACTCACAACACAATATCTAGCTTGTAATGCTCGTGCCTTAAAATCTCCCACCGTGGATGAGTATGAAGCACTAGTTCTTCATGATGTCGCTCATCATAGTCGGGCATCATGGAAACAAGCTAGATGTTTGTTTGCAAACACTTATCGAAGAGCTAAAAAACTTTGGGAAGAGGGTTTGGATATTTGTGACGCTCACACTCAATTATGTTTCACGTTTAGAGCTGCCTTTACGTGGAATATAAATGACTCCCCTGCGTCTGCTGATTTGAGTAGTTAGATGACTAAAAGGGTATATGACATTTCCCTACTACGTTGAAGATACTCCTTCCATTTATTTGAAGCATAGTGGAATAATTGCTATTTGGGTCACCGTCAGTGACTTGATAAAGATCACCATTTTGGAGGAGAAATAAGAGAGCATTTCATGGGAAAGAGGAACACAGGGTCCACCATAATTCAAATATGGGGAAGATGTTCTCGAAAATTTGCAAAATTGTTATTTGAGTGACGGGAATAAATGCACTAAGAGAAGTATATTTTTCTTATTACCGTACTGTAAAGATATTCTAGTTCAACACAATATTGATGTGATGTAGACAAGGCAGAAGTGCGTGAAAGTTTTTTTAGACAATATTGACCCCAAAAGAAAGCAAAGATAATGAAAATTCAAGAAGAGACTTAGAGGCACTAGGTATAAAAGGGACCTGCATATGGTTGTCTTGCTGACGGCAAAATGATCTATCGACCTGCTTCTTTCCGAATGAGCGCTTGTTGAACGTTTTATTTTAAACCGCAAGTACACGGCCGCGATGAAGCGGTGGCAAGTACGGGTCGTCCTTAAGGAGGTGAGCAGCCTCTTGCTTGTACGAAATCAAGTGGCAAAAAATAGGGGGAGAAAGATGTTTATGCTACTCTACTCTATACTACGCTAAGAAGTACGAAATGTGAAAGAAGCAAACAAATGATGAAATAAGAACTAAGCTAAGCACAAAACAAGAATGCTGGAATTTCAGGAATGGAAAAACCCCTAAGGGGTGGAGTGAGTGCACACAAGCAAAGAGGTGGATATTGAACACATTCTTTAAGCACAAATAAAGGTGGTGTTATCATGCATAGGAAGTGTCTAAATGTTGTGGCAAAACCTATCAATCTATTCACCAACTTAGTTGATTAACATTTACATATGCAAGTTGTTTATTTCAGAACCTAAACAAGCATGAGAGGTGTCTAATCATTTTGGCAAAACTCATCAAGTTATAAATTCTATCCTAAACAAGCAAGCATACATTCATGTTTTATCAACACACCAAACATAAAGCATTCATCCCATTCTCTAATGCATGTATGTACATCTACTCCACCCCCCAAAGGGGATGGAACTACTCACTAAACATTACACTAATTATTAAACTAAGCAAAGAAAGCATATTAAAATTAAGCTAGAAATAAAAGACGATTAAACTAAAACATGTACAAACTATAAAAGAAGCATAAACAAACAATGAAAGAAACACAAAACTTTATTGATAAAATGACTCACATTAAAAGTAGCATCCTCCTACTTTAGTGTGTGCTTCAAGGCCTCACTTCTAGTAGGAAGAATAGCCACTTAAAATATGGTGTGATTACAAAAGGAGGTGAAGAGTTCTATTTATAGGCATGGAAAAAGCTAATCCGGGACAATCCCCCGATGTGGGACTAAACCAATACCACAAATAGCCTAAACAAACATTAATACACGTCCAGGAGAAAACTTAGTGGATTTGGGCCAAAAGTGACCGCCAATTGGCGGTCAAAAAGATCCGGATCCAGTTGAATCTTCTTCTGGGCTTTGCTTTGTGTATTTGGTGGTCTTGGATGCATCTACTTCGTTTATTGGAGCTCCGACCCGAATAGAATTTCCAAAATACTCCCCATGATGGTGTGGAGTTCTCTGTTTTGCTCTTAGGTCCTTCTGTCTTGCGTTCAGGTCCTTCTGTCTTGCATCTTGGTCCCCAGATCTCACAATCCAGTCCTTTTTCCTAGCTTTTGGGTTCTTTTATGTTTCATCTCTTCAAACCTATTTATTCCTGAAAACTAAACATAAAACTCGTAACATAGCATTGTTTAGGTGAAAGATAATGGATATAAGATACAAATATAAGCATGAAATGATGTCAATCAAATACCCCCACACCTAACTTTTGCTAGTCCCGAGCAAAACAAAGAAAGAGAAAAGCATACGAAAAAACAAGAAATCCTAACTCACTTTCGTAGGAATCACGGTTGCACTTAGCACGTGCAACAAGCCGTTAAACCTCCTTGTCGCCAAGGAGGAGGAGTGTTGTCTCCTGAGGGTTTTCAGCGGATACACCCACAAAATCCGAACAAGATGCATTAATCAATCTAGCTACACGACTCGTTGGACTCATTTTGTCGATCATGGGATGCGGTAATACTACGGGTCGACTCTATAAATGTAATCGGTCCACACACCTAGCCTAATGAGTTATTCGTGAGAGTTAGTGAAGGACTTAAGTGACAGACATGGGCAATCTTAACTTCTGAATGTGATACAATGTGTAGAGTCCATTTTGGTTCTTATTTGCTTTTTTTTTCTTTTTCCTTTATTTTTTTTTCTTTCTTTGGAGCATTTTATTGGTTGGTGTTTGATTCTCCCAGGGTCAGGTTTCGTGCATCATTGCCTATGAGGACTTACACTATCACGTACACCTTCCCCCAAATCTCCACATAGGGCGATCCCTACCACCCGTGTAACGGGAGTTCGGTCGGTGCATCCCAAGTCAGATGACTCGAAAGCACCAGGCACAAAGTCCCCTCAGACCTACTTTCCCGAGTGATAGGAGCCGTGCGAGAAGAGAGAACACCACTTATTTACTTATCTACATGGGAACCAAAACCCCTACACTTAAGTTTCACAAAAAGAGATTAAGGGCCCTTGACTACGACAAACTTCCTTATACCAACAAACACGAATTATTTGACTTACTAGGTTCAGGGTGGACTCCTTTAAATGTTTGAGTACTGAAACCCTATGATTACACGCCCCTGAGGGAAAACCAGGGTGCATCCTAACGACTCGACAAGACCTAAAGCCAATAAACTAGAAATCCTAATGCATCAAGTTCAAGACAATTTTGGGAGCTTTCTTTTTACTTTGCCTCTCAGCGGTTTTGCACATGCTAAACACACGCAAAACCCACAAAAACATTTTCTTTCACAAACACATGAAGATTTTGAAAGAAATGTGAAAATTTCAAAGCACTAGGCAAGCAAAAGAAGACAAGTCACCCAAGGATCATGGCAAGCAGATATATCGATATTAAATGCGGCACACTAACATGACCCTAACAATGCACACAAAAGAAAACAAAAAATCAAAAGAAAAGACTTAACTATGTACACACGTAAAACACCACCCCACACCTACTTCATGCGTTGTCCTCAATGAATGTGAACAAGATACTACATGTAGAGATGCATGAAAAAGGAAACATCTCACCAACATGAAGTACAAAGGGACGTTCAGGGTCATGTTGATGGACACAAACCCAAATTCCCTCAAAACCTGTGAGAAGCTGAAGAAGGGAGATAAATACGTGAAGAAATTGGGCCCAAGTACACAAGGGTTGGGGCCCACAACAATCGATGCTCACTGAAGGAGTCTTTTATTACTCGATTTTTTTTTCTTTTCTTTTTTTTTCTTTTATCAATTTTTTTTATTTTTAACATGATATATACAGCAGCAACGATATTCTCATAATCATTTGGTCAAGGAACATCAAATGAGAACATCAAGTCATGAGGACGAGAGACTTGCCGAGATGGGCAAACTTCACTGGTACTCTGAGGTGTCATGAGGGGTGAAAGGTCAAAGCTGAACGGCTCGAACCCCTCATGATATTGGTTGGGTGTGGGCAACAAAGAATGAAGTTGTGTTGCCTCACTAGGGTTTAGTTGCTCATCGAACAAAACCCTCCAACCAATAGGCGGGTGCATCGGAATGAGTTCCTCAGGCTCATTCGATGGATGCAGCAGACTTGCATCACTAAGAATGGGGCTTCTCCCCAAGTTATCCAACAAGGACCTCCCACCATCATTTAGATCATCAAGCATAAGCTCGGTCATAGGTGGGTCCTTGTTGGAGTCAATATGAAGCTCAAATGGCTCAATGGCCATGGGACATGAGGTAGAGACACCTTCTGGTATAGGCATATGATGAGGTGTCTCACTCTCACTAGTACTCTCAACTGAATCATGCAACGAACACTCCCTTTGGACATTCATGTTCGAGGCCAGCTCACTCTGTTGCATTGCGAAGACAGGCAATGAGTTTTCGCTGGGCCCTCGAACATTCTCAACGGGTTGCATTGGGGTTAGGGGTGTTCGTTGATTTTGTGGTGCTCTCTCCAATTGGCGGATGAGATTTAGATTTAAAGGTTCATCCATGGGTTCCTGTTGCTTACCAGAGTTGAACACATGAAACTCGGCACTCATGTTACCGAATGAGAGCTTCATGAGACCATTTCTACAATTAATCAAGGCATTGGAGGTTGCCAGAAATGGTCTACCCAAAATCAAAGGTATTTGAGAGTGGGTGTTCGCAACAGGATTGGTATCGAGGACAACAAAATCGACTGGAAATATAAAATCTCCAACTTTGATAAGCACGTCCTCGATAATCCCCATGGGAATACGAATGGATCTATCCGCTAATTAGAGGGTGATCTTAGTTGGTTTTAATTCTCCCAAGTTCAACTGTTGATAAACAGAGAATGGGAGGAGGTTGAACGCTGATCCTAAATCAAGCAAAACATTGCTCATTCTAGTGTCCCCTATCGTACACTGAATAGTAGGACACCCCGGGTCCTTGTATTTTGTGTAGGTGGGATTGGACAAAAGTGAGCTGATATTTGCAGCCAAGAATGCTTTCTTAGGAACATTGGTCTTCCTCTTGGTTGTGCAGAGATCCTTCAACACTTTGGCATATTGAGGTATTTGTTGGATGACATCCAACAATGGGATGTTAACCTTCACTTGCTTAAACACCTCTAATATCTTGTCCATGTTGTCACTCTGCTTTTTTTTCAACCTACTTGGATAGGGAGCTTTTGGCAGGTAGGTTTTCTGCTGTGCCTGAGAAGAAAGCTTTGGTGTATTACCCTCACCCTCAGCTTCTTCTTCACCACCATTCCTACTGAGGGGCTGCATAGATGGTGGTGGGTGTGGCAAGGAAATGTGATTGTCAACCTGTTTTCCATTCCTTAAGGTCACAATGGAATTGACATGGTGAACAGGTTCCTCCACATGGTTCACTTGCCTCCCCCGAGGTACCACATTCTCATTTTGCATTTGTTGTTGTTGGTACATGCGGGGGTTAGCCTCAGGCTGGCTAGGAAAAGACCCTCTCTCTCTCTCATGTACAGACTGAGCCAATTGGCCCATCTGAAGCTCTAGAGATTTCATGGTCTGCTGATTTGAAGTGAGAACATGACATGTGGTAGACATAAAATTTTTCATTGAGTTTTCAAGTCCACGAGTCAAGGTCTCAAACGAATTGAATCGGGTTTCCATATTATTGGAATTTAGGAAACCCGATTGATTGGTGGTTTGTGCTTGGGGTGGCTGATAGGAATGTGCATGCATGGGAGGTTGGTGTGATTGGTAAGGTGGTCTAGAGGAGTTTGAAGGACCACCCAGGGCATTATTTTGGTCCCATGAAAAATTGGGGTGGTTCCTCCATCCAGGGTTATAAGATGATGAGTATGGGTCATTCCTGGCTCTATCATAGACGGCGTTGACACGCTCCATCTCAGTAGGAATGGACTCACACTCGCTTTCTACATGACCTATCCTACCACATGAATGACAGGGAACTGGACCAGATGTGGACATGTGAGGTGCACTTTGTTGGTTTTGGAGCTCAATCGAATCCATACGGCCCATTAAGGCCGCCATGCGTGCCTCGGTGGCCGTAGTGGTATCGATAACAAATGCGGAACCCGATCTAGTTGAGTTTGCATTCGCGATCCTCGCTCCTATACTAGATGATGTAGGTGGTTCCCTCACACTCTCCCATTGCATCATTTTCTCAGCGAGGTCTTCTAGGAAGGCCCATGCCTCCCTTTCATCCTTTCCCAAGAACTCTCCTTGACACATGGACTCAAGGAGCGTTCTAGACGGGATGTGAAGACCCTCATACACAATCTGACAAAGATGCCACAACTCAATGCCATGGTGAGGGCACGAGGATAGTAGCTCTTTGAACCTCTCAAGATATGCATGAAATGGTTCGGTCTCATGTTGATAGAACGAATTGATTTCGTTCCTCAATTTTTGAGTCCGATGATTAGGAAAGTACTTCTTGAGGAATGCAGATTGAAACTCATCCCAAGTCCTAAAGGAATTCACCTGGTTGCTGTACAACCACTTCTTGGCGTCATCCTTTAGTGCAAAAGGAACGAGCCTAAGATGGATGGAGTCTGTGCTAAGTTGTTGCAGCTTGAACATAGCACAGACCTCCTCAAATTCCCTGAGAAAGATATAGGGGTCACCTTTCCCAGTGAAATGAGGGAGCATGGAAATGAATTGAGGCTTAACCTCAAAATGGTTCTCATTAGCCTCTGGTAATACGATGCATGAGGGTAGAGCTGTACGGCTCGGGTAGCATCGATCACGAAGAGGTATGGGAACGACAACTGGAAGCACTGGTGGAGCAGGTGGGTCCAGCAACTGCTCCTCCTCACGGAAATTAGCAGCAATTGGACCCGAACTACGTGTGACACGAGAGGGGGGAGGTGTCGAGAAATCGATGACCGAAGCCGGATTGACAACGCTCCTCGTCAAACGACCACTCTCGTCTCGTGTCCACGAAAGCATGCACAAAGGTGCACACACAAACCACAACTCTTTTTTTTTCAAAGAATGTACGTAGGGGAGAAGACAGGGGAACACAGGAGAGAAAGAATGACTCAGGAGAGAAGGGAAGAAGTCCTTAAGCTACGGCGGATGGGTACAGGTAGAAGCACACAAGCAAACAAGGCTCAAACAATCCAAAGGTCGCTATAGGTCCTTACAGCTAGACGACGCCTAACTGCGAGGTCACACGGCCTCAACACGCCTCACCTCCCTACGACGAGGACCACAAAGCCCAGCAAGTGAGCCAAGATCCGGGGATCTCGTCTCTCCTACTATCGACAAAGTGGGCAACGCCAATCAGGTCATGACGGTCGGGACCGGATCACTCTCCTAATGCGTCCAAGATCCTTAGGACCAATGTCTACTTGATTTAAAATTAGGCTCTTGATTAGTGTGGTTTTTGGGGCGAAGGAAAGGGTGATGAAATCCCCCACCTTATCTTTTATGGGACAACCCCTCCTTAGTAGTGTTTTGGAGTCCTAAATCTAGCAATCAACTCTCCAAACAACGCTCAACTCACACTTGTTGCAATGCACTTCCTACTAACTAATGCATGTTCATACGAAATGCATGAATGAGAGTAGAAGGTGCGTACCTCACGCCAGCTCTCAGCAACAGAAAATAAAGCTAAGATAAAAGACAATCTAAATGCCTAAGTCACATACATGATGCATGGCCTAAACAAAAAGAATGCCTAATCTTTTGCTTTGAGTTTTAGGGTCCAAGTTGCTTAAGGGAGGTTTGATTATTGATCTGGGAACAAACTATAAGTCAAAACATGCCAAATTAAGTCCCAGACCACTATATCAGATAAAGTAAACAGACCAAAGAAATAAGAGAGCGAGCTGAGCTTACCAGACCGCCAATTGGCGGTCTCAGGCCGCTGATTGGCGGTCTACAGTGCCCAGCTTGCTTCAAAACTTCTCCAGTTGTTCCTCCTGCCGACTCCAAGTCTCCTGAAACAAAGAACAACTACAAAACACAAATTAAATCCACTCGAATCGTCCAAACAAGAGTCTGGACTGGCACCTCCCCGGCAATGGCGCCAAAAACTTGTTTGAACGTTTTATTTTAAACCGCAAGTGCACGACCGCGATGAAGCAGTGGCAAGTACGGGTCGTCCTCAGGGAGGTGAGCAGCCTCTTGCTTGTACGAAATCAAGTGGCAAAAAATAGGGGGAGAAAGATGTTTATGCTACTCTACTCTATACTACGCTAAGAAGTACGAAATGTGAAAGAAGCAAACAAATGATGAAATAAGAACTAAGCTAAGAACAAAACAAGAATTCTGGAATTTCAGGAATGGAAAAACCCCTAAGGGGTGGAGTAAGTGCACACAAGCAAAGAGGTGGATGTTGAACACATTCTTTAAGCACAAATAAAGGTGGTGTTATCATGCATAGGAAGTGTCTAAATGTTGTGGCAAAACCTATCAATCTATTCACCAACTTAGTTGATTAACATTTACATATGCAAGTTGTTTATTTCAGAACCTAAACAAGCATGAGAGGTGTCTAATCATTTTGGCAAAACTCATCAAGTTATAAATTCTATCCTAAACAAGCAAGCATACATTCATGTTTTATCAACACACCAAACATAAAGCATTCATCCCATTCTCTAATGCATGTATGTACATCTACTCCACCCCCCAAAGGGGATGGAACTACTCACTAAACATTACACTAATTATTAAACTAAGCAAAGAAAGCATATTAAAATTAAGCTAGAAATAAAAGACGATTAAACTAAAACATGCACAAACTATAAAAGAAGCATAAACAAACAATGAAAGAAACACAAAACTTTATTGATAAAATGACTCACATTAAAAGTAGCATCCTCCTACTTTAGTGTGTGCTTCAAGGCCTCACTTCTAGTAGGAAGAATAGCCACTTAAAATATGGAGTGATTACAAAAGGAGGTGAAGAGTTCTATTTATAGGTATGGAAAAAGCTAATCCGGGACAATCCCCCGATGTGGGACTAAACCAATACCACAAATAGCCTAAACAAACATTAATACATGTCCAGGAGAAAACTTGGTGGATTTGGGCCAAAAGTGACCGCCAATTGGCGGTCAAAAAGATCTGGATCCAGTTGAATCTTCTTCTGGGCTTTGCTTTGTGTATTTGGTGGTCTTGGATGCATCTACTTCGTTTATTAGAGCTCCGACCCGAATAGAATTTCCAAAATACTCCCCATGATGGTGTGGAGTTCTCTGTTTTGCTCTTAGGTCCTTCTGTCTTGCGTTCAGGTCCTTCTGTCTTGCATCTTGGTCCCCAGATCTCACAATCCAGTCCTTTTTCCTAGCTTTTGGGTCCTTTTATGTTTCATCTCTTCAAACCTATTTATTCCTGAAAACTAAACATAAAACTCATAACATAGCATTGTTTAGGTGAAAGATAATGGATATAAGATACAAATATAAGCATAAAATGATGTCCATCAGCGCTGGTGAGAAGAAAATTTTCTGTTGTGTTCTTCATCCAGTGAAGGTGACACATGGGTATTTATCTAACATATTATGCTACGTAAACCAGAAGTGCAAGAGTAGCTCACTAAAGAGTCATGATCATCACATATTGATACAAGAGTTGTAACCCCTGACCATAAGAAAGAGTCATTAACTTGAGTCAATTTTTTGCATTTTGTGTTCGAAAGGAAACACAAGATTTCAAACTTCTGGAAAGGAGCAATGATATTATTTTATGCCAGTTGAAGATGATATTTCCACCGAGTTTTTTTGATGTTATGTTTCATCTACCTGTTCACCTGGCTTGGGAAGTATGATTGGCAAAGTGCGGTCTACTATCATAGTATGTATCCATTCGAAAGATATATGAATAGGTTGAAATCTTATGTTCGAAATAGAAATAGACCTGAAGGACAAATTGCTAAAGGTATTCTGGCCGAGGAGTGCACGACCTGTTGCTCTATATATTTGATGAGTCGAAAGACAATTTTTAATAGACCTTCGGGGAACAATTGAGCTGAAAAACCCTTAGGTAAGGATAATGATTGTTCTGGACGTTGATCTAGAGAAAGCTCACAATTGGGTGTTATTTAACACCACCATTGTTGATGAATATCAAGAGTAAGTGAACAAAAGTATTATTACTTTGGTCATATTTATTAAATGTGATTATTTGATCGTTAATGATGAACTTCGACTTGTGTAGGAACTTTAACAGTTATAATGCCTTCATGGGATTAGGAGTACATCGTAATTGATGACGACAATTGAGTGCACGACAGAAACACTTTAGTGACTAGTTCAGGGAGATCGTTCGAAGTGAAAACACTCAAAGTATTGAAATCTAATCCATTGCTCAAGTCTTCAGTATATATCATCAATGGGTTTAGGTTTCGCATAGAGAAACGCGAGTCCAAAGCTAAAACCCAAAATTGTGGAGTATTTGTGAACGCCACAACAAAAAGTTACTCAAAAACACAAGATAATAATCCTGTCAGTGCACCGGTCAGCTACTTTGGTGTATTGTAAGAGATAATCGAACTTCACTACTAAGGTGATGTGAAATATGTTTTGTTCAAGTGCAAGTGGTACGACATTCTGGGTTGGGACATTAAAATTTGACGAATATGAGTTCATGTTGGTGAACGCGAATAGATTTATGAATCTGGAAGAACCATTTGTAGTTGCATCCCAAGCAGAGCAACTTTTTTATGTTGCAGAGCCTAAAGAAAGAGCAAGAGATGAGCGATATCTAGTTGTTGTGCAAATGTTGTCGATGGATTTATATATAGCATAGAGGCGAAGCATCCGATGTTCCTGAGTACGGTCGAGGAAATCTTGTACTAGATAATGTACAATTAAATGATATTAATTTGGTAGTTTTTTTAGACCAGATTTAAAACTGCTGGTGGAGACAAATCAAATGTCTGAATTATTTAATTTGTAGTTTTAGAATTTTATAATGAGATTGTTGATAAATTACACTAGTTTGGAATTCAGGTATGACTAGACATCAGTCTTTGCTGCCAGACCGTGTACCTAAAGGAGGCAGAAAGAGGCATAGACATTGATGACGTCAACAGGAGGATGCCCCAGCAAATCATACCCCCACAAATTGGGGATGGTGCAACCGATCCTCCTAAGAGTGGGGACGTTCCTGGCACTTATGCCTCTGGTAATAAAAGTTAATTAGAATACAATATTTGGTTATGTGAAACGCTAAGTTACACTTCATACAAGTGCAGCCACACAACTTCTAAAGGATTGGAAGTCGAAAGGGAGTCCCGAAAGAAAAGAAAGTTGTTCACTTCTAGATTTTCATCAGGCTGATATCTAGGAGAATACACATACTTCCTCCACGTTATTCGGATGGAAGTAGTTAATGGTACTATTAGATACATACTTAAGTTATATTATTGTTGTTTTGAATTGAACACTAATTTAATATTTTTTACAGGCACACTGGTAGGTACTGAGTTGTTCAAAGCCAAGATGATGAGGTCTCTGAACACAAAATGGAAGGAAACACATGCACCTATTGTACCTTAATGTCATGGACTTGGTGGCTAGACTGTCGTATATCTCGGCTGCGTATTGGTGCACTCTTCTAGATTATTGGTACAGCGAGGCGTTCAAGGTACAATTATAATATGTTTTAGTTAATTTATATTCAATGGATGAAAAAACTAACATTTTTGTTTTTTGTGTGGTGTAGAAGAAGAGTGAGATCAACAATAAATAGGGCAAATTCAATAATACTGCATAAGTGTGGTACGAAGTCTGTTGTGCGACATAGGGAGTGTTAGGATCTATGGCCCTCTAATCGCTTAGAAAAATGCGGAATTAAAAATATTAAGCGAAGGATTAAGGAGTAGAGACAATGCAAACTACAAATCGTCGACACCGGAGTTTAGAGAGGTTTGGCACCCACACCCGGGTCCTAGTCCTCCTCGCAAGCCTCGCTCGATCCCCCGAGCCTTGCTTACGGTTCCAGTAATCGATCTCCGTCCCGGGCCGAGACCAACGCCGTTTACAACACCGAGCCTCGCGAACAATCCTCGCCTCGCTCGTGTCTCCTCTCACAACCTGAGAGGGAGCTTCCTCGAAGCTTTTACAACTCTTTGATTCTTGAATAAGGAATTGGAATCAAACTCTAACTAACACTCTATACTTGAGCACACTTGGATATGATATTGAATTGGATATGCAAGTGGTGAAGTTTAGGATTGAGTGTTGAAGAATAAGCTTTGAAGGTTTGGGAATTGAGAGCACAAAGATAGTTGATGAATGGAAGGTGTTGTCTCTTGTTTTGTGTCTCTAGAGGGGTGTTTATATACGTTTCAAAGCTTATAGATCCGTTGGAGAGTTGGTGGTGAATGGACCAATGAGAGAGCAAGATGTGACTTAAGCTCGTCCAGAAATCGAGACAGATTCGGTCGACCGTTATCCACTTGGTAGTCCGAAACATTGGTCTGAACTAAGAACTCGGTCGACCGATTAAGTATCGGATCACTGTTCACCAACCTCCAGTAGCTTTTATCTATTTAGCCGTAATTAAATTCGGTTCACCGAAGTCCATTCGGTTCCCCGTTCCAAGGTGGACAGTAGAATTGATTGGGCTCCGATCTACTCAAGTTCGGTTGACCGTGATCACTTCGGTAGACCAAAGTTAGCACGGGTTTTGCGCTGACAATGCGTGGGAAATTGTTTTACCAATAACGGTCAAGTTAAATAGCAGTTGGGCTCCTAAAGCCAATTTGGATTCGGTAGACCGAAGTGTGTACGGTCGTCCGAAAAGGGTCAAGTTAATTGGGCTCTAGGGTCTTGATTTGAATGCGATCGTTGGCGCAAAGTCCAAAACCGGTCCAGGGCGATTCGGTCGACCGAAGGTGTTTCGGTCTTCCGTTGGGGCAATTCCAGAGAACACCTAAGTTTCACTGTTGGGAAGTATTCGGCTATCCGACAGGTGTTCGGTGGACCGAACTAGGTAGAGTTTGGTTAACCGAAATAAGTTCGGTTTACCGAGAAATGACGGTACAGAATCCTAGTGCTCAAGTTTACATAAAATCCTATGGACTCAATAAATATAAAGTTACATGTCTTGGTCCAAAGCTTTGATTACAAGTCTTGATGTCCTTGTCCCAATGCTCATTTCCTTGATTGTCTTGATCAACCTATTAAGATAATTGCAAGTATATACAAACATATATGCAATGCATGTAATCGTGTTTGCTCACTTTGATTGATTAGGTTGATTGATTAAGATTAGTTTAATTAATCATCAAAATTAATATAGATTAAGGCCAAAAAGCCAACAGGGAGAAGATCATAGTACTTTATTTTCAATGTGTAAATTCTTATAGAGTGAATGCAATTTTTATACAAGCTAATGAAATTGTTTTCTTTCATCGTATTGAAGATGGTGGAAAACCCGAATGCTCCCGAGCCTACTCATATAGATATATACATTCGACTGCATGACAAGAAGAATCTAGAAGCTGCGGTTGTGACTGCAAGTTTATATTCATATTAGTTTTCAATTACTTTATGTTGTTGGGTTGCATTCGTTTATAATTTCTGATATTTTCTACTTGCAAGAACGATTAGAGCACTAGTGCAGAATAGTCTTTACTCGTCGCCCAATAGACGTCGGTTGTTATAACAGCCGACGTCTAGTTGGGCAAAGATAGCATAGACGTCGGTCGTCTAAACGCCGATGTCTATGGGGTAATATAGAAGTCGGTTGTTGGAATACCCATTGCATCTGACGTCTATACCCTATAGACATCGACCTATAGACGTCGGGTGTTCGAATACCCTGTGCATCCGACGTCTATAGGGTATAGACGTCGACCTATAGACATCGACTGTTATAGACGGCCGACGTCTATACCCCCATCCATATAGACGTCGGGTATAGACGTCGGTTGTCTTTAAGATCCGACGTCTATAGGTCTTAAAGAAATCGAACATTGCGTTTTTTGTCATTCATTCCAGACGAAAACCCAACCAAACCCTAGCTGTTCCACGACCGAACCCTCCTCCACGACCAATCTCCGACCGATCTGCAGCATCTCCGGCACCGCAGTGACGTCCCAACCTCTCCTCCCCTTCTCCGGCCCTCTCCTCCGTCTTCTTCCACATCCCTAACCACCGTAAGTGTTAAGTTAGTTTTGGTTGGTTTATTTTCGGATATTTGGTGGAGTAATGATTCTTTTCTTTCATGGTAAACTTCTCCTCTCGTTGAAATCCAACATTTCGATTTTTGTTCGTATTTTGTATAGGGACGAGCACGCCATCGTCAACAACAAGGTTACCGGCAACCTTTCCACCGTCATCAAAGATGTATCTTTTGTGTGTCATGATGTTTGTGGATTTAGGTTCTTAGGATTGATTGTGTTTTTCTGGATTTTTAGTTCGGAATTGTGGATTGATGGTTGTGGTTGTGATGTTGGTGGCTGTGGTTGTTAAGCATTTGATCGTTAAATTTGCTAGAAGTTGGTCTCCTAAGTATTTGCTTGTTAAAATTGTTAAAATATTAACAACATTTGGTAAAGCCAAATATAAACAAATAAATGGCCCAAACAAAAGATTACTGAAGTTCATAGCTTAAGGGGTCGTATAAAATATATAAGTAACTAAATCTTAAATTTTGTTTTATGTAATTTAATGTAGTCCATTTTTTATTCATTATATCGTGCATATCATCTTTAGTGTCATCAAACCAACTACATAATATTTGTGTTAATTGCCCAAGTAAATATTCATTACAATGCAATTTTTAAGAGCTCATGGATTAAATGGGCATTAAAATGTCAAGTTTTATCATAAGAGAAATTCAGTTATTTAGGTTGGATTCTATCTATATTTGGCAGATTCGAGGGAGGACGTGCGTTCGAGAAGAAGGAGGACACGCGTTTGCTGGTTCGTGATTCCACTCATTTTGTCTCTTAGTTTGAATTGTTGTTAGTAATTTTTCCGTTGTGTGTTTAAAACATATATAAGTAGTAAATCATATGTTTGTGTCCACTTAGTTATGTATTTGTCAATAATCATTGTTAATGGAGTTTGTTGGTAGCTTGCTTATGAGATAACATGTATTAAGGACTAGCCTTTAGCTATTGATTCTTTAATCAAGAAGCCAATTCTGTTGTGTGGAAAATGTAAACATATGACTAAATGTAAACATGTGTTGTGTTGAAGTTTGAGGGGTTTGGATGTAGTGTGTTTGTGATGAATGGGGTCGAATTGAGATGAAGTTTATATCGTGTAATGTTACAAATTTTTCTTGTTAATTCCAGGATTTGAAGACTTTTACATAGCAAATTTTAGGGGAGGTTCTGTCAAAATTTCAAATAAAATATAATCTTAATTGTTATTAATAACATGATATTTAAAATAATAACTTAGATTTTATATTAAAAGTAATATAACTTAGATCAAGTAAAAAAATTATGTTTAATTAGTTTAGTGAGTTCATACATTTATTTATGTTTATTAATGTTTATCTTAGTTAAAAGTTTATTTATTTATGTTTATTTATCCTTAAAAAAATTTATTTTGTTTAGTTAACTCATTGCCCCATTAAGCAACTTGACCTTTAATAACCTAAAGCAAAAGATTAGACAATATTGCTAAGTCATTCATCATATAGGATTTGCATTCATCGTATTTATTATTTATTTACGATTTCTGTCGTAGATTGCTGCCGTAAGGTACGTAGATTGGAACAAGAGTGAGATGAGTGTTTGTTTGGTGTGTTGTTTGTTAGATTAAGGTATGAAAAACACATAGGGGCAGTCACCTATAGGAGATGAGGTGGGGGATTTCATTACCCTTTCCTTGGCCCAAAAACCACTTAATAAAAGAGCCTTAATAGTTAGGTTTCTAACCTTCCTTATTCCCACGCTAGATTAAGGACTTCATCTCCTCTCCTCTGAGTCATTCTTTTCTCATCTTAATGTCTCTGAATCTTCTCATCTACGAACACATTCTTTTAAATTGAAATTTTATTTATTTCCTCCGATAATAACTATCATTTTTTTAATGTTTAGATTGAAATGGATCGAGAGTGGATTGTTTCAAACAGATTGAGTGATGAGTATGTGAACAGAGTGAATATGTTCTTAGAGGTTGCCAAAAAACATTAAAAAAATGAATGACAACGACATGGTGTATTGTTCGTGCAATAAGTGTCATAATATGACAGTGCTGACTTTTCAGAAAATGAAAGATCATTTGTTTGAGAAAGGTTTCGACCCAAATTACAGACGGTGGATATGGTACGGCGAAAACGAATCATTTAGTCGTTCCAAGAATGACAGAGACAACATTAGTGTGGAAGATCACTTAGAGGAAATGGATCAGGATATGACTGAAAAGTTTTCGTCCAACCCCGATTTACTTGGTAATTTGTTGAGTGACAATGAGAAGCCGTTATATAAGAGTTGTACAAAATTCACGAGATTGTCAGCGGTGTTGAAGTTGTGCAATTTAAAAGCTAGAAATGGTTGGTCCAATGTCAGTTTCACATCAATGTTGAAGTTATTGAAAGAGATGCTTCCACATGATAATGAGTTGCCAGATAGACGAGTCGCAAACGATCGGCTCGAAGATAGTAAGTTGCATCACTTATATATGTTATTAATTCAGATTCAGTAATTCTATATTTTTCAATTGTTGGGAAATATTTTTTTAAACTTAGGACTCTCTGAAGTTGAGAGAATCTCAAGGAAAAGTTGCTTCCGATGGTCAGAATGATATTCTACGCGAGGCCTTGGGAAACGACAAACACCCTGGTCGTGAGCAAGGGGTAGGGAGTAGAGTTGGACTGCGACAATATTATGGAAAGACTCAACGGTCTACTTCGTCGACTGGTCATACCAAATGCCACCAAGAGATCGTTGATTTGAAGAATACGTTGCAACTTGTTTTGGAGAGATTGGATCATGATTTGCCTACTTCTCCTACCCGTCGTAGCACCGGTTCTTCCCTGGAGACTACTCCTCCAGTGCAGCCAGTGTTCCACCCCGATCGGCAATATGATTTCGTGTCTCATTCTCGAGAATTGGCCCTCGTCAGCGGTCCCTCACTTGGAAAGTTCGCGGATGGATCTAGATGAGCTTTATTTGTCTAAGACCCTGATCGAAGATTGGTGGGACACGAGAAAGTTTATAACATCTCCAGACACCACTTCACAGAGGTGGGAGATGGAGAAGTGAAGGTTGCAGTTGAGAGTTGCTTAGATGCTGGTGCTTTGGTGCCATTTCCGGAAGAAGAGATTGTTACTCTCGGCGATGCTATCGTTGGGTTCGTGAGGTGACCTAGTTATTTAGTAGAGCTAAACGACAAACATGCGGTGTAGTTTAATTTTGAAAGACTTTAAACTTCAAATTTGTTAACAATTGTATTTTAACGGTTGTATATATATTTGTAAGGTGTCAAGCCCCTGGAGAAAAGGGTCAAACAACCAATCTCCGATCAACATTAATTTGCTTCCAAGTAGGTGCAAAATGTTGTATCAATGTATGGTAGGTAGGGAAGCACAATCCTTAAGTAGCTTGGAGTTGGAGGGGGATAAAGGGTTGCCTCCGGCTTTCTACGTCACCAAAGAGGATATCATGCAGTTCTTGGCGATAGATTCATTGTGTATCATGATTATCGACGTGAAAGTGAAGTAAGTGTTTTCTTTGGTATACAATGAAATGTATTGAATAGTTTTATCGAAACTGTAATAAAGTATAATTTTATACTTGTAGACATCTTTATGACGCTAGAAGGTCAGTCTTTCCCGACGATCAAGTATTTGGATTTATCAGTCTATCTACATATATATACAGGAATGACGATAAATCGGGTCAGCTTGGGACTCTCTTGAAAGAAGAAGACAAAAGATATTATCTGCTCCCTTATTATGAGAGGTAAAGTTTGTAATTCAAAGTGGAATTTTTTTTTGTAATAAGCTTCTAATTATAGATAACAAGGCTCATTGGATGCTTGTCGTTGTATGCCCCCAGCTAATTCGGCATATTGGTTTGATCCGTTGGGGTCGAATAAAACCAAGGGACTCAATAAAGAAGCTTCTAAATTTGTAAGTTCGTTTTAGTTATCGTATTTGTAATTCGTGGATTTTTAGTAGTATTATTGAATGAAGGTTTAACTTTTGCTACTCAGGGCAATTAAGGTTTATAGAGCTTTAGGTGGCAGGAGAACAACCACAAAAGCAGGAATAACATGACATGGAATGAGAGTACGTTCTCTCCCATTTTTGTTAATTAAGTTAGGAACATATATTTAGCGAATTTCTATGTTTGTAGTACCAGAAACAGGATAGAAATACGGAATGTGGTTACTACATGATGAGATACATGTAGGAAATCCTCAAATTGGAAACTCAAGACGTATGCCTATCCGAGGTAATGTAGATCGTTATTCACTTGTATAGTTGTAGTTTCAATATTTAGTTATTAAAAATTTTACTTGCATTTTTTGATAGGTCTTCCCAAAAAGTAGTGATCCCTTCTCGCAACAGGAGCTCGATGAAACTCGCGACCGATTGGCTCGCTATTTTATCAAAAACATGTTGATGAACTAAGAGGTTCTCCTGTCACTAGCATTTTTTTTGTAATTTAGTTAACAAGTTCACTTGTATTACAAACCTACAATTTATGCCTTAATATAATTGACTCAATTTTAGAATGAATGCCAATTGTTTATTGATGCATTGCATACATTGCATCATATGTCTTTCATTTAGATTAATTTTATATCAATAAATGCTACTAAGGTATGTGTTTAGTCTTATTTACAGAATACAGAGACCTGAATGCAAATTACCCATATCCCGAGCATAAATGCGTGCAAGAGACTCATTCCTGTCATAAAGACCAAGTTCAAGATTATCGGGTTTCAAATGGAAATTCATCCAAGCATAAAAGCATTCAAGACCTAATTACAAAAAGGACAAGGACTTAAGCACAAAAGTAGACAAGGACTTAATTGCAAAAAGCCAAGGACCTAATTGTAAATGACGAGTAGATTTTATTGTTATGGAGAAAATCTAAAGAAAAATCAATGTGGATCTCCAAATATATAAAGAAATAAAGTCGGAGCTCAAAAGAAAGGAAAGAATCAATCCAGACGCGCAAAGGATATTGAAATCATACCATAAACACACAGGAAAAATCCGGATTAAATCGGAGCTAAAATGGTGGCGAATCCGCCGCACCTTATGTACAAAATGCCGCGAATCCGGCGCACAAAATTAGATCCATGCTCTAAAATTTTTACCGGTTGCATGTTGACTCGTGTACTTTCCTATTTTATACCTAAGTCCCTTGTATCGGCTATAAATAGCCCTGAAACGATGTCGTAGATGATCTTCTTAATTTTAACCTTAGTTTTTAATTCTTGGCCTTCCTTTTGTTCTTCTCTTTAGCAATAAAATTATGTTTCTTTTATTTTGTGTTTTTAGTTTTCTTTTGTAGTTTCTCTAGGACCCCTTCTCCTTCCCTCCATCCATGAGTTTCTAACTCTCTCCAAAGGGTGGGGGTGACGGATTTAGGGTGATGAGAAGAAGAATCAAGTTATTATTTTAATTTCGTGTTAGTATATTTTGATTACTTGAGTTTATGTTGAGTCATTTATCATGTAATGCTTTATATAACTAATGTGATTTATTATAAGTTTCAGAATTCTCTAATCAAAATCCGATATCTAAACCTCCACCCACTGGACTCTCATCCATCTTTGCTTTATTTTTAATTTGTTTTTGTTGTTCTTGCTTTAGAAATTAATTAAAAAACCAAAAATCTCAAACCAAACTTATTATTGTTCTCTCTTTCTCTCTCTAATCGAAAATCCAAAAATAACAATATCTCTCCCTCATTGTGTTCGACCCGTACTTGCCACCGCTTCATCGCGGCCGTGCACTTGCGGTATAAATTTAATTCTCATCATTTATGTATGAATTAATTCCAAGTGTGTTGAATGATTGTGTATGCTTGTATGTTTGTGTTTGTGCATGTATGGTTGTATGTTTGTGCTTGTGCATGTATGCTTGTGTGTTTGTGCTTGTATGTACATGTGGATGAAAGTGTGAGTATTTGTGAATGAATTTGGTATAGATGTACACGAATACGATGACTAAATACAAGTTTGCAGGATGCTATTTTTTGTGTGTCCAAGTTTAAGAATAGACGTCGGATGTTTGTATTAGCCGATGTTTATTCCTCTGAAGAAAGGAATAGACGTCGTCTTTATGTATCATTAGACCTCTATTCTTTAGGAATAGACGTCGTCTGTTATTTCATCGACGCCTATACTTAAAGAATAGATGTCGGTCCTAGAGAAAGGCCGACGTCTATTCTTGAAGTATAGACGTCGACTAATACAGAAAACCACGTTTATTCTTTAGGAATATACGTCGGATTTCTCACGTCCGACGTCTATGTATAGATGACGTACACATAGACGTCGGATATGGAAGTGCTTATATCCGACGTATATACCCTCGTACATCCGACATATATTCCATTTTCTGTAGTAGTGGAGGCTCTACGAGAACCTGGTGAGATGAGCTCTCAGAGCTCAATCACTTGGGCTGCTGCTGCCGAGGACCCGTCAGACTCTTCTGGGCAACGACATGGATGTGTGATGATATATTCCAGTCTCATCACCCCCATAGACATGTACGGAGTTCGCGGGACGCCATCCCAATCAGAGCTCAACATTAGATTGGAAGTTGAGCAAAGTGTCTGAGAGAGTCAGAAGCAAAAGCGAGAGAGTAACGAGCAAGCGAATAAGATAAACAAACTTGCGACAATGCAGTTGACCATCAACTTTTTGATGTCTGGTTGACATCATTTCATGCTTATGTTTGTATCTTATATCCATTATCTTTCACCTAAACAATGCTACGTGACGAGTTTTATGTTTGAATTTCAGAAATAAATAGGTTTGAAGAGAAGAGGCATAAAAGGACCAAAAGCATGAAAAAAGACTGAGTTGAGAGACTCAGGACTAAGATGCAAGACCGAAGGACCTGAATGTAAGATCGAAGGACCAATGAGCAAACAAGAATACTTCACACCATCATGGGAGTATTTTGGCAATTCTATTCGGGTCGGAGCTCCAGATTTCGTAGACGTGTTAGTGTGTATTTAGTCTATTTCTGGTATTTGTTTAGTCCCATACCGGGGTATTGTCCCGGATTACCTTTTTCTATGGCTATAAATAGAACCCTTCACCTTCTATTGTAATCACCCATTGCTTAGTGGCATTCCCTCTACTTGGAGTAAGCCTTGGAGCAAAATCTGAAGGTGGAGAAGAATGCTACCTTAAATGTGAGTCATCTAATAAAATAATTTTTCCATTGTTTTATTCTTATGTTGTTTCTTTATGCATGCTTAGTTTAGTTTTATTTCTTTGATTGTAGGCTAAAGTAGTTAGAATGTTTCTTTTCTTCTTTAGTTTAATTGTTCATGTGAGTAGATCCATCCCCCTTTGGGGGTGGAGATAATGTTCATACATGCATTAAAGAATGGATATGAATGCTTTATATTTTGATTGTGTTGATAAATGTGAATGTATGCTTTCTTGTTAGAGTAGAATACTACAATTGATGGGTTTTGCCACACATCTTACACACCTCCCATGCTTGTTTAGGTTCTGAAATAACCAACTTGTGTATATGAATGTTAATCAACTAGGTAGTGAATGGATTGATAGATTTTTTGCCATAACCTTTAGACACTTCCTCTGCATGAAAACACTACCTACATTTGTGCCTATAGAATGCATTCTTCACCATCTTTTTACATGTGTGCACACACTCCACCCCTAGGGGTCTTTCTCTTCTTGATTCCAGCTTAGTTTTACATTCTTTTAGTTTTGATTCGAGTAATCGTTAGTTGCTTTACTTTGCATTTTTCTTCTTAGTAGTCTAGTGTAGCGTAGATTAGCATAGACAAACTCTTCTCCCTTTTTGTTGCCACTTGATTTCTGAAAAACCAGAGGCGACTCACCTCCCTGAGGATCGACCCGTACTTGCCACCGCTTCAACGCGGTCGTGCACTTGCGGTATTTAAAACGATTAAACATGTTTTGGCGCCATTTCCGGGGAGGTGGCAGTCCAGACTCTGGTTTGGACGATTCGAGTGGATTTAATTTGTGTTTTGTAGTTTTCTTTGTTTCAGGAGACTCACATTGGGAAGGGGAAGCATCTGCTGAAGTTTGGAGGCGATATGAGACTCCAAGACCGCCAATCAGCGACCTGAGACCGCCAACTGGCGGTCTGGTAATCTCCTTTCACCTCTTTATTTCTGTGGAGTGTTGCTATAACTGAAGTAGAAATCTGGGGATCAATTTGGCATGTTCTGACTTTTAGTTTGCCCCCAGATCAATAATCAATCTCCATTTAAGCAACTTGGACCTTAAAACCCAAAGCAAAAGATTAGGCATTCTTTCTTGTTTAGGTCATGCATCATGTACTCGACTTAGACACGTAGATTGTCTTTTCTTTTAGCTCTCCTTTCAGTTGCTGAGTGCTGGCGTGAGGTACACATTTCCTACTCTCATTCATGCATTTCGTATGAACATGCATTAGTTAGTAGGAAGTGCATTGCAACAAGTGTGAGTTGAGCATTTGTTTGGAGAGTTAATTCTTAGATTAGGACTCCAAAACGCTATTAAGGAGGGGCTGTTCCATATAAGATAAGGTGGGGGATTTCATCACCCCTTTCCTTCGCCCCAAACACCACACTAATCAAGAGCCTAATTTTGAAATCAAGTAGACATTGACCCTAAGGATTTTGGGCACATTAGGAGAGTGATCCCGTCCCGACCGTCATGGCCTGATCGGCGTTGCCCACTCTGTCGATAGTAGGAGAGACGAGATCTCCGGATCTTGACTCACTTGCTGGGCTTTATGGTCCTCGTCATAGGGAGGTGAGGCGTGTTGAGGCCGTATGACCTCGCAGTTAGGCGTCGTCTAGCTGTAAGGACCTATAGCGACCTTAGGACGGTTTGAGCCTTGTTTGTGTAGGATTTCATATCCCTATGTATGTATATATTTTAAAAATTTTAATACAACATACAAGATCGATTTTCATATTTTCAAAAAATTTTATGTACATAGTCTTGTGATTATTCTAATAACATGCAATCCTACATTTATTAAAATAAATCACAAAGATAGAATCATACCTAAAGGTTCTGTTAAACCTTCTTGAAGATTCGGAGTCGCGTTGCCCATTGAATCGTCCACGGATTTGCCTCCGAGTGTTCACCAAACTCTAAACAAGATTAGAGAGAAAGGAGCTAGCCAATCAATCTCTAACAAGGTTTATAATCTAGCTAATAACCCCTCTTTAAGCTCTGAGATTCTTATCTCTAAAACTTAAACTTACTAAGAGATTTTCGTGGTGATTAGGGAGAGATTAATGAGAGAAAGATTTTTGCATTAGTTGTTAAACAAGTAGGAGTAGGGGTCCTTTTATAGTCTCCCGAAACATCCTTATCAAGAGCTATTATTTAGCCATGATCTCTTGTTTATTCTCTCCTAAAATTAATTTCTAATTTCCACATAATCACCCACAAAAAACGTTTTAATTAAATCTGGAATTAATCCACCCATGATTTAATTAATCTCTTAATAATTCAGGCCGAATCGTTCTTGTTCGGTAGACCGAGTATTATTCGGTCAACCGAACCATTCTGTTATAACACATGTTCGGTGCACCGTGAGCTAGACGGTCGACCGAATCCGTATGAGAAAATTCTCTGGCAGAATTCGGACGAACCACGTCTTTTACTCGGTCTACCGTTGACCCACCAGAATCGCTCCTGGGACATAGTCATCAGATGACAGTGTCACCTTCGGTCTGCCGAAAATACTATTTCTCGGTTGACCGTGCACACTCAGTTAACCAAACCCTATTGTTCAGGCACTCCAGACAATTTCGGTCAACCAATTGCGCTTACCCGTTCCCTATTCGGTTAACCGATCTGAAGATACCCGGTCGACCGAACCATGAACGGTTCACCGTGTTTGACTCTTATTTTGCCTTTGTCAAATTTTGTATTTATTTCCAACAAAATTTGATCTTTTGGGGTTTTTAGCAAACTCATATGTTATGTAATATATTATCCTTCAAACTCCTCTCGACCACCTAACCAACCACACCAACCTCCCATGCATGCACAATCCTATCAGCCACCCTAAGCCCAAATCACCAATCAATCGGGTTTCCTAAATTCCAACAATATGCAAACCCGATTCAATTCTCTTGAGACCTTGACTCGTGGACTTGAAAACTCAATGAATTTTTTTATGTCAACCACAAGTCAAGTTCTCACTTCAAATCAGCAGACCATCAAATCTCTAGAGCTTCAGATGGGCCAATTGGCTCGGTCTGTACATGAAAGAGAGAGAGGGTCTCTGCCTAGCCAGCCTGAGGCTAACCCCCGCATGTACCAGCAACAACACATGCAAAATGAGAATATGGTACCTCGAGGGCGGCAAGTGAACCATGTGGAGGAACTTGTTCACCATGTCAATGCCATTGTAACCTTAAGGAATGGAAAGCAGGTTGACAGTCACGTTTCCTTGGCACCACCACCATCTATGCTGAGGGTGAGGGTAATACACCAACGCCTCCTTCTCAGGCACCATAGAAAACCTACTTGCCAAAAGCTCCCTATCCCAGTAGGTTAAAAAAGCAGAGTGACACAATGGACAAGATATTAGAGGTGTTTAAGCAGGTGAAGGTTAACATCCCTTTGTTGGATGTCATCCAACAAATACCTCAATATGCCAAAGTGTTAAAAGATCTCTACACAACCAAGAGGAAGACCAATGTTCCTAAGAAAGCATTCTTGGCTGCAAATGTAAGCTCACTCTTGTCCAATCCCACCTACACAAAATACAAGGACCCTGGGTGTCTTACTATTCAGTGTACGATAGGGGACACTAGCATGAGTAATGTATTGCTTGATTTAGGATCGACGGTCAACCTCCTACCATTTTCTGTTTATCAATAGTTGAACTTGGGAGAATTGAAACAACCTAAGATCACCCTCCAATTGGCGGATAGATCCATTCGTATTCCAAAAGAGATTATCGAGGTCGTGCTTATCAAAGTTGGAGATTTTATATTTCCAGTCGATTTTGTCATCCTCGATACCAATCCTGTTGCAAACACCCACTCTCAAATACCTTTGATTTTGGGTAGACCATTTCTGGCAACCTCCAACGCCATAATTAATTGTAGAAATGGTCTCATGAAGCTCTCATTCGGTAACATGAGTGCCGAGTTTGATGTGTTCAACTATGGTAGGCAACAGGAGCCCATGGATCAACCTTTAAATCTAAATCTCATCCGCCAATTGGAGAAAGCACCACAAAATCAACGAACACCCCTAACACCAATGCAATCCATTGAGAATGTTTGTGGGCCCCGCGAAAACTCATTGCATGTCTTTGCAATGCAACGGAGTGAGCTGACATCAAACATAAAAGTCCAAAAAGAGTGTTCGTTGCATGATTAAGTTGAGAGTACTAGTGAGTGTGAGGCACCTCATCATATGCCTATACCAGAAGGTGTCTACCTCATGTCCCTTGGCCATTGAGCCATTTGAGCTTCAGATTGACTCCAACAAGGACCCACCTACGACCGAGCTTATGCTTGATGATATAAATGATGGTGGGAGGTCATTGTTGGATAACTTGGTGAGAATCCCCATTCTTAGTGATGTAGGTCTGCTGCATCCATCGAATGAGCTTGAGGAACTCATTCCGATGCACCCACCTATTGGTTGGAGGGTTTTGTTCGATGAGCAACTAAACCCTAGTGAGGCAACACTTCACTCATTCATGTTGCCTACACCCAACTAATATCATGAGGGGTTCAAGCCTTTCAGCTTTGACCTTTCACCCCTCATGACACCTCAGAGTACCAGTGAAGTTTGCCCATCTCGACAAGTCTCTGGTCCTCATAACTCGATGTTCTCATTTGATGTTCCTTGACCAAATGATTATGAGAATATCTTTGTTGATGTATATATCTTGTAAAAAAGTAATAAAAGACTCCACCAGTGAGTAATGACTGTTGTGGGCCCCAACCCTTGTGTATTTGGGTCCCATTTCTTTCACATATTTGTATCCCTTCTTTAGCATCACATAGGTTTTGGTGGAATTCGGGTTTGTGTCCATCTGCATAACCACGAACTTCCTTTTACGCTTAATGCATGAAGTAGGTGTGAGGGGGTGTTTTACGTGTGTACATAGACGAGTCATTTTTCCTTTGATTTTGTTTTCTTTTGTGTGTATTGATATGGTCCTTGGGTGACTCATCTTCTTTTGCTTGCCTAGTGCTTTAAAATTTTCACATTTCTTTCAAAATGTTCATGTGTTTGCGAAAGAAAATGTTTTGTGGGTTTCATGTGTGTTTAACATGTGCAAAACCGTTGAGAGGCAAAGTAGAAAGAAAGCTCCCAAAATTGTCTTGAACTTGATGCATTAGGATACCTAGTATACCGGCTTTAGGTCTTATCGAGTCATTAGGATGCACCCTGGTTATCCCTCGGGGGGTGAGTAATCATAGGGTTTCAGTACTCAAACATTTAAAGAAGTCCACCCTGAACCTAGTGAGTCAATAATTCGTGTCGGTTAATATAAGGAAATTTGTTGTAGTCAAGGGCCCTTTAAATCTTGTTGTGAGACATTAAGTGTAGGGGTTTTGGTTCATGTGTAGATAAGAAATAAGTGAGTAGGTATTCTCTCTTCTCGCACGGCGCCTATCACTCCGGAAATTAGGTCTCAGGGGACTTTGTGCCTGGTGCTTTCGAGTCATCTGACTTGGGATGCACCGACCGAACTCCCGTTACACGGGTGGTAGGGATTGACCTATGTGGAGATTTGGGGAAAGCTGTATGTGATAGTGTATGTCCTCATAGGCAATGATGCATGAAACCTGAGCCTGGGAGAATGAAACTCTAACTAGTAAGAAAAAAAAGAAAAAAAAGAAAAAAAGTAATGCAAATAAGAACCTTAATGGACCTTACACTTGGTATCACTTGAGGATCTTGAGGTTGTCCATGTCTTGCACTTAAGTCCTTAATTATCTTTCACAAATGATTCATTAGGCTAGGTGTGTGGACTGATTACATATATAGAGTCGGCCCGTAGCATTATCGCGTCCAATGATCGACAAAATGAGTCATCGAGTCATGTATCTAGGTTGAATAATGCATCTTTGTTCGGATTTTGTGGGTGTATCCGCTGAAAACCCTCAGGAGACAACACTCCTCCTCCTTGGCGACAAGGAGGTTTAACGGCTTGTTGCACGTGCTAAGTGCAACCGTGATTCCTACGAAAGTGAGTTAGGATTTCTTGTCTTTCGTATGCTTTTCTCTTTCTTTGTTTTGCTCGGGACTAGCAAAAGTTAGGTGTGGGGGTATTTGATTGACATCATTTCATGCTTATATTTCTATCTTATATCCATTATCTTTCACCTAAACAATGCTACGTGACGAGTTTTATGTTTGAATTTCAGAAATAAATTGGTTTGAAGAGAAGAGGCATAAAAGGACCTCAAAACAAGAAAAATGACTGAGTTGAGAGTCTCAAGGACTAAGATGCAAGATCGAAGGACCTGAATGTAAGATCGAAGGACCAATGAGCAAACAAGAATATTTCACACCATCATGGGGAGTATTTTGGCAATTCTATTAGGGTCGGAGCTCCCGTACGCGAAGTAGATGCATCAAAGACTACCAAAGACATCCATAAAAGCCCACACGAAACAATGGCCGGATCCAAACAAAATAGACCGCCAATTGGCAGTCCAAGACCCCTGATTGGCGGTCTGTTTTGACTCGGATCCGCTACGATTTTGTAGGGTTACGTATTAGTGTGTATTTAGTCTATTTCAGGTATTTTTTTAGTCCTATATCGGGGGATTGTCCCAGATTACCTTTTTCTATGGCTATAAATAGACCTCTTCACCTTCTATTGTAATCACCCATTGCTTGGTGACATTCTCTCTACTTGGAGTATGCCTTGGAGCAAAATCTCAAGGTGGAGAAGAATGCTACCTTCAATGTGAGTCATCTAATAAAATAATTTTTCCATTGTTTTGTTCTTATGTTGTTTCTTTATGCATGCATGCTTAGTTTAGTTTTATTTCTTTGATTGTAGGCTAAAGTAGTTAGAACGTTTCTTTTCTTCTTTAGTTTAATTGTTAGAGTAATGTGTAGTGAGTAGATCCATCTCCCTTTGGGGGTGGAGATAATGTTCATACATGCATTAAAGAATGGATATGAATGCTTTATATTTTGATTGTGTTGATAAATGTGAATGTATGCTTTCTTGTTAGAGTAGAATACTACAATTGATGGGTTTTGCCACACATCTTACACACCTCCCATGCTTGTTTAGGTTCTGAAATAACCAACTTGTGTATATGAATGTTAATCAACTAGGTTAGTGAATGGATTGATAGGTTTCGCCATAACCTTTAGACACTTCCTCTGCATGAAAACACTACCTACATTTGTGCCTATAGAATGCATTCTTCACCATCGTTTTACATGTGTGCACACACTCCACCCCTAGGGGTCTTTCTCTTCTTGATTCCAACTTAGTTTTACATTCTTTTAGTTTTGATTCGAGTAATCGTTAGTTGCTTTACTTTGCATTTTTCTTCTTAGTAGTTTAGTGTAGCGTAGATTAGCATAGACAAACTCTTCTCCCTTTTTGTTGCCACTTGATTTCTGAAAAACCAGAGGCGACTCACCTCCCTGAGGATCGACCCGTACTTGCCACCGCTTCAATGCGCCCGTGTACTTGCGGTATTTAAAACGATTAAACAATGGCCAAGAGGGGTTATAATGATCAGGTTTTGTATTCATAATTTAGTAATGTGTATTACATTTACTAGGCTTATATAACATATCATCTTAATATATAATTTATTGTAATGTGCAGTATATTAATATCAAATCCATTTCCAGAACACCACCACCACCAAGATGAGTTGACGACCATTATCTTCTACATTCTTTCTTTTCCAATTCCAAAACACAATCACTCTAAATTGAAATCCAAGCTAGAAACCACCACATCACCTCCAACTCCACCCCATTTGTCCCCCAAATTTTTGTAGGGTCCTTCGATCATGGGTTTGTCTCTGAGCGAATTGAGCTCTGATGCGCACGAGTAAGCACCATTTATGTTAGGGTTGTTCAATGGACCGCAAACATCTGAATTGCAATTCCATGGAGAAAGAATCACAAAAAAGAATGAATCCCAACCACAATCATGGCTTTCTAGCCTAATCCATCCTCTATATATAGGGGATTAGTTACAGGAAGACTGGTAGTGCTCAAGTAGTTACAATTAATGATTCAATTTGGCTAATTAACAAATAGAATTTGAGAATTAGAAATCTAGAGTTTTTCACACTCTCGGGCTTGGTTTGAAAGAGAGGGAAAGTTGTTAGCTCATGCACGACCCTCTTTGAATCCTCATTGTCCTATTGACTTCAAGTTCTGGTTTCAAGAAGCTTGGATCTTCCAATGATTTTACTTTTTTGT
Source organism: Triglochin maritima (assembly GCA_963682175.1). NCBI lineage: Eukaryota > Viridiplantae > Streptophyta > Magnoliopsida > Alismatales > Juncaginaceae > Triglochin > Triglochin maritima. Next base: position 24,492,843 of record OY821789.1, read on the forward strand.
GCCTCAACTAATCCAAGATGTTAGATCCCTTCAAATGAACGATCTGATTTCCCCTGACAGAAGCAAAAGATTAACCGACTCCATTTTCCTTATTAGTTAGCTGTTAAGGGAATGGTTGCTGAGAAGTTAGCCTTCATGAATATCGACCCCATTCCCCCCTTCAAAATGGAGCTTGTCCTCCTCAAGTTCAAAGGTGGGAAATCTGGAGATAAAATCTTCATAATCTTCCCACGTTGTCTCCTCTACTTTTGAATCCTTCCAGTGAACCAACACCTGAGTGACAACCACATTACCTCTCTTAATCCCCCCTCTTGCTAACAATCTCTAAGGGCTCTTTCTCAACTATTTCTGAATAGTCGGGAAGTGGGGTAGCAAGAGTAGTTTTTGAACCATCTTTCTTCTTCAATAAGGAGACATGAAAAACATTATGTATCTTTGCTCCTTCAGGCAACTTAAGTTTAAAAGCCACTGGTCCAATCTTCTGTATAATGACATAAGGCCCATAGTATGTGACATTTTGGTTATGCATTCCCCTCTCTATTATTTTCTATCTATAGGGTTGTAACTTGAGAAAAGTCTCTTCTCCCACTTGAAACCACCTTTCAGTCCTGTGCTTATCTACATGGACTTTTATTTTTGTTCTTGACTTCATCAAACTTTAGTTTCAAGTCAGCATGTAGTTGTTCCCTTCTCCTTAATACTTGATCTAACTCAATAACCTTGTTTGTGATAGCCATATAGGTCAAAAGAGAATGGGGAGGATGACTATAAATTGCCTTAGAATATGTTATTCTAGTAGTTGAAAGCCTAATGGTGTTGTACGAATATTTTGACCACATGAGGTAATCTGACCATTTCTTTTGCTGTTGGTGACAAAAGCACGTAATACATCTCCAAACATCTGTAAAAGGCTTAATTTACCTAGTTTGTGGGTGATAAGAGGAGCTAATTATCTTAAGGGTTGTGCCTTGCAGTCAAAATAATTCACTCTAGAAGACTGGTGAGAACTAGACCCCTATCACATGCTATCATTTTAGGGACTCCATGAAGCTTCACAACACCCTTAGCAAAAAATCTTTGCAACCCCTGAAGAAGGTAGTGTTGTTGTAGACTAAACACAAGTCCATACTTGGTCAGTCTGGCAATGATTGATGCAGTTATAAACCGCAAGTTCATGACCACGATTAAGTGGTGGCAAGTACGGGTCTAGTCCACAGGAAGGTGTGTCAACTCTGTTTTTTCAGAAATCGAGTGGAAAATAAAGGGGAGAAGAAGTTTATTAAACTAAACTAAGCTACACTAAACTAGCAAGCAACAAACAAGAAAGATGAAAGCACAGGAAGACTTGAAACTAAACTAACTAACTATCAAAGAAAGCTGAAATTCAAGAAGAAAACCCCCAAGGCCCAAGGGGTGGAGTGTGTGTACATATGTAATAAGGTGGTGAATGATGCACTCAATAAGGCACAAGTTAGGTTGTGTTTTTATGCATAGGAAGTACCTAATGGTTGTGGCAAAACCTATCATACCAATCACTAACCTAGTTGATTAACATGAGCATAAACAAGTTGGTTATAAAGAACCTAAACAAGCATGAGAAGTACCTAATGATTATGGCAAAACTCATCAAGTTAAGTATTCTATTTTAAACAAACAAGCATACATTCACATTCATCAAATATTGCATAAGATAACATTCATTCTCATTCTTCATTACATGTATAACATATCTCCACCCCCAAAAGGGGATGGAACTACTCACTACACATTAATCTAACAATTACATTAAGGAAGAAAGACATTCTACTAATTATAATGCGATTAAGGAAGCAGAACTAAGCTAAACATGCAAAAAGAAACAACATGAGAACAAATTAAGAAGAATTATTTTATTAATAACTCACATTACAAGCATCATACTTCTCCACCTGAGTTTTTCTCCAAGGCTTTACTCTAAGTAGAGAGAATGGCCACCAAGCAATGCTTGGATTACAAAGGAGGAAGTATGGTTCTATTTATAGACATGAAAAAGACAACTAGGGATAGTCCCCAGATGTGGGATTAATGAAACATTCCCAGAATAGACATAAACACATACCCATATCCGTGCGAAATTGTGTCACATTATGATGAAAAGGGACTGCTAATTGGCTGTCCAAGTTGGTCAGATGCGACTCATTTTTTTTCCTCTACTTAATCTCTTCCATTATGCACATGGGGTGTACCCTGGTTAGTCATTTGAGTCTGCGCCCAAATCTAATTGCCAAAATACTCCTTATGATGGTGTGCAATTTCTCGGTTTGCTATTTGGTCCCTCAGAGCTTACATCCAGGTCCTTCCCTTTTGTAGAAGGGTCCTTGTGCATGACAAAGAGGTCCATTTTGCTTCATTTCAGTCATTTCTTCTTACGTTTAAGTCCTTTTGTCTTCCATTCTCTTCTTTATTTCCTAATACCTGAAATATAACAAACACTCGACTAGCACAATATTGGGGTAAAATTAAGGATATATAGCATGAATATGATGCATGATATGCTACTAATCAGGCAACCACACTATTGTTGTCTTAGCATATGAAGGAGGTAAAGAATCACTGAAATCCATTGAGACGTCTTCCTAAACTCAATTAGGAATTGGTAATGGATACAATAACTAAGGAGTAGCTAGTGATTCATAGTTATATTGTTGACAAACGAAACATTCTCTGATGTAAGACTCGATCTGTTTAACATCACCCCCTTCCAGTCGAAGTCTTGTTTTACCCTAGCTAGGGTCCTAGTAACTCGTGAGTGTCCTCTAGTGGGTGAGGAATGTATCTCTTTCAAAACCTTTTCGGTGAGCTCAAATCCCTTAGCTAGCACGAGTCTTAGCTTCCTGAACTGTATACCTTGTTGTACTGTGTACTTGTTAGGACTTAGTAACCCCTTGTGGAACTTAATCAAGAGATCTAGATAACTAGGAGCTTCTGCATAAGTGCTTTTTACCTTGTCCACACAAGTAATGCTACGGGAAGTCACAACATGTAGCAATTCTCCTTTATATTCAGTCAATGTTTATTCTTCAGTGGAACGGTCTATGGTTATCTCTTCTCTCTCGACCCTTCTTTTTTTCTTCTAAAAGTGCATAAGGTACCAAATTATTGAATATTGATTTGCACCCCACCTTTAAATTACATCCCATTAGATTGGTCAAAATTTGTGTTGATTGGGTATGTACTCTCTAGCCAAGTAAAAATATAAGACTTTAGTGGTCTGTTCTGATGGTCTCCATCTACTGACTATCGCGAGTATAAACTCCATCTCTTTCTCGTAAGTGGATTAAGCTAATTGCTTACCCTTAAATGCCTTACTAAGGTAGGAAATTGGTCTCCTTTTTTGTGTCAACACTGCATCCATGCCACTTTGTTGGTTTTTAGGCCTTAATCATGTTTATTTTGATTATTTAATCAACTTAATCTTAATCACAATCAAATTTGGTCAAACACATTACATGCATTGCACACATACTTGTGTTGTGCATACTTTTATGTTAATAGGTGATCAAGACTCAAGGCGAAAGGGATTGAAGCGAAAACATGTAATCAAGCTATTTGAAGACATGTAATTTTATCTTTATTTGAGTCTTTAGGAACCTTGCAAACTTGAACATACTGTAAGTTAGATCGATCACTAATCTAGAGGGGGTGAATAGATTATTAGCCAACACTAGTGCAAAAAAGGGAATATACGTCGAGTATAAGGTTATATATGGGTATTTGCATTCCAGAATCCGACGTTTATTTATGTGTCGTCTATGTATAGACGTCAGTCACCAAAAGGCCACCATCTATTCTCTAAGTATACACGTCGGATATATAACACAATCGATGTATAATGTAGGGAGTAGACGCGTCGGTGATGCATTGCATACATTGCATCATATGTCTTTCATTTAGATTAATTTTATATCAATAAATGCTACTAAGGTATCTGTTTAGTCTTATTTACATAATACAGGGACCTGAATGCAAATTACCCATATCCCGAGCATAAATGCATGCAAGAGACTCATTTCTATCATAAAGACCAAGTCAAGATTATCGGGATTCAAATGGAAGTTCATCCAAGCATAAAAGCATTCAAATACCTAATTACAAAAAGGTCAGGGACTTAATTGCAAAAGCCGAGGACCCGACTGCAAATTACGAGTACCAAAAGATTATTTTGGAGAAGTTCTAGAGAAAAATCAATTTGGATCTCCAAATATATGAAGAAATTAACTCGGATCTCCAAAGATATGCAATAATTAATCCGGACGCGCAAATGACAGCTAAAACATACCATAAACACATAGGAATAATCCGGGTCGATTCTGAGCCAAAAAGGTGGCGATTCCGCCGCACCTCATGTACAAATTACGGTGATTCCGCCGCACAAAAGTTGATCCGTGCGCTCAAATTTTTACCAATGTTGTATTGACGTGTGTACTTTCCTTTTATATATTGGGATCCTTTGTATCGGCTATAAATAGCCCCGAAACGATGTTGTAAAGGGTCCTTAGTTTTTGTTCCATATTTTAGTAATAAAATTCTGTTCTTTTATTTCTTGTTTTTTAGTTTTCTTTTGTAGTTTCTCTAGGACCCATTCTCCTTCCCTCCATCCATGAGTTTCTAACTCTCTCCAAAGGGTGGGGGTGACGGATTTAGGGTGATGAGAAGAAGAATAAAGTTATTATTTTAATTTCGTGTTAGTATATTTTGATTACTTGAGTTTATGTTGAGTCATTTATCATGTAATGCATTATAACTAATGTGATTTATTATAAGTCTCAGAATTCTCTAATCTAAACCCGATATCTAATCCCCCACCCGCTGGACTCTCATCCATCTTTACTTTAATTTTATTTTGTTTTGTCGTTCTTCCTTTAGAAATTAATAAAAAAAACCAAAAATCTCAAACCAACCTTATTTTTCTCTCTTTCTTCCTTAATCGAAAATCACACAAATAACAATATCTCTCCCTCCTTGTGTTCGACCCGTACTTGCCAAGTCTTCATTGACGTTGTGCACTTGCGGTATAAATTTAATTCTCATCAGTCGGTTATAACTACAAGCCGACGTCTATTTGAGGGTAATACGCGTCGGATATACAACACATCCAACGTCCATTCCCTTTTCAAATTAAAAAAAATAAATGTAAAAAAGACTACCCGTCAAATTAAATTATAACCAACGTCTATAGGACATACTACGCATCGGATTAATCTAATATCCAACGTCTATAGCCTTTTAAAATTTAAAAAATGTAAAATATAAAGATGTGATATTTAAGTTTAACTGCAAGTGCACGACCGTCGGTGAAGACAGGGCAAGTACGGGTCGATCCAGAGGGGTGTGTCGACTCTGGTTCTTTCGAAGGAATGTGGGAAAATAGGGGAAGAAGAAGTGATTACACTAAACTAAACTATGCTACACTACACTAGTAAGCAACAAACAAAAACGACAAAAGCAAGCAACAATGAAACTAAACTAACTAATAAAGCAAGATGAAATTCAGGAAGAGAAACCCTTAAGGGGTGGAGTGTGTGTACACATGAAATAAGTGGTGATTAATGCATTCAATAGAGCACAAGTGTAGGTGGTGTTGCTATGCATAAGAAGTACCTAATGGCAAGACCTATCATCCAAATCACAAACCTAGTTGATTAATATTAGCATAAACAAGTTTTTTATTAAGAACCTAAACAAGTATGGAATGTACCTAATGAATATGGCAAAAACCATCAACTTAAGTATTCTCTTTAATTCAAAGAAGCATATTCACATCTATCACATAAAGCAACATATAGCATTAATTCCATTCTACATGACATATATAAACATCAACTCCACCCCAAAGAGGGATGAAACTACTCACACATTATTAAGTTAACATTCATATTAAGGAAAGAAAACATGCTAATTAATTCTACTAAGATTAAAACAAAAAAACTAAGCATGCAAGAATTTAAAAGAAACAACAAGAAACTAACAAAATATTCTTTATTGCTCACTCAAATTACAAGTCGCATCTCTCCACTAGAGTTTTGCTCCAAGGCTTTACTCCGTGTAGAGAGAATGACCACCAAGAGAGGATATGTATTACAAGGGAGGAGGAAGAGTTCTATTTATAGCCATGAAAAAAGGTAACCGGGGACAATCCCCCGGTTTGGGACTAAACGCATACCATGAATGGACATAAAACACATTAATCTAACACCCGGCTAAACCTAATCGGGTTTGGAGCCAAATGGACCACCAAATGGCGGTTTGGGACAGCCAAATGGAGGCCTGCAATGGGCTGATTGAGTTGTGCTTTTGTGGAGCCTTTTGTGGATGGATCTCTTCATGTTTGGTGCACCTGAATTGGTTGTTGGAGCTAAGGCCCGAATCTAATTGCAAAAATACTTCTCATGATGGTGTGGAGCTTCTTGATTTGCTCATTGGTTCTTTTGGTTTACATCTGGGTCCTTCTCTCTTGCATCTCAATCCATAAGTCTTACAATTTAGTCCTTTCTCTTGCTCTTAGGTCCTTTTTGTGTCTCTTCTTCTCAGTTGTTTTATTCCTGAAACTTAAACATAAAACTCGTTACGTAGCAATGCTTAGGTTAAAAATAGAGGATAGAAGACTCGGAATATATGCATGATATGATGTCAATCATACAACATGTATAATCAACAAACATATTCATCCTGCACAACAAACACATTCATCCACAATCATACACAAATTGTTGTCAATCAACAAACACATTCATCCTGCACAACACATTCATACACAATAATAAATCACAAAGATATTTGATCATATTAAAGTAAAATTTGTGATCATATTAAAGTTATAACTTGTTGGTAATACAAAGAATGTTGTTAAATAACATTGCATGTTATTAGAACCTGTGATTTAGTTCATTAGCATGTCGGTAACGAAGTATCGCGCCCATCACTCGCGAGTATTATCGAGTACCTCTTGCGAATACATATTACTATTGTTTTGGAAGACCTATGAAAATACAAGTACACAATATAAATATGTAAATAATGAAACTATAATTATACCCCTGAAACATTACACCTATATTACCTCAAATAGCTCTACGTTTTCAGTGCAATTTCGATGATTTCCTGCATGTATGTCATAACATAATACCCATATTCTGTATTTTCGGTTTGCTTGCGGTACTACATACAAAGATATAAATTCGCTAAATAGATATACGTTTAAGTACTTAAAAAATAACAAAAAGGGAAGAACCTTACTCCCATTGAATGGCAGGTTACGGTAGTATTTTTGGTGGTCCTTCTTCCACCAACAATTTTGTAAAGCTTAAATGTCCTAAGTAACACAAGTTATTCAATATGAAGTCGATAATACTAATAAAATTACATGAATTACAAATACGATAATTAAAACAATCTTACATTGAATTTTTTTTCTTAAAGGACGACCTTAGTGGAGTCAACCCCAAAGGATCAAACCAATATGCCAAATTAGCTTCGGGGCAAACAACGGCTATCATCCAATTAGCTCTGATTGTATATATAATTAGAATTTTATTGCAAAATCAAATTCTAATTATTACTTTCAGTTAACAAACTTACCTATAATGAAAATGGACCATATAATATTTTTTGCCATGTTCTTTCATGATATTCACAAGCACACACGAATTATCGTCACTCTCGTGTATAAAAATAGATGGACACAGAAATCCAAATACTTAATCATCGGGGAAGGCTAACCTTCTGGCGTCATAAAGATGTCTACAAGAGTAAAAATTACGTTCAGTTAAAATTACGATAAAATTATTCAATACATTTCATATTATACACAAGATAACACTTACTTCGCCTGCAGGTCGATAATTGACATGCACAATTGATCCATTGCCAGGAATTGCATGACATCCTCTCTACCGACATATAGATCTGACGAGAAACCTTTAACATTCCCCAAATACATGGTAGTTAAAGAATGTACTTCCCTAACTAGCACTATTTGATACAATATTTTGCACCTATTTGGTAGCAAATTAATGTTGATCGGAGGTTGGCTGTTTGATCCTTTGCTCCGGGGGCTTGAAACCTTACCAATATATATAAAAATGTTAGAAATACAATTAGTAACAAAATGGAAATTTATTTGTTTTCAAAATTAAAGGATACCTCAAGTGTGTCATGAAGTTCTACTAATTGATGAGGCCACTGAGGGTATCAACCTCTTCTTCGGGAATATGCACCAAAACATCAAGATCTAAACAATTCCCCATGGTAACCGATTGACATCATTTCATGCTTATATTTGTATCTTATATCCATTATCTTTTACCTAAACAATTTTATGTAACGAGTTTTATGTTTAGTTTTCAGGAATAAATAGGTTTGAAGAGATGAAGCATAAAAGGACCCAAAAGTTGGGAAAAAGGACTGAATTGTGAGATCTGGGGTCTGAGATGAAAGGGAGAAGGACCTGAACGTAAGACCGAAGGACCTAAGAGCAAAACAGAATACTCCACCCCATCATGGGGAGTATTTTAGCAATTTGATTCGGGTCAGAGCTCCAACAAACCAAGTAAATGCATCCAAGACCAGAAAATGTACCAAGAAAAGCCCACAACAAAACTGAGCGGCATCCGAACCATATAGACTGCCAATTGGCGGTCCAAGACCGCTAATTGGCGGTCTGTGCTGGCCCAAATCCACTCAAATTTCTCCAGCACATGTATTAGAGGATGTTTAGGCCATGTTTGGTATTTGTTTAGTCCCACATCGGGGGATTGTCCCGGATTGCCTTTTTCTTTGCAATAAATAGAACTCTTCACCTTCTATTGTAATCACTCCATATTTAAAGTGGCTATTCCTCCTACTAGAAGTGAGGCATTGAAGCACACACTAAAGTAGGAGGATGCTACTTGAAATGTGAGTCATTTGTTAATAAAAGTTTCTTGGTTATGTTATTTGTTTCATTTTGCTTGCTTTACTTTGTTTAATTTCATTTCATTAGTTTTAGTAGCTTAGTTAATATGCTTTCCTTGCTTAGTTTAATGATTAGTGTAATGTGTAGTGAGTAGTTCCATCCCCTTTTAGGGGTGGAGTCGATGTTCATACATGCATTAGAGAATGGAATGAATGCTTTATTTACAATGTGTTGATAAAACATGAATGTATGCTTGCTTGTTTAGGATCGAATTTATAACTTGATGAGTTTTGCCAAAATGATTAGACACCTCTCATGCTTGTTTAGGTTCTGAAATAAATAACATGTATATGTAAATATTAATCAACTTGGTTGGTGAATAAATTGATAGGTTTTGCCATAACATTTAGACACTTCCTATGCATGATATCACCACCTTCATTTGTGCTTAAAGAATGTGTTCAACACCCACCTCTTTGCATGTGTGCACTCACTCCACCCCTTAGGGGTTTTCCATTTCTGAATTCCAGCACTCGTCTTTCGTTCTTAGTTTAGTTTTAGTTAATCGTTTGTTCCTTTCTTTCGCATTTCATACTTCATACTTTGTAGTGTACGTAGCGTAGCATAATCAACTTTCTTCCCTATTTTGCCACTTGATTTCGTGCAAATGAGAGGCTGCTCACCTCCCTGAGGACGACCCGTATTTGCCACCGCTTCAACGCGGCCGTGCACGTGCGGTTTAATATAAAACGTTCAACAAGTTTTTGGCGCAGTTGCCGGGGAGGTGCCAGTCCAGACTCTTGTTTGGACGATTCGAGTGAATTTGATCTTTTTTTTAGTTTTTTATTCTTTCAGGACGTTTGAGATTCAAAGAGAAAGAAGCAGGGAAAATTTGGGAACACTTCAAGCCTTCAAGACCGCCAAATAGCTAAAATTTGGGAGCACTTCAAGCCTTCAGGACGTTTGAAATTTTATTTCTTGACTTCAATAATAACTATAATTTTCTTAATGTTTAGATTGAAATGGATCAAGATTGGATTCTTTCAAACCGATTGAGTGATGAGTATGAGAACAGAGTCAATATGTTCTTAGAGGTTGCCAAAAGACATTAAAAAAAACGAATAACAACAACATGGCGTATTGTCCGTGCAATAAGTGTCATAACATGTCAGTGCTGACTTTTCGGAAAATAAAAGTTCATTTGTTTGAGAAAGATTTCGACCCAAGTTTTAGATGGTGGATATAACATGGTGAAAATAATCATTTAGTTGTTCCAAGAATGATGGAGACAATGTTAGTGTGGTAGATCACTTAGAGGAAATGCTTCAGGATATGGCTGAAAAGTTTTCGTCCAACCCCGATTTACTTGGTAGTTTGTTGAGTGACAATGAGAAGCCGTTGTATAAGGGTTGTACCAAATTCACTAGATTGTCAGCGGTGTTAAAGTTGTACAGTTTAAAAGCAAGAAATGGTTGGACCGATGTCAATTTCACATCATTGTTGAAGCTATTGAAAGAAATGCTTGCATATGATAATGAGCTGCCAGATAGAACTTATGATGCTAAGAAAGTGTTTTGTCCTATGGGAATGAAATATTGGAAGATACATGCATGCCCGAACGATTTTATATTGTATAGGGTGAGTTTGAAAACTTATATTCCTGTCCCAGGTGTAATGTTTCACGATACGAAATGGAACGCAGTGGACCAAACCACAATGTAGAGGCTGATGAGATGAAAATCAAAGGACCTCTTGCTAAGATTTTTGTGGTATCTCCCGATAATACCAAGGCTTAAACGTTTGTTTGCGGGTAAGCAGGATTCCAAGAACATGACATGGCATGCTGATCATGAGAAAGCAAATGATCAGTTTCTACGTCATCCTGCAGATGCACCTTAGTGGAAAAAAGTAGAATACTATTTTCCTGTGTTTGGTGAAGAATCCAGGAATGCACGACTTGCACTCTATACAGACGGAATGAATCCTTTCTGTAGTTTGAGTAGCATTCACTGTTCTTGGCCTGTTCTGTTTCTAATTTACAATCTGCCCCCATGGTTATGCATGAAACACAAATATATTATGTTGTCCTTAATGATTTCTGGTTCGAAACAACCTGGAAACGACATCGATGTGTATTTAAGACCCTTAATTGATGACTTAAAAAGATTATGGGATGACGGAGAGCCATGTTTTTTGATTCTTATCGTCAGGAGTCGTTTGTAATGCAGGCAATGATATTTTTGCACGATTAATGACTTTCCAGCTTATGGTAATCTGTCTAGATATTCGATCAAATGTCATAAAGCTTGTCAAATTTGCGAAGAGAATACATGCTCCTTGTAACTGGTTAATGATTCTAAGACAATCTATCTTGGTCATAGGAGATTTTTGCCAAACTCCCATCCTTATCGTAGGTTGAAGAAGGCATTTAATGGAAAATAAGAATTGCAGAATCCACCAAGTGAAATCATCTTCGAAAAGGTGTATGAACGTTGAATGTGAATTTGGAAAACCGTACAGACGAGCAAATGACAAAAGACTTGAAAAAAAATCCATATTTTTTGATCTCCCTTACTGGAAAACTTTAGAACTTAGACATTGTATTGATGTGATGCACGTAGAGAAAAACATTTGTGATAGTCTTGTTGGGACTCTGTTGAATATACCTGGTAAAACAAAAGATGGATATAATGCTAGACTTAATCTTGTTGACCTTGGTATACGAGCAATGCCAGATAATAAAGTATACCAGAATTACTTACCTCCATTTAGTTATACATTGTGTAGCAAGGAGAAAAATATTCTCTGTCAGTGTTTGCACATTGTAAGGGTTCCACAAGGTTATTCTTAAAATATCAGTAGTCTTGTTGTTTGAAGGATTTGAAACTTGTGGGGATTAAGTCTCACGATTGTCACACTCTAATGTAGCAGTTGTTACTTGTAGCACTGAGATCCATATTACCGAAAGATGTTAGACATGCAATAAAAAAGTTGTGTTCCTTTTTCAACAAATTTTGCAATAAAGTGGTCAATCCTGTGCAGTTAGATAAGTTGCAGAATGAAATTGTTGTCACATTATGTCAGTTGGAGATGTTCTTCCCACCTGCTTTTTTCGACATTATGATTCATCTAGTTATTCATTTGGTTAGAGAATTTAAATTGTGTGGACCAATTTTTTAAGGTGGATGTATCCTTTCGAGCGTTATATGAAAATGTTGAAATATTATTGTAAAATACGTCAAAGGCCAGATGCTAGTATTGTTGAAGGATACATAGCTGATGAGGTTATCGAATTTTGTACTGGATGCCTAGGAAACACCAAAAGTGTTGGACTTCCGAAGAATCGTCATGATGAACTTGCTAATGGTAAAGGGACACGTGGGATCTTTATGTTTGTTAACTTAGAAATTAAGAGAACGGTTTAACAATATTGACCAACTAGTCAACCTATTGGCTCCAAATTGGCATATCACTTTTGCTCCTTTTGTTGGTTGTTTCTTTATCTCTTTTGTTTTTAGCTCCAACGACTATATGATCTTAGGTCTTATAAATAGGCATTCAAACCTTAGTTTCAGGCATCTCTTACATTCCCTATTATCCTATTGATCAAAGAGAAACCTCTCCCACTCTAGAGATCAAATCCTACACACTCAAACCTAACCTTCTCACTTGTGTTCCTAAAGACTATCCTACTCAAGTGTGCTCAAGTGTTACAATGTTTTGTAACACCACAATCATTTGTTTGAGAGTTGTATTTCTTCGGAGGAATAGTTGAGTTCGGCGTGGTTGCTCGCGAGGTTGGATTGTAAAAAGGCTTAATCTCGGCCCAGAACGGAGAACGAATTAGTGAAGTCGTGAGCAGGGCTCTTGGTGATCGAGTGGGGCTTGCAGGATATGATAAGGATCCGGTTGGGGTATCGAACCTATATAAAAATCTTTGGTCTACGTGTGGTTTGATTGTCTCTACTTGTTTGTTTTATTTCTGCTGGATACTACATTTTAGTAGAGCCATTTAGATTAGATTACGAGCCATTAGATCCAATAAATTCTATCTGAGCTTAGGTACTAAATTCATCTACTTAATAGTAGTTTAGTATGACATCTTCATCTAATCATTGTGAGGGTTTTTGTCCACATCAAGACCACCTTTGTTAAATTGATAAAACTATGATTATTGGAAGAATAGATGTGAGTATTTCTTCAATTGAGTGGTCCAATGTATTTGATCTTCCTTCAAAACCCATTCACACCTCCTAAGAAAGATGAATTGGCCACCCTATGAAGTTGAAATGAACACTCATATAATGAACATTCTTTATTGTGGCCTAATTAAGGGTGAGTATAACCTGATTAATGGTTTTGAGAGTGCATATAACATATGTCATAAGACTACAAATACATCATGAGGAGATAGTAGAACAAAAGACACAAGAATTAGCATCCTCATGCATAAATATGAACTTTTTACTATGCAACCTGGTGCAAACATAAGCGAGATGAACACTCACTTCACTGAGATTACCAACTCTCTCAAAGTTCTTGCTAGACATTTCAGCCAAGGAGACATGGCAAGGAAGATTCTCTGGGCACTCACCGATGAATGGGAAGAGAAGGTGATAGCCATTGAAAATGCACAATATCTCTCCCAACTAAAGGTGGAGGACCTAATTGCCAACATCATGACATATGAACTACAAATGATAGACCGAAAGGATAATGAAGTGACGTCGGGTAAAAGAATGGATAGTTCTATGAGCGTGTGACACTAACAATCTACGAGAAAAATTGAGAAGAAAATGCTAGGATGGAGACAAAATTATATCTTCTTTGTTATAACAAAATGCAAGGGAAATTGAGTCTCTTTTGACCTACAAGCTAGGTCGTAATAGCTATGCAATATACATTATTTGGCAAGTTAACCGATATTGGTAACTCCCTAATTATTTGCGCAAATTAAAACAACACACCACAGGAAATATGACCAGCAGACTTTAGCTAATGGTCAACAATATTGCAACATTCCGGTCCTCCTGCACCACGAAGCTTCCAAGAAGAAATCATGCTTGGTGTTACACTCAATAGCCAATTTCGACGAACCAAGGAGAAGTAAAAAATGAGGATATTAAAGTCCTTACACAAGAAATCTTCAAATTATTCAAGAGAGATAAAGAGAGAAATAATAGAAAGTGGAGGAGGAAGAAAAGATGAAAAGAATGAGAAGACAAAAGAAAAAGGAAGAAGGAGAAAAATAGAGGAGAATGAGAGAAGTGAAATGAAAAAAAATGAGAAAAGAAGAGAGAAAGGAAACAAGAAGGATGACAAGAGCAAAGGAAAAGAGAAACAGGAAAAAGCTCACAAGGTTACATGGGATGACACATCATCCTCTTCATCTTCATCACAAGGGAAGTTTCGTCATCCTGGATTGTAGGGAGTGACTATACGTGTCAATACGAGGTCGTTGTTGATACATCACATTTGCATGCTCAGCATCACTTGAAGTGTATGCACATTTCAAGTCAATTTCTCCCTCAAGTCCGCACATACCACATAAGGGAGTGGTGACCTGAGCTACAGGAGCATGGTCCACTTCCAAACTCTCTAATCTAGGCATGAAAACAGCCATTTTTGCCTCAGGCATGATAGTTGATTCGACTAGATATGACCTAGCTCGACCAGCAGATTTGGTAGCCCGTGGCTCTCCTAAATTTTGTGTAACGTTGACGAAATAACCCTAATACGTCGACTCTAACAATGTGCGGGTATTGTAGTTAGGCTCATTGACAATTTGACAGAAACTACCACAACTCAAGTCCATGATGAGGGTACTGCAATAGAAGGACGTTCAACCTCTCAAAGAAAACAAAAGACGACTCGGTCCCAGTTTGATACATTTGAAGTATTTTGTGTTTTAACTGTTGAGTCTTCCTTTGATGAAAGAATCTCTTTAGAAAAACAGTCATAAAGTCATTTAAAGATCAAATCGAGTTCATCGCAAGGTTGTACATCCATTTCCTCACGTTATCCTTCAATGCGGAAGAAATCATTCTCAACTAGACTGTATCCTCATCAAGCTGTTGAAGCTTGAACATGGAGCATGCCTACTGGAATTCACGTATAACGACATATGGATCCTCTTCATTGGTAGTAAAGATTGGAAGCATGCTCACATATTGAGGCTTTAATTCATAATTATTGACGTTGGTAGGTAGGAGAACTATGCAAGAAATTTGTGCGGTGCGAACAGGATGGGTCCGCTACCATAGAGTCATCGGTCTATCCTATCAAGCCATGAGTGGTAGGACACCCGTAACTCGATCCTGACCGATACCCTCTTCCTTCTGACTCGGCGGTGGTGGTGCTGGGGGAGGACCAATATACTCCATGTACGACATTCCAAACTGAGGATCTCCCCCACTGCCAAGAGAAGATGAAGCCACTTGCTCCAAAGGAGCTTGTGGCGAAGAAAGGACACCTAGATTATCCATCTACACAACTGGATCCACTCTCTCAAGTTGAGCACCCTCACTAGTGTGAGACCAACCACACATAAAAGTGCTCGATCTATAAAAACACACTAAATCAGAAGGTGTATCAGAGGAGGAGACTATATCGTGGATATAGGTCAAAAGAAGAGGACTTAGGTGAGAAGGGAAGAATCCCTAAAGTCAGTGTGGGTGATTGAACGTTTTAATTAACCGCAAGTGCACGACCGCGTTGAAGTGGTGGCAAATACGTGTTGATCCACAAGGAGGTGTGTCGACTTTAGTTTGTTCGAAGGCGAGTGGGAAAGAAAGGAGTTATGATCTAAACTACACTACAATGCGAAAAGAAATGGGAAATACCAATAAAACTAAACCCTATAGGGGGTAGAGAAATAATGTTAATCTAAAGATATGTGTATGTGTGTTCAATTATGCTAGCCACAACATGTAGTGCATGAAAATCATAAAACTAAATCCAACTTTGCCTCCACATGAAATAAGATAATACAATATTATTAAAACATACAAGACAATAATTGGAATGAAGCTAAATGAACTCATGTAAAGACCAAATCTCACTATGCCTCCACATGAAATAAGATTTAGACCATAATTAAACCATACAAGACATTAACCAAGGTAAAGGAAACAAGAGTACATGCAACTACAAGTCATGTTTCCTTCATCAATTCCATCCATATCCTCACCTTATCATTCCCCATAAAATAGGTCCACTAATCTAAGCATATGCTAAGCTTCATTCACGAGGATTAGCATATCAAAGACAAGAGTGAAATTCCATTAGATGGTTATGAAAATCATGTAAGGTTCAAAGGATTAAGACAACACACACCTAATACATCACATAATCATATCACATATTTCTCCACCCCCCAAATGGGGATGGAACTACTCACTAATCATTACACCACAACCTACATTAACAAAATGAAACATTCTACTGAAAAGAAATTAAACTAAGCAAGCAAGAAATATTAAAGAAGCTAAGAGGACATAAAACTAAAGAAGCATGCAAGACATGTGAAAGGAAATTCAACTAAGAAAGAAGCAACATACCTAAAGAAAACTTTATTAATTTCAAACTGACAATACAAGTATCCTCTCTCCACCAGTGTTTTTGCTTCAAGGCTTTAACTCCTAGTAGAGAGGATGGCCACAAAGAGAGTGATCCATACAAGGGAGGAGGGGGATTTCTATTTATAACAAAAAAGGCAATCTGGGAAAATCCCCCGGTATGGGACTAAACGTATACCAGAAATAGACTAAATACACTTTAATACGCGAGCCAACGAAATCTTAGCGGACCCAGAGCAACCTGGACCGCCAATCAGCGGTCCCAGACCGCCAATTGGCGGTCTACAGGGTTTGGATCGGGCTGTTATTTTGGGTGGGCTTTTCTTGTGTTTGATGCATCGAAGTCGGTTGCTGGAGCTCCGGACCGAATAGAATTGCCAAAATACTCCCCATGATGGTGTGGAGTTTCTTCATTTGCTCATTGGTCCTTTAGTTTTACATGCGGGTCCCTCTCTCTTGCATCTTAGTCCATAAGTCTTGCAACTTAGTCCTTTTTCTTGCTTTTGGGTCCTTTTTGCACCTCTTCTCCTCAAACCTACTTATTCCTGAAACTTAAACATTAAACTCGTTATGTAGCATTGTTTAGGTAAAAAATAACGGATATAAGACACACATGTATGCATTATATGATGTCAATCAAATACCCCACACCTAGGTTTTGCTAGTCCCGAGCAAAACAAAGAAAAAGAAATAAATGACAAATCATACGAAAAATAGGGAAATCCTAACTCACTTTCGTAGCAATCACGATTGTACTTAGCATGTGCAACAAGTCGTTAAACCCCCTTATCGCCAAGGAGGAGGAGTGTTGTCTCCTGAGGATTTTCAGCGGATATACCCACAAAATCCGAACAAGATGCATTATTCAATCTAGACACTCAACTCGTTGGACATATGTTGTCGATCATTGGACGCGGTAATCCCGCGGGCCGACTCTATATAGGTAATCAGTCCACGCACCTAACCTAATGTACCATTCGTGCAAGTTAAATAAGGAATTAAGTGAAAGACATGGACAACCTCAACATCCTCAAGAGATACAAAGTGTAAGGTCCATTAAGGTTCTTATTTGCATTACCATTTTTTTTCTTTTCTTTTTCTTACTAGTTGGAGTTTCATTCTCCCAGGGTAAGGTTCATGCATCATTGCCTATGAGGACTTACACTATCACGTACACCTTTCCCCAAATCTCCACATAGGGCAATCCCTACCACCCGTGTAACAGGAGTTCGGTCGGTGCATCCCAAGTCAGATGACTCGAAAACACAACACAAAGTCCCTTCAGACCTAATTTCCCAAGTGATACCCGTGCGAGAAGAGAGAACACCTACTCACTTATTTCTTATCTACACATGAACCAAAATCCCTACACTTAATGTCTCACAACAAGATTTAAACGGTTCTTGACTAGAACAAACTTCGTTATATTAACAGACACGAATTATTGACTCCCTAGGTTTAGGGTGGACTTCTTTAAATGTTTGAGTACTGAAACCCTATGATTACTCGCCCCCCGACGGAAAACTGGGGTGCATCCTAATGACTCGATAAGACCTAAAGCCGGTTTACAAGATATCCTAATGCATCAAGTTCAAGACAATTTTGGGGGCTTTCTTTTTACTTTGCCTCTCAACGGTTTTGCACATGCTAAACAAACACAAAACCCACAAAACATTTTGTTTCGCAAACACATGAAGACTTTGAAAGAAATGTGAAAATTTTAAAGCACTAGGCAAGTAAAAGAAGACAAGTCACCCAAGGATCATGGCAAGTAGATATATCGATATTAAATGCAGCACACTAACATGATCCTATCAATACACACAAAAGAAAACAAAATCAAAGGAAAAAGACTCGACTATTTACATACGTAAAACACCCCCACACCTACTTCATGCAATGTCCTCAATGAATGTGAGCAAAATACTACATGGATTTATGGATGAAAAAGAAAAGATCTCATCAACGTAAAGCGCAAAAGGAAGTTCATCGTTATGTTGATGGACACAAACCCAAATTCCTTCAAAACCTGTGAGATGCTAAAGAAGGGATACAAATACGTGAAAGAAACGGGGCCCAAATACTCAAGGGTTGGGGCCCACAACAATCGATGCTCACTGAAGGAGTTTTTTTTACTATGTACGACAATGTGCTCCCATCTTCATATGTCAAGGGACATCAAATGGGAACCTGCCATTTGTCGAGCCAGAAATGCACCTGTATGGGCTCGGAACATACAAAATAGAATTGCTTGACCACCTGACACCCTTATAAGCATTGTGGTCGTTTGATGCCTCTTGAAAGTTAGCAAGATAAGATGCATGATTGAGAGGTGAACCCTTGTCTAGTTGTTTGAAATTAAGGGTATCAGGTGGTTGATTCTTAACCCACATGGGGTCCTCAGCAGATACAAAATGAAGAGCATGTGGCCCAGAGGCCATAAAAATAGTATCTTGTGGCTCAAGAGCCACATGATCAAAAGGATGTGGCTCAAAGGCCACGTGATCACAAGATAAGACACCTTCTTGTGCCATCCTAGGTGAAACATCTTCACCACCTTCAGGATCTCCATCAAACAATTCTCTAAAATACTTGAAGGTGCCCTCAACTTCAATCTCATCCATGCCGTGGACAAGGTTGACCCCAACAGGGTCATTGAAGGCACCTCGCTTCTTGCCGATGGTGAAGATGTTGAAATCAGCGCATTGACTACCATAAGTCAAGTGCATCGGACCATTGCGACAATTGATCAAGGCATTGGAAGTCGCTAGAAATGGTCGCCCCAGAATAACAGGAATTTGTCCAAGTGGGTTTGACACAGGTTCAATATCCAAAACAAAGAAGTCGACTAGATAAATGAACTCTCCCACTTTGATCAGCACATCTTCCACCACGCCCCTCGGTTTCTTCATAGACCTATCAACCAATTGAAGAGTGGTTTTTGTTTGTTTGAGGTCTCCAAGACCGCGGTGGACGTAGACTGAATATGGCAGAAGACTAACAGATGCACCAAGGTCCAATAAAGCTCGATGTATGGACACATCACCAATCACACTGAGAGATAGTAGGACAACCAGGGTCCTTGTATTTGACTTGCATGGGTTGTGCCAACAAAGAACTCACGTTAGCCGCAAGAAAAGCTTTATTTGGAACATGAGTTTTTCTCTTCTTGGTGCATAAGTCCTTGAGAACCTTGGCATAAGGTGACATTTGCTGAATCACCTCCAACAGAGGGATGTTCACCTTAACTTGCCGAAATATCTCAAACATCTTGTCATGCTGATCCAAAGTTTTATTTTAAGGCACTTGGGGAATGGCACCTTGGGGGCATAAGGGTTTTGCGAAGGAACCTCAGAATTCTGGTCCAAAGAAGCATGAGTGGGGACCTCAGAATCTGATTCCTTCGATGCAAGAGGAGACAAGGGGACCTCAGGGTTCGACCCCTTTGTCGAAAGAAATGTAGAAGGAACCTCAGGATTAGGCTCCTTCCTGGAAGTATTTGTGGAGGGAACCTCAGCATCCGGCTACCACAGAGATGCAGGTATCACCGCAGATCTGGTGACACCCGAAGATGGTGATTGCAAGGAAGGCACCCCAATGTGGTTGTCCACCTCCTTACCAGACCTCAAAGTATGAATCACATTAATATGATGGGTAGGTTCAGAGGTAGCATGAGGCACTGGTGGCCTTCCTTGAGAATGGGTATCCCGAGGATTCACCTCGGGTTGACTCGGTAACTGGCCCTTCTCGCGTTCATGGAGCTGATGAGCCAACTGGCTAACTTGCATTTCCAATGCTTTGACTGAACTGTTGCTCGCCGCAAACATGGTTTGTGTGCTCTGTATGAACGCTTGAAGGGTTTGTTCAAGAGTGGGGTCCTTCGGGTCAACCCGTTGGGGTAGTGGAGTTTGGTTAGAATAATCCGACGATGAGGTATGTGGAGGTTGGTAATTATGGTTCTTAGACCTTTGAAGTTGGGGTTGGTAGGTCGCCGATGGGCGTGGAGGTTGATAAGGTGGAGGTTTAGGTTGAGCGTGCGAGCTCTGACCGTGACCCCCACTAGGCCCCCAAGAGAAGTTAGGATGGTTACGTCATCCCGGGTCGTAGGAGTGACTGTACGGGTCGTTACGGGGCCTCTATTGATACATTGCATTTGCATGCTCAGTATCCCTTGGAGCGTAAGGGCATTCCAAGTCATCATGGCCCGTAACCTACTACACCCGGGAGTAGCGACCTGAGCTACAAGAGCTCGGTCCAACTCTAAACTCTCAACCCTACGCATGAGAGCAACTGTTTTCGCCTCAGACGCTATAGTTGACTCAACTTTATATGATCCAGCTCGACCAGAAGACCTGGCGGCTGCTGGCTCTCTCATGGTGTCCCACTCAAAGGTACGTTCAGCCATTAATTCAAAAGTGTCCCATGACTCATCGATGAGTTTCATTTGGAAATCATCTTGACACATTGACTCCAACAATGTGCGGGTGTTGTAGTTGAGGCCCTCATAAACAATTTGGCATAACTGTCACAACTCAATTTGATGATGAGGGCACTGCAAGAGAAGGTCCTTGAACCTCTCAAAGAAAGCATAAAACGATTTGGTCTCAGTCTGATACATTTGGTGTATCTAGTACTGAATCTGTTGAGTCTTCCGTTGAGGGAAGAATCTCTTCAGAAAGACAGTCACGAAGTCAACCCAGGACCAAATCGAACTTGCTGGGAGGCTGTACAACCATTTCTTCGTATTATCCTTCAACGCGAAAGAAATCATCCTCAACCGGACAGAATCCTCATCAAGCTGTTGAAGCCTGAACATGGAGCATACCTCCTCGAATTCAAGTATAAAATTATACGGATCCTCCTTATTGGTAGTGAAGGTAGAAAGCATGCTCACATACTGCGGTTTAAGCTCATAGTTGTTCCCGCGAGCTGGGGGAAGCACTATGCAAGAAGGCTGCACGGCCCGAATAGGATGGATCCACTCCCACAAAGTCATCGGCCTATCCTGTCGAGCTAAAGGTGGTGGTGTACCAAGAACTCGATCTTGACCGAATCCCTCTTCTTCTCGAGTCAGAGGAGTAGGAGAAGAAGGTCTATGTGGTGGTGGGAGCGGAAGGAGGTAATCCATGTATGGAACCCGGTCTCCCCCGTCACCACGAGAAGACTCGGCCTCACGCTCCAAAGGAGCACGAGACGGAGATGGCCGATCACCAAGACCGTCCATCTCAGAAAAATGCACTCTCTCAAGTCGAGCGCTTTCACTAGAACGAGCCCAACCTCGCATAAAAACGCTCGACTCGACTCTAAAATAACACACAACAGAAGGTGCACTCGGAGGAGAAGACTACTCGTACAATATAGATGAGGAGAGGACTCAGAAGAGGAGGGAAGAATCCCTAGAGCTAGCGTGGGTAGTGGGTGAAGGTAGAAGCCTAATCTATCAAGCATGACTGAAATAATGTATAGCTATGGGTCCTTAGGCTAGACGACGCCAAACTTCGAGATCCCTAGTCTCGACACGCCTCACCTCCCTACAACGAAGATCACAATGCCCAACAAGTGATACCATGTAACGCCCCTGACCCCGTGGGTACGCACACTGGGAAAGAATACTAGTGTTGCGATCAGAGACCTCCGCAACGACCGAAGGAGTTATAAAAGATGAACCAAATGAGACGACTCGACAAGACATAAAGGACATACGGAGATGGATAATTTACAGGAATAACAAGGTAATAAAAATGTCCATATATGAAAAGTTCAACAATAATATCCGTGTCTCATAGCAATTACAATAACAGTAAGCGGAAGTAAGATAGAATCAAGACTCTGGTCGACGTATCCCTCGTGTACAGAATCTTCAACACTCGTCCAGTCTACCCTGTGGGAACCTAAGTACCTGCAAGCACCGCACTAACAAATGCGTGATTTTTCAATTAAGAAAATTCAGTATGCTCCTGGACAAAACAACATTTCACAGAATCATGCAGGGAGTCTAATTAAGACAAAAGCATCCAAAACAAAACAGAAAACACCAAGTGCAACAAAAGGCTACGACTCCATAAGCCGCGCCGGTCGGGTGCACCCGAACCCATTCCTCGAGAGGAACCTGAACACTAGCCTCGCTAGTCAAAGGTGGTCACTCGACATAAAGTGGTGCGCCGGATAAGTGTCCCAATTCGCGGCAAGTGACCTACATGGTGCCATCACGAACTTGGGAATACCTACCCTAAGACAGAACGGCAGCGCGCATGCCCAGGACTTATCTTACGCCTGGCCTCCCAACGTGAGGGTCTTATGCGAATGGCCTCTCTAGCTAGAGGACCCACTAGTGGCCCGTCGGCCCAAAAACAGAACGTGCCCAGAATTATTAATCAGATTAAATGCAATGCATGCTACTTAAGCATCTAAAGTCTAATGCAGCTACAATCTACGGAACGAGCTCAAGGAAAGGTATCCGGATACCCTCCTAACAGCCCCGACGAAACAAAATCAGAACATTCCAAACAGAAACCCAACAAAAATCGGCAAGCAATCATACTCGGATTGGCAATTCAAGGTAAACAACACATCGAGTCATCTACGGGTCATGATAAGGATGTCATAAGGTCTGAATCCTAAAGGTCAACCACAATCACAACACAACAGCTCATATCAGTATTAATAGAATAACAAAACATGTATAACAACAGAATACATGATGATCAACCACTACAGGTAATCAATAGCATACACCATAAATTTGAGAACACGCATGCATTAGAACTTGTGGTCCCGAACATGGTCAGAGATTAGATGGCTAGGAATTAATTCATAAATGTATCAGTAGTCCTATATATAAAACATGCCTCTGAAATCAGGAGTCTAAGTACCTTCATAGTCGATACAGATATATTGATATACATGCTTGTAGATTTGCACAATACTAGACGTCATAGTATGAATAGCATAGATCATAGATGATTCCTAATTTAGTCCCATGTGAGAGCATATCAAGATATATCAGTTACGTCATACCAAAAATCAGATCATACACATGAGCTAAACATGGTTTGAATAAAATCAGATTGGATTAAATAATCGCAATACTCAAGTCGAGACAGGAAACTATACCTGTTACATTAGCATCTAGATGAACATATGCGACTTATTTTCAGATGGAATGTCATGAATATATCATAGGAGATTGAAAAATCAGAGCATGTATGTTTGTTGATCATTACTGGACTAAAATCAGAACGATTCATGCAATATTATCTAGACCTATTAGCTAGATCAGGCATGGACACAAGAGCAGAAATCAGCAACGAGTCCTACAAATGATATCTGACTAAACTCATGAAATAACATATAAATATGTGATATAATAGCAGAAACATCTCATGCATACATGTCTGGACATGATCACAATATCACGCACAAGTATAACATCTGAAAGCTCACAAGAACAAACATCACAAGGTGATTAACAAGTAGCGCAACATGCATGCAAAACCCCTCCCCTTCTAGCTCTCCATGGCCCAGCCTCATCACCTCTGGTTTTTCCAACAAACCACCAAGGAAATCATGAGTCAAGAATCGTGGTAGAGAGGGAGATGCTCAGCTAACCACTGAAAATCTGGAGAGTGCACCACAGCCCACCCGATCGGGTAGATCTCTACTTGTGCAACTCCAAACCTCAGACCGACTACCCTATTAGTGCTGGACTAATCTCCATCCAACACTCCATACTTCCTATTACACTAATGTTCCAGGAGCGTACCTGATCAGCAAGGAAGATTGGTCAAGCTTTACCGGAGATTCTGCCCACAACCTCTTCTTCTAGCCGCACAAAGCTGCACTTGACGTAGCTCCCAACTCTACGGAGATCAGCCCACCAATCAGCTGGAGAGGAGGAATGAGTGGTCTGAAGTGGTGTGTGTGAGGATGGAAAAAGGACGAAGAGGACGGCTGGGAGGACCTTATAGTTGTGCACACAACTCTCCAACTTCATAGCTATCAAGCCACTTCAAGACTTGCCAAAAATGGCACCAGCAAGGAGACCCAAAAGTCTCCCTTGAAGTGCGTGTAACTCCCAAGTTCTCTTCCAATTCCACGCCACCTCCAACCTGGCTCAGCCCAAAGTCGTCTCTACACACACCCGGGCCCAAATTGAGTCGATCGAGTCAACCCACCGTGCACTAGCCCGATTTGTCGTACCCGATCGACTAATGAGAAATCCGATCAAATCAGCTCAACTACATGCCATAACACAATTTAATATTCTAAGAACTAACTTATGTGTAACATAGGGCGTGGATATTATATTAACTTTGTAACGGAAAAGCGGGTCTTACATACCAGATCCGGACATCCAGTACCTCCTACTATCGACAAGGTAGGCAATGCCGATCACTCCATGACGGTCTCAACTAGATCACTCTCCTAGTGCATCCGAAATCCTTAGGGCCAATGTCTACTTGCTTTTAGAATTAAGGCTTTATTAAGAGTGATTTTTGGGGCCAAGGAAAGGGTGATGAAATCCCCCACCTTATCTTTTATGGGACAACCCCTCCTTAGTAGCATTTTGATCTTAAATCTACCAATCAACTCTCCAATCAAACGCTCAACTCACTCGTCCTGATGCACCTTACTAACTATTGCATGATCTAAACATGCATGAATGAGCGAATTGGGTGCACGTACCTCACGCCAGCAATCACCAACAAAAATGTAAAGCAAAGAAAAGTCAAATGCGTGCAACGTCTACAAATGATGCATGACCTAGATGGCAATCAATATATTCTTTTGCTTTGAGTTTTAAGGTCCAAGTTGATTAAAGGGGATTGATTTTTAATCTGTGAGCAAACTAAAAGTCACAACATGCAAGATTGTTCTTGTTGAACGTTTTATATTAAACCGCAAGTGCACGGTCGCGTTGAAGCAGTTGCAAATACAAGTCGTCCTCAGGGAGGTGAGCAGCCTCTCGTTTGCACGAAATCAAGTGGCAAAAAGATGGAGAAGAGAGTGGATTAGGATACGCTACGCTACACTACGAAATACGAAATGTGAAAGAAAGCAACAAACGATTAACTAAAACTTAACTAAGAATGAAAGAAGAGTGCTGGAATACAGAAGTGGAAAACCCCTAAGGGGTGGAGTGAGTGCACACATGCAAAGAGGTGGGTGTTGAACACATTCTTTAAGCAGAAATAAAGGTGGTGTTATCATGCATAGGAAATGTCTAAATGTTATGGCAAAACCTATCAATCCATTCTCCAACCAAGTTGATTAACAATTACATATACAAGTTGTTTATTTCAGAATCTAAACAAGCATGAGAGGTGTCTAATCATTTTGGCAAAACTCATCAAGTTATAAATTCTATCCTAAACAAGCAAGCATACATTCATGTTTATCAACACATTGGAACTAAAGCATTCATTCCATTCTCTAATGCCTGTATGAACATCTACTCCACCCCCCAAAGGGGATGTAACTACTCACTAGACATTATAGTAATTATTAAACTAAGAAAGCAAAGCATATTAACTAAGCTACTAAAAAAACTAATGAAATGAAATTAAGCAAAGTAAAACAAGAAACATAAAACAAACAACATAATAAAGAAACATTTATTAAAGTGACTCACATTTCAAGTAACATCCTCGTACTTTAGTGTGTGCTTCAAGGCCTCACTTCTAGTAAGAAGAATAGCCACTTAAAATATGGAGTGATTACAATAGAAGGTGAAGAGTTCTATTTATAGCCATAGAAAAAGGTAATCCGGGACAATCCCCCGATGTGGGACTAAACAAATACTAGAAATGGACTAAATACACACTAATACGTGACCAACCAAAATGTTAGCGGATTTGGGCCAAAACAGACCGCCAGTTAGCGGTCTTGGACCGCCAATTGGCGGTCTATATGGTTCGGATCCCGCTAAATTTTCTTCTGGGCTTTTCTGGATGTCTTTGGTGATCTTTGATGCATCTACTTTGCTTTCTGGAGCTCCGACCCGAATAAAATTGCCAAAATACTCCCATGATGGTGTGGAGTATTTTGTTTTGCTCTTTGGTCCTTTGGTCTTATCTTTAGGTCCTTCTCCCTTTCATCTTAGTACCCAGGTCTCACAATTCAGCCCTTTTTCCCTGCTTTTGGGTCCTTTTATGCTTCATCTCTTCAAACCTATTTATTCCTGAAAACTAACCATAAAACTCGATACATAGCATTGTTTAGGTGAAAGATAATGGATATAGGATACAAATGTAAGCATGAAATGATGTCAATCAAATACCCCCACACGTAACTTTTGCTAGTCCCAAGCAAAACAAAGAAAGGAAAACGGATACGGAAAAAAACAAGAAATCCTAACTCACTTTCGTAGGAATCACGGTTGCACTTAGCACGTGCAACAAGCCGTTAAACCACCTTGTTGCCAAGGAGGAGGAGTGTTGTCTCCTGAGGGTTTTCAGTGGATATACCCACAAAATCCGAACAAGATGCATTAATCAATCTAGCGACACGACTCGTTGGACTCATATTGTCGATCATGGGACGCGATAATACTACGGGTCGACTCTATATATTTAATCGGTCCACACATCTAGCCTAGTGAATTATTCGTGAAAGTTAGTCAAGGACTTAAGTGAAAGACATGGGCAACCTTAACTTCTGAATGTGATACAATGTGTAAAGTCCATTTTGGTTCTTATTTTACACTTTTTTCTTTTTTCTTTTACTTTTTCTTTGGAGCAGTTTATTGGTTGGTGTTTGATTCTCCCAGGGTCAGGTTTCGTGCCTCATTGCCTCTGAGGACTTACACTATCACGTACACCTTCACCAAATCTCCACAAAGGGCGATCCCTACCACCCGTGTAACGGGAGTTCGGTCTGTGCATCCCAAGTCAGATGACTCAAAAGCACCAGGCACAAAGTCCCCTCAGACCTACTTTCCCGAGTGATAGGAGTCGTGCGAGAAGAGAGAACACCACTTTTTTATTTATCTACATGGGAACCAAAACCCCTACACTTAAGTTTCACAAAAAGAGATTAAGGGCCCTTGACTACGACAAACATCCTTATACTAACATACACAAATTATTTGACTCACTAGGTTCAGGGTGGACTTCTTTAAATGTTTGAGTGCTGAAACCCTATGATTACACGCCCCCCGAGGGAAAACCGGGGTGCATCCTAACGACTCTATAAGACCTAAAGCCAGTAACTAGATATCCTAATGCATCAAGTTCAAGACAATTTTGGGAGCTTTCTTTTTACTTTGCCTCTCAACGGTTTTGCACATGCTAAACACACGCAAAACCAACAAAAACATTTTCTTTCACAAACACATGAAGATTTTGAAAGAAATGTGAAAATTGTAAAGCACTTAGGCAAGCAAAAGAAGACAAGTCACCCAAGGATCATGGCAAGCAGATATATCGATATTAAATGCAGCACCCTAACATGACCCTAGCAGTACAAACAAAAGAAAACAAACGCAAAGGAAAATGACTCGACTATGTACACACGTAAAGCACCCCCCCCCCACACCTACTTCATGCATTGCCCTCAATGAATGTGAGCGTGATACGACATGGATTTATGCTAGAAAAATGGAAGATCTCACCAACGTGAAGTACAAAGGGAAGTTCATGGTCATGTTGATGGACACAAACCCGAATTCCCTCAAAACCTGTGAGATATTGAAGAGGGGACACAAATAGGTGAAGAAATCAGGCCCAAGTACACAAGGGTTGGAGCCCACAACAATCAATGCTCACTCATGGAGTCTTTTATTACTCGCTATTTTTTTTCTTTTTTTCTTTATTTAAAAGGATATATACAGCAACAACAATATTCTCATAATCATTTGGTCAAGGAACATCAAATGAGAACATCAAGTCATGAGGACCAGAGACTTGCCGAGATGGGCAAACTTCACCGGTACTCTGAGGTGTCACGAGGGGTGAAAGGTCAAAGCTGAAAGGCTCGAACCCCTCATGATATTGGTTGGGTGTGGGCAACAAAGAATGAAGTTGTGTTGCCTCACTAGGGTTTAGTTGCTCATCGAACAAAACCCTCCAACCAATAGGTGGGTGCATCAGAATGAGTTCCTCAAGCCCATTCGATGGATGCAGCAGACCTGCAACACTAAGAATGGGGCTTCTCCCGAAGTCATCCAACAAGGGCCTCCCACCATCATTTATATCATCAAGCATAAGCTAAGTCGTAGGTGGGTCCTTGTTGGAGTCAAGATGAAGCTCAAATGACTCAATGGCCATGGGACATGAGGTAGAGACACCTTCTGGTATAGGCATATGATGAGGTGTCTCACAATCACTAGTACTCTCAACTGAATCATGCAACGAACATTCCTTTTGGACATTTTTGTTTGATGTCAGCTCACTCCGTTGCATTGCAATGGCAGGCAATGAGTTTTTGCTGGGCCCACAAACATTCTCAATGGGTTGCATTGGTGTTAGGGGTGTTCGTTGATTTTGTGGTGCTTTCTCCAATTGGCGGATGAGATTTAGATTTAAAGGTTGATCCATGGGCTCCTGTTGCCTACCAGAGTTGAACACATGAAACTCGATACTCATGTTAACGAATGAGAGCTTCATGAGACCATTTCTACAATTAATTAAGGCGTTGGACGTTTCCAGAAATGGTATACCCAAAATCAAAGGTATTTGAGAGTGGGTGTTCGCAACAGGATTGGTATCGAGGACAACAAAATCGACTGGAAATATAAAATCTCCAACTTTGATAAGCACGTCCTTGATAATCCCCTTTGGAATACGAATGGATATATCCGCCAATTGGAGGGTGATCTTAGTTGGTTTCAATTCTCCCAAATTTAATTGTTGATAAACAAAAAATGGGAGGAGGTTGACCGCTGATCCTAAATCAAGCAAACCATTAGTCATGCTAGTGTCCCCTATCGTACACTGAATAGTAGAACACCCAGGGTCCTTGTATTTTGTGTAGGCAGGATTAGACAAAAGTGAGCTTACATATGCAGCCAAGAATGCTTTCTTAGGAACATTGGTCTTCCTCTTGGTTGTGCAGAGATCCTTCAACACTTTGGCATATTGAGGTATTTGTTGGATGACATCCAACAAGGGGATGTTAACCTTAACTTGTGTAAACACCTCTAATATCTTGTCCATTGTGTCGCTCTGCTTTTTGGTTAACCTACTTGGATAGGGAGCTTTTGGCAGGTAGGTTTTCTGCAGGGCCTGAGAAGGAGGTGTTGGTTTATTACCCTCACCCTCAGCCTCTTCTTCACCACCATTCCCACTAAGGGGCTGCATAGATGGTTGTTGAACGTTTTATTTAAACAGCAAGTGCACGGCCGCGATGAAGCGGTGGCAAGTACGGGTCGTCCTCAGGGAGGTGAGTAGCCTCTTGCTTGTACGAAATCAAGTGGCAAAATTAGGGGGAGAAAGTTGTTTATGCTACTCTACTCTATACTACGCTAAGAACTAGGAAATGTGAAAGGAAGAACCAAACAATGAAATAATAACTAAGCTAAGAACAAAGGAAGAATGCTGGAATACAGAAATGGGAAACCCCTAAGGGGTGGAGTGAGTGCACACATGCAAAGAGGTGGGTGTAGAATACATTCTTTAAGCACATGAAGGTGGTGTTTATCAAGCATAGGAAGTGTCTAAATGTTATGGCAAAACCTATCAATCTATTCACCAACTTAGTTGATTAACAGATCACCAGAGCCTAAAGTATCTGTTTTCACAGAAGGAGCTGAATATGAGGCAGCACAGATGACTTGAGTTTATCAAAGACTACAACTTCACCACTTCCTATCACCCGGGAAAGGCGAATTCAGTTGCTGATGCCCTGAGCAGGAATGTGGAGGTGTCTGTAGCCGGTCTGTACATTCACGAATGGAGACTGATTCAATCCTTTGCGGAGTTGAAGCCATTTACTGAGGGATCAGATAGGGCTGTGATTGTTGGGCTGAGAGTGGAGCTGCAGACAATCTCGAGGGCTGTACATTCTTAGAGTACATATGACGAGTTAGCCAGTATGTTGCAGTTAGCTGCTAAGGAAGGATTCAACTTCAGTATGGGAGTAGACGAAGGTCTGAGCCTTCAAGAGTCGTATCTGAGTGTCAAAGGTGGATGAGCTGAGAGAGGAAATCATGGAGGAGGCACAAAGACTATCTATTCTATCCACCCGGGGAGCACGAAGATGTACAAGGATATGCAGCGGAACTTCTGGTGGAATGTCATGAAGCGGGATATAGCAGAATTTGTGACTAAATGCTTAGTCTGTCAGCAGGTGAAGATTGAGCACCAGCGACCAGCAGGGCTGATGAAGAGTATTGAGCTGCCAGAGTGGAAGTGGGAGCACGTGAGGATGGATTTCGTCACCGATTTGCCGAAGATGAAGAGCATCACAGTGAAGGTGGGGTGGCAGCATTACAGTGAGTGCGAGGTCACTTGGGAGATCGAGGAGGAAGTTTGGAAGCAATACCCGGAGATTTTCGGTGAGTTGCTTGTTTTTGAATTTCGGGACGAAATTCCTTTAAGGAGGGTGGATTGTTAAATCCCAAACCCTCATTTGGGTGCTAATGGGGGGTTGGCATGGGAATTGATGGAGGAGTGGTGGGAGTAAGGTGATGTGACGTGGAGAGTATGGGAGGTATGGTGTGGAGTGTTGGTGAGGTGAGAGGAAGCATGGTTTGGGTTGATTGTTGGGTGGGTTGGTTTTTAAAGGAAACACACCCCTTCCTCCATTCTTCTTCTTCTTCAATTCTCTCACCAAGCATCCACCTCTTGTCTCCTCCAGCTCCACTGTCCGGCGATGGAGGAAGTGGCGTAGTTGAGACCTGGAGATGAAAGATGCGGGGAGCGTGACGTGAGGAGGAGCGACGTTCGAAGGTTGCTGACCAGAGTAGGTGACGAGCAGAGCTCCGGTGTTCTTTGGCAACTGTTGAACGTTTTAATTAAACCGCAAGTGCACGGCCGCGATGAAGCGGTGGCAAGTACGGGTCGTCCTCAGGGAGGTGAGTAGCCTCTTGTTTATCAGAAATCAAGTGGCAAAAATTGGGGGAGAAAGATTGATTATGCTACTCTACACTAAACTACGCTAAGAAGTATGAAATGCGAACGAAAGAAACAAACAATGAAATGACAACTAAGCTAAGAACAAAAGAAGAATGCTGGAATACAGATATGGGAAAACCCCTAAGGGGTGGAGTGAGTGCACACATGCAAAGAGGTGGGTGTATAATACATTCTTTAAGCACATGAATGTGGTGTTTATCAAGCATAGGAAATGTCTAAATGTTATGGCAAAACCTATCAATCTATTCACCCACTTAGTTGATTAACATTTACATATGCAAGTTATTTATTTCAGAACCTAAACAAGCATGAGAGGTGTCTAATCATTTTGGCAAAACTCATCAAGTTATAAATTCTATCCTAAACAAGCAAGCATACATTCATGTTTGATCAACACATCAAAAATAAAGCATTCATCCCATTCTCTAATGCATGTATGTACATCTACTCCACCCCCCAAAGGGGATGGAACTACTCACTAAACATTACACTAATTATTAAACTAAGCAAAGAAAGCATATTAAAACTAAGCTAGAAATAAAAGACGATTAAACTAAAACATGCACAAACAATAAAAGAAGCATAAACAAACAATGAAAGAAACACAAAACTTTATTGATAAAATGACTCACATTAAAAGTAGCATCCTCCTACTTTAGTGTGTGCTTCAAGGCCTCACTTCTAGTAGGAAGAATAGCCACTTAAAATATGGAGTGATTACAATAGGAGGTGAAGAGTTCTATTTATAGGCATGGAAAAAGCTAATCCGGGACAATCCCCCGATGTGGGACTAAACCAACACCAAAAATAGCCTCAACGAACATTAATACAAGTCCAGGACAAATCTTGGCGGATCTGGACTAATCCAGACCGCCAATTGGCGGTCCAAAATGTTCGGATCCAGTTGAGTTTTATTCTGGGCTTTTCTTTGTGCTTTTGGTGGTCTTTGATGCATCTACTTCGTTTGTTGGAGCTCCGACCCGAATCCAATTGCTAAAATACTCCCCATGATGGTGTGAAGTATTCTGTTTTGCTCTTAGGTCCCTCTGTCTTGCGTTCAGGTCCTTCTCCCTTGCATCTTGGTCCCCAGATCTCACAATCCAGTCCTTTTTCCCAGCTTTTGAGTCCTTTTATGTTTCATCTCTTCAAACCAATTTATTCCTGAAAACTAAACATAAAACTCGTGGCATAGCATTGTTTAGGTGAAAGATAATGGATATAAGATACAAATATGAGCATGAAATGATGACAATCAAATACCCCCACACCTAACTTTTGCTAGTCTCGAGCAAATCAAAGAAAGAGAAAAGCATGCGAAAAACAAGAAATCCTAACTCACTTTCGTAGGAATCACGGTTGCACTTAGCACGTGCAACAAGCCGTTAAACCTCCTTGTCGCCAAGGAGGAGGAGTGTTGTCTCTGGAGGGTTTTCAGCGGATATACGCACAAAATCCGAACAAGATGCATTAATCAATCTAGCTACATGACTCGTTGGACTTATTTTGTCGATCATGGGACGCGGTAATACTACGGGTCGACTCTATATATGTAATCCGTCCACACACCTAGCCTAATGAGTTATTCGTGAAAGTTTGCCAAGGACTTAAGTGAAAGACATGGGCAACCTTAACTTCTGAATGTGATACAATATGTAAAGTCCATTTTGGTTCTTATTTGATTGATTTTTTTTCTTTTTCTTTGGAGCATTTTATTGGTTGGTGTTTGATTCTCCCAGGGTCAGGTTTCGTGCATCATTGCCTATGAGGACTTACACTATCACGTACACCTTCCCCCAAATCTCCACATAGGGCGATCCCTACCACCCGTGTAACGGGAGTTCGGTCGGCGCATCCCAAGTCAGATGACTCGAAAGCACCAGGCACAAAGTCCCCTCAGACCTACTTTCCCGAGTGATAGGAGCCGTGCGAGAAGAGAGAACACCACTTATTTATCTATATGGGAACGAAAACCCCTACACTTAAGTTTCACAAAAAGAGATTAAGGGCCCTCGACTACGACAAACTTCCTTATACTCACAAACACGAATTATTTGACTCACTAGGTTCAGGGTGGACTTCTTTAAATGTTTGAGTACTGAAACCCTATGATTACACGCCCCCCGAGGGAAAACCGGGGTGCATCCTAACGACTCGATAAGACCTAAAGCCAGTAAACCAAAAATCCTAATGCATCAAGTTCAAGACAATTTTGGGAGCTTTCTTTTTACTTTGCCTCTCAACGGTTTTGCACATGCTAAACACACGCAAAACCCACAAAAACATTTTCTTTCGCAAACACATGAATATTTTGAAAGAAATGTGAAAATTTTAAAGCACTAGGCAAGCAAAAGAAGACAAGTCACGCAAGGATCATGGCAAGCAGATATATCGATATTAAATGCGGCACACTAACATGACCCTAACAATACACACAAAAAGAAAACAAAATCAAAAGAAAAAGACTCGACTATGTACACACGTAAAACACCCCCCACACCTACTTCATGCATTGTTCTCAATGAATGTGAACAGGATACTACATGTAGATATGCATGAAAAAGGAAAGATCTCACCAACATGAAGTACAAAGGGACATTCAGGGTCATGTTGATGGACACAACCCCAAATTCCCTCAAAACCTGTGAGAAGCTGAAGAAGGGAGATAAATACGTGAAGAAATTGGGGCCCAAGTACACAAGGGTTGGGGCCCACAACAATCGATGCTCACTGAAGGAGTCTTTTATTACACTTTTTTTTGTTTTTTTACAAGTTATATACATCAACCAAGATATTCTCATAATCATTTGGTCAAGGAACATCAAATGAGAACATCAAGTCATGAGGACCAGAGACTTGCCGAGATGGGCAAACTCCACTGGTACTCTGAGGTGTCATGAGGGGTGAAAGGTCAAAGCTGAAAGGCTCGAACCCCTCATGATATTGGTTGGGTGTGGGCAACAAAGAATGAAGTTGTGTTGCCTCACTAGGGTTTAATTTCTCATCGAACAAAACCCTCCAACCAATAGGCGGGTGCATTGGAATGAGTTCCTCAGGCTCATTCGATGGATGCAGCAGACTTGCATCACTAAGAATGGGGCTTCTCCCCAAGTCATCCAACAAGGACCTCCCACCATCATTTAGATCATCAAGCATAAGCTCGGTCATAGGTGGGTCCTTGTTGGAGTCAACATGAAGCTCAAATGGCTCAATGGCCATGGGACATGAGGTAGACACACCTTCTGGTATAGGCATATGATGAGGTGTCTCACTCTCACTAGTACTCTCAACTGAATCACGCAACGAACACTCCCTTGGACATTCATGTTCGAGGCCAGCTCACTCTGTTGCATTGCGAAGACATGCAATGAGTTTTCGCTGGGCCCTCGAACATTCTCAACGGGTTGTATTGGGGTTAGGGGTGTTCGTTGATTTTGTGGTGCTTTCTCCAATTGGCGGATGAGATTTAGATTTAAAGGTTCATCCATGGGTTCCTGTTGCTTACCAGAGTTGAACACATGAAACTCGGCACTCATGTTACCGAATGAGAGCTTCATGAGACCATTTCTACAATTAATCAAGGCATTGGAGGTTGCCAGAAATGGTCTACCCAAAATCAAAGGTATTTGAGAGTGGGTCTTTGCAACAGGATTGGAATCGAGGACAACAAAATCGACTGGAAATATAAAATCTCCAACTTTGATAAGCACGTCCTCGATAATCCCCATGGGAATACGAATGGATCTATCCGCTAATTGGAGGGTGATCTTAGTTGGTTTCAATTCTCCCAAGTTCAACTGTTGATAAACAGAGAATGGGAGGAGGTTGACCGCTGATCCTAAATCAAGCAAAACATTGCTCATTCTAGTGTCCCCTATCGTACACTGAATAGTAGGACACCCCGGGTCCTTGTATTTTGTGTAGGTGGGATTGGACAAAAGTGAGCTGATATTTGCAACCAAGAATGCTTTCTTAGGAACATTGGTCTTCCTCTTGGTTGTGCAGAGATTCTTCAATACTTTGGCATATTGAGGTATTTGTTGGATGACATCCAACAAGGGGATGTTAACCTTCACTTGCTTAAACACCTCTAATATCTTGTCCATGTTGTCACTCTGCTTTTGTTTAACCTACTTGGATAGTGAGCTTTTGGCAGGTAGGTTTTCTGCAGTGCCTGAGAAGAAAGCTTTGGTGTATTACCCTCACCCTCAGCTTCTTCTTCACCACCATTCCCACTGAGGGATGCATAGATGGTGGTGGGTGTGGCAAGGAAATGTGATTGTCAACCTGTTTTCCATTCCTTAAGGTCACAATGGAATTGACATGGTGAACAGGTTCCTCCACACGGTTCACTTGCCTCCCCCGAGGTACCACATTCTCATTTTGCATTTGTTGTTGTTGGTACATGCGGGGGTTAGCCTCAGGCTGGCTAGGAAAAGACCCTCTCTCTCTCTCATGTACAGACTGAGCCAATTGGCCCATCTGAAGCTGTAGAGATTTCATGGTCTGCTGATTTGAAGTGAGAACTTGACTTGTGGTAGACATAAAAATTTTCATTGAGTTTTCAAGTCCACGAGTCAAGGTCTCAAGCGAATTGAATCGGGTTTCCATATTATTGGAATTTGGGAAACCCGATGGATTGGTGGTTTGCGCTTGGGGTGGCTGAGGGCATTAGTTTGGTTCCATGAAAAATTGGGGTGGTTCCTCCATCCAGGATTATAAGATGATGAGTATGGGTCATTACAGGCTCTATCATAGACGGCGTTGACACGCTCCATCTCAGGAGGAATGGACTCACACTCGCTTTCTACATGACCTATCCTACCACATGAATGACAGGGAATTGGACTAGATGTGGACATGTGAGGTGCATTTTGTTGGTTTTGGAGCTCAATCGAATCCATACGGCGCATTAAGGCCGCCATGCGTGCCTCGGTGGCCGTAGTGGTATCGATAGCAAATGCGGAACCCGATCTAGTTGAGTTTGCATTCGCGATCCTCGCTCCTATACTAGATGATGCAGGTGGTTCCCTCACACTCTCCCATTGCATAGTTTTCTCAGCGAGGTCTTCTAGGAAGGCCCATGCCTCCCTTTCATCCTTTCCCAAGAACTCTCCTTGACACATGGACTCAAGGAGCGTTCTGGACGGGATGTGAAGACCCTCATACACAATCTGACAAAGACGCCACAACTCAATGCCATGGTGAGGGCACGAGGATAGTAGCTCTTTGAACCTCTCAAGATATGCATGAAATGGTTCGGTCTCATGTTGATAGAACGAATTGATTTCGTTTCTCAATTTTTGAGTCCGATGATTAGGAAAGTACTTCTTGAGGAATGCAGATTGAAACTCATCCCAAGTTCTAAAGGATTTCGCCTGGTTGCTGTACAACCACTTCTTGGCGTCATCCTTTAGTGCAAAAGGAACGAGCCTAAGATGGATGGAGTCTGTGCTAAGTTGTTGCAGCTTGAACATAGCACAGACCTCCTCAAATTCCCTGAGAAAGATATAGGGGTCACCTTTCCCAGTGAAATGAGGGAGCATGGAAATGAATTGAGGCTTAACCTCAAAATGGTTCCCATTAGCCTCTGGTAATACGATGCATGAGGGTAGAGCTGTACGGCTCGGGTAGCATCGATCACGAAGAGGTATGGGAACGACAACTGGAAGCACTGGTGGAGCAGGTGGGTCCAGCAACTGCTCCTCCTCACGGAAATTAGCAGCCATTGGACCCGAACTACATGCGACACGAGAGGAGGGAGGTGTCGAGAAATCGATGACCGAAGCCGGATTGACAACGCTCCGCGTCAAACGACCACTCTCGTCTCGTGTCCACGAAAGCATGCACAAAGGTGCACACACAAACCACAACTTTTTTTTCATAGAATGTACGTAGGGGAGAAGACGGGGGAACACAGGAGAGAAAGAATGACTCAGGAGAGAAGGGAAGAAGTCCTTAAGCTACGGCGGATGGGTACAGGTAGAAGCACACAAGCAAACAAGGCTCAAACAATCCTAAGGTCGCTATAGGTCCTTACAGCTAGACGACGCCTAACTGCGAGGTCACACGGCCTCAACACGCCTCACCTCCCTACGACGATGACCACAAAGCCCAGCAAGTGAGCCAAGATCCGGGGATCTCGTCTCTCCTACTATCGACAAAGTGGGCAACGCCAATCAGGTCATGACGGTCGGGACCGGATCACTCTCCTAATGCGCCCGAAATCCTTAGGGTCAATGTCTACTTGATTTTAAAATTAGGCTCTTGATTAGTGTGGTTTTTGGGGCGAAGGAAAGGGTGATGAAATCCCCCACCTTATCTTTTATGGGACAGCCCCTCCTTAGTAGCGTTTTGGAGTCCTAATCTAGCAATCAACTCTCCAAACAAAATGCTCAACTCACACTTGTTGCAATGCACTTCCTACTAACTAATGCATGTTCATACGAAATGCATGAATGAGAGTAGAAGGTGCGTACCTCACGCCAGCTCTCAGCAACAGAAAATAAAGCTAAGATAAAAGACAATCTAAATGCCTAAGTCACATACATGATGCATGACCTAAACAACAAGAATGCCTAATCTTTTGCTTTGAGTTTTAGGGTCCAAGTTTCTTAAAGGAGGTTGATTATGGATCTGGGAACAAACTATAAGTCAAAACATGCCAAATTAAATCCCAGATCACTACATCAATTATGAAAACCAACCAAAGAAATACGAGACAAAACCGAGCTTACCTGACCGCCAATTGGCGGTCTCAGGCCGCTGATTGGCGGTCTTAAATGCTCAGATTCACTCAAAACTTCTCCAAGCGTTCCTCCAGATGACTCCAAGTCTCCTGAAACAAGGAAAAACTACACAACACAAATTAAATCCACTCAAATCGTCCAAACAAGAGTCTGGACTGGCACCTCCCCGGCAACGGCGCCAAAAACTTGTTGAACATTTTAATTAAACCGCAAGTGCACGGCCGCGATGAAGCGGGGGCAAGTACGGGTCGTCCTCAGGGAGGTGAGCAGCCTCTTGCTTGTACGAAATCAAGTGGCAAAAAATAGGGGGAGAAAGATGTTTATGCTACTCTACTCTATACTACTATAAGAAGTACGAAATGTGAAAGAAGCAAACAAATGATGAAATAAGAACTAAGCTAAGAACAAAACAAGAATGCTGGAATTTCAGGAATGGAAAAACCCCTAAGGGGTGGAGTGAGTGCACACATGCAAAGAGGTGGGTGTAGAATACATTCTTTAAGCACATGAAGGTGGTATTTATCAAGCATAGGAAGTGTCTAAATGTTATGACAAAACCTATCAATCTATTCACCAACTTAGTTGATTAACATTTACAAATGCAAGATGTTTATTTCAGAACCTAAACAAACATGAGAGGTGTCTAATCATTTTTGGCAAAACTCATCAAGTCATAAATTCTATCCTAAACAAGCAAGCATACATTCATGTTTTATCAACACATCAAAAATAAAGCATTCATCCCATTCTCTAATGCATGTATGTACATCTACTCCACCCCCCAAAGGGGATGGAACTACTCACTAAACATTACACTAATTATTAAACTAAGCAAAGAAAGCATATTAAAACTAAGCTAGAAATAAAAGACGATTAAACTAAAACATGCACAAACAATAAAAAAGGCATAAACAAACAATGAAAGAAACACAAAACTTTATTGATAAAATGACTCACATTAAAAGTAGCATCCTCCTACTTTAGTGTGTGCTTCAAGGCCTCACTTCTAGTAGGAGGAATAGCCACTTAAAATATGGAGTGATTACAATGGAAGGTGAAGAGTTCTATTTATAGCCATGGAAAAAGGTAAACCGGGACAATCCCCCGATGTGGGGCTAAACCAATACCAAAAATAGCCTAAACAAACATTAATACAAGTCCAGGAGAAATTTGGGCAGATCCTGAGTAATATGGACCGCCAATTGGCGGTTTATAAACTTCGGATCGCATTGGAATTTGTTGTGGGCTTTTCGTTCTGGTATTGTTTGTCTTTGATGCGGTTACTTGACTTGTTGGAGCTCCGACCCGAATCGAATTGGTAAAATACTCCCCATGATGGTGTGGAGTATTCTGTTTTACTCTTAGGTCCTTCTGTCTTACATTCAGGTCCTTCTTCTTTGCATCTTAGTCCCCAGATCTCACAGTCCTTTTTCCCAGCTTTTGGGTCCTTTTATGGTTCATCTCTTCAGACCTATTTATTCCTGAAAACTAACTATAAAACTCGTAACATAGCATTGTTTAGGTCAAAGATAATGGATATAATATACAAATATAAGCATGAAATGATGTCAATCACTGGTGGTGGGTGTGGCCAGGAAATGTGATTGTCAACCTGCTCTCCATTGCTTAAGGTTACAATGAAATTGACATGGTGAACATGTTCCTCCACATGGTTCACTTGCCTCCCCCGAGGTACCACATTCTCATTTTGCACGTGTTGTTGCTGGTACATGCGGGGGTTAGACTCAGGCTGGCTAGGAAAAGACCATCTCTCTCTTTCATGTACACACTGAGCCAATCGGCCCATCTGAAGCTCTAGGGATTTGATTGTCTACTAATTTGAAGTGATAACTTGACTTGTGGATGACATAAAATTTTTCACAGATTTCTCAAGTCCACGAGTCAAGTTCTCAAGCAAATTAAACCGGGTTTCAAAGTTGTTAAAATTTGGGAAACCTGGTTGGTTGGTGCTTGGAACTTGGGGTTGCTGATATGAATGAGCATGCATGGGAGGTTGGTGTGGTTGATTAGGTGGTCGAGAGGAGGTTGAAGGACCACCGGGGCATTATTTTGGTTCCATGAAAAATTGGGGTGGTTCCTCCATCCAGGATTATAAGATGATGAGTATAGGTCATTCCTAACTCTGTCATAGATGGCGTTGACACATTCCATCTCAGGAGGAATGGACGCACACTCGCTTTCTGATTGACATCATTTCATGCTTATATTTGTACCTTATATCCATTATCTTACACCTAAGCAATGCTATGTGACGAGTTTTATGTTTAGTTTTCAGGAATAAAGAGGTTTGAAGAGAAGAGCCATGAAAGGACCCAAAAGCAGGAAAAATGACTTAATTGTGAGACCTGAGGACCAAGATGCAATGGAGAAGGACCTGATCGTAAGACCGAAGGACCTAAGAGCAAAACAGGAAACTCCACACCATCATGAGGAGTATTTTGGCAATTCGATTCGGGTCGGAGCTCCAATAAACAAAGTAGATGCATCAAAGACCAACAAAGACCACCAGGAAAGCCCACAACCAAAACCAACTCGATCTGGATCATATAGACCGCCAATTGGCGGTCCATATGTCTCCAGATCCGCTAAGATTTGTGTTGGGCTTGTATTAGTGTATTCTTAGTCTATTGTTGGTATTGGTTTAGTCCCACATCGGGGGATTGTCCCGGATTAGCTTTTTCCATGCCTATAAATAGAACTCTTCACCTTCCATTGTAATTACCCATTGCTTGGTGGCATTCTCTCTACTAAGGAGTGAGTCTTGAAGCAAAAACTCAAGGTGGAGAAGAATGCTACCTTCAATGTGAGTCATTTGTTAATAAAATAATTCTTCTAGTTTCTTTTAATCTTGTCTTTTAATTTGTGCATGTTAGTTTAGTCTTTCCTTTCCTTTTATGTTTCTTTAATGCTTCTTGCCTTCTTAGTTAACTTTCATTTCAGTATTATGCTTTCTTTTGCTAATATAGTTAGTGTAATGAGTAGTGAGTAGTTCCATCCCCATTTGGGGGTGGAGAAATATGTGATATAATCATGTAGTGTATTAAGTGTGTGTTATCTTTATCCCTTGAGCTTTATATGATTTGCATAACCATCTAATGGGTTTTCACTCTTATCTTTGATATGCTAATGCTCTTGAATGAAGCTTAGCTTATGCTTTGATTAGTGGACCTATTTTATGGGGAATGATAAGGTTAGGATATGGATGAAGTTAATATTGGAAACACAATTTGTAGTGTATGTGCTCTTGTTGCCTTTACCTTAGCTAATGTCTTGTATGTTTTAATGATGTAGTGAAATCTTAATTCATGTGGAGGCATAGTAGGGTATAGTCTTTATACTTGAGTTCATGTAGCTTCATTCCAATTATTGTCTTGTATGTTTTAATGTAGTCTTATCTTAATTCATGTGGAGGCAAAGTTGGATGTAGTTTTATGATTTCATGCACTACATGTTGTGAGGAGCTTAATGAACACACACACACACACTTCTTTATGTTCACATTATTTCTCTACCCCCTTTGGGGTTTAGTTTTTCTTGCTTTTCTTCCATTTCCTTTTTGCATCTTAGTGTAGTTTAGTATAACCAACCTTTCTTCCCTTTCTTTACCTCTCGCCTTTGAACAAACCAACCGTCGACACACCTCCCAGTGGACGACCCGTATTTGCCACCGCTTCAACGCGGCCGTGCACTTGCGGTTAAATATAAAACGTTCACCACTTTCTATATGACCTATCCTACCACATGAATGACTGGGAACTCGACCAGATGTGGACATGTGAGGTGCACTTTGTATGTTTTGGAGCTTAATCGAATCCATACGGCGTATTAAAGCCGCCATGCGTGCCTCAGTGGCTGCAGTGGTATCGATAGCAAATGCGGCACCCGAGCTAGTCGAGTTTGCATTCGTGATCCTCGCTCGTATACTAGATGATGCAGGTGGTTCCCTTAAACTCTCACATTGGATTGTTTTCTCAGCAAGGTCTTCTAGGAAAGCTCATGCCTCCCTTTCATCCTTTCCCACGAACTCTCCTTGACACATGGACTCAATGAGCGTTCTTGATGGGATGTGAAGACCCTCGTAAACAATCTGACAAAGACGCCACAACTCAATAGCATTGTAACATCCTCAAAAGCAGAAGAAATTAAATTTTTAATTAAACACAACACGAGGATATTACCAACGAAAAAGACCAACTGGTGCACCAACATATATAAAATATATATATCTGAGAGTTTACAAAAGTGTGATTACAACAAAAGATAAGGAAAATATACATGTAATCACTCGGACCTCAAAAACAGGGAAAGCAGGATCTGGTCCCGAAGGCGCTCCTCCGCGGTCACCACCTCCTAATGCTGCCTACGACCTGACATAAAACATGAATATGCCTGAGTTTCCCGAGAGGAATACCCGTATGCCAAACCTCTATAACAATAAATGACTAGATATCTAAAGCATGTATGATATGAAATGCGATAGACCAACAACGTCTCACTGGGTCCTCGGGAACTCTCTCCCTACCACAGTAGACACCAAACAGTGATGGGTCCCACGGGTCCTCTAGCCCAACCCTCACACACGTGCCCCAGGCACCTCAGCCGGAACTCCCTCGGCGACAACACACGTGCCCCAGGCACCACGACCGGAAATATCCTCGGTCAACACACA
This sequence comes from Triglochin maritima, assembly GCA_963682175.1. Taxonomy (NCBI): domain Eukaryota; kingdom Viridiplantae; phylum Streptophyta; class Magnoliopsida; order Alismatales; family Juncaginaceae; genus Triglochin; species Triglochin maritima. The sequence goes on from OY821789.1 coordinate 24,535,862, forward strand.
CATGTGCCCCAGGCACCGCCGGATTACTCTCAGGTCGGTATCCTCTGTACCGCTGCCATCTTGAGTTGTCCAGAAGACCACTCTCAGGCCGACACCGTCACCCCTCTAGGGTCGGAGATCCGTTGCCATCTTGAGCTGGCCCCACACGCGAACCACCCTCAGGCCGGCACCGGTCACCCCAATAGGGTCGGAGATCCGTTGCCTTCTTGGGCTGGCCCGACAACACCCGTGAACCACTCTCAGGCCGGCACCGGTCACCCCACTAGGGCCGGAGATCCGTTGCCATCTCGAGCTGACTTCACAACACAAGAACACACAAAACCGTACCAAACGGTCGAACGAAAACTCCCAACCGGTCGACCGAATCCTCTCAGCAGGACTGGCCCAACCAACAAAACTGTCAATCGGTCGAACGGCAAAGGGGTCCCGTTCGACCGAATTCGACCAGTAAAAACTCGTGCCACAGTACTATGCACCAACGGTCGAACGACCCAAACTCACCGGTCGACCGAAAACGACCAGTACCAAACTCCAAAATCCGCATAGTGCACCGGTCGACCGGAACATCTCACGGTCGAACCAACTTAAGTTATTTTTTAATCGCTGGTTGAACAAGTCAACAAGGCGGTCGACCGTTTGGATGGTCAACACCCCCAACCGACTTACAACAGTGCTTTCGGTCGACCGGCAAAGGGGTCCCGTTCGACCGAAAACACACAGAGTCTCCACCCCTTGCTCAAAATGCACTACCGGTCGACCACCATCATGTTATCGTTCGACCGGTACAAGGGATTTCGCCCAAATTTCTCTACAACCGGTCGACCGAACCATTCCACCTGTCGACCGATTATAGTGCAGAACGCTGCTGCACGGGTCCGACGAGCCCTCCGGCCTACCGTCGACCACCCCAACACCCACCAAAGCACAAGTGAGCATCAAAGTAAAGCTTGACATACCTTGAAGACTTGAAGAAGCCTTCGAAGACTCGACGGCGAGCTTTTCCTCGCAAATCACCTCCTCCGGTGAAAACCAACCGAACGACGATCTACCCTCACCGGCGAACGTCCGATCCTTGCCTCGCCTTCAGAAACCCACGGCTCGAGCTCCTCCACACACCGGAGATCTGATCAGAGGGAGGGAGAGGATTTGAGCGGGAGAGAGAGAGGAATGCGAGAGAGAGAGAGAGAGAGACACACTCACCACTTAAACTCTTCCCCCCCCCCCCAAATCTCCACCATCCACTTCAACTCCCCAATCAATCTCAGCCATCCACTCCAAATCACCACTTAAGCACCTAATCAAGGTCCAAAACAAGATTAGTCTTAAAAAGGATTAAGGATATTACAATCCACCCTCCTTAAAAGAATTTCATCCACGAAATTAGGACCGAAACTCACCAAACAATTCCGGGAACTCCTTCCGGACCTCTTCTTCAACTTCCCAAGTAGCCTCTCGCTCACTATGGTGCTGCCACCTGACCTTCACCATCGGAATGGTCCTCCTCCTGAGCTGGTGGTCCATCCGATCCACGATCTCCACCGGTCTCCCCTCGAGAGACAAATCCTGACGGATCTCCGGAACCTCTAACTAAATCACGTGAGAAGGATCCGCCACGTACTTCCTCAACATAGACACATGGAAGACGTCGTGAAGACCTAAAAACTGCGGCGGCAACGCAATCCTGTAGGCAACCTCTCCGATCCGATCGAGAATCTCAAACGGCCCGACGTACCTCGGACTGAGCTTCCCTTTCTTCCCGAACCTCATCACTCCTCGAGATGGTGAAATCTTCAGGAAAACGTGATCGCCTACCTCAAACATCAACACTCGCCTACGCCGATCCGCGTAGCTCTTCTGCCTGCTCTGCGCTGTCGCTAATCTCTGCCTGATCACATCAACTTTCTCGGCATACATCTGCACAATCTCAGGCCCGATCAGCTGTCTCTCGCCTACATCGCTCCAGCACACTGGCGATCTACAAGGTCTCCCGTACAAAGCCTCGTACGGTGCCATTCCGATACTCGAATGGTAACTGTTGTTGTAGGCGAACTCTATCAGCGGTAGATGCTCATCCCAGTGCCCTGCCCAATCCAGCGCACAAGCTCTCAGCATATCCTCCAGAGTCTGGATCGTCCTCTCTGACTGCCCGTCTGTCTGCGGGTGGAATGCTGTACTAAACTTCAATCGTGTCCCCAGAACCTGCTGTAGACTTCCCCAAAATCTGGAAGTAAACCTGGTGTCTCGATCAGATATAATACTGACTGGCACTCCATGCAAACGAACTATCTCATCAATGTACAGCCTAGCCAGGTCCTCCAAGGGTAATGTGGTCCGGATTGCCAGAAAATGCGACGACTTGGTCAGTCGATCAACTATCACCCAAATCGCGTCATGAGATCTCTTCGTCCTCGGCAACCCGGTGACGAAATCCATCGTCGCGTGCTCCCATTTCCACTCTGGCAAATCTATCCTCTGCATCGGTCCCGCGGGTCTCTGGTGCTCAATCTTCACCTGCTGACAAACCAGACATCTGCCAACAAACTCCGTTATCTCAGTCTTCATCCCCTTCCACCAGAAATTCCTCTGAAGGTCCTTGTACATCTTCGTGCTACCCGGGTGGATGGAATAACGGGACCTGTGTGCCTCCTCCAAGATTTCCTTCTTCAGCTCTCCCCCATTGGGTACCCAGACTCGGCCCCAGAATCTCTGACCTCCGTCAACCCCTATACTGAAATCTGATTCGTCTCTGTCAACCAACTGCAACAACCCAGCTAAATCTTCGTCAGCCCTCTGAGCCTGGACAATACTCGTGACCATCTGAGGCTCCACTCTCAGTCCAGCTATCACTGCGCCCTCAGAGTCCGTGGAGAATGGCTTCCACTCTGACAAAGACTCGAGCAGCTTCCACTCCTGAACACACAAACCAGCAGCTGAAATTTCCACTTTCCTACTCAAAGCATCTGCGACTGTATTCGCCTTCCCCGGATGGTAGGAGATAGTGAAATCATAGTCCTTAATCAGCTCAAGCCACCTGCGCTGCCTCATATTCAGCTCCTTCTGCGAAAACAGATACTTCAGACTCTGATGGTCCGTGAAAACCTCGAACTTCTCCCCGTACAGATAATGACGCCAGGTCTTCAGTGCGTGAACCACTGCCGCCAACTCCAAATCGTGAGTGGGGTAGTTCCTCTCGTGTACTTTCAACTGCCTCGAAGTATAAGCAACCACCTGACTGTGCTGCATCAGTACACAACCCAACCCCACACCAGATGCGTCACTCTGATACCAATTTGTAACATACTCAAAAGCGGAAGAAATTAAATTTTTAATTAAACACAACACGAGGATATTACCAACGAAAAAGACCAACTGGTGCACCAACATATATAAAATATATATATATCTGAGAGTTTACAAAAGTGTGATTACAACAAAAGATAAGGAAAATATACATGTAATCACTCGGACCTCAAAAACAGGGAAAGCAGGATCTCGTCCCGAAGGCGCTCCTTCGCGGTCACCACCTCCTAATGCTGCCTACGACCTGACATAAAATATGAATATGCCTGAGTTTCCCGAGAGGAAACCCCGTATGCCAAACCTCTATAACAATAAATGACTAGATATCTAAAGCATGTATGATATGAAATGCGATAGACCAACAACGTCTCACTGGGTCCTCGGGAACTCTCTCCCTACCACAGTAGACACCAGACAGTGACGGGTCCCACGGGTCCTCTAGCCCAACCCTCACACACGTGCCCCAGGCACCTCAGCCGGAACTCCCTCGGCGACAACACACGTGCCCCAGGCACCACGACCGGAAATATCCTCGGTCAACACACACATGTGCCCCAGGCACCGCCGAATTACTCTCAGGTCGGTATCCTCTGTACCGCTGCCATCTTGAGCTGTCCAGAAGACCACTCTCAGGTCGGCACCGTCACCCTTCTAGGGCCGGAGATCCGTTGCCATCTTGAGCTGGCCCCACACGCGAACCACCCTCAGGCCGGCACCGGTCACCCCACTAGGGCCGGAGATCCGTTGCCTTCTTGGGCTGGCCCGACAACACCCGTGAACCACTCTCAGGCCGGCACCGGTCACCCCACTAGGGCCGGAGATCCGTTGCCATCTCGAGCTGGCTTCACAACACAAGAACACACAAAACCGTACCAAACGGTCGAACGAAAACTCCCAACCGGTCGACCGAATCCTCTCAGCAGGACTGGCCCAACCAACAAAACTGTCAATCGGTCGAACGGCAAAGGGGTCCCGTTCGACCGAATTCGACCAGTAAAAACTCGTGCCACAGTACTATGCACCAACGGTCGAACGACCCAAACTCACTGGTCGACCGAAAACGACCAGTACCAAACTCCAAAATCCGCATAGTGCACCGGTCGACCGGAACATCTCACGGTCGAACCTACTTAAGTTATTTTTTAATCGCCGGTCGAACAAGTCAACAAGGCGGTCGACCGTTTGGATGGTCAACGCCCCCAACCGACTTACAACAGTGCTTTCGGTCGACCGGCAAAGGGGTCCCGTTCAACCGAAAACACACAGAGTCTCCACCCCTTGCTCAAAATGCACTACCGGTCGACCACCATCATGGTATCGTTCGACCGGTACAAGGGATTTCGCCCAAATTTCTCTACAACCGGTCGACCGAACCATTCCACCGGTCGACCGATTATAGTGCAGAACGCTGCTGCACCTGTCCGACGAGCCCTCCGGCCTACCGTCGACCACCCCAACACCCACCAAAGCACAAGTGAGCATCAAAGTAAAGCTTGACATACCTTGAAGACTTGAAGAAGCCTTCGAAGACTCGACGGCGAGCTTTTCCTCGCAAATCACCTCCTCCGGTGAAAACCAACCGAACGACGATCTACCCTCACCGGCGAACGTACAATCCTTGCCTCGCCTTCAGAAACCCACGGCTCGAGCTCCTCCACACACCGGAGATCTGATCAGAGGGAGGGAGAGGATTTGAGCGGGAGAGAGAGAGGAATGCGAGAGAGAGAGAGAGAGAGAGACACACACACACACACTCACCACTTAAACTCTTCCCCCCCCCCCAAATCTCCACCATCCACTTCAACTCCCCAATCAATCTCAGCCATCCACTCCAAATCACCACTTAAGCACCTAATCAAGGTGCAAAACAAGATTAGTCTTAAAAAGGATTAAGGATATTACAAGCATGGTGAGGGCATGAGGATAGTAGCTCCTTGAACCTCTCTAGATATGCATGAAATGTCTCGGTCTCAAGTTGATAGAACGAATTGATTTCGTTCCTCAATTTTTGAGTCCAATGATTTGGAAAGTATTTCTTGAGGAATGCAGATTGAAACTCATCCCAAGTCCTAAAGGCATTCGCCTGGTTGCTGTACAACCACTTCTTGGCGTCATCCTTCAGCGCAAAGGGGACAAACCTAAGATGGATGGAGTCTGTGCTAAGTTGTTGCACCTTGAACATAGCACAGACCTCCTCAAATTCCCTGAGAACGATATAGGGGTCACCTTTCCCAGTGAAGTGAGGGAGCATGGAAATAAACTGAGGCTTAACCTCAAAATGGTTCCCATTAGCCTCTGGCAATACGATGCATGAGGGTAGAGCGGTACGGCTCGGGTAGCATCGATCACGGAGAGGTATGGGAACAACCACTGGAAGCACTGGTGGAACAGGTGGGTCCAGCAACTGCTCCTCCTCACGGAAATGAGCAGCCATTGAACCCCGACTGTCTGCGACACGAGAGGATGAAGGCGTCGAGAAATCGATGACTGAAGCCGGATTGACAACGCTCCTCGTCAAAGACCACTCTCGTCTCGTGTCCACGAAAGCATGCACAAAGGTGCACACACACCAAAACTTTTTTTAACAAAGAATGTGCGTAGAGGAGAAGATGGGGGGACACAGGAGAGAATGAATGACTCAGGAGAGAAGGTAAGAAGTCCTTATGCTACGGCGGATAGGTACAGGTAGAAGCACACAAGCAAACATGACTCAAGCAATCCTAAGGTCGCTATAGGTCCTTACAGCTAGACGACGCCTAACTGCGAGGTCACACGGCCTCAACACGCCTCACCTCCCTACGGTGAGGACCACAATGCCCAGCAAGTGAGCAAAGATCCAGAGATCTCGTCTCTCCTACTATTGACAAAGTGGGCGACGTCGATCAGGCTATGACGGTCGTGACCCGTTCACTCTCCTAATGAGCCCAAGTCCTAATGGCCAATGTCTACTTGATTTTAGATTAAGGTTTTACTTGACTGTGCTTTTTGGGGTAAGGGAGGGGTGATGAAATCCCCCACCTTATCTTTGAAGACTATAGGTGGTGCCCCTTAAGATGTTTTGATCCTTAAGCTAGCAAGCAACTCACCAAGCAAACACTCACCTCACTCTTGTTTCGATGCAAACCTTACTCACTAATGAATATCCTAATGCGTGAATGAGTGTTAAGGAATGCGTACCTCGCTCCAGCAATCAACGACAAAAATCAAAACTAAGAGAAGACAATTAACATGCTCAAGTCATTACTAGATGATGCATGACCTAAACATAGCAAATGCCTAATCTTTTGCTTTGGGTTTTAGTGTCCAAGTTGATTAAAGGAGGGTTGATTGGTTATTTATTGATATGGGAGCAAACTATAGGTTCACACATGCCAAATTGGGCTCCCATATAACTAAGAAGTAAATAGAAACAAACAGAAGATATTTGGGGGTGAAAATATCTCACCAGGCCGCCAAACAGCGGTCCGAGACCGCTCTTTGGCGGTCTTGAAGGCTTAAAGTAATTTTCCCTGCTTCTTTCTCTTTGAATCTCAAATGTCCTGAAAGAACAAAAAACTAAAAACAAAAGATTACATCCACTTGAATCGTCCAAACAAGAGTCTGGACTGGCACCTCCCCGGCAACGACGCCAAAAACTTGTTGAACGTTTTATATTAAACCGCAAGTGCACGGCCTCGTTGAAGCGGCTCAAATACGGGTCATCCTCAGGGAGGTGAGCAGCCTCTCGTTTGCATGAAATCAAGTGGCAAAAAGATGGAGAAGAGAGTGGATTATGCTACGCTACACTACGAAATACGAAATGTGAAAGAAAGCAACAAACGATTAACTAAAACTTAACTAAGAATGAAAGAAGAGTGCTGGAATACAGAAGTGGAAAACCCCTAAGGGGTGGAGTGAGTGTACACATGCAAAGAGGTGGGTGTTGAACACATTCTTGAAGCACAAATAAAGGTGGTGTTATCATGCATAGGAAGTGTCTAAATGTTATGGCAAAACCTATCAATCCATTCACCATCCAAGTTGATTAACATTTACATATACAAGTTGTTTATTTCAGAATCTAAACAAGCATGAGAGGTGTCTAATCATTTTGGTAAAACTCATCAAGTTATAAATTCTATCCTAAACAAGCAAGCATACATTCATGTTTTATCAACACATTGGAAATAAAGCATTCTGATTGACATCATTTCATGCTTAAATTTGTATCTTATATCCATTATATTTCACCTAAACAATTCTATTTTACGAGTTTTATGTTTAGTTTTCAGGAATAAATAGGTTTGAAGAGATGAAGCATAAAAGGACCCAAAAGCTGGGAAAAAGTACTGAATTGTGAGATCTGGGGACTGAGATGCAAGGGAGAAGGACCTGAACGTAAGACAGAAGGACCTAAGAGCAAAACAGAATACTCCACACCATCATGGGGAGTATTTTAGCAATTCGATTCGGGTCGGAGCTCCAACAAACCAGTTAAATGCATCCAAGACCAGCAAATATACCAAGAAAAGCCCACAAAAAAATGAGCAGAATCTGAACCATATAGACCACCCATTGGCGGTCTAAGATAGCTAATTGGCGGTCCGTTTTGGCCCAAATCCGCTAACATTTCTCCAGCACATGTACTAGAGGATGTTTAGGCTATTTTTGGTATCTGTTTAGTCCCACATCGGGGGATTGTCCCGATTTGCCTTTTTCCATGACTATAAATAGAACTCTTCACCTTCCATTGTAATGACTCCATATTTTAAGTGGTTATTCTTCCTACTAGAAGTGAGGCCTTGAAACACACACTAAAGTAGGAGGATGCTACTTTTAATGTGAGCCATTTTAATACAAGTTTTCTTTATTATGTTGTTTGTTTTATGTTTCTTGTTTTGCTTTGCTTAATCTCATTTCATTAGTTTTATTAGCTTAGTTAATATGCTTTCTTTGTTTAGTTTAATAATTAGTGTAATGTTTAGTGAGTAGTTCCATCCCCTTTGGGGGGTGGAGTAGATGTACATACATGCAAATGAGAATGGATTGAATGCTTTATTTCCAATGTGTTGATAAAACATGAATGTATGCTTGCTTGTTTAGGATAGAATTTATAACTTGATGAGTTTTGCCAAAATGATTAGACACCTCTCATGCTTGTTTAGGTTCTGAAATAAAAATCTTCCATATGTAAATGTTAATCAACTAAGTTGGTGAATAGATTGATAGGTTTTTCCACAACATTTAGACACTTCCTATGCATGATAACACCATCTTTATTTGTGCTTAAAGAATGTGTTCAACACCTACTTCTTTGCTTGTGTGCACTCAATCCACCCCTTAGGGGTTTTCCCATTTCTGTATTCCAGCATTCGTCTTTTGTTCTTAGCTTAGTTGTCATTTCATTGTTTGTTTCTTTCGTTCGCATTTCATACTTCTTAGCGTAGTTTAGTGTAGAGTAGCATAATCAATCTTTCTCCCCCAATTTTTGCCACTTGATTTCTGATAAACAAGAGGCTGCTCACCTCCCTGAGGACGACCCGTGCTTGCCATCGCTTCATCGCGGCCGTGCACTTCTGGTTTAATTAAAACGTTCAAACACATTCATTCCATTCTCTAATGCATGTAAGAACATCTACTCCACCCCCAAAGAGGATGTAACTACTCACTACACATTACACTAATTATTAAACTAAGAAATGAAAGCATATTAACTAAGCTACTAAAAAACTAATGAAATGAAATTAAGCAAAGTAAAATAAGAAACATAAAACAAACAACATAATAAAGAAACATTTATTAAAGTGACTCACATTTCAAGTAACATCCTCCTACTTTAGTGTGTGCTTCAAGGCCTCACTTCTAGTAAGAAGAATAGCCACTTAAAATATGGAGTGATTACAATAGAAGGTGAAGAGTTCTATTTATAGCCATAGAAAAAGGTAATCCGGGACAATCCCCCGATGTGGGACTAAACAAAAACCAGAAATGGACTAAATACACACTAATACGCGGCCCACCAAAATCTTAGCGGATTTGGGCCAAAACAGACCGCCAGTTAGCAGTCTTGGACCGCCAATTGGCGGTCTATATGGTTCAGATCCCGCTAAGTTTTCTTTTAGGCTTTTCTGGATGTCTTTGGTGATCTTTGATGCATCTACTTTGCTTTCTGGAGCTCCGACCCGAATAGAATTACCAAAATACTCCCCATGATGGTGTGGACTATTTTGTTTTGCTCTTTGGTCCTTTGGTCTTACCTTCAGGTCCTTCTCCCTTGCATCTTAGTCCCCAGGTCTCACAATTCAGTCCTTTTTCCCTGATTTTGGGTCCTTTTATGCTTCATCTCTTCAAACATATTTATTCCTGAAAACTAAACATAAAACTCGTTACATAGCATTGTTTCGGTGAAAGATAATGGATATAGGATACAAATATAAGCATGAAATGATGTCAATCAGTTCTCTCAGACAACTACACTAAAATACATAACAACCAGAACAAAAATGGGAGAAAGTGAAGCTCACTAGGCCGCCAATTGGTGGTCCAAGACCACTGATTAACGGTCACTGTTGAGTTTTTTGCTCTCCAATTCCTCCAGTCGCCTCCCCTTGATCCTCAGGATCCCTGAAACAAATAAAAACTAAAAAGGAAAAATTAAAACCCCTCGAATCGTCCAAACCAAAGTCTGGCCAGAACACCTCCCCGGCAACAACGTCAAAAACTTAATTGAACGTTTTAATTAACCACAAGTGCACGACCGCATTGAAGCAGTGGCAAATACGGGTTGATACACAAGGAGGTGTGTCGACTTTAGTTTGTTCCAAGGAGAGAGGGAAAGAAAGGAGTTATGATCTAAACTACACTACAATGCGAAAAGAAATGGGAAATACGCAATAAAACTAAACCCCATAGGGGATAGAGAAAGAATGTGAATCTAAAGATACGTGTATGTGTGTGTGTTCAATTATGCTCATCACAACATGTAGTGCATGAAAATCATAAAACTAAATCCAACTTTGCCTCCACATGAAATAAGATGACACATTATCATTAAAACATACAAGACAATAATTGGAATGAAGCTACATGAACTCATGTATAAAGACCAAACCTCACTATGCCTCCACATGAAATAAGATTTAGACAATAATTAAACCATACAAGACATTAACCAAGGTAAAGGCAACAAGAGTACATGCAACTACAAGTCATGTTTCCTTCATCAATTCCATCCATATCCTCACATTATCATTCCCCATAAAATAGGTCCACTAATCTAAGCATATGATAAACTTCATTCAAGAGCATTAGCATATCAAAGACAAGAGTGAAATCCCATTACATGGTTCTGCAAATCATGTAAGGTTCAAAGGATTAAGACAACACACACCTAATACATCACAAAATCATATCACATATTTCTCCACCCCCCAAATGGGGATGGAACTACTCACTAATCATTACACCACAACCTACATTAACAAAATGAAACATTCTACTGAAAGGAAATTAAACAAACAAGCAAGAAATATTAAAGAAGCTAAGAGGACATAAAACTAAAGAAGCATGCAAGACATGTGAAAGGAAATTAAACTAAGAGAGAAACAACATACCTAAAGAAAACTTTATTAATTTCAAACTCACAATACAAGTAGCCTCTCTCCACCAGAGTTTTTGCTTCAAGGCTTTGACTCCTAGTAGAGAGGATGGCCACAAAGAGAGTGATCCATACAAGGGAGGAGGAGTTCTATTTATAGCCAAAGAAAAAGGTAATCCGGGACAATCCCCCGGTATGGGACTAAACATATACCATAAATAGACTAAATACACTCTAATACGCGAGCCAACGAAATCTTAGCGGATCCGTAGAAACCCGGGTTGCCAATCCGCGGTCCGAGACTGCCAATTGGCGGTCTACAGGGTTTGGATCGGGCTGTTGTTTCGTGTGGGCTTTTCTGGATGTCTTTTCTTGTGTTTGATGCATCGAAGTCGGTTGCGGAGCTCCGGACCGAATAGAATTGCCAAAATACTCCCCATGATGGTGTGGAGCTTCTTCATTTTCTCATTGGTCCTTTGTTTTGCATTCGAGTCCCTCTCTCTTGCATCTTAGTCCATAAGTCTTGCAACTTAGTCCTTTTTCTTGCTTTTGAGTCCTTTTTGTGCCTCTTCTCCTCAAACCTACTTATTCCTGAAACTTAAACATTAAACTCATTATGTAGCATTGTTTAGGTTAAAGATAATGGATATAAGACACACATTTATGCATTATATGTTGTCAATCAGTGGGTAATGGAGATCAAGGTAGAAGCCTAGCTGTCAAACATGGCTCAAGCAAACCTAAGGTAATAGGATCTTAAGCTAGATGACACATAACTTCGAGGTCTTCAGTTTGGACGACCTCACCTCCCTCGGTCGAAGGTTACAAAGCCGATTGAGAATGTAAGGACCCAGGGGACCTGACAATCCCAATGCAACTAAGTAAAGAAACGACGTTCAGGCCATGTTGGTTTTGAACAACCTCCATAAGATCAATATCAAATAATTTTCAGATTAAAGTTCTTACTATTTGGTGGTTTTTGGGGCTTGGGAAGGGTTAATGAAATCCCCCACCTAATATTGTATGGGACAACCTCCTTATAAAGATTTAATCTTAAGAAACAAGCAAGTTGAGCAAACAATTGCTCGTCCTCACTCTTGGCCCAATGTACCTCACTAACTAATGCATGCTTTGACCATATGCATGAATGAGAGAAAGGGCTCACGTACATTACGCCAACTCTAAACAAGAAGAAGATAAAGCAAAGAAAGACGAATGTGTGCAAGGTCTACAGATGATGCATGACCTTAATGGCAATCGACTAATCTTCTGCTTTGGATTTTAGGGTCCAAGTTGCTTAATTAGGGATCGTGCACAATAGATTACATTCTAGCAGTAATACAGAGCCTATATGGTCCAAACAATAAAACAAAAAGGATTAAAACATCAACATTTATCAAAATCCAAACTTTCAGAGCCAGAATGCAAACCTGATATGCTACTTGCAGATTGTTTTGTTGTTCTGATGCTGAAATTTCACCTGATGGCTTTCTTGCTCACCTAGTTCCCTTGTCCACTAGAATCCCCAATGTAACAACACAAACTATAAATAGAAATTACAAAATCCACCGAAATGGTTTAAACAACAACATCGACATTCAAACTCCCAGCAACAATGCCAAAAACAACATTGATCATTTTAATTACCGTAAGTGCATGATGAAGGTGAAAATGCAGAAAATACGGGCCGGTCCATGGGGAGTTATGAGAACATTGTTGTTTATCCTATACTCGAGTGGGGAGAAAGAGCAGGAGAGATTTTACGCTACAAAGTGATTAAAGGAAATGACACTAACCACTATACTAACTAAGAAAGTGAGAGGAAAACAATCAAATAAACCCTAGGAGTGGAGGTGAATAAGTGAGGTGTGAGTGTCATGTACCCAAAATTCAAGGACAAGTGTAAGTGTGTGGCATACAAATAGAAGCTAATAGTCTAAGCGTAGGATACACACTACATGGCAAACGAAGAATCATACATGTCTCAAATAAAACCTATGTTGATTTTAGATTCTCAAGCATGCAATAAGTACCTAGTGTGGCATTAAAGCATCAATCAATCCTACATACAACATAAGTCATTCATGCAAACATGCACCAAACATTGATCCATATATATATTCATGCCAAATCCATCATCACATGCAAACCAATAGCATGTAACATATCAAACATAGATCTAAAGATGAGATAAGTATCTAGTGTGGCCATTAACCCATCTACATTAAATTTAAACATGATACAAGTATAATTTTAGCATTAAGCACATCAAATGACAAATAAATGTGCAAACCATCAACACACAACCATCACTTACATCCTCCACCCCGTAGGGGTGGAACCACTCACTAATCATTGTTACAAACACGGAAACATACATAAACATAGAACCCATCTATTAACTATAAGTAAATAAGGAAAGATATGACAAACTCAACGTAAACTACAAACTAGAATTACCACATAAGGCAACTTCAAGCTAAACCAAAGAAAACACCAACGAAATCTTCATTCCATCATCCAAATCTAGCTTTTCTCCATTACAAACAAAGTTACCAAATGGAGGCTAAACCTAGATTAGGGGAGAAGAAGAGAAAAAAATGGAAGAAAGGCTTCCTTCTATAGAACACAAGGTTCCCTCCTCTCCATTGAATTACAATGGACGGCTAGGATCAACAAAACAAGGTCTGGGCACGCGAAACTACGTCAGTAGTGGGTCCAATATCTCAGATCCGACCTGACTTCGCTAAGTGACTTAAATGTGCATAAAAGCATGTGGGATGCACTGAATTATCAGGATTCAGCCTGGGTTGGAGTTGAATTGCTAAAATGTGGACTAGTATGCCAAAAACAAAAACATGTAGTCCAAGAAAGAACTACTAGCGATACATGTTGGGTGAGAAAGACTAGGACGAAGGTGAATCCTATGCAGATAGAAACATCTAGCAAGACAAGATTGTTGAATGATTAGAATACATAGAGGAGGCGATTAAATAGGTGCTATGTGATCTGACTCCAATTACAAATTTTCAGCACCTGTCCCACATGCCAAGGGTGTTTTTGCTCATTACCTTTCGAATCCTCAAGATAATAGCAAGAAGATGAGCGAAAGGTGTTGGGTGAGAAAGATAGAATGAAGTAGAATCCTAGGCAGATAGAAACATCTAACGAGACGAAACTGTTGAATGATTTAAACGCATAGAGGAGACAATTCAATGGGTGATAGGTGATGTCGCCCCAACCACATATTCTCAGCACCTGATGAACATACCAAGGGTGTCTTTTCTCACTGACTTTTGAATCCTAAAGATGACAACATGAAGATAAGCGAGAGGTGTTGGGTGAGAAAGACTAGGATGAAGTTGAATAGCAAGCAGACAGAAACATCCAGCGAGATGAAATTTTTGAAGGATTAGTATGCATAGAGGAGGTGATTAAACAAGTGGTAGGTGATGTGTATAGAGGAGGTAATTAAACCGGTGCTAAGTGTTGTGACCCCAATCACATGATCAATACCTAAGCCACATACGAAGGGTTCCTTTTCTCAATGACTTTCAAATCCTCAACTTGATAGCCAGAGGATGAGCGAGAACTGTTGAGTGAGCAATACTACGGTGTAGTTGAATCCCAGGCAGATAGAAACATCGAATTAGCAAAGTGTTGAATGATTAGAATGCAGAAAGGAGGTGATTAAACGGGTACTAGGTTATGTGACCCAATCATATATTTTCAACACTTGTGCCACATACTGAGGGTACCTTTACTAATTGACTTGTGAATCCCCAAGTTTGATAAATATGAAGGACGAGGGTACCTAATCTCACAGGTTATATATAGTCATTGTTAAATATTTTGCTCACACCGACCCACCAAAGTTATCCTATGTCTGTTTGTTTCAAAAGAGTCTAACAGGCTAGCCCTCCATTAGCTTCTTCGACCTCACTGGAGGCGGATGATTTACAAAATTACCAGAAACTGAGCAAGAAATTTGTTGACCAGTATGCTAGAAAGAAAGACATGAAGCCAAACAAAGACCTACTAAAGGACTTAAAAAGCACAAAGATGAAAAAATAAAGATGACAACCAAAAGATGAACGGGACATGTTGGGTGAGAAAGACTAGGATGAAGTTGAATCCCAGGCAGATAAAAACATCTAGCCAGACAAAATTGATGAATGATTAGAAGACATAAGGGAGGTGATTAAACGAGTGTGATGTGATGTGACCCCAATCACATATTTTCAATACCCGACCCATATACTACGGGTTCCTTTTCTCACTGACTTTCGAATCCTCATGAAGATAGGAAGAAGATGAGTGACAAGTGTTGAGTGAGAAAGACTAGTGATGAGAATTTTATTTATACCGCAAGTGCACGGCCGCGATGAAGCGGTGGCAAGTACGGGTCGAACACAAGGAGGGAGAGATATTGTTATTGGTGTGATTTTCGAGTTAAGGGAAGAAATAGAGAGAAAACATAATTTTCGTTTGAGATTTTTGGTTTTTGATTTCTAAGGCAAGAACAACTAAAACAAATTAAGAATAAAGCAAAGAAGGGTGAGAGTCCAGCGGGTGGAGGTTTAGATGTCGGGTTTTGTTTAGAGAAATCAGAAACTTATAATAAATCATATTAGTTATAAAGCATTACATGATAAATGATTTAACACAAACTGAAGTAATCAAAATATCCTAACACGAAATTAGAATAATAACTTCATTCTTCTTCTCATCACCCTAAATCCGTCACCCCCACCCTTTGGAAAGAGTTAGAAACTCATGGATGGAGGGAAGGAGAAGGGGTCCTAGAGAAATTACAAAAGAAATTAAAAACACAAGATAAACCAACAAAACTTTATTACTAAATTATGGAATAAAAATAAGAACATCTCACAACATCTTTCTCCGGGCTATTTATAGCTGATACAAGGGACCTAAGTATAAAATTGGAAAGTACACGCGTCACACCACGACTGGACAAAATTCGGAGGCGCGGATCGACAGGGGTGCGGCGGAATCGCCGCACAATACATGTAACTTGCGGCTAAATCGCCGCACAATATGCTCTGATTGGATCCGGATTTTTGCTGTGTGTTTATGGTATGATTTAATCCTCCTTTGCGCGTATGGATTGATTCTTTCCTTTCTTTTGAGCTCCGACATTATTTCTTTATATATTTGGAGATACACATTGATTTTTCTTTAGAATTTCTCCATAATAATAAAAGCTACTCGTAATTTGCAATTAGGTCCTTGGCTTTTTGCAATTAAGTCCCTGGCTACTTTTGTGCTTAAGTCCTTGGCCTTTTTGTAATTAGGTCTTTGAATGCTTTTATGCTTGGATGGACTTCCATTTGAATCCCGATAATCTTGAACTTGGTCTTTATGACAGGAATGAGTCTCTTGCACGCATTTATGCTCGGGATATTGGTAATTTGCATTCAGGTCCTTGTATTCTGTAAATAAGACTAAACACATACCTTAGTAGCATTTATTGATATAAAATTAATCTAAATGAAAGACATATGATTCAATGCATCAACTAGGATGAAGTTGAATTTAGGAAGATAGAGACATCCAACGAGACAAAATGGTTGAAGGATTAGAATGTAGAGAGGAGGCGATTAAACGGGTACTAGGTTGGGTGACCCCAATAATATATCTTCAACACGTGTGCCACATACCGAGGGTACGTTCACTTGTTGATTTCTGGATCCCCATGTTTGATAAATATGAAGGCTAAGGGTTCCAATCTCGCAGGTTAAAGGCTTTGTTGGAGATTTGGCTTACACGGAGATACCAAAGTTAACCTATGTCAGTATGTCTCAAAAGAGTCCGACGGGCCCTCCATTAGCTTGGTTGACCTCACAGGAGGCTGATGATTTAACAATTTATCAGAAACTGAGCAAGAAATTTGTGGACCTGTATGCCTGAAGCAAAGATATGTAGCCAATGAAAGAACAACTAATTGCCTTAAAACAACACAGAGATAAAAATACGAAGATGACAAACAAAAGATGAGCGAGACGTGTTGGGTGAGAAAGACTGGGTAGAAGTTAATTCGCAGGTAGATAGAAACAATTAACGAGACAAACTGTTGAATGAATAGATTACAAAGAGGAGATACTGAACGGTTACTAAGTGATGTGACCCCAATCACAAATTTTCATCCCCTGAGCCACATACCAAGGGTGCCTTTTGTAACGCCCCCTGATCTCACGAGTACGCACACTGGGAAAGTAGTTCAAGTGTCGCGATCAGAGACCTCCGCGACGACCGAAGGATTAACAAGAAAAACAAAAGAGACAGACTAACTCGACAATATATAAAGACATACATGGATAGCTGACGACTAAAAGTAACTAAAGTAACTGAATATCCATTTATGTAAGATTCATTACAAAACTTGAGTTTCAAAAAGGAAATACATCAATAAAGCGGAAGAAAAAGATAACTAAAGACTCCGGTCGACATGTCCCTCGTGTACAAAATCTTCGACACTCGCCCAGTCTGCCCTGTGTAAATCTAAGTACATGCAAGCACCACATTTACAATGTGTGAGTTTTCAAATAAGAAAAACCCTGTATGCCCCAGTCCAAACAGAATTTTACAAAAGAATGCATGCAGTCTAACTAAGACAAAAGCATCAGAAACAGAACAGAAAAGCATCAAATGCAACAGAAGGCTACAACTCCATAAGCCGTACCAGCCGGGCGCACCCGACACATTCCTCGCAAGGAACCAGAACACCAGCCTCGCTGGTCAGAAGCGGTCACTCGACAGTTACCCATCGGTCGGCACAAAGAGGTGCGCCGGATAGATGTCCCAATTCATGGAAATAAACCTACATGGTGCCATCGCGAACTTGGGAACATCTAACCTGAGACAGTATGGCAGTGTGCCTGCCCTGGACTTATCTTACGCCTAGCCTCCCAACATGAAGGTCTTGTGCGAATGGCCTCTGAAGCTAGAGGACCACTCGTGGCCCGTCGGCGAAGAAATTAGAACGTGCCCAAAATTAATTATCAATTTAAATGCAATGCATGCTATCTATAGGCCTACTAATCTATATAGCCACACTAATGGGGTAGACAAATATCCTCCTCTCGGCTCCAGAGCAGACAAAATATCAGTATTCAATCAACCACCAATCAACTCTAGAAACAACCAACATCCACAACAGAGACATATCGAAAGCATATTGATTCACATCATTTCATGCTTATATTTATATATTATATCCATTATCTTACACCTAAGCAATGCTACGTGACGAATTTTATGTTTGAATTTCAGAAATAAATAGGTTTGAAGAGATGAAGCATAAAAGGACCCAAAAGCAGGGAAAAATGACTTAATTGTGAGACCTGGGGACTAAGATGCAAGGGAGAATGACCTGAACGTAAGACCAAAGGACCAAACAGCAAAACAGAAAACTCCAAACCATCATGGGGAGTATTTTGGCAATTCTATTCGGGTGGGAGCTCCAACAAGTGAAGTAGATGCATCAAAGACCAACAAAGACATCTAGAAAAGCCCAGAATAAAATCCAACGTGATCTGGACCATATAGACCGCTAATCGGCGGTCTGTTTTGGCCCAAATTCACTAAGATTTTGGTGAGTCGCGTATTAGTGTGTATTTAGTCCATTTCTGGTATTTGTTTAGTCCCACATCGGGGGATTGTCCCGGATTGCCTTTTTCTTTGGCTATAAATAGAACTCTTCACCTTCTATTGTAAACTACCCATTGCTTGGTGGCATTCTCTCTACTAAGGAGTAAGCCTTGAAGCAAAACTCAAGGTGGAGAAGAATGCTACATTCAATGTGAGTCATCGTTAATAAAATAATTATTCTTAGTTTCTTTTAATCTTGTCTTTTAATTCTTGAATGTTTCTTTAGTTTATGTTTCTTTCAATTAACATCTTTAATGTTCCTTTCTTGCTTAGTTAAATTTCCTTTCAGTATAATGTCTCATTTTGTTAATGTAGGTAGTGTAATGGTTAGTGAGTAGTTCCATCCCCTTTGGGGGTGGAGTAGATGTATGTACATGTTATGTAGGTGGTATGAATGCTCTGCGTACAACCATTACGCATCCGCGTACAACCCGAGTGGGATGGATTCGTGGGGAGACAATTCGTATTCAAATTCTTATACATCATTTCCACCACAATATCCTCCTCCCGAATACCCAGAATTCTTCCAACACCCCACTTCAAATCATTGGACTCATTCTCAACCCATCAACACCCAACCCCAAAATTTCCCAAGCTCTGACTTGGACCTCATAGTTGACCGCATACCTGATTCCTTAAAACAAACCCTCCAAACGTTCATGGAAACCCCTCAAACTTTATTGAAGTCCAACTTGAATTCCTTGCAAAATATGGAAATGCAAGTGAGTCAAATGACACAACAATTCCGCGAACGTAAGGAGGGTAACCTTTCTTGTCAACATGAGGATTCATCTTTTGATATCGAACCACCACCACATCCACAAAATCAAAGCACAATCTTTCAAATTCAAACTCCTAGTCAGTCTGAGGGACTTGGGGTTTCAATTCACGTTCACTTAGTGGAGGATTCGATTCAAATTGAGAATAACGTGGACCAGCTTCATTATGAGTCGGCACAGGATTGTGTCTTATCTTTTTGTCCCGTGGCCCTTGAGCCACTTGATCTTCATGTTGTGCCTCTTAAGGACTCACCTTTGGTGGAGCAAGAGCTCCCTAGTACCCTTAATCTCATACGACCTGATGAGAGTTTGCCTCTCACTATTGTTCCTGATCATCTTGGAAATGATGGAACATCAAACAACGACATAGCTCATGAGGGTATTAGAAGTTCGTTGGAGGATACCTTGGGTATGAGACCCACTTTTTGTTCGCCTGGTTTGTCGGACATGCCTAACGAGGTTCTTGACCTCGTTCCGACGCACCAGCCTGTTGGTTGGAGAGTTTGGATTGACGATCATAACTTCAGCAGCGCAACGGGAGAAACTCTTCTTCCGTTGCCCCTCATTTCCCAAACTCTTGAGAGGTTCAAGCTCTTTCAGTTTGATCCTTTGAATGAGACGCCTTTGCGTCCAATTCATGAACCTCTCATTTCATCTTGTGCTCTTTGTGAAAGGGGCCCACGCATGCGTATTCTGGCCCCGCGTGGTGTCATGTTCCCTTTCCAAGTGCATTGACCAACTTTTGAGGTTCCCATTTGATGTCTTTTGACAAATGCAGATGGGAACTTATGTTTGTACATAGTTATATTAAAAAAAGTACAATAAAAGACTCCTTCAGTGAGCATCGATTGTTGTGGGCTCCAACCCTTGTGTATTTGGGCCCCTTTTCTTTCACGTATTTTGTCTCCCTTTTCAAGTATCTCACAGGTTTTGAGGGGAATTTGGGTTGTGTCCATCAACATAACCACGAACTTCCTTTTGCGCTTCATGTTGGTGAGATCTTTCCTTTTTCATGCATAAATCCATGTCGTTTCATGCTCACATTCATTGAGGACAATGCATGAAGTAGGTGTGGAGGGTGTTTTACGTGTGTACATAGTTGAGTCTTTTTCCTTTGATTTTATTTTCTTTTGTGTGCATTATTAGGGTCATGTTAGTGTGCTGCATTTAATATCGATATATTTGCTTGCCATGATCCTTGGGTGACTTGTCTTCTTTTGCTTGCCTAGTGCTTCAAAATTTTAACATTTCTTTCAAAATCTTCCTATGTTTGCGAAAGAAAATGTTTTGTGGGTTTTGTGTGTGTTTAGCATGTGCAAAACCGTTGAGAGGCAAAGTAAAAAGAAAGCTCCCAAAATTGTCTTTAACTTGATGCATTAGGATATCTAGTACAGTGGCTTTAGGACTTATCTAGTCGTTAGGATGCACCCCAGTTTTCCCTTGGAGGTGAGTAATCATAGGGTTTCAGTGCTCAAACATTTAAAGAAGTCCACCCTGAACCTAGTGAGCCAATAATTCGTGTCTGTTAACTTAAGGAAGTTTGTTGTAGTCAATGACCCTTTAAATCTTATTGTGGGATATTAAGTGTAGGGGTTTTGGTTCATGTGTAGATAAGAAATAAGTGAGTAGGTGTTCTCTCTTCTCGCACGGCTCCTATTACTCGGGAAAGTAGGTCTGAGGGTACTTTGTGCCTGGTGCTTTCGAGTCATCTGACTTGGGATGCACCAACCGAACTCCCGTTACACTGGTGGTAGGGATTGCCCTATATGGAGATTTGGGGAAAGGTGTACGTGATAGTGTAAGTCCTCATGGGCAATGATACAGGAAACCTGACCCTGGGAGAGTGAAGCTCCAACTATTAAAAAGAATAGAATTTTTTTGAGAAAAGAAACAAAAAGAAAAAAATGGTAATGCAAATAAGAACCTTAATGGACCTTACACTTTGTATCACTTGAGGATGTTGAGGTTGTCCATGTCTTTCACTTAATTCCTTATTTAACTTGCACGAATGGTACATTAGGTTAGGTGCGTGGACTGATTACCTATATAGAGTCAGCCCGTAGGATTACCGCGTCCAATGATCGACAACATATGTCCAACGAGTTGAGTGTCTAGATTGAATAATGCATCTTGTTCGGATTTTGTGGGTATATCCGCTGAAAACCTTCAGGAGACAACACTCGTCCTCCTTGGCAACAAGGAGGTTTAACGCCTTGTTGCACGTGCTAAGTGCAACCGTGATTCCTACAAAAGTGAGTTAGGATTTCTTGTTTCTCGTTTGCTTTTCTCTTTATTTGTTTTGCTCGGGTCTAGCAAAAACTTAGGTGTAGGGATATTTGATTGACATCATTTCATGCTTATATTTGTATCTTATATCCATTATCTTACACCTAAGCAATGCTACGTGACAAGTTTTATGTTTGAATTTCAGAAATAAATTGGTTTGAAGAGATGAAGCATAAAAGGACCCAAAAGCAGGGAAAAAGGACTTAATTGTGAGACTTGGGGACTAAGATGCAAGGGAGAAGGACCTGAACGTAAGACCGAAGGACCAAAGAGCAAAATAGAAAACTCCACGCCATCATGGGGAGTATTTTGGCAATTCTATTCGGGTCGGAGCTCCAACAAGTGAAGTAGATGCATCAAAGACCAACAAAGACATCTAGAAAAGCCCAGAATAAAATCCAGCGTGATCCGGACCATATAGACCGCTAATTGGCGGTCTGTTTTGGCCCAAATCCGCTAAGATTTTGGTGGGTCGCGTATTAGTGTGTATTTAGTCCATTTCTGGTATTTGTTTAGTCCCACATCAGGGGATTGTCCCGGATTGCCTTTTTCTTTGGCTATAAATAGAACTCTTCAACTTCTATTGTAAACTACCCATTGCTTGGTGGCATTCTCTCTACTAAGGAGTAAGCCTTGAAGCAAAACTCAAGGTGGAGAAGAATGCTACCTTCATTTTGAGTCATTGTTAATAAAATAATTGTTCTTAGTTTCTTTTAATCTTGTGTTTTAATTCTTGCATGTTTCTTTAGTTTATATTTCTTTGAATTAACGTCTTTAATGTTCCTTTCTTGCTTAGTTAAATTTCCTTTCAGTATAATGTCTCATTTTGTTAATGTAGGTAGTGTAATGGTTAGTGAGTAGTTCCATCCCCTTTGGGGGTGGAGTAGATGTATGTACATGTTATGTAGGTGGTATGAATTCTAGATATTATTGTTTGTGAGAGATATTAGTATGCTTACTTGAATTAATAAGAGCTTTACTTGATGGTTTCTGCCATAGTTAGGTACACTCTATGCTCGTTATGTTCTTAATAACAACCTTGCATTGCTCATATTAATCACCTAGGTTAGTGTTGTAAATGATAGGTCTTGCCATGAGGTACTTCTTATGCATTAACAAACACTAACCACACTTAAGCTCATTGTATGCATTCACCACACTTATTTCATGTGCACACACACACTCCACCCCTTAGGGGTTTTCCATTCCTTGGTTTTATCTCCTTTTATTAGTTGCTTAGTTTAGTTTGTTTTGTGATTTCATTTCAGCTTTCCTAGTTTACTAGTTTAGATTAGTGTAGTTAGTGAACTAATTTCTCTCTCGCCTTTGCAAACCAAAAGTCAACACACCTCCCTGTGGATCAACCCGTATTTGTCACCGCTTCAACGCGGCCGTGCACTTGCGGTCTAATATAAAACGAATCAATCAAGTTTTTGGCACCGTTGCCGGGGAGGTGCTCTGTCCAGACCTTGGTTTGGACGATTCGAGTTGTTTTAATTTTTGGTTTGTTGTTTTTTCTTAGTTTCAGGGATCCTAGAGCTCACGGGGAGGCTACTAGAGGAGTTGGAGCACAAAAGCTTCAACAGGGACCGCCAATCAGCAGTCTGGGACCGCCAATTGGCGGCCTGGTGAGCGTTTCTTGCTCTTAATTTTCTTCTGGTAGTTGATTCATTCATTGTAGTTATCTGGGAGCCCTATTTGGCATGCTATGACTTCTAGTTTGCTCCCAGATCATTAAACCAATCCCCATTAATCAACTTGGCCTTAAAATCCAAAGCAAAAGATTAGACATTCTTACTTGTTTAGGTCACGCATCATGTACCTGACTTAGGCATGTAGTTGTCTTTTCTTTTAGCTTTATTTTCAGTTGTTGAGCGCTGGTGTGAGGTACACATTTCCTACACTCATTCATGCATCTTGTATGCCCATGTATTAGTTAGTAGGAATTGCATCAGGACAAGAGTGAGTTGAGCGTTTGATTGGAGTGATTGATTGCTAGATTTAAGATCAAAACGCTACTAAGGAGGGGTTGTCCCGTAAAAGATAAGGTGGGGTATTTCATCACCCATTCCTCAGCCCCAAAAATCACTCTAAATAAAGCCTTAACTAAAATCAAGTAGACATTGGCCCTAGGATTTCGGACGCACTAGGAGAGTAATCTAGTTGAGACCGCCATGGCCTGATCGGCGTTGCCTACCTTGTCGATAGTAGGAGGTACTGGATCTCCGGATCTGGTATCACTTGCTGGGCATTGTGGTCCTCGTTGTAGGGAGGTGAGGCGTGTCGAGGCTAGTGACCTCGAAGTTAGGCGTCGTCTAGCCTAAGGACCCATAGCCTTAAGCTGATTGAGCCATGCTTGCTAGTTAGGCTTCTACCTGATCCCATTACCCACGCTAGCTCTAGGATTTTTCCCTTATCCTTTGAGTCATCTTCTTCTCACCTTCTTCTACGTTATAGTCTCCTCCCCTTTACACTCTCTGGTAGCGTTTTAGGGTCGAGTCGAGCACTTTTTGCGAGTTTAGCCTCGTGGTGGTGAGAGTTGTCGACTCTAGAGTTCTCTGTTGAGATGGATGGTTACATGGGCGACCATCCATATCATTGTTGGGACCAGGACAATTTGTCCTGATATTCCGGACCCATGCAACCTGGGGTGCGTCCGACAAACACCCCGTATGGTTGGGATAATCTTAATTGTGTGACTGAGCATTCTTCATATTGGGGTAATATGAGAGAGGCACCGACTGCTAGACCACCATCTAGTTACGTCGGATCATATGTTGGTCATCAAACTGAGACATTAAAAGAACCTTTGGCCTCTTTCATGCATGTGGTAGACGACATGAGTGCACTGGTGGCTCCAGTAGCTGTACCGTGTGACTGTTGTGGGTTGAGTGGTCATGTTATCGGGGAATGTCCTTATGTTGCCCCTGAGCCTGAGTATGAGCACACATTTTCCCAAAATGCTCATTATGACCATTACACATCCGCGTACAACCCGAGAGGGATGGATTCGTGGGGAGACAATTCTTATTCAAATTCTTATACATCATTTCCACCCCAGTATCCTCCTCCCGAATACCCAGAAGTCTACCAACACCCCACTCCAAATCATTGGATTCATTCTCAGCCCATCAACACCCAATCCCAAAATTTCTCAAATTCTGACTTGGACCTCATAGTTGACCGCATACCTGATTCCTTGAAATAATTTCAGACGTGATAATGTGCATGCATCAGGTTCATACAATAACATATATAACATGATACAACATGTGTATGAAATAGAATTCTGATTATTCTGTACAAGTCATCATGCATGCATAGATATCGACATACACACAACTAGATAACATGATGATTTATGAGTGCAATTTCAGAGCCTACGCACGTGCATACATGTGAATATGAACATTAACCTTAGAGCTTTAGTATTGTATTAGCAACATATCAGTCCTTTTAGATACAGATTACATGCAAGAAGTCATAGTCGAAAAACACATGTATCTTATATGTCACATTAGCAACATCACCCTATATCGCACGTAGCGACATGAATGCATTTCTGAATGATCAATAAACTCATGCATGCATATCTGATAACATAACATTCATTCAAGCATAAAATATTTCTCAACATACAAAATTCATAGCACACATATAACATATATAAAAGTGCAAACATTCACTAACAAAATCATCAACTTGCATAGAATCGTTAATTCAGAGATCAGACCATGTATGCAACTGATTTAACGTTTTAATTATAACTGCAAGTGCACGGCCGCGTTGAAACAGTGGCAAATACGGGTCGATTCACAAGGAGGTGTGTCAACTTTAGTGTGTTCGAAGGCGAGTGTGAAAGAAAGGAGAGAAATTAGTTATGATCAAACTACACTAAAATGCAAAAGGGAATAGAAAATTCAGCAATAAAATTAAACCCTATAGGGGGTAGAGAAAGAATGTGAATACAAAGATATGTGTAAGTGTGTGTGTTCAATTTTGCTCATCACAACATGTAGTGCATGAAAATCATAAAACTAAATCCATTTTGCCTCCATATGAAATAAGACAACACAATATCATTAAAACATACAAGACAATAATTGAAATGAAGCTAAATGAACTCATGTATAAAGACCAAACCCCACTATGCCTCCACATGAAATAAGATTTACACAATCATTAAAACATACAAGACATTAATCAAGGTAAGGGCAACAAGAGCACATACAACTACAAGCCATGTTTCCTTTATTAATTCCATCCATATCCTCACCTCATCATTCCCCATAAAATTGGTCCACTAGTCTAAGAAAATGCTAAGCTTCATTCAAGAGCATTAGCATATCAAAGACAAGAGTGAAATCCCATTAGATGGTTATGGAAATCATGTAAGGCTCAAAGGATTAAGATAACCACACCTAATACATCACATAATCACATCACATTTTACTCCACCCCCCAAATGGGGATGAAACTACTCACTAATCATTACACTAACTACACAAACAAAATGAAACATTCTACTGAAAGGAAATTAAACTAAGCAAGCAAGACATATTAAAGAAGCTAAATGAAAGGAGATTAAACTAAAGAAGCATGCAAGCATCAAAATAAAGACAATATAAAACTAACAAAACTATGAAGAATTATTTTATTTACATGACTCACATTACAAGTGACATTCTTCTTCACCTTGAGTTTTTGCTTCAGGGCTTTTACTCAAAGTAGAGAGAATGCCACCAAGCAATGGGTAGGACACAAAGGAGGAAGAAGAGTTCTATTTATAGCCATAGAAAAAGGTAAACCGGGACAATTCCCCACTATGGGACTAAACGTATACCAAAAATAGACTAAATACACCATAATACATGACCCGACAAAGTTTTATCGGATCCGGACCAAAACATACCGCCAATCAGCGGTCTTGGACCTCCAATTGGCTTTCTATATTGTTTGGATCTGGCTTGGTTTTGGAGTGTGGTTGTCTGGCATGTTTTCTTCATATTTGATGCACCCAAGTCGGTTGTTGGAGCTCAAGATCGAATTGAATTGCCAAAATACTCCTCATGATGGTGTGGAGTTCCTTCATTTGCTCAATGACCCTTTGGTTTTACATTCGGGTCTCTCTCTTGTGCATCTTAGTCCATAAGTCATGCAACTTAGTCCCTTTTCTTGCTTTTATGCATCTTCTCCTCAATCCTGTTTATTCCTGAAACTCAAACATAAAACTCGTTACGTAGCATTGTTTAGGTTCACGATAATGGATATAAGACACAAATATATGCATGATATGATGTCAATAAACAACCCCAAACCAGATGTAACCTTGCCCTTCCTGACTTCCCATATGACATCTCTGAGGGAGAAAAGCTTGACTGATGTGGTGCAAGAGGGCTAGTTAGACCCAAGACCCGACGGGACACACATGGACCAATCAAACACTAGGATGGTCGTGCATGCATTTCCTCGGTTGTGGACCTGCCTTGTCCGTCCCACCACAGCCCCAGCCAGACTTCCCCTTCCATGGAGCCTCCCTTCACATGCGAAGGGTCCACCCACCACCGGATTCCAGCCGCACCAGCCGGCAGTTCGGGAACTAGAACCCGCACCAACAAGAAACCCTAGGTGGAGATCGGGTGCACCAGTCACCCTAGCCTCCCACTGGAGCCACCAGGGCCCCTATGAGATGTCTGACCGGAGGTGGTCAGACCTCACCAGAGCTTGCCGGACCTCTGGCCCCGAGGCTATCCACAACCAGCCCCCTTCTAGTGAATACAACCATGCACACTAGAAGAGATCTGGTTGGTGGTGCAACCGTTGCACCAACAACCACTTGATGTTGGTTGCCCCCTCCAACCTACATCCCCTCCCATAAACTCAACAAAGGATAGGAGCATTCCTGATTTGCTAGAATAGGACATGAGCTTGCCGGAAATCAGTCACCAAAACCCCCATGCAACCCGCAGACAACGATGCCCAGTAGTTGCTTCTTCAAAGTCTGCGAGAGATCAGCCAATAGCTCGCCGTAGATGGAGGTGGTGGTGGCCTAAGGTGGTGGCGTGGTGAAGGGGAAGGAAAGGAGATGGAGGACAGCTGGGGGTTAGGGTTGTGCTTTTGTTTCTAGGAAACTAACACAAAAGGAATATGGTGATTCCTAAATAATTCTCCATCATGACTTGTCTAAAAGTGCATGATTCAAATTTACTTGCAATTTTTCCAAATCTCCTAGCTGAAATGGCAGCCATATCATCCCACCTCCTACTCATGCCTAGATGGCTCCCCCAAGAACAAACCACCACACCCGGTCGACTCGATTAAGATAACCGTTGCAAAACCGCCCGACGGGTCGCACCCATCTACGAGTCAATTTAACTCGCCCAAAAAGGAAACATTCAGAAACCAAGTATAGAATGACAACACACATAAACTTAACACAAGACACATAAAAAGAGTATGAGAATGAATAAGACTAAATAAAGTGGCAGGAGGGCGGGTCTTACACCTTTGCTCGTTGACTTTCAAATCGTCAAGATGATAGGTAGAAGATGAGCTAGAGGTTTTGGATGAGAAAGACTATGACGAAGTTGAATCCCAGGCAGATAGAAATATCCAGCAAGATGAAACTGCTGAATGATTAGAATGCATAGAGGAGTTGATCAAACAAGTGTTAAGTGATGTGACCCCAATAATATATTTAAACCTGAGACACATACCAAGGGTTCATTTGCTCACTAACTTTCGAATCCTTACGATGACAGCAAGAGGATGAGCGAGAAGTTTTGAGTGAGAAAGACTAGGATGAAGTTGAATTCCAGGCAGATAGAAACATCGAAGGAGATAAAGCTGTTGAATGATTAGAATGCAGAGAGGAGGCGATTAAACTGGTACTAGGTTATGTGACCCCAATCATATATCTTAAACATTTGTGCCATATACCGAGGGTACTGATGCATTGCATACCTTGCATCATATGTCTTTCATTTAGATTAATTTTATATCAATAAATGCTACTAAGGTATGTGTTTAGTCTTATTTACAGAATACATGGACCTGAATGCAAATTACCCATATCATGAGCATAAACGCGTGCAAGAGACTCATTTCTGCCATGAAGACCAAGTTCAAGATTATCGGGCTTCAAATTGAAGTCCATCCATGCATAAAAGCATTCAAAGACCTAATTACAAAAAAGCCAAGGACCTAAGCACAAAAATAGCCAGGGACTTAATTGCAAATAGGCGAGGACCCGACTCCAAATTACAAGTACCAAAATATTATTTTGGAGACGTTCTAAAGAAAAATCAATTTGGATCTCCAAATATATGAAGAATTAATTCGGAGCTCAAAAGAAAGGAAATAAATCAATCCGGACGCGCAAAGGACATTTAAATCATACCATAAACACACACGAAAAATCCGGATTAAATCTGAGCCAAAATTGCGGCGATTCCGCCGCCCATTACATGTAATTTGCGGCGAAAATGCCGCACCCCTTTCGATCTGTGGCCCCAGATTTTGTCCAGTCGTGTCATGACACGTGTACTTTCCTATTTCATACTTGGGTCTCTTGTATCGGCTATAAATAGCCCCGAAACGATGTTGTAAAAAAACTTGTTTTTATTCCATTCTTTAGCAATAAAATTGTGTTCGTTTATTTCGTGTTTTTAATTTTCTTTCGTAGTTTCTCTAGGACCCCTTCTCCTTCCCCCCATCCCTGAGTTTCTAACTCTCTCCAAAGGGTGGGGGTGATGGATTTAGGGTGATGAGAAGAAGAATGATGTTATTATTTTAATTTTTTGTTAGTATATTTTGATTACTTGAGTTTATGTTGCATCATTTATCATGTAATGCTTTATAGCTAATGTGATTTATTATAAGTTTTAGATTTCTCTAAACAAAACCCGATATCTAAACCCCCACCCGCTGGACTCTCATCCATATTTGCTTTATTCTTAGTTTGTTTTTGTTGTTCTTGCTTTAGAAAATTAAAAATCCAAAATCTCAAACCAACCTTATTTCTCTCTCTCTCTTCCTTAATCAAAATCACAAAAATAACAAAAATCTCTCCCTCCTTGTGTTCGACCCGTACTTGCCACGTCTTCATTGACGTCGTGCACTTGTGGTATAAATAAAATTCTCATCAAGTTTTTGGCGCCGTTGCCGGGGAGGCGACGAAGATTTTGTTTATTTTTGGTGATTTCGATTCTATTCTGTTTATCGTGTGCGCGATCTAACTATTTGGGTTTGCGTTTCAGGAGGCAACGGAGTGCGCGGTGAAATCCGGGCACAGTTGGAGCAAGAAGGGCGGCGAAATCGCCGCATCCAAAGGACAACTCGCGGCGGATCCGCTGGACGTTTGGAGCGTCTGGGCTTCAAAATTTTCTTGGGTCGTCTCCATCTCTAGGTGGACGCGTAGAGCAACTGGAAATTTTCGAGAGCGGGCGGCGAACCCGTCTTAGCGTTGCGTAGGTAACTTTTGTTTCCTTTTGCACAATTTTCGATTTTTGGAAAGTTTCCCTTTTTGTAGAGCTGCACGTGTTAGGCTCAAATTCCATAATTGGCAATAATTCAACTCTGACCTAAAAATTGGCAAAATTAGAAGGACTTAGTGCATGCATCATATAGTGTTTTGTTTGCATTATTCTTGCTAAATTCTTGCAAATTAATTTTGTTGAAGAGTGCTAGAGGCAAGGTACGTGCGCCGTTTTTATCGATTGCATTTAAGCATATAATTTAGTTCGCATACAACCTTGCAATTGTCCCCCAATTAAAGACCAATGTTTGACTATCTTTGCTAAATTTAAGTTAAACTACCTTAAGGGCAACTCCGTAAGAAAAGATACGGTGGGAATCTCATCACCCTTCCGTGGCCCACAAATCACAATCCTAAAGTGTCACCCAAGCCTTAAAATTAAAATCAATTAGACATTGCCCCCTAAGTGAAGTGATTGTTTAATTGGCCCCGACTCTGTCGGAAGCGCCCCCACTAGCTATACACTGCCTGGCCAATTTGGTTTGATTAGTGAGGGAGGTGGATTAAGCGAACCAATTTGACTCAACCAGTTAGGAGTCGTCTAGATTTAAGAGACATTAGGTCTAGGATTGTTTGAACCGTGCTTGTTTAGGAAACTTCTGACCAACCCTCTTATCTATCTTTTAGAGTAAAGTTTCCATTCTCATCTGAGTTTTCTTTCTCTTCTCATCTCAAATCTCTAGATTAGGATTCGTTTCTCATCTTTCCCCCTTCTAGTGTTTGTTTCCATTTCTGTTCGTTTATAAAAAATAAAAATAAAAAGTAATTGATTCTTGAAATTGAATTTGGAATTTAAATTTCAAATTTGAATTCAAAAATTGATTCAAACTGGTGCACTCAGATTTGGGTTCGGGACTTGGGCAATCGACTCTCACGAGTTGATCTAGATTCCAGTCTAGAGCTTAGCCCCAATCCACCTGTTGCACCACCTCACCCCGATCCAATCGGTGAGAATGTAGTTGACCCGTCTAGGACTCTAATGGATCGGTGCTACCCAACGATGGCTGCTCAGCCATCGTGCATCGTTATGCCTATCATACCGGGTCGCGACTTTGAACTAAAGGCACAATACATGAGTATGTTGCCCAAGTTCACCTCTAAGGAAGACTCATATCTCTTCCTTAGAGAATTTGAGGAAATCTGCTCCCTTATGCAATACCAGCATATCTCTGAGGAGGCAGTGCGTCTTAAATTCGTGCCTCTAGCACTGAAGGACGACGCTAAGAAATGGCTATATAGTCTAGCCGAAAGATCTATTAGGAGTTGGGCCGAGTTTGTTCAAGTGTTCTTAAAGAAATATTTCCCCAACCATAAGACTATTAGGATTAGGAATGAAATTCTTGCATTCGTTCAATCTGAGAGTGAGTCGTTCTATTCCTATTTAGAAAGATTTAAGAGTCTGTTGACCCAATGCCCTCATCATGGAATTCCAAGATGGCAATTGTGTCAAATTATTTATGAGGGATTGACACCTACATCTAGGGTTATGGTAGAATCTGTAAGCCAAGGAAACTTTATGTCCAAAAATGAGAATGATGCTTGGATTTTCTTGAGGATTTAGCCGAAAATAGTATGCAATGGGACAATGCTAGAGCACCGAATAACCCGAGTATTGGATCTAGAATAGCAAGTCAACCCAAACCAGGTGTCTTAGCTGTATATGCTACTGTAGCTGCTGAAGCAAAACTAGCTACCCTTATGCGTAGAATGGAGAGTCTAGAGCTAAAAACCCGACCCCTAGTGAATCAAGCCTCTTCTATCCCTTGCTCTAGATGTGGTCATATAATGGAGGAGTGTGCGGACTTAGAAATGACCCATACCCCTCAACTTATAACCCGGGTTGGCGTAATCATCCCAATCTTTCATGGAACCAACAAGGTCAACCTCCTAGACAACAACCAAACTCGTATAACCAAAATAATACATCATCTGGGTTTAGTAACAATGGAGATTATGATGTTAGATTGACAAGCTTGGAAAATTTGGTTAAGACTTTTATGCAAACAACGACCCGATCCTTCCAAAGGCTAGAAACACAAGTCAGCCAACTAGCACAAATAGTAGGTGAAAGAAAAATGGTCAGTTTCCAAATCAACCTGAGGTGAATCCAAGACCTAATAATCAATATCGGCCCTATCAACCACCTCTAGGAAGTAACAACCCTAGACCGGTTGAAATGGTTCATGAGGAGGGACCGTTCCAACAAATAAATGCAGTTGTATCATTACGGTCCGGAAAACAAGTTGATAACAATGTGCTAAATCCTAGGGCCCCTAATCAATCTAGCCGTCAAGCACCCACAGGTGACCTGACCATTGAACCTGAAGTCCAATTTGAAAAGCCCAACCCACCTAGTCAACCTGACCCTATAGCTCAACTTGAGCGAGTCTATGTTCCTAAAGCCTCATTCCCCAATAGACTCAATACGAGCTCAAGTGCACAAATGGAGAAAATCTTGGAAGTATTAAAGCAAGTTAAGGTGAATATTCCACTCCTAGATATGATTCAACAAATACATGCTTATGCTAAATTCTTAAAGGATCTGTGCACTAAGAAGAGAAAAACGAACGTACCAAAGAAGGCATTCTTGACTTTAAACATAAGCTCTATTCTGTCCAACTCATCTCCTATAAAGTATAAGGACCCTGGGTGTCCCACAATTTCATGTGCGATAGGAGATACTTTTATCAACAAAGGCCTTCTAGACCTTGGTGCTAGTGTTAACTTACTCCCGTTCTCTGTCTATGAGCAACTAAACCTTGGTCTACTAAAACCCTCTAAGACAACCCTTCAATTTACTGATTGCTATGTTAAGAAACCAAGAGGTATAGTAGAGGATGTTTTGAATAAGGTTGGTGACTTCATTTACCCAGTGGATTTTGTCGTTCTAGACACTGAACTTGTTGTCAATCCTAAGAGACAAATCCCTGTAATACTAGGCATACCCTTTTTAGCCACTTCTGAAGCTTTGATAAATTGTCATAATGGGCTCATGCAACTATTTTTTAGAAACTTAAAAGCTGAATTTAATATCTTTCATGTTGATAGTGAACCAGAAATAGTATGCATTCAAAGTGATGTTGTGATGAGATCGCGTATCTATAAGATTTCTGAATCAAATAAATTATCACAAAATCAAAAAGAAAGTGAGAAAAAGGGGAGTAATTCATCTACCCAACCACCATCACTCGAGCAAATAAGAGAACCAACACATGTGAGAGGTGTGGAATCTTTACCTCAGGACTCTCAGGGCAACATTTGGAACAATTCAACTGGATATATGCACCAACATGGTTACATTCAATCCAGTTCTGACTATGGTTGACTCTGAGCAAATTCAATCCCTCTACCGCAAGTTGACTCAGGTAATAAGTGCATTTGCTTTATCTTTGCATACATTGAGGACAATACATGATTTAGGTGTGGGGGGTGTTTATCTATCTATCTATCTATCTATATATTCTTTAAAAATAAAAAAAATAAAAAAATCAATGTTTCATCACATAGCTTAAGATTGAACTACCAAAACCCATGTACAAATTGCATTGAGTTTTTGTTCCTTATTATATAGTTCTGCTTGTAGAAACTATGACATAAATCTAAGTTCCAAAGAAATAACTCATTACCCTTTAAGACATGTATGCACTTAAATTGGATGAATCAAATCTTTGAAGTGATTGATGAAAAGCAGAGGTTGAGGAAAATGTACCGGGAAGTGTGGACTTCTAATAGCAATTAAGACTTGAGGAAAATACAAGTAAAAAAATAAAGGAATAAAGTGAGGAAAGCACATTTTGCAAAATGATTACAAAAGCCCAAGCCTTCGAGTCACTGGTCCGTAGGGGTATCTTAAAACCCGGTAACTTGAGTCTGCCAGCTCGGGATTATCGATCAAACTCGCTACACGAATGCAAAAAGGGTAAAAGTGTCAAAAAAAAGAAAGCAAATGTGTTGAATCACGGGAAAAAAATACTTTAAGATACTCAAGTCCCAAAGTTAAAAGAATGATCCATGTCATGGTTGATCCGAATAATACTTCACCACCAGAGAAGGCGTGCAAAATAATTTAAGTGATAACATGTGTAGAAGGGTTAGTGGTGTGAATATTGGAGGAATGAAGATCAAGTCAGATTTTTTATGAGTTAGATTTATATAATGAGCATGCAAGAATTCTAAGTGAGATGTATAAGGTTGAGGTGGAGATATTGAGAGTTATTAATGAAATATTGAATTAAAACTTTGTGGGTGTGTCAACTGAAAACACTCACGAGACAAAACTCGTCCTCTAAGGAAACATAGGGGTTTAAAGGCTTGTTGCACATGCTAATTGCAACCGTGATTCCTACGAAAGTGAGTTAGGATTTCTCTGTTTTCATTTTCTTATATTTTGTTTTGCTGGGGACTAGCAAAAATCTAGGTGTGGGGGTATTTGATGCATTGCATACATTGCATCATATGTCTTTCATTTAGATTGATTTTATATTAATAAATGCTACTAAGGTATGTGTTTAGTCTTATTTACAGAATACATGGACCTGAATGCAAATTACCCATATCCTGAGCATAAACGCGTGCAAGAGACTCATTTCTGCCATGAAGACCAAGTTCAAGATTATCGGGCTTCAAATTGAAGTCCATCCATGCATAAAAGCATTCAAAGACCTAATTACAAAAAAGCCAAGGACCTAAGCACAAAAATAGCCAGGGACTTATTTGCAAATAGGCGAGGACCCGACTCCAAATTACAAGTACCAAAATATTATTTTGGAGACGTTCTAAAGAAAAATCAATTTGGATCTCCAAATATATGAAGAATTAATTCGGAGCTCAAAAGAAAGGAAATAAATCAATCCGGACGCGCAAAGGACATTTAAATCATACCATAAACACACACGAAAAATCCGGATTAAATCTGAGCCAAAATTGCGGCGATTCCGCCGCCCATTACATGTAATTTGCGGCGAAAATGCCGCACCCCTTTCGATCTGTGGCCCCAGATTTTGTCCAGTCGTGTCATGACACGTGTACTTTCCTATTTCATACTTGGGTCTCTTGTATCGGCTATAAATAGCCCTGAAACGATGTTGTAAAAAAACTTGTTTTTATTCCATTCTTTAGCAATAAAATTGTGTTCGTTTATTTCGTGTTTTTAATTTTCTTTCGTAGTTTCTCTAGGACCCCTTCTCCTTCCCCCCATCCATGAGTTTCTAACTCTCTCCAAAGGGTGGGGGTGATGGATTTAGGGTGATGAGAAGAAGAATGATGTTATTATTTTAATTTCGTGTTAGTATATTTTGATTACTTGAGTTTATGTTGAATCATTTATCATGTAATGCTTTATAACTAATGTGATTTATTATAAGTTTCAGATTTCTCTAAACAAAACCCGATTTCTAAACCCCCACCCGCTGGACTCTCATCCATATTTGCTTTATTCTTAGTTTGTTTTTGTTGTTCTTGATTTAGAAAAATAAAAATCCAAAATCTCAAACCAACCTTATTTCTCTCTCTCTCTCTTCCTTAATCAAAAATCGCAAAAATAACAATAAACCCTCCCTCCTTGTGTTCGACCCGTACTTGCCACGTCTTCATTGACGCCGTGCACTTGCGATATAAATAAAATTCTCATCAAGTACCTTTACAAATTGACTTGTGAATCCCCAAGTTTGATCAATACGAAGGACGAGGGTACCCAATCTCACTGGTTAATGGAATTGTTGGAGATTTGGCTGACACTGACCCACCAAACCTAGCCTATGTTAGTTTGTTTAAAAAGATTCTGACAAGCGCTCCATTAGCTTGGTCGACCTCGTTGGAGGCACATGATTTACTAATTTACCAGAAAATGAGCTAGAAATTTGTGTACCTGTAGGCCTGAAACAAAGACATGTAGCCCAAGAAAGAACAAGTAAATGACTTAAACAACACAAAGATTAAAAAATGAAGATGACAACCAAAAAATGAGTGAGACGTGTTGGGTGAGAATGACTATATTGAAGTTAAATCCTAGGTAGATAGAAAAACATCTAGCCAGACGAAACTATTGAATAATTAGAATGCAAAGAGGAGGGGATTAAACGGGTGATAGTGTGACACCAACCACATATTTTCAACACCTGAGCCATATACGAAGGGTGTATTTTGTTAGATCCCTAACCTAGGGTTAGTGGACTAATGAGGTTTAAGGGTTGGTTTGCATGGGGAAGTGGGGGTGCAGGTGTTTGCATGGGAAGGTGAAGAGGTGGGGTTACTGTAGCACCGAGTTTATTAGGCCCTTCTCTCTCATTCTTCTCCTTCTTTCATCTCCTTCCTCATTTTTTCTTCCTCCATTCTCACCAAACACACACCTTCTTCCTCAGTCACCCAAGCTCAGGCGGAGGAGGCTGCGTCGGCGTGAGGTGTGAAGCGGTCCAGGCAGGAGAGGTGCGGAGTTGAGCGCACGAGGAGATCACCAGAGGCGACGTGCGCGAGCGGAGCTCCGGCGTTTTCGTCGTTTCTTTTGAGGTATGCCGCTCTCTAGTGTGATTTGTTGTTGACACTCATGAGAGGGTCGTGTTGGTCGGTCGGAGGAGGTCGGAGGCCTCTCCGACGTCGCGTTTGGGCGAAGAAACCTCGGCTAGAGCGAGGTTGAAGACGACCGGACGGTCGACCGGCCCTTGAGCGGTCGACCGATTGCATGTAAATTTGTACTGCCTGTTGCGGTTCGGTCGACCGAGGCCTCGTGTTCGGTCGACCGGAACTTAAGTTTATTTGTGTATATTGCATGTTGTTCGGACGTAGGCTTGAGTTCGGTCGACCGTTATATGACGTAGAATATAGGTTGACCCTAACTGTTGTCGGTCGACCGAGACCCCTGAGTCGGTCGACCGATGGATTAAAATGATGTAGATGATGTACTGTTAGTTTTCGGTCGACCGGGACCTGAGTCGGTCGACCGATAGACTGGATTGTAATGTTGACCAGACTCCGGATTTTGACCTCGTTCGGTCGACCGGTTTTAGACCTTCGGAAGACCGTTAGGGGGATTGTGTTCTGTGCGCAGCGGTAGACCGTGTTAGGGACGGTCGACCGATTCCTTTCTGGAAACGGTCGACCGAATCACCTCTTACGGTCGACCGTTTGGGCCCAGGACAGAATTCCTGGTTCCCTCTTTGGACGCCAACTTTGCCATGGAAACCCGTGTCCTCGCTTTGTGCGTGAGCCGGGAGGTGACGGTGGGCGCGTGATGCGTGCCTACCCAGGGACCGCCGTTGGGGAGAGTGTGGGTGTTCGGGACGCGTCAGTTCCAGGTATGGAGCGTGACGAATGTGATGGATTGATTGGACTTATTGTAGTATAGCAGGCCTGAGGGATCGCGGATCCCAATGTTGTTGTTTGTGCGGGCACGCAACTGGCGTTGGGTGAGGTGACTACCGGCCCACGGGCTACGGAGGTCGCTGCCCTGCTTTTATAGCGGCGCGGTTGGTGTTTGCGGCTCGAGGAGCCTGATGACCTGGCAGACTTCGGTCTGGATTTGTCCGATGCTGTGCCGGACTGCTGTGATGGACCACCGATGCTGTGCCGGTGATGCCGCCGAGGTTGTGCCGGCGATGGTGATTGTTGAGCCGAGGTTGTTCCGGCTATGTTGTTTTCCTCGGCTGGGCACCTACCGAGATGTTGTTGTTATACCTTCCGGGCGACGGCCCCGTTGGTCCCTATGGCTCCGACCACTGAGATTTGCAGATCTGTATTCTATCGGCCCGCAGGCGTGACAGAGGCTCCCTGCCGAACCCTTGAGTAGTGTAGCTGCGTGTGGGGGGTGCGATGTCGCGTGCTGTAAGACTGCATGTGCCTGCAGTAGGTCTCCTCGGGAGACTCATTGTTGATTGTCGGACTCATGTCATGTTTTACCCTTCGGGGGAACTGTTTTCCATTTCTGTCGATGCCATGACATGCTACTAGTATGATAGGTTCATTGTGTAATGCATGCATATATAGGTGAGTTGGCATACGGGGTTTCCTTCTGGAAACTCAGGCATTGTTGTTATATATTTTCAGGACCGTGGTAGGTCTAGTGGGGTGGTGATCGGCGGGAGCGCGCGTTTGGAGTCGGATCATCTAGTCAGACCACTAAGGTCCACATGATTACATTTATCTTCCCTTATCGTTTTGTTGTAATCATGTATTCTTTTTGGCAAACTCTGATGTATTATGGTGCACCGCTTATTTGTTTATGAGAAGTAACAGTCCCGCCTTGATTATTGTGCTCTTTGTCTTGTTTATGAATTTTTAAATTTTTCCGCTGTTTCGGGATGTTACAACTTGGTATCAGAGCGGTCGATTCCTATGCGGTTCCCAATGAAATCACCCTTGTAGTAATAGGATTCATGCATTTTATCTTTTAGCATGCATTCATGGTTGATGTTTGTGTTGTTTGTTTACAGCGCCACTCACTCCTTCATTTCGGAGAAGTTTGCTGGCGAGTTGGGTCGGACCCCTGTGCGGCTGACTGATGTTTTGGAGGTCAGCACGCCTATGGGTGAGGTGGGCACTGTGGGGAGCTATTTCCCCGGCACCATAGTGGCTTCGGGAGACCATGATTTTCAGGCAAATCTGGTCGTGTTACCGATGGTGGACTTCGACGTCATACTGGGGATGGACTGGCTGTCACAGTACGACGTGCGAGTCTTTTGCCGTGAGAAGAAGATCCTGATTCCGATGGAGGGCGTGCCAGATGTTCTGATAAGAGGTGCAAGGAGCAGAGGGGGTCGTCTGATTGTGTCTGCGGTTAAGGCACAGAGACTGTTACAGCAGGGATGCAGAGCGTTTGTGGCCACGCTGGTAGTCCCTGATCCTGAGACAAGGAGGCTGGAGGATATAGAGGTAGTGCAGGAATTTCCAGACGTTTTTCCAGCAGAGATTCCAGCGTTACCACCGCACCGAGAGATTGAGTTCAGCATCGAGTTGGTTGCGGGTACGACACCTCAGTCGAAGGCACCTTATCGGATGGCACCTGCTGAGTTGACAGAACTGAAGAAGCAGTTGCAGGAGTTGATGGAGTCCGGGTTCATTCGACCGAGTGTTTCTCCATGGGGAGCGCCTGTGCTCTTCGTGAAGAAGAAGGATGGATCGTTGCGGATGTGCATCGACTACAGGATGCTGAATAAGGTTACCGTTCGGAACCGGTACCCTTTGCCCATGATTGATGATTTGTTCGATCAGTTGCAGACGGCGAGAGTGTTCTCGAAGATCGATCTGCGTTCGGGCTATCATCAGTTGCGGATCAGGGAGGCAGATGTTCAGAAGACAGCCTTCAGGACGCGGTACGGCCACTATGAGTTCTTGGTGATGCCATTTCGGCTGACGAATGCACCTGCGGCATTCATGGATCTGATGAACAGGACCTTCCAGCCGTACCTTGACAATTTTGTTGTGGTGTTCGTGGATGACATCTTGGTATACTCGCCTGACAGGGAGCAGCATCGAGAGCACCTGAGGATTGTGCTGGGCATCTTGAGGGAGCAGCAACTTTATGCCAAGTACACGGAGTGTGAGTTTTGGTTGGATCAGGTGGCTTTTCTGGGGCATATTGTGTCAGCAGATGGGATTTCAGTGGATCCGGCGAAGGTCGAGGCAGTGACTCAGTGGAGAGCCCCGACGAGCGTGACGGAGATCAGGAGTTTCGTAGGTCTGGCAGGGTATTACAGGCGGTTTATCTAGGATTTCTCCAAGCTTGCGTCACCACTGACAGCGTTGACGCAGAAGGGCGTCAAGTTCGTTTGGTCCCAGAAGTGTGAAGACAGCTTTCAGGAGCTAAAGAGGCGTTTGACGACAGCACCTATTCTGACGCTACCAAGTGGCAGTGGAGGCTACGTGATTTACAGTGATGCATCAGGGATAGGCTTGGGTTGTGTCCTGATGCAGCATGGGAAGGTGGTCGCGTACGCCTCGAGGCAGCTGAAGGTGCACGAGAAGAACTACCCTACTCATGATCTGGAGTTGGCAGCGGTAGTTCATGCGTTGAAGACCTGGCGGCACTATCTGTATGGCGAGCAGTTCGAGGTCTTCACCGATCATCAGAGTCTGAAGTACTTGTTCTCTCAGAAGGAGCTGAACATGAGGCAGCGCAGATGGCTCGAGTTCCTTAAGGACTACGACTTCACCATTTCCTATCACCCGGGGAAGGCGAATTCGGTTGCGGATGCACTGAGCAGGAAGGTGGAGGTTTCTGTTGCGAGTCTGTGCATCCAGGAGTGGAGGCTACTCGAGGCTTTGTCTGAATGGAGTCCTTTCACCGAGGGTTCAGAGGGAGCGGTGATTGCTGGACTTCGGGTGGAGCCGCGGACTGTCTCACGGTTGGTTCAGGCTCAGCAGGAAGATGATGAGTTAGCTAGTCTGCTGCAGTTAGCTTCCAGAGATGGATCAGACTTCAGTGTGGGGGTGGATGGTGGTCTGAGGTTCAGGAGTCGGATCTGGGTGCCGAAGGTTGATGGGCTAAGAGATGACATCATGGAGGAGGCACACAGAGCCAGATACACCATTCATCCGGGGAGCACAAAGATGTATAAGGACCTGCAGCGGAGCTTCTGGTGGAAGGGCATGAAGAGGGACATTGCGGAGTTTATGGAGCGATGCTTAGTCTGCCAGCAGGTGAAGATTGAGCATCAGAGGCCGGCAGGACCAATGCAGAGTATAGAGCTTCCTGAGTGGAAGTGGGAGCACGTGACGATGGATTTTGTCACGGGTTTGCCGAAGACGAAGAGGTTCCACAACGCGATTTGGGTGATAGTCGATCGACTAACCAAGTCGGCGCACTTCTTAGCGATCCGGACCACGTTGCCTTTGGAGGGTCTAGCTAAGTTGTACGTGGAGGAGATAGTCAGGTTGCATGGAGTGCCAGTGAGCATCATCTCAGATCGAGATCCTCGTTTCACTTCCAGATTTTGGGGGAGTCTGCAGCAGGCTTTGGGGACGCGTCTGAAGTTCAGTACAGCGTTTCATCCGCAGACAGATAGTCCATCAGAGAGGACGATTCAGACCCTGGAGGATATGCTTAGAGCATGCACACTGGATTGGGCAGGACACTGGGATGAGCACTTGCCACTGATAGAGTTTGCCTACAACAACAGCTACCACTCGAGTATTGGAATGGCACCGTACGAGGCGTTGTACGGGAGGCCTTGCAGATCACCGGTATGCTGGAGTGAAGTGGGCGAGAGGCAGTTGGTGGGGCCAGAGATTGTGCAGATGTACTCGGAGAAGGTGGATGTGATCAGGAGGAGGCTGGCCACAGCACAGAGCAGGCAGAAGAGTTATGCTGATCGACGAAGACGGGTATTGAGTTTCGAGGTGGGCGATCACGTGTTTCTGAAGATTTCCCCAGCCAGAGGTGTGATGAGGTTTGGGAAGAAAGGGAAGCTCAGTCCGAGATATGTTGGACCATTTGAGATCCTCGACCGAGTTGGAGAGGTTGCCTACCGGATTGCACTGCCGCCACAGTTTTCGGGTCTACATAACGTCTTCCATGTGTCGATGCTGAGGAAGTATGTGGCAGATCCGTCGCACGTTATTGAGATAGCGGTGCCAGAGATTCAGCAGGACTTGTCGCTCGAGGAGAGGCCAGTCGAGATAGTTGATCGCATGGATCATCAGCTCAGGAGGAGGACCATTCCGATGGTGAAGGTCAGGTGGCAGCATCACAGCGAGCGTGAGGCCACTTGGGAGATCGAGGAGGATGTCAGAAGGCAGTACCCAGAGCTTTTCGGTGAGTGTTTGCTTGATTTCGGGACGAAATCCTTTTAAGTTGGGTGGATTGTTAGATCCCTAACCTAGGGTTAGTGGACTAATGAGGTTTAAGGGTTTGTTTGCATGGGGAAGTGGGGGTGCAGGTGTTTGCATGGGAAGGTGAAGAGGTGGGGTTACTGTAGCACCGAGTTTATTAGGCCTTTCTCTCTCATTCTTCTCCTTCTTTCATCTCCTTCCTCATTTTTTCTTCCTCCATTCTCACCAAACACACACCTTCTTCCTCAGTCACCCAAGCTCAGGCGGAGGAGGCTGCGTCGGCGTGAGGTGTGAAGCGGTCCAGGCAGGAGAGGTGCGGAGTTGAGCGCACGAGGAGATCACCAGAGGCGACGTGCGCGAGCGGAGCTCCGGCGTTTTCGTCGTTTCTTTTGAGGTATGCCGCTCTCTAGTGTGATTTGTTGTTGACACTCATGAGAGGGTCGTGTTGGTCGGTCGGAGGAGGTCGGAGGCCTCTCCGACGTCGCGTTTGGGCGAAGAAACCTCGGCTAGAGCGAGGTTGAAGACGACCGGACGGTCGACCGGCCCTTGAGCGGTCGACCGATTGCATGTAAATTTGTACTGCCTGTTGCGGTTCGGTCGACCGAGGCCTCGTGTTCGGTCGACCGGAACTTAAGTTTATTTGTGTATATTGCATGTTGTTCGGACGTAGGCTTGAGTTCGGTCGACCGTTATATGACGTAGAATATGGGTTGACCCTAACTGTTGTCGGTCGACCGAGACCCCTGAGTCGGTCGACCGATGGATTAAAATGATGTAGATGATGTACTGTTAGTTTTCGGTCGACCGGGACCTGAGTCGGTCGACCGATAGACTGGATTGTAATGTTGACCAGACTCTGGATTTTGACCTCGTTCGGTCGACCGGTTTTAGACCTTCGGAAGACCGTTGGGGGGATTGTGTTCTGTGCGCAACGGTAGACCGTGTTAGGGACGGTCGACCGATTCCTTTCTGGAAACGGTCGACCGAATAACCTCTTACGGTCGACCGTTTGGGCCCAGGACAGAATTCCTGGTTCCCTCTTTGAACGCCAACTTTGCCACGGAAACCCGTGTCCTCGCTTTGTGCGTGAGCCGGGAGGTGACGGTGGGCGCATGATGCGTGCCTACCCAGGGACCGCCGTTGGGGAGAGTGTGGGTGTTCGGGACGCGTAAGTTCCAGGTATGGAGCGTGACGAATGTGATGGATTGATTGGACTTATTGTAGTATAGCAGGCCTGAGGGATCGCGGATCCCAATGTTGTTGTTTGTGCGGGCACGCAACTGGCGTTGGGTGAGGTGACTACCGGCCCACGGGCTACGGAGGTCGCTGCCCTGCTTTTATAGCGGCGCGGTTGGTGTTTGCGGCTCGAGGAGCCTGATGACCTGGCAGACTTCGGTCTGGATTTGTCCGATGCTGTGCCGGACTGCTGTGATGGACCACCGATGCTGTGCCGGTGATGCCGCCGAGGTTGTGCCGGCGATGGTGATTGTTGAGCCGAGGCTGTTCCGGCTATGTTGTTTTCCTCGGCTGGGCACCTACCGAGATGTTGTTGTTATACCTTCCGGGCGACGGCCCCGTTGGTCCCTGTGGCTCCGACCACTGAGATTTGCAGATCTGTATTCTATCGGCCCGCAGGCGTGACAGAGGCTCCCTGCCGAACCCTTGAGTAGTGTAGCTGCGTGTGGGGGGTGCGATGTCGCGTGCT
Organism: Triglochin maritima; assembly: GCA_963682175.1. Lineage (NCBI taxonomy): Eukaryota > Viridiplantae > Streptophyta > Magnoliopsida > Alismatales > Juncaginaceae > Triglochin > Triglochin maritima. The sequence goes on from OY821789.1 coordinate 24,579,475, forward strand.
GTAAGACTGCATGTGCCTGCAGTAGGTCTCCTCGGGAGACTCATTGTTGATTGTCGGACTGATGTCATGTTTTACCCTTCGGGGGAACTGTTTTCCATTTCTGTCGATGCCATGACATGCTACTAGTATGATAGGTTCATTGTGTAATGCATGCATATATAGGTGAGTTGGCATACGGGGTTTCCTTCTGGAAACTCAGGCATTGTTGTTATATATTTTCAGGACCGTGGTAGGTCTAGTGGGGTGGTGATCGGCGGGAGCGCGCGTTTGGAGTCGGATCATCTAGTCAGACCACTAAGGTCCACATGATTACATTTATCTTCCCTTATCGTTTTGTTGTAATCATGTATTCTTTTTGGCAAACTCTGATGTATTATGGTGCACCGCTTATTTGTTTATGAGAAGTAACAGTCCCGCCTTGATTATTGTGCTCTTTGTCTTGTTTATGAATTTTTAAATTTTTCCGCTGTTTCGGGATGTTACATATTTGCTCACTGACTTTCGAATCCTCAAGATGACAACAAAAATATGAGAAAGAGGTGTTGGGTGAGAAAGACTAGAATGAAGTTGAATCCCAAGCAGATAGAACATCCAGCGAGACAAAAATGCTGAATGATTAGAATACAAGGAGGAAGCGATTGAACGGGTGATACATAATGTGACCCCAATCACATATTTTCAACACCTGAGCCACATACTAAGGGTGTCTTTGCACATTGACTTTCCAATCATCAAGATGACAGCAAGAAGATGAGTGAGAGGTGTTGGGTGTGAAAGACTAGGATGAAGTTGAGTCCCAGGTATACAGAAATATCCAACGAGACGAAACTGCTGAATCATTAGAATGCATAGCGGAGGCAATTAAACGCATGGTAGATGATGTGGCCCCTGTTAGATATTCTCATTACCTAAGCCACTTACCAACGGTGGATTTGATCACTGATTTTCTAATCCTGAAGATGACAACTAGAAGATGAGTGAGAGGTGTTGGGTGAGAAAGAGTAGGATGAAGATGAATCTCAAACATAGAGAAACATCCTACGAGACGAAACTGTTGAATGATTAGAATGCATTGAGGAAACGATTAAATGGGTGCTAGGTTATGTGACCCCCAATCACATGTTTCAACACCTAAGCCACAGACGAAGGTCTGAGTTGCATACCATGGGTGTCGTTGGTCAGTGACTTCCGAATCCCCAAGATGGCCACTAGAAGATGGGCGAGAGGTATTGGGTGAGAAAGACTTGGATGAAGTTGAATCTCAAGCAGATAGAAGCATCCCACGAGATGAAACTGCTGAATAATTAAAATGCATGGTAGAAACGCCTAAACGTGTGCTAGGCGATTTAATTGGTGCTAGGCGATGTGACCCAGTCACATATTTCAACACTCGAAGCACATAGCAAGGGTGCCATTGCTCATGTCAACTTGAAGATGAGTGAGAGGTGTCAATGAAGAAAGACTAGGATGAAGTTAAGTCCTTGGTAGACAGAAACATCTAGCGAGATGAAACTGTTGAATGATTAGACTGCATAGTGGAAGCCATTAACGAGTGCAAGGTGTTGTGACAAAATCACATATTTTCAACACTTTAGCCACATACTGAGGTTGTCTTTGCTCACTGACTTTCAAACCCTCAAGCTGGCAGTCAGAAGATGAGCGAGAAATGTTGAGTGAGAAAGACTAGGATGAAGTTGAATATGAGGAAGATAGAAACATCCAGGGAGATGAAAATGTTGAATGATTAGAATGCATAGAGGTGGTGGCTCAAGATGTGCTAGGTGATGCGACCCCAATCAAATATTTCAACACCAGAGACACATACCTTGGATTCCCTTGCTCATTGACTTTCGAATCCTCAAGACGAAAACCAAAAGATGAGAGAGAGGTGTTGGGTTCGAAAGACAAGGACGAAATTTAATTCGAGGCAGATAGAAATGTCCAGCAAGATGAAACTGTTGAATAATTACAATGCATAGGGGAGGCAATTAAACGAGTGCTAGGTGATGTCACCCCTATCACATATTTTCAAGACCTAATCCTCGTACCAAGGATGCCTTTGTTCACTGACTTTTGAAGTTGGGTGAGAAAGACTAGGTTGAGGTTGAACCCCTAGCATAGAGAAACTATTAGATGCGGGAGAAAGACGGGGGAGCACTCAACAAAGTCACCCTAGAAAGCAACCCTCCAGAGCACGCACTTGGACCACCAACTAGCGGTCCCAAACCGCTATTCAGCGGTTCAGAAACCACGCCAGGTGTGCGGTTTTGGCTCGCCTTGATCTCCACGTTGAGGGCCTTCCATTGCCATAACAAACACTATACTTTGATTTACGTAATAGGTGGCAACGAATGAAAGAAGAGATTGACTACTTAACACTTAAATACAAAGCGGGATTCGCAACAAACACTCATTTTTTTCTCTCTTCTTTCTACTTACTTGCTTTCTTCTTTTCATTCTATTTTGCAAATGGAGAACTGTTGTGCTTACATAGACACTTACAATGACTCTTTAAGTTAACCTAAACATAAACATAACATACACCACATAAAAGTGGTCTTTTAAGATCATTACACCTCTACTTAACTTGCACCATAAAACAAGGACGAAAATCATGGATAAATGGAGAAACCCTTTGTCTTTTCCTTTCCTTCAACCTTTTACCTTCCAATTTGTTGACTCATTAACACCTAGATGACTCACCCTCCATCGATGATGTGGCTAGTGACTAGGATGCCACCTAGGATTAAGTTCAATTCTCAATACTCCTCCTTGAACTTAATCCTCTTCCATCCTCCATTCCAAGATGATTTCGCAACTTTACATACAAATGGATAGGCAAGACTTTTGTGAATATGTCGACCACTTGATCTTCACTTCTCACATGCACTAAGTCGACATCTTTTTCTTTCATATGTTCCCGAATGAAATGAAACCTTGTGTCGATGTGTTTGCTACTTTCGTGATGGACCAGATTTTTAACTAGCTCGATAGCAGATTTGCTATCCCTGTACACCTTTGTAGCACTTGTTTGTCTTGAACATAGCTCTTTCAACAATTCTCTAAGCCATATTTTATGACATACACATGCACTTGCCGCCACCTAGTCGGCTTCACAAGTTGATAAAACGACGATGGGTTGTTTCTTTTATGACCATGAGAAAGCCGTGTTACCAATATAAAAGACAAAGCCCGAGGTACTCTTTCTATCATCCACATCCCCACTCCAATCGTTATCAGTATATCCATAGAGTATCTCTTTGTCAACACACTTTCCATAGAATAAGCCAAAAGATAGAGTACCTTTGATGTAGTGAAATATTCGCTTAACCGCCATCCAATGTTCCATGGTTGGCCTCTCCATGTACTGGCTCACCAAGCCCACTCCATATACGTGATCCGGTCGGGTGCAAGTTAGGTATCGTAGACACCCTACTGTACTTTTGTGCATTGTTGCATCAACCAACTCACCTTCTTCATGTTTGGACAACTTTAATCCACATGCCACTGGTGTGTTCACGGGCTTGTAGTCACTCATCTTGAAGCACCCCAACACATCTTTACCATAGCCTTCTTGTGACACAAAGATCCCGTCATCTTCTTATTTGAACTCCAAACCAAGAAACTAGGACATAAGTCCAAGATCAGTCATCTCGAACTCCTTTTTCATGATGTGTTTGAAATCATCAAGCATCCTATCATTGCTACCTGCAAAAACAAGATCATCAACATACAAGGATACAATCAATATGTCGTTGCCTTCCTTCTTCACATAGATTGCATGTTCACGTGGGCATTGCAAGAATCCATTTTGCTTGAAATAGGCATCAATATTTGCATTCCATGCCCTTGTGCTTGCTTCAACCCATATAACGCCTTTATGAGCTTCAACACCTTTTCCTTCTTGCCTTTTCTTTCATATCCAGGGGGTTGCTTCACATAAACTTCTTCTTCGAGAACTCCATTCAAGAAAGCAGACTTTACGTCCATTTGATGCACGTGCCACCTTCTTTGAGCTGCAAATAAGGTTAGGAGACGAATTGTCTCCACACGTGCCACCGGTGCAAACACTTATTCATAATCTATGTTGGCCCTTTGCTTGTATCATTTTGCCACCAATCGTGCTTTGTATCTTTCAACCTCTCCTTGGGCCTTCATCTTTCTTTTGTACACCCATTTGACACCAATTGCTTTGTGTCCTTTTGGCAATGAAACTAGTTCCCAAGTCTCGTTCTTTTCGATGGATCACATTTCTTCATTCATCGCGGCGTGCCATTTTGCATCTTCCATCACCTCTTCAAAAGGAATATTCTCTCCTTGTCCTAGAAGACACAATATCTTTTGCTCGCTTGTAATCTCCTTTGATCTCATCTCCTCCACATAGTTAGAAGTCACCACTTCTTTTCTTTTTTCTTCTTTTTCGCAACTCCCATCATGCTCATCTTCGACTTGAGCAGCATGACATGGTTTGTGAGTCCCTCGTTACTGACAAACAAGGCCATTCCACCTTCGCAAGCACTCTCCTCTATGGAAACAAGGTTGGAGTTTTCTTCCACCCTTTTCTTTGACCAACACTCGCTTGCATAGTGTCCATGTTTCCCACAGTTGAAGCACTCAACCTCCTTCTTGTTTGGGCGACCACCTCTTCCTCAATCGACGTTGTGAGGCTTTCCTCCTTGAGCGTCATCTTCGCTTGCAATGCCTCCTCCAACACTTGTTATTTCTTATTCTTCTTCCTTTGTTCATGTGCCTCCAACGAGTTTGCAAAGTCATCGACAATCATCTTCTCGAGGTCCTTTGATTCCTCGATAGCACACACAACATTTTCGAAGTTTTCGGTAAATGAGCGCAACACCTTCCCACCACCCTATCTTCGGTTAATGCCTCCCCATTTCTCTTCAATTTGTTCTCCACCACATGAACCCTTGTCACGAAATCAGCAACACCCTCCGATTCCGTCATTTTCAATGCCTCAAACTCGCGTCGAAGCATTTGGAGGCACACTTGCTTCACTCGGTCGGCACCCATGTAGCTCTTCTGAAGGGTATCCCATGCCTCCTTCGACGTCTTGGCTTCAACTATCTTCTCAAAGCCACTCTCATCCACTGATTGGGAGAGAAGAAAGACAACACTCTTGTCTTTGGCTCTTCTCTCCTTTTGTGCTTTTATTTGTGCGACAGTTTCTCCCCCCATCACGACCTCCACCTCGAAGCCGCTCTCCACATGATCCCAAGCATCATGTACACCAAGCAGGGCATGCATTTGGATACTCCAGTTGTCATTGTTCCCCTTCAAAATGTGAGGCAATGATACATGACCAAAAGAAGTCATTCCTGAGCTCCCCATCAGACAACGCTCTGATACCAGATGTTAGATGCGGGAGAAAGATGGGGGAGCACTCAGCAAAGTCACCCAAGAAAGTAGCCCTCCAGAGGACGCACTAGGACCACCAACTAGCGGTCCCAAACAACTATGCAGCGGTTCATAAACCACACTAGGTGTGCGGTTTTGGCTCACCTTGCTATCCACATTGAGGGTCTTCCATTGCCATCACAAACACTATACTTTGATTTACGTAATAGGTGGCCACGAATGAAAGAATAGATTGACTACTTAACACTTAAATACAAAACGGGATTCGAAACAAACATTCATCTTTTTCTCTTCTTTCTACTTACTTGCTTTCTTCTTTTCATTCTATTTTGCAAATGGACAACTCTTGTGCTTATATAGGCACTTACAACGACTCTTTAACTTAACCTAAACATAAACATAACATACACCACATAAAAGTGGTATTTCAAGATCATTACACCTCTACTTAACTTGCACCATATAACAAGTACGAAAATCATGGATAAATGGAGAAACCCTTTGTCTCTTCCTTTCCTTCAACCTTTCACCTTCCAATTTGTTGAGTCATTAACACCTAGATGACTCACCCTCCATCGATGATGTGGCTAGTGACAAGGATCTCACCTAGGAATAAGTTCAATTCTCAATAGAAACATCCAACAAAAGGAAATTGCTGAGTGATTACAATGCATAGAGGAGGTTATTAAATGAGTGCTAGGTCATGTGACCCCTATCACATACTTTGAACACCAAAACCGCATAACAAGCTGCCTTTGCTCACTAACTTTTGAATCCTCAAGACGACATCGAGAGGATGAGTGAGAGGTGCTGGGTGTGAAAAACTTGGATGAAGTTGAATCCCAGGCAAATAGAAACATCTTGCGAGATGAAACAGTCGAATGATTAGAATACATGGAGGAGGTGATTAAACGGGTGCTAGGTGATGTGACCCCAATCTTATATTTTCAATACCTGAGACACATAACAAGGGTGCCTTTGCTCACTGAGTTTCATATCCTCAAGACGACGCCGAGAAGATGAGCGAGAGGTGCTGGGTTAGAAAGACTTGGATGAAGTTGAATCCTAGGCAAATAGAAGAGTACAACGGGATGAAATTGTTGAAGGATTCGAATGCGTAGAGGAGGAAATTGAAAGGGTGGTTGGTGATGTGATGCCATTCACATATTTTTAACACTTGAGCCGCATACGAAGGGTGTCATTGCTCACTGAGTTTTGAATCCTCAAGATGACAACCAGAAGATGGGCAAGGGGTATTAGGTGAGAAAGACTAGGATGAAGTTGAATCCCAGGCAGTTAGATAATCCAGCGAGACAAAACTACTGAATGATTAGAGTGCATAGAGGAGGAGATTTAACGGGTGCTAGGTGATGTGACCCCAATAGTATATTGTGAATCCCCAAGATGACAGCTAGAAGAGGAACGAGAGGTGTTGGGTGAGAAATACTAGGTTGAAGTTGAATGCCAGGAAAAGAGAAACATCAAGCAAGAAGAAATGTAGAATGATTAGAATGCATAGAGGATGCGATTAGACAAGTGTTAAGTGATGTGACCCCATTCACATGTTTGAAAACCTGAGCCACATACCGAAGGTTCCTTTGCTCACAGACTTTCGAATCGTCAAGATGACAGCTAGAGGATGAGCGAGAAGTGTTGAGTGAGAAAGACTAGGTTCAAATTGAATCCCAGGAAGATAGAAACATCTAACATGATGAAATTGTTCAATGATTAGAATGCAGAGAGGAGGAGATTAAATGGGTACTAGGTTATGTAACCCCAATCATATATCTTCAACATTTGTGCCACACACCGAGGGTACCTTTACTTGTTGACTTCTGGATCCCCATGTTTGATAAATATGAAGGATGAGGGTACCAAGTCTCGTAGGGTAAAGCCTTTGTGGGATATTTGGCTCACACCGACCCACCAAAGTTAGCCTATGTCAGTTTGTTTAAAAAGAGTCTGACGGGCCCTCCATTAGCTTTGTTGGCCTCACTAGAGGTTGATGATTTTCCAATTTACCATAAACTGACCAAGAATTGGTGGACTTGTATGCCTGAAACAAAGACATCTAGCCAGAGAAACAACAACTAAATGACTTAAAACAACACAAAGATGAAAAAATGAAGATGGCAACCAGAAGATGAGTGAGACAAGTTGGGTAAGAAAGACTAGGTTGAACTTAAATTCTAGACAAATAGAAATATCTTGCGAGATGAAATTATTGAATGATTAGATTTCAAAGAGGAGGGGATTAAACAGGTGATAGCAGATGTGACCCCAACCACATACACCTGAGCTACATAGCAAGGGTGTCTTTACTCACTGACTTCTGAATCCTCAACATGACCACAATAAGATGAGGGAGAGATGTTGGGTGAGAAATACAAGGATGAAGTTGAATCCCTGGCGTACAGAAAATATCCAACGAGATGAAATTGTTAGAATGATTAGAATGGAAAGAGGAGACAACTAAACGCGTGGTAGCCCCTTTCACATATTCTCAACACCTGAGCCACATACCAATGATGCCTTTGCTCGCTGACTTTTGAATCCTCAAGATGACAACTAGTAGATGAGCGAGAGTAGTCGATTGAGAATGACCAGGATGAAGTTGAATCACAGGCAGATAGAAACATCCAGCTTGATGAAACTATTGAGCGAGTAGAATGCATTGAGGAGGCGATTTGGCAGGTGCTAGGTGATGTGATCCCTGAAAGGAATGTGTGTTCTAAAAGTATTCTTTTATATGTCCGTTATTATGAATTGAATGTATAAACATTTTGTTATTGATTAACGTATACGTTTTTTAAAAGTGTTATGGATGAGGTTTTTGCTCCTTAACCATATAGCTCTAAAAGATAATGATTCACATTAATCAAAAGAAATTCACAATCATGGTGATTGACAAGGGACATTAATTACCAAGATAAGATTGTCATGTTGGTTAAAAGGTATTGTACCTCTACAAATATTTTGACAACATGAGTATATGAAATAGAAAATGTTTCTTTTATATATTGAATAGACCTAATTAATGAAACATTATGGAATTGTGTTTGTGTCATTAATGTTGTCATTGTGTCTTTGAATCCTAAGATATGAGACTTATATCTTTTTCACATTAGAAGTATATAATTTGATTATTATCAAAAGTTATCATTACGTATAGTGATAAAGATATTAATTGGTCATATATAGCCTATGTGGGAGAAATTTATATGTTAAAAGATTATCATTTCCCCTTTTGATTTGAGTGATGATATTAATGGGTCCCTTGATAAAGCAAAATTATAATCTACACAATGTAACTTTTGTATAGTTACATATTTATAATTTGCTTAAAAGATCAAGAAATGAAAATATAATACGAAGATGACACATCGTACTTTGTATAATATTCCTAATATCATGACGCAAGGGATAGACACAAGTGATATTATTACATATCACTAACTGAATCGTGTTTAGTTCAAATCAATGAAACATCTTTGTTATTGGCTAACTATAATGTGTAGCTAGATACCGCTTATAGTTTATGATATAGAGTGTTTTATATTATTGCAAACATAACTTAGATCCTCCTATAGGTCACACCATAAAACTAAAAAACAAGAAATATGATTTTACCTTTTATGTGATGTATTGGAATACATATGGTGAAACGATGAAATCAATACGTCCTAATAACGACATGGTTAGAATACCAAATAAATTTGTATGAGATGTATATATATTACGGGGTATAATATTTGACATTATATATGACAATATATTACATGGTATAATGTGATCTGCAACATTTAACATATGAATTTGCTAAAACCCCAAAGCTGAATTTTTGTCGGATATTGATCCAAAATTTGTGAAGGCAAAAATAGAGAAAAATAGTCGAACATTTGTCGAGAACCGGTCGACCGAATTTAATAGTAACTTTTGAGTTTGGAAACGGTCGACCGGCGGGAAGCGCGGTTCGTCCGAAATTATCTGGAACTTTCTTGGTAAGGGAACGACTGACCGATGTGGTTCTTAGTTCGACCGCATTTATCAGGAGCTGTCTTGGTAAGGGAATGGTTAACCACCATGGAACACAGTCCGAACGAAATTATCACGAACTTTTCTTGGTGAAGAAACGGTCGACCGTCTGGGCTTGTCGTTTGATTGAAATTAGCCGGAGCGTTTTCTAGATACCTAATCGGTTGACCGGTTAGGTATTTCGGTTGACCGTGTGCCCACGATTTTGCAAATATTTATAAGAGATTGTTGCTGATCAATGCATGGATTTAATCTATTTTGGTGAATGGAAGTTATGGGAGGATGATGTGTCAAAATATAATTGGTTGAGAGGAGAAATTAATATGGATCATGTGCAAGTGGCTTGCACATGATGTGGGTGAAGGGAATGTGTTCTAAAAGTTTTACTTTTAAATGTCAATTGTTATGAATTGAATGAGAAATCATTTTGTTCCTTGTTTATGTTATTCGTCTTTTAGAAATGTTAAGGAAGAGGCTCTTGGTCCTTAACCGTAGAGCTCTAAAAGATATTGTTTTACATAAAACAAAAGAAATTCGCAATCATGGTGATTAACATGGGAAATTAATTACCGAGTTAAGATTGTCGTGTTGGTCATAGATCATTGTAGCTCTACAAGTGAGTGACAACACGGGTACACAAAAGAGGAAAATATTACTTTTGTATACTGAATAGACCTAATAAGTAAAATATTATAGAAATGTGTTTCTGTGTCATTAATATTTTACTGTGTCCTTGGTCCTTTGATATGAGACTTATATCCGATCACTTAAGAAATGCTTGATTAGACTAGTGTCTCAAGCTATCGATAAGTATAGTGTAAAGGCATTGGTTGGTTAAGTATGACTTTCGTTGGACAAGATAGTTAGTCAAAAGATTATCATTGCCCCTCTTAATTGAGTAACGATATTAGTGGGCCCCTTGATAAAGCAAAGTTATAATGTGCACAATGTGATTTGAGTTAAGTCACATATTTATAACCAGCTTAAAGAGATCAAGAAATGAACACTAATACAAAGATGACACAATACTACTTTGTGTGTATTCTTAATATCATGAGGAAAGGGACGGACACAAGTGGTGCACTCCATCACTAAATGGATCGGGTTTTGATTCGAGTGAAATTAAGACATCAAACTAATTGGGAGCTATAATGTGTAGCTAGATACCACTTATAGCTTGTGATATTAAGCTCTTAATATCACTGCCAACTTAGTTTAGTTCCTCCCATATGTCACACCACAAAACTGGGAAACAAGAAATGGGGATTTTGAGTTCATAAGATGTGTCGGGTTTCATGTAGAAAATATGACACATGGGGTTAACAAGCCAAATCAAAATTATGTTGTGATTAATAACATAATTAGAATCTAAATTAAATTCATATGTGATGTAAATATTATGGGGTGTAATGATTTATCATTACATAGGATAATATGTTACATAAGTTGTGAATTTACTACTAATCCCGAAATGTCAAATTTTGTAGGGGTTAAACCGAAATTTGACAAGTCTGCAGTACTGTGCAAAAACGGTCGACCGGTTAACAGTAAACGGTCGACCAATCAGTGCATGGTCGCCCGGACATGTCTCGACCGATAATAGGGAATTTTCGTCTGTTCGGAACGGTCGACCGAATCTATCGGTCGATCGACCGAGCATTGTGATGAAATATTTTAATGTTGCGAACGGGCGACCGAATGTCGAACGGTCGACCGAAACTTGGTTCGAACGGTCGACTGAACCTCCAAACGGTCGACCGGTCCAGACGGTTTTCTACAGAATTAATTTAAGAATTAATTAGATCATGCATGGAATAGGTCCATAATTGATTTGATTCGTGGCTGAGATTATTTGTTAGCAAATAATGGATGGTTAGATGGAAGTTTGCATGAAATCATGGGCAAGAGGTTGCACATGAAAAGGTAATTTGGAGAGAACTTATAAATACAAGTTTATCTCATTACCTCATTACTTAATTCATTATTTTCTCATGCAAAAAAATCTCTCTCCATAATTCTCCACGAAATTTCCTTAATTCTTAAGATTAGTTTTAGTTTTCAGAGATCTTCTTCTCAAGGGAACTAAAGAGGGGTTAGTAATTGGATTCTAAACCCTATTGGAGATTGAGAGGCTAGCTCTTCTCTCTCCAATCTTGTTTAGAGTTTGGTGAATACTCGGAGGCAATCCACCGGGCGATTCGACCTACAACGCGACTCTGGATCTTCAAGAGGTTTTAGAGAACCTCTACGTATGATCCTCTTTGCAATTGTTTGTTTGTTTGTTCCAATGCATGTTAAATAATTAGGACAAACAAATGCATGTATATATGAAAATCGAAGAAAATATGAATGTTTCGATCCTATATGTTTATAAAATTTCGAAAAATATATACATATAATAGGGCACGAAATCCAACAGTGGGGTGGAGGATACTGATTGACATCATTTCATGCTTATATTTGTACCTTATATCCATTATCTTACACCTAAGCAATGCTACGTGACGAGTTTTATGTTTAGTTTTCAGAAATAAAGAGGTTTGAAGAGAAGAGTCATGAAAGGACCCAAAAGCAGGAAAAAGGACCTAATTGTGAGACCTGGGGACCAAGATGCAAGGGAGAAGGACCTGATCGTAAGACAGAAGGACCTAAGAGCAAAACAGGAAACTCCGCACCATCATGAGGAGTATTTTGTCAATTCGATTCGGGTCGGAGCTCCACTAAACAAGTTAGATGCATCCAAGACCAAGAAACACACCAAGGAAAGCCCACCAGAAGACCCAGACGGATCTGGGCTTTATAGGCCGCCAATTGGCGGTCTGGATCATGCAAGATCCGCCCCAACTTCTCCTGGACTTGTATTAGTGTTCGTTTAGGCTATTTTTGGTATTGGTTTAGTCCCACATCGGGGGATTGTCCCGGATTAGCTTTTTCCATGCTTATAAATAGAACTCTTCACCTCCCATTGTATCTATCTCTCTCTTGGTGGCCTCCTTCCCTACTAAGAGTGAAGCCTTGAAGCAAAACTCTAGTGGAGGAAGGACTGCTTGTAATTTGAGTGAGTTCATAATAAAAGTTTTCATTAGTTTGTTAATTCTTGCTTAGTTAAATTCCTTTAATGTTTTTGCTTTGATGCTTGTTTAGTTTTATGCTTCTTTAATGTTTCTTGCTTGAGTAGTATAAATTTCATTTCAGTATTATGCTTTCTTTTGATAATATAGTTAGTGTAATGAGTAGTGAGTAGTTCCATCCCCATTTGGGGGGTGGAGAAATATGTGATATAATCATGTAGTGTATTAAGTGTGTGTTATTTTTATCCCTTGAGCTTTATATGATTTCCATAACCATCTAATGGGTCTCCACTCTTATCTTTGATATGCTAATGCTCTTGAATGAAGCTTAGCTTATGCTTTGATTAGTGGACCTATTTTATGGGGAATGATAAGGTTAGGATATGGATGAAGTTAATGTTGGAAACACAATTTGTAGTGTATGTACTCTTGTTGCCTTTTCCTTAGCTAATGTCTTGTATGTTTTAATGATGTAGTCATCTTAATTCATGTGGAGGCATAGTAGGGTCTAGTCTTTATACTTGAGTTCATGTAGCTTCATTCCAATCATTGTCTTGTATGTTTTAATGATGTAGTCTTATCTTAATTCATGTAGAGGCAAGATTGGATGTAGTTTTATGATTTCATGCACTACATGTTGTGAGGAGCTTAATTGAACACACACACACACACACATCTTTATGTTCACATCAGTTCTCTACCCCCTTTGGGGTTTAGTTTTATTGCTTATCTTCATTTCCTTTTGCATTCTAGTTTAGCATTGTAGTGTAGTTTAGTGTAACCAATCCTTTTCTCCTTTCTTTACCCCTTGCCTTCGCACGAACCAAGTGTCGACACACCTCCCAGTGGATGACCCGTATTTGCCACCGCTTCAACGCGGCCGTGCACTTGCGGTAGAAATATAAAACGAGATCAATCAAGTTTTTGGCGCCGTTGCCGGGGAGGTGCTCTGTCCAGACCTTGGTTTGGACGATTCGAGGGGTTTTTGATTCTTTGTTTCCAGTTTTGTTTAGTTTCAGGGAACGAGAACATCAAGGGGAAGCTACTGGGAAAGTTGGAGCAAAAGAATCCACAAAGGGACCGCCAATCAGCGGTTGCAAACCGCCAATTGGCGGCCTGGTGAGGTCTGCCTCCTCTCAAATTTCTTCTGGTGGTTTATTGCTTTACTTTAGTTATCTGGGAGCCCAATTGTGCATGCTGTGATCTTTAGTTTGCTCCCAGATTTAATTTCAATCCCCTTTAATCAACTTGGACCATAAAACTCAAAGCAAAAGATTAGACTTCTTGCCATCTAGGTCATGCACCATTGGTAGACCTTGCATGCATTTGTCTTTTCTTTGCTTTACATTTTTTGTCGTTGATTGCTGGCGTGAGGTACGTGCACCCACATCCCTCATTCATGCATGTTTATCTCATGCATTAGTTAGTAAGGTGCATCGGGACAAGAGTGAGAGAGCGTTTGATTGGAGCGATTGATTGCTAGATCTAGGATCAAATCGCTACTAAGGAGGGGCTATCCCATAAAAGATAAGGTGGGGGATTTCATCACCCTTTCCTTGGCCCCAAAAATCACTCTTAATAAAGCCTTAACTAAAAGCAAGTAGACATTGGCCCTAAGGAATTCGGACGCACTAGGAGAGTAATCTAGTCGAGACCGTCATGACCTGATCGGCGTTGCCTACCTTGTCGATAGTAGGAGGTACTGGATCTCCGGATCTGGTATCACTTGCTGGGCATTGTGGTCCTCGTTGTAGGGAGGTGAGGCGTGTCGAGGCTAGTGACCTCGAAGTTAGGCGTCGTCTAGCTTAAGGACCCATTGCCTTACATTGTTTGAGCTGTGCTTGTTAGTTAGGCTTCTTCCTGATCCCACTACCTACGCTAGCTCTAGGGATTCTTCCCTCCTCATCTGAGTCATCTCCTCATCTATTCTCTACGTTTAGTCTCCTCCTCTAGTACACCTTCTGTTGTGTGTTTGTTAGAGTCGAGTCGAGCATTTTTATGCGAGGTTGGGCTCGTTCTGGTGAGAGCGCTCGACTCGAGAGAGTGCTTATTTCTGAGATGGAAGATCTTGGTGATCGACCATCTCCGCCTCGTGCTCCTTTGGAGCAAGAGGCCGAGTCGTCTCGTGGTGGCGAGGGGGACCAGGTGCCATACATGGACTACCTCGGTCCATTTCCACCACCACGTAGACCTCCTTCTCCTCCTCCTCTGACTCGAGAGGAAGGGAGATTCGGTCAGGATCAAGTTCTAGGTGCACCACCACCTTTAGCTCGACAGGATAGGCCGATGACGTTGTGGGAGCGGACCCATCCTGTTCGGGCCGCGCAACCTTCTTGCATAGTTGTTCCCCCTGCTCGCGGGAACAACTATGAGCTGAAACCTCAGTATGTGAGCATGCTTCCAACCTTTACTGCCAATAAGGAGGATCCGTATATCTTTATACGTGAATTCGAGGAAGTATGCTCCATGTTCAAGCTTCAACAGCTTGACGAGGATTCTGTCCGGTTGAGGATGATTTCTTTCGCATTGAAGGATAATGCAAAGAAATGGATGTATAGCCTCCCGGCGAGCTCGATTCGGTCATGGGATGACTTTGTAACCGTCTTTCTGAAGAGATTTTTCCCTCAAAGGAAAACTCAACAGATACGGCACCAGATACATCAAATGTATCAGACCGAGACCGAATCGTTTCATGGTTTCTTTGAGAGGTTCAAGGACCTTCTCCAGCAGTGCCCTCATCACGGATTTGAGTTATGGCAGCTGTGCCAAATTATTTATGAGGGCATCAACTACAACACCCGCACATTGTTGGAGTCAATGTGTCAGGGTGACTTCCAAATGAAACCCATCGAGGAGGCATGGGACACTTTTGAGTCCATGGCTGAGCGTACCTTCGAGTGGGACACCATGAGAGAGCCACCAGCCGCCAGGTCTTCTGGACGAGCTGGATCATATCATGTTGAGTCAACTATCGCGTCTGAGGCGAAAATGGTTGCTCTCATGCGCAGGATAGAGAGTTTGGAGATGGACCGAGCTCCTGTAGCTCAGGTCGCTACTCCCGGGTGTACTAGGTGTGGACTGTCGGGACATGATGACTTGGAGTGCGCTTACGCTCCAAGGGATACTGAGCATGCAAATGCGATGTATCAACAAAGGCCCCGAAACGACCCGTACAGTCACTCCTACAACCCGGGATGGCGTAACCATCCTAACTTCTCTTGGGGGTCTAGTGGAGGCCAAGGTCAGAGCTCGCACGCTCAACCTCAACCTCCACCTTATCAACCTCCACGCCCATCGGCGACCTACCAACCCCCACATCAAAGGTCTCAGCACCAAAATTACCAACCTGCTCATGCCTCATCGTCGGGTTATTCTAACCAGACTCCACAACCCCAACAGGTTGACCCTAAGGACTCCACTCTTGAGCATACCCTTCACGCGTTCATTCAGAGCACGCAATCCATGCTTTCGGCCAACAACAATTCGGTCAAAGCATTGGAAATGCAAGTGAGCCAGTTGGCTAATCAGCTCCATGAACGCGAGAAGGGCCAATTACCGAGTCAACCCGAGGTGAATCCTCGGGGTACCCATTCGCAAGGAAGGACACCTTTACCTCATGCTACCTCTGAACCGACCCATCATATTAATGTGATTCATACTTTGAGGTCTGGTAAGGAGGTGGACAACCACATTGGGGTGCCTTCCTTGTCATCACCATCTTTGAGGGAGCCGGATCCTGAGGCTCCCTCCACAAATACTTCCAGGAAGGAGCCAGATCCTGAGGTTCCTTTCTACATTTCCTTCGACAAAGGGGCCGAACCTTGAGGTCCCCTTGTCTCCTCTTGTGTCGAAGGAACCAGATTCTGAGGTCCCCACTCATGTTTCTTTGGACCTGAATTCTGGGGTGCCTTCGCATCCTTATGCCCCAAAGGCGCCATTCCCTGAGCGCCTTAAAAAGAAAACCTCTGATCAGCATGACAAGATGCTTGAGATGTTTCGGCAGGTTAAGGTGAATATCCCTCTTCTGGAGGTGATTCAGCAAATGTCACCTTATGCCAAGGTTCTCAAGGACTTATGCACCAAGAAGAGAAAAACTCATGTTCCCAAGAAAGCTTTTCTTGCGGCTAACGTGAGTTCCTTGTTGGCACAACCCATGCAAGTCAAGTACAAGGACCCTGGCTGTCCTACTATCTCTTGTGTGATTGGTGATGTGTCCATACATCGGGCCTTGCTGGACCTTGGTGCATCTGTTAATCTTCTGCCATATTCTGTCTACGTCCACCTCGGTCTTGGAGACCTCAAACAAACAAAGACCACTCTTCAATTGGCTGATAGGTCTATGAAGAAACCGAGGGGTATGGTGGAAGATGTGTTGATCAAAGTGGGAGAGTTCATTTATCCAGTCGACTTCTTTGTCTTGGATACTGAACCTGTGCCAAACCCACTTGGACAAATTCCTGTCATTCTGGGGCGACCATTTCTTGCGACTTCCAATGCCTTGATCAATTATCGCAATGGTCTGATGCGCTTGACTTATGGTGATCAACACATTGTATCACATTCAGAAGTTAAGGTTGCCCATGTCTTTCACTTAATTCCTTAGTTAACTCTCACGAATAACTCATTAGGCTAGGTGTGTGGACTGATTACATATATAGAGTCGACCCGTAGTGTTACCGCGTCCCATGATCGACAAAATGAGTCCAACGAGTCGTGTAGCTAGATTGATTAATGCATCTTATTCGGATTTTGTGGGTATATCCGCTGAAAACCCTCAGGAGACAACACTCCTCCTCCTTGGCGACAAGGAGGTTTAACGGCTTGTTGCACGTGCTAAGTGCAACTGTGATTCCTACGAAAGTGAGTTAGGATTTCTTGTTTTTCGCATGCTTTTCTCTTTCTTTGTTTTGCTCGGGACTAGCAAAAGTTAGGTGTGGGGGTATTTGATTGACATCATTTCATGCTCATATTTGTATCTTATATCCATTATCTTTCACCTAAACAATGCTATGTCACGAGTTTTATGTTTAGTTTTCAGGAATAAATAGGTTTGAAGAGATGAAGCATAAAAGGACCCAAAAGCTGGGAAAAAGGACTGGATTGTGAGATCTGGGGACCAAGATGCAAGGGAGAAGGACCTGATCGTAAGACAGAGGGACCTAAGAGTAAAACAGAATACTTCACACCATTATGGGGAGTATTTTAGCAACTGGATTCGGGTCGGAGCTCCAACAAACGAAGTAGATGCATCAAAGACCACCAAAAGCACACAGAAAAGCCCAGAATAAAACTCAACTGGATCCGGACATTTTGGACCGCCAATTGGCGGTCTGGATTAGTCCAGATCCGCCAAGATTTCTCCTGGACTTGTATTAATGTTCGTTTAGGCTATTTTTGGTGTTTGTTTAGTCCCACATCGGGGGATTGTCCCGGATTAGCTTTTTCCATGCCTATAAATAGAACTCTTCACCTCCTATTGTAATCACTCCATATTTTAAGTGGCTATTCTTCCTACTAGAAGTGAGGCCTTGAAGCACACACTAAAGTAGGAGGATGCTACTTTTAATGTGAGTCATTTTATCAATAAAGTTTTGTGTTTCTTTCATTGTTTGTTTATGCTTCTTTTATTGTTTGTGCATGTTTTAGTTTAATCGTCTTTTATTTCTAGCTTAGTTTTAATATGCTTTCTTTGCTTAGTTTAATAATTAATGTAATGTTTAGTGAGTAGTTCCATCCCCTTTGGGGGGTGGAGTAGATGTACATACATGCATTAGAGAATGGGATGAATGCTTTATTTTTGATGTGTTGATCAAACATGAATGTATGCTTCCTTGTTTAGGATAGAATTTATAACTTGATAAGTTTTGCCAAAATGATTAGACACCTCTCATGCTTGTTTAGGTTCTGAAATAAATAACTTGCATATGTAAATGTTAATCAACTAAGTGGGTGAATAGATTGATAGGTTTTGTCATAACATTTAGACATTTCCTATGCTTGATAAACACCACCTTCATGTGCTTAAAGAATGTATTCTACACCCACCTCTTTGCATGCGTGCACTCACTCCACCCCTTAGGGGTTTTCCCATATCTGTATTCCAGCATTCTTCTTTTGTTCTTAGCTTAGTTGTCATTTCATTGTTTGTTTCTTTCGTTCGCATTTCATACTTCTTAGCGTAGTTTAGTGTAGAGTAGCATAATCAATCTTTCTCCCCCAATTTTTGCCACTTGATTTCTGATAAACACCACCTTCATGTGCTTAAAGAATGTATTCTACACCCACCTCTTT
Source organism: Triglochin maritima (assembly GCA_963682175.1). NCBI lineage: Eukaryota > Viridiplantae > Streptophyta > Magnoliopsida > Alismatales > Juncaginaceae > Triglochin > Triglochin maritima. The sequence continues at coordinate 24,598,245 of OY821789.1, forward strand.
TCTTGTGTGCACTCACCCCACCCCTTAGGGGTTTTCCATTCCTGAAATTCCAGCACTTCTATTTTGTTCTTAGCTTAGTTTTTATTTGATCGTTTATTTCTTTGTGTCGCATTTCGTACTTCTTAGCGTAGTATAGAGTAGCAAAACCAACTCTCTTCTCCATTATTTTCGCCACTTGATTTCGTGCAAACAAGAGGCTGCTCACCTCCCTGAGGACGACCCGTACTTGCCACCGCTTCATCGCGGCCGTGCACTTGCAGTTTAATTAAAACGTTCAACAGCTCCTATCACTCGGGAAATTAATCTTAATCCTTTGAGCCTTACATGATTTCCATAACCATCTAATGGGACTTCACTCTTATCTTTGATGTGCTAATGCTCTTAAATGAAGCTTAGCACATGCTTACATTAGTAGACCTATTTTATCTGGTAGATGAGGTTAGAATAAGGATGGAGTGGAAGAAGGGAACAAGACATGTGCATAAATGTGCTCATGTTGGCTTTATCCAAATTAATGTCTTGTATGTTTTAATGAGTGTGATAAATCTTATTTCATGTGGAAACATAGTCGGATATAAGTCATTATGCATGTGAACATATTTGCGTCATTTCAATTATTGTCTTGTATGTTTTTATGATAATGTTTTATCTTATTTGATGTGGAGGCAAAGTTGAATTTAAGTTTTATGGATTTCATGTATGACATGTTTTGATGAGCACATTTGAACACACACTACACTACATATTTTCAATTCCATGTTCTTTCTTAACCCCTAGGTGTCTAGTTTTATTGTTTGTTTTCTGATTTACTACGTGTTTTAGTTTGATTCCGATCACATCTCTCTCCCTTCCTTTTCCAACTCGAGTATTGTGAACTCGATTCGCGCACGCTCCTTGTGTATCGACCAGTGCTTGCCACTGCTTCAACGCGTCAGTGCACTTGCGGTTATTTTAACTTATTCAATCAAGTTTTGGGCACCCATGCCGGGGAGCATTTTTTTTGTTGTCAAGTTCAACATTTCGGTGGGGGGTTTTCTTTGTTTTTACGTTCCCATTTTTGTTTTGGTTACTGGACTGGGGTCACAAGTGAACAAGAGGACCTACTGAAGCTTAGAAGGATGCTGTTGAATTTTGGGGACCTGAATCCTCAGAAGATCCACCAGTAGTGGATTTCCATCTGCTAGTGGAGGATTGGGTGAGCTATTTTCGATTTTTGTTTTTACAGTAGTTTCCTTTGCCTATTTCAAGTGGTTTCCTGCCACTGGTGATGCCATGCATGCTCTGTTTTAGTGCTTAAAATAAATTTGGCTTCCATGACCCCTTGTTAAGACAACTTGACCACAAAACTCAAAGCAAAATATTAAACTTATTGTCAGCTAGGTCATGCATCATTTGTAGATCTTACACGCATTTGTCTTTTCTTTTCTTTACATTCTTGTTGTCGATTGCTGGTGTGAGGTACGTCCACCCGATCTCTCATTCACGCATGTTTAGATCATGCATTAGTAAGTAAGGTGCATCGGGACAAGAGTGAGGTGAGCGTTTGTTTGTAGAGTTGATTGCTAGATTAAGACTCAAAACACTACAAAGGAGGGGGTTGTCCCATACAAGATAATGTGGGGGATTTCATCACCCCTTCCTTTGGCCCAAAAATTACTCTTAATCAAAGCCTTAATTCTAAAAGTGAGTAGACATTGGCCCTGGGATTTCGAACGCACTAGGAGAGTGATCGAGTTGAGACCGTCACGACCAGATCGGCGTCGCCTGCCTTGTCGATTGTAGGAGGTACTGGATCTCCAGATCTGGTATCACTTGCTGGGCATTGTGGTCTTTGTTGTAGCGTGAGGCGTGTCGAGACTCGTGATCTCGAAGTTAGGCGTTATCTAGCTTATGAACTAGCGGTGCACATGGGTCGGGTTGAACCCGACAACCGTCCCGAAGCCGACTTGTAGGGTCGGGTTGGGAAGGAGTTCGGCTTGGGTTGCAAAATTTAGAAACCCGAATTTTCGGGTCGGGTTTTGGGTTGAGGGGTCGGGTTGACCCAACCCAACCCGAACCCGAAGAATAATTTTTTGTATATCTCCCCCAATGTATCCTGACCCTTACCTAAGCCCATAACCTATCTCCACCTCAAGTTTTCCCAACCCTAACACACCAAATCCCTCACTCCCCACTCCCTAGTAATCGATCTCCTCGGTCCTCACCCAGTCACCCTCTGATTAATCGTTTATAATACTGCAAGTGCACGACCACGTTGAAGCGGTGGCAAATACGGGTCGATCCACAAGGAGGTGTGTAGACTCTGGTTTGTTTGAAGGCAAGTGGGAAAAGAGGGGAAGAAGTTGTGATTACACTAAACTATACTAACTACACTAAACGAGTAAGCATCAAACAAGGAAAACGAAAGTGAGGGAAATTGAAAGCTGGTAATCAGAAATGGAAAATCCCTTAGGGTTTTGCACATGCTAAACACACGCGAAACCAACAAAACATTTTCTTTCGCAAACACATGAAGATTTTGAAAGAAATGTGAAAATTTTAAAGCACTAGCCAAGCAAAAGAAGACAAGTCTCCCAAGGATCATGGCAAGAAGATATATCGATATTAAATGCAGCACACTAACATGACCCTAACAATACAAACAAAAGAAAACAAAATCGAAGGAAAAATGACTTGACTATGTACACACATAAAACACCGCCCCACACCTTCTTCATGCATTGTCCTCAATGAATGTGAGCAAGATACTACACGGATTTATGCATGAAAAAGAAGAGATCTCACCAACGTGAAGTACAAAGGGAAGTTCATGGCTATGTTGATGGACAAAACCCAAATTCCCTCAAAACCTGTGAGTTGCTAAAGAAGGGATACAAATACGTGAAATAAATGGGGTCCAAGTACACAAGGGTTGGGGCCCACAACAATCGATGCTCACTGAAGTAGTCTTTTATTGTATTTTTTTTCTTTTTTTTCTTTTTTTCGTTTTTTGAATATAACTATGTACAAAAATAAGTTCCCATCTTCATTTGTCAAAGGACATCAAATGGGAACCTCAAAAGTGGGTCAATGAACTTGGAAAGGGAACATGACACCACGTGGAGCCAGAATACTCATGTTTGGGGCCCCTCACAAAGAGCACAAGATGAAAGAAGAGGTTCATGAATTGGACGCAAAGACGTCTCATTCAAAGGATCAAAGTGAAAGAGCTTGAACCTCTCAAGAGTTTGGGAATAATTGCACAATGGAAGAAAAGTTTCTGTCGTTGCGGTACTGAAGTTATGATTGTCAATCCAAACTCTCCAACCAATAGGCTGGTGGCTCGGAACGAGGTCAAGAACCTTGTTATGCGTGTCCGACTCACCAGGCAAACAGAAAGTAGGTCTCTTACCCAAGGTATCTTCCAAGGAACTCTTAATACCCTCATTAGCAATGTAGTTGTTTGATGTTCCATCATTTTCAAGATGATCGGGAACAATAGTGAGACACAAACTCTCATCAGGTCGTTTGAAATTAAGGGTACTAGGGAGCTCATGCTCCACCAGAGGTGAGTCCTTAAAAGGCACAACATGAAGATGATGTGGCTCAAGGGCTGATGAGATTTTTATTTATACCGCAAGTGCACGGCGTCTATGAAGACGTGGCAAGTACGGGTCGAACACAAGGAGGGAGAGATTTCGTAGTTGATGTTATTTTTGATTAAGAGGAAGAAGGAGAGAAGAATCAATTGGGTTTTTAGGTTTTTGGATTAAGTAGCTAAACATGCACAAATAAAACTGAAACAAGAAATAAGAGAGAAATCCGTTGGATGGAGGTTTAGATTTAGGTTTAGATCAGAGAATTACTGAAACTTATTGTAAATCATGTTAGTTATGAAGCATTACAAGATAAATGACTTAACATAAACTCAAGTAATCAAAATATACTAATCATGAACTTAAAATAATAACATGCAATCCATCTTCTCTAACCCTAAATCCGTCACCTCCACCCTTTGGAAAGAGTTAGAAACTCATGGAGGGAGGAAGAAGAAGGGATCCTAGAGACATTAAAAGAAAAGAGAAACAAAACAAAATAAAACAGAAATTTATTACTAATGATCCAAGACCAAAGGTTCAAAGATGTGTTACATTCGTGCTACGAGGCTATTTATAGCTGATACAAAGGATACCAGTATATGAAAGGAAAGTACACGTGTTGCTACCGGACTGGAGGAAATTTGAACGCCGGATGATCAAGGGGGCGGCGAATTCGCCGCAGATCATGTGTAATGTGTGGCGGATTCGCCTCACACGATGCTCGGATCAGGTCCGGATTTTGGCTGTGCGTTTATGGTATGATTTGATCCTCCTTTGCGCGTCTGGATTGATTCTTTCCATTGTCTTGAGCTCCGGATTAATTCCTTCCATTGTTGGGGATTTATTTTTGACTTTTCTTTTGACTTCTCCAACACAATAACTTTGCCCTTTTATTTTGTAGTCAGGTCCTTGACATTTTGCACTTAAGCCCCTGACCTTTTTGTGATTAGCTCCTTGAATGCTTTTGTGCTTGGATGCATTTCCATTTGAAACTTGATAAACTTGAACTTGTCTTTATGATAGAAATGAATCTTTTGCACGCATTTATGCTCGGGATGTGGGTAATTTGCATTCAGGTCCCTGTATTCTGTAAACAAGGCTAAACACATACCTTAGTAGCATTTATTGAATTAAAAGCAATCTAAATGAAAGACATATGATGCAATGTATGCAATGCATCAAATACCCCCACACCTAGATTTTGCTAGTCCCTAGCAAAACAGAATATAAGAAGGAATGAAAACAGGGAAATCCTAGCTCACTTTCGTAGGAATCACGGTTGCACTTAGCATGTGCAACAAGCCTTTAAACCTCCAAGTTGCCTTAGAGGACGAGTTTTGTCTCGTGAGGGTTTTCAGCTGACACACCCACAAAGTCTTAATTCAACATTCCATTAATAGCTCTCAATATTTTTACCTCAACCTTATACATCTCACTTAGAATTCTTGCATGCTCATTATACAATTCTAACTTATAAAAAGTTTGACTTGGTCTTTATTCCTCCAACATTCACACCACTAACCCTTCTACACATGTTATCACATAAATTATTTTGCACACCTCCTCTGGTGGTGAAGTATCATTTGGATCAACCATGGCATGGATCATTCTTTTAGCTTTGGGCCTTGAGTATCTTAAAGTATTTTTTCTTTTTCCGTGATTCAACACATTTGCTTTTTCTTTTTGACACTTATACCCTTTTTGCATTCGTGTAGCGAGTTTGGTCGATAATCCCGAGCTGGAAGACTCAAGTTACCGGGTTTTAAGATACCCCTACGGACCAGTGACTCGAAGGCTTGGGCTTTTGTAATCATTTTGCAAGATGTGCTTTCCTCACTTTATTCTCTTTTTTTTTACTTTTACTTTTATTTTCCTCAAGGCTTAATTGCTATTAGAAGTCCACACTTCCCGGTATATTTTCCTCAACCTCTGCTTTTTATCAACCACTTCAAAGATTTGATTCATCCAATTTAAGTGCATACACGTCTGAAAGGGTAATGAGCTATTTCTTTGGAACTTAGATTTATGTCATAATTTCTTCAAGCAGAACTATATAATAAGGAACAAAAATTCAATGCAATTTGTACACAGATTTTGGTAGTTCAATCTTAAGCTATGTCATGGAACATTGAATTTATTTTTTTTTTGGAAGAAGAAAACAAACAAATAGATATATATACATAGATAAACACCCCCCCACACCTAAATCATGCATTGTCCTCAATGTATGCATAGATAAAATAAATGCACTTATTACCTGAGTCGGCTTGCGGTAGAGGGGTTGAGTTTGCTCAGAGTCAACCGTAATCAGAACTGGATTGAATGACACCATATTGGTGCATGTATCCAGTTGAATTGTTCCCCATGTTGACTTGAGGAAAAGATTCCACTCTTCTCACTTGAATTGGTTCGCTTATTTGCTCGAGTGATGGTGGTTGAGTAAATGAATCACTCCCTTTTTTCTTACTTCCTTTTTGCTTATGTGATGATTTATTTGATTCAGAATTCTGATAAATACGTGCTCTCATCACAACATCACTTGGGTTGCATATTATTTCTGGCTCATTATCAATATGGAAGATATTAAATTCTGCTTTTAAGTTCCCGAAAGATAATTGCATGAGCCCATTTCGACAGTTTATTAATGCTTCCGAAGTGGCTAAAAAGGGTCTACCTAGAATTACAGGGATTTGTCGATTAGGATTTACAACAGGTTCAGTATCAAGTACGACAAAATCCACTGGATAAATGAAGTCACCAACCTTAATCAAAACGTCCTCTACTATACCTCTCGGTTTCTTAACAGAACAATCAGCGAATTGGAGGGTTGTCTTTGAGGGTTTCAGTGGACCAAGGTTGAGTTGCTCGTAGACAGAAAATGGGATTAAGTTAACGCTTGCACCTAGGTCTAGAAGGGCTTTATTGATAAAGGTATCTCCTATTGAACATGAAATTGTGGGACACCCAGGGTCCTTATATTTTATAGGAGATGTGTTGGAAAGAATAGAGCATATGTTTGCAGTTAAGAATGCTTTCTTTGGTACATTCGTTTTTTTTCTTTTTAGTGCACAAATCTTTCAAGAATTTAGCATAAGCAGGTATTTGTTGAATCATATCTAAGAGTGGAATATTCACCTTAACTTGCTTAAATACTTCTAAGATTTTCTCCATTTGTGCACTTGAGCTCTTCTTGAGTCTATTGGGAAATGGGGCTTTAGGAACATAGACTCGCTCAGGTTCAGGTTGAGCTATGGGTTCAGGTTGTGTAGGTGGGTTGGGCTTTTCAATTTGGACGTCAGGTTCAATGGTCAGGTCATATGTGGTTGCTTGATGGCTAGATTGATTAGACATTCTAGGGTTTACCACATTGTTATCAACTTGTCGTCCGGACCGTAATGACACTACTGCATTGATTTGTTGGAACGGTCCTTCCTCGTTAATCATTTGAACCGGTCTGGGGTTGTTATTTCCTGAGGGTGGTTGATAAGATTGATATTGATTATTAGTTCTTGGGTTCACCTCAGGTTGACTTGGAAATTGACCCTTTTCTCTTTCACCTACTATTTGCGCTAATTGGGTGACTTGTGTCTCTAGCCTTTGGAATGATTGGTTGGTTGTTTGTATAAAAGTTTTCATTAAATTTTCCAAGTTTGTCAACCTAACTTCATGATTTCCATTGTTATTACCCCCAGATGATGTATTATTTTGGTTATATGGGTTTGGTTGTTGTCTAGGAGGTTGACCTTGTTGGTTCCACGAAAAATTGGGATGATTACGCCAACCCGGGTTGTAGGTTGATGCATAAGGATCATTTCTAGAATGGTTAAACGTGGCATTAACATGTTCCAAGTCTACACAGTCCTCCATTAAATGACCAGTCTGACCACATCTAGAGCAAGGGGTAGGGGATGCTTGTCGGGTTTGGTTTTGCAGCTCTAAACTTTCCATTCTGCGCATAAGGGTGGCTAGTTTTGCCTCAGCCGATATGTTGACATCTATAGCTAAGACACCTGGTCGGGGTTGACTTGCTATTCTAGATCCAATACTCGGGTTGATGGGTGTTCTAGCATTGTCCCATTGCATACTGTTTTCAGCTAAATCCTCAAGAAAAGTCCAGGCATCATTTTCGTTTTTCGACATGAAATTCCCTTGGCTCACAGATTCTAGCATAACTCTAGATGTGGTTGTCAATCCCTCATAAATAATTTGGCATAATTGCCATTTTGGAATTCCGTGATGAGGGCATTGGGTCAAGACACTTTTAAATCTTTCAAGATAGGAATAGAACGGCTCGATCTCAGACTGAACGAATGCAACAATTTCATTCCTAATCTTCATAGTCTTATGGTTGGGGAAATATTTTTTTAGAAACACTTGAACAAACTCAGCCCAACTCCTAATAGATCTTTCGGCTAGACTATATAGTCATTTCTTAGTGTCGTCCTTCAGTGCTAGAGGCACGAATTTCAGACGCACTGCCTCCTCAGGGATATGCTGGTATTGCATAAGAGAGCAGATTTCCTCAAATTCTCTAAGGAAGAGATATGGATCTTCCCTAGAGGTGAACTTAGGCAGCATACTCATGTATTGTGCCTTAAGTTCGAAATCGCGACCCGGTATGGTGGGCATGACGATGCACGATGGCTGAGCAGCCATCGTTGGGTAGCACCGATCCCTCAGAGTCATAGGCGGGTTCACAACATTCTCACCCATTGGATCCGGGTGAGGTGGTGCAACAGGTGGATTGGGGTTAAGTTCCAGACTGGAATCTAGATGAACTCGTGAGAGTCGATTACTCAAGTCCCGAATCCAAATCTGAGTGCACCGGGTTGAATCAATTTTTGAATTCAAATTCGAAATTTAAATTCCAAATTTAATTTCAAGAATTAATTACAATTTTTTTTTTTAATTTTTGTTTTTTTTTTATGTTTTTTTTCAAAAGGGAAACAAACAATAGAATGGGGCAAGATGAGAAAGGAATCCTAATCTAGAGAATTTAGGTGAGAAGAGAAAGAAGACTCAGATGAGAAAGGAAACTTAACTCTAAAGATAGAAAAGAGGGTTGGTCAGAAATTTCCTAAGAAAGCACGGTTCAAACAATCCTAGACCTAGTGTCACTTAAATCTAGACGACTCCTAACTGGTTGAGTCGAATTGATTCGCTTGATTCACCTCCCTCACTAATCAAACCAAATTGGCCAGGTAGTGTATAGCTAGTGGGGGCGCTTCCGACAGAGTCGGTGCCAATTAGACAACCACTTCGCTTGGAAGACTTTCGTCAACACAAAAACACTTCCTAGACACCAAATTGAATTCGATCGGCTTCAGGTCATAGCAAGTCAAACCAATTCTTCTCCTTAATTGAGTCCGAGTCCTTAGGGGCCAATGTCTAATTGATTTTAAATTTTAAGGCTTGGGTGACACTTTAGGATTGTGATTTGTGGGCCACGGAAGGGTGATGAAATCCCCACCGTATCTTTTCCTAAGGAGTTGCCCTTAAGATAGTTTAACTTAGATCTAACAAAGATAGTCAAACAATGGTCTTTTTAATGGGGGCAATTTCAAGGTTGTATGCAAACTAAAGTATATGCTTAAATGCAATCGTTAAAACCGCGATACGTACCTTGCCTCCAGCACTCTTCAACAATAAAAAATAATTTGCAAGAATTTAGCAAGAATAATGCAAGCAAAACATTATATGATGCATGCACTAAGGTCTTTCTAATTTTGCCAATTTTAGGTCCGAGTTGAATTATTGCCAATTATGGAATTGTAAACCCTAACACATGCAATTCTACGAAAGGAAACTTTTCAACAATTCAGATTTTACGAGAAAGGCAAGAAAAGTTACCTCCGCAATGCTCAGTCGGGTTCGCCGCCCGCTCTCGGAGATTCCAGTAGCTTAATGCGACCACCCAGAGATGCCGACGATGCCCCAGAAATTTGAAGACCAGAACCCACACTGGTGCGGCGATTCCGCCGCAAGCCACCTTGTAGATGCGGCGATTCCGCCACCCAAGTGTCTCAGAACGCTCCCGGATTTCGCCGCGCTCTCTGATGTCTCCTGCTACACAAATTCAAATACTTAGATCGCGCACAAGGTAGACAAGATAAAATCGAAAACACAAAAACACAAAATCTGCGTCGCCTCCCCGGCAACGGCGCCAAAAACTTGATGAGATTTTTATTTATACCGCAAGTGCACGGCGTCTATGAAGACGTGGCAAGTACGGGTCGAACACAAGGAGGGAGAGATTTCGTAGTTGATGTTATTTTTGATTAAGAGGAAGAAGGAGAGAAGAATCAATTGGGTTTTTAGGTTTTTGGATTAAGTAGCTAAACATGCACAAATAAAACTGAAACAAGAAATAAGAGAGAAATCCGTTGGATGGAGGTTTAGATTTAGGTTTAGATCAGAGAATTACTGAAACTTATTGTAAATCATGTTAGTTATGAAGCATTACAAGATAAATGACTTAACATAAACTCAAGTAATCAAAATATACTAATCATGAACTTAAAATAATAACATGCAATCCATCTTCTCTAACCCTAAATCCGTCACCTCCACCCTTTGGAAAGAGTTAGAAACTCATGGAGGGAGGAAGAAGAAGGGATCCTAGAGACATTAAAAGAAAAGAGAAACAAAACAAAATAAAACAGAAATTTATTACTAATGATCCAAGACCAAAGGTTCAAAGATGTGTTACATTCGTGCTACGAGGCTATTTATAGCCGATACAAAGGATACCAGTATATGAAAGGAAAGTACACGCGTTGCTACCGGACTGGAGGAAATTTGAACGCCGGATGATCAAGGGGGGCGGCGAATTCGCCGCAAATCATGTGTAATGTGCGGCGGATTCGCCTCACACGATGCTCGGATCAGGTCCGGATTTTGGCTGTGCGTTTATGGTATGATTTGATCCTCCTTTGCGCGTCTGGATTGATTCTTTCCATTGTCTTGAGCTCCGGATTAATTCCTTCCATTGTTGGGGATTTATTTTTGACTTTTCTTTTGACTTCTCCAACACAATAACTTTGCCCTTTTATTTTGTAGTCAGGTCCTTGACATTTTGCACTTAAGCCCCTGACCTTTTTGTGATTAGCTCCTTGAATGCTTTTATGCTTGGATGCATTTCCATTTGAAACTCGATAAACTTGAACTTGTCTTTATGATAGAAATGAATCTTTTGCACGCGTTTATGCTCGGGATGTGGGTAATTTGCATTCAGGTCCCTGTATTCTGTAAACAAGGCTAAACACATACCTTAGTAGCATTTATTGAATTAAAAGCAATCTAAATGAAAGACATATGATGCAATGTATGCAATGCATCAGGCACCATCATCCACCTCCTCAACCACATCAACAACCTCTCCACCTACCATAAACCCTGCCTATCTTACTTGGTGCAAACAAGACCAGCTACTCGTTGACTGACTGTTGGCTTCCCTTACTAAAGGTGTGCTAGCTCATGTTGTGGGTGGTAACACATCCCACAATGTTCGGACCTCCATGGAGTAACTCTCGCCTCTTAGTCCAGGTCACACATCATCAAGCTACGGCTCCAACTACAAACAACAAACAAAGTAGGATCTTCCATTAGTGAATACCTCCACCAGATGAAGACCTACCCTACTAGCCTCTCCATTGTTGATCATCCTGTCAGAGAAGCAGATCTCATGCTTCACATCCTCTATGGACTTTGACATTTGTATGATTGGTTTGTCACCTTCATTACCACCCGATCTGATCCTATCTCTATTGAGGATCTCCATGGGATACTCCCGTGCCAAGAAATATGCCTTGAACAAAATCAGACTCCTGACGTCTATAGTAGGCTGACAAATCCGTCAAGATTCCACGAGGAAATGTGGAGGATGTCCTTATTAAAGTGGGTGAGTTCGTATTCCCATTTGATTTTATCATCTTGGATATTGAACCTGTGTCCAACCCACAAGGACAAATTCCAGTGATCCTTGGGAGGCCATTTCGTGTGACATCTAATGTTATAATCAATTGTTGCAATGGCTTGATGAGGTTGTCTTTTGGAAACCTCACGGCGGATTTCAACATCTTTAATCTTGGTAAGCAACCCGAGCTCTTCGACGAAGTTGTCAGAGCCAATTTCATTCAGGACACGGATGAGCTCGAATCATTGGGCATGTTCGACGCACATCGACATATTATTGAGGTGCCTAATGACCATGTTGCGATTGAAGATGATTTTGAGGAATTCACCTATGAACTTCTGGATCAGGAGGCACATCTGGGTGCTTGCTCCTCTTACCTTGTGTCCTCTGAGTCACTCGAAATTAAATCTGAATCCAACAAGGAACCACCTCCGATCGAGCTTAAACCGCTCCCCGATAACCTTAAATACATCGTTTTAGGGGATAATGAGACATTGTCACTCATAATTGCTTTTGATCTTGCAAAAGATCAAGAGGTTGCCCTCAAAAAAATTCTCTTTGAAAATAAAGAGGTTATAGGGTGGTCCTTGAAGGACATCAAGGGAATTAGCTCTGGTATTGTCCAGCATCGGATCTACATGGAAGAGAATTCTAGGCCCCGCCGGGACCCACAACAAAGATTGAATCATGTGCTGAAAGTAGCCGTCCGAAAGGAGCTTATTAAGTGCTTGGATCATGGTATAATCTATCATATCTCTGTAAGTTTGTGGGTGAGTCTTGTCCATGTGGTTCCCAAGAAGTCAGGCGTGACGGTTGTTGATAATGAGCATAATGAGATTATACCAACACGCCTGCAAACTGGCTAGGGAGTTTGCCCAGATTATAACAAGCTCAATGTGGCAACGCGGAAATATCATTTCCCATTGCCATTCATTGATCAGATGTTGGAAAGGTTGGTCGGACATGAGTATTATTGTTTTCTTGATGGATACTCCGGTTACAACCAAATTCCCATCGCCTCCTAGGATCAAGGGAAAACCACATTTACTCGTCCCTTTGGCACGTTTGCCTACTGTTGCATACCCTTTGGGGTATGTGATGCGCCGGCAACGTTTCAAAGGTGTATGATCAGTGTCTTCTCTGATATAGTAGAGTGTTTCCTTGAGATTTTCATGGACGACTTTTCCCTATTTGGCGCTTCCTTCGATGAGTGCCTTCATTACTTGAGCCTTGTCCTCAAGCAATACCATGAGAAGAACCTCACTCTCAATTGGGAGAAATGTCACTTCATGGTGAAGCGAGGGATTGTACTTGGACATGTGGTCACGAGTAGGAGAATTGAGGTCGATCCCGCCAAAGTGGACCTTATTGCTAATCTCCACCGCCACGTAATGTGAAGGATATCCGTGCCTTTTTGGGGCATGCTGGATTCTATAGGTTGTTCATTCGAGATTTTAGCAAAATTGTTCGACCTCTCACCATTTTGTTGGCTAAGGATGCCATTTTTGAGTTCACACTGGATTGCCACCATGTTTTTCTTGACCTTGAAGAAGAGCTTAGTTCAGAACCCATAATTAAGGCACTGGTGTGCACTGAACCCTTTGAGTTAACGTGTGATGCATTTGACTTCACTGTGGGAGCAGTGCTTGGGAAACGATTGGACAAATTGCCTCATGTGATCTATTATGCCAGTAGAACACTTAATGATGCTCAATTGAACTACATTGTGAACGAGGAAGAATTCTTAGCGATCATATTCACTTTGGAGAATTTCCTGTCGTACTTGATTGACTCCCACATGATTATCTATTCTGATCACACAACCATCAAGCACCTCATGGCGAAAAAAATGCAATATCCCGACTCTAGAAATGGATCTTGTTTTACAAGAATTCAATCTCGAGATTCGGGACAAAAAAGTATGTGAAAATGTTGTAGCAAACCACATGTCTCGTCTTGAGACGACCAACCCACAGGATCAAATTATTAATGACAAATTTCCTCATGAGCATTTGTTCACGATCGAAGATAACCCTTGGTATGCCAACATCATGAACTACCTCGTGTCCGAGCAACTTCTTATGGGTTGGTCAAAATCTGACCAAACCAAATTTAGATCTTATGTCAGATTCTTTCACTGGGACTGTAACACCCCCAAGTTTAGTCCCACATTGCTTAGCATGAGAATGTTGGGGTGAGATATAATGACATGAGCTCACTACCATAACACTTACCAACTTAAGTTTTGTGACAATAGGTGGGTGTTGTGGGCCAGTGGGCACATGGGTGACGGACCGGGACCCGGGTTCGATGTGGACTCGGGACGGGACGTTACAGATGGTATCAGAGTCTGAACCAGTTGGAATTATGGGAACTAAGTGCTACACCTAAAGGGTGGGAGCCACCTCTAGAATCCCACAACGCCTGGTGACTGAGTGGCTTGACCCTGACGAGGACGTCATGTGTTCAAGTGGGGTAGGTTGTAACACCCCCAAGTTTAGTCCCACATTGCTTAGCATGAGAATGTTGGGGTGAGATATAATGACATGAGCCCACTACCATAACACTTACCAACTTAGGTTTTGTGACAATAGGTGGGTGTTGTGGGTCAGTGGGCACATGGGTGACGGACCGGGACCCGGGTTCGATGTGGACTCGGGTACGGGACGTTACAGGGACGACCCCTACCTATTCAAATATTGCTCCGACCAAATTTTTAGGCGGTGCATCCCAAATAATGGGTTCCAATTTTGCCACTCTGAGGCATGTGGAGGACACTTTGCAGTAAAGAAAACTGCAGCAAGGGGCTTCAATATGGATTTTACTGGCCTTGTCTTTTCAAAGATGCTTACGAATTTAATAAGCAATGTGATAGGTGCCAGCGCCTTGGCAGGATTAGTCGATGTGATATGATGTCTTTGCAAAATGTATTTGTCGTCGACATCTTCGATGTGTGGGGCATCAACTTTATGGGTCATTTCCTGAATTCATTCGGGAATGTTTACATTCTGGTGGTCGTTGACTATGTGTCTAAGTGGGTAGAGGCTATCCCCGCAAAGACCAATGACAACAAGGTGGTCACCAAATTCTTAAAGCACATTTTTGCACGATTTGGTACTCTTCGTACCATAATCCGTGATAGAGGTACCCACTTCTATAATCGCTCTTTTGAAATGCTTACGAGGAAGTATATGATCACCCACAAGCTTGCGACCCCATATCATTCGTAAACTAGTGGACCGGTCTAAGTCAACCATCAATTAAAGCAAATCCTTGAGAAGACGGTTAATTCCTCGAGGAAGGATTGGTCGACTAAGTTGAATGACGTCTTGTGGGCTTTCCGCACCGCGTATAAGACTAATTTGGGTATGTCCCCATATCGAGTAGTGTATGACAAGTCTTGCCACCTACCAGTTGAGCTCGAACATCGTGCTTTCTGGGTGATTAAGAATCTGAATATGGATCTTGATCAAGCAGGAGTGCAGCGTAAACTCGACATTGTGGAATTGGAAGAGCTACGCAATGATGCGTATGAAAATGCCAAAATTCATAAGTCCCGAGCCAAGATGTTTCACGATTGCATGATTATGCGAAAGGTGTTTACAGCATGGCAGAAGGTGTTGCTCTACAATTCCCGGCTTCATCTGTTTGCGGGTAAGCTCCGTAGTCGCTGGTCTGGCACTTTTATTGTGCAAACCGTATTTCCGCATGGTGCGGTTGAAATCCTGAACCCATGGAATGGGACGTGTTCAAAGTTAATGGACAATGCCTCAAACCTTACTTGGAGGGGGCACCAGTTGAAGTCAAGGAGGTCATGTTCATTCATGAACCTCTCTCGCACTCAACCATTCATGTTCCTGCATGAATGGTTTAGATTTCATGTTTTGTACAAAGTTAAATTTGAAAAAAAATACAAAAATACAAAAGACTACATGAGTGAGCATTGATTGTTGTGGGCCCCAACCCTTGTGTATTTGGGGGTCATTTCTTTCACGTATTTGTATCCATTCTTTCGTATTTCACATGTGTTTAGGGAATTCAGGTTTGTGTCCATCAACATAACCATGAACTTCCCTTTGTGCTTCACGTTGGTGAGATGTTTCTTTTTCATGCATAAATCCATGTAGTATCATGCTCACATTCATTGAGGACAATGCATGAAGTAAGTGTGCGGGGTGTTTTACATGTGTACATAGTCGAGTCTTTCTCATTTTGTTTTTGTTTTCTTTTGTGTGCATTGTTATGGTCATGTTAGTGTGTTGCATTTAATATCGAGATATCTTCTTGTCATGATCCATGGGTGACTTGTCTCTTTTGCTTGCCTAGTGCTTTAAATTTTGACATTTCTTTTAAAACTTTCATGTGTTTGCGAAAGAAAATATTTTGTGGGTCTTGCATGTGTTTAGCATTTGCAAAACCGTTGAGAGGCAAAGTAAAAGGAAGCTCCCAAAATTCTCTTGAACTTGATGCATTAGGATATCTAGTATACCGGCTTTAGACCTTATCTAGTCTTTAGGATGCACCCCGGTTTTCCCTCAGGGGGAGAGTAATCATAGGATTTCAGTACTCAAACAAATAAAGAAGTCCACCATGAACCTAATGAGTTGAATAATTTGTGTCTGTTAATATAAGGAAGTTTGTTCTAGTCAAGGACCCTTAAAACTCCTTTTGTGAAATCGTAAGTGTAGGGGTTTTGGTTCATGTGTAGATAACAAATAAATGAGTAAGTGTTCTCTCTTCTCACACGAATCCTATCACTCGGGAAATTCGGTCCAACAGGACTTAGTGCCTGGTGCTTTTGAGTCATCTGGCTTGGGATGCACCGACCGAACTCCCGTTACACGGGTGGTACGGATCACCCTATGTGGAGATGTGGGGGAAGGTGTACGTGATAGTGTAAGTCCTCATGGGCAATGATGTACGAAACCTAACCCTGGGAGAATCAAACACCAACTAATAAATAAATAAATAAAGAAGAAGAAGAAGAAGAAAGAAGAAGAAGAAGAAGAAGAAGAAGAGATAGCAATGCAAATAAGAACCTTAATAGACTTTACACTTTCTATCACTTAAGGATGTTAGGGTTGCCCATGTCTTTCACTTAAGTCCTTAATTAACTTACACAAATGGTTCCCTAGGCTAGGTGTGTGGACTGAATACATATAGAGAGTCGGCTCATAGAATTACCGTGCCCAATGATCGACGAAAATGAGTCCAACGAGTCATGTGGCTAGATTGAATAATGCATCTATGTTCGGATTTTGTGGGTGTATCCGTTGAAAACCCTCAGGAGACAACACTCCTCCTTGGCGATAAGGAGGTTTAACGGCTTGTTGCACGTGCTAAGTGCAACCGTGATTCCTACAAAAGTGAGTTAGGGTTTCCCTGTTTTACGTATGCTTTTTCCTTTCTTTCATTTTTCCCTTTCTTTGTTTTGCTCGGGACTAGCAAATGTTAAGTGTGGGGGTATTTGATTGACATCATATCATGCATATATTTGTCTCTTATATCCTTTATTTTTAGCCTAAGCAATGCTACGTAACGAGTTTTATGTTTAAGTTTCAAGAATAACCAGGTTTCAGAAAAAGAGACTCAAAAAGGACTTAAAAGCAAGGAAAATGACTAAGATGCAAGACTTATGGACTGAGATGCAAGAGAGAAGAACCCAGATGTAAAGTAAAAGGACCAATGAGCAAATCAAGAAGCTCCACACCATCATGAGGAGTATTTTGGCAATTATATCCGGGCCTAAGCTCCAACAAGCACTTCGGGTGCACCAAACATGAAGAAATTGTTCCACCAAATTCTCCACCAAACCACAACCCAATTAGCCCAAGCCAGACCGCCAATTGGTTGTCCCAAACATCCAATTGGCGGTCTATTTGGATCCAAACCCAATAAGCCTCAGTTGGGTGGTGTATTAGTATGTATTTAGTCGATTTATGGTATGTGTTTAGTCCCATACCAGGGGATTGTCCTGGGTTACCTTTTTTCATGACTATAAATAGAACTCTTCCTTCTCCTTTGTAATACATCTCTTCTCTTGGTGACCATCCTCTCTACTAAGAGTAAAGCCTTAGAGCAAAACTCTGGTGGAGATAGGCTACTTGTAATGTGAGTGAGCAATAAAAAATATTTTGTTAGTTTCTTTGTTGTTCCTTTTAATTCTTGCATGCTTAGTTAACTTTGTTTGTTTTAATCTTCGTAGAATTAATTAGCATGTTTCTTTTCCTTAATATGAATGTTAGATTAATAATGTGTGAGTAGTTCCATCCCCTTTTGGGGGTGGAGTTGATGTTTATATATGTCATGTAGAATGGAATGAATGCTAAATGTTGTTGTATGTGCAAAATGTGAGTATGCTTGTTTTAATTAAAGAGAATACTTAACTTGATGGTTTCTACCACAATCTTTAGGTAAATTCCATGCTCGTTTAGGTTGTTAATAACAAACTTGTTCATGCTAATATTAATGGCTTAGGGTAGTGATTTGGATGATAGGTCTTGTCATGAGGTACTTCTTATGCATAGCAACACCCTACACTTGTGCTCTATTGAATGCATTCATCACCACTTATTTTATGTGTACATACACTCCACCCCTTAGGGGTTTTCCATTTCTGATTTCCACTGAGGTGAATCTGCAGGATGACCTAGCAACTAATCATTTGGTTTCTCACGATCAGCATGCCATGCAAAGTTTTTGGAATCCTCCTTACGCGCAAAGAAACATTTAAGCCTTGGTATTATCGGAAGATACCACAAAACATTAGTAGGAGATCCTTTAATTTTAAAAATCATCACCATCTACATTGTGTTTCGGTCCACTGCGTTTCATTTTGTATCGTGAAACATTACACCTGGGGTAGGAATGTAAGTTTTAAAACTCATCCCTTACAATATACATTCATTTGGACATGCTTGTATCTTCTTATATTCCATTCCCAAAGGATACAATACTTTCTTAGCATCATACGTTCTATCTGGTAGTTCATTATCATCTGGAAGCATCTCTTTCAATAGCTTCAATAGTGATGTGAAACTAACATCGGTCCAACCATTTCCTGCTTTTAAATTATACAATTTCAACACCGCTGACAATCTAGTAGATTTGGTGCAACCCTTATGCAGTGGCTTCTCATTGTCACTCAACAAACTACCAAGTAAATCGGGGTTGGACGAAAAGTTTTCAGCTAAATCCTGAACCATGTCCTCTAACTGATCTCCCACACTTACATTGTCCCTGTCATTCTTTGAACCACTAAATGATTCATTTTTGTCGTGCCATATCCACCATCAGTAACTTGTGTCGAAACCTTTCTCAAACAAATCATCTTTTATTTTCCGAAAACTCAGCACAGACATATTATGATACTTACTGCATGGACAATACGCCATGTCTCTGTCATTCCTATTCTTTGAATGATTTTTGGCAACCTCTGAGAACATAATCACTCCGTTCTCATACTCATCACTTAATCAGTTTGAAAGAATCGAATCTCGATCAATTTCAATCTAAACATTAAGAAAAATGATAGTTATTATTGAAGTCCAGAAGTAATTTTCAATTTAAAAGGTGTTCGTAGATGAGAAGATCCGGAGACATAAAGATAAGAAAAAAATTACTCAGGACAGAGGAGATGAAGTCATTAATCTAGCGTGGGAATAATGAAGGTTAGAAACCTAACTAAGCAATCAAGACAAAAGCAAGCCTAAAGTTCACTATAGGTCCTTAGCACTATACTCCGACGTCTATACGCTAGGTAATAAATGTCACCTAATACGCATCAATTAAAATGGATATTAGAACAACCGATGTCTAGATAGCCAAATACACGTCAGATGTCAGAACATGCAACATCTATACCAATAGACGTCGCATGTTCTAATATCCCATGTGTATTTGGCGACGACTATTCACTATTCTGCACTAGTGATAGTATACAATACAACTTCAATTGATGCTTTACCATGCAATTTGAATTGTATAGTATACAAAACAAATATTTGGAAAAAAAGAAACTTGTTCCTTCAAAGTCATCCGCAAACACCAATCAAGAAACAAGTATGATTTACAATAGAAATCTAAATCCTTAGAACGTCCGTGCAAATCCAAGGATACATTTGACATTTAGTTTGATTTTAAAAAAATAAAATCTGATTATCAAACAAGTCTGAAAATATAACCATAATAAAAAAGCCAGTTCAATATGCCCTGTCAAAAGTCCACAAACATGATTTTAAAAACATAATTTCCCCACAAAATATGTGAATACGGATAGTGATATATCTGATTCGAATAATATCCGATCCGAGATTTAATATTCAAATACGATATCCGCATTCAAAATCTTTATTCGTATCCAAAGCATATATAAATTTTAAAAATATAATTATAATATACATCATCCATCTTTTTATATCATACATATATGTTCCCATTGAAATTATGTTAAACTTAAATGTATCATTAAAATATAATATATTAAAACTTAATAAATTTCTTTCCCAAATTTAATTTCCCAAAAAACAAAACTCCCACAACTTCACAAGTCACAAGTCAAATTTTGATGTGTATTTGTTTTGGTGACTTGATGCATAGAGAAAAACTACTAGAATATTAAAGATTATCTAATTTCTTAGTGCTTAAACGGGAATGCAAATAAGATTCTCAGATTTGGATATCCGGCTTTTCGAATTTTTATTCAGATGCGGATAAAATCCGAATTTGATTCGAATCAGTCGGATACGGATTCGAATATCCAATATAACATCCGGTCTGATTGGAATTCGAATTCGGATGTCCATATGTGTTTTTGAATGCAGATGCGGATTCTGCTACAATCGCTTCGAATTCGTTCCGTTGACACCCCTAATTAGAAGTGTGAAAGTGGTGGGTATGGGTACGGGTATTAGTTGGTATCCATACTCACCTAATTAAATAGGTACATGTATATACCCGTTTAAGTTTTGTTGTACTAGTACCCACTCCATGCCCATTATTTATCAATTTTTTAGTGGATTAACTCGTCTAAATTCAACTTCTAGACATGTAACACATGAATTACATCAATTAATGCACAAAGAAAAATAACAAATCAATTAATAATTAGAATATATATGTAAAAAAACAAAACAACACCATATGAGTCTGAAATCATCACAAAATATCTAAAACATATGTAAACTACCAATCCAAATGTTACATTTTATTGTTATGTATTTATATTAGGTCAAGAATGAAGGAATAATTATATTAATATTTAATATACATTAATATACTTATAATATTAAATTGGTAAATAGATAAACGAGTATAGGTAAAGCAATACCGGTACACACCCCATGTACTAACTGGGTAAGACAGGTATGGGTAAATGGGTATAATTCTTTAAACATGTACAAAAATTGTACTCATACTCATTTACGCGAGTTAAATAGGATGGTAGGTAAACAGGTAACACCCATCACATTTACAACCCTAGATTTTATGCTTATGCAACTCGTGCATTTATATTTATTACAATGTCATTATTATAGATCTTTTTTTATTCCTATGCCACTACAAAATCCTTTTATTATGCCTAAGCCAATAGATTATTTGGTATCAAATTTTTCCATCCCCAAACACTCAATGTAGTCAACAAAATTTATTTTTTCTTCTCAAAACTCACTTGTAACCTCAAAATCTCTCATCTCCTAAATGCTTATACAAAAACACAAGGACTAGTTAGATTTTAGGTTACACGTTTGGGAGTAACTTAGTTATTAAGCAATGTTGTGGTTTTGATAAGCAGAGTTCAACTTTTATGAGTCAGGTGGAATTGAATTTATGAATGCTAGTATGGAAAATTTTGATTATCACTAATTGGATGACTTAGGTAGAAATAATATGGTTTTTAATGGCATAAACATAAATAGAGAGGTTACATAAAACATCAAAATAAATATGAATTAAACGAAGATAAACATAAATAGGCATTTTTTCTTCTAGAGAATGTTCGAACTTCAGCTCGAAAACAATTGATCTTTCTCTAGTCGTTTATTTCAAAAATTTGTCAGTTAAATATTTCACAGGTTTTCAAAAACTCTGCAGGAGGTCCTTTAACATCAAGTCATAAGCATGTAATGAATATAATAAATAATAGTAAATTTTGTTATTAGGTAAACCATATGGACGAATAAGATCAACTTCGTATCATTCTTCGGGATGACTTTAATTGAAGAGGTTGTATGCACACTCTTACTTGTTTCTTCATATAGTGATCTTTTCAAAATTTGTATAGTACATCTTTTGATTATTGTTATTATATAATACACTTTGTCATCTTAGTCCTTCAGGGACTCTCATATAAGTACCAATATTAAGTGACTTATAAAACTTTAAAGTCACAACATATATTATATGCATATCATACTGATCATGTAATAGAACGTATTATCAATATTATGAGAGAATGAGTAACATCAGGATGGATGTTGAGTCTTGCGAATACCCTTATATTACTTCTCGATATAATGTATCACATTGTTATTGTGATTTCTATTTGTTTCCTTCAAGGATATAGTTTCAGAAATCAAGACTAAAGGTCCAAATAATATATTCAGCGAGTTTATTCTATATTGTTCACCTTCTTTTATTTATAACAAATACAAATACTTCTGGCATTCTTATAATATCATAGGTTTTGGATCCAATTTTTCTCTTTAGATAGCATGCTATTAACAAGGTGAATGAATTGTCGACAATAATTTTAATAATTATTTAATATCTCTCGTATCAACATATATAGCTGATTGCAAGTTTTAAGTCAATAATAAAATCATCGTCGTTTCCCAAAACTTTAGGATTTGTTTAGCAACTGCATTTATTTTACCGGGTTTGTATTCTTCAGAAATAACTTCTTCAGGAGGTATAATGAGTGACTAACTTTTATTTTTATTTCCACGAATGATATATTTTCGATCCATGCTTCTGGGGTTGCTTGAGCTCAAATATATATCTTACATTGTGGATATACAAGACTTAGTCACTCATTTTTTATCAATAAATACGTATGACAATTACTTGCAAGATATTGCAAGTTAATTATTTTACGAACATCAAGTTCAATCATACTTTTATGTATGTATTCTTTTATGAACTTCAGGTTCAATCATACTTGTATGTTTACTGTTATTTCATGAACTTCAGGTTCAATATAGTATATTTTATTGGCATTCTTTAAGCTTCTACCTTCTCCCCCTAATGCCAAATTTGTACATCATATATATATATATATATATATATATATATATATATATATATATATATATATAATTATTGGATTTCATAATAAAAACTTAGCCCTTCAGGAGCTCTAGATCGTAGGAGGGAAAACGATATATTCATTATTGTAAAAGTAAAGTAAGTGGGTAATTATAATATGATATTGATATAAAAAATATTGGCAGATATGCATGTTGATAAACTGTGTCTAAATTATATCAGACATAAATATGAGCAATAAGAAGTGTTCAATAATTTTACCATTTTTGATATCCCAAAGTGATATATATTTGAGAGATACTCTAGCAAGAGAGAGACACTCATTTATTATGCAAATCGGTCAACAAACTTGACCTCATTTTTGTTCTTCTGATAGAAGTCAACAAAGTTATCCAAAATTTCACAAAACAATACCAATGATGTCATATATAATTAATATAAGAGATGATTTAGGCACTTTTGGGCATGTTTTGTCTCGTTGAAGTCATCTTTATTTCATACTTCTTATTTGTACAATTCTTAGTCCACCTCTTATGCTCTTGTTTTCACGATACTTTGTAGTGTGTGCTTCCGGCACACCAAAAAAACACAAGAAATGTATCGTGATTTTCCAACAACTCTCATGACCTTCAATCATCGGTAATGCATAACCCAAAACTTTTGGGTTTTTGACTCCGTACTACTACTGGAGTATTGGGCCATTGATTGACATCATTTCATGCTCATATTTGTATCTTATATCCATTATCTTTCACCTAAACAATGCTATGTTACGAGTTTTATGTCTAGTTTTCAGGAATAAATA
This sequence comes from Triglochin maritima, assembly GCA_963682175.1. Classification (NCBI taxonomy): domain Eukaryota; kingdom Viridiplantae; phylum Streptophyta; class Magnoliopsida; order Alismatales; family Juncaginaceae; genus Triglochin; species Triglochin maritima. The sequence goes on from OY821789.1 coordinate 24,621,808, forward strand.
GGTTTGAAGAGATGGAGCATAAAAGCTGGGAAAAAGGACTGAATTGTGAGATCTAGGGACTGAGATGCAAGGGAGAAGGACCTGAACATAAGACAGAAGGACCTAAGAGCAAAACAGAATACTCCACACCATCATGGGGAGTATTTTAGCAATTCGATTCGGGTCGGAGCTCCAACAAACCAATTAAATGCATCCAAGACCAGAAAATATACCAAGCAAAGCCCACAACAAAAATGAGCACGATCTGAACCATATAGACCGCCAATTGGCGGTCCAAGACCGCTAATTGGCGGTCCATTTTGGCCCAAATCCGCTCAAATTTCTCCAGCACATGTATTAGAGGATGTTTAGGCTATTTTTGGTATCCGTTTAGTCCCACATCGGGGGATTGTCCCGATTTGCCTTTTTCCATGGCTATAAATAGAACTCTTCACCTTCCATTGTAATCACTCCATATTTTAAGTGGCTATTCTTCCTACTAGAAGTGAGGCCTTGAAGCACACACTAAAGTAGGAGGATGCTACTTGAAATGTGAGTCATTTTATCAATAAAGTTTTGTGTTTCGTTCATTGTTTATGCTTCTTTTATTGTTTGTGCATGCTTTAGTTTAATCGTCTTTTATTTCTGGCTTAGTATTAATATGCTTTCTTTGCTTAGTTTAATAATTAGTGTAATGTTTAGTGAGTAGTTCCATCCCCTTTGGGGGGTGGAGTAGATGTACATACATGCATTAGAGAATGGGATGAATGCTTTATTTTTGATGTGTTGATAAAACATGAATGTATGCTTGCTTGTTTAGGATAGAATTTATAACTTGATGAGTTTTGCCAAAATGATTAGACACCTCTCATGCTTGTTTAGGTTCTTAAATAAACAACTTGCATATGTAAATGTTAATCAACTAAGTTGGTGAATAGATTGATAGGTTTTGCCATAACATTTAGACACTTCCTATGCTTGATAAACACCACCTTAATTTGTGCTTAAATAATGTATTCTACACCCACCTCTTTGTATGTGTGCACTCACTCCACCCCTTAGGGGTTTTTCCATTCCTGAAATTCCAGCATTCTTGTTTTGTTCTTAGCTTAGTTCTTATTTCATCGTTTGTTTGCTTCTTTCACATTTCGTACTTCTTAGCGTAGTGTAGTGTAGGTTAGCATAATAACATCTCTTCCATCTTTTTTGCCACTTGATTTCGGATAAACAAGAGGTTGCTCACCTCCCTGAGGACGACCCGTACTTGCCACCGCTTCATCCCGGCCGTGCCCTTGCGGTTTAAAATAAAACGTTCAACAATCATTAATTTGTATATCAACAAAATATTTTTCTTTTACTACTAAACTCTATATATCTATGGTCTTCTGGCCATATGGTTTGATTTAGAGATCGACGTGCATTTTTACTCAATTAGTTATTTGCACATCGTTTTGACGGTTATACGAATCCTGCAGGATTATCATAAAATTTGATAACCCTCTTTAAATGAATAATCTCTAAATCTTTGTATAGCAGCATTGCATGAATATTAAGATATTCGCCTTCTGGGCCAACGCATATCATTTTCAATAACAATGATCGCAAGATATTCGCCTTCTGGGCCAATGCATATGATTTTCAATAACAATGATCACTTATAACATGGTAATTTAAATTTCACTATAATGTAGCACATTGTATTATATATATACACATATCTCTGAAAATGGATATTATGTGCTCACGAGATGAATGCTCGTAATAATTGTGAATGATCATGTGATGTATCAAAATTAACAAGTAATAATCACATGCTTGAACCACTTTAAAAATACTCTTTTAATCAACATGATACTAAGAATTCATATAACCTATACTAAGCAAGTGAATCAATACAAAGTTGCATGAGATATATATTATCATTTAATTTTAGAAGCTCTACTAAATATGTAACTATTTCTTTTCATGCTTCATTGGATCGAGAAATCATGAAATTTTGATCAATAACTCGATGTTTTGTCCAACCACAAAAACAGACATGAGATTAAATCATAATACTTTTAAAATCATTTTAACAACTTTTAAAATAGTTTTAACAAAGAGGATAGCAAAAGAAAATCACAACCTCCACTTTATCTTGATTTGATGCTTCTTTCTCTAGTCATTGATATTTTAAAAGGCAATGGGTTGGGTTCAACATCCATAAGACCATAATCCATGATAAGTCATTCTTATCCATGATGTCAAGTATAGAGTTAAAAGTCATAACATACAAGCATTAAAGCATAATTGGTACATGCAACTTATTACCATTGTTTAACTCATATAAATGTATTGCTTATCGGTGCATACTAAAACATCTCAAAAAGGTTATAATGTACTTGAACCATATGATAAATAAAATGCATATTAGCAATTCCAAAAGAAACATATATTGATTGTATATATGTAGTCTCATTTATTATATATATATATATATAGATACAAAATTGACATGATATATTCTATGCACCATGTGAGTAGATTAAATATATCATGATAAACAAATACAAGTTCAAGATGTAAGTCAAAAGATTAAGTAAAATGAAGCAAAGTCAGTGAGACTAAACATACTCCTATATGTGTATGACCTTGGAAGATCAAACAATGTATAAGTAACGTAGGATGAATGATATTCTACATCGAACTGCAACATTACACTAAGTATATCTATGTAAACTAGTAGAACCTCATCTTAAAATGTTCATGTAAGATAAAGTATATGAACATATATATCGAAAGTCATCCAATGAATGTAGCATCAAACATTAAATTAATTGATCCAACAAATGGTTATTATAGGTCATCAAATTTTCAATACGTTACCATGAATATAGAGTAATCTATGCAACAATTAATTAAGCAATAATTCTCACCAAAAATTCAATTATAGTTGTAAGGATTGAATATGGTGCTGGAGAGAAGGGAAACATGGTGATACAAATTTCTAAAATTATCAGATTGAAATTTATAGCAAAATACTCTCCCTAAGAGCTAACTCGTTGCAAGGTCTCGCATCAACACCCCCGAAAATATCATGAAATAATATATTAAAGACATAAAAAATGAAGACTTGAGATCATAGGTAAAATATAAGCAAAACACGGTTTAGGTGAGACATGTGAGGAGTTAAAAGAAGAAAAAACTTACATGTGATTGCTTGAAAGTGATTGGGGGAGGTATACCAATCATACCATATGATTTCCTGGATCTAGCACCGTTGCGATTAAGATCAACGTCGATAACCTACACAAAAGAATTAAGATCTTATCCAAGGAATTACTCGATCAAGAAAACATCTCCCATGTTCGTAGCCCGAGCAGAGCTCCCAAGATGTATTTGACTTTAGTTGTGCTAGAGATGATTCATGCTGATAACGTGCTGTAAATATGTCGAAGATCCTTGGAAACACAAGAACAACAAGATAATAGAAGTACGTGGAGGGGGAGGAAGATGGATACCTCTATATTGTATATTCTCAATACATAGCACAACCCCATATATATACACATAGAGGTGTGGAAATTACATAGCCTATACTAAATAAGAATGTAAATACAATGCACATTACACCACATTTTAATAAAAGAGTTACAATGGATTGATTGGAAGAGGAACCATCTTGGAAGGTAAACCATCCACTATATACTTAATTTTCATAACACAAATGAATTGTGCAGAAAAGGTCCAATTCATTAGATTAGGGTTGTAAATGGGGCAAGTAAACCCTTAACCATACATTGTTCAAAAGTGCGGCTGTATACTCAGTATGCAGTCGCACTATGTGACCAGAGTTTTAGGGGTCACACCTGCACAGTCTGAACGACTAGTTGCCCAACTAGCCCTTGGCCCAACTAAAAGGATTGTGTGTTCTAAAAGTATTTTTTTATATGTCTTTTATTATGAATTGAATGTGTAAACATTTTGATTCTTGATTAATGTGTTTGTCTTTTAGAAGTGTTGAGGAACAGGCTTTTGGTCCTTAATCGTAGAGTTCTAAAATATAATGGTTTGCATAAATCAAAAGTGATTCACAGTCTTGGTGATTAACATGGGACATTAATTATAAGGATAAGATTCTCGTGTTGGTTAAAAGAGTATTGTAGCTGTACAAATATTTTAGAAACATGAGTATATGAAATAGAGAATATTTTCTTTCATATATTGAATAGACCTAATCGATGAAACATTATGGAATTGTGGTTGTGTCATTCATATTTTCATTGTGTCTTTGAATCCTAAGATATGAGACCTATGTCATTTCACGTCAGAAGTGTATAATTTGATTATTATCAAAAGCTATCATCACGTATAGTGATAAAGATATTAGTTGGTTATATGTCAAAAGATTATCATTGCCCCTCTTGACTTGAGTAATTATACTAATGTGCCCCTTGATAAAGCAAAAATATAATGTGCACAATATAACTTATGTATAGTTACATATTTATAATTAGCTTAAGAGATCAAGAAAATAATATATAATGCAAAGATGACACATTCCTACTTTGTATAATATTTCTAGTATCATGAGGCAAGGAATAGACACAAGTGATTATTTCATATCACTAAGTGGATCATGTTTTGTTCAAGTGAACAAAACATCTTTCTTATTTGGGTAACTATAATGTGTAGCTAGATACCACTTATAGTTTATGATATAAAGTGTTTTATATCATTGTCAACATAACTTAGATCCTTGTTAGAATCTTAAACCCCTAAACCCTAATTAGAAGAATTAATTATGTTAAGTGTGGTTATTAGGTGTTGGCCTTTCGTGGAGGGAAATGCTAGATGGATTGTGTAGAAGGATGAGATGACGGAGTGTGATTGGGGGATGTAGAGGTGAGGGGTGAGGTGTTAGTATGTGATTGGTGGTGGAGGAGGTTTAGTTACTAAAGGTTGTATATATAAGAAGGTGTGGTGAAAGTGTTGGATAAAGGAGTGAAAAAACGTGAAAGAAGAAAGAGCTTTAAACGTGAGAGTTTGAAGGAAAGGGGAGAAGAAAGAAATTGAAGAAGGAAGTCGTGAGAGGGAGAGATTTGAGAAGAGGTGCTCGTGAGGAGGTTGGGTTTTGGGTTGGCTTTGAGGTATGCAAAAGAAAGCCCTAGCTAAAGAGTTAATCCACCTTATTTTTGTGTTAGAATTTCACTAATTTGGTCAAAAACACCATAGATAATGATTTCTATATTTGATTAGGTTTTCTGGTGCAAGAGATCTAAACAAAAATATGGAGATTGGATGTGATTTGTGGAATTAAGGTTGTGGTTACGAGACAGGCAAGTACCAATTTGTTATTTTTCAGTTTCATGTCATGTCGGTCTCTCTTGATATTCGTAGTTGCATGCGTGTTGTGTATCGATATTGAATTTATTGATATGCATATGATTGCATGCTAGGTTTTGACTGACATGTCATGTGGCTGTGGGTATGTTTCTGACTGGGCCACTTAAGAAAGAGCTACCTAGCGGGCATCGTGGTGCCACCCGAGAGAGGAAGGACTACCTGTCGTTAGTGTGGAGCTCCCAGGTGTGCATCTAACTGATTGATAGATTCAGAAACACAGGATGTGGTTGAATTCGAATGAGGGTTCTAGATTGTTATGCATGCATATTATTTGTGATATATGTCTCTTGATTGTGCTTATTAACGGAATATCCTATTCTGTATTTTCCACATGGTTATGAATCTGGTTGATTGACGGTTGGTATTGCGGGCTGTCGAGCTCACAAATTATTGATTATATTTTTCAGATTACTTTTGAGTCTATCCTATCAGATGGATAAAATATCTGAGTACGCAGCGGTCAAGGTCGTGGATCGTATTAACGCACCGTTTTTGGGTGGGTAAGCACTTGTCCGAGTTCGGGGCGTACAATCCTCCTATAGGCCACACCATGAGAAACAATAAATATGATTTTACATGTTATGTGATGTATTGATAAACATATGGTGAAATGACAAAATCGATGTGGTGATAACGAATGGTTGGAATATCAAATAAATTTGTAGGAGATGTATTCATATTATGAGGTATAATATTTGACATTATATATGATAATATATTACATAATATAATGTGATCCGCAATATTATAACATACGAATTTGCTAAAAAAACCAAAGCTCAAATTTTGTTGGATATTAATACAAAAATTGGTAAATGCAAAAACAGTGAAAAACGGTCGAACGTTTTCGAGAACCAGTCGACCGAATTTAATAGGAACATTTTCTGTTGTGAAATGGTCGTCCGGTGTGGGTCGTGGTTTAACTGAAATTATCAAGACCATTCTTGATATGGCATCAGTCGACTGACTTGGAACACAATCCGACCAAAAATAACAGGAGCTTTTCCTGTAGTTAAACGGTCGACCATCTGGGATTATGGTCCGACCGAAATTATCGATTTGTAACCAATCAATCGAACGATTGGTTATTTCGGTCGACCATTTGCCCACGGTTTTGCCTGCATTAATAAGATAATTTTTCTAATCATGGGCTGGATTTGATCCAACATGGTCAAAGGTGGTTATGGGATGATGATGTGTCAAAATATGATTGGTTTTTAGAAGAGATAATCAAGGAATCATGTGTAAGTGGTTTGCACATGATGTGAGTTTGAGGATGCCCTATAAATAGGTCCTTCCTCCCTTCCTTTGGATGGATGATTGCACAAATTCTCTCCTCCATATTTTCCCATCATTCCATCTGAAATTCTCTTAGTTTTAATTGTGTGCTGGAGATTAATTTTTTTGGAGCTTAAAGGGGTTATTAGCTAGATTCTAACTACGTATTAGAGACTGATTGGCTAACTTTGATCTCTCTAATCTTGTTTAGAGTTTGGTGAATACTTGGAGGAAATTCCGAGGCAATTCGAGTGCAACCCGACTTCCCACGATTCAAAAGAGTTTGACAACTCTTTTTGGTATCATCAACTTATGTATTTCAATATTAAATAGTATAAATTATATATATTGAAATGCAATTAGGAAGTTTTGTACATAATTATTGAATAATATGAGAAACAATCTTGCTTGCATGTATACAATTTTAAAATTATATACCCAAGCATAGGTACAGAATCCTACACCAACGACACTTTGCGACACACAGTGCCACGTGTAGCTTGTGCGACCGCACATTCTTCAACAGCTATATAATCGTTGGAGCTTAAAAAGAGGGGAGAAATTTGCATTTTCCCATATAAATACCCCCCAACACCTCTATTCCTCACAGCTATCATTCTCTCTTTCTCTCATTCATTCCAATACTCTCAATCTCTATGTTTTTCTACTTTGTAAGTTCTCAAGCTTCAAACTCCAGAGTTTTGGTAGGAAGAAAGGCAGATTTGGTGATCGTGGGGTGGAATTCGGAAGCAAAATGTTATCGCTCTTGATTCCGAAGCTACCTCCTCGACCATCCAAGTGCACTCTTTTCAACTCTCTTTTAGTGTAATATTGCATTTTACTTTTCATTTACACACAATAGGCGTAATGGCATACAATAGACCTAATGGTAATGGATTTCCCATGAATCATAAACAGTTTAACCACCTTCATCCCACAAAGTTGAACGACCCCGATTGGAAAACCGCACATTAGGTTTCATATGAACAAAAATCAAAACTTGTATGTGAACTGTGTGGATTTATAAGTAGTGGTGGTATAAATAGACATAAAAAACATATTGCTCTGGAAAGTAGTAATGCAAAACCATGTACACATACATCAATTAATTATTGTGAAGAAATTGAACTTAATTTACGAGCTAGATGTAGAGCTTATCACTACGACAGGGATATTGTAGATAATTTTGTAGACTTAGATGATGTGGAGGGATTCGGGGGTACTTGGTCCAGTTCGGGTTCCAATCGAGGTCGTGATGGTTGTTCATCTCCCGCCCCACATCCCAGGTCCAACCATGAAAGAGGCAACGGAACCAATCAAAATATCGACCAGAAGGAGGTCGCACCCAAACAATCGTGTACAACCATTTCAAAAAAGAGGAAAGGAAAGAAGTAACCCAACCATTTCAACCATGAGGAAAGATGTCATTAATGGAACTTCCAAATTTAGGCCTGGTTTAAAACCAATGACTCCTCACAAGGTTGTCGAACCATGTCTGACAAGGGAGATTGCAAAAACAAGAACCCTTCTACACTCACATAGAGCAGATTGGAAGATTTATGGGTGTACCATTATGACTGATGAGTGGACTAATGCTTGTGGTAGAAGCATAATATTTTTTTAGCTAACTGCTCCACAAACACATTATTCTTGAAGTCTATGGATGCCTCTTCTCACTCCCACACCGCAGACTACTTGTTTAAGTTGATCGATAAGGATGTGAGAGAAGTTGGAGAGCAATATGTGGTGCAGGTGGTCACAGACAATGTCACCGCATATGTATCTGTTGGGAGGATGTTGATGCAAAAAGGTAATTATTCAGGACCCCATGCACAACTCACTACATTGATCTCATCTTGGAGGACATTAGCAAGTCGTATATCAGGTCGTTACTACAGGTCGAAAGATCGTCAACTACTTCAAAGCGCACACTCAACTAAATGACAGGATGAGAAAAGTCATCCAAGGGAATCTGATTTATCCCGCCTTCACCCGTTTTGCCACTGCATTCCTGACACTAGTGTCTGCTGAGTACTCCAAAGAATTTGGGTGAAATGGCAAACTTTGAAGACCTTCATTGTGTCTGCTGAGTTTGTTGATCTAGATGCTTTTTGGCAAAAAATGCCAAAGTGAAAAGAGAGACAAATCATGTCTACGAAGCCATCATATCGGTGACCTATTGGAACAACGTCACCAACGCTCTAAAGGCAAACCAAATGTTGGTGACTATTCTTAGGCTGATGGATGGTGACGAGAAACCAACAATGGGTTACTCGTAAGATGAAATGGAGAAGGCAAAGTTGCAGATCAAGGACAACTACAAATTCAGTTCCCAATTGTACCAGCTCGTTATTGATGTCATTGATAGAAGATAGGGACATCAAATGTCCAGTCTGTTGTACTCTGTTGACTTCCTCTTGAACCTAACTAAATTTTCTGTTACGAGAACCAATCAGAGGCAATTGACACTTACTTGCCAGGATGGTTGGATGTTATGGAGAGGATGTTTCCAAACCCTGAAGACCAAGATCATATTTCAAGGCAATTGGCAATACAAGAAGAGTGAAGGAATATTTGGTCAAAATTGTGATATGGTAACGAAGCATAAAGATCCCTACTGATTGGTGGTCCGATTATGGAAGCGATGTAAGTGGGGGGAACCACTCTTGGAAGGAGGTGGCACATGATGTTTTGGGTCTAACATGAGATATGTATATAATTACTCCATGTAAGAAAAGATTTTTTGAATTCTATTTTCTGGATATTCAGCATCTGGATATGAGAGAAATTGGAGTGTATTTGAGCAAATACACAAAAAGGAAGGAATTGTATTAATGCAAAGAAGTTGAACGATCTGGTCTATGTCAACTACAACCAAAGGTTGAGACAGAGATTCATGGAGAGGAACGACAAACTAGGTCACTACGACCTTATCAGCATAGATTATTGTTGTCTTTTAGGCCTTCATCTATATTGATTTTGATGATTAATCAAATTAATCTTAATTAATCAATCTAGTCAATCAAAATAGGCAAACCTAATTACATTCATTGCATATATACTTGCATTCTTGCAAATTATCTTAATAGGTTGATCAAGATTATCAAGAGAATGAGCATTAGGACAAAGACTAAAGATTGTAGCAAAGCTTTGGACTAAGACTTGTAATTTTCTATTTATTGAGTCCCTAGGATTAAATGTAAACTTAAGCACTAGGATTCTGTCTCGACCATATTCAGTCAACCGAACACCTAACGGATAATCAAATTCTTCTCATCAGTAGCCGTTAGGATGCTCTCGGGTCAGACGACCAAATTACCTTGTACCGGTTGTAGATTTTACTCCAACAGTCGCATTTGATTTTTACCTTAGAGCCCAATAAACTTGCCCATTTTCAGACGATCGATCGATCTCCTATTAGTCGACCGATTTCTTCTTAGCCTTTGGTATGTAACAACTCTTTACACATGTCATATGACCATTGCCTACAACAGACATTTGAACCAAAACTATTAGCACAAAATTTGTGCCTCTTTCAGTCATCCGAATAGACGGAGGTAGATCAGACTAGCCTAAGCTTGAAAACAACCAATCTTCATTGTTATATTGAAACGGTGCACCGAACTCTTTTCAGTAAATTGACATCTCTATTGGTTGAATTAGAAGTCCTTTTTTGGAGCTAGCAAACAATTATCTGAATGTCATTTAGTATACTGAAGCACTCTTGTTGCAAAAGACCGTTTATACTTTGGTCAATCGAACCAGCTCAGAATTCTACCCGAGGTTGAAGTAAAATCTTGCTTCTCATTGGTTCAAACTCCACCAATTCTCTTAACGGCTCTATTTACTTTGAAACCTATATAAGCCTCATTCAAGAGACACAAACTAGAATACCAGTCTTCCAATTCATCTACATTCTTTGTGCTCTCAATTCCCAAGCCTTCAAAGCCCCAATATACTCAAAGCGAAACATCACCACTTGCATATCAATTCCTATCCTATACCAAGGGTGCTGATGCATTGCATACATTGCATCATATGTCTTTCATTTAGATTAATTTTATATCAATAAATGCTACTAAGGTATGTATTTAGTCTTATTTACAGAATATAGGAACCTGAATGCAAATTACCCATATCCCGAGCATAAATACGTGCAAGAGACTCATTCCTGTCATAAAGACCAAGTTCAAGATTATCGGGATTCAAATGGAAGTTCATCCAAGCATAAAAGCATTCAAGACCTAATTACAAAAAGGACAAGGACTTAAGCACAAAAGGAGCCAGGGACTTAATTGCAAAAAGCCAAGGACCTAATTGCAAATTATGAGTAGCTATTATTATTATGGAGAAAGTCTAAAGAAAAATCAATGTGGATCTCCAAATAAATAAAGAAATAAAGTCGGAGCTCAAAAGAAAGGAAAGAATCAATCCAGACGCGCAAAGGAGGATTAAATCATACCATAAACATACAGCAAAAATCCGGATCCAATCAGAGCATATTGCGCGGCGATTTAGCCGCAAGTTACATGTATTGTGCGGCGATTCCGCCGCACCCATGTCGATCCGCGCCTCCGAATTTTGTCCAGTCATGGTGTGACGCGTGTACTTTCCAATTTTACACTTAGGTCCCTTGTATCAGCTATAAATAGCCCCGAGAACGATGAAGCTTTAGGAACATAGACTCGCTCAGGTTGAGCTATGGGTTCAGGTTGAGTAGGTGGGTTGGGTGTTTCAGATTGGACGTCAGGTTCAATGGTTAGGTCATATGTGGTTGCTTGATGGCTAGATTGATTAGACGTTCTATGATTTACCACATTGTTAGCAACTTGTCTTCCAGACCGTAATGATACTACTGCATTTTATTACTAAAATATGGAACAAAAACTAAGGACAGAATTTTATTACTAAAATATGGAACAAAAACTAAGGACTCCCCACAACATCGTTCTCGGGGCTATTTATAGCTGATACAAGGGACCTAAGTATAAAATTGGAAAGTACACGCGTCACACCATGACTGGACAAAATTCGGAGGCGCGGATCGATAGGGGTGCGGCGGAATCGCCGCACAATACATGTAACTTGCGGCTAAATCGCCGCACAATATGCTCTGATTGGATCTGGATTTTTGCTGTGTGTTTATGGTATGATTTAATCCTCCTTTGTGCGTCTGGATTGATTCTTTCCTTTCTTTTGAGCTCCGACTTTATTTCTTTGTATATTTGGAGATCCACATTGATTTTTCTTTAGACTTTCTCCATAATAATAAAAGCTACTCGTAATTTGCAATTAGGTCATTGGCTTTTTGCAATTAAGTCCCTGACTCCTTTTGTGCTTAAGTCCTTGTCCTTTTTGTAATTAGGTCTTGAATGCTTTTATGCTTGGATGAACTTCCATTTGAATCCCGATAATCTTGAACTTGGTCTTTATGACAGGAATGAGTCTCTTGCACGCATTTATGCTCGGGATATGGGTAATTTGCATTCAGGTTCCTATATTCTGTAAATAAGACTAAACACATACCTTAGTAGCATTTATTGATATAAAATTAATCTAAATGAAAGACATATGATGCAATGTATGCAATGCATCAAATACCCCTACACCTAGATTTTGCTAGTCCCTAGCAAAACAAAATATAAGAGAAATGAAAACTGGGAAATCCTAACTCACTTTCGTAGGAATCACGGTTGCACTTAGCTTGTGCAACAAGCCTTTAAACCCCTGAGTTTCCTTAGAGGACGAGTTTTGTCTCGTGAGGGTTTTGAGTTGACACACCCACAAAGTCTTAATTCAACATTTCATTAATAGCTCTCAATATCTCCACATCAACCTTATACATCTTACTTAGAATTCTTGCATGCTTATTATATAAGTCTAACTCATAAAGAATCTGACTTGGTCTTTGTTCCTCCCACATTCACACCACCAACCCTTCTACACATGTTATCACTTAAATTATTTTGCACGCCTCCTCTGGTGGTGAAGTATCATTCGGATCAACCATGGCATGGATCATTCTTTTAGCTTTGGGCATTGAGTATCTTAAAGTATTTTTTTTCCGTGATTCAACACATTTGCTTTTTTTTGACACTTTTACCCTTTTTGCATTCGTGTAGCGAGTTTGGTCGATAATCCCGAGCTGGCAGACTCAAGTTACCGGGTTTTAAGATACCCCTACGGACCAGTGACTCGAAGGCTTGGGCTTTTGTAATCATTTTGCAAAATGTGCTTTCCTCACTTTATTCCTTTATTTTATTTTATTTTACTTTTATTTTCCTCAAGGCTTAATTGCTATTAGAAGTCCAAACTTCCCGGTATATTTTCCTCAACCTCTGCTTTTTATCAACCACTTCAAAGATTTGATTCATCCAATTTAAGTGCATACATGTCTTAAAGGGTAATGGGTTATTTCTTTGGAACTTAGATTTATGTCATAATTTCTACAAGTAGAACTATATAATAAGGAACAAAAACTCAATGCATTTTGTACACGGGTTTTGGCGGTTCAATCTTAAGCTATGTCATGGAATATTGATTTTTTTTTTAAAAAACAACAACAACAAAACTAATAGAATATATAGATATATAGATAAACACCCCCCACACCTACATCATGCATTGTCCACAATGTATGCAAATATAAAGCAAATGCACTTATTACCTGGGTGAACTGCGGTGGAGGGATGGCATTTGTTCAGAGTCAACCATAATCAGAACTGGATTGAATGTCACCATGTTGGTGCATGTATCCAGTTGAATTGTTCCCCATGTTGCCCTGAGAGTCCTGAGTCACAGATTCCACATCCCTCACATGTATTGATTCTCTTGTTTGTTCGAGTGATGGTGGTTGAGTAGATGACTTACTCCCCTTTTTCGCACTTTCTTTTTGATTTTGTGATGATTTATTTGATTCAGAAATCTTATAGATACGTGCTCTCATCACAACATCACTTTGATTGCATATTATTTCTGGCTCACTATCAACATGAAAGATATTAAATTCAGCTTTTAAGTTCCCAAAAGATAATTGCATGAGCCCATTTCGACAGTTTATCAATGCTTCAGAAGTGGCTAAAAATGGTCTGCCTGGTATTACAAGGATTTGTCTATTAGGATTTACAACAGGTGTAGTATCTAGTACGACAAAATCCACTGGGTAAATGAAGTCACCCACCTTGATCAAAATATCCTCGACTACACCTCTTGGTTTCTTAATAGAGCAGTCAGCAAATTGAAGAGTTGTCTTAGAGGGTTTTAGTGGACCAAAGTTGAGTTGCTCGTAGACAGAGAACGAGAGTAGGTTAACACTAGCACCAAGGTCTAGAAGGGCTTTGTTGATAAAAGTATCTCCTATTGCACATGAAATTGTGGGACACCCGGGGTCCTTATATTTTATAGGAGATAAGTTGGACAGAATGGAGGTTATGTTTGTAGTTAAGAAAACCTTCTTTGGTATGTTTGTTTTTCTCTTTTTAGTGCACAGATCTTTTAAGAATTTAGCATAAGCAGGTATTTGTTGAATCATATCCAGGAGTGGAATATTCACATTAACTTGCTTAAATACTTCCAGGATTTTCTCCATTTGTGCACTTGAGTTCTTCTTAAGTCTATTGGGGAATGAAGCTTTAGGAACATAGACTCGCTCAGGTTGAGCTATGGGTTCAGGTTGAGTAGGTGGGTTGGGTGTTTCAGATTGGACGTCAGGTTCAATGGTTAGGTCATATGTGGTTGCTTGATGGCTAGATTGATTAGACGTTCTATGATTTACCACATTGTTAGCAACTTGTCTTCCAGACCGTAATGATACTACTGCATTTATTTGTTGGAACGGTCCTTCCTCATTAACCATTTGAACTGGTCTCGAGTTGTTACTTCCTAGAGGTGGTTGATAGGGCTGATATTGATTATTAGATCTAGGATTCACCTCAGGTTGACTTGGAAACTGCCCATTTTCTCTTGCACCTACAATTTGTGCGAGTTGGCTCACTTGTGTTTCTAGCCTTTGGAAGGATGGGTTGGTTGTTTGTATAAAAGTCTTCATCAAATTTTCCAAGCTTGTCAACCTAACATCATAATCTCCATTGTTACTAAACCCAGATGATGTATTATTTTGGTTATACGGGTTTGGTTGTTGTGTAGGAGGTTGACCTTGTTGGCTTGATGAGAAATTGGAATTATTACGCCAACCCGAGTTATAGGTTGATGCGTATGGGTCATTTCTAGCATGGTTAAACGTGGCATTAACTTGTTCCCAGTCCGCACAATCCTCCATTAAATGACCAGTCTGACCACATCTAGAGCAAAGGATAGACGAGGCTTTATTCACTCGGGGTCAGTTTTGCAGCTTTAGACTTTCCATTCTGCGCATAAGGGTAGCTAGTTTTGCTTCAGCCGCTATATTGGCATCTACAGCTAAGACACCTGGTTTGGGTTGACTTGCTATTCTAGATCCAATACTCGGGTTAAGCGGTGCTCTAGCATTGTCCCATTGCATACTGTTTTCAGCTAAATCCTCAAGAAAAGTCCAGGCATCATTCTCATTTTTGGACATAAAGCTTCCTTGGCTTACAGATTCTAGCATAACCCTAGATGTGGATGTCAATCCCTCATAGATAATTTGGCACAACTGCCATCTTAGAATTCCGTGATGAGGGCATTGGGTCAGCACACTTTTAAATCTTTCTAGATAGGAATAGAACGGTTCGCTCTCAGATTGAACGAATGTAACAATTTCATTCCTAATCCTCATAGTCTTATGGTTGGGGAAATATTTCTTTAAGAAAACTTGAACAAACTCGGCCCAACTTTTAATGGATTTTTCGGCTAGACTATATAGCCATTTCTTAGCGTCGTCCTTTAGTGCTAGAGGCACGAATTTCAGACGCACTGCCTCCTCAGAGATATGCTGGTATTGCATAGAGAGCAGATTTCCTCAAATTCTCTAAGGAAGAGATATGGGTCTTCCCTAGAGGTGAACTTAGGCAACATACTCATGTATTGTGCCTTGAGTTCGAAGTCGCGACCCTGTTTGGTGGGCATAACGATGCACGATGGCTGAGCAGCCATCGCTGGGTAGCATCGATCCCTCAGAGTTATGGGCGGGTTCACAACATTCTCACCCATTGGATCCGGGTGAGGTGGTGCAACAGGTGGATTAGGGCTAAGCTCCAGATTGGAATCTAGATGAACTCGTGAGAGTCGATTACTCAAGTCTCGAATCCAAATCTGAGTGCACCGGTTTGAATCAATTTTTTTTCTAAAATGGAAACAAACAATAGAAGGTGGAAAGATGAGAAAGGAATCATAATCTAGAGAATTGAGGTGAGAAGAGAAAGAAGACTCAGATAAGAAGGGAAACTTAAATCTAAAGATAAAAAAGGGGGTCAGTTAGAAATTTCCTAAGCAAGCACGGTTCAAACAATCCTAGACCTAGTGTCGCTTAGATCTAGACGACTCCTAACTGGTTGAGTCGAATTGATTTGCTTGATTCTCCTCCCTCACTAATCAAACCAACTTGGCCAGGCAGTGTATAGCTAGTGGGGGCGCTTCCGACAGAGCCGATGCCAATTAGACAACCACTTCGCTTGGAAGACTTACGTCAACACAAAAACACTTTCTAGACACCAAATTAAATTCGATCAGCTTCAAGTCATAGCAAGTCAAACCAATCTCCTCCTTAATTGAGTCCGAGTCCTTAAGGGCCAATGTCTAATTGATTTTAATTTTAAAACTTGGGTGACACTTTAGGATTGTGATTTGTGGGCCACGGAAAGGTGATGAAATCCCCACCGTATATTTTCCTACGGAGTTGCCCTTAAGATAATTTATCTTAAATCTAGCAAAGATAGTCAAACAATGGTCTTTAGTGGGGGAAATTGCAAGGTTGTATGCAAATTAGATTATATGCTTAAATGCAATCGATAAAAACCGCGATACGTACCTTGCCTCCAGCACTCTTCAACAAGAATTAATTTGCAAGAATTTAGCAAGAATAATGCAAACAAAACATTATATGATGCATGCACTAAGTTCTTCTAGTTTTGCCAATTTTTAGGTCAGAGTTGAATTATTGCCAATTATGGAATTTAAGCTTAACACGTGCAGTTCTACAAAAGGAAATTTTCCGAAACTAGAAATTACGAGGAAAGAGGCAACAAAGGTTACCTATGCAATGCTCAGTCAGGTTCGCCGCCCGCTCTCGAAAATTTCCAGTAGCTCTACGCGTCCACCCAGAGATGAGTCGCGTCCCAGAAAAATTTGAAGCTCAGATGCTTCAGGTATGCGGCGGATTCGCCGCAAGTTGCTCTAGAGATGCGGCGATTTCGCCACCCTTATAGCTCCGAATGTGCCCAGATTTCGCCGCGCACTCTGTTGTCTCCTGAAACACAAATCCAAATAGTTAGATCACGCACACGATTAACAGAAAAAAAATCGAAATCACTAAAATAAACAAAATCTTCGTCGCCTCCCCGGCAACGGCGCCAAAAACTTGATGAGAATTAAATTTATACCGCAAGTGCACAGCGTCAATGAAGACGTGGCAGGTACGGGTCGAACACAAGGAGGGAGAGATATTGTTATTTTTGTGATTTTCGATTAAGGAAAGAGAGGGAGAGAAATAAGTTTGGTTTGAGATTTTTGGTTTTTTTAATTAATTTCTAAAGCAAGAACAACAAAAGCAAATTAAAAATAAAGCAAAGATGGATGAGAGTCCAGCGGGTGGAGGTTTAGATTAGAGAATTCTGAAACTTATAATAAATCACATTAGTTATAAAGCATTACATGATAAATGATTCAACATAAACTCAAGTAATCAAAATATACTAACACGAAATTAAAATAATAACTTTATTCTTCTTCTCATCACCCTAAATCTGTCACCCCACCCTTTGGAGAGAGTTAGAAACTCATGGATGGAGGGAAGGAGAAGAGGTCCTAGAGAAACTACAAAAGAAAACTAAAAACAAGAAATAAAAGAACAGAATTTTATTACTAAAATATGGAACAAAAACTAAGGACTCCCCACAACATCGTTCTCGAGGCTATTTATAGCTGATACAAGGGACCTAAGTATAAAATTGGAAAGTACACGCGTCACACCATGACTGGACAAAATTCGGAGGCACGGATCGACAGGGGTGCGGCGGAATCGCCGCACAATACATGTAACTTGCGGCTAAATCGCCGCACAATATGCTCTGATTGGATCCGGATTTTTGCTGTGTGTTTATGGTATGATTTAATCCTACTTTGCGCGTCTGGATTGATTCTTTCCTTTCTTTTGAGCTCCGACTTTATTTCTTTGTATATTTGGAGATCCACATTGATTTTTCTTTAGACTTTCTCCATAATAATAAAAGCTACTCGTAATTTGCAATTAGGTCCTTGGCTTTTTGCAATTAAGTCCCTGGCTCCTTTTGTGCTTAAGTCCTTGTCCTTTTTGTAATTAGGTCTTGAATGCTTTTATGCTGGGATGAACTTCCATTTGAATCCCCATAATCTTGAACTTGATCTTTATGACAGGAATGAGTCTCTTGCACGCATTTATGCTCGGGATATGGGTAATTTGCATTCATGTCCCTATATTCTGTAAATAAGACTAAACACATACCTTAGTAGCATTTATTGATATAAAATTAATCTAAATGAAAGACATATGATGCAATGTATGCAATGCATCAGGTGCTCAAGTTAAAGTGTATAGATAGTGATTCAACTTCCATATCCAAGAATCACCCAAGTGTTATAAAATTTCGAGGAAACTCCCTTTCGGGTTGTGAGAGGAGACATGAGCGATGCGAGGATTGTTCGAGAGGCTAAAATGAATGATTTACTTTTAAATGTCTTTTATTATGAATTGAATGTATTGAACATTTTGTTCATTGATTAATGTATTCATCTTTTGGAAGTGTTAAGGAAAAGACTCTCGGTCTTTAACCGTAGAGCTCTAAAAGATAAATGTTTACATAAATCAAAAGTAATTCACAATCATGGTAATTAACATGGAACATTGATTACCGAGTTAAGATTGTCATGTTGGTTGAAAGAAATATTGTAGCTCTACAAATATTTAACGACATAAGTATGTGAAATAGAAAATGTTTCTTTCATATATTGAATTAACCTAAGAAATGAAACATTATGGAATTGTGTTTGTATCATTAATGTTTCATTGTGTCTTTGAATCCTAAGATATGAGACTTATATATTTTCACGTAAGTGTAGGATCGTGTGGGTTATGGGTCCACTAATCACTTTTTAATCTAATCACCTACTTGTTTAAGCAATCGATATGCGCAGCGGAAATTTAAAACAAAACAAGCAAGTGTAGGAAATATGCAAACCACAAGAAGTCGGGTCGATTTTTATAGAGGTTCGGCACCCCACCCGGGTCCTAATCCTCTCTTGCAAGCTCCGCTCGGATCACCGAGCTCCGCCTACGACTTCACTATCCGCTCCCCGTTCCGGGCCGGGAGACAACGCCTTACAACCGTCAAACTCGCGAACAACCCTCGCCGAGCTTGGAATCTTCTTCTCACAATCCGAGAAGGATGCTTCGGGCTTTCACCGGAGCCTTTACTTTCTTTGACAACAATTGTAACCTTGAGTGGAACAACACTCTCTAAACTTTGAGCACACTTGAGTAGGATGAAGGAATTGATCACTAAGTGTGTGAGGTTTGAAGCTTTGAGTGTTTTGATTTCTCTCTAATGTTTGGGGCAAGTTTGTAGTGGGAGAGTTGTGTTAAAATGTGTTTTACAACTCTATTTATAAGCATTAGAGAGAATAGATCCGTTGGGACAAGATTTGGTTGGATATTGTGCAAAGAACACAAAGCAGAAAATCGGGCTGCAAATCTGTCCAGAAACGGTCGACCGAAAAGGTGCAACGGTCGACCGAACGCTTGGGTTCGATAGGGATACGGTCGACCGAAATATGAATCGGTCGACTGAACACTTAAGTCAATTAAGAAAACGGTCGACCAAACAAGATTACCGGTCGACCGAACAAGCGTTTCGGTAGAGGGAAAATCGGATCGGTCGACCGAAATTGTGTTGACCGATAGCAGGGGATTTTGACAAGGTTAAACGGTCGACCGAACTTGGCACATGGTTCGACCGTTTGGTTAAGTATATGGAGGTGTATATAGTTTTAATACGAATACGACCGTTGGGCATATACGACAAGAATAACGGTCGGAACAGTAGGTTCAAACGGTCGACCGAAAGATATGGTGCGGTCGACCGAAACTAGGCAGGAAAACACAAATTGGATTACTTGATCATCCGGTCGACCGAACGGCATGTTGCGGTCGACCGAATGTGGGCAGACAGTTAGGGTTCAGGTTTTGTGTTTTTCCGGTCTAAGTTTGGGTGATCTATTGAAGTCCAAATAATGTGAAATTTCGTGTGTGACTTCTATAGGGAACCTATTGTGTATGTGATTGGTTTTTAACTCTTGTATGCTCAATTTACACATGTTCCTAAGACTCAAAATAAATCAACATTACATGTCTTCGATTTAGCTTTAATTACATGTCTTGACTTCATTTCCTTCTTTCTTGAGTCTTGATCACCTGTAGAGGTTAGCACAATACAATATACATGCAATGCAATATGTGTGCTACTCTACATCATCATAATTAAGATTAGGTTAATTAAATCATCAAAACATAGATTAAGGCCAAAAAGCCAACAATCTCCCCCTTTTTGATGATGGCAACCTATATCTTAATTCTATCTAAATACATGGAATTTGTATATGTAAACTATGCATATTAATGCTCCCCCTATGGATATGCATAGTTTTTGTTTAATTTTATGCCAAATTCCAAGTTACCCCCTTAATTATCTCTCCCCCTTTGACATCCATCAAAAATAATAATTATTTAAGACTTTAAGCATAGAATTTGGATGTCTTGTAATGAAGTTGCTCCCCCTAAATTTTGCACTTCATTACTCTAATAAAAGATATAACATTTAAGCTCCCCCTATCAATAAGGCTAAATGAAAACAATGAGTATGATTCAAGTTAAGTTCATTTAAGTTTCAACTTAAGCCTTATTCTAACATCCATTTAAAATATGACATTTAGAATCAATGGATGTGATAAATGATTTGCAATGAATAGGGATAAATGATTTTCAATGAATTGAAGTTTATGATTTGCAATGAATTAAACTATATGATATGTCAATTAAGCATATGAAGCTAGATTAGAGCTAATTTAACATGAATTGAATAGATAAGAATTTATACCAATGTTGAATTCGAATTTAGCTCCAATCTCATTTGGTGATGCAACCGGATTTGAATTTGACTCTTGAGCTCACCCGGTCACCACCAATCTCCTCCTCAAGCTCCTACAATAGTAGATTTGGGTACCCAAACGACTTTGGGTCCTTGAACATTAGCTTTTGGGATCCAAACCATTTTGGTTTTGGGTGCCCACACACTTGAGGAACTATGGTTAATGAACATATGCTTACCATTTAGAGTAGTGTGAGATACATGGTTTTTCAATTTAAAATTGTAACCTAAACCATGTTTTTGCAAAGATTGCCTTTGACTACCTAATAGCATGTTAAGCATATGAGTTCCATTAGTGAATCTTTCTAAATCTTTTCTTAATTGCAAGTTAGAGGCTTGAAGATTTAGTTGATCACAATCTATTGGTGTTGCTCTTAATTTTTCAAGATTTGATGCATTCTTTTCAAATTTAGCAATCACCTCATTCTTCTCATTCATGCATGTTTCAATTTGGCTTTGGAGATCTTTGATTAACTTTCTAGCATTTTTGTTTTTATCACAAATGATCTCATATTGTTTAACTAAGTCATGAAATGCATTTTGAAGCTCATCATGTGTATAAGTTTCTTCATTAACACTAGAATGTGAGCTATCACTATAATAAGACTTAGTTGAGCATGAATTACTAGAACAAGAGTTAGAATCTACCTCACTTTGATCTTCAATAGCCATGAAGCATGAGTGAGCCACTTCTCTTCTACTTTGTAAGGAAGAAGACGATGATGATGGTGATGAAGAATCATCCCATGTAGCCTTGTGTGCTTCCTCCTTCCTTTCTCTTCTCTTGCTCTTCTCCTTTTCTTTTCTCCTCTCCCTTCTCTCCTTTTTCTTCTCCCCTTCTCTTCTCTCATTTTCACTCTCCTCCCTCTCTTTTTCTTTTTCTCTTTTCTCACTTCTTCTACCTCTTCTTTCATTCTTTTCTCCCTTATCCCTCTTGAGGTATTTGAAGAAGTCTTGGGCAAGGACCTTAATGTCCTCTTCTTCCACCCTCCTTGGCTCATCAAAATTTGCATGTAGTGCAACCACGGAGTTTTTCTTTGATGCTTCCTTCTCTCTTCGATGACTCAATTGGAGCTCATAGGCCATGAGATTTCCAATGAGTTCCTCCATCTTCAATTTTGAAAGATCGTGCGATTCTTCGATTGCCACGACCTTGTCTTCCCAATCGTTGCTCAATGACCGGAGGAATTTTCGAGTCATCTCTCCTTCATTTATCCTTCTTCCAAGAATCAAAAGAGAGTTAGTGATATCGGTGAAGCGAGTGTTCATGTCGCTTATGTTCTCACCGATTTGCATAGAAAATATTTCATATTTATGCATGAGGAGACTTATCCTAGTTTCTTTGGTTTTGCTATCACCCTCATGATGCATTTGTAACCTATGCCATATTTCATTTGCACTTTCACATCCCCTAATTCTATTGTATTCTCCCTCATTAAGGCCACAATAAAGAATGTTCATGATTTTAGAGTTCATTTCAATTTCTTTCATTTGAGCCCTAGATAGAGAATCTAAATCATCTTCATTTGGGGGTATGTATGGATTTTGAATAAACTTCCAATACTTAAGGTCATTTGATATTAAAAAGATTTTCATTCTATTTTTCCAATAATCATAATTTGACCCATTAAGCAAAGGAGGCCTTGTGGTGCATAAACCCTCTAAGTGATTAGATGTGCTAGCCATGCTAAAAATACGATTAAGTATAGAATTTAGCTAACAAGGCTCTGATACCAAATGTAGGATCGTGTGGGTTATGGGTCCACTAATCACTTTTTAATCTAATCACCTACTTGTTTAAGCAATCGATATGCGCAGCGGAAATTTAAAACAAAACAAGCAAGTGTAGGAAATATGCAAACCACAAGAAGTCGGGTCGATTTTTATAGAGGTTCGGCACCCCACCCGGGTCCTAATCCTCTCTTGCAAGCTCCGCTCGGATCACCGAGCTCCGCCTACGACTTCACTATCCGCTCCCCGTTCCGGGCCGGGAGACAACGCCTTACAACCGTCAAACTCGCGAACAACCCTCGCCGAGCTTGGAATCTTCTTCTCACAATCCGAGAAGGATGCTTCGGGCTTTCACCGGAGCCTTTACTTTCTTTGACAACAATTGTAACCTTGAGTGGAACAACACTCTCTAAACTTTGAGCACACTTGAGTAGGATGAAGGAATTGATCACTAAGTGTGTGAGGTTTGAAGCTTTGAGTGTTTTGATTTCTCTCTAATGTTTGGGGCAAGTTTGTAGTGGGAGAGTTGTGTTAAAATGTGTTTTACAACTCTATTTATAAGCATTAGAGAGAATAGATCCGTTGGGACAAGATTTGGTTGGATATTGTGCAAAGAACACAAAGCAGAAAATCGGGCTGCAAATCTGTCCAGAAACGGTCGACCGAAAAGGTGCAACGGTCGACCGAACGCTTGGGTTCGATAGGGATACGGTCGACCGAAATATGAATCGGTCGACTGAACACTTAAGTCAATTAAGAAAACGGTCGACCAAACAAGATTACCGGTCGACCGAACAAGCGTTTCGGTAGAGGGAAAATCGGATCGGTCGACCGAAATTGTGTTGACCGATAGCAGGGGATTTTGACAAGGTTAAACGGTCGACCGAACTTGGCACATGGTTCGACCGTTTGGTTAAGTATATGGAGGTGTATATAGTTTTAATACGAATACGACCGTTGGGCATATACGACAAGAATAACGGTCGGAACAGTAGGTTCAAACGGTCGACCGAAAGATATGGTGCGGTCGACCGAAACTAGGCAGGAAAACACAAATTGGATTACTTGATCATCCGGTCGACCGAACGGCATGTTGCGGTCGACCGAATGTGGGCAGACAGTTAGGGTTCAGGTTTTGTGTTTTTCCGGTCTAAGTTTGGGTGATCTATTGAAGTCCAAATAATGTGAAATTTCGTGTGTGACTTCTATAGGGAACCTATTGTGTATGTGATTGGTTTTTAACTCTTGTATGCTCAATTTACACATGTTCCTAAGACTCAAAATAAATCAACATTACATGTCTTCGATTTAGCTTTAATTACATGTCTTGACTTCATTTCCTTCTTTCTTGAGTCTTGATCACCTGTAGAGGTTAGCACAATACAATATACATGCAATGCAATATGTGTGCTACTCTACATCATCATAATTAAGATTAGGTTAATTAAATCATCAAAACATAGATTAAGGCCAAAAAGCCAACAGTAAGGAGTGTATGATTTGATTATTATCAAAAGCAATGAATGTGTATAATGATAAATGTATTAGTTGGTTATACATAACTTGTGGAGAAAAAGTGATATGTCAAAGGATTATCATTGTCCCTCTTGACTTCAGTGATGTTATTGATGGCCCCCTTGATAAAGCAAAATTATAATGTGCACAATGTGACTTGTGTATAGTTACATATTTATATTTGACTTGAGAGATCAAGAAATGAATATACAATGCAAAGATGACGTATTTCTGTTTTGTATAATATTCTCAATATCACGAGGCAAGGGATAGACATAAGTGATATTGCATATCACTAAATGGATCACGTGTTAGTTGTAGTGAGAAAAATAACTTTATTATTTGGGTAAGTATAATGTGTAGCTAGATATCGCTTATAGTTTATGATATAAAGTGTTTTATATCATTGCCAACATAACTTAGATCTTCCTATAGGTCACACCACAAAACTGAGAAACAAGGAATTGATTTTACATTTTATATAATGTATTGAATTACATGTAGTGAAATATTAAAATCGAATATGTCGTAATTACGACATGGTTAGAATAATCAATAAATTTATATGAGATGTAAATATATTATGGGGTACAATGTTTGACATTATATATGATTATATATTACATAGTATAATGTGATCCGCAAAATTATAAAATATAAATTTGCTAAAACCCCAAAGATCAGATTTTGTTGGATATTGATCCAAAATTTGATAAAATCAAAATCAGTGAAAAACGATAAACATTTTTGGGAACCGATCGACCGAATTTAACAGTAACTTTTAAATTCGGAAACGGTCGACCTGTTGGATGCGTGGTTCGACAAAAAATAACAGGAACTTTTTCTGTTGTTGAACGGTCGATCGGTGTGGGTTGTGGTTCGACAAAAAATATCAGGAGCGTTCTTGGTAAGGATTCAGTCGACCAATTGACAACACAATCCGACCGAAAGTGTCGATTTTGCAACCAATTGGTTTAACGATTGTCTATTTAGGTCAACCATTTTTGCACGGTTTTGCTTGAATTAATAAGAGAATTTCTTTGATCGTAGGTTGGATTTGTTACAATTTGGTCAGAGGAGGTTAATGGATGATGACGTGTCGAAATATGATTGGTTTAGATGAGCTAAAAATAAGGGATCATGTGTAGGTCGGTTACACATGATGTGGGATTGACGAAACCCTATAAATAGGTCCCTCCTCTCCTCTTTGTTTACATGAATGCAAAAAAAATTCTCCATATTTCTCCACAAATCCAACCAAAAATTTCATTGTTAGTTGAGTGTTTCAGAGATTAAATTCTCAAGAGCATTAAAGGGTAATTAGCTAGATTCTAGCCTTGATTTAAAGTTTGATTGGCTAACTTCGATCTCTCTAATCTTGTATAGAGTTTGGTGAATACTTGGAGGAATTCTGAGGCGATCTGATGTCCAACATATCTTCCTATTGGTAAAAGGGATTCGATAATCCCTGAGGTGATCATCTATGTATTTCAATATTAAATAGTTAATTATATATATTGAAATACAATTAGGAATTTTGTACACATTTTTTTTGAAAAATATGAAAATCGATCCTAAATGCTTGTTAATTAAAAAAAAAATTCACAAATATAAGACACGAAATCCTACAGAGGCTTGGTGTTGTAAATGCGTTAATATCGGCCAGGAACGAAGATTGCTTAATGGAGCTATAAGTGAGACTCGAGGGATCGAGCAGGGTTTGCGAAGAGGATTAGGACCGAGTGTGGTGTCAAACCTCTCTAAATATTTGGTGTCTTGATTTGTGGTTTGTGTATTCTTACTTTAATCTATATTATTGTTTAATTCCGCATCTAGTTAGAGATTAGAGGGTCATCAATCCTATCATTTGGTATCAGAGCACGTCGTGGGTTCGAGTTGTGCCCCTTGCCGGGAAGGATTTTTCGGGGGGGGGGGGGGTGTTGAGGTGGATTTCCCCATACAATTCATTAGTGGTTGTTGGTCTCCCTATACAGTTGTATTAGTTAAAAATTACTAAATGAAAATATACCTAGTGGTTGGGTGGGTAGATGGGGCTTCCAGTGAGGCAATAACACTGAGGAACTGAATGTTTTGTCGAAGCCATATCACCTTATATATTTTATATATATTGTTCATTATCTCCTTGAGGTTTCTCATATTTTTTCTGATCTTTCCAAAATTTTCTGGATTTTTTCCCGTTTGTTTTCAATTTTCTGATATTTCATTTTAAAAAAACATTTTTTTTATACTTATGCGTCCGCATATGCGACCCCGACAACCCTAGACACACAGAGTCACAAACCAAACTCCTGAACATTGTACCCATACTCATACCCGCCTACCCACCCAACCACTAGGTGGATAAAATACTCATACACCACTCATGTAGCTATTTGAAGTATGTTTGAATTTAAGAAAACATAACAATATAAATAAATAAATATATATATATATGTGTGTGTAATTATAAATATTAATTAAACTTAAATGGCTAAACACTTAAACGAGTACTGAGATGGCAATATCCATTCCCGTCCCATTTTATTTAATGGGTAATTGTTTTCTACCCATACCCGTTTATACGAGTGTGTTGGAGCGGTTAAAAGGGTTTCACCCACACCACTCACCACTGTAATTGGATGCAAAATCTGAAAAATAGATTATGAAGCAATATTAGTTCTACATAGTATCTGATTACTAAATAAAAATCAATTCCCACTTTTAATGTTTGGATGAGATGGATTCATAATTAAGTTAATTTACCAACATTTCGTTCGCATGTGATTTTAACAAGAATACGTCACTTTTCAGTTAGAAACTCTCATTTTCCCAATTGAAGATGTGATTATTTCTAAAATCAAATAATAACAAAATGATGTAATGACAACATTATCTAGAAGTTTTTAACTTGATCTTATAAAAGCATTATTTAAATGAATAGTAACATCATCTAAACAAATAGTAAGATTGCCTAAAAGAAATTTGAAGCAATATTATAGTAAAACGAACAAAAACTCACATTTGTGTAATATTGATTATGTTTAGTAGTAAATAAAAAAACTTAAAGGATGGTAGTTGTATCATTTGAAGCCTAAAGTCACATTCTTCAAATTGATTGTCTACTTCCAAACCAACACACATTTGTATTGAGTTTGAATTTGCTTTTCGAGAACCAATTCTGCCTATTGGTGTTTGGATTGGCGAATAAAATTCCAACTTGAATCGATTGAGTTATGGGATTTTTGCTTGGGTGCATTTCTAAAATGATCTTATTGGACATTTGCACATGTTTAGTTTTTTATTGGCCTCATACACTTGAGAACATGTTTTATTGCTTTTGTGCACTTTCTCTTAGTAGTCGTCAACGTCCGTGAGTGAAGTTGCTGACGGTGTTTGGTTCATTGTCACTTAAACCCTCTTGCTTCCCCAAATCACTATCTGCACCAAAACCCAAACCCATCCAATTTGGGGCAAAACTCCCAACGAAATCACCCTAAAAATCCCAACAAAATCGCCCTCTCCCCTGACTCGTCCTCCTCGCCGACCCTACTACTGTCCGGTCGTCGTCGTCGTCCTCGCCCTTTCTTCCTCCCGGTCGTCCTCGCCCAAGCCTGCTTCACCCTCTCTTCCGCTCTATCGCCCAACCCTTTTGATTAACTCTGACTATGCATGAGTTCTTTGATTCCTTCTTTAATTTTCTTCAATCCATCATTAAACAAGACAATTAGCAAGCAAAACGAGGGATCACCCTTGTCTCCCTCTACGATGGATGACTTATTGTCGACAATAGGTTAGCGTCAACCAAGATAGATTTCAGTATTTATTTTGATGCTTCATTTTACAATGTAGAAGATTTGATGTTTATGTGGATTTCTGCTTTCCTGTAATATAAATCAGTTAATGGCTTCGTACTCTATTGTGCGTGAAATTCTTCCTTTTGTTTTCAACCACTTTCCAGACTCCATTTCCAATAATCATATTGTATTTGTCTTTCAATAGAAGAAGAAAAATTGTGTCTTGCGAATCAACATTATTCAACTGTTCCATCCACTTGCAGTGGTATAGTAACATAGCAACAACACTCTCGCTTGGTGTTTCTTTTCGAAACGTTTCTGCCATCTTTGGTGGAAGAGTTTAAGCAGACGAGAACCTTTCAATACTACTGGTGGAGAATTTAACTTCTTTTGTTGTTCTTACATGACATTGCACGTAACTTGTGGGTTATTGCATCCACAGTTTACAAACCTGTCAACTGGCTAATAGGCATGCATGCAATCTTCCAACAAAAACTTTTCAAGACATGTTTTCACAAAGAATAATACATTGCACATACTTCCTATATACAAATTCCACCTTGGCTGATTTCAACAGATTCGAAACGACAGTTCTAACTAACACTTGCAAAATAGGATGCTAAACGAATAACACATTCGAGCACGGATTTCAACGAAAAAGAACATGCAAAGTGGAAGACGTTATTTGAGGGGGACTTGGTGCAGTTCGTGGTCACCACATACATACGATCTAATCTAAAATCTACATGCCTCCACTCAGGCGAGAAGGCCTTCACACTTTTCAACACCTCCATAAGCTCATTCCCTCCATAACTGTTCCACTTGCTCGAAGCTCATTCCTTTGGTCTCGGGCACGAAGACTGCCACAAAAACAAGTGCAAGCACTGCTATCCAAGGACCTTGATAGCTTCTGATTTTTTACCCTGTAGAGAAGCATTGAAGCAATTTTAGAATACATTACCCAATGCAGGAAATTCATTTAAGGTCAAATCTCAAAAGAAATGTTTGAACCTTGATGTACAACCAACGGGGTGACTCGGGCAAAACAAAACCAGTAAGAATTGCAAGATAGCAGGAAGAGCAGCAACTCCAAGCATCCATCTCCATGTTCCTGCAACCTGGAAATGGAGCATAACAATTATTTCCACTAAAACAAAATTTTAAAATGATACAATATGTTAATATAGCATTTCTAGATGCTCAGTACACAGGAATAGGAAGATTGGACCATTATATATGTTGGCCAATTCAATGATTAAGCTCAGCCGAGGCAAAAAAAGTACTTGTTATATTTGTACCTATGGACAGGTACAAAAACACACACGCCTTATCACATGATTTAACAGAAACTACAAACTGTTGCTAACATCATAAGTAGATAAAAACCAATTGTGCATTCATGTATCGTTGCCATCAAGTCTCTCACCACAAATACAAGGTATCCAAAATGCACAAACAGATGGAATTGATATACCCATGAAGGAACTAAAAGTTGTTTGAAATTACTAATGTGATAATGCCTTAAGCTGAGATAGAGTGGGGTTGTCTCGGTGATGGTGAAAAAATTTAGACAGGTAGATTACTTGAACCACCAAATTAACTGAGGATTTGTAATGACTTGTGGTATGAATCATTTATGGTAGAAGTATAAAAATTAAGATTTCAAGAATGAATACGACCAAACAAGTTGGGGGAAGGTTTGATTCACCCATTTTGTTTCTTTCCTATAAAACTTCCAACTCTTTAAGATTGAAGCAGTTCATATTATTTTAACGTATACGAGTTTCACATTCTATAGCGGTAACAAGTTATTACAGCAGAAAACACATGGTGTTTTCCAATTTTATGTTGGTGCTTGAACATCTAGGTGTGAAATCCTAAACTAAGTGTGAACAACCGAAGCACAAAAGAAGAAATCCATATGTTAGGTGAAACTATACTAGTACAGCCAAATGGACATGAGTTAATCGAAGGAGTACTTAATCGGAGAAGAAAATTAAAGAAGGAATCAAAGAACTCATGCATAGTCGGAGTTAATCAAAAGGGTTGGGCGACATGGTGGAAAAGAGGGTGAAGCAGGCTTGGGCGACAGGGTGGAAAATAGGGTGAAGCAGGCTTGGGCGAGGATGCCCGGGAGGAAGAAAGGGCGATGATGACAACGACGACGACCGAACAACAGTAGGGTCGGCGAGGAGGACGGGTTGGGGGAGAGGTGATTTCGTTGGGATTTTTGAGATGATTTCGTTGGGATTTTTTAGATGATTTCGTTGGGAGTTTTGTCCCAAATTGGATGGGTTTTGGTGCAGATAGTGATTTTGGGGGAAGCAAGAGAGTTTAAGTGAAAATGAACCAAACACCGTCAGCAACTTCACTCACGGACGTTGACGGCTACTAAGAGAAAGTGCACAAAAGCAATAAAACATGTTCCCAAGTGTATGAGGCCAATAAAAAACTAAACAGGTGCAAAAGTCCAATAAGATCATTTTAGAAATGCACCCAAGCAAAAATCCCATTGAGTTATTTATGGTCGTCCAAAACTCCCCATAGATCCACTCAAAGTCAACATAACTCACAATTTTCAACCGAAGCTTCAACGACTCTTCCTAGCGTGGGTTTGTCTCCTCACCTAGAGTTTCTACTTACTTTTACCATCACAGTGCCACAAAACTGTTGCGATGTTATTGCTATTTAAGATACATTGTTTTTTGTTGTTATATAAGAGAAATCTCACGTAAAACAAAAGGATACATCGTCATTTAAAATCCTTTTTTATTAGGTATCCTCGTTATTATCCGGAAATCCAAGGGTAGTTCCATGAGAAGGTCCATTCTATTTTCACCCACCGGCGACCATTATTAAGTTCCGTGACAAGAAGAGGAACAGTTCACATGCCCATCTCGGAGATTGAGAAAGAGAGATAGGTAAGGCTTCGAACCGGAGAGAGAGAGAGAGGGAAAGGGAGAGATGGAAGGCGTAGATCACCTGGAGCACGAGAGGAAGAAGGCCCAATTCGATGTGGAGGCCATGAAGATCGCGTGGGCGGGGTCCGACCACGCCTTCCGCGTCTCCGATCGGATGGCTCGCCTTGTCGCCAGCGATCCGGTGAAAATCTCAAAGCTCCCGTTTTCTTCGATTTATGCTTGTTTATTTTCCCCCTTGTCCGTGTTTCAAGGAACGAGAAAGATTATACACGTAGTTATTTGTGAAATTTGGCAAACTAAATGTTTAACTAGTGGCATAGGAGTGTTACTCTTACCTTCATTCTGTGTGCTGTTTGCTTCCATTTTCTGTTTTGTTTGTGTTGTTGGAAAAAAATCATTCGTATGTTTTGATTTTTTTCACCCTTTGAAATTTGGGTTATGGCTCTGAATAGCGCTGTTTGAGTTTTTTTTATTTTTCTCAGAAGGATTCGAGGAAAATTGAATCCAGTAAGCATATATTGAAAGAACATCTTAATTAATATGAAAGAAAGAAAAGTAGAAATGAAGTGGTCCAAATATAATAATAATATATATATATATATATATATATATTTACGTGGGACAATAGCAGATTTTTTGGGGTAATTTAACATTTAATTTTTATTGTAATTATTTATTTATTTTGGTAGGTAAATCAGGAGGTTGGTTGGTTACAAAGGATTGTGGTTGTTACTTGTTTGTTTGGTAATTGGAGAAATTTGGTGGTTTGGTTTTGGGTGTTCCTAGTTTCTCTATGTGGTTATTTGAGAAACTTAAGTGGATATGAGGTGTTGATTAGTTACATAGGACCGCGGTTGCTACTTAGTTTGGTTTTTGTGTTGTTAGAGGTGGCAAAAGTTGAGTGGTTCTAGTGTTTCTACATGTGATTATTTCAGCCACTTTAGTTAATTTCAATATTTTGCAGCTAGAAACCATTGGTATGGAACTAGAAAGATGATGGAGCCAAAATGTAACTTGAACAGCATCACTGCTCAAAGGCAGTCAAATAAAAAACCATAGTATGTAGCAAAAGTGTAATTTATATTGTCTGTTTTTGTGATTGTTGTTATCAGACAGAACATCAGGTTAACTTCATTATGTTAGCCCACCATATGTTGTCTTCTGGGCACCCTAAATTATAATATAGATTTAGGATGTTTACATTGGAAGTTATAAGCACATTCCAGATTTATTTCATGGTTGATGTGGGGTGGAATTTGCAATCTGAAAGTGCCAATACGAGGACATCAATATATGCGTGGAATCCATCATCACCTTTCCTATTTATATTCTATATACCCATCCATATCTATATACTTATGTGGGTGCGGATAGACCAATATTTGTTTGGTATTCAATCCATTTGTTCCCCAGACCCCTCTATTGTTAGAATTGAATTTCAAGAGACTATTTTTTTTATCATTGTGCTCTGGAAAAAGTTTTTGAAGCAAAGTCCAATCTAAATTTTGTTATTCTGGATCTTGTTAAATAAGACTTTTTGTGAAAATTTAAATTAATTTTGTTCTTTTCTAAGTCAAATTAATGAATCTAAGATTGGTTTTCTTTTATTTCCTTACATGTCATCACGACCACAATATCTTGGGAGGTGATTTGCTGAAATTCTTTATTGTTGCAAGTGGGTCATGTAGTGAATTTGTATTTTCCATTGTGTATTGGTCACTAACATGTTTGTCTTTTTTCCTTTTTTGGCTTTTTAGGAATTCGGTAAAGATGACCGCATGACCCTTGGGAGGAAGGACTTGTTGAAAAATACTTTGAGGAAATCTTGGCATGCATGGAAGAGAATTAACGAGTTACGCCTTACAGGTGTTTTATGTTAGGTCATTATTTTAAGCAAGGTTTAATACAAGACAATAGTGCCCTATTGTCTTTTGCAACGATTGCTCTTATTATGGTGTTCATCATATTTAGAAAACAATTTATTAGAAAACAATAATCTGTGAATTTAGGTCAATATCCATAGTTTAAATAGGAGGTCTTGCCATCTTCATATAGCAGTTAATGGGTGATGTACACAATGTACTGTAGAATATGAATTGTACTTGTGACTTTGAGCAACTGACATATGATTCTTATATTTTTCTAGATTGTCTAAAAATTATTTGACGTTTATGTTTAAAGATTTGATGGACATTTATGCTTTCTTAATATGCCAAATATTTCAAATTTTGATGTACTTATGACAATAAAAATGATAAGTTAGTTTATATAGCGGTTATTTGACTTCTACCTCGTCGAAACATTAATGGTCAAAGTTATTAGAAGCAGGGTTTTATTGGAGACTGTAGAGTTGCATTCTTTCTATACTCATTTTTTGTTGTTACACTCTTAAAACTAATCTGGAATGTGAAGCTTGTTTTTTCCACTGGACTTGAGTTTTGCTTTATACCTGGAATCGGTTTATTTAAATCTTTTATGGTTGTTTTGTTCTTATAGTCTCTGATTGCAATTGGGAGCAACCTTGCCTCTCAGCTTGATTCATTAGTCATTTTCCTGTCGATGCTTGACTTTTGCATTGATAGCTTTGGACATGCTCTAATACTACATAAATTTATTTGGCAGAGGAAGAAGCTCGAAAGTTCAGGTTATTTGTTGACCAACCTGGCTATACAGATCTTCATTGGGTAATGTTTTTTTATGTTCTGCTGTGCCTATGATATTTTATTTTCTCCTTAATTTCAACTCAAATATTTCAATATCATGGTTTTTTTGGCTAGTAAACGGGGAAATTCCCGTGTAATCTATTATTGACAACCATGTAGCATATAACCAAATAAAACATTCAGTCCGGATAACAAAAGTAGAATGTTGAACTACAGTAAAGAAACCAAAATTGTTGAGGCACAACAACTAATCCCCCCAATTGAAGTAGAGTTTTGCACCATTTGCAAGGCGTCTTAACATTATATGTTGACCCATAGCACTGTCCTCCATGCTTGATTTGCAATTGAGGCCACACTCTGCCTCGTATCCCCAACTCTTCGATCAGTTTGTTCATTCCGTGTGACCTCTATGATTCAAATGCTACCAAGTTTTAAAGTATAAGAGCCCTTTCCTCCTGCACATCCACCCCTAAACATCATGGCACATCACCCCAATCCCGATCAATGCTTGTGATACTTCCAAAGAATTCAGGATCCCTGACCAAACCTCAAAGGAGCAGGGGCATCAAAATGCTAGGCCAATTCCTCATTAGTAGCATTCAAAAAAAACCCTCAACGCCAAGGCCAGCCGACGTTGTAACTTTGATGTCGGTTTGAAATAAGCACACCGTATCAGCATAACTTTGAAGTGCAAGTAGCCGCTCTCTTGATAGCTCCATGGAGCCACACAAAATTTGACCATGGGTCAGAGAAATTCTTTGTACTAATAGAGTTCCAAGAGGATCAATGCATGAACTTTTCTGTGCCGCTAGGCTTCCAAATAACACTAGTATTTCTATTGCTATGAATTCTCACCTCAACAAGATCCATCACGAGCTCTCTGATTTGTATCGGCCCTCTCCATACCCATGACGCTTCTTCGCCAGTGCTGTAGTCCAAATCGATCCAACATTAATATACTTAGCCCTCATTTGTCAAATCCATCAGGAGCCATTCTTCAAAATAAGGATCCAAAAATGTCATAATTCTTGCCATGTTTCTTTCCCTACTTGATTGAATATCTAGACCACCCTCCACCGTGGGCTTGCAAATTGCTTCAAAGCTCTGAGGACTCATGCCGACTTGGTGGCCTTCCAGTTCATAGGTCTGAAATAGTCTATTCACTTCCTCAAGGAACCCTCTTCGAACCCTTCAAGATCATGGATTGCTATTTTACAGCCTATGCCATGGTATTTGGCCGTAATTCTATTTATTCCATGTCATTAATGCAAACATAGCTCCTGCAAACAGAATTTATTTTTCTAAATTTTGGGGTTAAAACAAAATATTTCACATCGTTATTGACACCCAAGTGTTTTTAAAAATAATATGGGTTTATAGCTTATACTATATTTTTTGAGTTCATTCAAACACCTTTTCGAAAAATACAGAACTATTCTTTTAAAATATATTGTTTTCCCCAAAACCATGTTCTTTAGGTGTATCCAAATATATATATATATATATATTTCAGTTCATATGAGTGTTTCTCCAATTTTGTTTGATTGTTATTGCCTCAAACAATTAACAGAGTTCTTCTTGACCATTCCTGTATGGATGTTGAAACGGCTTTAACCTCTGCTTTCTTAATTGTGGGAAGTTTCGGAAATGACATATTTCAGAAAATATTGTGCCCATATTTAAAGGTTCCTGTTTAAATCTGGTTTTTCACTGTGCATCAGTCCCATGCTTGATCAACACCAAACCTGTATGTTTTCATAAGTGTAGTTTCCTGATCACTGTTACTAATAATTTTTATCCATTCTGAAAAGTAATTTCATTTGCAATATATTTCATCAACACTGTTTGTTTTAGAAGTTGATGGAAATTATTAAAACAATCAATTTTCTGCAACATGATTCATGCTAATCCATGGTCAGCTCACATCATGAATATTCCTTCAATTCTTTTTTTGCATTATTTTGTAGTCGTGCTATGAAATTTTTGTTTATCATAAGTATGCCATTTTCTTTTTCTCTTCCGGCTTGGGATTTTTGCCCTTTTCTTTGTTTTGATTTTGTGTCTCTCTCGTATCCTGTTTGATTGGCATGAATTATGTGTCCAAATAAATGTGCTTTGAATAACTCTTTCACATAATGTGTTTTGATAATAAGCAACTAAAAATCGGGGAAATTTGGAAGAAAATGATGGAGATGTTTATTTCTGGCCTGAAAGACTGGGCTTAAGTGCAGAGTTTCTATATTGACCATTTGGTGTTGGTGTGAAGCCCCCATTCTATTTCCTCTAGATGTGGGGGTTTCAGCTTTTGTTTTCTTTCCTCTTTCGGCTTGCCCCCTTTTTTCCCTTTTCTTTGTTTTGTTTTTTTACTTTTTTTGGTCTTCCTTGTATACCCGTTTTTAACCACTCGTAATGGTAAAAAATTTAATGTGTTCTACGTGCCTTTGTCTTTGAGAGTTGTGATCTGTGTTGTTGGTTAATTCGGCAGTTCTACCAGATTTTATGCACAACTTAGTTTGAGTAAGATGTTGTATTGTTATGACATTAAGCTTTTATTGCAGGGTATGTTTATACCTGCCATTAAAGGACAAGGAACTAGTGAGCAGCAGAAGAAGTGGTTGCCACTGGCCTATAAGATGCAAATAATTGGCTGCTATGCACAAACTGAACTTGGTCATGGATCAAATGTTCAGGGACTTGAAACGACTGCAACTTTCGATCCCGAGTCAGATGAATTTGTCATTAACAGTCCCACCCTGACCTCAAGCAAAGTAAGTAACATACACTACAAAAAGTATATCTTATGTATAATGTTTTTTTTAAAGTATGAACTTACCTTTGCATGTAGTTATTTGCACATTTTTGATTTGTTGTATTATTCTTATTGGGACATATTCTGAAAATGCAATAGCAATATTAAAACATAACTATTTACTGTTTGGTTTTTAGCCTCATCTTAAGATTGTTAGAATGGTCTCACATCGCTTAACATTTAGTGTTTGTTGTTGGTTCTAAGGCCTATATATTTGTTCCTAAAATCAACTATGGGATGTAAAGCTCCTTGCGAGACGTATTCTAATATCGTATCAGAGCCTTTTCTTTCACTGGTTCTTCTGTGTGAGATCCACGTTAATCCTATGTGCTCTAACACATATTACGTGATAGTTGCGCATGCAGGGGTGTGCGTTACAGTAGTCCCACATAGGGTGAAACTGAGTTTATGCCAGGCCCACCACTTTCCCCTGCTATGTCGACTAGAACATATTTTCCACTTGATTCTTGTATATAGGTTCCAAGCTAACCCGATGCGTTCTCGCGCACAAATCACATGATTGCATGTTTGGGAGGGGGAGTGGGACATGATACTAAAGTCCCACAACAGTTAAAACTGGGAATTGTGAGTTATCAGGCTTACAAGTCTTCCCCTAAAAGATCAACTTTTAGGGTGTAGAACTCTTTGTGGAACTTGTTCTTATAAACATCAACTCAATCGAGTTATCAGGTGGTCACATAAATGATTAATCTTAGGGAAACTATTCTTCTGCTAGCTATCGTAATCTTGTAAAGATGGGAATCCATAGGTGCCCCTGCCTTTGCCGAAGATCTTACGGAGAGCCCACCACGGCCATTTTCCCAAAATAGGCCGGTTAAATTCCTTAATTCGTTTTAACAACCAGTCCTCCTTTCGCTTAGGATTACAACAATAAAAACCCAATTGACAAGAGAATATAATTTTTGTTTCGCTTCCTTATCCTCTCTTCACAAATAATTTTCCCATCCTATTTGTAGCAACGGATGACTATTTTGTGAGGGTGGATAAGTTGTAGATTGGTAAGTTGCCTAGACCGGAATGGACTAATATTAACTGGCGACATGCATGCTAGATAGAGGTTTACAATGTTGTCAGACTACACTATGTAACTAGTACAAAGACCTCAATTATTTTTTCTTGATGAGCAGTGGTGGCCAGGTGGTCTTGGAAAAGTTTCAACACATGCAATTGTTTATGCTAGGCTTATTTCAAAAGGGCAAGATCATGGAGTGAATGGTCAGTTCAGTAATTTAAGACTTGCTATTGTGTCATATACCTTATTTTTACAAAGACTCAACAAGATTTCATTTTCAGGTTTTATTGTTCAACTGCGAAATTTGGATGATCACTCCCCCCTTCCTGGCATTACTGTTGGTGATATTGGAACCAAATTTGGAAATGCAGCATATAACTCCATGGATAATGGTGTTCTGCGATTCAACCATGTTCGTATACCACGAGATCAAATGCTAATGAGGTTGACCTTACTACCCTCCCAAAATTATCTCTGTTTTCTACTGGCGGGTCCTAATAACTTTTCCGTGTTTACTAAGTTGACGTGACGTTGCTATCACTGTCTTCTCTAATTCGATGTCAAGTTTCTGGACCAGTTTACATATATTGATGCTTATTAACCATCCTTTTCTTATAACGAAAACTGCAGCATTGATATCATGTTGTTTAGCTTTCTTTTGTTACTATTTAAACGGATTGTAGCTTCATATAGCTATGCAATATTCAATAAATGTTTTATTTTTTCTTTTCATCTATCCACTTGAAGGGTGCTAGTCCTCCACCTGATATCAGTTAGCTACTATTCTTTAAAAAAATTATGTGTTGTGACCATCATCTTAAAATTGTTAGATAGCAAAGTCTAAGAACTTCATATAAAATATTCTAAGCAGACAAAATTCATTCGTTACTCACATCTTAATGTTCATGTGCTTGTTTAAAAATTCTATTTTCACCTATGCACAATTGTATACCTTATTGTTGACATGCCATACTGGTACAAGTGCAACATCTATGTTTAGATTCGTGTTTTATCACCATAGGTTTGTCTTGTGGGATTTACTATACTTCTATCTTAGGGTCTTTATTTTTTTATTTGCACCCCATGATTATAGGGTTTCAAAAGTCACGCGGGAAGGAGAGGTTTTGGGATCTGATGTGCCCAAGCAATTACTGTATGGAACAATGGTGTATGTTCGCCAAATTATCGTCCTAGATGCCTCAATAGCTCTATCTAGAGCTACATGTATTGCCACCAGGTATAGTGCAGTCCGAAGGCAATTTGGTCCAGAAGATGGTGAACTTCAGGTATTCTGGGATCATTCTTTTTAATTACATGCATAAGTTTTTTTAGTTAATTTTGTCAAAAAATAGAATCGTTGTAATTTATGTTCCTAAGGAAAACTAAGATAACAGTCCATGGTCATTGTTGATGTGCTTTACCTTTATCATGTAATTTGTGCCTTTATTTCTAACTATGTGTTTTCCCCTTGAATGTAGCAGTTATACCTCATAACTAGAAGCTAATGCCTTTATAAATGCTTCTGAATAGCAAAGTTCATTCATAGCTTCAATAAATTGTGTCTAATACTTGAGTACTTTGTTTCATCTACCATGACAGTAGATGAGTTTTTATGTTAGCTTGTTACACCTAGACCTGACAATTTTACACGAAACACGAAAACTCGATACGAAAAAATCGTGTTTGGGTCAGGGGTATTTTTTTACAAGTAAAAGGGAGGTCTCAGTGCCTCCAGTATATCATTTATGTGTAAAAGAGATTTACAAACTAAGCTAGCGAACTACACAATTAGAGAATGAAAGAAAACTATGGTCTACGCTACGCTAACTATCAGCCATACCAAGTAACAAAAATAGGCACGATGCGTGATGGCTAAACACAGCCGAGCTGACGCATTCCGAGTACTAGTTATAGCGGTCAATCCCTGGTCCCCTCCCGATTGAACCGCTACGGCCCTCATTGAGGCATTTACCAGCACCCGGTCCGTCAGTACATCAAAATGGTGGGGCTCCCATCAAGGTCATCTAGGCCCAGGTCCGTAGGAAGGACTCTCTCCCAATGGTGTCTGTCCCAAACACATCCCCCCTTGGTTCGCATAAGATTTGTGATACGTACCAATGTCTGGGTCGCGGTGCCCACTAACCCTCGAAAATGCACCGATTCCGTTCCCTCCGTACTTCATACACCGTCGCTCCAATGCAAAGGAAGATGAGCTTCTGCTGGAGACGATCCCGTCTCCTAGTCTTCCGAGCCAGCCGAGCAATCTCATCAATGAAGCCTAGCCTCGAGGCCCCCGGAGTCTGAAATCGAGCCCGGACCACCTCCCAAATATGGCTCGAGAATGGACATAGTCCTAGAAGGTGGTCAATATCCTCCGTCGCTTGGCTGCAGAACCGACACATATGGTCAACCTAGATGCCCCGAGACGAGAGGAAGTCAACAGTAGCCAATCCCCACGCATGACTTTCCATAGAGTGACGGCATGCTTCAGAACATGTATCTTATGCCATACCACTTTTGCCCACCAAACAGGTGGCTGGGCAGTCCTGTCAATCTTCCACGTATCCGTCATGGTAAATGAGGTGCTGCACTTATCTCCCCATACTAGATGATCCTCTCTCCTCGGGATTGGGGTGACAAGGATTTCTGGCCACAACCGGTTCATAATAAGAGACCGGGAAATCGGTAGGCACCAAACACTATCAGCGATGAAGTGACTGACCGTCGTATCAAGCGGGACTGCCATATCATATCATAGCCTAGGCCCAAAATGTTCCCAGATTAAAGGCTTCCCTAGCCAAGGGTCCTCGAAGAACCGGATACGTTCTCCCGTGCCGACTGCAAGGCAAAAATATGAGGTGGCAAGCTCCCGGACCCGGAGTATCCCCCTCCATGCCCACGAGCACTGCGCAAGTGGGCGAGCCATCCAAATCGTCTTACTATGTAGGTACTTACGTCGGAGCCAGCGTAGCCAAAGAGAGTCACTCTGGCCCACCACTAGCCAGAACAATCTCAGCATGCCAGCATCATTCCAGTTTGTCAGCCGAC
This sequence comes from Triglochin maritima, assembly GCA_963682175.1. Taxonomy (NCBI): domain Eukaryota; kingdom Viridiplantae; phylum Streptophyta; class Magnoliopsida; order Alismatales; family Juncaginaceae; genus Triglochin; species Triglochin maritima. The sequence continues at coordinate 24,662,279 of OY821789.1, forward strand.
GGAGCCCAAGGCCACCTTCATTCTTAGGCAGGCAGCAGTCCTTCCAGGTAACGGCTACTAGCCTTTTCTTCGAGTCCCCCCAAACGAAATGGCACATGAGTGCCTCGATGTCCTTTAGAACCAATCGCGGCAAGAGGAAAACGGAACTCCAGTAGATACTAAATGATGCTAGGACACTACGTACAAGTTCCACCCGACCCGCCATCGAAAATAGGGCCCTCTGCCAAGAAGCCAATTTGCCCTGCACCTTCCCAATGAGCTGCTCGCAAGCACCCTTGCTCATTCGAGAGGTAAATAGTGGGAGACCGAGGTACGTGACTGGGAATTCTGCTTTCATCATCCCAAGCCAATTCAGGATGGCATCCTGCTCCACACAACTCCCCCCAAAAATACTTGTCTCTTCTCCGAGTTCAGGTGGAGCCCCGAGACCCCCGAAAAGGTCTCCATGATGTCATGTATCGAGCAAACATTTTGCATGTCCCCCTTCGCAAAGACCAAGAGATCTTCAACAAACATAAGGTGCGAGACCTCAACTCCTCTACAAGAAACTGGGGAGAGCAGTCCGCGATCCACAACCCTCATCACGCTAAGCACCTCCATACAGAGCACAAACAAATAAGGTGCAATGGGATCCCCTTGCCACAACCCATTTGTCGCAGTGAACTGCTCCGAGAATTGGTCATTCACCGTTACCACAAACGATGCCCGCAAACATCCCTTGATCCACTTGCACCACCTACGGGAGAAGCCAAAACGCTCTAGAGCCTGAAGGAGGAAGCGCCAGGAAACAGAGTCCTACACCTTTTGCAAATCCAACTTGAGGCACATTCGACTTTGGCCAATCACCTTGTGCATTAGGTGACATATCTCATGAGCTAACAAGATATTGTCTGTGATGCGCCACCCTTTGATGAAGGTACTCTGCGTCTCCCCCACCAGTCCCGGAAGCACCCTCTTCAGTCGATTTGCCAAGACCTTAGTAAGGAAACGATAGAACTGCGTGCATAGCGAAATGGGTCTGAAGTCCTTCGGTCCTGTGGGCACAACAATCTTCGGGATCAAGGATATAGAAGTCCGGTTTAGTTGGTTCAACATATTCACATCCGTGAGGAAGGAGACCATTGCCGCGAACGTGTCCTCCTTTATGATCGGCCACGCGTACTTGTAGAAGCACACGTTAAATCCATCGAGGCCCGGTGCTCGATCAACACTAGCCTGCATGACAACTTGTTCCAATTCCACCATCTAAATGTGGCGGGACAAAGAATCCGCATCCTTTCGAGAGAGGGTAGGGAGAGCAAGGTCCTGGGGGATGTCCCTGGTGTGCACATTTGAATTGAACAGATTAGCAAAAAAGGAACGAAAAGTGTTACGAATTTCACCCTCATCAGTGATCGGCGTGCCTCCCGCCTCAATCCTCTGGATAGTGTTCTTTGCCCTCCTTTGCCTTCATCGTCGTGTGGAAGAAAACCGTATTGGAGTCTCCCTCCTTCAGCCAACGAATACGCGACTTCTGCTTGATAACAGATTCGTCAAACGCCAATACCGCCTCCAGCTTTGCCTTGCATACCCTCTCATGGTCTTACCAAGCCTGGTTATGTGGGTCTGACTCTAGAGTCGCCTTCGCATCACTGAGCTCCAGCCGAGCAAGCCGAACCATGTTGAGCTTACTCGCAAAGCAAAACATAGGAGTATCCCGAAGCTGATGGCACCATGCTTCCTCGATCACCCTCGTGAAGTCCTCATGCTTAGTCCAAGCATTCGTGAACCTGAAGGGCGTTCGCCGTCGCAATGGGTCAGGGGTATTCGTGTTTCGTGTCGTGTTCGTGTACAATATATTAGACACGAAAAATTTCCGTGTTTTGCATTTGGGTATACGAAAATACCCAAATGTACACGATATAATAATTATGACCACAAGTATTAAACGATAATGTATGTTGGCCCAATGGTAAGATAGGCCTTACTCGGCCGAAAGGTCTCAGGTCAATCTCCTTTTCCTAATTGAAAATTTTGTTTTATATAATATTATAATGTTTTTAATGCAAAAAAAGGGCTCAACAAGATTCGAACCTGCGTTTAAAGTGATACCATTCGTGCAGCTAACCACTCCACCAACCAACATTACATGTCATTCTGGTGTCCTGTTAAATATATCTTGTTTGTTTAACTGGATTCAAGTGTGTGGGAAGTTTAGTCCCACATCGGATAAAATTAGATTTCACCTCCCAGTCGAGACTATAAAACCTCACCACACGCAGTTCCAAAAGATCACTCCTTTGTCCTTGGCATGGGTGCTTCTCTTCACGAAGCAAATATTTGGTTTTTGAAATCAATACTTGGTTTTTTGAAATCAAATAAAATTTTGTGTCGTTTCATGTTTACACGAAACTGGATGGGTCGTGTTCGTGTATCAAATATTGGTACACGAATTCATTTTGTGTCGTATTCGTGTATGGTTAAAGTAACTAACACATGAAAAAACACGACACGAAAATGTAAGACATGACACGATTGCCTGGTCTAGCTACACCTAAAATACCCCCTCCTTTATCCTATATTAGTGTTGATTGTGCTACACTGTTGATTTCGTTGAATTATTCTGTAGTTTTCGTTATTTCCTTCCGCCATTCTTTAATAACTAATAAGAATGTCATGTGTCATCATTTATCTTGTAGACTTTGTTAGGAAATTCTATTATGTGTTTTGAACTATCCGCTTTCTTTCTTGTGAAACTATAATGTCAAAGGTAAAAGTTCTCAAACCCAGGAAAACAATTAGTTTGTTTGGTTAGTGAATGGGCTGACACCTAACTTCATCAAGGCATTATAATCATTTCTTTTTCATTTTATAGAACATAAGCCGCAGGAACATTTATTCAAGAACCTATTGTGATGTTCAACAACAATAATTAATATTCACCTTTTTGTCAACCTATGCATGTACTAAAACTTTCATTGTGAGAAACAACTTCATATTTATAGTGAAATATCTAACCTTATTGTTGTAATGTGCAATAATGCTATGTAGATGCCAAATCATTAGAAAATCTAAAAAACCCATAAGTATTTTATTGCTGACGGCCTAGGATGAAATAGTCGCTGAAGTAGTGAAATTTCAATATGGAATTTTAGAAAACCCAAGAAATGACAGCTAAGATTTTAAAATTTTGGGATTTTGGTCAATCTTTTGCAGAATTGACAATTTTTCAGGTAGTTAAGTCAAATTGGTTTTTGAGTATCTTTGTCTACCTTAAGATGAATTTCGGGACTTTTATTGAAAATCTTGTATTTTATCCTACTAGAATTTCAGAGTATTTAAAATTTAAGAAATTATGATCCCCAAGTCATTCAACTTGATATTCACAATTGATTGAGTAATCCAATATAGAGGCATTGGATGTGAATGATATGTGATGAGAAAGCAACGTGCATTTATGTGATCCTCCTTTTGTTAGAGTTTCAACATAGTGTATTTCATGTCCTCCATAGTCAAGCCACTTCTGAGAAAGATGAATGTTTTTAGATGTTGTTACCCTTTACTTGACAAATAGTTTCAATCAAGACATGTTTTTGTAAATCTGGGTGAATTTTCCCACTCTTCACTTAACTTACTCCTGGTTTAAGCTGCATATATTATGGTTGATCATTGTTCACCACATAGCCATCTGGTTTTTAGTAGGTGAAACAGGCTTACACCATAAACTTTTTTCCTTCCCAGTTCCATTTGTTGAACCACCAGGCCCGGGCTGTGCTTCAAAGCTTTCGGCATATAAGAAAAGATTATATGTTCAAGCTGTCCATTATTAGTTATTATCGCTAAATGTTAATAATTGCAGCCTTTGTCATGGTCTTAGATTTGAGCTGAAGTCTTTCTTGATTGTGGATTTGGAATACATACATACCCTTTGAAAACTTGATGTTAAAAGTTATTAGAAAAAGGTAGATGTTTAGATGCTGAGTTCTGATGGAAGGTGGTTAAGGTATAATAAGGTGTACCTGAGTCTCCCGAGGTATAATCTTCCACGACTTGAATTTGTTAGCCATGTTAATAGAACTACTAGCTCGTCATTATTCCACAATCGATACTATTTGCATATTAAGGTTATGGACATTCATTTCTTTACCGGTAAAAGTTGAACTTCATTTTCGTCATATCCTTTTTGGAAATCAATTGTCTAGTGTATGATGCTACCCATATCTTGTATGTATATTTGCTTTTACTTGGTTATATTCACACTATTGTGTCATTTCTCTAGGTGATCGATTACAAGACCCAACAAAGTAGACTTTTCCCATTGCTGGCTTCTGCATATGCTTTCAGATTCGTAGGAGAGTGGTTGACTTGGCTATATGCTGATGTAATGAGAAGACTTCAAGGTGGTGACTTTTCAACATTGCCTGAGGCCCATGCTTGCACAGCTGGTTTGAAGTCATTGACTACAACTGCAACAGCTGTAAGTAAAACTTCCTTGCAGGATATAAATATTTTCTTCCATGACTCATCATATTCCCTCAGTACTGTTACACAAATCAATATGTTGTAATTTGAGCCACAAATTCATAACAACGGATGGCTTGTAATTGACCTGCACATCCATAACAACCAAAATATTTCAAAGTCAAGTTTCAATGGTCTTTGCCACCATGATTTGTCTTTCTTCCTCAAACATTAGTTTTTACTCAGTTCTACACCTTTATCATATTTCCCACTTTAATTCGTAATTCAGGTGGTTGCAAGCTTCTGCCGCTAGACATTCTTTGTATTCTTAAAGTCCATTGAGGACTGATTGGAATTTCAGGTAGTATGTGTTGGGTCACGCACAGATAAGCATGCTGATAGCCCGTGGATCCCCACCGGCGATGAGGTGGGTGGACCGGCCTCGTCGACGAGTCAGCCTCGCCGTCGCTGCCAGAATTGGGGGCGAAAATGCCCGAGAATGGATAAAAAGGGATCAATTCCGAGTTTCGAGTACTCGGTCAACTCCAGTGGGTGGAACCCTAGTTTTACTCCGGAAAAACAAATCTGACCCGATTTGGGTCGATCTTTTATTTATATCAAATTGAAAATACAAGAAAGTTAGTTACAATCCATCTGACGTGGACCACATGCCAATTTGGCTTCTAACAAACTCTTACTAAAAACCCCCAAATTGCCCTCCTCGCTAAGAACACGATGAACAGTGCTCGTAGGTCCCGCGTACGTTGCCTTTGAATCTCAGCCCTTGGATCTCAACTGCCTCCCCAAAACTTGATTAAAACGTGTCCGTCGGATGTTTTTAAGTCAAGGATTCTGGGCCGTCGATGCCGAGTTAATCGGGTTGAGCAGCTGGAACCCGATTAACCGACGGTTATTTTAGTTGGGGCTATCAACTCCCCCTTCCTTAAAACCAACCTTGTCCTCAAGGTTTAAAGAAGGGAACCGGAGTTTCAATTCCTCTCCATCTTCCCAGGTGGCGTCCTCAGACGAGCTCCCAACCCATTGAACCTAGAATTGTATTCCAGCCCTGTTGTTTTTCTTAAAAATCCTCCTTCCCAGAATGCATTCAGGCATGACTTCAGGAAAGTCAACAGTGGGCAATTTAACTTGCTGCATGTGTACCTCACCATGTTTCTTCTTCAGTAGAGAGACATGAAATACATTGTGTATTTTAGACCCAATAGGCAACTGCAATCTGTAAGCAACATCACCAATTTTCTCAAGTACTTGGTAAGGCCCATAATATTTCATTCCTAGTTTGGAAGTGTTCCTCTTATAGGTTGATTGTTGTCTGAACTGCTGCAATTTCAGAAAAACCCAGTCGCCCACTTGGTATTCTTTTTCTCTTCTCTTTTTGTTAGCTTGCACCCTCATCCTATGTTGAGCCATTTCCAGATTGTCCTTGAGCCTTCTCAGCACCTCTTCTCTATTTCTGAGTGCTCTGTCTACTTCTTCCACTTTGGTGGTTCCTGGAACATAGGACAGAAGTGTAGGGGGAGGTTTACCATATAAGGCTTCATATGGTGTCATTTGTATTGCTGAATGTTGGGTGGTATTGTACCAATACTCAGCCCAAGCTAACCATTCCTTCCACATCCCTTGCCTATAGTGGCAAAAGCACCTTAAATAAGTCTCCAAACATCTATTAACTACCTCAGTTTGGCCTTTGAGGATGGTAAGCTGAACTCATCTTGAGTTTGGTTCCTTGCTTCTTAAACAGTTCTTGCCAAAAAGCACTAGTGAATAATGAGTCTCTATCACTCACAATGCTTCTGGGAATTCCATGTAACTTGACCACTTCTTCCACAAATTTTTGAGCCACCTTGGCAGCAGTGTATGGGTGTTTGAGAGGCACAAAGTGCGAATACTTGCTGAACCTATCTACCACCACTAAAATACAATTGAAACCCTGTGAATTGGGTAAACCTTCTATGAAATCCATAGAAATGTCAGTCCAAACATCATCAGGAATGGGCAATGGTTGCAACAATCCAGCTGGAGACAACGTCTCATATTTACACTGCTGACATATATCACAATTTTTAATGAACTCCTGGACCTCCTTACTCATTCCTTTCCATGAGAAATTTTGTTTTACTCTGTGCAAGGTTTTCTCATAGCTGTCATGCCCAGCTGTGGGGGTGGAGTGAAGCTCTTGTAACACTTTTTTACTCAATTCTGTGTTTCTGAGCAGCCTAATCTTTCTTTCCCTTGTAGAACAGAATTCCCTCATTCCGTTTGTACCTCTCCTGGTTCAGTTCTCCTCTTTCCCATCTTGCTAGCAACTGCACATACTAAGGATTTTCCAAGTAATTGCTCCTGATCTCTTCCACCCAAGGAGTAACCAACAGTGAGATGGCTTGAACTGTGGAGACTGGAGGGTCAAGTGAATTCTCCATAACTCTTGACAGTGCATCTGCAGCTTGGTTATGATGCCCCGACTTGTACTCAATCTTGAAATCATACCCCATTAACTTGGCTAGCCATCTGTGTTGGGCTGAGGTGTGAATTCTTTACTTCATTAGGTGTTGCAAGCTCTGGTGATCTGTTCTTAAGGTAAAAGGTTGATACATCAATTAGGACTTCCACTTCTGGATGGCAAACAAGGCAGCCTCCATTTCCTTCTCATAGATACCCATGCCCAACTGCCTTCCTCTGAATGCTTTACTAGCAAAGGCTATTGGTCTCCCATTTTGCATGAGAATTGCTCCCATACCTCCTCCACTGGCATCACATTCCACCACAAATGATTGAGTGAAGTTGGGCAAGGCCAGGACAGAGGCTGAAACCATTGCCTTTTTTAATGCCTGGAAAGCTTCTTCAGCAGCACCACTCCATTTAAATCCATCCTTCTTGAGCAACTGGGTTAGAGGCCCAGCAATAACCCCATAGTTCTTGACAAATTTTCTGTAATACCCAGTCAACCCCAAGAACCCTCTCAAGGCCTTCAGAGACTGTGGTTGGGGCCACTTCAACATATTGTCTACCTTCTTGGTGTCCATTGCTACTTGGCCTTCTTGAATGACATGACCAAGGTATTCCACCTGAGCTACAACAAACTCACACTTGGACAGTTTGAGGAACAACTGATTCTTCTGCAGCACTTGGAACACCTGTCTCAAGTGAGTGATATGTTGCAACATACTAGGACTATATATGAGTATATCATCAAAGAATACCAACACAAATTGTCTCAAGTAGGGCTTGAATAACTCATTCATTAAGCTCTGGAATGTGGAGGGTGCATTAGTTAACCCGAAAGGCATCGCTACAAACTCATAGTGCCCATCATGAGTTTTGAATGCAGTTTTGTATACATCCCCTTCATTCATTCTAATCTGGTGGTATCCAGACCTCAGATCCAACTTAGAGAATACCCTTGACCCATGCAATTCGTCTAGCAGGTCATCTACCACTGGAATGGGAAATTTGTTTTTAATTGTAGCTTGATTCAAAGCCCTATAGTCCACACACATCCTCCAAGACCCATCTGGTTTTTTACTAAGAGCACTGGAGAAGAGTAAGGGCTGTTACTATGCCTAATGAAGCCATTAGTAAGAGCTTCCTTAATAATGTTTTCTATAGCAGCCTTTTGATAAGGAGGATACCTGTATGGTGAAAGAGAAACTGGATTAGTGCCCTCCTTTAAAGGAATAGCATGATCACAACTTCTGAATGGTGGCAACTGTTGGGGCAAGGCAAACAAATTCAGATGCTGGTGTCGCAAATTTTGGATTTCAACTGAGGGAAGGGCAGTTATTTCCTCCAGCAGCTCTTGAGTCTCTGCTTCTGACCCTTTTGCAGGCAGTGAATGGAGCAAGTACAACTGTTTGGCTTGCCTGATCTGCCTTTCCACTTGCGGAGAGTCCATTAGTGAGACTGCTGGAACATCACACCCCTTCAACCTCCATCTCTGCTCCTGGTATTGGAAGTCCATGGTCAAGGCTTCAAAATTCCAGCTAATTGTCCCCCATTTCTTAAGGAGGTCAACCCCAATCACTGCATCACAACCCCCCAAAGTCATGATGTGAAAGTCCCACTCAAAGTTCAGCTTTTGTAGGCTAATGGGAACTGCAGCACAAAAACCCTCACAGTCCACACTCTCTCCACTAGCAACTGTCACACCCCTAGTCTTTGATTTGTCACAGTTAAGGTTCGCTAGCTTGACTACTCTAGGGTCCATGAAACAGTGGGTACTCCCAGTATCCATGAGAAAGCACAACCTCTTTCCCTTGACGTGCCCTGGAACAACCATGGTTGCCTCCCTTCCTGAACCACTAATGGCCTGAAGGGATATCTCTGGTTCTAGGGGTTCAACCTCTCCTGTGGGATTGATGGACTCACCCTCCTCCTCACTCTCTTCCACTCGACTGAGACTAATCAAGAAGGTCTTGCTTGGGTTACATACGTGGCCCCGGGACCACTTCTCATCACATTTGTAACATAACCCCTGAGCCCTCATTCTTAGTCTCTCTTGTTCCAACTCGTTTGGAGTGAAAGTGATTACCCTAGGGTTTGGTTGAGGGGTGGGTGGTCTGGTCCTCAGAAATTCAGCATTCTGAGATGGCATTTTATTCCTTTTGGTCACCAACTGCATTTCTCTTTCAAACAATCGGGCCAGGCGCACTGCCTCTCGAATAGTGGTTGGCTCCTCCACCCTCACCTTCCTTTCGAGGTCAGCTCTCAACCCTCCCATGAAATGACTCAGAAGATGCCTCTCAGGTAGATCATCAATTCAGTTGCTGAGGTCTTCAAACCGACATTGATATTCTTCTAAAGATCCTGTCTGGTTGAGGTGTTTGAGTAAGGCTAGAGGATCGTCACCTTGGAGCCCAAACCTCCCCTCAATGGCTTCCACCAGGAGCTGCCAATTCAGGGCCGGTGTGCTACGTCTGATCCACCTGAACCACTTCAAGGCCTTCCCCTCCAAGTAGAATCCGGCCAGCCGGACCTTATGGTGCTCCGACGTTCGATGGACGTCAAAGTACTCCGCCTTGAAGACCCAGTCTTGAGGTTCCTCCAGACCGGAGTATGACGGAAACTGAACTAGCACGGGTTTAACCTGAAACGCCTGGACGTCGGGAGGTGGTGGCAGGTCGCTGTCGCGTGTACCTCCCCCCGGAGACCTAGATCTCCGGCCCGACTCCATCTGGTCGATTCGCTGGTTAATCGCCGCCAGTTCTTCTTTCAGCAGGGTCCGGAAGAGGTCGTATTGGTCTGCCTCCTCCGCCATAGGTGCCGACAGTGGCTTTGATACCAAATTGATAGCCCGTGGATCCCCGCCGACGATGAGGTGGGTGGACCGGCCTTGTCGACGAGTCAGCCTCGCCGTCGCTACCAGAATTGGGGGCGAAAATGCCTGAGAATGGATAAAAAGGGATCAATTCCGAGTTTCGAGTACTCGGTCAACTCCAGTGGGTGGAACCCTAGTTTTACTCCGGAAAAACAAATCTGACCCGATTTGGGTCGATCTTCTTATTTATATCAAATTGAAAATACAAGAAAGTTAGTTACAATCCATCTGACGTGGACCACATGCCAATTTGGCTTCTAACAAACTCTTACTAAAAACCCCCAAATTGCCCTCCTCGCTAAGAACACGATGAACAGTGCTCGTAGGTCCCACGTACGTTGCCTTTGAATCTCAGCCCTTGGGATCTCAACTGCCTCCCCAAAACTTGATTAAAACGTGTCCGTCGGATGTTTTTAAGTCAAGGATTCTGGGCCGTCGATGCCGAGTTAATCGGGTTGAGCAGCTGGAACCCGATTAACCGACGGTTATTTTAGTTGGGGCTATCACATGCCACATCTGGAGAAAAAAATTCATAGTTAATTCAAGTCATACATATTATTTAGTTGTTTGTTCATCTGTTGATTTTGTCTGTAGTTTGACTTTCAGACTGATATACTTTGGTGTATGTTTTTCATTTAGACTTTGTATGTCAATGGTCATATTTTTTCAATATAATATGCACTTAAAAGGGATAACACACTATTACATTTCGTAGTATTTTAATATTGCTCTTCTTTACCACATAAGTGGTTTCTGGGGAATTGTCAGATTTGGATGTTAATTTTTCATTTGATATCAAAAAACTTTTGAAATGCAGGATGGAATAGAAGAATGCCGAAAGCTTTGTGGTGGCCATGGCTACCTCTGCAGCAGCGGACTTCCAGAGTTATTTGCTGTATATGTTCCTGCATGCACTTATGAGGGAGATAATGTTGTTCTACTATTGCAGGTATCCCATTGCCATAACTGCTGATTGGTAGCTTCATTAACTGCATACAGAAATAACTTTCTGAATCTAAATAATAAATGAAATAACTTGATTTTTCATTGACGACATGGTCACCATGTATAAAAAACATTATATGTTCAATGCTGTCCATTAATTATTATCTTTTGGCACTTCTGAATACCAACTTTTACTGGTGTTGTGGTGTTTTTTCTAGTGAAAATACTGGTACTTATTTTGGTTTTCTATTTTTTTATTATAAAAAGTTCACCAAATTGTTCAACGAAAGCACGACTTTCCCCATATTTCTTGTAAACCACAGTTTGCTGATATGAAAATGTTGCCTGTAGGTTGCCAGGTTCCTTATGAAGACAGTTTCTCAGTTAGGGTCTGGAAGACACGCAGTAGGGACAACAGCATATATGGCTCAAGCAGAACACTTGTTGCAGTGCATGTCAGATGTCCAAACAGGTAAAAGTTATTATTGTATCAGCAAGCTGAAATTCCACGTAACGGCTGTTTAGTTTACTCATGACATTAATATATTTTCCCCATTAAGACTACATTTACTGACTTTAATCATTTAAACTGTTGCTTGCTGATGCAGTTGAGGACTGGTTGAAGCCCGCCGTTGTAATAGAAGCATTTGAAGCAAGGGCTGTGCGTATGGCAGTTGCTTGCGCTCAAAATGTCAACAAGTCGTCAAGTTTGGAAGAAGGTGCAATTTGATTCTATCTCAACCATATATGTCCGGCTAATTCAATTGTCTTAACGCCTTTAGAAGTAATTCACTATTGTCCTAGTCTTTCATTTTACATTTTAACTTCATTTCAATTAAAGTATTCTTGTCCTTGTAACCTTATTTGTATCCTTATCATATATAACATATAGCAGTGGCCATATCTTGTGTAATTCTTTATATTATTTGTCTATCCAAGTGGCTTTAGGATCTTAGACGTATCTATTTGATTATCACAAACTAGATTTTTATGTATTAATATTTAGAAATGACAGTATTTAGATAAATATATATAGTATATTAAAATTCTAATATGCAACTGAAATTACAAAAAGGTGTTCACATTTCATATTTGTATTCGCTTGCCTATGCTACTGGGTAAAATTGTTTTAGTCCAAAGTACACAATTTGTAGGTTTTGCCTACACATGACCCTGCATTAGTCGGCATGCATATATATCATTACATACTCGCAAAATGTTTATGTATACTGACACTTTTCTCCAAATATATATTTACACCTCGTTTAACATCAACTAAAATAATTTTTCATTTTGGCATTCTGCTATTCCATCCTGCATTTGAAGCATTTGAATAAGACGTACATTGCACCTGAACCATAGCATTTTTTTTTTGAAAAATAAAATCTGTCTGATGGTATTTTTTTTTTTTTAATATATTGTCATGGTAGGTGCTTATTGCAACTAGTTGTTTTTTCATCTCCTTGTATTATTTTCATTACTGAAATGTGTTTCCATTTTTCTCTTTTCCTTTCGAATTATTAGTGTTGTGCTTTCAACTTGTTCATATGATCTCTTCTCATATTGAATATTTATTTGCCTCCTTAACCCCCTTACACAGGTTTTGCAGAACTGTCTGCTGATTTGGTAGAGGCTGCGAAAGCCCACATTCAATTAATTATAGTTTCCAAGTAAGAATCTTCTCAAGAAACTTCAATTGTCTCTACTATTTTGTACATAATGTTTTGCATTATCAACATCGGTCTGATTTGGAAACTTTTGTAGATTATGATGTCTGTCACCTACTCACTTGGCAGTAATTGGTATACCGGAAGAGCTTGTGATGTAGGAATTGATGTACTAGTTTTTATTATAATATGTTTTGACGCTAGGTTCGATTCATTTAGGCTAAGTAGGTTCCCCTAATATATTAAACGAAATTTGCCTTGAAGAATCTTATGTTTTCCGTTATTTTATTAAATAATTCCTATAATGCAAGGTGAAAGTTCCTATAATTATTCCAATGTTTCGTTATTTTCACATCTTCAGCCACACGTAATTTTATTTTGTTTCTTTGCAAATTGCAAAGTCAGTGGTTTCATAAAGCAGTACCAATCTGAAAACCCTTAATTGTTGCTCCCCGACCTTTTGACACGAACTTGTGCTCCCCCGTGCCAAAAAAATGGTACTCAATTAAATGTTTTGCATCATCTTTTATTATCTTTTGTGTGTGCCATTCTTCACAGTGGCTAACTTTTCTTTTCAGGTTCCTCGAGAAATTGCAACAGGACATACCAGGGACTGGAGTAAAAGATCAATTGCAAGTTCTTTGCAGCGTTTATGCCCTTTCTACAATCAATAAGCACCTTGGTGATTTTCTTTCAACTGGATGCATCACTCCTGAGCAAGGGGCATTGGCAAACCAACAACTTAGACGTCTATACTCTGTGGTCTGCAATATTCACAAGTTTGATTTACTTATCATTACTTTCAGTAGGGGTTTCTTAAAACAAAAAATAATTAATTTGAATTCTTTTCTATGCACAGGTACGACCAAATGCCGTTGCTCTTGTTGATGCTTTCAACTACACTGACCATTACTTGGGTTCATCCCTTGGCCGTTACGATGGAAATGTCTACCCAACCCTCTATGAGGATGCATGGAAGGATCCTCTTAATGAATCCGATATTCCTGACGGTTACAAAGAATATGTGCAGCCTTTGCTGAAGCAATCAATCCGGTTTTCAAGACTCTAAAATCATCGGCATGCACCAACATATTAATGTAAAAGGCAATAAAATCGATGGAATGATTGTTCATTGTTATTCTCAGTAGAAGTGGTTCAACATTTACTGATGTGTTATGAGTTTCCAGCAATTTCGCATAATTGATAATGATAAAAGGACATTTTATTACTAGTTTTCTTTTGGTTTGCAGAAGTGGCATCAATAACTTGGTCTTTGTAATATACAGGTGGAAAACGAAATAAAGATGATTGCTATATATGGCTGGTGTGTTAGGGTGCAAACACTACAAATGCGGTACGGATATTGTATATTCATATCTATATCTTTTGGCAAATTCGGATATAGACACAGATATGGGTCATTAGTGGATATCAAAAATTCATATCCATATTCACCCCAAATGGATAATATGAATTGGATATAAACCATCCTGATATGGACTGATTCAGATATTGATTGGATATACAGATGCTGGGTGGTGAACACCTTTTTGACACCATTGGAGACTTATCCTAGTTACCATCCTACTTAGCGTTCCACCTTAATCTTGAACTTGCAGTTCGTTCTTTCTTCCTTTTTTATGTTTAGGGTGCGTTTCGTACGTCGGTAGAAATTATGAGAGAGATTTTGAGGGTAACTATTAGGGGAGTAACTTTTTAGGAGGAATAATTAGGCGAGTTTTCGGTATCTGAAGGGAAATTTTCATGGAGTAATAATATGAAACTTGAAAAAGTTCTACGGGTCAAATTAGTAACAATTAGGCGAGTTTTCAGTTTTTAGTCATCCTATAATATATTTCTACCAAATATATGTTAGAAGTGAAAAACAAAGAAAATAAAATTTTTCATAATTTTTACTATACGAGGGAGGGGTAGAATGGAATACCCCATACGAGGGTAATAATTCCCCCTCCTTAATAATTTCCAAAGCATACTGGAGGGGATGAAAAATTAAGTGTTACCCCTGCATACCAAGCTAGGGTTGTGCACCGGTTCAAACCGAGATCGGACCAGAGTTTTTCTATTAAAATTTTGGAAATGGACCGGACCAGACCGAAACCGATCGGTCAACAGGGTCCGAATTGAAACCCTAAGTGAGGATTTTAATGCTTGTAACCGGAAAGATTTTTATTGTCCATCAACATTAATGCAGTTGCCATGGTTTCGATGTGATACAAGACTTCCGAACAAAATTTTGGCCCAACATGAGAGTGAAAAATTTGATCCTATGAATTGAAGTTGATGATATTTTGTTGGTACCATTATTATTTCTTTTCAAATACCTTCGTTTGTCTTCATTGTAAGATCTTGAACAATTTTTTGTATTTTGATATTTTCTTATTAATGCAAGTTTTGTTTATCATGTCGAATTACAAAGTAGATGTACATTTATTTTCCTTCTATTTTTTCTATCTCATTTAATAATTTAATCTTTTATTTAGATGATGAACAATGCCTTTATTTTAGCTATATTAGTTGGTAATCATATTATTATGTTGATAATCATGTTTTTCAAGTTTTTATCTATGTGATCAATTGTTAGAAATCTAGTTGTTTTAATGTTTCTAATATACCATCATAATATCAGATGCTTCCGATATGGATCATTGATAAAATTATTTTTCTATGATTGATAAAACGTATTCTTGTTGTTGTTTATTGTGTGAAATGTGATAAATCTCAACGATTATTGTTGGTTTCTCATGATTCATTTTGACGTGGTCTAAACATATTTTGTTTGCTTGATGAATCCTTTTTTGGGGTTCAATATTAATAAGTTATTTGAAACATGTGGAGCACAACTCCTTTTGTTATAAATTTAGTACGGTGTATATTATTGTTAGTTTTTCTTTTTCTTTTGTTGAATTTCCACATCAAGCCTCAACATAATACTATCTTATTTTCATGTGTATAAAGAATAGGTACCATAAACCATCACATAATTGAGGTTAGCGGTGCATCCTCAAAATGTTTTACCTGGTGATTTAAGATTAAAAAATATTTAAGTAAATTTTCAAAATGTTTTTGCACAATCCGCTTTTGTAGTTCCTTTTTCTTTACATTCTCAACATAAAAAAAAAACAAATTCACAACATTCTTAACAGGATTTGTTTTTCAAAATAATAATGAAAAAAATAAAAAAATGGCAAAATATAAGAGTTGTGAAAACATTTGGTAAAATATAAGAAATAAAAACAGCAGTTGAACTACTGTTTCAAAAGTAAAATACGGTAACTCAAATACCAATTTTTTCTTATTCTACTTATTTTAATGAAATTGTGTATTTCAATAAAAAAACTTCAAACACATTTTTAACATGATAAAATAAGTTTTTGGGTATTTTGATAACATATTCATATTTATCTCATTTTCGTCATGAATTCAAGTACCACATTATAAGGCTTTTGTTGATTTTTGAAATTAATTTTTTAAGTTAAAAATTAGGAATTTCAGCAAAGGTATAGGAAATTGGTACTTGATTTAAAGATAAAAAGATGAAGAATTTGATTTTGTGATGAAAATAACAAAAAAGAAACTCATCTATTGCTTATAAATTAAATGTCTATATTTGAAGTGGGTGTACGCCTTAATCTGAAAATCTAAAAACAAAAAATATTTGTGGGAAAAAGAATTATAATATTTTGGTTGGAAATTTTCTAAAATTTTCAATTGAGGACATGCTATTTTTGGGTTGGAGTAGAATATGTTACTTTTGGGTAGGAAATTTTCTTTTATTTGATTAGGGATTTTGAGGATTTGAATTTGCTATATTTCTAGTTTTGGGTTAAGTCATATATACCGAGTTAAGAAAAATAATTCAATTTTAACCCAGAAGAAGAGTTTGTTTTGGATAGTTTGATTAAAAATCTACTTCATCGTCTTTTTATCTTCAATTTAAGTACCATTTTCTTATAGTTTTTCTTTAAATCTCTAATTTGTCATTAAAAAGTTTCAATTTTAAAAATCAACAAAATAATTATAATGTGGTACTTGAATTGATGACAAAAATGAGAGAAATATGAACATGTTATCAAAATACCCAAAAACTTATTCTATCACGTTAAAAACGTGTTTGAAGGTTTTATTTATTGAAATACACGATTTCTAAGTAGAAAACCGTTTCTGAGTTACCGTGTTATACTTTAAAAAACAGTAGTTCAACTTTAACTGCTGTGTTTTATTTTGTATGTTTTTCCAATTTTCTATTTTTTCATTATTATTTTAAAAAAAATTCATTCATTATGTTACCTCCTATGAATTGTCCCATCCATGTCACTTAGTAGTTAATGCAAAGCCATGACACTATTTCATATTATTACTTCACCAGAAAATATTTTTCAAAGCTTTTAAAAACGGTGCAATTGGTATGCTGACTAGGCCGTGCGTCCGATGCGAGGCTCAAATTGGGTGTCGGTGTCTCGCCCTCGTAATTAGGAGCGAGCTTCCGTCCGGGACCGGACCGAAAAATTCGGTTCGGTCCAAAACTTGAATTTAACCCTTAAAATTTCGGTCTTTGACCGGACCGAACCGAACCAGACCGAATCAAATACCGAATTCCCATGGTTAGGGCTGAGCATCGGTCCGGTCCGGACTGGAAAAATTTTTTAGGTCCGGACCGGAAACCGGACCGGACCGGAAAAAATTTGAAGGGTCGGACCGAAGACCGGACCGGACCGGACCGGTTCGGTCCGGTCCAAAAACCCGATTTTTTACCTTAAATTAAAAAATAAAAATAAAATTGGACCGGACCGGATCCAAATTTTTTGTTTCGGTCCGAACCGGAACCCGGACCGAACTCGGACCGACCGGTCCGGTCCAAAAACCCGGACCGGACCTGGTTTTGCTCACCCCTACCCATGGTCCTTCGGACCGAAGACCGGACAGAAAAAGTTCGGTCCGGACACCCGGATCGAACCGAATTTTGCCCACCCCTACTCGTAATACGTTACAAAATTATATGTTAAAGAAACATAGATATAATTTGTTACAAAATAATAAAGAAATTATTAAAGATGTCTTGAATAAACAAATCGATAAAATGTATGCATTGGTTTAGAGGTAAAGAAATTATGTAAATACGATCAGTGTTGTTTTTTAGAACTTTTGCATAAATTATTATAGTATATAATCATGTAGTGCTTGTGTTACTGTATGATTATTAAATGCATATTAATATATGTAATTTAATATAGAATAATAGAAAGGGAGCATTTTCCAATGAGGTTGACCTCAGATTTAAATCCAATTGATTTCTTGAGACAATCAAATATGGAAGTTATTCAACGTGACAACCAATCAACCTTAGCGCAAAACCTAAAAAGTTATGTGATCAATTTGCAAGATTCTATTTTTTTTAAAAGCAATAATGTCACCTACGTGCCACGAATCAAGGAACCTTCCTCATTCATTTATCCTTCACTTTAACAAATATATGTATTTTACCATGAATATTGCATGAATCCCAAACTAAATGATGAAAATGTGTGATATACATATTTTGTATTAGAAAAATGAAAATTTTAACTTATCGAAAAATGAAAGTTAATGAATTCAATAGATGCATCTTGAATTAAAAAATGTAGATATTTATATGTATCAAATTTAAAACTACAGTAGGTTAAAACAAATATTAAAATGCATAATTATTCAAAACAAGAAAAAATGTTAATTTAATGAATTCAATAAAATGCATATTTAATGAATTCAATAAATGCATCTTGAATTGAAAAAATATTTAAAAAATGCAGTACGTTTAATAAATATATAATAATGCATAATTATCCCAAACAAGAAAATTGCATATTTCAACATTGCAATTGCTTAAAATTCAAAACATTAATAAAATAATTATCAATTTTGAATCATATAATTTCGAAAAATCGATTATAATAATTCTAATAATACAAACTTCACAAAATACAGACTTGAAAAAGTGCAATTTGTATATAACAAGACATGTACAATTATTGATTCTAAAAAGATAAAAATATAGAAGTGAAGCAAGAAAGAATGATATATTCATTTGAACATTTATAGAACAAAAAAGAAAATTTACTGACTTTTATATCAGACCGAAATTGGAATATAATAGACACCTTGTCATTCAACTTATCATTTTGATAATCAAGGATTTTCGAAATAAACAAAATGTGAAAGTAGATTATAATTTTAGAAAAAGATTGGTATATTTATAAATTGGTGATCATGTGAAGATAATTTTGTATGTTTATATATTAATAAGTAATAGATTTGATAGACTTTCTTTGTAAGTTTACAAACTAATCCTTAAGTTATATCCACACTGATTTGATTTTGCTACTTGAGACTTCCAAAAATGGTAAGTCAAACTCAGCAATTTATTAACTATTACATCTTAATACGACCATTTATATAAGCAATGTCATTGGAAAATTCACCAATTAGAAAGTATAGCATTAATTATGTTATACTTGAAAGCAGTAGGCATAAAAGATAAGGATACATATTATGATTGTATATATAGATATACTCATATTCATTTTTATTTTGTAATTTGGATACAGATATAGATCATCTATGGATATAAAAATATTATTCATATCCATAATTCTAATCCTGATTCAGATATGGATCATATATGGATACAAAAAAGTCATGTTCATATCCATATAAAATGAATACGGATATTAAGAATTTGTATCGATATTCTTAGAATTTTGGATCAGATATGGACCGGATAAATTGCATCTATTTACATACCTAGTAGTGTAGGCATACAATGCTCAAATTCGCAGTTTGCTGTTGAAAGTTTCGTTTGATGAAGTGCAAGTATATATTATTTTTTATTTACAAGATGGGATAAAGATGGAACTTTCCTGTATTCTTTTGGAAGACAATCTTTATTGTGGCTCAAGTCTTAGTTCAATGAAATACAAGACTTTTGTTTCAGGGGATCCTCATATTTTTTGGAAAATACGGGTACTACGTCGCACGTATTACGTCAGATTTTGTAACATGACATTATACGGGTCTTACAATGTCAGTTTATAGGAAACCGAAGTAAATGTTAGACATACCACGTTGGATGTAAAACAACCGATGTGGTATTTTTCTTACCACGTGGTATTAGCTTACCACATCGGGTATAAGGGTAGCCAACGTGGTATATATGGATTAACCACGTCAGTTTGATAGGAAACCGACGTGGTAATGTTTTTAATAAATTGTAATGTGTTTGCACTTTTAATGCCAAACCCGATCGACCCCATCCTCATCCCCCTTTGCCGTCCAAGGTGACCCAGCCCCGCCACCGAGCCCCCACTAGCCCCACCCATCTCACCCGACCAGCCCCGCCCTATCTTCCCATCCCACTAGCCGCACTAGCCGAGACATTTTCGGATCCTTCGGGGTCCAGATCGGTCAAGCCTCAAGTTGGTATGCTTGCGATCGATTAACTTCTTTTCTGTTTGTTCTTTGATGTTTATTTCGGAATTATCAATGTCTTGTATTGAACTAACATATGTTGACCTTACCTATGGAGTGGACTAAGAAAATGATGACGTTGGATCGAATTGTGCTAGGAATTCAGATTATGAGGATGGAAACAAGAGAATGAAAACATATAAGTGATTTATTTCATTGCTTTCGCTCTATTTTTAGTATGTCATCAAATTTTCATCAGATTATTGCTAATTCTATATTGGCTTATTGCTTCCACTCAAGGATTTCAAGTCAGTCCGATGTCAAATTCGTTTGACGTGTCACTGAATTGGTTGGACTTGTTGGTCTGTGTGGATGGAATTCTAAGGAAGTAATCAACTTCTTCCATTTAATGAGATAAACTGAAAAATAAAACCCAGCAAACAAATGCTTACAAATAATAATAATAAATTTGTTTCTACAGAACATATTATGATATAAGAGAAGGGTATTTCTGTGAAAGAAGTTAAATTAGTTGGACCGGTATTTCTGAGGTGGAAGAGTATCCATTTGACTAGTACGTGTGTTAAATCCCTAACCCTCATTAGGGTGCTAATGGGGGGTTTGCATGGGATTTGATGGAGGAGTGGTGGGAGTAAGGTAATGTGACATGTAGATGATGGGAGGTATGGTGTGGAGTGTTGGTGAGGTGAGAGGAAGCATGGTTGGGGTTGATTGTTAGGAGAGGGTTGGTTTTTAAAGGAAACACACCCCCTTCCTCCATTCTTCTTCTTCCATTCTCTCACCAAGCATCCACCTCTTCTCTCCTCCAGCTCCACTGTCTGGCAATGGAGGAAGCGGCGTAGTTGAGACCTGGAGACACGAACCGGAGTAGGTGACGAGCAGAGCTCCGGTATTCTGCGGCAACCTCGTAAGAAAGATACGCCAAGTTCACATTTTAACTCACACAAGGTGTGAGGGGTGTCTCGCCGTCGGCCGACCGACGACCTCGCTGGCAACGAGCGGTGGCCGGTGGGCAACCAGAGTGGTCTGTCCCTACCGGACGTCGGGATAGCTGGCGGTCCGTGCAAGGGTTGTCGAGTTTCGTGTGGAGTGTTGGAATGAAGGGACAATACTTCTCGATTGGAGGGACAACACTTCTGGAATGGAGGGCGCGATTGTAGAACTGAGGGACGTGATTGCGAACTGAGGGACGTAACTGCAAATTGAGGGACGCCATTGTGAACTAAGGGATGCAACTGCGAACGGAGGGACGCGATTGTAGAACTAAGGGATGCGATTGCGAATTAAGGGACGCAACTGCAAACAGAGGGACGCGTTTGCAGAACTGAGGGATGTGACTGCGAACTAAGGGACGCAACTGTGAAACTGGGGGATGAATTTCGAGACGGACTTCTAGATGGAATTTCTAGACGGAATTTCTGGGAGGATTTCTGGTAAGAGCTTTTGGACTGAGGGACAAAGTTGCTGGATTTAGTTGCACATAGCCTCCTTGAGTCTTATTACTTTTCATGTGATATATTGCTCTTTTATTTAGTCACTCTAGAGTAGTAGACCTGAGGGATCGTGGATCCCAGTACACGATGATGCACGACTCTACGGAGCGAGATGACCCTATGGACTTCTGTCCGGCTGAGTCGATGGGCCAGCCATATGGGCGACAGATACCTTCGACTGGCCTTGATGGTGATGTTGTACTGTCGATGTTGTTCCGAACGAGATTGTCCTTTCCGACGTTGTTCCGGCAGGAGTGTCGTCCGATGTTGTTCCGGACGTGATTGACTCGATCGATGTTGTTCCGACGGGTGTACTGACCGACGATGTATTCCGACAGGTAGCTTGGCTGTGGCACAACCAGGTGAGATGGACCGACCTGAGCGACGACTCTGTCGGTGTGGTGTTGACCACGAGTGTAGATTTGTTACTACTGATGCGGATATGCGGACGTGCCTCACCGAACCCCATGATTAGTGTAACCGCGTGTGGGGTGCATTGTGTACTTTTCGTAAGACCGTATGTGCCTGTGGTAGGTACCTACGGGTGATCCGGTGATGGATTGGTGGACATATGTCCTTATTGACCCTTGGAGGGTGATGTTTACAAATCGCATTGTATGTTGCCATGCTATACTAGTATGATAGGTTTTCATTTCACTATTTATGAGCATGCATATAGGTGAGCCTGGTATACAGGGTTTCCTTATGGAAACTCATGTATTGTTATTATGTTTGCATTTCAGGACCGTAGTAGGTTCTGGCGGGTGGTGATCGAGGACGAGAGCACTCTGGGATTAGATCCTCTTTCTGTATTTTCCTATGTAGTATGTCTACTTGTATTTATTATTCTCGTACTCTTATGTAGTCATACATTTTTGACAACTTTGATGTATTACAGTGCACCTTTTGGGTATTTTATTAGTAGTGTTCCCACTCTTTTAAGGTCTTAATCCTTGTGATGATTCTGTTTTAAATTTTACCACTATTTTGAGATGTTACAACTTGGTATCAGAGCGGTTGATTCCTGTGTCCTCATCTAAAGAAACCACCCTTAGGACTAGAACAAATAGATTTTTGCATTTTGCCATTTGATCATGCATGCATTACTGATTGGTTGTGATTGTTGTTCTAGATGCCTCCGAGACGTGTGAGACCTCCCCCACATCACCGTAACACCAGTGATGAGACTGGGGGTGTGGAGTGGGTAGAGGAGAGATGGACGTTGTATGATACTGTGGGGGGGGGGGGGGGGGGAGGGGGCGTCTTGGGGAGTTCTTGGAGTGCCAGGCAACTCGTTCGGAGCAGACAAGAACAGTGGTGATGCACGGCAGATTCATGCACCAGTATCTGCCTACCTTCGATGGCAGAGTAGACCCTGAGGTTGCAGAGAAGTGGTTCTTCGTGATTCAAAAGATCTTTATAGCGATTGGATACACGCCTGAGATGAAGGTGGATCTGTCCACCTATGTTTTGGGTGGCGCTGCATCCAACTGTTGGAGGACCACATATGCAGTGGTATTTACATACAGAGAGGATGTGACTTGGGAGGAAATCTTGAAGGAGTTCAACGAGCAATACTTTCCGCAACTTGTTAGAGACGAGAAGTGAGAGGAGTTTTTGGCACTGGAGCATAAGGAGATGACCCTGGAGAGCTACATAGGGAAGTTCAACACCTTAGAGCGTTACTACCCTGAGATCTATGTTAGCCAAGAGCAGAGAGTGAGGAAGTTCGTGCAAGGACTTCAGAAGCAGCTCCGGTCCTGCGTACTCACCAGCATGCCGCAGACTTTGGCGGACGTCCTGACATGCACGACTAACCTGGACAACGACTATCAGGAGAACTACCAAGAGGCCCAGAATCCACAAGGGAGTGCAGGTGGACACGTAGCTGGTCATTCCACGTGAGTGCGAGCAAGAGGCCCCAGTTCCTTGGAGGAGGTGCATGCCAGCAGGATGCGTGTAGATTTTGCGGCAGATCCCACCTAGGGCAGGAGTGTTTCAGACGCACAGGAGCGTGCTTGGGTTGCGGTCAGCACGGGCACTATGTTCGGGAGTGCCCGAACAGCCGAGGCAAGCCTAGGAAGAGGCCAATACCACCAGCGGCATGGAGGATCGGAGACAGCCGATCCATTGCATCACCAGGCCAGAGCAAAATAGCTGGTCGAGTCTTTACCATCCAGGCTGAGGAGGCAAAGGACCCCAACACTGTGGTGGAAGGTACTTGTTTCTGGTTTAGTCGCTAGAGTTCTGTTTGATTGCGATGCCACACACTCCTTTATCTTGGAGAAGTTTACCGGCGTGTTGGGTCGTATCCCTTAACTGCTGACTGCTTACTTGGAAGTCAGCACGCCCATGGGTGAGGTGGGCACTGTGGGGAGCTTTCTCCCTGGCACCACAATTGTTTGGGAGACCACAATTTTCCGGTAGGTCTGGTCTTGCCACCGATGGAGGACTTCGACGTCATACTGGGGATGGATTGAGTATCACAGTATGACGTACAAATCTTTTACCATGGGAAGAAGATACTGATCCTGAGGAAGTACCTGCTTGATGTGTTGATCAGGGGGACGACGAGCAGAGGAGGTCGTCTCAGTGTTTCTATAGTGAAGGCGCAGAAGCTGTTACATAAGGGTTGTAGGGCATTTGTGGCTACGCTAGTGGTTCCAGACTCAGAGATGAGGAGGCTGAAGGACATTGAGGTAGTGCAAGACTTTCTGGAGGTGTTTCCAACAAATATTCTAGGGCTACAACCACACAGAGAGATTGAGTTTGGCATTGAGCTAGTGGCTGGTACGACTCCGCAGTCGAAAGCTCCGTATCGGATGGCACCTGCAGAGTTGACTGAGCTGAAGAAGCAGTTGCAGGAGTTGATGGATTCTAGCTTCATCCGACCGAGCGTTTCACCTTGGGGATCGTCAGTGCTATTCGTAAAGAAGAAGGATGAGTCCTTGCGGGTTTGTATCGACCACAGAATGTTGAATAAGGTTACCGTCAGGAACCAGTATCATTTTCCCAGGATCGAGGACCTGTTCGATTAGCTACAGACCGCGAGGGTGCTCTCGAAGATCGATCTGCGCTCGGGTTATCACCAGTTGAGGATCAGGGAGGCAACGTCTAGAAGACAACATTCAGGATATGGTACGGGCACTACGAATTTTTGGTGATACCGTTAAGATTGATGAATGCATCTGCAACATTCATGGACCTGATGAACAGAACGTTCATGTCGTACCTTGATAGTTTCGCGATCATGTTCGTGGATGATGTTTTGGTTTACTTACCAGATAGAGAGCAGCACCGAGAGCATTTGAGGATTGTGCTTGGCATCTTGAGGGATTAACAACTTTATGCTAAGTGCTCGAAATACGAATTCTGGCTGGATCAGGTGGCATTTCTGGGTCAAATTGTGTCGAAGGACGGGATCTCAGTAGACTCAGCGAAGGTAGAGGCAGTGACGCAGTGGAAGGCCCCGACGAGCGTGACAGAGATCAAGAGCTTTGTGGGTCTTCCAGGATACTATCTCCGTTTCATTCAGGATTTCTCTAGACTTGCTTCACCACTGAGGGTGCTGACACAGAAGGGCGTCAAGTTCGTTTGGTCTAAGTGCGAGGATAGTTTCAGGAGTTGAAGAGATGATTGACGACGACACCGATTCTGACGCTACCGAGTGGCGGCGAGGGTTATGTGATATACGACACATCTGGGATCTGTTTGGGCTATGTACTGATGCTGCACGGGAAGGTGATGGCGTACGCTTCGAGGCAGCTGAAGGTGCACGAGAAGAACTACCACACTTACGATTTGGAGTTAGCAGTGGTGGCGCACGCGTTGAAGACCTGAAGGCACTACATGTACGACGAGCAGTTTGAGATTTTCACAGATCACCAGAGCCTAAAGTATCTGTTTTCACAGAAGGAGCTGAATATGAGGCAGCACAGATGACTTGAGTTTATCAAAGACTACAACTTCACCATTTCCTATCACCCGGGAAAGGCGAATTCAGTTGCTGATGCCCTGAGCAGGAATGTGGAGGTGTCTGTAGCCGGTCTGTACATTCACGAATGGAGACTGATTCAATCCTTTGCGGAGTTGAAGCCATTTACTGAGGGATCAGATAGGGCTGTGATTGTCGGGCTGAGAGTGGAGCCGCAGACAATCTCGAGGGCTGTACATTCTTAGAGTACATATGACGAGTTAGCCAGTATGTTGCAGTTAGCTGCTAAGGAAGGATTCAACTTCAGTATGGGAGTAGACGAAGGTCTGAGCCTTCAAGAGTCGTATCTGAGTGTCAAAGGTGGATGAGCTGAGAGAGGAAATCATGGAGGAGGCACAAAGACTATCTATTCTATCCACCCGGGGAGCACGAAGATGTACAAGGATATGCAGCGGAACTTCTGGTGGAATGTCATGAAGCGGGATATAGCAGAATTTGTGACTAAATGCTTAGTCTGTCAGCAGGTGAAGATTGAGCACCAGCGACCAGCGGGGCTGATAAAGAGTATTGAGCTGCCAGAGTGGAAGTGGGAGCACGTGAGGATGGATTTCGTCACCGATTTGCCGAAGATGAAGAGCATCACAGTGAAGGTGGGGTGGCAGCATTACAGTGAGTGCGAGGTCACTTGGGAGATCGAGGAGGAAGTTTGGAAGCAATACCCGGAGATTTTCGGTGAGTTGCTTGTTTTTGAATTTCGGGACGAAATTCCTTTAAGGAGGGTGGATTGTTAAATCCCAAACCCTCATTTGGGTGCTAATGGGGGGTTGGCATGGGAATTGATGGAGGAGTGGTGGGAGTAAGGTGATGTGACGTGGAGAGTATGGGAGGTATGGTGTGGAGTGTTGGTGAGGTGAGAGGAAGCATGGTTTGGGTTGATTGTTGGGTGGGTTGGTTTTTAAAGGAAACACACCCCTTCCTCCATTCTTCTTCTTCTTCTTCTTCAATTCTCTCACCAAGCATCCACCTCTTCTCTCCTCCAGCTCCACTGTCCGGCGATGGAGGAAGTGGCGTAGTTGAGACCTGGAGATGAAAGATGCGGGGAGCGTGACGTGAGGAGGAGCGACGTTCGAAGGTTGCTGACCAGAGTAGGTGACGAGCAGAGCTCCGGTGTTCTTTGGCAACTGTTGAACGTTTTAATTAAACCGCAAGTGCACGGCCGCGATGAAGCGGTGGCAAGTACGGGTCGTCCTCAGGGAGGTGAGTAGCCTCTTGTTTATCAGAAATCAAGTGGCAAAAATTGGGGGAGAAAGATTGATTATGCTACTCTACACTAAACTACGCTAAGAAGTATGAAATGCGAACGAAAGAAACAAACAATGAAATGACAACTAAGCTAAGAACAAAAGAAGAATGCTGGAATACAGATATGGGAAAACCCCTAAGGGGTGGAGTGAGTGCACACATGCAAAGAGGTGGGTGTAGAATACATTCTTTGAGCACATGAATGTGGTGTTTATCAAGCATAGGAAATGTCTAAATGTTATGGCAAAACCTATCAATCTATTCACCCACTTAGTTGATTAACATTTACATATGCAAGTTATTTATTTCAGAACCTAAACAAGCATGAGAGGTGTCTAATCATTTTGGCAAAACTCATCAAGTTATAAATTCTATCCTAAACAAGCAAGCATACATTCATGTTTGATCAACACATCAAAAATAAAGCATTCATCCCATTCTCTAATGCATGTATGTACATCTACTCCACCCCCCAAAGGGGATGGAACTACTCACTAAACATTACACTAATTATTAAACTAAGCAAAGAAAGCATATTAAAACTAAGCTAGAAATAAAAGACGATTAAACTAAAACATGCACAAACAATAAAAGAAGCATAAACAAACAATGAAAGAAACACAAAACTTTATTGATAAAATGACTCAAATTAAAAGTAGCATCCTCCTACTTTAGTGTGTGCTTCAAGGCCTCACTTCTAGTAGGAAGAATAGCCACTTAAAATATGGAGTGATTACAATAGGAGGTGAAGAGTTCTATTTATAGGCATGGAAAAAGCTAATCCGGGACAATCCCCCGATGTGGGACTAAACCAACACCAAAAATAGCCTCAACGAACATTAATACAAGTCCAGGACAAATCTTGGCGGATCTGGACTAATCTAGACCGCCAATTGGCGGTCCAAAATGTCCGGATCCAGTTGAGTTTTATTTTGGGCTTTTCTTTGTGCTTTTGGTGGTCTTTGATGCATCTACTTCGTTTGTTGGAGCTCCGACCCGAATCCAATTGCTAAAATACTCCCCATGATGGTGTGAAGTATTCTGTTTTGCTCTTAGGTCCCTCTGTCTTGCGTTCAGGTCCTTCTCCCTTGCATCTTAGTCCCCAGATCTCACAATCCAGTCCTTTTTCCCAGCTTTTGGGTCCTTTTATGTTTCATCTCTTCAAACCTATTTATTCCTGAAAACTAAACATAAAACTCGTGACATAGCATTGTTTAAGTGAAAGATAATGGATATAAGATACAAATATGAGCATGAAATGATGTCAATCAAATACCCCCACACCTAACTTTTGCTAGTCACGAGCAAAACAAAGAAAGAGAAAAGCATGCGAAAAACAAGAAATCCTAACTCACTTTCGTAGGAATCACGGTTGCACTTAGCACGTGCAACAAGCCGTTAAACCTCCTTGTCGCCAAGGAGGAGGAGTGTTGTCTCCTGAAGGTTTTCAGCTGATATACCCACAAAATCCGAACAAGATGCATTAATCAATCTTGCTACACGACTCGTTGGACTTATTTGGTCGATCATGGGACGCGGTAATACTACGGGTCGACTCTATATATGTAATCCGTCCACACACCTAGCCTAATGAGTTATTCGTGAAAGTTAGCCAAGGACTTAAGTGAAAGACATGGGCAACCTTAACTTCTGAATGTGATACAATGTGTAAAGTCCATTTTGGTTCTTATTTGACTCTTTTTTTTCTTTTCTTTTCTTTTTTTTCTTTTTCTTTGGAGCATTTTATTGGTTGGTGTTTGATTCTCCCAGGGTCAGGTTTCGAGCATCATTGCCTATGAGGACTTACACTATCACGTACACCTTCCCCCAAATCTCCACATAGGGCGATCCCAACCACCCGTGTAACGGGAGTTCGGTCGATGCGTCCCAAGTCAGATGACTCGAAAGCACCAGGCACAAAGTCCCCTCAGACCTACTTTCCCGAGTGATAGGAGCCGTGCGAGAAGAGAGAACACCACTTATTTACTTATCTACATGGGAACCAAAACCCCTACACTTAAGTTTCACAAAAAGAGATTAAGGGCCCTCGACTACGACAAACTTCCTTATACTCACAAAAACGAATTATTTGACTCACTAGGTTCAGGGTGGATTTCTTTAAATGTTTGAGTACTGAAACCCTATGATTACACGCCCCCTGAGGGAAAACCATGGTGCATCCTAACGACTCGACAAGACCTAAAGCCAATAAACTAGAAATCCTAATGCATCAAGTTCAAGACAATTTTGGGAGCTTTCTTTTTACTTTGCCTCTCAACGGTTTTGCACATGCTAAACACACGCAAAACCCACAAAAACATTTTCTTTTGCAAACACATGAAGATTTTGAAAGAAATGTGAAAATTTTAAAGCACTAGGCAAGCAAAAGAAGACAAGTCACCCAAGGATCATGGCAAGCAGATATATCGATATTAAATGCGGCACACTAACATGACCCTAACAATGCACACAAAAGTAAACAACAAAAAAAAAATCAAAAGAAAAGACTTGACTATGTACACACGTAAAACACCCCCCACACCTACTTCATGCATTGTCCTCAATGAATGTGAACAAGATACTACATGTAGAGATGCATGAAAAAGGAAACATCTCACCAACATGAAGTACAAAGGGACGTTCAGGGTCATGTTGATGGACACAAACCCAAATTCCCTCAAAACCTGTGAGAAGCTGAAGAAGGGAGATAAATACGTGAAGAGATTGGGCCCAAGTACACAAGGGTTGGGGCCCACAACAATCGATGCTCACTAATGAGTCTTTTATTACACACTTTTTTATATATAATAAAGATATATACATCAACCAAGATATTCTCACAATCATTTGGTCAAGGAACATCAAATGAGAACATCAAGTCATGAGGACCAGAGACTTGCCGAGATAGGCAAACTCCACTGGTACTCTGAGGTGTCATGAGGGGTGAAAGGTCAAAGCTGAAAGGCTCGAACCCCTCATGATATTGGTTGGGTGTGGGCAACAAAGAATGAAGTTGTGTTGCCTCACTAGGGTTTAATTGCTCATCGAAGAAAACCCTCCAACCAATAGGCGGGTGCATCGGAATGAGTTCCTCAAGCTCATTCGATTGATGCAGCAGACCTGCATCACTAAGAATGGGGCTTCTCCCCAAGTCATCCAACAAGGACCTCCCACCATCATTTAGATCATCAAGCATAAGCTCGGTCATAGGTGGGTCCTTGTTGGAGTCAATATGAAGCTCAAATGGCTCAATGGCCATGGGATCTGAGGTAGAGACATCTTCTGTTATAGGCATATGATGAGGTGTCTCACTCTCACTAGTACTCTCAACTGAATCATGCAACGAACACTCCCTTTGGACATTCATGTTCGAGGCCAGCTCACTCTGTTGCATTGCGAAGACAGGCAATGAGTTTTTGCTGGGCCCACGAACATTCTCAACGGGTTGCATTGGGGTTAGGGGTGTTCGTTGATTTTGTGGTGCTTTCTCCAATTGGCGGATGAGATTTAGATTTAAAGGTTCATCCATGGGTTCCTGTTGCTTACCAGAGTTGAACACATGAAACTCAGCACTCATGTTACCGAATGAGAGCTTCATGAGACCATTTCTACAATTAATCAAGGCATTGGAGGTTGCCAGAAATGGTCTACCCAAAATCAAAGGTATTTGAGAGTGGGTGTACGCAACAGGATTGGTATCGAGGACAACAAAATCGACTAGAAATATAAAATCTCCAACTTTGATAAGCACGTCCTCGATAATCCCCATGGGAATACGAATGGATCTATCTGCCAATTGGAGGGTGATCTTAGTTGGTTTCAATTCTCCCAAGTTCAACTGTTGATAAACAGAGAATGGGAGGAGGTTGACCGCTGATCCTAAATCAAGCAAAACATTGCTCATTCTAGTGTCCCCTATCGTACACTGAATAGTAGGACACCCAGGGTCCTTGTATTTTGTGTAGGTGGGATTGGACAAAAGTGAGCTGATATTTGCAGCCAAGAATGCTTTCTTAGGAACATTGGTCTTCCTCTTGGTTGTGCAGAGATCCTTCAACACTTTGGCATATTGAGGTATTTGTTGGATGACATCCAACAAGGGGATGTTAACCTTCAGTTGCTTAAACACCTCTAATATCTTGTCCATGTTGTCACTCTGCTTTTTGTTCAACCTACTTGGATAGGGAGCTTTTGGCAGGTAGGTTTTCTGCTGTGCCTGAGAAGAAAGCTTTGGTGTATTACCCTCACCCTCAGCTTCTTCTTCACCACCATTCCCACTGAGGGGCTGCATAGATGGTGGTGGGTGTGGCAAGGAAATGTGATTGTCAACCTGTTTTCCATTCCTTAAGGTCACAATGGAATTGACATGGTAAACAGGTTCCTCCACATGGTTCACTTGCCTCCCCCGAGGTACCACATTCTCATTTTGCATTTGTTGTTGTTGGTACATGCGGGGGTTAGCCTCAGGCTGGCTAGGAAAAGACCCTCTCTCTCTCATGTACAGACTGAGCCAATTGGCCCACCTGAAGCTCTAGAGATTTGATGGTCTGCTGATTTGAAGAGAGAACTTGACTTGTGGACGACATAAATTTTTTCATATAGTTCTCAAGTCCACGAGTCAAGTTCCAAAGAGAATTAAACCGGGTTTCGAAGTTGTTAGAATTTGGGAAACCTGGTTGGTTGGTGCTTGGAACTTGGGGTTCCTGATAAGATTGTGCATGCATGGGAGGTTGGTGTGATTGGTAAGGTTGTCTAGAGGAGTTTGAAGGACCACCCGGGGCATTAGTTTGGTTCCATGAAAAATTGGGGTGGTTCCTCCATCTAGGATTATAAGATGATGAGTATGGGTCATTCCTGGCTCTATCATAGACGGCGTTGACACGCTCCATCTCAGGAGGAATGGACTCACACTCGCTTTCTACATGACCTATCCTACCACATGAATGACAGGGAACTGGACCAGATGTGGACATGTGAGGTGCACTTTGTTGGTTTTGGAGCTCAATCGATTCCATACGGCGCATTAAGGCCACCATGCGTGCCTCGGTGGCCGTAGTGGTATCGAGAGCAAATGCGGAACCAGATCTAGTTGAGTTTGCATTCGCGATCCTCGCTCCTATACTAGATGATGCAGGTGGTTCCCTCACACTCTCCCATTGCATGGTTTTCTCAGCGAGGTCTTCTAGGAAGGCCCAGGCCTCCCTGTCATCCTTTCCCAAGAACTCTCCTTGACACATGGACTCAAGGAGCGTTCTGGACGGGATGTGAAGACCCTCATACACAATCTGACAAAGACGCCACAACTCAATGCCATGGTGAGGGCACGAGGATAGTAGCTCTTTGAACCTCTCAAGATATGCATGAAATGGTTCGGTCTCATGTTGATAGAACGAATTGATTTCGTTCCTCAATTTTTGAGTCCGATGATTAGGAAAGTACTTCTTGAGGAATGCAGATTGAAACTCATCCCAAGTCCTAAAGGAATTCGCCTGGTTGCTGTACAACCACTTCTTGGCGTCATCCTTTAGTGCAAAAGGAACGAGCCTAAGATGGATGGAGTCTGTGCTAAGTTGTTGCAGCTTGAACATAGCACAGACCTCCTCAAATTCCCTGAGAAAGATATAGGGGTCACCTTTCCCAGTGAAATGAGGGAGCATGGAAATGAATTGAGGCTTAACCTCAAAATGGTTCCCATTATCCTCTGGTAATACGATGCATGAGGGTAGAGCGGTACGGCTCGGGTAGCATCGATCACGAAGAGGTATGGGAACGACAACCGGAAGCACGGGTGGAACAGGAGGGTCCAGCAACTGCTCCTCCTCACGGAAATTAGCAGCCATTGGACCCGAACTACGTGCGACACGAGAGGAGGAAGGTGTCGAGAAATCGATGACCGAAGCCGGATTGACAACGCTCCTCGTCAAACGACCACTCTCGTCTCGTGTCCACGAAAGCATGTACAACGGTGCACACACACAAACCTTTTTTTTAAACAAAGAATGTACGTCGGGGAGAAGACGGGGGAACACAGGAGAGAAAGAATGACTCAGGAGAGAAAGGAAGAAGTACTTATGCTACGGCGGATGGGTACAGGTAGAAGCACACAAGCAAACAAGGCTCAAGCAATCCCAAGGTCACTATAGGTCCTTACAGCTAGACGACGCCTAACTGCGAGGTCACACGGCCTCAACACGCCTCACCTCTCTACAACGAGGACCACAAAGCCTAGCAAGTGAGCCAAGATCCGGGGATCTCGTCTCTCCTACTATCGACAAAGTGGGCAACGCCGATCAGGTCATGACGGTCGGGACCGGATCACTCTCCTAATGCGTCCAAGATCCTTAGGGCCAATGTCTACTTGATTTTAAAATTAGGCTCTTGATTAGTGTGGTTTTTGGGGCGAAGGAAAGGGTGATGAAATCCCCCACCTTATCTTTTACGGGACAGCCCCTCCTTAGTAGCGTTTTGGAGTCCTAAATCTAGCAATCAACACTCCAAACAACGCTCAACTCACACTTGTTGCAATGTACTTCCTACTAACTAATGCATGTTCATACGAAATGCATGAATGAGAGTAGAAGGTGCGTACCTCACGCCAGCTCTCAGCAACAGAAAATAAAGCTAAGATAAAAGACAATCTAAATGCCTAAGTCACATACATGATGCATGACCTAAACAACAAGAATGCCTAATCTTTTGCTTTGAGTTTTAGGGTCCAAGTTGCTTAAAGGAGGTTGATTATGGATCTGGGAACCAACTATAAGTCAAAACATGCCAAATTAAATCCCAGATCACTACATCAATTATGAAAACCAATCAAAGAAATACGAGACAAAACCGAGCTTACCAGACCGCCAGTTGGCGGTCTCAGGCCGCTGATTGACGGTCTTAAATGCTCAGATTCACTCCCAACTTCTCCAAGCGTTCCTCCTGATGACTCCAAGTCTCCTGAAACAAGGCAAAACTACACAACACAAATTAAATCCACTCGAATCGTCCAAACAAGAGTCTGGACTGGCACCTCCCCGGCAACGGCGCCAAAAACTTGTTGCACGTTTTAATTAAACCGCAAGTGCATGGCCGCGATGAAGCGGTGGCAAGTACGGGTCGTCCTCAGGGAGGTGAGTAGCCTCTTGTTTATCAGAAATCAAGTGGCAAAAATTGGGGGAGAAAGATTGATTATGCTACTCTACACTAAACTACGCTAAGAAGTATGAAATGCGAACGAAAGAAACAAACAATGAAATGACAACTAAGCTAAGAACAAAAGAAGAATGCTGGAATACAGATATGGGAAAACCCCTAAGGGGTGGAGTGAGTGCACGCATGCAAAGAGGTGGGTGTAGAATACATTCTTTAAGCACATGAAGGTGGTGTTTATCAAGCATAGGAAATGTCTAAATGTTATGACAAAACCTATCAATCTATTCACCCACTTAGTTGATTAACATTTACATATGCAAGTTATTTATTTCAGAACCTAAACAAGCATGAGAGGTGTCTAATCATTTTGGCAAAACACATCAAGTTATAAATTCTATCCTAAACAAGCAAGCATACATTCATGTTTGATCAACACATCAAAAATAAAGCATTCATCCCATTCTCTAATGCATGTATGTACATCTACTCCACCCCCCAAAGGGGATGGAACTACTCACTAAACATTACACTAATTATTAAACTAAGCAAAGAAAGCATATTAAAACTAAGCTAGAAATAAAAGACGATTAAACTAAAATATGCACAAACAATAAAAGAAGCATAAACAAACAATGAAAGAAACACAAAACTTTATTGATAAAATGACTCACATTAAAAGTAGCATCCTCCTACTTTAGTGTGTGCTTCAAGGCCTCACTTCTAGTAGGAAGAATAGCCACTTAAAATATGGAGTGATTACAATAGGAGGTGAAGAGTTCTATTTATAGGCATGGAAAAAGCTAATCCGGGACAATCCCCTGATGTGGGACTAAACCAACACCAAAAATAGCCTCAACGAACATTAATACAAGTCCAGGACAAATCTTGGCGGATCTGGACTAATCTAGACCGCCAATTGGCGGTCCAAAATGTCCGGATCCAGTTGAGTTTTATTCTGGGCTTTTCTTTGTGCTTTTGGTGGTCTTTGATGCATCTACTTCGTTTGTTGGAGCTCCGACCCGAATCCAATTGCTAAAATACTCCCCATGATCGTGTGAAGTATTCTGTTTTGCTCTTAGGTCCCTCTGTCTTGCGTTCAGGTCCTTCTCCCTTGCATCTTAGTCCCCAGTTCTCACAATCCAGTCCTTTTTCCCAGCTTTTGGGTCCTTTTATGTTTCATCTCTTCAAACCTATTTATTCCTGAAAACTAAACATAAAAATCGTGACATAGCATTGTTTAGGTGAAAGATAATGGATATAAGATACAAATATGAGCATGAAATGATGTCAATCAGCAACCTCATAAGAAAGGTATGCCATGTTTACATTTTAACCACAAGGTGTGAGGGGTGTCTCGCCGTCGGCCGGCGGACGACCTCGCTGACGACGAGGGGTGGCTGGTGGTCGGTCCCTAGCGGACATCGGGATAGCTTGCGGTCTGTGCAAGGGTGGTCAGGTTTCATGTGGAGTGTTGGAATGGAGGGACAATACTTCTGGATTGGAGGGACAACACTTCTGGAATGAAGGGAAAACATTCTGGATGGAGGGACGCGATTGCAGAATCGAGCGACACGATTGCGAAATACGGAATGTAAATGCGAACGGAGGGACACGATTGTGAACTAAGGGACGCAACTGCGAACGAAGGGATGCTATTGCAAACTAATGAACGCAACTACGAATGGAGGGACGTGAATACAGAACTGATGGACGCAATCGAGCCTAAGGGACGAAACTGCGAACTGAGGTACGTGATTGCAGAACTGAGGGACGTGGTTGCGTACTGAGGGAGCTAACTGCAAACTGAGGGACGGAATTCTGGATGGAATTTATGGATGGACTTTTGGACTGAATTTATGGGAGGATTTCTGGTCAGAGCTTCTAGACTGAGGGACAAAATTACTGGATTTAGTTGCACATAGCATCCTTGAGTTTTATGTCTTTTCATGTGACATATTGCTTTTTTATTTAGTCACTCTAGAGTAGTAGATCTGAGGGATCGTGGATCCCAGTGCACGATGATTCACGGCTCTACGAAGCGAGATGACCTTGCAGAAGTCTATTCGCCAGCCTTATGGGCGACAGATACCTTCGACTGGCCTTGATGACGATGTTGTACTATCCGATGTTGTTCTAGATGAGATTGTCCTTGCCGATGTTGTTCCGGCAGTAGTGTCGTCCGATGTTGTTCCAGACGTGATTGACCCGACGATGTTCCGGTGGGTGTACTGATCGACCATGTATTTCGGCAGGTAACTTGGCTATGACACAGCCATGTGAGATGGATCAACCTGAGTGACGACTCCGTCAGTGTGGTGTTGACCACGAGTGCAGATCTGTTACTACTGACGCGTACGTGCAGACGAGCCTGACCGAACCCCATGATTAGTGTAGCCGTGTGTGGGGTACGTTGCGTACTTTCCGTAATATTGTATGTGCCTATAGGTGACCCAATGATGAATTGATGGATTGGTGGACATATGTCCTTATTGACCCTTGGAGGGTGTCGTTAGGGAAGTTACAATGTGTGTTGGTGACAAAAAAAAATCTAATATTAATTTTTTTTGCAAAAAATTGATTTGTCTAATTGACAAATGATGACTTGTTGACTTGAGAGGATTAGAAGTGATGGTCTCGTAATTAGAAGTGATGATCACGTTACTTTTAAATATGCACGCAAAGTTTCTTCATATCTAAGTTGTGGCCTCAAAATTGGATAGGAATGACTTGAGGGGGCATAATGAAATTTAACCAACAAACAAAATACAAAATAAATGAATGTATATGAATGTGTACGTGATGGTGTTTTACTCACAAGTCACAACCTAACCACGTCAACCCCATCATCTCAACCTCATGCCGACGTTCTCACACACCACCTCATCCCATATCCACGTTCTCCTCTCTAATAAAGCCTCTCTCTTCCAACATACGAAGGGGACGATCCATATACAGATAACTTCATACATCAACGCACCTAACATATGAGAGAAGAAGAGAGGGTGACGTGAGAAGGAAAAGTGGAGAAAGGAATAGTTGTTGGTGGTGTGCGTGACCAGTGTCGTGTGAAGTAGAGAGGGAGAATATAGTGTGTGGTGTGTTCGAATGAGGGTAGCCTTTGCAACTTCGACAAAGATGCTTGCAGTGACTCTGACGAACACTCACACGTAGATAGCATCCTTGACGACCTTGCCATTAGTGACTTCCATCACTCCAGCATAATAGTCGCTCCAACGTCGACACATTCGACAACTCCGAACAACTACAACTTCGACAACAATTCGATCTCTCCAAACCATTCCGACGCATCCACAACACCGACAACTCCAGTCTTGGCAACATCACCGCTAAAACCATGCACCATCGGCACCAACAATAACACTACCGACTTCATCAAATCTCCACCGTTATTCTGGCCACTTTCCTTTTGAGGAATTGTATTCGGATAATCGTCCCATTTACCAAACACAATCAATCTAGCCACTTTCCTTTTGATGAATTGTGTCTGAATGGTTGCCAACACTATTCCGATCACTTTCCGTTTGAGGAATTGGATCCAGATAATCGTCTGATAACACAATCATTCTGGCCAATTAGTCAAACTCTCCAAAGATGCAGTGATTGACATCATTTCTTGTTTATATTTGTATCTTATATCCATTATCTTTCACCTAAACAATGCTACATGACGAGTTTTATGTTTGAATTTCAGAAATAAATAGGTTTGAAGAGATGAAGCATAAAAGGACCCAAAAGCAGGGAAAAAGGACTGAATTGTGAGACATGGGGACTAAGATGCAAGGGAGAAGGACCTGAACGTAAGACTGAAGGACCAAAGAGCAAAACAAAAAACTCCACACCATCTTGGGGAGTATTTTGGCAATTAGATTCAGGTCGGAGCTCCAATAATCAAACTAGATGCATCACAGACCGACAAAGAAATCCAGAAAAGCCCAGAATAAATTCCAGCCGGATCCAGACTACATAGACCGCTAATTGGCGGTCTGTTTTGGCCCAAATCTGCTAAGATTTTGGTGGGTCGCGTATTAGTGTGTATTTGGTCCATTTTCTGGTATTTGTTTAGTCCCACATCGGGGGATTGTCCCGGATTGCCTTTTTCTTTGGCTATCAATAGAACTCTTCACCTTCTATTGTAATCATTTCACATTTTGAGTGGCTATTCTTCCTACTAGAAGTGAGGCCTTGAAGCACACACTAAAGTTGGAGGATGCTACTTGAATTGTGAGTCATTTTAATAAAAGTTTCTTTATTATGTTGTTTGTTTTATGTTTCTTGTTTTACTTTGTTTAATTTCATTTCATTAGTTTTATTAGCTTAGTTAATATGCTTTCCTTGCTTAGTTTAATAATTAGTCTAATGTGTAGTGAGTAGTCCATCCCCTTTGGGGGGTGGAGTTGATGTTCATACATGCATTAAAGAATGGAATGAATGCTTTATTTACAATGTGTTGATAAAACATGAATGTATGCTTGCTTGTTTAGGATAGAATTTATAACTTGATGAGTTTTGCCAAAATGATTAGACACCTCTCATGCTTGTTTAAGTTCTGAAATAAACAACTTGTATATGTCAATGTTAATCAACTAGGTTGGTGAATGGATTGATAGGTTTTGCCATAACATTTAGACACTTCCTATGCATGATAACACCACCTTCATTTGTGCTTAAAGAATGTGTTCAACACCCACCTCTTTGCATGTGTGCACTCACTCCACCCCTTAGGGGTTTTCTATTTCTGAATTCCAGCACTTATTTAGTTCTTAGATTAGTTTGGTAGTTCATCGTTTGTTGCTTTCCTTCGCATTTCGTAGTTCGTAGTGTAGTGTAGCGTAGAGTAGGATAATCAAACTCACTTCTCCATTTTTCACCACTTGATTTCGTGCAAACGAGAGGCTGTTCACCTCCCTGAGGACGACCCGTATTTGCCACTGCTTCAACGTGGCCATGCACTTGCGGTTTAATTAAAACGTTCAACAAGTTTTTAGCGCCGTTGCCAGGGAGGTGCCAGTCCAGACTCTTGTTTGGACGATTCGAGTGGATTTAATTTGTGTTGTGTAGTTTTTCTTTGTTTGAGGAGACTTGGAGTCGCCAAAAGGAACATCTGGAGAAGTTTTGAGGCAACCTAGGCACTGTAGACCGCTAATCAGCGGCCTGAGACCGCCAATTGGCGGTCTGGTGAGCTCTGTTTACTCTCTTCTTTCTTTGGCGTGTTTGAATAATCAATGTAGTGATCTGGGACTTGATTTGGCATGTTTTGACTTATAGTGTGTTCCCAGATCAATAATCAAACCCCCTTTAAGCAACTTGGACCCTAAAACCCAAAGCAAAAGATTATGCATTCTTTCTTGTTTAGGCCATGCATCATGTATGTGACTTAGGCATATAGATTGTCTTTTATTTTAGCTTTGTTTTCAGTTGCTGAGTGCTGGCGTGAGGTACGCACCTTCTACTCTCATTCATGCATTTCATATGAACATGCATTAGTTAGTAGGAAGTGCATTGAAACAAGTGTGAGTTGAGCGTTTGTTTGGAGAGTTGATTGTTAGATTAAGACTCCAAAACGCTACTAAGGAGGGGCTGTCCCATAAAAGATAAGGTGGGGGATTTCATCACCCTTTCCTTCGCCCCATAAACCACACTAATAAAGAGCCTAGTTTTTAAAATCAAGTAGGCATTGGCCCTAAGGATCTCGGACGCATTAGGAGAGTAATCCGGTCCCGACCGTCATGACCTGATCGGCGTTGCCCACTTTGTCGATAGTTGGAGAGACTAGATCTCCAGATCTTGGCTCACTTGCTGGGCTTTGTGGTCCTCGTCGTAGGGAGGTGAGGCGTGTTGAGGCCGTGTGACCTCACAGTTAGGCGTCGTCTAGCTGTAAGGACCTATAGCGACCTTAGGATTGCTTGAGCCTTGTTTGCTTGGGTGCTTCTACCTGTACCCATCCGCCGTAGCATAATGACTTCATCCCTTCTCTCCTGTGTTCCCCCGTCTTCTCCTCTACGCACATTCTTTGTTAAAAAAAATTGGTTTTTGTGTGCACCTTTGTGCATGCTTTCGTGGGCACGAGACGAGAGTGGCCGTTTGACGAGGCGCGTTGTCAACCCTGCTTCGGTAGTCGATTTTTCGACGCCTCTCTCCTCTCGTGTTGCACATAGTTCGGGTTCAATGGATGCTCATTTGTGTGAGGAGGAGCAGTTGCTGGACCCACCTATTCCACATGTGCTTCCAATTGTCGCTCCCATACCTCTACGTGATCGATGCTACCCAAGCCGTACTGCTCTACCCTCATGCATCGTATTGCAGAGGCTAATGGGAACCATTTTGAGGTTAAGCCTCAGTTTATTTCCATGCTCCCTCACCTCACTGGGAAAGGTGACCCCTATATCTTTCTCAGGGAATTTGAGGAGGTCTGTGCTATGTTCAAGCTGCAACAACTTAGCACAGACTCCATCTGTCTTAGGCTTGTTCCTTTTGCACTAAAGGATGATGCCAAGAAGTGGTTGTACAGAAACCAGGCGAACTCCTTTAGGACTTGGGATGAGTTTCAATCTGCATTCCTCTAGAAATACTTTCCAAATCATCAGACTCAAAAATTGAGGAACGAAATCAATTCGTTCTATCAACTTGAGACCGAAACATTTCATGCATATCTAGAGAGGTTCAAGGAGCTACTGTCCTCATGCCCTCACCATGGCATTGAGTTGTGGCGTCTTTGTCAGATTGTTTACGAGGATCTTCACATCCCGTCCCGAACGCTCCTTGAGTCCATGTGTCAAGATGAGTTCTTGGGAAAGGACGAAAGGGAGGCATGGGCTTTCCTAGAAGACCTTGCGGAGAAGACCATGCAATGGGAGAGTGTGAGGGAACCACCTGCATCATCTAGCATAGGAGCGAGGATCGCGAATGCAAACTCGACTAGATCGGGTGCCGCATTTGCTGTCGATACCACTACGCCCACCGAGGCACGCATGGCGGCCTTAATGCACCGTATGGATTCGATTGAGCTCCAAAACCAGCATGATGTATCTCATGTGTCTGCATCTGGTTCAGTTCCATGTCATTTATGTGGTAGGATTCGATTGAGCTCCAAAACCAACAAGGTGCACCTCACATGTCCACATCTGGTCCAGTACCCTATCAATCATGTGGTAGGATAGGTCATGTAGAAAGAGAGTGTGCGTCCATTGCTCCTGAGATGAAACATGTCAACGCCATCTATGACAGAGCTAGGAATGACCCATACTCATCATCTTATAATCCTGGATGGAGGAACCACCCCATTTTTTCATGGAACCAAAATAATGCCCCGGGTGGTCCTTCAAACTCCTCTCGACCACCTAACCAATCATACCAACCTCCCATGCATGCACAATCTTATCAGCCACCCCAAGCTCAAAGCACCAACCAATCGGGTTTCCCAAATTCCAATAATATGGAAACCCGATTCAATTCGCTTGAGACCTTGACTCATGGACTTGAAAACTCAATAAAAATTTTTATGTCAACCAAAAGTCAAATTCTCACTTCAAATCAGCAGACCATCAAATCTCTAGATCTTCAGATGGGCCAATTGGCTCAGTCTGTACATGAAAGAGAGAGAGGGTCTTTGCCTAGCCAGCCTGAGGCTAACCCCCGCATGTACCAGCAATAACACATGAAAAATGAGAATGTGGTACCTCGGGGGAGGCAAG
Organism: Triglochin maritima; assembly: GCA_963682175.1. Lineage (NCBI taxonomy): Eukaryota > Viridiplantae > Streptophyta > Magnoliopsida > Alismatales > Juncaginaceae > Triglochin > Triglochin maritima. The sequence continues at coordinate 24,703,729 of OY821789.1, forward strand.
TGAACCATGTGGAGGAACCAGTTCACCATGTCAATTCCATTGTGACCTTAAGGAATGGAAAGCAGGTTGACAATCACATTTCCTTTCCACCACCACCACCATTTATGCAGACCCTCAGTGGGAATGGTGGTGAAGAAGAGGCTGAGGGTGAGGGTAATACACCAATGCCTCCTTCTCAGGCACCGCAGAAAACCTACCTGCCAAAAGCTCCCTATCAAAGTAGGTTAACCAAAAAGCAGAGTGACACAATGGACAAGATATTAGAGGTGTTTAAGCAAGTTAAGGTTAACATCCCCTTGTTGGATGTCATCCAACAAATACCTCAATATGCCAAAGTGTTGAAGGATCTCTGCACAACCAAGAGGTAGACCATTTATGGCAACTTCCAATGCCTTAATCAATTGTAGAAATGGTCTCATGAAGCTCTCATTCGGTAACATGAGTGCCGAGTTTCATGTGTTCAACTATGGTAGGCAATAGGAGCCCATGGACCAACCTTTAAATCTCAATCTCATCCGCAAATTAGAGAAAGCACCGCAAAATCAACGAACTTCCCTAACACCAATGCAACCCATTGAGAATGTTTGTGGGCCCAGCAAAAACTCATTGCCTGTCTTTGCAATGCAACAGAGTGAGCTGGCATCAAACATGATTGTCAGAAAGGAGTGTTCATTGCATGATTCAGTTGAGATTACTAGTGGGAGTGAGACACCTCATCATATGCCTATACCAGAAGGTGTCTCGATCTCATGTCCCTTGGCCATTGAGCCATTTGAGCTTCATCTTGACTCCAACAAGGACCTACCTACGACCGAGCTTATGCTTGATGATATAAATGATGGTGGGAGGTCCTTGTTGGATGACTTGGGGAGAAGCCACATTCTTAGTGATGCAGGTCTACTGCATCCATCGAATGAGCGTGAGGAACTCATTCCGATGCACCCACCTATTGGTTGGAGGGTTTTGTTCGATGAGCAACTAAACCCTAGTGAGGCAACACAACTGCACTCATTCATGTTGCCTACACCCAACCAATATCATGAGGGGTTCGAGCCTTTCAGCTTTGACCTTTCACCTCTCATGACACCTCAGAGTACCAGTGAAGTTTGCCTATCTCGGCAAGTCTCTGGTCCTCATAACTCGATGTTCTCATTTGATGTTCCTTGACCAAATGATTATGAGAATTTCTTTGTTGATGTATATACCTTGTAAAAACAGTGTGTAATAAAAGACTCCATGAGCGAGCATTGATTGTTGTGAGCCCCAACCCTTGTGTACTTGGGCCCCATTTCTTCACGTATTTGTCTCCCTTCTTCAGTATCTCACAGGTTTTGAGGGAATTCGGGTTTGTGTCCATCAACATAACCACGAACTTCCTGTTGCACTTCATGTTGGTGAGATCTTCCCTTTTTCATGCATAAATCCATGTAGTATCTTGCTCACATTCATTGAGGACAATGCATGAAGTAGGTGTTGGGGGGGGGGGGCATTACGTGTGTACATAGTCGAGTCTTTTCTTTTGATTTTTGTTTTCTTTTGTGTGCACTGCTAGGGTCATGTTAGTGTGCTGCATTTAAAATTGATATATCTACTTGCCATGATCCTTGGGTGACTTGTCTTCTTTTGCTTGCCTAGTGCTTTAAAATTTTCACATTTCTTTCAAAATCTTCATGTGTTTGCGAAAGAAAATGTTTTTGTGGGTTTGCGCGTGTTTAGCATGTGCAAAACCGTTGAGAGGCAAAGTAAAAAGAAAGCTCCCAAAATTGTCTTGAACTTAATGCATTAGGATATCTAGTTTACTGGCTTTAGGTCTTATCGAGTCGTTAGGATGCACCCCGGTTTTCCCTCGGGGGGCGAGTTATCATAGGGTTTCAGTACTCAAACATTTAAAGATGTCCACCCTGAACCTAGTGAGTCCATAATTCGTGTCTGTTAGTATAGGGAAGGTTGTCGTAGTCAAGGACCCTTAATCTCTTTTTGTGAAACTTAAGTGTAGGGGTTTTGGTTCCCATGTAGATAAATAAATTAGTGGTGTTCTTTCTTCTCGCACGGCTCCTATCACTCGGGAAAGTAGGTCTGAGGGGACTTTGTGCCTGGTGCTTTCGAGTCATCTGACTCTGGATGCACCGACCGAACTCCCGTTACACGGGTGGTAGGGATTCCCTATGTGGAGATTTGGGGGAAGGTGTATGTGATAGTGTAAGTCGTCATAGGCAATGATGCACGAAACCTGACCCTGTGCATTAGGCAATGATAGTGCAAGTTAATTAAGGACTTAAGTCAAAGACATGGGCAACCTTAACATTCTCAAGTCATACTGTGTAAAGTCCATTAAGGTTCTTATTTGCAATACAATTTCCCTTTTTTCTTTTTTCTTTTTTCTTTTTTTTCTTTTTTTCTTTTTTATTTTTCTTTTTTGTTCTTTTTTTCATGTTTTTCTAGTTGGTGTGTAATTATCTCAGGGTCAGGTTTCGTGCATCATTGCTTATGAGGACTTACATTATCACATACACATTTCTCCACATCTCCACATAGAGCGATCCCTACCACCCGTGTAACGAGAGTTCGGTCGGTGCATCCCAAGTCATATGACTAGAAAGCACTCACTAAGTTCCCTCGGACCTAATTTCCCGAGTGGTAGGAGCCGTGCGAGAAGAGAGAACATCGACTCACTTATTTCTTATCTACACATAAATCAAAACCCCTACACCTCTGGTTTAACAAAAGGAGTTTAGGGGTCCCTGACTACGACAAACTTCCTTATATTAACATACACAAATTTTTTGACTCACTAGGTTGAGGGTGGACTTCTTTCTTAATTTGAGTACTGAAATCCTATGATTACTCTCCCCCGAGGGAAAACTAGGGTGCATCCTTACGACTCGATAAGACCTAAAGCCGGTGTACTAAATATCTTAATGCATCATGTTCGAGACAATTTTGGGAGCTTCCTTTTACTTTGCCTCTCAACGGTTTTACATATGCCAAACACACGCAAACCACACAAAACATTTTCTTTCGCAAACACATAAAGATTTTTGAATGAAATGAAAATTTTAAAGCATTAGGCAAGCAAAAGAACACAAGTCACCCAAGGATCATGGCAGACATATATATCGATATTAAATGTAGTACACTAACATGACCCTAACCGTACAAACAAAAGAAAAGAAAACAAAAGGATAAAGACTCGACTATGTACACACGTAAAACACCCTACCACACTTACTTCTTGCATTGTCCTCAATGAATGTGAGCAAGATACTACATAGATTTATGCAAGAAAAAGAAAAGATCTCACCAACATGAAGCACAAAGGGAAGTTCATGGTTATGTTAATGGACACAAACCCGAATTCCCCTTAAAACCTGTGAAATACTAAAGAAGTGATACAAATATGTGAAAGAAATGAGCCCCAAATACACAAGAGTTGGGCCCCACAACAATCAGTGCTCACTTGTGGAATCTTTCTCTTCTTTCTTCTTTTTTTTGTTTTTTTGTATTTTTTTTGTATGTACAAACATGAAATCTCAACTATTCATGTAGGAACATGAATGTTTGAGTGTGAGAGAGGTTCATGAAGGAACATGACCTCCTCAACTTCAGTTGGTGTCCCCTCCAAGTAAGGTTTGAGGAGTTGTCCATTAACTCTGAACACGTCTCCATTCCTTGGGTTCAAGGTTTCAACCGCTCCATGAGGAAATACGGTTTGCACAATAAAAGGGACAAACCAACGACTTCGTAGCTTACCCGCAAACAGATGAAGCCGGGAATTGTAGAGCAATACCTTCTGCCCGAACGTAAACACCTTTCGCATAATCAAGCGATCATGAAACATCTTGGCCCGTGACTTATGAATTTTGGCATTTTCATACGCATCATTGCGTAGCTCTTCCAATTTGACAATGTCGAGTTTACGCTACACTCCTGCTTGATCAAGATCCATATTCAGGTTCTTAATCGCCCAGAAAACACGATGCTCGATGATTGACATCATTTCATGCATATCTTTGTGTCTTATATCCATTATCTTTCACCCAAACAATGCTATGTAACGAGTTTAATGTTTAGTTTTTAGGAATAAGTAGGTTTGAGAAGGAGAGACTATAAATGGACCTAATAGCAGGGAAAATGACTGAGTTGAGAGACTTGAGGACTAAGATGCAAGATCGAAGGACCAGAATGTAAGATCGAAGGACCAATGAGCAAACAAGAATACTCCACACCATCATGTGGAGTATTTTGGCCATTCTATTCGGGTCGGAGCTCCAGCAAGCAAATTAGATGCATCAAAGACCAACAAAGACATCCAGAAAAGCCCACATGAAACAACGGCTGGATCCAAACAATCTAGACCACCAATTGGCGGTCCAAGACCGATGATTGGCGGTCTATTTTGATCCGGATCCGCTAAGATTTCGTAGGGTCACGTATTAGTGTGTATTTAGTCTATTTCTGGTATTTGTTTAGTCTCATACCGGGGGATTGTCCCGGATTACCTTTTTCTTTGGCTATAAATAGAACTCTCCCTCCTCTCTTGTACCCCATCTCTCTCTTTGTGGCCATCCTCTCTACTAGGAGTAAAAGCCTTGAAGCAAAAACCCCTAGTGGAGAGAGGCTGCTTGTAATTGAGTGAGTAATAATAGATGTTTTCCTTTAGTTATGTTGTTTCTTTCTTAGTTTAATTTCCTTTCATATGCTGGCATGCTTCTTTAGTTTTATGTCCTTTTAGCTTCTTTAATTTTTCTTATTTTCTTAGGTTAATTTCATTTCAGTAGAATGTTTCATTTTAATGTATGTTGTTGTGTAATGATTAGTGAGTAGTTCCATGCTCATTTGGGGGTGGAGAAATATGTGATATGATTAGTGATGTAGTATGTGTGTGTTATCTTAATCCCTTAAGCCTTATACGATTTCCATAACCATTAAATGGGATTTCACTCATGTCTATGTGATGTAGTAGGTGTGTGTTATCTTAATCCCTTGAGCCTTATATGATTTCCATAACCATCTAATGGGATTTCACTCTTGTCTTTGATATGCTATTGCTCTTGAATGAAGCTTAGCTTATGCTTAGATTAGTGGACCTATTTTATGGGGAATGATGAGGTAAGGATATTGATGGAATTGATGAAGGAAACATGACTTGTAGTTGCATACCGGGGGATTATCCAGGATTACCTTTTTCTATGGGTATAAATAGAACTCTCCCTCCTCTCTTGTACCCCATCTCTCTTTTGGTGGCCATCCTATCTACTAGGAGTTAAAGACTTGAAGCAAAAACCCTCGTGGAGAGAGACTACTTGTAATTGAGTGAGTAATAATAGATGTTTTCCTTTGGTTATGTTGTTTCTTTCTTAGTTTAATTTCCTTTCTTATGTCTTGAATGCTTCTTTAGTTTTATGTCCTTTTAGTTAAACTTGTTGTTTTAGTCTTCTTAGAATTAGTTTAAGCATGTTTTCTTTCCCTAGTATAAATGTTTGTTTAAATATGTGTGAGTAGTTCCATTCCCCTTTGGGGGTGGAGTAGATGTGTATACATGTTATGTAGATGGTATGAATGCTAAACATTGTTGTATGTAAGAAATGTTAGTATGCTTGCTTGAATTAATAAAAACATTTACTTCATAGTTTCTGCCATAATATTAGGTACATTCCATGCTTGTCTATGTTTTTAATAACAAACTTGTCATGCTCATATTAATCACCTAGGTTAGTGTTTTAAATGATAGGTATTGTCATTAGGTACTTCTTATGCATTAACAAACACTAACTACACTTGAGCTTATTGTATGCATTCACCATACTTATTTCATGTGTACACACACTCCACCCCTTAGGGGTGTTTCCCATTCCTGAATTTCATCTTTCCTATTAGTAGTTGCTTAGCTTAGTTTTAGTTCGTTTAATACTTTCATTTCCTTCTTTGTTGCTACTAGTTTAGTATAGTTTAGTTTAATCAATCTTTCTCTCATTTCTTTCCCACTCGCCTTCGAACAAACTAAAGTCGACACACCTCCTTGTGGATCGACCCGTATTTGCCACCGCTTCAATGCGGCCGTGCACTTGTGGTTATAATTAAAACGTTCAATCAATGCCCCACAAATTGAAGATGTCGATGACAAGGATATTTTGCAAAGGCATCATATCACGTCGACTAATCCTGCCAAAGGGCTGACATCTATCACATTGCTTACAAAATTGGTAAGTATCTTTGAAAAGTGAAGGCCAGTAAAATCCAGATTTGAGCACCTTGGCGGCATTTTTCTTTGTTCCAAAGTGTCCGCCACATACCTCATAATGGAAAAAATTGAGCACACTTTGGAACTCGTTATTTGTGACGCACCGCCTGAAAATTTTGTCAGAGCAGTATTTGAATAGGTAGGGGTTGTTCCAGTGAAAGAATCTGACATAAGATCTAAATTTGGTTTGGTCAGATTTTGACCAACCCAAAGGAAGTTGCTCGGTCACGAGGTAATTCACGATGTCCGCAAACCAAGGGTTATCTTCGATCGTGAATAATTGTTCGTCAGGAAATTTGTCATTAATAATATGGCCTTGTGGGTTGGTTGTCTCAACACGAGACAGGTGGTCCGCTACAACATATTCACACATTTGTTTGTCCTGAGTCTCGAGATCGAATTCTTGTAACAACAAGATTCATCTCAAGAGTCGGTATTTTGCATCTTTTTTCGCCATGAGGTGCTTGGTGGTTGTGTGATCAGAATAGATAATCACGTGGGAGCCAATCAAGTACGACAAAAATTTCTCCAAAGCGAATATGATCGCTAAGAATTCTTTCTCAGTCACAGTGTAGTTCAATTGGGCATCATTAAGTGTTCTACTGGCATAGTAGATCACATGAGGCAATTTGTCCAATCGTTGCCCAAGCACTGCTCCCATAGTAAAGTCAGATGCATCACACATCAGCTCGAAGGGTTCAGTCCACACAGGTGCCTTAATTATGGGAGTTGAAGTCTACTCTTTCTTCAAGGTCAAAAAGACATGGTAACAATCCAGTGTGAACTCAAAAAAGACATCTTTAGCCAATAAAGCGGTGAGAGGTCGAGCAATTTTGCTAAATTCCCGAATGAACCGCCGATAGAATCTAGCATGCCCCAAAAAGGCACGGATATCATTCATATTACGTGGCGGTGGGAGATTAGCAATAAGACTCACTTTGGCAGGTGATTGACATCACATCATGCACATATTTGTGTCTTATATCCTTTATTCTTAGCCTAAGCAATGCTACGTAACGAGTGTTATGCTTATGTTTCAGGAATAAATAGTTTGGGAAAAAGAGACTATAAAAGGACCTAAAAGCAAGAAAATGACTGAGTTGTAAGAGGAAATGACCTAGATGTAAAGCCAAAGGACAAATGAGCAAATCAAGAAACTCCATATCATCATGAAGAGTATTTTGGCAATTCGATTCAGGCCTTTACTCCAACAACCAACCTTGGTGCATCATACATTGTGAAATCAAGCCAGACAACACCACACAAAATCCATGTCGGATCCAAACTCTGTAGACCGCTGATTGGTGGTCGGTCGGCTCCAGATCCGACAAGCTTCGGGCAGATCATGTATTTGGGTGTTTTATGTCTATTTCTGGTGTTTTATTAGTCCCACATCGGGGGATTGTTCCTGATTACCTTTTTCTATGACTATAAATAGAATTCTTCATCTTCCCTTGTAATTCACCCATTGCTTGGTGTCATTTTCTCTACTTGGAGTAAGCCTTAGAGCAAAACTCAAGGTGGAGAAGAATGCTACTTGTAATGTGAGTCGTGTAAATAAAATAATTTTTCATAGTTTGTCTTAATGTTGTCTTTATTTTAATGCTTGCTTGTTTAGTTTGTTTTGTTTTCTTTATCGTGGTATAAATAAAATGTCTTCTTTTCTTAAAGTAGTTTATAGTTTAATGACTAGTGAGTAGTTTCATCCCTCTTTGGGGGTGGATATGATGTTCATACATGCATTAAAGAATGGAAATGAATGTTTGATTTTGAATGTGTTGATAAATGTGAATGTATGCTTGCTTGTTTAGAGTAGAACACTTCACTTGATGGGTTTTGCCACAACTATTAGACAACTCTCATGCTTGTTTAGGTTCTGAAATAACCAACTTGTGTATGTGAATGTTAATTGATTGACATCTTATCATGCATATCTTTGTGTCTTATATCCATTACCTTTCACACAAACAATGCTATGTAACGAGTTGAATGTTTAAGTTTCAGGAATAAGTAGGTTTGAGAAGGAGAGACAATAAAAGGACTTAAAAACAAGAAAATGTACTAAGTTGCAAGACTTATAGACAAAGATGCAAGAGAGAGGGACCCAAATGCAAAACCAAAGGACCTATGAGCAAATGAAGAAACTCCACACCATCATGAGGAGTATTTTGGCAATTGGATTCGGGTCTCAAGCTACACAACCGATTAGGATGCATCAAACATGAAGAAATCGAGCCAGGCAACCACACTTTGAACCAGAACCCGATCTAAACCATATAGACCGCCAATTGGTTGTCCAAGACCGCTGATTGGCGGTCTTGGTTGGTCCGGATCCAATGCAGTTTAGTCGGGTCAGTATTATGGTGTATTTAGTCTATTTTTGGTATATGTTTAGTCCCATACCGGGGGATTGTCCTCGATTACCTTTTTCTTTGACTATTAATAGAACTCCTCCTCCCTTGTATAAATCACTCTCTTGGTGGCCATCCTCTCTACTAGGAGTAAAAGCCTTGAAGCAAAAACCCTGGTGGAGGGAAGCTACTTGTATTGTGAGTTTGAAATTAATAAAGTTTTCCTTTAGTTATGTTGCTTCTTTATTAGTTTAATTTACTTTCATGTCTTGCATGCTTCTTTAGTTTTATGTCCTTTTAGCTTCTCTAATATTTCTTGCTTGCTTAGTTTAATTTCCTTTCAGTAGAATGTTTCATTTTGTTATTGTAGGTTGTAGTGTAATGATTAGTGAGTAGTTCCATACCCATTTGGGGGATGGAGAAATATGTGATATGATTATGTGATGTATTATGTGTGTGTTATCTTAATCCTTTGAGCCTTACATGATTTCCATAACCATCTAATGAGATTTCACTATTGTCTTTAATATGCTAATGCTCTTGAATAAAGTTTAGCATATACTTAGACTAGTGGACCTATTTTATGGGGAATGATGAGGTGAGGATATTGATGGAGTTGATAAAGGAAACATGACTTGTAGTTGCATGTACTCTTGTTGCCCTTACCTTGGTTGTTGTCTTGTATGTTTTAATGATTGTGTAAATCTTATTTCATGTGGAGGCATAGTGAGGTTTGGTCTTTATAAATGAGTTCATTTAGCTTCATTCCAATTATTGTCTTGTATGTTTTAATGATATTGTGTTATCTTATTTCATGTGGAGGCGAAGTTGGATTTAGTTTTATGATTTTGATGCACTACATGTTGTGATGAGCATAATTGAACACACACATACACATATCTTTGTATTCATATTCTTTCTCTACCCCCTATGGGGTTTAGCTTTATTGCTGAATTTTCCATTTCCTTTCGCATTTTACTGTAGTTTGATCATAACTCATTTCTCTCCTTTCTTTCCCACTCGCCTTCGAACAAACTAAAGTCGACACACCTCCTTGTGGATCGACCCGTATTTTCCACCACTTCAATGCGGTCGTGCACTTTCGGTTAATCAAAACGTTCAATCATTAATCAACTATGTTAGTGATTGGATTGATTGGTTTTGTCATAACCTTTAGACACTTCCTATACATGAAAATATTACTTACATTTGCGCCTAGTGAATGCATTCTTCACCATCTTATTACATGTGTGCACACACTCCACCCCTTAGGGGTTTTCCTTACTGAATTCCATCTTCCTTTTGTTAGTTGTTTATCTTACTTTTATTAGTCTTGTGCTTTCATCTTTCTCCTTTGTTAGTTTCTAGTTTAGTGTGACTTAGGTTAGCATAATCACATCTCTTCTCCCTTATTTTCACTTGATTTCTAAAGAACCAGAGTCGACACACCTCCTTGTGGATTCGACCCATACTTGTCGCGTCTTCACCGACGCCGTGCACTTGCGGTATTAAAACGATTAAACAAGTTTTTGGCGCCGTTGCCGGGGAGGTGCCAGTCCAGACTCTGGTTTGGACGATTCTGGTTGATTTAATTTTTTTTTGTAGTTTTCTTTGTTTCAGGAAACTCTAACGCTCAAGGGAATACATCTGGAGAAGTTAGGAGACGAACAGAGATCGTTGGACCACCAATAAGCAGTTTGAGACCACCAAATGGCGGTCTGGTAATCTTTGTTTCCCTTCTACTTTCTTTGGCTTGTTTATGTATCTGATATAAAAGTCTAGGGCTCAATTTGACATGTTCTGGCTTGTATTTTTCTCCCAAATTAACAATCAATCCCCTTTAATCAACTTGGCCACTAAAATCAAAAGCAAAAGATTAGGCATTTTTGCTTGTTTAGGTCATGCATCATATTCTTCACTTAGGCACGTAGTTGTCTTTTATTTTAGCTTTACTTTCCGTTGATGAGCGCTGACGTGAGGTACGTATTTCCTACTCTCATTTTCATGCATTTTGTATGACCATGCATTAGTTAGTAGGAATTGCATCGGGACAAGAGTGAGGTGAGCGTTTGATTGGAGAGTTGATTGCTAGATTAAGACTCAAAACGCTACTAAGGAGGGGATGTCCTATACAATATAAGGTAGGGGATTTCATCAACCCTCCCTTAGCCTCAAAAAGCACACTCAAGTAAAGCCTTAATCTAAAGTCAAGTATACGTTGGCCAATAGGACTCGGGCGCATTAGGAGAGTGATCCGGTCACAACCGTCATAGCATGATCGTTGTCGCCCACTTTGTCGAAGTAGGAGAGGCGAGATCTCCGGATCTTGGCTGACTTGCTGGGATTTGTCGTCTTCGTCGTAGGGAGGTGAGGCGTGTTGAGACCGTGTGACCTCGTAGTTAGGTGTCATCTAGCTGTAAGTACCTATAGTGACTATAGGCTGCTTGAGTCGTGTTTGCTAGACTAGGCTTCTACCCTCACCCTTTACCCATGCAAGTTTTTAGGGATTCTTCCCTTCTCCCCTTAGTCATCTTCTTCTCACCTATTTCTACGTTCTAGTCTCCTCCCATTTACACTATTTGTTAGCGTTTTAGGGTTGAGTCGAGCACTTTTTGCGAGCTTGGCCTCGTGGTGGTGAGAGTGGTCGACTCGAGAGTGTTTTTGTTGAGATGGATGGTTACATGGGCGATCATCCATATCATTGTTGGGACCAGGACAATTCTCCCTGGTATTCCGGACCCATGCAACTTAGGGTGGCTCAGACAAATTCCCCATATGGTTGGAACGATCTTAATTGTGTGGCTGAGAAATCTTCATATTGGGGTCATATGAGAGAGGCACCGACTGCTAGACCACCATCTAGTTATATCAGGTCATATGTTGGTCAACAAACTCAGACATTACAAGAACCTTTGGCCTCTTTCTTCCATGTGGTAGATGACATGAGTGCACCGGTAGCTCCAGTAGTTGTTCCATGTGACTACTGTCGGTTGAGTGGTCATGTTTTTGGATAATGTCCTTATGTTACCCCAGAGCCTGAGTATGAGCACACCTTTTTCCCAAAATGCTCAATGTGACTTACGTATCCGCGTACAACCCGGGAGGGATGGATTCGTGGGGAGACAATTTTTATTCAAATGCTTATACATCATTTCTACCCCAGTATCCTCCTCCCGAATACCAAGAATTCTACCAACACCCTACTCCAAATCATTGGACTCATTCTCAACCTATCAACATCCAACCCAACAATTTCCCAATTTCTCACTTGATTCTCACAGTTGACCCCAGACTTGATTCTTTAGAACAAACCCTCCAAACGTTCATGAAAACCACTCAAAATGTAATGAATTCCACTCAAAATTCCATACAAACTATGAAAATGTATGTGAGTCAAATTACACAGCAATTAAGTAAAGGTGAGGAGGGTGACATTTCTTGTCAACATGAGGATTTATCTTCTGATATCGAACCACCACCACATCCACAAATTCAAAGCACAATCTTTCAAAGTCAAACTCCTAGTCAGTTTGAGGGACTTGGGGTTTCTATTCATGATCACATGGTGGGGGATTCGATTCGAATTGAAAATAGCATGGATCAGTTTCATTATGAGTCGCACAAGATTGTGCCTTATCTTTTTGTCTCATGGCCCTTGAGCCACACGATCTTATTGTTGTGCCTCCTAACGACTCACCCGTGGTGGAGCAAGAGCTCCCTAGTACCCTTAATCTCATACAACCTGATGAGAGTTTGTCTCTCACTATTGTTCCTGATCATCTTGGAAATGATGGGACATCAAACAATCACATCGCCAATGAGGGTATTGAGAGTTCCTTAGAGGATACCTTGCGTAAGAGACCCACTTTCTGTTCCCTAGGAGAGTCGGACATGCCTAACGAGGTTCTTCACCTCGTTCCGACCCACCACGTTGTTGGTTGGAGAGTTTGGATTGACGATCATAACTTCAATTCTGCGACGGGACAAACTCTTCTTCCTTTGCATAACATGTCCCAAACTCTTGACAGGTTCAAGCTCTTTCAGTTTGATCCTTTGAATGAGATGTCTTTGCGTCCAATTCATGAACCTCTCCTTTCATCTTGTGCTCTTTGTGAGGGGGGGGGGGGGCACGCAAGAGTATTCTTGCCCCGCTTGGTGTCATGTTCCCTTCCCAGTGCATTGACCCACTTTTGAGGTTCCGATTTGATGTCCTTTGACAAATGAAGATGAGAACTTATTTTTGTACATAGTTATATTTAAAAAAGTATAATAAAAGACTCCATGAGTGAGCATTGATTGTTGTGGGCCTCAACCCTTGTATATTTGGGCCCCATTTCTTTCACGTATTTGTATCCCTTCTTTAGCATCTCACAGGTTTTGAGGGAATTAGGGTTTGTGTCCATCAACATAACCATGAACTTCCCTTTCCGCTTCATGTTGGTGAGATCTTTTCTTTTTCATGCATATATCCATGTTGGACTCATTCTCAGCCTAACAACACCCAACCCAACAATTTCTCAAATTCTGACTTGAGCCTCACAGTTGACCCCAGACTTGATTCTTTAGAACAAACCCTCAAAACGTTCATGGAAACCACTCAAAATTTAATGAAGTCCACTCAAAATTCCATGCAAACTATGGAAATATATGTGAGTCAAATTACACAACAATTAAGTAATGGTGAGGAGGGTGACATTTCTTGTCAACTTGAGGATTTATCTTCTCATATCGAACTACCACCACATCCACGAATTCAAAGCACAATCTTTCAAAGCCAAACTCCTAGTCAGTCTGAGGGACTTGGGGTTTCAATTCACGATCACATGGTGAGGGATTCGATCCAAATTGAGAATAACATGTACCAGCTTCATTATGAGTTAGAACAGGGTTGTGCCTTATCTTTTTATCCCGTGGCCCTTGAGCCAAATGATCTTCATGTTGTGCAAATTAAGGACTCACCTCTAGTGAAGCAAGAGCTCCCTAGTACCCTTAATTTCAAATGTCCGGATGAGAGTTTGCCTCTCTCACTATTGTTCCTAATCATCTTGGAAATGATGGAACATCAAACAACTACATTGCTAATGAGGGTATTAGGAGCTCTTCGGAGGATACCTTGGGTATGAGACCCACTTTCTTTTCGTTTGGTGAGTCGGACATACATAACGAGGTTCGTGACTCATTCCGACCCACCAACTTGTTGGTTGGAGAGTTTGGATTGACAATCATAACTTCAGTTCTGCAACGAGAGAAACTCTTCTTCTGTTGCCCCATATTTCCCAAACTCTTGAGAGGTTCAAGCTCTTTCAGTTTGATCTTTTGAATGAGACGTCTTTGCGTCTATTTCATGGACCTCTCCTTTTATCTTGTGCTCTTTGTGAGGAGGGCCACGTATGAGTATTCTGGCTCCACGTGGTCTCATGTTCCCTTTCCAAGTGCATTGACTCACTTTTGAGGTTCTCATTTGATGTCCTTTGACAAATGAAGATGAGAACTTATTTTTGTACATAGTTATATTCAAAAAAATATAATGAAAGAGTTCATGAGCGAGCATTGATTGTTGTGGGCCCCAACCCTTGTGTATTTAGGCCCTATTTCTTTCACGTATTTGTATCCCTTCTTTAGCATCTCACAGGTTTTGAGGGAATTCATGTTTGTGTCCATCAACATAACCATGAACTTCCTTTTGCGCTTCATGTTGGTGAGATCTTTCATTTTTGATGCATAAATCCATGTAGTATCATGCTCACATTCATTGAGGACAATGCATGAAGTTGGTGTGGGGGGTGTTTTACATGTATACATAGTTGAGTCTTTTCCTTTGATTTTGTTTTCTTGTGTGTGTATTGTTAGGGTCATGATAGTGTGCTGCATTTAATATCTATATATCTGCTTGCCATGATCCTTGGGTGACTTGTCTTCTTTGGCTTCCTTAGTTCCTTAAATTTTTCACATTTCTTTCAAAATCTTCATGTGTTTGTGAAAAAAATGTTTTGTGGGTTTTGCGTGTGTTTAGCATGTGCAAAACCGTTGAGAGGCAAAGTAAAAGTAAGCTCCCAAAATTGTCTTGAACTTGATGCATTAGGATATCATGTATACCGGCTTTAGCTCTTATCGAGTTGTTAGGATACACCCCGATTTTCCCTCGGGGGGGGGGGGGGCGAGTAATCATAAGGTTTTAGTACTCAAACAATTAAAGAAGTCCACCCTGAAGCTATTGAGTTGAATAATTCGTGTCTGTTAATATAAGGAAGTTAGTTGTAATCAATGACCCTTTAAATCTTGTTGTGAGACATTAAGTGTAGGAGTTTTGGTTCATATGTCGATAAGAAATAAGTGAGTAGGTTTTCTCTCTTCTCGCACGACCCCTATCAATTGGGAAATTAGATCTGAGGGGACTTTGTGCCTTGTGCTTTCGAGTCATCTGACTTGGGATGCACTGACCGAACTCTCGTTATACGGGTAGTGGGGATCGCCCTATGTGGAGATGTGTGGAAAAGTGTATGTGATAGTGTAAGTCCTCATAGGCTATGATGCACGAAACCTGAACCTGGGAAAATTACACACCAACTAGTAGAAAAAGAAAAAAAGAAAGAAAAAAAGAACCTTAATGGACTTTACACTTTGTATCACTTGAGGATGTTGAGGTTGTCCATGTCTTTCACTTAGGTCCTTAATTAACTTGCACGAATGGTTCATCGGCTAGGTGTGTGGAAGAGTACCTATATAGAGTCGGCCTGTAGGATTACCGTGTCGAATGATCAACAAAAATGAGTCCATCGAGTCGAGTTTCTAGATTGAATAATGCATCAATGTTCGGATTTTGTGGGTATATCCGCTGAAAACACTCAGGAGACAACACTCCTCTTTGGCGACAAGGAGGTTTAAGGGCTTGTTGCACGTGCTAAGTGCAACTGTGATTCCTACGAAAGTGAGTTAGGATTTCTTGTCTTTTGTATGCTTTCATTTCCTACATTTTTCTCTTTCTTTGTTTTGCTCGGGACTAGCAAAAGTTAGATGCAGGGGTATTTGATTGACATCATATCATGCATATATTTGTGTCTTATATCCTATTCTTAGCCTCAGCAATGCTACATAACTAGTGTTATGTTTATGTTTCAGGAATAAATCTGTTTGGGAAGAAGACACTATAAAAGGACCTAAAAGCAAGAAAAAGGACTGAGTTGCAAGAGGGAAGGACCCGGATGTAAAGCCAAATGACCATGAGCAAATCAAGAAACTCCATATCATCATGAGGAGTATTTTGGAAATTTGATTCGGGTATTAACTCCAACAACAAAGTTAGGTGCACCATACATTGTGAAATCAAGCCAGACGACACCACACGAAATCCAGGCCGGATCCCAACTCTGTAGACCACCAATTGGCGGTCTGGGACCGCTGATTGGTGGTCGGGCCAGCTCCGGATCTGACAAGCTTCGGGCAGATCATGTATTTGGGTGTTTTATGTTTATTTTTGGTGTTTTATTAGTCCCACATCGGGCGATTGTCCCTGATTACCTTTTTCTATGACTATAAATAGAACTCTTCATCTCCCTTGTAATCCACTCATTTCTTGGTGGCATTCTCTCTACTTGGAGTAAGCCTTGGAGCAAAACTCAAGGTGGAGAAGAATGCTACTTGTAATATGAGTCATGTAAATAGAATAATTCTTCATAGTTTGTCTTAATGTTGTATTTATTTTAATGCTTTCTTGTTTAGTTTGTTTTGTTTTCTTTATTGTAGTATAAATAGAATGTCTTCTTCTCTTAATGGAGTTTATAGTTTAATGACTAGTAAGTACTTCCATCCCTCTTTAGGGGTGGAGATGATGTTCATAAATGCATTAAAGAATGGAAATGAATGCTTGATTTTGAAATGTGTTGATAAATGTGAATGTATGCTTGCTTGATTAGCGTAGAACAATTCACTTGATGGGTTTTTCCACAACTATTAGTCACCTCTCATGCTTGTTTAGGTTCTGAAATAACCAACTTGTGTATGTGAATGTTAATCAACTAGGTTAGTGATTGGATTGATAGGTTTTGCCATAACCTTTAGACACTTCCTATACATGAAACCACTACTTAAATTTGTGCCTATTGAATGCATTCTTCATCATCTTATTACATCTGTGCACACACTCCACCCCTTAGGGGTTTTCCTTACTGAATTCCATCTTCCTTTTGTTAGTTGTTTATCTTAGTTTTAGTAGTCTTGTGCTTTCATCTTTCTCCTTTGTTAGTTTCTAGTTTAGTTTAGCTTAGGTTAGCATAATCACATCTCTTCTCCCTTATTTTGCACTTGATTTCTGAAGAACCAGAGTCGACACACCTCTTTGGGGATTCGACCCGTACTTGTCGCGTCTTCACTGACGTCATGCACTTGCAGTATTAAAACGATTAAACAGCGGGATCGACCTCAATTCCCCTACTTGAGACCACATGTCCAAGTACAATACCTCGCTTCACCATGAAGTGACATTTCTCCCAATTAAGAGAGAGGTTCTTCTCACAACATCGCTTGAGGACAAAGCTCAAGTGATGAAGACACTCATCAAAGGAAATGCCAAATATGGAAAAGTCGTCCCTGAAAATCTCAAGGAAATGCTCTACCATATCAGAGATGATGTTGATCATACACCTTTGAAACGTTGCCGGTACATTACATAACCCAAAGGGCTTGTGATGGTAGGCAAACGTGCCAAAAGGACATGTAAATGTGGTTTTCTCTTGATCCTCGGGGGCGTTGGGAATTTGGTTGTAACCGGAGTATCTATCAAGAAAACAATAATACTCATGTCCGGCCAACCTTTCCAACATCTGATCAATGAATAGCAATGAGAAAATGACTTTTCCACGTTGCCGCATTGAGTTTGCGATAATCAACGCAAACTCGCCAGCCAGTTTGCAGGCGTGTTCGTATAAGCTCAATATGCTCATTCTCAACAACCGTCACGCCTGACTTCTTGGGAACCACATGGACAGGACTCGCCAACGAACTATCAGAGATAGCATAGATTAGACCATGGTCCAAGCACTTAAGAACCATTTTTCGGATGGTTTCTTTCAACACAGGATTCAATCTTTGTTGTGGGTCCTTACGGGGCCTAGAATTCTCTTCCATATGGATCCGATGTTGGACAATACCAGGGCTAATTCCCTTGATATCCTTCAATGACCACCCGATAGCCTCTTTGTTTTCAAAGAACATTTTTTAGGGCAGCCTCTTGATCTTTTGCAAGATCATAAGGAATAATGAGTGGCAAGTTCTCATTATCCCTAAAAAAGATGTATTTAAGGTTATCGGGGAGCGGTTTAAGCTCGACCGGAGGTGGGTCATTGTTGGATTCAAAGTTAATTTCAAGTGGATCAAAGGCCACAGGGTAAGAGGAGCAAGCACTCAAATATGCCTCCTCATCCAGAAGTTCACAGGCGGATTCCTCAAAATCATCTCTAATCGCAACTTGGCCATTAGGTACCTCAATAATATGTCGATGTGAATCGAACAAGCCCAATGACTCAAGCTCATCCTTGTCCTGAATGAAATTGGCTCCGACAACATCGTCAAAGAGCCCAGGTTGCTTACCAAGATTAAGGATGTTAAAATCCGTCGTGAGGTTTCCAAAAGATAACTTCATCAAGCCATTGCGACAATTGATCAAAACACTATATGCCGCCAGAAATGTCCTCCCAAGGATCACTGAAATTTGTCCTTGTGGGTTGGACACAGGTTGAGTATCCAAGATGATGGAATTAACTGGGAATACAAACTCGCCCACTTTAATAAGGACATCCACCACACTTCCTCGTGGAATCTTGACAGATCTGTCAGCCAACTTGATGGTGGTCCTCGTTGGCTTAAGATCGCCTATTCACAGGTTGACGTAGACAGAGTGGGACAGGAGGTTCACAGATGCTCCCAAATCCGATAGAGCTTGAGGAATTGTCACATTACCGATCATGCAAGAAACAATTGGACAACCGGGGTCCTTGTATTTAACTTGCATGAGTTGTGTCAATATCGAACTCATATTGGCAGCCACGAATGCCTTTTGTTAGTGGACCTACTTAATGGGTAATGATGAAGTGAGGATAATATTAGAGTGGATAAAGAGATAAGGATGACATGAGGAAGCATGTGGCCTTGTTGGCCTTAACTTGATTAATGTTTTTGTGCATTTCAATGATAATACTAAATCTTAATTCATGTGGAGACATAGTTGGGGTTGTGGTCATTAAGGATTTCTATGTTCTTCATATCATTACAGAGATAAGATTGACATGTAAGCATGTGGTTATCCTTGGCATTATCTTGAGTAGTGTTTGTATGTTTTAATGGTGGTGATAAATCTTAATCTATGTGGAGACACGCTTAGGATTGTGGTCATTATAGATATCCATATTATTCATGCCATGAGAGCTTAATTGTATACACACGCGTCACACATCTACACTTTTGCATGCAATCTCCACCTCCTACGATATTATTCGCATTTGTTTTATAAATTGTTATTACCATAATTGAGTGTAGTTGCACGTTTCATGTAACTTTCTCTTCCCACTAGAGTATGGTCGACAGGGACCCGCTCTAGCTCGCTGTGGATTGACACGTACTTGTCATCGCTTCAATGCGACTGTGTACTTGTGGTTTTTAACTTCTGATATCAAACAATAAACATAAATGATCAACTGAAGAATCAATAGGTCAATCGTTAAAGTACTTTGGTGTAATCGTCTAATGACTGTAGATAATTTATCAAACGTGATTTCAACTAATCTCTCTAACAACCAACTAATCTCTCTAACAACATTTATCCACTTTTAGAAAGATTGCAACAGTAGAATTAGTCAATTGATGGACGAATGCCACCCCTTCCAACAATCAATTGGTGGTATGGAAGAGCTATAAAAATGATTAACGGAAGTTAGGGAGTGTCGATCGAATGATAAACAGTAAGATTGATGCTTGACGGTTCAGGATCAGTCGACTTAAAAGAGAACCTGCAAATTTAGGGGTAAAGCTCTTAAGGAATACTCAACCTTATAGGGCTCGGCCGACCCACTTGGGCATGTTCTACATTTAAATGCTCAAGCGTACAAAGTGTCATGTGGACTCTATAAATTGAAATTACAAGTCTTAAATCAAATTTATGTTATGAAAATTGTGTATAGTGGATGACTCACCTTCCAAGATGGTTCATCTTCCAACCAATCTATTATAACTCCTCTATTAATATGTGTTGTAATGTTTATATTTACATCATTATTTAATGTAAACTATGTAACTTACACACCTCTATGTGTATAAATATGAGGTTGTAGTATGTATTGAGAACACACAAAAAAGAGATGAAATACAACTCCTCCATTCTCCCTCAACTTCTTGTCTTTTTGTTTGATCGTTATTTTACAACACGTTATCAGCACGACTTCGCTCGATGTGATCAACTCAAACAATAGTTGTTTGTTGTTTGATTAAGTTAGTTTACAACATAAGGTTGCATTCATCTCCAGGTAGTCTTTTACAATTTATAATATTATTAATCTATTTACTTGTTGAATATGCACATATTATATTCTTAAATGTGATGTTATATGTCTAGAAATTATACTCATATTATATTCTTAAATATGATGTATGTTTACAAATTTCTATTGCAAAATCTTGTTTTGAAATATTATGTTTTGTATATATATTCTTAGATGGCGGACTATTAACTTTTATTTTAGTATGATAATCATGCACATAACATTTATAGATGCATATGAGTACGTGATTTGATAAATATGTATTAATCGATGTTTATAAGCATTTTGTTTTGCAAAAGTTGATCATATATTTGGAATATCACTAGATGACTTAACATTCCAATGATAATGACAACTTTTTTGTGCATGTCATATCGAATGCATGTTGTTTTTCTAGAAACTATAAACGTTTCTTTTTATCTATTTTATTTTGTGTAATCTTTTATATGATGTTGATCATCTTGATTGTTGAAGAATGTTAAATACACGTCTTTTGATAAATGAACAAAAATTTTACTTGTCGCATTTTGGATGTTAAAATCCAACTTGATGCTCTTCAGAATACAAATGAAAAAATATATATATATATTGCTTGACATAGTTAGATATCTTTTTGGAATAATGAAAACATGCAAATGGTATATTTGTTTTCTTATAAAAGTCTACATGTTATTATTGCTTTTAACTTGTGCATTGAAAAGAAAAGAAAAATGCTTGGATATTATATCATATTATTCTTGTGATGAAACACTAGTTTCAATCATATTTGATCCATTTTTGCAAATTTAATATTTGATGCATCCCATTAAGTTATCATATTATGTCACATAAATTATTTTGTTGCATCACATTTGGAAATATTATGGTTATTCTTTCCAGAACATGTGATTTATTTATGCAATTATATATATAATATAATGTGGTATATTGAAACAAAATTTGGATTTTCATATTATGAAAATAATTATTTACCATATGTCATGTTATCATTGAAAAAGAAGCACTTCAAGCCCGATGGCAAAAATTGTAATCTTCATGAGGTGCAAATATATAATGATATCAAGATTGTATATTCATGTGAAGAAATTTATGAAAATGTATAGCAATCCCTGAAGGATTCTTATGAGCATCAAAAGGGTGTGCAAATGCCAAAGTCTCATAAACTCATCAAACTCATTCCCTAAATCTAGCTCTATGCGTGTCCAGAAGACCATATAGAGTTGAGATAGGAAAATCTTATATCCATTTCACAAATTAATGATCCGATACTCTAGTAGTAGTACGGAGTCCAAAAAATCACAAGTAATTGACTTGCTCCATTCCCTGAAGTGAATGTATGAGAGCGTGAAAAATCTTACAAAAGTCTATTATAATCATTTTGTAACCATGATTATGGATGAGATAAATGACAAAATAATTAATGTCCTTATGGTATATAAATTCCACGATCAAAATGGGTTTATTTGTAGTTATGTGTGTTTTATTTGATAAGTAACATATACTTTATCTAGTAGATATACATGATTATATGCTGGAATACCAATATGACAAATGAGTATTATATACAATGATACAAATATTTTGTTTAAGCTTTGATTTATTTGTCATTTATATTGAAACTATATATTTTATATTGGTCAGCGCTCTCGTTAGTCCAATATATTTTCATACTTGTGATTGTTATTCACTTACGATGAGATTCTTTTAGATATTAATAATACACATGTATATGTTGCTAACATATCGATATTCAACATTTTTATATGTTTGTGATGACTATTTATGCATATTATTATAATATATTTTTTAAGGATCAATAACAAAGATAATATTTGCATTATCGTCTTAAAATGGCAAAGTACACATGCATATGGTGATATGTTAGTATGCATAATTTCTATCTAAAAGACTTATACCAAGTTACGTTGAAATTAATTGACATTCATGTGATTGAATGCATGGTTCTTATTTTATATTTTGTCATTGGAAGAACATTATCATTTATTTTGTAATAGTTGTATAAATAATTTATCTACAATAAATATTTTATTCGGCTTGAAATGAAGAGTATAGATACTCTTCGGTCTCCAATTTGATTTAAGATCAGGAAAGATAAATTATGCATGATGTATAGTGCTGTCATGCACACTATATTAAGAGATAAGTATTCTCTAATTTGATAATTAGAAAAGCCAAAGCCACTATTGTACAAGGTCATACAAATTTAGTAGAAAGCTCCAGAAGAGTCATATCTACTATTACATGTTGAATTATCTTGGCTTTAAATGATGCATTTTATATATTATGTCTCAAGAAACTTATTAAGTTTCAAATCGCAAGAATAACTTGTGTTGAGACTACAATTGAAGTAAAGTAGAATATTTTTATATTCCTACAATCGTGTCAGGCAGGAAAAATACTATCAAGAAAATTACCTGACTTTTGAACAATGTGTCATTGCACACGTAGTGGCTTGGTCAAAAGACTTGCACTGGTGAATCAAATGAATATTTGTTCTAATAACATATGGTATGACCGATTGGGTCAACGAGGACATATGTGATGACAAATGTTTCTGAAATTTCATATGATCACCCACTAAAGAATGAGAAGATTCTTCAACTAGGTAGGTATCTACGAGCTCTATATTTCCGTAAGATGAGATAACTTGTGATTGAAAGTCATAAGCATAAGTTATTGCAAAATCACAATATGTGTCATCGTATTTTGGATCATGTGCCTGAAGCACACGTTACAAATTAAGCATCGATTTATAAAATATCTCTGAATATGAATTATTATTAGATCTCAAAATTTATACATGATACATTAATATCCATACATGTTGATATTATTCATATTTTTTGTTATGTACATCATGTTATGAATGTTCCCCTATTTTAGTTGTACAATATTGAATGAAATGTTTTCCATCTGCGATTAATAGTTCACCACCTCCAAAATTTAGTGGTCTCAAATTAAATTGGACATTTCAGTATGATTCATATTCCCGATAATATTAAAATACTTGAAGCCCCTGAAGGATGATGTATTTTATTGTCCAGTCCAATATTTATATAGAGAGACATATTTTTCTTGGCATTAGGGGGAGAAAGCCAGAAGCTTAAAGAATGTCAAGAAAATGTACTATATTGAACTTGAAGTTCATTAGAGAATATACGTACAAGTATCGTTGAACCTGAAGTTCCTAAAATCATTAACTTGCAATATCTAGCAAGTAAATGTCATACATCTTTATTGATCACAAAAGAGTGACTATGTCTTATATTACTAGACATAAAGCGCATAATATAATATAAAGTGGAGATTTTCACATGATAAAATATATTTGAGCTCAACCAACGCCAGAAGCGTGGACTATAACATATATTACTTGTGGAAATGAAAATAAAACTTAGTCACTCATTACACATCCTGAAGAGGTTATTCCTGAAGAATATAAACCCGGTAAAATAAAAGCAACTGCTAGGAAATGTAACAATTCCGGGAATACATAACGGTCAGATCCTAATGTTTTGGGAAACAACGAGGATTTGATTATTATAAAAGTTACAATCAACTATGCTGATACAAGAGAAGCAGTAAAAGGTTATCGTCGACGACAAATTCGCCTTCTTAGAGCATGCTAATTCAATAGAAAATTTGGATCCAGAATCTATAGTATTATAAGAATGCCAGAAGCATTCGTATTTGAAATGAACAAAAGAAGGCGAATAATATAGAATTAGACTTGCTTATTGGACATGTAGTCCTGATTTCTGAATAATGTGAATAGAAATCACATTACAACATAGTGGTACATTATAAAGTAAGTAGTGACACAAGGGTTTTTCGCAGGATCCAATATCTATCACGATGTTACTCATTTTCTCGAAATGTATAATATTACGTTATGTTACTTGATCAGTATGACATAATTATAGATAAACATATGAGATATGTTTGACTGCAAATTTGTATAAGTCATTTGGTATTGATATAAATAAGAGTCCCTGAAGGACTAATATTGCCCAAGGAAAATTATAATGAAAGATGCATTATAATCATCATATGAACAAACAAAGAGAATATGCATATCATCTCGAATAATGATATTAAAAGGAACTCCTGAAGAGATTAAACACGTACCCGTGAAATATTCGAATGATAAATTTTGAAATAAATGACTAAAGAACAATCAACTATTTTCCGATATGCAGTCCGGACATTCTCCACAAGAGAATTGTTACAATAATTCAATTATATAAAGATATATTATACAAAGAAAGTTCACATGGAATTATCAATATTTACTTACTATATTCATGAGATAAATATTTTGTTCAGTGATGATTCCTATATGTCTAATCCACAACAATAAAAAATCACAAATTATTTTGTGTTATTGTGGAGACGTTGCAATGTTTATACAAGTTGGTGAACTACGTATCCGGGGGAGTAGATTTCTAATTATCATCCCTAAAGAACAATTATCCCTGAAGGATAATACCCAGAAGACCTATAACTGTACTCTTTTTTTCTTTTCCAAGTTTTTGTCCCACAAGGTTTTACTTGGCGAGGTTTTTAACGAGACAGCTTGCGCAATTGTGTTAACATATGTCATGCACTATTTTTCCCTTAGCTATTTTCCCACTGGGTTTTTATAGCAAGTTTTTTAACGAGACATGAACATAACACTATTTTCCAACATATTGTACAAATATATGTTGAAATGAGGGGGGAATTATACGTTATGCACTCTTTTTTCATTTACCAAGTTTTTGTCCCACAGGGTTTTACTTGGCAAGGTTTTCAACGAGGCAGATCGAAAGGCGTATACCAAAATGTGATCATCCAAGGGGGAGTGTTATGAAAATTGTGTATTGTGGATGATTCACCTACCAAGATGGTTCATCTTCCAACCAATCTATTAAAACTCCTCTATTAATATGTGTTGTAATGTTTATATTTACATCATTATTTAATGTAGACTATGTAACTTACACACCATTATGTGTATAAATATGAGGTTGTAGTATGTATTGAGAACACACAAAAAAGAGATGAAATACAACTCCTTCATTCTCCCTCAACTTCTTGTCTTTTTGTTTGATCGTTATTTTACAATAGTTACAAGTCTTTACTCTTTTTCCTAATATTCTTTTGATATTTTTATGTCTTGGTCAACCTTAGAGAGATTTCACGGTGTATGTATATTTAATGGTAGCTTGGATAGAGTTTGTCTACTTTCTAATGAGTTAATGGTAGTATAGTTGTTTTCAACTTAGAAATGGATCGGTGTGATATATATTAGAAGAAATTTTGTGCAATTTTCTGCTTAAATACCATCGTTTATCCGTCATGATTAAAACCATTTATATATATTATTCATATTTGCCACGAGGCCTTCTGTTTAATTTTACTAGACCATTATAAATGATAGAGTTTAGAAAAGGGAATTTTGGCAAGAAAGAACAATGCGAAGGATATTTAAGCACAATATATGGAGTAGACATATAATGTATTCATGCAAATATAAAAGGTATGGAGGGTATTTGAAAAAAGCTTTAGTTTTTTGGGGAAAAGCTTCAATGTGGCATACGTATAAATCTTTTAGGTTTATGATTCTAACAAAACTAACTTGTCAAAAGATAGTATTTTCTTGTTTTTAGATGCAAATAACCCCAAGAAATATATTAATGAAGTAAAGCCATCATAATGACAACCACTTCGAATAACTAATCACATGATCAACTTCAATCAAACTTGTTTAGTGGTCCTCACCATAGGTTGAACGATACAATTGCACTCACCGTGATCGTAGATTGAGCCTCATGTCAATCAAGAAGATCAACACGTGGTGTGGCACAAGTTTTAAGCCGTTAAGTCATAAATAATGAGATTAGTCATTCACTAATCTAGAGTTAAATCATGAACGTTTTGTCTGATTAGGTAACTTGTGGATGGGAGGATCCGTGAGACTCAAGGAGGAGTACAATTCATTTCGGAGTATTTATTTCTTCAAGGAAGTGAGCGAAGTGCTTTAAATTGTGGGATTCCAAAAGGGGTGCAGACTTCCGTCAGATGTGAGTTGTATATTGCGATTCGCCAGCTATTGCAGTTCAGAATTTTGACACGTACGTTTCTTTTTAGGGATTTAATTTAGAGGTACCATGCACCATGTTGTTTTTTTGAATATATATGCATTAATATGGGTTTTATTGGTAATGTACAAACATCCCTTTGCTCCATATTCCAACAATAACTGTCGCTTAAATAATGTATCCAAACATAAATTCCGGGCTTAATCGGTTCAATCAACTCAAGAGAACCGATGTTCGAAATATAGAAAGTGGTTGGATTTGGGCTCCAGTGTACGTTTGGGCTTTTGATCCATTAGGCTATGGGGGTAATGACTTTTCGAAAACAGATTCATTTATGACAGAAATTTCATGTTTCAATCCCAAAGCATAAATGCGAATTACTATTCGTCGTCTGGAAATTACTTAAATTGCCCGCAACAATTATCATTTGTCATTCACATTCTATTTAATACGCATTTCGTCTCGTCTATTAAAATAAGGTTTCTGTCTCAGTTTTCCTCACTCTACCAGAACCAACACCAAGGAAATGTCTCGGAAAGATTCTGAATCCGGCGGGTAAGTTATCCCAAAAAATATTCGGCCGGGGCGTCTAAAAAAAATGTTTCCCCAATGGGGAGGCGTCCCAGCCAGATGCCCTAAATTTTTATATATAGTGTGTTATTTCAAATTATTTCTAGTTCCGTTGCAAGATTTGGGTGGTGACGGGGTAAATTACATTGAGTTTTTTGTATGTCAACAAGTATTTCCAACATACCTCGACACTACGACATGGGCGAAACAAGTTGTCATCGGAGCCGGATTTTTTTGGGTAGTATCCTCCTATAAACCACAACGTGTAATTTGTAATGGATTCCTTAAATTACTGGATTTTATGTGTAATTTGTTCGTACATTATATCGTGTTAATATTTTATCAGATTTCAAATTTCAAATGCAATTATATATAACAAACAAGGAAAAGATATATTCGTCATACATAATAACAGTACAACAGATAAACAAATACAAATAAAAAAGTACATAGGGTACAAGCCGACTACAACTACGAGTACAACTACGTCTCATCCTCCGAATCAGGGTCAGAAATGCCTAACTGGTTGTTCCACGCCTGTATGAATCCATTACACTCTACACATGCAACTCTTATATCGTCATCTGGCATTAGGTCCCTCTTATCCAAAAACGGTTGCGCAAGCCGTATTGCCGTATTCATCCACTATATATAACAACAAAATAAGCATCCATTAACAATAAAAATATATATATATATATATATTAAAATTAAAAATAGATTAAAAAACTTACCGCATTGGCACATGTCCTATCCAGTAGTCTCTCTGGTCTCTCGGCGATACCGCGCACGAGAAAGGGATGCGAGTACTTACAGAACCAAGACAAATAATTTGCATCACAAGTAGAGGGATCGCGGCTACGTGCGAGATCTGCAACATGAAGTTGAGTTCCTCTCAGAAATATGTGCCAAATTGATTCCGCGGTCGAAGCGGAGTACCTAAGGTCGTACGTCGCCGAAGTCTCAGACCGCACTGCATGCTCTGCCGTGGGGATGTTAATCAGGATCACCTGAACGTATCCTAACTAACACAAGACGTGATCAGACATATAAGGCTCCATGATATCCTGATAACGAATATAACAACCCATCATTAAAGTCCTCAGCACCTCATCAGCAGGGTGAGGATCATAAGGCAACCACTCCACCTAAACGTTAACACGTTAATAATAATAATAATAATAATAATAATAATAATAATAATAATAATAAAAGTATAATAAACGTAAATAATATAGAGTCTTGTACCTGCGATGCGGTCATCTGATCTAGCCGTCTATGAATGGAACGTAGTCGGGCCTCGCTCTTATCCTCGCTCCAGACGCTCTACATGCGTGAACGAGGATAGCCTGACCCAATGATTTTCCGTTACCGATACAGGCAAAAAGGAGGAAGTACTCATATATCTAAGTCTGCAGCATCGTAAGACAACCAGCAATAACTACACAATCAGCACGGCCAGCTATCCCCAACTGACGATACAGGTATGCCAACGTCGTCGACCCCCATGAATACTCACCAATGGTATCTGGGTCCCTAGCCTCCAATATGTCACGTGGTTTGATCCTACAACTGCTCTTGTCGACAAACAAGACACATCCGAGCAATAAGAACAGGTAGGCAGCCAACCGCGTCTGATCGGGCCGTGGAAAATGAGGGCGTCTGCAGAACTCGTTAACAGAGTCAATGCTCACACTACCACCACTCCAAAAGGGGCTATCCTTCCCAAAGCCATCAATGGTCACCCCGAGTAGCTCGACTACATAACTCTTCAGCTCAACCGTTGATGCCTGAGCACTGACCATACGACTGTCAACAGGAATGCACAGGATCTCGACCACGTCATGCAGCATGATCGTCATCTCTCTGAAAGGCTGGTGGAAAGAGTTCGTGTGAGGTTGCCACCGCTCCACGAACGCAGATATCAACAACATGTCAATGTTAGTGAACATGCTACAAGGCAAGTGACCTAAACTGCTAGCAACAATGGTCTCCGTGATATCGACACTCAAAATTGATCGCCAACTCTACAATGTAATACACACTCTATTTCGATTATGGCACTTCCGAACCTTCTGATCCTCGCCCGCCCAAATGCGTCTTGCGATGTGGCCACCAAAACTAGGAATCACGCTCCCATCTATAGTACCACTGGGCATCATATCAGTGACAATCCAAGAATCGCCATCAACCCTCTTCTTTTTGTGAGTTCGGGCATCCACAGTGCACGAACTGGAATCGCCAGTCCAAAACCTACCACCTCTACCCTTCCGAACTACATACTCAGCAGTAGAAGAACTACCACGTTTCCCCCGTCATCTTCCATACGCTTCCTCTCGTTCCAACCCACACCGCCCCTCATGGTCACTCTCCTCATCGTCACCCTCCTCATCATCGGAAACATCCTCATTATCAAATGGGTCATTACTTGTCTGATGATTACGTGCATACTCTCTCTCCCTCCTAACTGAAGCAGATATACCCCGTCTACGTGAATGATGATGAGCTGAATCCTCGTCGTAATCATATACAGCGTGTAAGGGTATTTATTTTTCTTTTCCTCCAAGGGAACCCGATGACTATTAATTAAATTTTAGAAATAAAATTTCGTTAAATGGATTTAAATTACTAAATTTACAAAAATACGTATTATTATTTACTAATTACCAATTATTACTGATTAATAATCAAATTTAATAAAAGGTCGTCTGGCTTGGACGCCCCAGGTTTTTTGTTCGTTTTTAAATAAGAGAGGTAGAAATTTTACCGTATTCCAATGTAACGGAGCGTCCGCTCACTCCTTTCCTGGCCTCCGAGACATTGTTTTTTACGATTGAGAGGAAAATGAAGAGAGAGTTGTGATGTGAAACTGAAATGAAGAGAGATATAAGTAGAAAGGAGAGATGGGCAAAATGATAATTCTCACGGGCGATTTAAGTAACTCGCGGGCGATGTTTAGTAGTTCATATTTATTTTCTTGATTTGTAAACTGCATCAAACTATAGGTGTTTTTGCGATAAACATCTCCTCTGAGTTAGATCATTAATTATTCTATGCTAACGTTTCCAATGTTGGTACCTCCATGATGTTGCATTAATAAATATACAGTTCGACAAAAGAGAGATAATGTTGGCACAAGTATAAGACAAATCAAAACTAAATCCGACGCATATCTGAATTTTACTACCCGTTAACACATAAAATGAATCTAAAAAATAGATTAGTAATGAAAAGGGGCAAAAAATTACATATCGGAGGTACATGAACGTGATGATACACATTAAACTTCCTGAGGTCTTTACAAAATGGGCAAAATTTGCCAAACCCAAATGCAAACTACCCTTCCTATAATTTCCCCCCGGCCTATTCTATAATTATGGGTGGCTCCAAAATATTAGGAGTGGCAGATATGGATTGTATTATTCTTCAATATTGGTAGTGTATTGAAGTATTATTAACCCTGAGTAATACATGTCTTGTGTTAATGTAACATCCCGAAACAACATAAAAATTTGAAATTTTAATAATAAAAGAGGTCTCAAGTCAAGCGGGAATGTTACTTCAATAAATAACCAGTCGGTGCACCAAATACAACAGAGTTTGTAAAAAATACATGATTACATCAATACAACAAAGGAATACAAGAAATCATGACGACCTCGAATAGTCTGAAGAGGATCATGACCCCAAAATGTGCACGCCCGTTGTTACCACCCCCACCGAACCTACTGCGGTCCTGAAACATGAATTCAACAACAATGCCTGAGTTTCCCATTAGGAAACCCCGTAGGCCAAGCTCACCTATATGAATGCAACAATATGGTAATGAACCTATCATACAAGTAGCATGTCATGTCATCAACAACAATGAAACAAAACCCCTCCAAGGGTAAAATAGGACCTCAGTCCTACAGCAACAACAAAACCCTCTAAGGGTCAACAAGGACGTCAGTCCAACAAACAGCATCGGGTCTCCCTCAGAGACCTACCGTAGGCACATACGGTCTTACAGACAGTACGTGATGCACCCCCACACGCGACTACTAGAGCCAAGGGATCGGTGAGGAGCGTTCGTACTTCCGCACCAAACGAAACCACGTGGTCTACACCACTGTTTAATCGTTTTAAATACCGCAAGTGCACGGTGTCGGTGAAGACGTGGCAAATACAGGTTGATCCTCAGGGAGGTGAGTAGTCCCTGAGTCTCTCAACTCAGACTTTTTTCATACTTTTAGGTCCTTTTATGCCTCTTCTCTTCAAACCTATTTATTTCTGAAATTCAAACATAAAACTCGTCACGTAGCATTGTTTAGGTGAAAGATAATGGATATAAGATACAAATATAAGCATGAAATGATGTCAATCAACCACACCAAAGGAGCCGTAGCCTGGTCAGTCCAACAATGCCTCAATAGGTGCCCAATTGAGGAATCATCGCCGGAACAACATCGGCGGCATCGCCGACACAACATCGGCGATACAACATACGTCCGGCACAACATCGGACGGCCACAAGCCGGAACATCATTGGCAACATCATCGTTTACACAACATCGACGGTACAACATACGTCCGAGACAACATCGGACTGATATGGACCATAGTCCGCAGGATCATCATGCTCCAAGAGCCATGCATCAACATGCATTGGGATCCGCAATCCCTCAGGTATGCTACTGTACAGTGAATCAAGACAGCAAGAACAACACACCATAGTCTATCAACAGAGGCAGCTTGTTCCAAGTACCCACACTCTTCCACTCGGCGGTCCCTAGGCAGGCACGATCACGCACCCACCGTCTCCTCCTGGCTCACGCGCTAGGCGAGGACACAGGTTTCTGTGAACAGAGTTGGCACATTACAAGGTATAGACATCGGGTTCTACGCATAAACGGTCGACCGAAATAGGCAATCCGGTCGACCGTTCCCATGAGATTCGGTCGACCGAAAGTCTGAAATGATCGAACACTCTGCGCATCACCTAAGTCACAACGGTCCAACCAAAGTCTAAAATCGATCGACCGAACGTGGTCAAAATCCGGAGTCAGGTAAAAAATCACGTAAGTTAAACGGTCAACCGACTCAGGGGTCCCAGTCGACTGGAAACTACCAGGGCAACCTAGCAGTTCTAAGTCATCTACAGTCGAACAAGATATAACAATCGGTCGAACAACATACAAGATACATAAGTTCACTTATGTTCCGGTCGGACCAAAGGTCAGGAACGGTCGACCGTTTGGATGGTTAACGTCTAGTCCAAGCAAAACATGAAGCAACGGTCGAACGGGTCAGGGGGCGTCCGACCGAAAACTTCCAGGCAATCCTCCGACCCACCAATACAAGAACGACCGGTGGACTGCCCCAAGGCATCGTTCGACCGGTGTTGGTTAAAGTCGGGCAAAAATATACTAACTGATCGACCGCAACTAAGCACCGGTCGACCTTTGGTTGACAGAAACCTTGCGACAGCCAAGGATTTTACGCCGTTCTCGCCGCCAGTGAAGTCTTCGACCTCCCACGACCGATCACCACTCCACGCCAATACGAGTTCACTCGACGTCGACACACGACCGCAACCTCCGCATGACCTTCCACTCGTTCCAACCCAACGCGCCTCATGTCGGAGCAGCCTCCACCTCCTCTGGATCGCCGGAAAACGGGGAGAGAAAGTGTGAGAGAGGGAGAGAGAGAGAGGGGGGGTGACTTTTGTTTGTGCAACACAAAACCTACACCACATCACCT
The DNA here is from genome assembly GCA_963682175.1 of Triglochin maritima. NCBI lineage: Eukaryota > Viridiplantae > Streptophyta > Magnoliopsida > Alismatales > Juncaginaceae > Triglochin > Triglochin maritima. Next base: position 24,736,265 of record OY821789.1, read on the forward strand.
CACCACACCCCTACAACTCACACCTAAACCTCCACTGCTCACCACCAGTTCCCATGCAAACCACCACCTTAATCCGGGATTAGCCCTAATAAAACTTAGGATCTTACGGTTAACATTTGGCAGAATTGTATTATCTGAAACAAAACCATGTAGCTGAATTGCTTCTTAAGTTTTGTTGAGGATAACTGCCTCGTAAACAGGTGTACGATTGTTGTTCTTTTAATAAAGTAGTACAGTTGTGCAATTAAAATATAAGATAATTGTAAGTTGCTTTTTTCCCCTTAAGACGAGAAGTTCGGAAATCTAAGAATATCAATTACAGTTATGGTGTGACGATATGCCATGATGGACGCCGACGTCACTAATTACTACTGAAAAAATCAATCTAATCCGTTAAAAGCAGTGGTGGATCCATTGCTGAAAAAACTCCCTCACTGTTGTTGTGATACCTGGCAACATCAATGCTGATCTCACCGAAATGTAAACAAGTGGATAAATCTCATTTTTTGCGATCATCTTTTCAGAAAGACTTCTAATTCCTAATTCCTTGCATGCCACTGAAATTCTCGTCGGAACGAAAATCATAAATGTAATTTTCAAGTTCACCATCTAACTCTAACAATTCAATTGAAGAAAAAACATACGGCAAATCATATTAACTTCATTTTGAAGGGCTTTTCAACAACATGCCTACATTCCCGAAAACCACCGCAACCACAAAACCAAATTAATTACAAACCAAACTCAAAACCCACAAAAATATCCAATGTGTTACTTGAAACCAAAACGGGGACGAGGGATTGGGAGAATTTGGTGAGGGATTTCAAAAGAGACGAATGAGAAATCGAGAATCAAGAATTTGAGTGGAAAATTGAGTTAAGAACAAATTGAGTCCGTAAACAAAAGTCAAATGTATTGTTTAATATTTTTAGGTGAAAGTTACACAATTATCCTCCTCTTTATTGAATATTACACTACAATATATTTGGAAAAAAACACAAGTTTTTGGGTATTTTTTACAATTTCTACGGACACCATGGCCCCCCACCTTACTTCTCAGGTCCACGCCTGGTTAAAGGTAGGGCTGTCAATTTTACACGAATCACGATTACACGACACAAAACGACATGAACTTAGCGGATATAAATTGAGAATTTGAACATGATTAATAAATAGGTTGGATATGACAATACGATTATTAAATGAGTTGGATATGAATTTTCTGCTGCAAAAATGATTAACACGATTAAGACACGATAAAACACGATAAGTAATCAGGTATAAATACACGATTACGAATACTACACAATTAATATACGACTAATAACGACAAGTCTACAAGTAATATACAAGTTATAAAATATAATGAACGAGTTACGTGAAATCATGCAATATGATATTTGTGTAATAAACGAAACTAATCGTGTATGGATTATTGTTCAATGGTGTAAACCGTAGTCGTTTAATAATTGTGTATAAATGGGTTGGATATGGCAACACGATTATAAACGGGTTGGATACGGCAAAAGTTTAGTAACACAATTATTAAATGAATCGGATATGACGACTTGACCCGATACGATTAACACACGACACGACAGAATTCACAGTACTAGTTAAAGGTATCAAAAATTAATTACAACTCATACCCATAAGTTTTATGACAAACATATAGTTGTATTACTTGCTCAATAAAGAGCTAACGTTCCTTAACAAATAGACAAAAACTACAAGAAGATAAAATCACAAAAAACCCTAGTACGAAGAGTTTAAAGTCCATGATCCCACGAACGAACCGAATCTACAACTACAAGTTTAAAAGCAAGGATTCAGCAACCGTTAATAGGAATTAATCCTCTCTTCCTGTGGACACACTAATAGGTTCAAGTATGAAGTTCTTTTCCGTCCCGGAGTTTTTTTGTTTGTTTTTGGAAAGCCATGATGCAGCACACCTCGGCTGCAAGGTGTACCCTCATGAGTCCAGGTGGTACTAAAGAAGGTCAATTATGTGTTTTTAATACATCCAGGTTCAAGTGTTTGAGTATTTGCCTATTTTTTACGATTTTGCACTAGCTAGCTGTAATATCCTAAACCTGATTTGTAAGAACCCAAACCCTTGTTTAGGGTTAAGCTTGGTTTAGTGGAGGTTTAGGGCTTGCTTTGCATGGGGAAGTGGTGTGCATGGGGAAGAGGAGGTGAGGCGCGCACTGTGGACGTGAGGGGGAGGCGTGGGCTGCCGAGTAGGGCACTGTAGCGGGGGAGTGTGTTGGGTTAAAACGTGATTTCTTCTCTCTCTCTCTCTCATTTTCGATTCTCTCCATTCACTCATTCTCTCCCTTTTCTCTTGTGCGGCGAGCAGCTGAGGAGGAGACGACGCCAGTGGCGTGAGGCGTGCGGGGGACGCGAGCAAGGAGGTCACCGGAGGCGACGGGCGCGAGCGGAGCTCCGGCGGTTGCGTTGTCTTCGTTGAGGTATGTCAACTTAATAGTGTGATTTTGTGTTTCCTAACCCTTGTGGAAGGGTTGTGTTGGTCGGACGGGGAGTTCGGAGACCTCTCCGACGTGTTTTTCCGTGGAAACCTCGGCTGGCGCGAGGTAGGAGACGACCAACGGTCTACCGAATGCATGAAGTTTTGCCTGCCTGTTGTGTTTCGGTTGACCGGGGTCTTGTGTTCGGTCGACCGGAACTTAAGTTATTCGGATTATTACGCATGCTTGTTCGACCGTTGCTTGTTGTCGGTCGATTGTTATATGATGTAGAAATGTAGGTTGACCCTAACTGTTATCGGTCGACCGAGACCCCTGAGTCGGTCGACCGATGGATTAAAATGTTGTAAATGATGTACTATTAGTTTTCGGTCGACCGGGACCCCTGAGTCGGTCGACCGATAGATTGGATTTTAATGTTGACCAGACTCCGGATTTTGACCTCGTTCGGTCGACCAGTTTTAGACCTTTGTTCGACCGTTGGGGGGTTCTGTTTTGAGCGCAGCGGTAGACCGTTTTAGGAGTACGGTCGACCGATTCCTTTCTGGAACCGGTCGACCGAATCACCTCTTCCGGTCGACCGTTTGGGCCCAGGACAGAATTCCTGGATCCCTTTTTGAATGCCAACTTTGTCCACGGAAACCCGTGTCCTCGCCTTGTGCGTGAGCCGGGAGGTGACGGTAGGCGCGTTCCGCGTGCCTGCCCAGGGACCGCCGTTGGGAAGAGTGTGGGTGTTCGGGACGCGTCACTTCCATGTATGGAGCGTGACTAATGTGATGGATTGATTGGACTTATTGTAGTGTAGCAGGCCTGAGGGATCGCGGATCCCAGTGTTGTTGTTTGTGCGGGCACGCAACTGGCGTTGGTTGAGGTGACTACCGGCCCACGGGCTACGGAGGTCGCTGCCCTGCTTTTATAGCGGCGCGGTTGGTGTTTGCGGCTTGAGGAGCCTGATGACCTGGCAGACTTCGGTCTGGACCCATCCGATATTGTGCCGGACGTTGTGATGGACCACCGATGCTGTGCCGGTGATGCCGCCGAGGTTGTGCCGGCGATGATGATTGTTGGGCCGAGGTTGTGTTGGCTATGTTGATTCCTCGACTGGGCACCTATCGAGATGATGTTGTTATACCTTCCGGGCGACGGCCCCGTTGGTCCCTGTGGCTCCGACCACTGAGATTTGCAGATCTGTATTCTATCGACGCGTAGGCGTGACAGAGGCTCCCTGCCGAACCCTTAAGTAGTGTAGCCACGTGTGGGGGGTGCGATGTCGCGTGCTGTAACGCTGCATGTGCCTGCAGTAGGTCTCCTCGGGAGACTCGTTGTTGATTGTCGGACTGATGTCCTATTTTACCCTTCGGGGGAACTGTTTTTTTATTTCTGTCGATGCCATGACACGCTACTAGTATGATAGGTTCATTGTGTAATGCATGCATATAGGTGAGTTGGCGTACGGGGTTTCCTTTCTGGAAACTCAGGCATTGTTGTTGCATCTTTTTCAGGACCGCAGTAGGTCGTGTGGGGTGGTGATCGGCGGGCGCGCGCATTTGGAGTCGGATCCTCTAGTCGGACCACTGAGGTCAACATGATTACGGTTATCTTCCCTTGTCGTTTTGTTGTAATCATGTATTCATTTTGGCAAACTCTGATGTATTCTGGTGCACCACTATTTGTTTATGAGAAGTAACAGTCCCGCTTTTGATTATTGTGTTCTTTGTCTTGATTATGATTTTTTTTTAAAATTTCCGTTGTATCGGGATGTTACAATTTGGTATCAGAGCGGTCGATTCCTATGCGGTTCCCAATGAAATCACCCTTGTAGTAATAAGACTCCTGCATTTTATATTTTTGGCATGCATACATGGCTGAAGTTGTGATTTTTTCTTCTGTCAGATGGCACCTAGGCGCGTGAGGAGTTCTCCACGCGATCGTGATCCCAGTGACGACACATCTGGTGCTCATTGGGACAGGTTGGGCGAGTTTCTGGAGCGTCAGGCAGCTCAGAGCGCCCAGGGCGGAGTGGGAGCTGAGCACGATCGGTTCATGCGTCAGCACCCGCCGACTTTTGATGGCAGGAGGGCCCCAGAGGTTGCGGAGGACTGGATCTTCCGGATGGAGAAGATCTTCCGCGCTATTGGAGTAGCACCTGAGAGGATGGTGGAGCTGGCCACCTATGTGTTCGATGGCGAGGCCGCCAACTGGTGGAGATCTACGTCCACGGTGTTGTTCGATGACCGTGTAGATGTCAGCTGGGAGGAGTTCTTAGAGGTGTTCCACGAGCAGTACTTCCCCCAGCATGTCAGGGATCAGAAGAGGGAGGAGTTTATGTCGCTGGAGCAGAGGGAGATGACTCTGGCGAGCTACATCAGCAGGTTCAACGCCTTGGAGCGTTATTGCCCAGAGATTTGTGTGACCCCAGAGCAGCGGGCGAGGAAGTTCGTGAAGGGACTGAGGCAGCCGCTTCGATCTCGGGTGATCAACAGCATGCCGCGGACCCTTGCAGATGCGGTGAAGCATGCTACCATCATCGAGCAGGACCAGAGGGAGTGTATTCAGGAGGCACGGAAGGCGCCAGTGAGCACCGGTAGTAGAGTAGCTGGTCGTGGAGCAGGGAACCCGGGCAAGAGGCCCAGGTTCGATGGAGGAGGAGCACGTCAGTGAGGAGCGTGCACTTACTGCGGGAGGTTCCATCCAGGACAGGAGTGTCCCGTCGGACTGGAGCGTGTATGGGTTGCGGCCAGATGGGGCATTTTGTCCGTGATTGTCCTCAGAGGCAGGGAGAGTCGAGCAGGAGGCCAGGACCACCAGCAGTAGGCAGAGGCGGAGGCAGCCGATCAGTTGTTTCACCAGGGCAGAGCAGGAAGACCGGACGAGTCTTCACTATTCAGGCTGAGGAGGCGAGGGACTCCAACACCGTCGTGGAAGGTACACTTTCAGTTTCTGGTTCAGTAGCTCGGGTGTTGTTTGATTGTGGCGCCACTCACTCCTTCATTTCGGAGAAGTTTGCTGGCGAGTTGGGTCGGACCCCTGTGCTGCTGACTGATGTTTTGGATGTCAGCACGCCCATGGGTGAGGTGGGCACTGTGGGGAGCTTTTTCCCCGGCACCACAGTTGCTTCGGGAGACCATGATTTTCCGGCTGATCTGGTCTTGTTACCGATGGTGGACTTCGACGTCATACTGGGGATGGATTGGTTGTCACAGTACGACGTGCGGGTCTTTTGCCGTGAGAAGAAGATTCTGATTCCGATGGAGGGCTTGCCAGATGTTCTGATCAGAGGTGCGAGGAGCATAGGGGGTCGTCTGATTGTGTCTGCGGTTAAGGCACAGAGACTGATACAGCAGGGATGCAGAGCGTTTGTGGGCACGCTGGTAGTTCCTGATCCTGAGACGAGGAGGCTGGAGGACATAGAGATTGTGCAGGAGTTCCCGGATGTGTTTCCAGCAGAGATTCCAGCGTTACCGCCGCACCGAGAGATCGAGTTCGGCATCGAGTTGGTAGCGGGTACGACACCTCAGTCGAAGGCACCGTATCGTATGGCACCTGCAGAGTTGACAGAGCTGAAGAAGCAGTTGCAGGAGTTGATGGAGTCCGGGTTCATTCGACCGAGTGTTTCTCCATGGGGAGCGCCTGTGCTCTTCGTGAAGAAGAAGGATGGATCGTTGTGGATGTGCATTGACTACAGGATGTTGAACAAGGTTACCGTTCGGAACCGGTACCCTTTGCCCAGAATTGATGATTTGTTTGATCAGTTGCAGACGGCGAGAGTGTTCTCGAAGATCGATCTGCGTTCGGTTTATCACCAGTTGCGGATCAGGGAGGCAGATGTTCAGAAGATAGCCTTCAGGACGCGGTACGGCCACTACGAGTTCTTGGTGATGCCATTTGGACTGACGAATGCGCCTGCAGCATTCATGGATCTGATGAATAAGACCTTCCAGCCGTACCTCGACAGATTTGTCGTGGTGTTCGTGGACGACATCTTGGTGTACTCGCCTGACAGGGAGCAGCATCGAGAGCACCTGAGGACTGTGCTTGGCATCTTGAGGGATCAGCAGCTTTTTGCCAAGTACACGAAGTGTGAGTTTTGGTTGGATCAGGTGGCTTTTCTGGGGCATATTGTGTCAGCAGATGGGATTTCAGTGGATCCGGCTAAGGTCGAGGCAGTGACTCAGTGGAGAGCCCCGACGAGCGTGATGGAGATCAGGAGTTTCGTAGGGCTGGCAGGGTACTACAGACGGTTTATCCAGGATTTCTCCAGACTTGCGTCGCCGCTGACAGCGTTGACACAGAAGGGCGTCAAGTTCGTTTGGTCCCAGAAGTGCGAGGACAGCTTTCAGGAGCTGAAGAGGTGATTGACGACAGCACCTGTTCTGACTCTACCGAGTGGCAGTGGAGGCTTTGTGATTTACAGCGATGCATCGGGGATAGGCTTGGGTTGTGTTCTGATGCAGCATGGGAAGGTGGTTGCGTACGCTTCGAGGCAGCTGAAGGTGCACGAGAAGAACTACCCTACTCACGATCTGGAGTTAGCAGCAGTAGTTCACGCGTTGAAGACCTGGCGACACTATCTGTATGGCGAGCAGTTCGAGGTCTTCACCGATCATCAGAGTCTGAAGTATTTGTTCTCGCAGAAGGAGCTGAATATGAGGCAGCGCAGATGGCTTGAGTTCATTAAGGACTACGACTTCACCATTTCCTATCATTCGGGGAAGGCGAATTCGGTTGCAGATGCGCTGAGCAGGAAGGTGGGGGTTTCAGTTGCGAGTCTGTGCATCCAGGAGTGGAGGCTACTCGAGGCTTTGTCAGAGTGGAGACCGTTCATAGAGGGTACAGAGGGAGCAGTGATTGCTGGGCTTCGGGTAGAGCCGCAGACTGTCTAACGGTTGGTTCAGGCTCAGCAGGGGGATGATGAGTTAGCTGGTCTGCTACAGTTGGCTTCCAGAGATGGATCAGACTTCAGTGTGGGGGTTGATGGTGGTCTGAGGTTCAGGAGTCGGATCTGGGTGCCGAAGTTTGATGGGCTGAGAGGTGACATCATGGAGGAGGCACACAGAGCTAGATACACCATTCACCCAGGGAGCACGAAGATGTACAGGGACCTGCAGCGGAACTTCTGGTGGAAGGGCATGAAGAGGGACATTGCAGAGTTTGTGGAGAGATGCTTGGTCTGTCAGCAGGTGAAGATTGAGCATCAGAGGCCAGCAGGACCGATGCAGTGTATTGAGCTTCCAGAGTGGAAGTGGGAGCACGTGACGATGGTTTTTGTCACGGGATTGCCGAAGACGAGGAGATTCCACGATGCAATTTGGGTGATAGTCGTTCGACTGACCAAGTCGGCGCATTTCTTAGCGATCAGGACCACGTTGCCTTTGGAGGGTCTAGCTAAGTTGTACGTAGAGGAGATAGTCAGGTTGCATGGAGTGCCAGTGAGCATCATCTCAGATCGAGATCCTCGTTTAACTTCCAGATTTTGGGGGAGTCTGCAGCAGGCTTTGGGGACGCGTCTGAGGTTCAGTACAGCGTTTCATCCGCAGACAGATGGTCAGTCAGAGAGGACGATTCAGACCTTGGAGGATATGCTGAGAGCATGCACACTGGATTGGGCAGGGCACTGGGATGAGCACTTGCCGCTGATAGAGTTCGCCTACAACAACAGCTACCACTCGAGTATTGGGATGGCACCGTACGAGGCGTTGTACGGGAGGCCTTGCAGATCACCGGTATGCTGGAGTGATGTGGGCGAGAGGCAGTTAGGGGGCCAGAGATTGTGCAGATGTACTCAGAGAAGGTGGATGTGATCAGGAGGAGACTGGCCACAGCACAGAGCAGGCAGAAGAGTTATGCTGATTGACGCAGACGAGTGTTGAGTTTCGAGGTGGGCGACCATGTGTTTCTGAAGATTTCCCCAGCCAGAGGTGTGATGAGGTTTGGGAAGAAGGGGAAGCTCAGTCCGAGATATGTTGGACCGTTTGAGATCCTCGACCGAGTTGGAGAGGTTGCCTACCGGATTGCATTGCCACCACAGTTTTCGGGTCTTCACAACGTCTTCCATGTATCGATGCTGAGGAAGTACGTTGCAGATCCAGCTCACGTTATTGAGATAGCAGTGCCAGAGATTCAGCAGGACTTGTCGCTCGAGGAGAGGCCAGTCGAGATTGTCGATCGCATGGATCACCAGCTCAGAAGGAGGACCATTCCGATGGTGAAGGTCAGGTGGCAGCATCACAGTGAGCGCGAGACCACTTGGGTGATCGAGGAGGATGTCAGAAGGCAGTATCCAGAGCTTTTCGGTGAGTAGTTTGCTTTGATTTCGGGACGAAATCCTTTTAAGTTGGGTGGATTGTAAGAACCCAAACCCTTGTTTAGGGTTAAGCTTGGTTTAGTGGAGGTTTAGGGCTTGCTTTGCATGGGGAAGTGGTGTGCATGGGGAAGAGGAGGTGAGGCGCGCACTGTGGACGTGAGGGGGAGGCGTGGGCTGCCGAGTAGGGCACTGTAGCGGGGGAGTGTGTTGGGTTAAAACGTGATTTCTTCTCTCTCTCTCTCTCATTTTCTCTCCATTCACTCATTCTCTCCTTTTTCTCTTATGCGGCGAGCAGCTGAGGAGGAGACGACGCCAGTGGCATGAGGCGTGCGGGGGACACGCGCAATGAGGTCACCGGAGGTGACGGGCGCGAGCGGAGCTCCGGCGGTTGCGTTGTCTTCGTTGAGGTATGTCAACTTAATAGTGTGATTTTGTGTTTCCTAACCCTTGTGGAAGGGTTGTGTTGGTCGGACGGGGAGGTCAGAGACCTCTCCCACGTGTTTTTCCGTGGAAACCTCGGCTGGCGCGAGGTAGGAGACGACCAACGGTCGACCGAATGCATGAAGTTTTGCCTGCCTGTTGTGTTTCGGTTGACCGGGGTCTTGTGTTCGGTCGACCGGAACTTAAGTTATTCGGATTATTACGCATGCTTGTTCGACCGTTGCTTGTTGTCGGTCGACCGTTATATGACGTAGAAATGTAGGTTGACCCTAACTGTTATCGGTCGACCGAGACCCCTGAGTCGGTCGACCGATGGATTAAAATGTTGTAAATGATGTACTGTTAGTTTTCGGTCGACCGGGACCCCTGAGTCGGTAGACCGATAGATTGGATTTTAATGTTGACCAGACTCTGGATTTTGACCTCGTTCGGTCGACCGGTTTTAGACCTTTGTTCGACCGTTGGGGGGTTCTGTTTTGAGCGCAGCGGAAGTCCGTTTTAGGAGTACGGTCGACCGATTCCTTTCTGGAACCGGTCGACCGAATCACCTCTTCCGGTCGACCGTTTAGGCCCAGGACAGAATTCCTGGATCCCTTTTTGAATGCCAACTTTGTCCACGGAAACTCGTGTCCTCGCCTTGTGCGTGAGCCGGGAGGTGACGGTAGGCGCGTTCCGCGTGCCTGCCCAGGGACCGCCGTTGGGAAGGGTGTGGGTGTTCGGGACGCGTCACTTCCATGTATGGAGCGTGACTAATGTGATGGATTGATTGGACTTATTGTAGTGTAGCAGGCCTGAGGGATCGCGGATCCCAGTGTTGTTTGTGCGGGCACGCAACTGGCGTTGGGTGAGGTGACTACCGGCCCACGGGCTACGGAGGTCGCTGCCCTGCTTTTATAGCGGCGCGGTTGGTGTTTGCGGCTCGAGGAGCCTGATGACCTGGCAGACTTCGGTCTGGACCCGTCTGATGCCGTGCCGGACGTTGTGATGGACCACCGATGCTGTGCCGGTGATGCCGCCGAGGTTGTGCCGGCGATGATGATTGTTGGGCCGAGGTTGTACCGGCTATGTTGATTCCTCGACTGGGCACCTATCGAGATGATGTTGTTATACCTTCCGGGCGACGGCCCCGTTGGTCCCTGTGGCTCCGACCACTGAGATTTGCAGATCTGTATTCTATCGGCGCGCAGGCGTGACAGAGGCTCCCTGCCGAACCCTTGAGTAGTGTAGCCACGTGTGGGGGGTGCGATGTCGCGTGCGGTAAGGCTGCATGTGCCTGCAGTAGGTCTCCTCGGGAGACTCGTTGTTGATTGTCGGACTGATGTCCTATTTTACCCTTCGGGGGAACTATTTTCATTTCTGTCGATGCCATGACACGCTACTAGTATGATAGGTTCATTGTGTAATGCATGCATATAGGTGAGTTGGCGTACGGGGTTTCCTTTCTGGAAACTCAGGCATTGTTGTTGCATCTTTTTCAGGACCGCAGTAGGTCGTGTGGGGGTGGTGATCCGCGGGCGCGCGCATTTGGAGTCGGATCCTCTAGTCGGACCACTGAGGTCAACATGATTACGTTTATCTTCCCTTGTTGTTTTGTTGTAATCATGTATTCATTTTGGTAAACTCTGATGTATTCTGGTGCACCACTATTTGTTTATGAGAAGTAACAGTCCCGCCTTTGATTATTGTGTTCTTTGTCTTGATTATGATTTTTTTTAAAATTTCCGCTGTATCGGGATGTTACATAATTAACTTGGTTAATTGCTTTTAGGTGCTTAATTGGTGGATTAGGATGGAGGGCTGACATTGATTTGGAAGAGATGAGGTGGATGGTGGAGATTGAAGAGATGAGTTTATGTGGATGTGTGGTATTCTCTCTCTCTCTCTCTCACTTATTCTCTCTCTCTCCTGCTCAAATCCTCTCCCTCTCTGTGATCAGATCTCCGGTGTGCGGAGGAGCTCGAGCCGTGGGTTTCAGAAGGCGAGGTGAGGATCAGACGTTCTCCGGAGAGGGTAGATCGTTGCTCATTTGGAGTTCGCCGGAGAAGGTGTTTTGCGAGGAGGAGCTCGCCGTTGGGTCTTCGAAGGCTTCTTCAAGTCTTCAAGGTATGTCAAGCTTTACTTTGATGCTCACATATGCTTTGGTGAGTCTTGGGGTGGTCGACGGTAGGCCGGAGGGCTCGTCGGACCCGTGCAGCTGCGTTCTGCACTATGAACGGTCGACCGGTGGCATGGTTCGGTCGACCTGTCGTAGGGTTTTTGGGTGAAATCCCTTGTACTGGTCGAACGATACCTTGGTGGTGGTCGACCGGTAGTACATTTCGAGCAAGGGATGGAGACTCTGTGTGTTTTCGGTCGAACGAGACCCCTTTGCCGGTCGACCGAAAGCACTGTAGTAAGTCGGTTGGGGGCGTTGACCATCTAAACGGTTGACCGCTCATTAACTTTGTCCGACCGGAACTTAAGTTAACTTATTGGCCGGTCGACCCGAAGTGTTGTTTCGGTCGACCGTTTCACTATGTTCGGATTGAGTTTGGTCCTAGCCGTTTTTGGTCGACCGGTGTTTGCGTGTGGTTCGACCGTTGGTGCTTTTTACTGTGGACTGAGTTTTCACTGGTCGAATTCGGTCGAACGGGACCCCTTTGCCGTTCGACCGGTTGACAGTTTTGTTGGTTGGGCCATTCCCTTGGAAAGGATTTGGTCGACCGGTTGGGAGGTTTTGTTCGACCGTTTGGTACGGTTTTTGCGTTGTGGAGCCAGCTCGAGATCGCAACGGATCTCCGGCCCTAGAGGGTGACCGGTGCCGGCCTGAGAGTGGTTCACGAGTGTTGTCGGGCCAGCCCAAGAAGGCAACGGATCTCCGGCCCTTGAGGGTGACCGGTGCCGGCCTGAGGGTGGTTCGTGTGTGGGGCCAGCTCAAGATGGCAACGGATCTTCGGCCCTAGAGGGGTGACGGTGTCGGCCTGAGAGTGGTCATCTGGAGAAGCTCAAGATGGCAGTGGTACAGACAATACAGACCTGAGAGTGATCCAACGTGTTAGCCGAGGATGTTTCCGGCTGTGGTGCCTGGGGCACGTGTGAGGGTTGGGTTAGAGGACCCGCGAGAACGGCACTGTTTGGTGTCTACTGTGGTAGGGAGAGAGTTCCCGGGGCCCAGTGAGACGTTGGATGTTGATTTCATTTCATATCATACATGTTTTAGATGTCTAGTTTATTTATTTTGATAGAAGTTGGCATATAGGGTTTCCTCTCGGGAAACTCAGGCATATTCATGTTTTATGTCAGGTCATAGGCAGCATTAGGAGGTGGTGACCGAGGAGGAGCGCTTTCGGGGCCCGATCCTGCTTTCCTTGTTTTGAGGTCCGAGTGATTACATGTAAAACTCTCAGATATATATTGTATATATGTTGGTGCACCAGTTGTCCACTTTCTTCGGTAATATCCTCGTGTTGTGTTTTAATAAATTTAAATTTCTTCCGCTTTCGATGATGTTACAAATTGGTATCAGAGCGGTCTGTTCCGAAGCACTTGTCCAAAGAAGCCACCTTACATGTCTTTTAGATAGTTGCATTTTAGAGCATGCATCCATAATCATCTGATTTTCAGTTTTGTTGTCTCGTGTGTAGATGCCTCCGAGACGCAAGAGACTTCCCCCACGTGGCCCGAGTACCAGTGAGAAGACTGGAGTCACGGATTGGGCTGAGGAGCGTCGGATGCTCTACGACACTGTGCAGAGGCTGGGCGCTCTTTAAGATCGTCAGTCGGGCAGAGAGGAGACGGCAGGGGTAGGGGCGGTGCACGACCGGTTTATGCACCAACACCCGCCTGCATTTGATGGCAGAGGAGATTCTGAGGCCGCCGAGGACTGGGTCCTTAAGATCCATGAGATCTTCCAGGCGATTGGGAGTCCACCGGAGAGGATGGTGGGTTTGGCCACATATGTGTTGGGCGGCGAGACGTCCAACTGGTGGAGGACCACAGCTGCAGTGGTGTTTCCGGGCAGGATTAATATCAGCTGGGATGAGTTCCTCAGGGAATTCAATGAGCAGTACTTCCCAGAGCATGTCAGGGATGGGAAGAGAGAGGAGTTCATGAGCCTCGAGCAGGGTGAGATGACACTGGCGGATTACGTCCGGAAGTTCAACGCTTTGGATCGTTATTGTCCGGAGTTTTGTGTGACCCCGATTCAGAGGGCGAGGAAGTTTATTCGGGAGCTTCGGAAGCAACTCCGTACTCGAGTGACTTACAACATGCCTCAGACCTTAGCAGATGCTGTGAAGTTCGCGACACTCATAGACCAGGACTATCAGGAAAATTATGCAGAGTCCAGGAGGCCTCAGGGGAAGAGCAGTGGACGTCCGGGAGCTCCACTGGCAGGAAATCCGGGCCAGAGGCCCCGGATAGAGGGGAGCAGTGCACACCAGCCTGAGTCGTGCAGGAAGTGTGGCAGAGTCCACCCAGGTCGAGAGTGTGGGAGCCATCCTGGAGTTTGTTTCAGTTGTGGTCAGCCAGGCCATTATGCCAGAGATTGTAGGAGCGGACCAGGCGAGTCCAGTTCTCGAGCGAGACCCCCAGTGGTGGTCGGGTTGTGGTGTCAGCAGTGAGGGCACGGAAGCTGCTTGAGCAGGGCTGCAGAGCTTTCGTGGCTACCTTGGTCGTTCCAGATCCAGAGATGAGGTCGTTGGAGGACATAGAGATTGTCCAGGAGTTTTGTGATGTATTTTCTGATGTTTCTAGTCTACCGCCTCACAAGGAGTTGGAGTTCGGTATTATTTAGTGGCGGGGACCACTCCACAGTCGAAGGCTCCTTATAGGATGGCACCGGCTGAGTTGGTTGAGCTGAAGAAGCAGCTGCAGGATCTGTTAGATACTGGGTTTATCCGCCCAGTGTCTCGCCTTGGGGAGCTCCGGTACTATTTGTGAAGAAGAAAGATGGCTCATTACGGATGTGCATCGATTACAGGATACTGAACAAGGTTACTGTGAGGAATCAATATCCTTTACCCAGGATTGAGGACCTGTTTAACCAGTTGCAGTCAGCGAAGATATTTTCGAAGATTGATCTGCGATCCGGGTATCATCAGTTGAGGATCAGAGAGGCAGACATTCAGAAGACCGCGTTTAGGACGAGATACGGTCACTATGAGTTTCTAGTGATGTCGTTCGAATTGCCAAACGCGCCTGCAGCTTTCATGGATCTGATGAACAAGACGTTCAGTCAGTACCTCGACCGATTTGTGGTAGTCTTCGTAGACGACATCTTGGTATATTCACCGGACATAGAGCAGCACAGGGAGCACTTGCGGATCGTACTTGGCATTCTGAGAGATCATCAGTTGTACGCTAAGTTTTCGAAGTGCGAGTTCTGGTTAGACAGTGTCACATTTCTTGGTCACATTGTATCTGGGCTGGGATATCAGTGGATCCAGCGAAGGTGGAGGCAGTGACACAGTGGAGAGCCCCGACGAGTGTGACAGAGATCAGGAGCTTTGTTGGATTGGCGGGTTATTATCGTCAATTCATCAAGGACTTCTCGAGGCTTGCTTCACCTTTGACGGCACTGACGCAGAAGGGAGTGAAGTTTGTTTGGTCACAGAAATGCGAGGACAGTTTTCAGGAACTGAAGAGTCGGTTGACGACTGCTCCAGTTCTGACTCTCCCCAGTGGCAGTGGGGGTTTTGTGATTTATAGTGATGCTTCTGGTGTGGGGTTGGGTTGTGTACTGATGCTACACGGTCAGGTAGTTGCTTATACTTCGAGGCAGTTGAAAGTGCACGAGAGGAACTACCCCACTCACGATTTGGAGTTGGCGGCAGTAGTTCATACGCTGAAGACCTGGCGTCATTATTTGTATGGGGAGAAGTTCGAGGTGTTCACGGACCATCAGAGTCTGAAGTATTTGTTTTCGCAGAAAGAGCTGAATATGAGGCAACGCAGGTGGCTTGAGCTGATCAAGGACTATGATTTCACCATCTCTTACCATCCGGGGAAGGCGAATACAGTTGCGGATGCCTTGAGCAGAAAGGTGGAAATTTCAGCCGCTGGTTTGTGTATTCAGGAGTGGAAACTGCTCGAGACATTGTCAGAATAGAAGCCATTCACCACGGACTCTGAGGGCGCGGTGATAGCTGGACTGAGAGTGGAGCCTCAGATGGTCACAAGTATTGTTCATGCTAAGAGGGCTGACGAGGAGTTAGCTGGGTTGTTGCAGTTGGTTGCCAGAGAAGGATCATATTTCAGTATAGGAGTTGACGGAGGTCTGAGATGCAGAGGCCGAGTCTGGGTACCAAATGGGGGAGATCTGAGGAAGGAAATCTTGGAGGAGGCACACAGGTCCCGTTATTCCATCCACCCGGGTAGCTCGAAGATGTATAAGGATCTTCAGAGGAATTTCTGGTGGAAGGGGATGAAGACTGAGATAGCAGAGTTTGTGGGCAGATGTCTGGTTTGTCAGCAGGTGAAGATTGAGCACCAGAGACCCGCGGGACCGATGCAGAGGATAGATTTGCGAGAGTGGAAGTGGGAGCATGTGACGATGGATTTCGTCACCGGGTTCCCGAGGACGAGGAGATCTCATGACGCAATTTGGGTGATAGTTGATCGACTGACCAAGTCATCGCATTTTCTGGCAATCCAGATCACATTACCCTTGGAGGACCTGGCTAGACTGTACATTGATGAGATAGTTCGATTGCATGGGGTGCCAGTGAGTATTATATCTGATCGAGACACCAGGTTTACTTCCAGATTTTGGGGAAGTCTGCAGCAGGCTCTAGGGACACGGTTGAAGTTTAGTAGAACATTCCACCCACAGACAGATAGGCAGTCCGAGAGGACGATCCAGACTCTGGAGGATATGCTGAGAGCATGTGCTCTGGATTGGGCAGGGCACTAGGATGAGCATCTGCCGCTGATAGAGTTCGCCTACAACAATAGTTACCATTCGAGTATCGGAATGACACCGTACGAGGCGTTGTACGGGAGACCTTGTAGATCGCCAGTGTGATGGAGCGATGTAGGCGAGAGACAGCTGATCAGGCCTGAGATTGTGCAGATGTATGCCGAGAAAGTTGATGTTGTTGGCTTTTTGGCCTTAATCTTATGTTTTGATGATTTAATCAACCGAATCTTAATTAGAGTAGCACACACTATGCATTGCATATATATTGTATTGTGCTAACCTCTACAGGTGATCAAGACTCAAGAAAGAAGGAAATGAAGTCAAGACATGTAATTAAAGCTAAATTGAAGACATGTAATCTTGATTTCTTTTGAGTCTTAGGAACAAAGTGTAATTGAGCATACTTGAGCTAAAATCAACTTAATCACACACTAGGTTCCCTATAGAAGTCACACACGAAATTTCACATTATTTGGACTTCAATAGATCACCCAAACTTAGATCGGAAAACACTAAATCTGAAACCTAACTGTCTGCCCACATTCGGTCGACCGCAACATGCCGTTCGGTCGACCGGATGATCAAGTAATTCTGTTTGTGTTTCCCTGTCTAGTTTCGGTCGACCGCACCATATCTTTCGGTCGACCGTTTGAACTTACTGTTCCGACCATTATTCTTGTCGTATATGCCCAACGGTCGTATTCGTATTAAAACTATATACACCTCCATATACTTAACCAAACGGTCGAACCATGTGCCAAGTTCGGTCAACCGTTTAACCTTGTCAAAAATTCCCTGCTATCGGTCGATACGATTTTGTTCGACCGATCCAATTTTCCCTCTACCGAAACGCTTCTTCGGTCGACCGGTAACCATGTTCGGTCGACCGTGTTCTTAATAGACTTAAGTGTTCGGTCGACTGATTCATATTTCGGTCGACCGTATCCCTATCGAAACCAAGCGTTCGGTCGACCGTTGCACCTTTTCGGTCGACCGTTTCTGGACAGATTTGCAGCCCGATTTTCTGCTTTGTGTTCTTTGCACAATATCCAACTAAATCTTGTCCCAACGGATCTATTCTCTCTAATGCTTATAAATAGAGTTGTAAAACACATTTTAACACAACTCTCCCTCTACAAACTTGTCCCAAACATTAGAGAGAATCCAAAACACTCAAAGCTACAAACCTTCCACACTTAGTGATCATTTCTTCATCCTACTCTAGTGTGCTCATTGTTTAGAGAGTGTTGTTCCACTCAAGGTTACAATTGTTGTAAAAGGAAGCAAGGACTTCGGTGAAAGCCCGAAGTGTCCCTCTCGGATTGTGAGAGGAAGATTCCAAGCTCGGCGAGAGTTGTTCGCGAGTTTGACGGTTGTAAGGCGTTGTCTCCCAGCCCGGAACGGGGAGCGGATAGTGAAGTCGTAGGCGGAGCTCGGTGATCCGAGCGGAGCTTGCAAGAGAGGATTAGGACCCGGGTGGGGTGCCGAACCTCTATAAAAATCGACCCGACTTCTTGTGGTTTGCATTTTCCTACACTTGCTTGTTTTGTTTTAATTTTCCGCTGCGCATATCGATTGCTTAAACAAGTAGGTGATTAGATTGAATAGTGATTAGTGAACCCATAACCCACACGATCCCACATTTGGTATCAGAGCCTTGTTAGCTAAAATTCTCATACTTAATCGTATTTTTTAGCATGGCTTCTACATCATCTAATCACATAGAAGGATTATGCACCACTAGACCTCCTTTGCTTAATGGGTCAAATTATGATTATTGGAAGAATAGGATGAAGATTTTCCTAATTTCTAATGACCTTAAGTATTGGATGTTTCTCCAAAATCCATACACACCACCAAATGAAGATGAATTAGATTCACTCACTAGGCCCAAAATGAAAGAAATTGAGATGAACTCAAAGATAATGAACATTCTATATTGTGGGCTAAATGAGGGTGAATACAATAGAATTAGGGGTTGTATTAGTGCATATGAAATATGACATAGATTGCAAATGCATCATGAGGGGGATAGCAAAACTAAGGAAACCCGCATTAGTCTCCTCATGCATAAATATGAGAATTTTTCTATGCAAATCGGTGAAAACATAAGCGAAATGAACACTCGCTTCACCGATATCACTAACTCTCTTTTGGTTCTTGGAAGAAAAATCAATGAAGGAGAGATGACAAGGAAGTTCCTCCGGTCACTTAGCATCGATTGGGAAGATAAAGTCGTCGCAATTGAAGAGGCGCATGATCTCTCAAAATTAAAGATGGAGGAGCTCATTGGAAACTTGATGGCTTATGAACTTCAAATCAACCATCGGAAGGAGAAGGAAGCCACCAAGAACAAATTCACCTTGGGATTACATGCAAATATTGACCAACCAAGGAGGAGTGTAGAAGATGAGGACATTGAAGTCCTAGCAAAAGACTTCTTCAAATACCTCAAGAAGGACAAAGAAGAAAAGAACGAAAGAAGAGGTAGAAGAAGTGAGAAAAGAGAAAAAGAAAAAGAGAGGGAGGTAAATTCGAATTCAACATTGGTATAAAAATTCCTATCTATACAATTCATGTTAAATTAGCTCTAATCTAGCTTCATATGCTTAATTGACATATCATATAGTTTAATTCATTGCAAATCAAATACCCTATTCATTGCAAATCATTTATCACATCCATTGATTCTAAATGTCAAATTTTAAATGGATGTTAGAATAAGGCTTAAGTTGAAACTTAAATGAACTTAACTTGAATCATACTCATTGTTTCCATTTAGCCTTATTGATAGGGGGAGCTTAAATGTTATATCTTTCATTAGAGTAATGAAGTGCAAAATTTAGGGGGAGCAACTTCATTACGATGACATCCTTTTGACTTACATAATTATCAATGTTTTTGATGGATGTCAAAGGGGGAGAGATAATTAAGGGGGTAACTTGAAAAACTTGATAAAAATGGAACAAAAACTATGCACATCCATAGGGGGAGCATCTATATGCATAGTTTACATATACAATTTTCAAGTATTAAGATATCGGTTGCCATCATAAAAAAAGGGGAGAATGTTGGCTTTTTGGCCTTAATCTTATGTTTTGATGATTTAATCAACCGAATCTTAATTAGAGTAGCACACACTATGCATTGCATATATATTGTATTGTGCTAACCTCTACAGGTGATCAAGACTCAAGAAAGAAGGAAATGAAGTCAAGACATGTAATTAAAGCTAAATCGAAGACATGTAATCTTGATTTCTTTTGAGTCTTAGGAACAAAGTGTAATTGAGCATACTTGAGCTAAAATCAACTTAATCACACACTAGGTTCCCTATAGAAGTCACACACGAAATTTCACATTATTTGGACTTCAATAGATCACCCAAACTTAGATCGGAAAACACTAAATCTGAAACCTAACTGTCTGCCCACATTCGGTCGACCGCAACATGCCGTTCGGTCGACCGGATGATCAAGTAATTCTGTTTGTGTTTCCCTGTCTAGTTTCGGTCGACCGCACCATATCTTTCGGTCGACCGTTTGAACTTACTGTTCCGACCGTTATTCTTGTCGTATATGCCCAACGGTCGTATTCGTATTAAAACTATATACACCTCCATATACTTAACCAAACGGTCGAACCATGTGCCAAGTTCGGTCAACCGTTTAACCTTGTCAAAAATTCCCTGCTATCGGTCGATACGATTTTGTTCGACCGATCCAATTTTCCCTCTACCGAAACGCTTCTTCGGTCGACCGGTAACCATGTTCGGTCGACCGTGTTCTTAATAGACTTAAGTGTTCGGTCGACTGATTCATATTTCGGTCGACCGTATCCCTATCGAAACCAAGCGTTCGGTTGACCGTTGCACCTTTTCGGTCGACCGTTTCTGGACAGATTTGCAGCCCGATTTTCTGCTTTGTGTTCTTTGCACAATATCCAACTAAATCTTGTCCCAACGGATCTATTCTCTCTAATGCTTATAAATAGAGTTGTAAAACACATTTTAACACAACTCTCCCTCTACAAACTTGTCCCAAACATTAGAGAGAATCCAAAACACTCAAAGCTACAAACCTTCCACACTTAGTGATCATTTCTTCATCCTACTCTAGTGTGCTCATTGTTTAGAGAGTGTTGTTCCACTCAAGGTTACAATTGTTGTAAAAGGAAGCAAGGACTTCGGTGAAAGCCCGAAGTGTCCCTCTCGGATTGTGAGAGGAAGATTCCAAGCTCGGCGAGAGTTGTTCGCGAGTTTGACGGTTGTAAGGCGTTGTCTCCCAGCCCGGAACGGGGAGCGGATAGTGAAGTCGTAGGCGGAGCTCGGTGATCCGAGCGGAGCTTGCAAGAGAGGATTACGACCCGGGTGGGGTGCCGAACCTCTATAAAAATCGACCCGACTTCTTGTGGTTTGCATTTTCCTACACTTGCTTGTTTTGTTTTAATTTTCCGCTGCGCATATCGATTGCTTAAACAAGTAGGTGATTAGATTGAATAGTGATTAGTGAACCCATAACCCACACGATCCCACATTTGGTATCAGAGCCTTGTTAGCTAAAATTCTCATACTTAATCGTATTTTTTAGCATGGCTTCTACATCATCTAATCACATAGAAGGATTATGCACCACTAGACCTCCTTTGCTTAATGGGTCAAATTATGATTATTGGAAGAATAGGATGAAGATTTTCCTAATTTCTAATGACCTTAAGTATTGGATGTTTCTCCAAAATCCATACACACCACCAAATGAAGATGAATTAGATTCACTCACTAGGCCCAAAATGAAAGAAATTGAGATGAACTCAAAGATAATGAACATTCTATATTGTGGGCTAAATGAGGGTGAATACAATAGAATTAGGGGTTGTATTAGTGCATATGAAATATGACATAGATTGCAAATGCATCATGAGGGGGATAGCAAAACTAAGGAAACCCGTATTAGTCTCCTCATGCATAAATATGAGAATTTTTCTATGCAAATCGGTGAAAACATAAGCGAAATGAACACTCGCTTCACCGATATCACTAACTCTCTTTTGGTTCTTGGAAGAAAAATCAATGAAGGAGAGATGACAAGGAAGTTCCTCCGGTCACTTAGCATCGATTGGGAAGATAAAGTCGTCGCAATTGAAGAGGCGCATGATCTCTCAAAATTAAAGATGGAGGAGCTCATTGGAAACTTGATGGCTTATGAACTTCAAATCAACCATCGGAAGGAGAAGGAAGCCACCAAGAACAAATTCACCTTGGGATTACATGCAAATATTGACCAACCAAGGAGGAGTGTAGAAGATGAGGACATTGAAGTCCTAGCAAAAGACTTCTTCAAATACCTCAAGAAGGACAAAGAAGAAAAGAACGAAAGAAGAGGTAGAAGAAGTGAGAAAAGAGAAAAAGAAAAAGAGAGGGAGGAGAGTGGAAATGAGAGAAGAGAAGGGGAGAAGAAAAAGGAGAGAAGGGAGAGGAGAAAAGAAAAGGAGAAGAGCAAGAGAAAAGAAAGGAAGGAGGAAGCACACAAGGCTACATGGGATGATTCTTCATCACCATCTTCATCGTCGTCTTCCTTGCAAAGTAGAAGAGAAGTGGCTCACTCATGCTTCATGGCTATTGAAGATCAAAGTGAGGTAGATTCTAACTCTTGTTCTAGTAATTCATGCTCAACTAAGTCATATTATAGTGATAGCTCACATTCTAGTGTTAATGAAGAAACTTATACACATGATGAGCTTCAAAATGCATTTCATGACTTAGTTAAACAATATGAGATCATTTGTGATAAAAACAAAAATGCTAGAAAGTTAATCAAAGATCTCCAAAGCCAAATTGAAACATGCATGAACGAGAAGAATGAGGTGATTGCTAAATTTGAAAAGAATGCATCAAATTTTGATAAATTAAAAGCAACACCTATAGATTGTGAACAATTAGATCTTCAAGCATGCAATGTGCAATTAAGAAAAGATCTAGAAAAATTCACACATGGAACTAAGATGCTTAACATGCTATTAGGTAGTCAAAGACAATCTTTGCAAAAACATGGGTTAGGATACAATGCAAAATTGAAAAACCATGTATCTCACACTACTCTAAATGGAAAGCACTTAGTTGTAAACCATAGTTCCTCAAGTGTGTGGGCTCCCAAAACCAAAATGGTTTGGGTTCCCAAAGCTAACATTCAAGGACCCAAAGTTGTTTGGGTACCTAAATCTACTCTTGTAGGAGCTTGAGGAGGAGATTGGTGGTGACCGGGTGAGCTCAATAGTCAAATTCAAATCCGGTTGCATCACCAAATGAGATTGGAGCTAAATTCGAATTCAACATTGGTATAAAAATTCCTATCTATACAATTCATGTTAAATTAGCTCTAATCTAGCTTCATATGCTTAATTGACATATCATATAGTTTAATTCATTGCAAATCAAATACCCTATTCATTGCAAATCATTTATCACATCCATTGATTCTAAATGTCAAATTTTAAATGGATGTTAGAATAAGGCTTAAGTTGAAACTTAAATGAACTTAACTTGAATCATACTCATTGTTTCCATTTAGCCTTATTGATAGGGGGAGCTTAAATGTTATATCTTTCATTAGAGTAATGAAGTGCAAAATTTAGGGGGAGCAACTTCATTACGATGACATCCTTTTGACTTACATAATTATCAATGTTTTTGATGGATGTCAAAGGGGGAGAGATAATTAAGGGGGTAACTTGAAAAACTTGATAAAAATGGAACAAAAACTATGCACATCCATAGGGGGAGCATCTATATGCATAGTTTACATATACAATTTTCAAGTATTAAGATATCGGTTGCCATCATAAAAAAAGGGGAGAATGTTGGCTTTTTGGCCTTAATCTTATGTTTTGATGATTTAATCAACCGAATCTTAATTAGAGTAGCACACACTATGCATTGCATATATATTGTATTGTGCTAACCTCTACAGGTGATCAAGACTCAAGAAAGAAGGAAATGAAGTCAAGACATGTAATTAAAGCTAAATCGAAGACATGTAATCTTGATTTCTTTTGAGTCTTAGGAACAAAGTGTAATTGAGCATACTTGAGCTAAAATCAACTTAATCACACACTAGGTTCCCTATAGAAGTCACACACGAAATTTCACATTATTTGGACTTCAATAGATCACCCAAACTTAGATCGGAAAACACTAAATCTGAAACCTAACTGTCTGCCCACATTCGGTCGACCGCAACATGCCGTTCGGTCGACCGGATGATCAAGTAATTCTGTTTGTGTTTCCCTGTCTAGTTTCGGTCGACCGCACCATATCTTTCGGTCGACCGTTTGAACTTACTGTTCCGACCGTTATTCTTGTCGTATATGCCCAACGGTCGTATTCGTATTAAAACTATATACACCTCCATATACTTAACCAAACGGTCGAACCATGTGCCAAGTTCGGTCAACCGTTTAACCTTGTCAAAAATTCCCTGCTATCGGTCGATACGATTTTGTTCGACCGATCCAATTTTCCCTCTACCGAAACGCTTCTTCGGTCGACCGGTAACCATGTTCGGTCGACCGTGTTCTTAATAGACTTAAGTGTTCGGTCGACTGATTCATATTTCGGTCGACCGTATCCCTATCGAAACCAAGCGTTCGGTTGACCGTTGCACCTTTTCGGTCGACCGTTTCTGGACAGATTTGCAGCCCGATTTTCTGCTTTGTGTTCTTTGCACAATATCCAACTAAATCTTGTCCCAACGGATCTATTCTCTCTAATGCTTATAAATAGAGTTGTAAAACACATTTTAACACAACTCTCCCTCTACAAACTTGTCCCAAACATTAGAGAGAATCCAAAACACTCAAAGCTACAAACCTTCCACACTTAGTGATCATTTCTTCATCCTACTCTAGTGTGCTCATTGTTTAGAGAGTGTTGTTCCACTCAAGGTTACAATTGTTGTAAAAGGAAGCAAGGACTTCGGTGAAAGCCCGAAGTGTCCCTCTCGGATTGTGAGAGGAAGATTCCAAGCTCGGCGAGAGTTGTTCGCGAGTTTGACGGTTGTAAGGCGTTGTCTCCCAGCCCGGAACGGGGAGCGGATAGTGAAGTCGTAGGCGGAGCTCGGTGATCCGAGCGGAGCTTGCAAGAGAGGATTACGACCCGGGTGGGGTGCCGAACCTCTATAAAAATCGACCCGACTTCTTGTGGTTTGCATTTTCCTACACTTGCTTGTTTTGTTTTAATTTTCCGCTGCGCATATCGATTGCTTAAACAAGTAGGTGATTAGATTGAATAGTGATTAGTGAACCCATAACCCACACGATCCCACATTTGGTATCAGAGCCTTGTTAGCTAAAATTCTCATACTTAATCGTATTTTTTAGCATGGCTTCTACATCATCTAATCACATAGAAGGATTATGCACCACTAGACCTCCTTTGCTTAATGGGTCAAATTATGATTATTGGAAGAATAGGATGAAGATTTTCCTAATTTCTAATGACCTTAAGTATTGGATGTTTCTCCAAAATCCATACACACCACCAAATGAAGATGAATTAGATTCACTCACTAGGCCCAAAATGAAAGAAATTGAGATGAACTCAAAGATAATGAACATTCTATATTGTGGGCTAAATGAGGGTGAATACAATAGAATTAGGGGTTGTATTAGTGCATATGAAATATGACATAGATTGCAAATGCATCATGAGGGGGATAGCAAAACTAAGGAAACCCGTATTAGTCTCCTCATGCATAAATATGAGAATTTTTCTATGCAAATCGGTGAAAACATAAGCGAAATGAACACTCGCTTCACCGATATCACTAACTCTCTTTTGGTTCTTGGAAGAAAAATCAATGAAGGAGAGATGACAAGGAAGTTCCTCCGGTCACTTAGCATCGATTGGGAAGATAAAGTCGTCGCAATTGAAGAGGCGCATGATCTCTCAAAATTAAAGATGGAGGAGCTCATTGGAAACTTGATGGCTTATGAACTTCAAATCAACCATCGGAAGGAGAAGGAAGCCACCAAGAACAAATTCACCTTGGGATTACATGCAAATATTGACCAACCAAGGAGGAGTGTAGAAGATGAGGACATTGAAGTCCTAGCAAAAGACTTCTTCAAATACCTCAAGAAGGACAAAGAAGAAAAGAACGAAAGAAGAGGTAGAAGAAGTGAGAAAAGAGAAAAAGAAAAAGAGAGGGAGGAGAGTGGAAATGAGAGAAGAGAAGGGGAGAAGAAAAAGGAGAGAAGGGAGAGGAGAAAAGAAAAGGAGAAGAGCAAGAGAAAAGAAAGGAAGGAGGAAGCACACAAGGCTACATGGGATGATTCTTCATCACCATCTTCATCGTCGTCTTCCTTGCAAAGTAGAAGAGAAGTGGCTCACTCATGCTTCATGGCTATTGAAGATCAAAGTGAGGTAGATTCTAACTCTTGTTCTAGTAATTCATGCTCAACTAAGTCATATTATAGTGATAGCTCACATTCTAGTGTTAATGAAGAAACTTATACACATGATGAGCTTCAAAATGCATTTCATGACTTAGTTAAACAATATGAGATCATTTGTGATAAAAACAAAAATGCTAGAAAGTTAATCAAAGATCTCCAAAGCCAAATTGAAACATGCATGAACGAGAAGAATGAGGTGATTGCTAAATTTGAAAAGAATGCATCAAATTTTGATAAATTAAAAGCAACACCTATAGATTGTGAACAATTAGATCTTCAAGCATGCAATGTGCAATTAAGAAAAGATCTAGAAAAATTCACACATGGAACTAAGATGCTTAACATGCTATTAGGTAGTCAAAGACAATCTTTGCAAAAACATGGGTTAGGATACAATGCAAAATTGAAAAACCATGTATCTCACACTACTCTAAATGGAAAGCACTTAGTTGTAAACCATAGTTCCTCAAGTGTGTGGGCTCCCAAAACCAAAATGGTTTGGGTTCCCAAAGCTAACATTCAAGGACCCAAAGTTGTTTGGGTACCTAAATCTACTCTTGTAGGAGCTTGAGGAGGAGATTGGTGGTGACCGGGTGAGCTCAATAGTCAAATTCAAATCCGGTTGCATCACCAAATGAGATTGGAGCTAAATTCGAATTCAACATTGGTATAAAAATTCCTATCTATACAATTCATGTTAAATTAGCTCTAATCTAGCTTCATATGCTTAATTGACATATCATATAGTTTAATTCATTGCAAATCAAATACCCTATTCATTGCAAATCATTTATCACATCCATTGATTCTAAATGTCAAATTTTAAATGGATGTTAGAATAAGGCTTAAGTTGAAACTTAAATGAACTTAACTTGAATCATACTCATTGTTTCCATTTAGCCTTATTGATAGGGGGAGCTTAAATGTTATATCTTTCATTAGAGTAATGAAGTGCAAAATTTAGGGGGAGCAACTTCATTACGATGACATCCTTTTGACTTACATAATTATCAATGTTTTTGATGGATGTCAAAGGGGGAGAGATAATTAAGGGGGTAACTTGAAAAACTTGATAAAAATGGAACAAAAACTATGCACATCCATAGGGGGAGCATCTATATGCATAGTTTACATATACAATTTTCAAGTATTAAGATATCGGTTGCCATCATAAAAAAAGGGGAGAATGTTGGCTTTTTGGCCTTAATCTTATGTTTTGATGATTTAATCAACCGAATCTTAATTAGAGTAGCACACACTATGCATTGCATATATATTGTATTGTGCTAACCTCTACAGGTGATCAAGACTCAAGAAAGAAGGAAATGAAGTCAAGACATGTAATTAAAGCTAAATCGAAGACATGTAATCTTGATTTCTTTTGAGTCTTAGGAACAAAGTGTAATTGAGCATACTTGAGCTAAAATCAACTTAATCACACACTAGGTTCCCTATAGAAGTCACACACGAAATTTCACATTATTTGGACTTCAATAGATCACCCAAACTTAGATCGGAAAACACTAAATCTGAAACCTAACTGTCTGCCCACATTCGGTCGACCGCAACATGCCGTTCGGTCGACCGGATGATCAAGTAATTCTGTTTGTGTTTCCCTGTCTAGTTTCGGTCGACCGCACCATATCTTTCGGTCGACCGTTTGAACTTACTGTTCCGACCGTTATTCTTGTCGTATATGCCCAACGGTCGTATTCGTATTAAAACTATATACACCTCCATATACTTAACCAAACGGTCGAACCATGTGCCAAGTTCGGTCAACCGTTTAACCTTGTCAAAAATTCCCTGCTATCGGTCGATACGATTTTGTTCGACCGATCCAATTTTCCCTCTACCGAAACGCTTCTTCGGTCGACCGGTAACCATGTTCGGTCGACCGTGTTCTTAATAGACTTAAGTGTTCGGTCGACTGATTCATATTTCGGTCGACCGTATCCCTATCGAAACCAAGCGTTCGGTTGACCGTTGCACCTTTTCGGTCGACCGTTTCTGGACAGATTTGCAGCCCGATTTTCTGCTTTGTGTTCTTTGCACAATATCCAACTAAATCTTGTCCCAACGGATCTATTCTCTCTAATGCTTATAAATAGAGTTGTAAAACACATTTTAACACAACTCTCCCTCTACAAACTTGTCCCAAACATTAGAGAGAATCCAAAACACTCAAAGCTACAAACCTTCCACACTTAGTGATCATTTCTTCATCCTACTCTAGTGTGCTCATTGTTTAGAGAGTGTTGTTCCACTCAAGGTTACAATTGTTGTAAAAGGAAGCAAGGACTTCGGTGAAAGCCCGAAGTGTCCCTCTCGGATTGTGAGAGGAAGATTCCAAGCTCGGCGAGAGTTGTTCGCGAGTTTGACGGTTGTAAGGCGTTGTCTCCCAGCCCGGAACGGGGAGCGGATAGTGAAGTCGTAGGCGGAGCTCGGTGATCCGAGCGGAGCTTGCAAGAGAGGATTACGACCCGGGTGGGGTGCCGAACCTCTATAAAAATCGACCCGACTTCTTGTGGTTTGCATTTTCCTACACTTGCTTGTTTTGTTTTAATTTTCCGCTGCGCATATCGATTGCTTAAACAAGTAGGTGATTAGATTGAATAGTGATTAGTGAACCCATAACCCACACGATCCCACATTTGGTATCAGAGCCTTGTTAGCTAAAATTCTCATACTTAATCGTATTTTTTAGCATGGCTTCTACATCATCTAATCACATAGAAGGATTATGCACCACTAGACCTCCTTTGCTTAATGGGTCAAATTATGATTATTGGAAGAATAGGATGAAGATTTTCCTAATTTCTAATGACCTTAAGTATTGGATGTTTCTCCAAAATCCATACACACCACCAAATGAAGATGAATTAGATTCACTCACTAGGCCCAAAATGAAAGAAATTGAGATGAACTCAAAGATAATGAACATTCTATATTGTGGGCTAAATGAGGGTGAATACAATAGAATTAGGGGTTGTATTAGTGCATATGAAATATGACATAGATTGCAAATGCATCATGAGGGGGATAGCAAAACTAAGGAAACCCGTATTAGTCTCCTCATGCATAAATATGAGAATTTTTCTATGCAAATCGGTGAAAACATAAGCGAAATGAACACTCGCTTCACCGATATCACTAACTCTCTTTTGGTTCTTGGAAGAAAAATCAATGAAGGAGAGATGACAAGGAAGTTCCTCCGGTCACTTAGCATCGATTGGGAAGATAAAGTCGTCGCAATTGAAGAGGCGCATGATCTCTCAAAATTAAAGATGGAGGAGCTCATTGGAAACTTGATGGCTTATGAACTTCAAATCAACCATCGGAAGGAGAAGGAAGCCACCAAGAACAAATTCACCTTGGGATTACATGCAAATATTGACCAACCAAGGAGGAGTGTAGAAGATGAGGACATTGAAGTCCTAGCAAAAGACTTCTTCAAATACCTCAAGAAGGACAAAGAAGAAAAGAACGAAAGAAGAGGTAGAAGAAGTGAGAAAAGAGAAAAAGAAAAAGAGAGGGAGGAGAGTGGAAATGAGAGAAGAGAAGGGGAGAAGAAAAAGGAGAGAAGGGAGAGGAGAAAAGAAAAGGAGAAGAGCAAGAGAAAAGAAAGGAAGGAGGAAGCACACAAGGCTACATGGGATGATTCTTCATCACCATCTTCATCGTCGTCTTCCTTGCAAAGTAGAAGAGAAGTGGCTCACTCATGCTTCATGGCTATTGAAGATCAAAGTGAGGTAGATTCTAACTCTTGTTCTAGTAATTCATGCTCAACTAAGTCATATTATAGTGATAGCTCACATTCTAGTGTTAATGAAGAAACTTATACACATGATGAGCTTCAAAATGCATTTCATGACTTAGTTAAACAATATGAGATCATTTGTGATAAAAACAAAAATGCTAGAAAGTTAATCAAAGATCTCCAAAGCCAAATTGAAACATGCATGAACGAGAAGAATGAGGTGATTGCTAAATTTGAAAAGAATGCATCAAATTTTGATAAATTAAAAGCAACACCTATAGATTGTGAACAATTAGATCTTCAAGCATGCAATGTGCAATTAAGAAAAGATCTAGAAAAATTCACACATGGAACTAAGATGCTTAACATGCTATTAGGTAGTCAAAGACAATCTTTGCAAAAATATGGGTTAGGATACAATGCAAAATTGAAAAACCATGTATCTCACACTACTCTAAATGGAAAGCACTTAGTTGTAAACCATAGTTCCTCAAGTGTGTGGGCTCCCAAAACCAAAATGGTTTGGGTTCCCAAAGCTAACATTCAAGGACCCAAAGTTGTTTGGGTACCTAAATCTACTCTTGTAGGAGCTTGAGGAGGAGATTGGTGGTGACCGGGTGAGCTCAATAGTCAAATTCAAATCCGGTTGCATCACCAAATGAGATTGGAGCTAAATTCGAATTCAACATTGGTATAAAAATTCCTATCTATACAATTCATGTTAAATTAGCTCTAATCTAGCTTCATATGCTTAATTGACATATCATATAGTTTAATTCATTGCAAATCAAATACCCTATTCATTGCAAATCATTTATCACATCCATTGATTCTAAATGTCAAATTTTAAATGGATGTTAGAATAAGGCTTAAGTTGAAACTTAAATGAACTTAACTTGAATCATACTCATTGTTTCCATTTAGCCTTATTGATAGGGGGAGCTTAAATGTTATATCTTTCATTAGAGTAATGAAGTGCAAAATTTAGGGGGAGCAACTTCATTACGATGACATCCTTTTGACTTACATAATTATCAATGTTTTTGATGGATGTCAAAGGGGGAGAGATAATTAAGGGGGTAACTTGAAAAACTTGATAAAAATGGAACAAAAACTATGCACATCCATAGGGGGAGCATCTATATGCATAGTTTACATATACAATTTTCAAGTATTAAGATATCGGTTGCCATCATAAAAAAAGGGGAGATTGTTGGCTTTTTGGCCTTAATCTTATGTTTTGATGATTTAATCAACCGAATCTTAATTAGAGTAGCACACACTATGCATTGCATATATATTGTATTGTGCTAACCTCTACAGGTGATCAAGACTCAAGAAAGAAGGAAATGAAGTCAAGACATGTAATTAAAGCTAAATCGAAGACATGTAATCTTGATTTCTTTTGAGTCTTAGGAACAAAGTGTAATTGAGCATACTTGAGCTAAAATCAACTTAATCACACACTAGGTTCCCTATAGAAGTCACACACGAAATTTCACATTATTTGGACTTCAATAGATCACCCAAACTTAGATCGGAAAACACTAAATCTGAAACCTAACTGTCTGCCCACATTCGGTCGACCGCAACATGCCGTTCGGTCGACCGGATGATCAAGTAATTCTGTTTGTGTTTCCCTGTCTAGTTTCGGTCGACCGCACCATATCTTTCGGTCGACCGTTTGAACTTACTGTTCCGACCGTTATTCTTGTCGTATATGCCCAACGGTCGTATTCGTATTAAAACTATATACACCTCCATATACTTAACCAAACGGTCGAACCATGTGCCAAGTTCGGTCAACCGTTTAACCTTGTCAAAAATTCCCTGCTATCGGTCGATACGATTTTGTTCGACCGATCCAATTTTCCCTCTACCGAAATGCTTCTTCGGTCGACCGGTAACCATGTTCGGTCGACCGTGTTCTTAATAGACTTAAGTGTTCGGTCGACTGATTCATATTTCGGTCGACCGTATCCCTATCGAAACCAAGCGTTCGGTCGACCGTTGCACCTTTTCGGTCGACCGTTTCTGGACAGATTTGCAGCCCGATTTTCTGCTTTGTGTTCTTTGCACAATATCCAACTAAATCTTGTCCCAACGGATCTATTCTCTCTAATGCTTATAAATAGAGTTGTAAAACACATTTTAACACAACTCTCCCTCTACAAACTTGTCCCAAACATTAGAGAGAATCCAAAACACTCAAAGCTACAAACCTTCCACACTTAGTGATCATTTCTTCATCCTACTCTAGTGTGCTCATTGTTTAGAGAGTGTTGTTCCACTCAAGGTTACAATTGTTGTAAAAGGAAGCAAGGACTTCGGTGAAAGCCCGAAGTGTCCCTCTCGGATTGTGAGAGGAAGATTCCAAGCTCGGCGAGAGTTGTTCGCGAGTTTGACGGTTGTAAGGCGTTGTCTCCCGGCCCGGAATGGGGAGCGGATAGTGAAGTCGTAGGCGGAGCTCGGTGATCCGAGCGGAGCTTGCAAGAGAGGATTAGGACCCGGGTGGGGTGCCGAACCTCTATAAAAATCGACCCGATATCTTGTGGTTTGCATTTTCCTACACTTGCTTGTTTTGTTTTAATTTTCCGCTGCGCATATCGATTGCTTAAACAAGTAGGTGATTAGATTGAATAGTGATTAGTGAACCCATAACCCACACGATCCCACAGATGTGATAAGGCAGAGATTGGCGAAAGCTCAGAGTAGGCAGAAGAGCTACGCAAATAAGCGTAGGCGTGCATTGAGATTTGAGGTAGGCGATCACGTTTTCCTGAAGATTTCACCATCTCGAGGAGTGATGAGGTTCGGGAAGAAAGGGAAGCTCAGTCCGAGGTACGTCGGGCCGTTTGAGATTCTCGATCGGATCGGAGAGGTTGCCTACAGGATCGCTTTGCCGCCACAGTTTTCGGGTCTTCACAACGTCTTCCACGTTTCTATGTTGAGGAAGTACGTAGCGGATCCTTCTCACGTGATTCAGTTAGAGGTTCCGGAGATCCGACAGGATTTGTCTCTCGAGGAGAGACCTGTGGAGATCGTGGATCGGATGGACCACGAGCTCAGGAGGAGGACCATCCCGATGGTGAAGGTCAGGTGGCAGCACCATAGTTAGCGAGAGGCTACTTGGGAAGTTGAGGAAGAGGTCCGGAAGGAGTTCCCGGAATTGTTTGGTGAGTTTCGGTCCTAATTTCGTGGACGAAATTCTTTTAAGGAGGGTGGATTGTAATATCCTAAACCTAATGAACTTGGTTAATTGCTTTTAGGTGCTTAATTGGTGGATTAGGATGGAGGGCTGAGATTGATTTGGAAGAGATGAGGTGGATGGTGGAGATTGAAGAGATGAGTATATGTGGATGTGTGGTATTCTCTCTCTCTCTCGCGCGTATTCTCTCTCTCTCCCGCTCAAATCCTCTCCCTCTCTCTGATCAGATCTCCGGTGTGCGGAGGAGCTCGAGTCGTGGGTTTCAGAAGGCGAGGCGAGGATCGGACGTTCTCCGGAGAGGGTAGATCGTTGCTCATTTGGAGTTCGCCGGAGAAGGTGTTTTGCGAGGAGGAGCTCGCCGTTGGGTCTTCGAAGGTTTGTTCAAGTCTTCAAGGTATGTCAAGCTTTACTTTGATGCTCACATATGCTTTGGTGAGTGTTGGGATGGTCGACGGTAGGTCGGAGGGCTCGTCGGACCCGTGCAGTTGCGTTATGCACTATGAACGGTCGACCGGTGGCATGGTTCGGTCGACCGGTCGTAGCGTTTTTGGGTGAAATCCCTTGTACCGGTCGAATGATACCTTGGTGGTGGTCGACCGGTAGTACATTTCGAGCAAGGGATGTAGACTCTGTGTTTTCGGTCGAACGGGACCCCTTTGCCGGTCGACCGAAAGCACTGAAGTAAGTCGGTTGGGGGCGTTGACCATCTAAACGGTCGACCGCTCATTGACTTTGTCCGACCGGAACTTAAGTTAACTTATTGGCCGGTTGACCCGAAGTGTTGTTTCGGTCGACCGTTTCACTATGTTCGGATTGAGTTTGGTCCTGGCCGTTTTTGGTCGACCGATGTTTGCGTGTGGTTCGACCGTTGGTGCTTTTTACTGTGGTGTACAGTTTTTGTGTGTTTTTGTGTTGTGGAGCCAGCTCGAGATGGCAACGGATCTCCGGCCCTAGAGGGTGACCGGTGCCGGCCTGAGAGTGGTTCACGAGTGTTGTCAGGCCAGCCCAAGAAGGCAACGGATCTCCGGCCCTTGAGGGTGACCGGTGCCGGCCTGAGGGTGGTTCGTGTGTGGGGCCAGCTTAAGATGGCAACGGATCTCCGGCCCTAGAGGGGTGACGGTGCCGGCCTGATAGTGGTCTTCTAGAGTAGCTCAAGATGGCAACGGTACAGACGATACCAACCTGAGAGTGATCCAGCGTGTTAGCCGAGGATATTTCCGTCGGTGGTGCCTGGGGCACGTGTGAGGGTTGGGCTAGAGGACCCGCGAGACCCGTCATTGTTTGCTGTCACTGTGGTAGGGAGAGAGTTCCCGGGGGCCCAGTGAGACGTTGGATGTTGATTTCATTTCATATCATACTTGTTTTAGATGTCTAGTTCATTTATTTTGATAGAAGTTGGCATACGGGGTTTCCTCTCGGGAAACTCAGGCATATTCATGTTTTATGTCAGGTCATAGGCAGCATTAGGAGGTGGTGACCGAGGAGGAGCGTTTTGGGGCCCGATCCTGCTTTCCTTGTTTTGAGGTCTGAGTGATTACATGTATATTTTCCTTAGCTTTTGTTGTAATCACACTTTTGTAAGACTCTCAGATATATATTGTATATATGTTGGTGCACCAGTTGTCCACTTTCTTCGGTAATATCCTCGTGTTGTATTTTATTAAAATTTAAATTTCTTCCACTTTCGAGGATGTTACACTAGCCAACACAAGCAAGACTGGCAAATATTTTTTCGCAAGTACATATGATATTTTTGGAGGAGACGGGGAAACCAAAATTCTATCGGGAAGCAAAAAAAAAATCAATTCACACAAGGTTCATGATAAACATAAGATATAGAAATGTAAATTCTCACACTATCATATTGCCAATAAAAGTAATAAGCTTAAACAAAGCAAAATACGTACAAAAATAAAGCAACCCGTTGCCCCTCTCAAGACATGTATTTTATGCATTTTCCTTTATATAAGCAATCCCGAAAGTGGATTGAATGTCGCATCAATAAGCTAGGATGAATCTCACATAAATTTCAATTAATGTGGAATTAACTTCATGGTTGTGAAGATACACAGAAGCACCAATTCCTGAAACCTACGAGACTTCACTACTTTAGAGAGGAAAAAAACGTAAGAAGGCATACACCCAAATATGTTGCGGCCCAGCAAAGGCCATGTGCTTAACTGCTAAGGTAGTTAGAAAAACATTAACTCAAAATAGCGCTTGTCATCAACTCGTTATGAATTTCTACTTATCAGTATTCCTGGAACAATTGGAAGGTGATGTGTATCAAAAGATTGGATGTCAAAGAATTAAGATGAACAATTAGGGAGTACATATATGGCGTTTGTGCCACAACTGAGGATGATGATCCCTTTGAATAACTTGAGTTTTGAGCTTTAAAACTCAAAGTTTTGAAACTAATTACAAACCTCAAAATTCAACGTGAGTTTCATACCTAAACTTCAAACTTCATGTTTACTTGTTTTGAGTTTTGAAATATTAAGTTTTGGTACCATATATGAAATCTGAAAACTCACACCTCAAAACTCATGTGGTCTGTTAAAAGTTGGAGGGTGCATTTTGGATTAACAAATCATCTTCTTAATTTGTAGAACTTGCATCTGTCTCATAGATGCCATACTTATTAGACACATCTAGTTATTATTTTTGCAAATAAATAAATCAAAGTAAATAATTAATATTCACACAAAACAAATAAAGTACAATTAAAGAAAATGAAATTAAAGAAAATAATGTCCATACAAGTAAATGAAAGTAATCACATGTACAAAATTTAAGTAAGCTATCCATATATTACCTTTTTTGTTAATTAACAACAAACACGAATTTATAAGAACTGTAGAAAAATAAATTATGAAACCAAAAGTTAGTAGAGCACTTTTGGGACATACTAGAATGGAAATTAGGAATATGAAGTGGAAATAAGGAAGTTTATTAGGGGCAATTTGGGAATAAATTTTCGAATTTTGCAAAAGACTGAATCAAGTTGGTGTTTTGCAAAATTCAAATTGAAGCTAAAAAGACAACCCAAAGCTCAGAACTCAACTTTAAGAAAAATATTTTTGGATGACAAAAGTTGAGTTTTGAAATTTACAAAACTCAAAACTTTTCCAAACCTCAAAACTCAACCAATTCAAACACACCCGATGTGTTTTAGTGAAACATACTTAATTTTTGATAGCAAGAGATTGGATGTCAAAGATTCAACATAAAATTGTAATTCGTACGAATCTAAAATACGAAACTCGTAAACCTGAAGGCTTAACCTTAAGTTTCCCAATTGAGCTTTGGAAAGTGAAAAATAATTTGTTAGGTAATCAACTTAACGTGATAACAAATAAAAATTGTATGTTAGAACTCTAGCAATGACTTAGCAACAATGATTTTTTGTCCACTCCTTACACTTCTCCTCTTTGAAATTCGTGTATGTTTAACTTCGTTTCATCAACAGATTGATGCTTTCAAAATATGGAAACGAAATTAAGTCAAAAGTAGAGCGATGGGATTATTTCAAGTATAAGGTATTGGTACAAATTGTACGATCAGTTCGTTGGAGTAACAAATCATACTTGCCATTCTTTAACTTCAAAAGCAATTCCATGCTATTTATCCCTCCCATCATCCCATGTGCTCAGGGAATGTCGACATTCGACACTTCAATTTTACTTATATAATACCAATACCCATCCAATTCCCTACAATCACCCCAAGCCGTTCCACTTTGAGTAAGTCTATGTCTTCTTAGGTTCCTCTATGTAGTGAGATTCACTTGGTATCTTTAGATTCTCAGCACCATCACCTTCCTTTTGTGGAAACCACGACTGATGTTCATTGTTTTGTTAGGCAACTCTCTTTTCTCTAATCACTACCTCCTTCGATAAAATCTTTTCACTTATTTTTTTTTTCATCCACCATGCCATATATTATGAAGAGCCGGAAACCAAAATTAATGAGAAGCTCTGTTTTATTATGCTATTTCCATATATGAATCGGCTTGTTTTCAGGTGCTTCTAGTGAAATGGAGTCTCCTAAGGGGATCAGGATGAGGGGAATTTTGCTTGAAACGGTAGCCGAAATATTAAGATTGTTCCGTAACATCTTTACCATGTAAAACAAAAAACTAATCCTTTTTGGCTTGGTTGGCCAGAACAAACACAAAATAGGTGATGGTGGTTTCAAGGAGAAAGCATCGCGATCATCTTGTTGTTTTTCCTTTGACCACCAACCAAAGAGCCCTATTGAGGCAATGGACTTCTTATCGCGGACATGGAGCCCTTCTTCTTTTGATTTTAATCAAATTCTATATTTAAATGTAATGCTTACTATTTTCATATCGTGTCATGTAAATTTCTTTTTTTGTACAAGCTTTCAATGGTTGACTTCAAATTTAGACAAAGAAAGCATTGCTACCATGCGAGGAACAACTTTTGGAAATGAAATGCGAACCAATGGAGAATGTCAAGTACGGAAGTGGCAATGGATATAGTAAAGTGGACGACACATGGGTAAGTCATCACATAATATGGGGAAAAGTACTTTTCTTTATGTACTTTTATTATGCTAATTATTTGCAACTTGTACTTAACAGACATGCCTATCAAAGGGAAAGTCAGCTGCGTCGACGCGACATCATTGGGTAAGGAATACATATATAGATATGAATATGAAGTAAAACACCGACATAAGCCTTTTCATTTCATTTGGTGTACGTTTAGGTTAATTCAGTACATAACGTTCTACTTGAGAATGTTAAGCTATCTGAAAAGTAGTTGGGGAAGGCCAATCTAGTAAATAATGTTCCAAAAACACGGATTTCATCTATACCTGATATAAATACAAATACTTAAAATGCGTTGAAGGTACCCCCCAAAATCAAATGATTGAGTTGGCACTACCTTAGATAACATTATTTTGTGTCTCACATGTTAGCTACGATTGACATTGAATGAAACTCACGCACGATTTAAGATTCCTACTAGTAAAAGACCGCCTACTTACTGATTGTTACTCCTATCAGGCATATCTTGGGAATTTGAAGTCATGGTTTAGTAGAGATGGTATTATTAGCTATTCAAAAGGGCGCAAACAAAGGCGAAAGGATGTGATACGACAGCAAAAGACAGAGATTGATGCTGCCCTCTCCGTTACTCAGATTGCAGCAGCCATTGCTGGAGTAATTGCGAATGCCAACCTCCATGAGAACAAAGAGGTCTACACTAACACGACATCTAAGGAATGTCGGAATATGAGGATGAGCCAAGCCCTTGCGTCCGCGGCGGTTTTGGTGGCCACGGTTTGTGCGGAGGCAGCCGAGATGGTCGGAGCGAGGAGGTCACACATTGCCTCTGCAATACAATTCGGGTTAACAACTCACAATCCCTCGGACATGGTCGCAGCCACTGCTAATGCTGCAACGTGTAATACTTTTGTTACTCCAAAATACATTTCTTGCTTATACATAATTAAGACAGAATTAGGATGCAACCTTATAAACTGAAAATCTTAGAATATTATTGACATGGTAAACTATATATGATTATCATTTGGAAACGAATAAAAATAACTGAAAACTACGATATCATATGCTACGTTGGGAGTATCAAAGAATTCCCTGAAACATGCTGGCAGTCGATTCCCCTTCTAGTAATATTACTTATT
This sequence comes from Triglochin maritima, assembly GCA_963682175.1. Lineage (NCBI taxonomy): Eukaryota > Viridiplantae > Streptophyta > Magnoliopsida > Alismatales > Juncaginaceae > Triglochin > Triglochin maritima. Next base: position 24,774,491 of record OY821789.1, read on the forward strand.
TTGCACTAGATTCTATGTTATACTTACAAATTATGACTCCAAACATAGTCAAGCCCAACATGCAATACAATCAGCCATTAGATTAGTTATAGTTGCTGGATTAGCAAGTCTATTTTGGGATAGATAAGGTTGTTTTTTGAAAACCAAGTTTCAATTATCTCGAACTTTTCAATTCGTTCGTTAAGTCTCATTTTCTTTATTTTCTTGGAGGATTGATAAACATTTCTTCAATCAAGGCAAAGTTTGTAGGCAATAAAAGTGGTTTCGTTAGACCAATAATCATAGTTAACTTGGTTAAAGAGGACATTATATATGTAACGATAGGAAATATTTCAAGGATATTTGTTTATAAATGAGTTAAAATTACATGTTTGTATACATAATTTTTGTCTAACATTAATGCTTAATTTGCCAAAATTTATTGGCCATCATAATTTCTCCGAACGATACTTTTTTCATATTGAACAACATATGAATTTTTAAACAACGTAGGTTCATGTCAAAGCCTAACTTTTGAGTAAATTCAGAGTAGTCTTATCCATAAGGTGTAATCAATTTTGGGAGAACAAACAATTAGCGTACGTGTGTCTATATATATATATATATATGATAAATGGCAGGTTGGTGAAAACTACTTGCATGTGAGACAAAAGTTTGAATAATCAATAATGGTCCAAAACTTTTGTTCGGACATAAATGTTTATCTTGTTTGGATTCAATAAGCAGGTTTGAGAGGAGTTGCGGCCCTGAAGATGAGAACCAAAACAATGTACGGTTTTAAGGATAAGGAGGCGCTCGCCAAAGGAACTCAACTTCCCGTTCTTGTTCCTTCAGGTCACATTTAATCTTGAATCTTCTAATTCTCACCGAACTCAAGATGCGACCAACTATATCCAAGATTCGGTTTATCTTTATCACTATTATAAAACTAGGGATGAATTTTAGTTGGGAATAAACACAACATCGTCACACAATTTCTGTGTCATGCTCATGTACAATTTGGTTGCACGACAAAAAATAGTAACAATTCACAAACTTTGTGACGTATGTTTGAAACAATTGAAATTAATTTCACAGTTTCGTTTTGATGTTTCTATTGATCCCGAAGTATTGCAAATTTTTATCAAATTGATTCGTAGTAAGTGCAGGTAAGATCCAAGTTTTGGTCGTATCTATTTACTCCAAGAAAGGAATGCTTTGGTTGAAGTTGGGAAAGAAATACATCCATGGAGCAATAACCAGATATAAGGACTGTAAGAACCTTTTCACATACTTTTTTTCCCTAAAAAAATAACCCTACGTTCAGTAATATTTTTAAATAAAGGAATTTATATGCTTGAAATGTCTCAGTTGGTAGTGGTTCAGATTGAGCTACGTTGGAGTAAAAAAGTGAAATGCCGTAGTACGATTTGAAGTTACATTTTACAAGTACTTCATTTATTACTTGTCACTCATGTAAAACAATGTTTCTCGAAGTTGGATATCATATAAACGTACCCATATCATGAATCTCATGGATGCCTTTGAAACATATATGTTTATGATTTTGCAGATGGAATCATCCAAATGATAAAACATATGAGAGATGGTGGATGCCTTTTCAAGCATGTCAGTGGTGTATGCCTCCTCATTGTTGAAACCACCGGAGGCACGATTCAGGTGTTGTTTGATGATGAACTCCAATGTAAAACACTGGCCACCTCTATTTCCCAGTTTTTGTATGATGGCAATCGCAGCTGTTAATGGATTTCATGTGAATTATGTTTTTCAGTTGGTTATGTTCCTGCACATTAAGCTCACACTTGTTTCGCAATAACTTTTCCAGTTTTCTTTTTCATATTGATAATAAGTTTTACGAGTAATTGTTGGAGGTGCTTTAATAGATTTTGAGTAACAAGTAAGATAAGTTCACCAAGAAGCATGTTAAGAAACAATAAGATGTTATATTATTCTTTGGCTTGGTTTGGAATGAACAGTGACTTAGTGTTGAAAACGAAGGAGAAGGAGAAGAAGAAGATTTTTTGTATATTTCTTATCTTGTATTACATGATTTGCGTTTATTTATACAAATACAAAAGATCCGTTGGAGCCTCATAAATATGGAATTAATGTTGTTGGAAAACTGAAAGGGATGGCTGGCTGAAGATGGATCGTCGGAGGACAATGGTAGGATGTTTCAACACGCCCCCTCAAGTTGGATCTGGAAGGGATTGATAGATCCTAACTTGTGAAGAAGTGTAGAGAAGGATTTGTGATCGAGAGCTTTGGTGAATATGTTTGCAAGTTGTTCTTTGCTGGGAACGTAGGGAACTTCTATTTCTTGTGACTGAATTTTTTCTCGGATGAAGTGACAATCAACTTCAATATGTTTAGTTCGTTCATGGAAGACAGGATTTGTTGCGATGTGTCGAGCCACATTATTGTCACAAAACATCTTCATCGGGCCTTGGGTTGTGATATTCATGTCTTTGAAGAGTTGACTGAGCCAGATTAACTCGCTGGTAGTGGATACCATTCCACGATATTTTGCTTCTGCACTGGAGCGAGCAACGACATTTTGTTTCTTAGATCGCCAGGTAACAAGGTTACCACCAACAAATGTGCAGAAGCCAGTGGTAGATTTCCGATCATGACTTCCAGCCCAGTCTGCATCAGAATAACCAATAATTGAGTTAGACTTATTAGGTTTCATCCAAAGTCCTTGCCCAGGTGTGCCCTTTAGGTAACATAAGATTCTGTTTACCAAGTCCAAGTGATGTGTGCGAGGAGCATGCATAAATTGACTTATAAGGCTTACAACATAGGTGATATTTGGTCGAGTAACGGTGAGATAGATAAGTTTTCCTACTAATCTTTGAAATTGTCCGATATTGGTTAATGGCGTGCCATCTGTGGGTCCTATCTTCCTGTTAGTTTCTATTGGTGTGGTGGTAGGTTTTGATCCTAGTTTTACGGTTTCTTTAAGAAGGTCTATGGTGTATTTTCGTTGTGAAAGGAACAACCCTTTCTTGGAATGAGCAATTTCTATGCCTAAAAATATTTCATGATTCCTAAGTCCTTTATATCAAATTTAGATTTTAGATAGTCTTTAACTAAATTTATTTGGTGATCATTATTATGGGTTATTATAATATCATCAACATAAATGAGTATAATGGTAGTGGTTTTATGATCATGTTTTGTAAACATGGAGGCATCTGCAGAACTCTTAATAAAGCCATACTTAAGGAGAGAGAGACTGAGTTTGGCATACCAGGCTCGAGGCGATTGTTTTAGTCCGTATATAGACTTGTGAAGCTTGCATACCTGGTTGGGATGAGTAGTGTACCCAGGGGGTGGAGTCATATAGACTTCTTCTTCCAGATTTCCCTGTAAAAAGGCATTTTTGACATCCATTTGGAATAGATTCCATCCATTGTTAACGGCGACAGAGAGAAGAACACGAACAATGTTCATTTTTGCTACGGGGGCAAAGGTTTCAAGATAGTCAAGACCGTAGGTTTGAGTATATCCTTTAGCAACGAGTCGAGCTTTGTACCTTTCTATTTTTCCATCGCTATGATACTTGATTTTGTAAATCCACCTGCAACCAACCGGTTTTATGCCTTGTTGGAGAGGGACTAAAGTCCAGGTGTGGTTGGTTTCTAGGGCCTGTAATTCTTCATCCATGGCTTTGACCCAATATTTGTTTTGTGTGGCTTCATGATAAGAGATGGGTTCTTTGATTTTCTCTAATTCTCCTAAAAAGGCTTGGTGTTTCTGTGAAAATTGGTGGTAGGATAGGTGGTTTTGAATAGGATAAGTGGTGTGAGAAAGAAAATAATCATTAAATCTAGGAGGGGTCGACTTTGACGAGAGGATCTTCTTGGGATCTCTTGTTCTCTTTGGTCATTGTCTTCTCCTCCTTCAGTGTTATCTTCGTCTTGGGTGTTATCCTCGTTATCTCCTCCTTGGTCTCCTCCTCCTTGGTCTCCTCCGGGTCCAGATGTAGTATTTGGTATTTGAGGAAGAGAGGTTGGTAGTGGAACGGAAGCGTCTTTAGTGGAGTGTTTGAAAAAAGGTTCAGTCTCAAAGAAAGTGACATCTCTTGAGACTAGCATTCTTTTATTTTTGGGATCATAACATTTATATCCCTTTTTCCGAAATGAATACCCCAAAAAAACACATTTAATAGAGTTGTAGTCGAGTTTGTCATTACGTTTTTTGTGAACAAAGCAGATGCACCCAAAAACTCTAAGATGGTCAAGATTAATCTCTTTATTGTATAAAATTTCGAGAGGTTTTGTTATTGTTAATTGTAGGACTAGGAAGACGGTTTATGATGTAAGTAGCAGTAAGAACAACATCAGACCAGAATTGTTTTGGGACATTGTTTTGAAAAAGAAGTGATCGTGTGACATTTAAAAGATGTTGATTTTTCCTTTCTGAAAGCCCATTTTGTTGCGGAGTATTAACACACGAAGTTTGATGAAAAATACCTTTTTGTTTTAAAAGATTTTGAAACAAATTGCTCATATATTCAGAGCCGTTGTCAGATCGAAAGACACGAATTTTTGCATCAAACATATTTTCAATAAAACGTAAAAAATCACAAAAGACTGAGTAAGTATCAGACTTGTTTTTTAGTGAGTAAATCCAAGTTGTTCGAGAAAAATCATCAATAAAACTGATAAAGTAGTGAAAGCCATTATGGGATTCAACAGGAGCATGTCCCCAAATGTCAGAATGAATTATCTCAAATGGAATATAAGTTTTTGTGCTAGATTTTGAAAAAGACAATCGAGTTTGTTTAGCAAAACGACATACATCACATAACAATTCAGACGAAAAAACAGGAAATAAAGATTTTAACACATTTGAAGATGGATGACCCATTCTTCGGTGCCAGAGATTATGATCAATTTTGATATGATATGCTTGTTGATTGATTTCCAGAACATAAAGACCATTTTGGAGGATACCTTTACCAATCATCCTCCCTGTGATACGATCCTGAAAAAATACGTTATTAGGAGTGAATACAACGTTACAATTTAAATTACTAGTAATTTTGGCTACCGAAATTAGGTTAGCATCAAGATTAGGAATATATAAAATATTATCACCAGTATTATTGACTAATTTTGCTTTTCCTATTCCTTCAATTTGTATTTTATTTCCATTAGCAACGGTAACAAATTTATTTAATAGTTGCAGATTGTGGGTAATGTTATCAAGTAAAGACGGGTCTCCGGTCATATGATCTGTGGCCCCAGTATCAATAATCCAAGGTTTATTTGTAGAATTAGTAGGCAATCCAGAAAAAAATGCAATATCAGACATAATTTGACTACCTGCATAATTACCTGTTGCACGGGGGTAGTCTGCAAATATTCATTTAGATGATCCACTAACCAGCGTATCAGATCCGCGTCGGGTGCTCCATTACTGGATCCGAAAAAAGCAGACCCGTTGGAATCGGGTAATGCGGATCTTCTGGATCCGGTGTGGATTCGGTTGTCTTCATTTCGGATCGGGTCGGAATATCCGGATTTGCTGAGATTATTTAAACCTGCATTTTTCGCAAACAAGAGAAAGTTAGGGTTTTCTTTGTCGCTTTGGCTGCCGCCGCTCCCGCTTCCGCCGGGCTGCTGGCTGGCGCTGCTGCCGGCGATGCTCTCCACCATATTTGCTTGTCTGTTCTTGTTGTTTCTTTGAGGTCGGAGGTGTGGGTGGAGAAACCAGCAGTTGTTGGAGTTGTGTCCGATCTTCTTGCAGTTTTCACAGTGTTCTTCTTTGTGTTTTCCGAATGATTTTGTGTTGTTTTGGCTTCGGTTTTGGTTTTTTCCGGTGAAAAAGGCTTGGTTTTCATTTTCGTCCTTTTGCTGATGAGCCATGGTTAATCTTCGGGATTCTTCCCGGAGAACCATCGCAGTGATAACGACGAAAGAAGGAAGCTCTGGTGACAATAGCACCTGACTTCTGATATTTTCAAATGAAGAGTTCAGTCCTGCTAGGAACTGATAGATTTGGTTTTGTTCTGTCCTTTGTTGAATGATGTCCGCGTTGGTTGTCGGAGGTTCATAAACTCCCAACTCATCCCACGCACGTCTGAGAGTACCGAGGTACTCAGTGATGCTCCGGGTGTTTTGTTGATTTTGTGCGATTTCTTGCTTGATCCGGAAGATGTGTGCAAAGTTCTGATTTTTTCCAAAGTGCTCTTGAATGGCTTCCCAGAGCTCCTTTGCGCTATCTTTGTAGACGAACATTTCTACGATTTTGGCTTCCATAGACGCGATGATCCAGGACATGACCTGGTGATCGGCGGTTTGCCATTCGTCCAGGGCTTTGTTATCAGATCCTTCCTCTGGTTTTGGTGTTTGCCCAGTGATGTGGCCGATCCTCCCTCGGCCGCTTAGGGAAAGGGTTACGGCACGTGCCCAGGAGAGATAGTTCGCCTCGTTCAGGGGAGTGGAAACCAGGCAGTGCATGGCTCCTTCGAGGTGATTTCTTTCCGACATGCTTTTTGAGTTTATTTTTCTTCTCCTCCTTTTTTTTGGGTATGGATGTCGGTGTATCGACCTGCAACCCCCTAAATGAGGTGAGGCCCATGAGGACAGTAGGGAGGTCTGAGGCTTGTGGATTACCACTCTGATACCATGTTGAAAACGAAGGAGAAGGAGAAGAAGATTTTTTGTATATTTCTTATCTTGTATTACATGATTTGCGTTTATTTATACAAATACAAAAGATCCGTTGGAGCCTCATAAATATGGAATTAATGTTGTTGGAAAACTGGAAGGGATGGCTGGCTGAAGATGGATCGTCGGAGGACAACGGTAGGATGTTTCAACACTTAGAGCCATTATCATACATGGACGTCCCAAGCAAATGGAAATTGAATTATTTTATTTTGGTACACTTTAATAAAAATTGATATTGGAAGTTTACAATTGAGTAGTTGCTTATTTTTTTACACATCCTAAAACATTAAATGACCTTAATGCACTTCAGGTTTTATAGGTCATTTGTGGCCTTGTTTGTGTTGGCTTTTTGGCCTTAATTCGTATTTTGATGATGTATTTTAAGCTAATCTTAATTAGGACATGTAGATTAGCACATGTAGTATAATGGTATACATGTTGTATTGTGCTAACATCTACAGGTGATCAAGACTCAAGAAAGAAGAAAAATCAAGTCAAGACATGTAATCAAGCTAGGATTGAAGACATGTAATTTTACCTTTCTTTGAGTATTAGGAACTTATGTGAATTGAGCATAACTTAAGCTAATATGCATTCATTCACACACTAGGTTCCTTGTAGGAGTCACGCACAAAATATCATATCATTTGGACTCCATTAGATCACCTAAACACCTTAAACATTGGTCGCCAGTCTGCCTGAGTTCGGTCGACCGTTCACCTTTCGGTCGACCGGTTATACACAATATTTGTTATACCAGACCAATCAGTTCAACCGATCACACTTCTGTTTACCGTTTACCCAGACCCGTTCGGTCGACCGTTTCGTTTGCTATTTCTGGTAAAAATACGACTGTTATCCTTGTCGTATTATACAACGGTCGTATACACATTTTTCTCTTAATACACCCCCAAATACTTTTGAACCGGTCGAACAAAATACCTTGTTCGGTCGACCGTTCCATTAGGGAAAATCTACCTGCTATCGGTCGACACAAGTTTAGTTCAACCGATCGAGTTTTCCTTCTACCGAACCCAGAAGTTCGGTCGACCGGTACCTGTTCGGTCGACCGCTGACTTATAGAACTTAAGTGATTAGGTCGACCAGTACCTTTGTTCGGTCAACCGATCCATTAACTTACTCAAGGGTTCGGTCGACCGTTACACCTTTCGGTCGACCGTTTCTGGACAGATTTCTGAATCTGATTTTCTGTTTTGTGTGCTTTGCACAAACCCCAATCAAATCTTGTCCAAATGGCTAGAAATCTTTAGGAGCTTATAAATAGAGGTTCACACTTAGTTTTCCACAAGATTTCACAACTCCAAAGTGTCAAACTTATAGTGAGATTTTCCACAACCTCAAAGCTCCAAATTAGCCATCCAAAGCCTAATTTCCACATCCTTCATCAATCATCATACTAGCAATTGTTGTGCTCAAATAGAGAGTGAGTTCCACTCAAGGTTATCTCTGTTGTAAAGTGAGCAAGGGTCTTGGTGAAAGCGCAAGACAAGAAGCATGGATTTCGGTGAAAGCCCGAAGTGTTCCTCGCGGATTGTGAGAGGTGGTGCCAAGCTCGGCGAGGGTTGTTCGCGAGCTTGAAGACTTGTAAAAGGCGTTGCTCCCGGCCCGGAACGAGGAGGCATAGTGAAGACGCAAGAGGGGCTCGAACGGAGATTCGAGAGGTGCTTGTAAGAGAGGACGTAGGCGCGGCCGAACCTCTATAAAACCGACGTGTCTTCTTGTGGTTTGGATTACTTTCTTACTTGCTCGTTTAATTGTTTAAATTCCGCTGCATATAACTCTATCGATAAAACGATTAGGTGATTAGATTAATAGTGATTAGTGGACCCATAACCCACACGATCCTACAGTTTGTTGTGAGTGTCTTTTGACAGCGTGAGGTTAAAAGAAGTATACTTTGGGAAAAACTAGAATTACAACTAAGGACAAGTGATCCTATTGGATCTAAGGGTTGGAGGTGGAGAGGAAGAGTGATAGAGAGAAAGAGAGAGAGACACTAGAGTGATGGCAATGGAAAACCATAAACCACTTGACTTAGCCACTGCAGAGGTGAGCCCTCCTAAGCCACGAAGTTGATCGGAGCTCTTCACTAGGGCTCTGGCTGGCCCGAGCGCGACCTTGAAATACGTTGCACCGGCAGAGGTGGACGGAGTCAAGGTAGTTGCATTTTCGAATTAGGATGTAGAGGAAGCGCTCAAGGCGTGGGATGGCATCCTACTGGGGTATTTCGTCAATTTCCGACCACACCTCCCCACCTTGGAGAAGTACCTCGTGAAGATCTGGAAGCTCACCGTAGCTCTCGAAGTGTTTTGACGACCCAGAGATTTTCTCATCTTTCGCTTCTCCTCAGGGAAGGACCGAAGGAAAGCTCTTGAAGGTGGGTCGTGGTTCGTCAGAGGGTCGCCGCTTATCCTCAAATGATGAAGGAGAAAATCACAACTATTCCAATTTGGGTTCGGCTGCCATACCTGGATTTGAAGTTTTGGTCTCCCTATATGCTTGAGATTATCACTAGTATGTTTGGGAAACCATTATATTTAGATGAAAGCTCTTGAATTGGATCGAGTGTTGTGAATGAAGAAGAAAGAGTATTTGTTTTTATTGCTTTTTCGTTGTATATTACATATGTCAATACCGAAATATATATGTGTGTGATTACATAGCCGTTGGTAGACGATATTGTAGTGATCTCTTTCCTTGACGAGATGTTGCCATAGAGGGAGGAGCGTGGGTGCTCTCCAATGGTCAAGTATGTGTAAGGTAAGTTTCTCAACACGCCCCCTCAAGTTGGGTCTGGAATAAGTTGATGGATCCCAACTTGTGGAGAATGTTTGAGAATGTCTTGTGGTCAAGAGCTTTTGTGAAGATATCTGCGAGTTGATCTTTACTGGAAACGTATGGGACTTCTATTTGCTTTGACTAGATTTTCTCTCTGATGAAGTGACAGTCAACCTCTATGTGTTTAGTCCTTTCATGAAAGACCGGATTTGTGGCGATATGTCGTCCTGCATTGTTATCCCAAAACATATTCATTGGCTCCTGGGTGTTGATGTTCATATCTTTGAGCAACTGGTTGAGCCAGATTATTTCGCTAGTGGTGGAAGCCATGGCACGGTATTCTGCTTCTGCACTGGATCAGGCAACGACGTTTTGCTTTTTGCTCTTCCAAGTAACTAGATTGCCTCCTACAAAGGTGCAAAAGCCAGTGGTGGATCTCCGATCATGGCTCCCTGCCCAATCTGCATCAGAGTAGCCAATTATTGAATTAGAGTTATTGTTTTTCATCCAAAGTCCTTGCCCTGGAGTATTCTTAAGATAGCATAAGATCCTATTTATGATGTCTAAGTGGTGAGTGTGGGGAGAATGCGTGAATTGACTAATTATACTAACAGCATAGGTAATGTCAGGACGTGTGACGGTGAGATATATTAGTTTACCAATGAGTCTTTGAAATTGACCGACGTCGCTTAGAGGTGTACCGTCGGTGGGTCCTATTTTTTGTTGGTTTCAATTGGTGTGTTTACAGGTTTAGCACCTATTTTACCTGTTTCTTTCAGAAGGTCTAGAGTGTATTTCCTTTGAGAGAGAAAAATACCCTTTTTGAGTAGGCAATTTCAATTCCAAGAAAATATTTCATGTATCCTAACTCTTTTATGTCAAATTTGGATTTTAAGTATCTTTTTATTTTATGTATTTCTTGATCGCTTTCTCCAGTTATGATAATGTCATCTACATATATAAGTACTATGGTTGTGATATTATGATTATGTTTAGTAAACATGGATGCATCGGCAGATCTCTTCGAAAAACCGTAAAGAATGAGAGAGTGATTGAGTTTGGCATACCATGCTCGTGGTGATTGCTTTAGTCCATATATGGACTTATGAAGCTTGCATACCTGGTGGGGAGTTGTGGTGTATCCTGGAGGAGGAGTCATGTAGACTTCTTCTTCAAGGTTTCCCTGCAGAAAGACATTTTTTACATCCATTTGAAAAAGATTCCACCCTTTGTTTATAGCTATGGACAGGAGAACACGAACATTGTTCATTTTGGCTACGGGTGCAAAGGTTTCTATGTAGTCAATCCCGTAGGTTTGAGTATACCCTTTTGCACGGAGCCAGGCTTTATATCTCTCAATTTTTCCATTACTGTGATATTTGATTTTATAGAGCCATTTACATCCAACAAGTTTTATACCTGCTTGAAGACGGACAAAGGACCAGGTTTTGTTGGCTTCTAAGGCTCCTAGTTGTTCCTCCATGGCTTTAACCCAATTTAGATTTCCTAATGCTTCATGATATGATGTGGGTTCTTTATTATTGTCTATTTGGGTTAGGAAGGTTTTAAAGTTATGAGATAGATGGTTGTAGGACAAGTAGTCCTGAATGGGGTAGGTAACCTGTGACACAATATAATCATTAAGTCTGGTAGGAGTGCGGGATGGACGTGTGGATCTCCTTGGTGGAGGTTCATCTTCATTTCCCCCTTCGTTGCCAACAGGTGGAACATCTTCGACTTGTGGTGTGGGAGTAGGATCTTGCAGGTCATCTTCTTCTTACGGAGTGCGTGGTGAATGTAGAGGTATGTTGAACAAGTCCATGATGGGAACCAGACTGGCAGCAGAAGTATCGTCGTCTTTGTCAGGAGTGAAGAACGGTTCATTCTCAAAAAAGGTTACATCCCTTGAAATATACATTTTACAATCTTTGGGGTCATAACATTTGTACCCTTTTTTTCTAAAAGAATATCCAAAAAAAATACATTTGACAGAATTGTAATCTAGTTTATCCTCCCGTTTCCTGTGAACAAAACAAGTACATCCAAAAAATTTAAGATGATCAATCTTTATTTTTTTATTGTGTAAGATTTCCAATGGTTGTTTATTATCAGTTGTGGGGCTAGGGAGACGATTTATAATATACGCTGCAGTGAGGATAGCATCAGACCAAAAATGTTTGGGAACATTATTTTGAAAAAGTAGAGAACGAGTAACATTTAAAAGATGTCGATTTTTCCGTTCAGAAATTCCATTTTGTTGAGGTGTATTAATGCATGTGGTTTGATGAAAAATTCCTTTTTATTTTAATTGGTTTTGAAACTCATTACTCATGTATTCTGATCCATTGTCAGATCTAAAAAAATGGATTTTGGCATTGTACACGTTTTCAACAAATGCAAGAAATTCACAAAAAACAGTGTAAGCACATGATTTTGTTTTTAATAAATAAATCCATGTAGTGCGTGAGAAATCATCATAAAGCTGATGAAATACCGAAAACCATTATAAGAGTCTATGGGAGCAGGTCCCCAAATATCAGAATGAACTAATTCAAAAGGAACTTGAGTATGAGTAGTAGAATTAGAAAAAGGTAAACTAGTTTGTTTTGATAACTGACAAATATCGCATAAAAGTTCAGATTTAAGCAAAGGAAATAAACACTTTAATACTTTATGGGATGGATGACCCATCCTTTTGTGCCAAAGTTCTTGGTTATTGGGGGATCCAGTATGCAAAGCTTTACTAAACGGTTCAAGCGCATACAACCCATTTGAGAGAGTGCCTCTACCAATCATCCTCCCTGTGGTGCGATCCTGAAAGATGACGTCATTAGGGGTAAAAATAACATTACAATTAAGTGTTCTAGTGATCCTGGCAACAGATAGTAAGTTTGTGTCAAAATTGGGAACATATAAGATTTTATCATAAATTTTGTTAATTAACTCAGCATCTCCTGTGCCTCTAATCTCTACTTTATCACCATTTGCTACAGTAACGAATTATTTAGTAATGTTAGATTATTTTTTATATTTCTTAACATAGTAGAATCTCCAGTCATATGATATGTAGCACTGGAATCGATAATCCAGTGTTAAGATCTAATTAACATATTTGCTTTTGGTTCGAACTCAACAGACATCATAGGTTTTTCACCGCGATGATCCTCCTCGATTGCAATGACAACCATGAGGTCATCCATTGTCATTTTCCTTTCCCGTGCTTAAAAGACATACCGAAGTCCTCCAAAGAGCGAGGGAACTTCTCAATTATGGACATCACCAGAAACTTCTCTAGAAGTTTCATGTATGCTGCCTCTTTCAAGCCATGGATGAGAATCATGAACTGATGGTCTGTTCAGTAACTGACTTTCTCTCAATCATTTGGAGCTTTAACTTTCCAACATAATACTTCTTGTGACCTAAGTCCTCACTATTATATTTCTTGTCAAGTTCATCTCATAATTTTTTGCAGTGGAGGAGGCAGATGAATTGTAGACATCAAATAACACGTTGGACAAAGCCAACAATATGCATCCTCGACACAGTTTGTCTCTCTCAATCCACATCTCATGATTTTCTATATTTGTCGGATCATCCAAATTAATAAAAGGTGAAATAGATTCAATTACATCATGCAACTGATTGATTTGTTTTATATTAAACCGCAAGTGCACGACCGCGTTGAAGCGGTGGCAAATACGGGTCGTCCACAGGGAGGTGTGTCGACATTTGGTTTGTGCGAAGGTGAGTGGGAAAGAAAGGGAAGAAAGATGGATTACACTACACTACACTAATCTAAACTAGTAAACTAGCAAAGCTGAAATGAAATCATCAAACAAACTAAGCTAAACAACTAACGAGGAAGATAAAAACTCAGGAATGAAAACCCCTAAGGTGTGGAGTGTGTGTGTGCACATGAAATAAGTGTGGTGGTGAATGCATGCAAGAAGCTCAAGTTAGTTAGTGTTTGTTAATGCATAAGAGGTGCCTAATGGCAAAACCTATCATTTACAACACTAACTTAGGTGATTAATATGAGCAATGCAAGGTTGTTATTAAGAACATACAAGCATGGGAAGTACCTAACTATGGCAGAAACCATCAAGTAAAGTTCTTATTAATTCAAGCAAACATACTAATATTTCTCACAAACAATTATATCTAGCATTCATACCATCTACATAACATGTACACACATCTACTCCACCACCAAAGGGGATGGAACTACTCACACATATTTAAACTAACTACTTTAACAAAATGAAGCATTATGCTAAAATGAAACTACACTAATCAAGCAAGAAATATTAAAGAAGCATAAAAAAACAACCATCAAAGCAAGCACATTAAAGGAAATTAACTAAGCAAGAAATAACATGCTAATGAAAACATCTATTATTAACTCACTCAATTACAAACAGCCCTTCCTCCACTAGAGTTTTGCTTCAAGGCTTCACTCTTAGTAGGGAAGATGGCCACAAAGAGAGAGATGGGATACATTAGAGGAGGGAGAGTTCTATTTATAGCCATAGAAAAAGGTAATCCGTGACAATCCCCCGATGTGGGACTAAACAGATACCAAAAATAGCCTAAATATCCTCTAATACACGCGCTCTAGAAGTTGCAGCGGATCCGGGAAGATCCGGACCGCCACTTGGCGGTCTAAAAGATCCGGATCGAGTTGAATCTTGTTGTGGGCTTTGCTGGATATATTTGTTGTTCTTGGATACATCTACTTTGCTTGTTGGAGCTCCGACCCGAATCGAATTGCCAAAATACTCCCCATGATGGTGTGGAGTTTTTTGTTTTGCTCTTAGGTCCTTCGGTCATACGTTTAGGTCCTTCTCCCTTGCATCTTAGTCCCTAGGTGTCACAATTAAGTCATCTTTCCTGTTTTTGGGTCCTTTAATGGCTCTTCTCTTGAAACCTCTTTATTTCTGAAATTCAAACATAAAACTCGTCACGTAGTAGCATTGCTTAGGTGTAAGATAATGGATATAAGATACAAATATAAGCATGAAATTATGTCAATCAAATACTCCCACACCTAAGTTTTTGCTAGTCTCGAGCAAAACAAAGAAAGAGAAAAGCAAATGAGAAACAAGAAATCCTAACTCACTTTCGTAGGAATCACGATTGCACTTAGCACGTGCAACAAGCCGTTAAACCTCCTTGTTGCCAAGGAGGGGGAGTGTTGTCTCCTGAGGGTTTTCAGCGGATATACCCACAAAATCCGAACAAGATGCATTATTCAATCTAGACACTCGACTCGTTAAACAAATTTTGTCCATCATTGACGCGGTAATCCTACAGGCCGACTCTATATAGGTAATCAGTCCACACAACTAACCTAATGAACCATTCCTGTAAGTTAAATAAGGAATTAAGTGAAAGACATGGACAACCTCAACATCCTCAAGTGATACAAGGTGTAAAGTCCATTAAGGTTCTTATTTGCATTACCTTTTTTTCTTTTTGTTTCTTTTTTCTTTTTTTTCTTCTTTTTATTAGTTTGAGCTTCATTCCCCAGGGTCAGGTTTCGTGCATCATTTACCATGAGGACTTACACTATCACGTACACCTTTCCCCAAATCTCCACATAGGGCAATCCCTACCACCCGTGTAACAGGAGTTCGGTCGGTTCATCCCAAGTCAGATGACTCGAAAGCACCAAGCACAAAGTCCCCTCAGACCTACTTTCCCGATTGATAGGAGCCATGCGAGAAGAGAGAACACCTATTCACTTATTTCTTATCTACACATGAACCGAAACCCCTACACTTAATGTCTCACAACAAGATTTAAAGGGTCCTTGACTACAACAAACTTCCTTAAGTTAACAGACACGAATTATTGACTCACTAGGTTCAGGGTGGACTTCTTTAAATGTTTGAGCACTGAAACCCTATGATTACTCACCCCCAAGGGAAAACTGGGGTGCATCCTAACGACTAGATAAATCTTAAAGCCACTGTACTAGATATCCTAATGCATCAAGTTCAAGACAATTTTGGGAGCTTTCTTTTTACTTTGCCTCTCAACGGTTTTGCACATGCTAAACACACGAAAAACCCACAAAACATTTTCTTTCGCAAACACATGAAGATTTTGAAAGAAATGTGAAAATTTTAAGGCATTAGGCAAGCAAAAGGAGACAAGTCACCCAAGGATCATGACAAACAGATATATCGATATTAAATGCAGCACACTAACATGACCCTATCAACACACACAAAAGAAAACAAAAATCAAAGGAAAAGGCTCAACTATGTACACACGTAAAACGCCCCCCACACCTACTTCATGCAATGTCCTCAATGAATGCGAGCAAGATACTACATGGAATTATGCAATGAAACCGGGAAGATCTCACCAACGTGAAACGCAAAAGGAAGTTCGTGGTTATGTTGATGGACACAACCCAAATTCCCCTCAAAACCTGTGAGATACTTAAAAGGGAGACAAAAATACGTGAAAGAAAAGGGGCCCAAATACACAAGGGTTGGAGCCCACAACAATCGATGCTCACTGAAGGAGTCTTTTATTGTACTTCGTTTTTTTCTTCCTTTTTTTGAATATAACTATGTACAAACATAAGTTCCCATTTTCATTTGTCAAAAGACATCAAATGGGAACCTCAAAAGTGGGTCAATGCACTTGGAAAGGGAACATGACACCACGTGGGGCCAGAATACTCATGCGTGGGCCCCCTTCACAAAGAGCACAAGATGAAATGAGAGGTTCATGAATTGGACGTAAAGACATCTCATTCAAAGGATCAAACTGAAAGAGCTTGAACCTCTCAATAGTTTGGGAAATAAGGGGCAACGGAAGAAGAGTTTCTCCCGTTGCGCTGCTGAAGTTATGATTGTCAATCCAAACTTCCAACCAACAGGCTGGTGCGTCGGAACGAGGTCAAGAACCTCGTTAGGCATGTCCGACACACCAGGCGAACAAAAAGTGGGTCTCATACCCAAGGTATCCTCCAAGGAACTCCTAATACCCTCATGAGCAATGTAGTTGTTTGATGTTCCATCATTTCCAAGATGATCAGGAACAATAGTGAGAGGCAAACTATCATCAGGTTGTTTGAAATTGAGGGTACTAGGGAGCTCTTGCTCCACCAGAGGTGAGTCCTTAAGAGGCACAACATGAAGATCATGTGGCTCAAGGGTCACGGGACAAAAAGATAAGGCACAATCTTGTACCGGCTCATAATGAATTTGGTCCTTGTTTTTCTCAATTTAAATCGAATCCTCCACCAAGTGATCGTGAATTGAAACCCCAAGTCCCTCAGACTGACTAGGAGTTTGACTTTGAAAGATTGTGCTTTGAAATTGTGGATGTGGTGGTGGTTCGATATCAAAAGATGAATCCTCATGTTGACAAGAAAAGTTACTCTCCTCACGTCACGTAATTGCTGCGACATTTGACTCACTTGCAGTGCCATATTTTGTATGGACTGTTGAGTGGTTTCCATGAAAGTAAGGAAAGTTTGTTTCAAGGAATCCGGTATGCGGTCAACTATGAGGTCCAAGTCAGAGCTTGGGAAATTTTTGGGTTGGGTGTTGATGGGCTGAGTTCTATTTATAGTCATAGAAAAAGGTAATCCGGGACAATCCCCCGATGTGGGACTAAAAAGATACCAAAAATAGCCTAAACATCCTCTAATACACACGTTCCAGAAGTTGCAGAGGATTCGGGAAGATCCAGACCGCCAATTGGCGGTTCCAGACCGCTAATTGGCGGTCTAAAAGATCCGGATCGAGTTGAATCTTGTTGTGGGCTTTGCTGGATATATTTGTTGGTCTTGGATGCATCTACTCTGCTTGTTGGAGCTCCGACCCGAATCGAATTGCAAAAATACTCCCCATGATGGTGTGGACTTTTCTGTTTTGCTCTTAGGTCCTTCGGTCTTACGTTCAGGTCGTTCTCCTTTGCATCTTAGTCCCCAGGTGTCACAATTAAGTCCTTTTTCCTGCTTTTGGGTCCTTTAATGACTCTTCTCTTGAAACCTCTTTATTTCTGAAATTCAAACATAAAACTCATCACGTAGCATTGCTTCGGTGTAAGATAATGGATATAAGATACAAATATAAGCATGAAATGATGTCAATCAAATGCTGCCTCTTTCAAGCCATGGATGAGAATCATGAATTGATGGTCTGTTCAGTATCTGACTTTCTCTCAATCATTTGGAACTTAAACTTTCCAACATAATACTTCTTGTGACCTAAGTCCTCACTATTATATTTCTTGTCAAGTTCATCTCATATTTTTTTGCAGTGGAGGAGGAAGATGAATTGTAGACATCAAATAACACGTTGGACAAAGACAACAATATGCATCCTCGACACAATTTGTCTCTCTCAATCCACATCTCATGATTTTCTATATTTGTCGGATCATCCAAATTAATAAAAGGTGAAATAGATTCAATTACATCATGCAACCCTATTGTGGTCAGCCATATTTTCATTCATTGTTGCAAACATTTGACATTTTCCTTTGTAAATTTTTCGGACATTCCTGACATGTCCACTTTAGGGGCAAACCATTGATTACTCGATATAACCGATAATTTGTCTAAGATTGTAACAAAAATAAAAATAATTTGCATAATAATGGGGTATACATGTTGATTATCAAGTTTGTTACAATCCAAATAAAGTCAATTAACAAATCCACAGGCAAAACAACAATAAACAAACTAAGTTAAGTACAAAGAACACCTCAACCGAGCCACCTTTTCAGACTCTCCTTAGAGAAATTATGGCCCCATGATTGATCGTTTTATTTAAACCGCAAGTGCACGGCCGCGTTGAAGTGGTGGCAAATACGGGTCGTCCACTGGGAGGTGTGTCGACCTTTGGTTTGTGCGAAGGCGAGTGGTAATGAAAGGAGAGAAAGATTGATTACACTAACTACACTAGAATGCAAAAGGAAATGAAAGATAAGCAATAAAACTAAACCCCATAGGGGGTAGAGAAATAATGTGAATAGAAAGATGTGTGTGTGTGTTCAATTAAGCTCCTCACAAGATGTAGTGCATGAAATCATAAAACTACATCCAACTTTGCCTCCACATGAATTAAGATAAGACTAAATCATTAAAACATACAAGACAATAATTGGAATGAAGCTAAATGAACTCATGTATAAAGACTAGACCCTACTATGCCTCCACATGAATTAAGATAAGACTACATCATTAAAACATACAAGACATTAACTAAGGTAAAAGAAACAAGAGTACATACACTACAAATTGTGTTTCCAATATTAATTCGATCCATATCCTAACTTCATCATTCCCCGTAAAATAGGTCCACTAATCAAAGCATAAGCTAAGCTTCATTCAAGAGCATTAGCATATCAAAGATAAGAGTGAAAACTCATTAGATGGTTATGGAAATCATATAAAGCTCAAGGGATTAAGATAACACACACTTAATACACTACATGATCATATCACATATTTCTCCACCCCCCAAATGGGGATGAAACTACTCACACATATTTAAACTAACTACTATAACAAAATGAAGCATAATACTGAAATGAAACTACACTAAGCAAGCAAGAAATACTAAATAAACTTAAAAGGAAAGGAAAGACTAAACAAGCATGCACAAATTAAAATACAAGATTAAAAGAAACTAGAACAATTATTTTATTTACAATTATTTTCTGGTCTTGGATGCATTTAATTGGTTTCTTGGAGCTCCGACCCGAATCGAATTGCTAAAATACTCGCCATGATGGTGTGGAGTATTCTGTTTTGCTGTTAGGTCCTTCTGTCTTACGTTCAGGTCCTTCTCCCTTGCATCTTAGTGCCCAGGTCTCACAATTAAGTCATTTTTCCCTGCTTTTGGGTCCTTTCATGCTTCATCTCTTCAAATCTATTTATTTCTGAAATTCAAACATAAATCTCGTCACGTAGCATTGCTTAGGTGTAAGATGTCAATCACCCCACGTACCGGTGCAGGTGCTTTCTAGGGGGTTGTGGTGGAGAGAAAGAAAACTCGTGTATATTGTGTATTTTCTGAATGGAATGTTGGTGCTTTCACAGTATAATATGGCACAAAAATCAGACCGAAGACCCCACGTCCATCCACTCCTCCACCATTTCCACTCTCTCCACTTCTCAGAAAATCAAGGAAGAGAAAAGGTTATAAACCTTTTTCCCCATCCCACATTTTTCGATGTGGGACTCAACCCAACAGTGGATTTAAATATTCCAACAAGTGGGTACATCTGATCACACCTGGAGGTCACATTTATGAAAGATTCAATGTATTAGCTTTGCCCATTACGACAGTGGAAACGGATGGTAAACAAAAACTCCTTACGAACCTCGGCGAGCAATGGTGAGAGCTCCTTCGATTCTTTAATCCCTTAATGGGTTTGGTGATTGACCTTACTCACTTGTATGTTGCATTAGAATGTCGAGGAGCCCTCCTACTTATATAGTTAAATGTTGCACCTGTGCTCCCATCAAGGATAAGCGCAAACTGTTGCGTATAAATCAAGCTTCCTACTGCGGATGCATATCTTTCATGTGCTACCTTTCCAAGTCATTTTGTGAAGATTTTGCCTTAAAATAAATAATGTCCCCTATTACAATAGGTGCTCGAGTAGATGAGCATTTTTGCATTCCAAATCTTTCTAATATCTTCTCGATGTAGGCTTTCTAACATAAACCAAGTGTTCCCTAGGATTTGTCTTTGTGAAATGAAAAGTTCTTAGACGTAAATTCTTAGTATCATGCAACATTCCGAAATCATTGCTGGCATGAAAAATGTCATCTACATATAGGACTAGGAAACAATATTTGCTCTCATACATATAGCATACATACAATTATCAATAATGTGTAGGATCGTGGGGGTTATGGGTCCACATTCTCTAATCACAATTAAGTCTAATTACCTACTTGTTTGATCTATCAAAGATATGCAGCGGAATTAAACAAACAAAGAAGCAAGTAAAGAATAGAAATGCAAACCACAATGAGACGGGGGATTTTTATAGAGGTTCGGCACCCCACCCGGGTGCTAGTCCTCTCTTGCAAGCTCCGCTCGGATCACCGAGCTCCGCTCACGACTTCACTAATCACTCCCCGTTCCGGGACGGGAGAGAACACCTTTACAATCCTCAAACTCGCGAACAACCATCGCCGAGCTTGGCTACACCTTTCACAATCTGAGAGGGATGCTTCGGGCTTTCACCGAAGTCCTTGCTTCTTTTACAATAATGAGAACTTGAGTGGAACACACTCTCTAACTTGATCACACTTAGCTTAGGATGTGGAATTGATGCTAAGGTGTGGAAGTGTAAGCTTGGAGTGTTGGATTGGGGAAAAATGAGCTTGGGAGTTTCTCTCTAATGTATATGACAAGTAGTAGTGGGAGAGTTGTGTTAAAATGTGTTTTACAACTCTTTATATAGGCATTAGAGAGAATAGATCTGTTGGGGTTGATTGGGTGAGTGTTGGTGTAGGATACACAAAACAGAAACTCGCAGGACCAAATTCTGAGTTAATTCGGTCGACCGGATCGGGATGAACGGTCGACCGTTTGGTAGTTTTGAACACAGTTAGGTCGACCGGTTAGGTAACGGTCGACCGCCCAACACTAAGACTCAGGTACACTTAAGTGATCGGTCGAACACTGAATAGGGTTCGGTCGACCAATTTGCACCAGACACTATGGGGTTGACAAACAATGATCTATTCGGTCGACCGAGCTAAGGTCTAGCGGTCGACCGATTTCGTCCAGGAGATTCGGGTTTGTCAAGAGATGGATATTCGGTCGGCCGAACAAGGTCCTCGGTCGACCGATACATGAAATGTATTTGGGGTATTTTTGGTTAATACGAATACGACCGTTGGGTATAATACGACAAAACAAACGGTCGGAAAAATAAGTTCATACGGTCGACCGAAAGTGTATACACGGTCGACCGAAACCGGGCAGTGAAAACACAAACAGGATAATTGATCCTCCGCTCGACCGAACGGTTTGTCGCGGTCGACCGAAAGTGGACAGACAGTTTGGGTTCAGGTTTAGTGTTTTCCGGTCTAAGTTTGGGTGATCTATTGAAGTCCAAATTATATGAAATTTCGTGTGTGACTTCTATAAAGAACCTAGTGTGTGTTTGAGTTGATTTTAGCTAAGGTATGCTCAATTTACACAAGTTCCTAAGACTCAAAGAAAATACAAAATACATGTCTTCAAAAGAGCTTGATTACATGTCTTGACTTGATTTTCCTTTCTTCCTTGAGTCTTGATCACCTGTAGAGGTTAACACAAAGTAATATATATGCAATGCAATATGTGTGCTACTCTACATGATCATAATTAAGATTAGGTTGATTAAATCATCAAAACATAGATTAAGGCCAAAAAGCCAACATAATGTTCTCCGTAAAACCAAATGAAAAAAATGAGATCATTGAACTTGATATACCATTGTCGGGAGACTTGTTTTAGACCATTTATAGATTTCTTAAGTTTGCAAGACAATTTTTTTTATATCTGAGATAAAACAGTCAGGTTGTTGCAAATATACTTCCTCATCCTAATCAAAGCCACGCTATATAATTTTTACTGAGTCTTTCCGTGAAACGGGAGTGAAAGTATCATGGTATCTATGCCTTCCTTTTGAGTGAATCTTGTGGCCACAAGTCAGGTTTTGTCTTTCAACTTTTCCGGAAGAGACTCTTTTGGTCTTGAAGACTCATTTTCTAAGATCCCCAATTAGAGGGCTAATCCCGATTTTGTTGGGCTTTGCATGGGGAAGAGGAGAGGGGAGCAGTGGTGTGCGTGGGGAAGGGGGAGAGTTTGATGGGCTGAGGTTTGTAGGGTGCTATAGATGAGGGAGTGGGTATTGTGGAGCTGGGTTTTGGTTTTATAACCAAAACATTAATCTCTTTCTTTCTTCTTTCTTGTCTTGCCATCACTCATCTCTTACCTTTCCTTCTCTCTATCCGGCGATCCAGAGGAGGTGGAGGCAGCTCCGACGTGAGGCGCGTGGTGTTTATGCGAGAGGGTGGTCGTGTGAGGTTGCGGTACGGAGGCTTGAACGGGTGATTTTCAACCATGAAGAAAGGTATGCCGGTTCCTTAGTGTGTTTTATTTTGCTCACACAAGTCATGTGATGTGTTGGCTGGTCGATGGAGGTCGGACACCTCGCCGGCGTCGAGCGAGCAGCAAGTTAGACCGGTTGTGTACGTGATGGTGGATACGAGGAGCCTTTGGAAGTTTTCGGTCGAACAAGACCCTTGAGCCATTCGACCATTGCTTCATGTTTCGCTCAGACCAGACGTTGACCAGCTAAACGGTCGACCGTCATTGACTCTTGGTCCGATCGGAACTTAAGTGAACTTATTGAACTGTTGACTGATTGATGACTTGAACTACTAGGTTGTCCTGGCAGTTCTTGGTCGACGGAGTCCCCTGCGTCAGTCAACCGTTGGACTTGTATGATTTTGACCAGACTCCAGATTTTGACCACATTTCGGTCGACTGGTTTTAGACGATTGTTTGACAGTTGGGACTTAAGTTATGCGGAGAGAGTTCGACCGTTGCAAACATCCGTTTGACCGAACCTCATAGGAACGGTCGACCGGATTGCTTATTTTGGTTGACCGTTTGTGCACAAAACTGATTTGTCAGTCCTAGTGAAGTGCCAACTCTATTGACGGAAACCTGTGTCCTCGCCTAGTGCGTGAGCCAGGAGGTGACAGTGGCTGCGTTGATCGTGTATACCCAGGGACCGTCGAGTTGAAGAGTTTGGGTACTTGGGACGAGCCACCTCTATGGATAGACTGTGGTGTGATGTATTGTTGTCTTGACTCACAGTAAAGTAGCAGACCTGAGGGATCACGGATCCCAATGCATGATGATGCATGGCTCTTTGTGCAGGATGACCATGTGGACCACGGTTCGAAACTGTCCGATGTTGTGCGGGACGTATGTTGTATCGCCGATGTTGTGTAGGCAATGTCGTCGAGGTTGTTCCGGCGATGATGTTGTCGATGATGTCCCGGCTTGTTGCCGTCCAATGTTGTGTCAAACGTATATTGTACCATCGATGTTGTGTCGTCGATGCTGTCGATGTTGTTCCGACAATGATACCTCAGCTGGGCACCTACTGAGTGATTGTTGTACCGACCAGGCGACGGCTCCGTCAGTGTGGTGTAGACCACAATGTTTCAGATCTGATTCGTTTGGCGTGGAAGTGTGGACGCTCCTCACCGATCCCTTGGCTAGATTAGTCGTGTGTGGGGGTGTGTTGCGTACTGTCCGTAAGACCGTATGTGCCTACGGTTGGTCTACGAGGGAGACTCGATGTTGTTTGCTGGACAGATGTCCTCGTTGACCCTTAAAGGGTGTTTGTTGTTGTAGGACTGAAGTCCTGTTGTACTTTTGGAGGGGATATGTTTCCTTACTGTGATGACATGACATTCCACTAGTATGATAAGTTCATTACCTTACTGTTGCATTCATATATGTGAGCTTGGCATACAGGGTTTCCTAATGGGAAACTCAGCCTTTGTTGTTTAATTCATGTTTCAGGACCGCAGTAAGTTCTGTGGGGTGGTGACAACGGGCACACACATTTTGGGACCAGGATCCTCTTCAGACTATTCGAGGTCATCATGATTAACTATTTTCCTTTGTTGTATTGATGTAATCATGTATTTTGACAAACTCTGTTGTATTTGGTCCAGCGACAGGTTATTTATATGCGTAACATTCATGCTTGATGATCTTTATCTTGAGATATTTTATTTGTTAAAATTTCAATTTTTTCCGTTGTTCCGGGATGTTACACATTTACAGCTAGTGGCCTTAACAAGCTTCGGTAAGTCTACAAGATCGTACACTTGATTAACAACTATTGAATTCAACTCCTCCTTCTTGGAATTATACAAATTTGCGAAACTAGAATCATTCATAGCTTTTGAAAACGTAAGTACGTGGGTCATCTCTGATCCTAATATGAAAGTCAGATTTGAGCAGGTACACCAAGTATTTAGACGAGATTGCTGATTTTACAACCCTACTAGACTCTGTAACTAGAACAACTCGATTGACATTCTGGGCAGGGTTTTCATGAGCAACATTATGCTTATTATGAGTTGACATATCCATTGATGGTTGTTAATTCACAATATTGTCCTTTTGAACAACTTCATAACGTTCCACATTAATCAAGTCCTCACGATTGCCTTGATGTGGATCTTAACTAACAACTGCATTAGAGTCTACTTTTGGAATTATCACAATATTTTGAGGTTGCACGCTCCCACTAACCTCCCCAACCTCTAAAACCTTGGCATTTCAGGAGTCTACGATTTATGGAGTACGAGATGGATAATAAAACATAAATCTCTTGGATACTTCGGAATAACCAACGACATATCCTTTGGTTGCCTTCTTATTAATTTATTCTCACGTGGATTATAAATCTTGATCTCTACTTCACAACCCCAAATGTATACATGCAAAAACCGATTAACCTCCCTAACTGCACGGCCAAGTATGGTTATTGGTAGAAAAATCTTAATCATTTAATAAACGTGGCTAGTGGGTATGGATATGAAAATTATAACGGTTTTTTTGCTTCCATACATATCAAAACATTGATAATTGGCGACGTACCCATGGTTCGGAGAAAATTGGCCCCGTAGTATCAAAAATAATGTAATTGGCCCCATACTCATCCATTGTAGTGGGGCCCACATTCGTTAACACTTTCCGTAACGTCCTGTGATTTATCAACGATTTTTTTTTGCTTCTGTACCGATCAAAACACTGTTAATTGGCAACGTACCCATGGTTGAGAGAAAATTGGTCATGTACGTATCAAAAAACAATTTAATTGTCCTCATACCCATCTGTTAAAGTGGGCCCCACATTTGTCTAGCACCGTTTACGTGTTCGGTGGCATCTCGTGATTTATAAACCTTTTCCTCCAACAACACTTAAAACTCTAATTAGTATCCCGACCCTAATATCAACTTAAAATCCCGACTCAGTGGTGCACCCAACCCGACCCAAATTCTCCAACAAAATCCCTAGCCCCCTTTCCCGACTTAGAGAATCTCTAACCGGTGGTGCACCCAACCCCATAATGGAGAATCCAGTTATGGTGCCCGATCGACCAACCCAATAACTTGATTCTTCAAGTTGTTAATGGGGGCTAGGGATTTGGCGGGAGAATTGAGGTCGGGTTGGGTACACCACTGGGTCGGGATTTGAAGTTGTAACAGATAGGTATGAGGTCAATTACATTGTTTTGATACGTACAGGGCCAATTTTCCCTGAACCATTGGTACGTCGCCAACTAATAATATTTTTATCGGTACGAAAGCAAAAAACCCATTGATAAATCACAGGACGTTACAGAAAACGTTAACGAATGTGGATCCCACTGTAACGGATGGGTATATGGCCAATTACATTGTTTTTGATACGTACGAGGTCAATTTTCTCCGAACCATGGGTATGTCGCCAATTAACAATGTTTTGATCGGTACGGAAGCAAGAAACCCAAATTATAACCGTTTATAAAATGGGAAGTGTAAGGATGCAATATTTCACCATTCCATTTAGTTGTGTTAATTGTGAAATTTAAATAATATATTATATACAATTTATTCGTACACTAAATTCAAACATGTTTTTTTAATCATTATGGTTATTTCGCTGTTTGTAATCATGTGTAACATGTGTGTTCAATGTCATTTGTTTGATTATCTATTTGTGGACGTTTGATGATAAATGTTGTAGGAATTACAAGTTTTAGCTAATTATCCGTTTATCCATTTGACAAGTTTTTTACCCATTTATAACCATTAGCTAGTCCATTTATCTATTCTAGCATCCACTAAGTTTTATTCATATAACCATAATTACTCGAAATCGTTTACTTAAAATGTGACGGCTAGGGTCATGGATACAGGTAAAAATAAACAGATTTCTAACCGAACGTCAAACCTTTTAATTGGATTGTTGTGGGTACGGGTGAGACAATAATCACCCATGAACTGTCCATTACAACCCTTGTTTCCACCCCTTCAACTATTCAAAATTAAGGTGTTGAAACAAATTTGGTGGAACCGTATATAAAATGTACAAAGCGATTTTAAGGGCCTCACTCAACAAAGATAACGGGGGAATGGAGTGAGCAATTATACTCCTTATCATATCCATTAGCGTATGATTTCATTTTTCAACGACCCCATTTTGATTGGGCTTACAAGTTATAGAATGCTTAGCAACAATGTTGATTGATCGTTTTAAATAACTGCAAGTGCACGATGCTGGTGAAGACGTGCCAAATACGGGTCGAACCTAAAGAAGTTGTGAGTGTTGTTGCGACTACCATACTCAAGTGGGAAAAAAGACGAGAATAATAGTATCTAAACTAGTTGACAAACACGACACGAAATAACAACAACTAATCAAAAATTAGTCCTGTAGGAGGTGAAGAACGAATACGAAAGTGTAGATGTGTATTCACGTGAGTGTAATATTTAGTGCTCATGACATGAATACATAGAAATCTTATAATGCCACAATCCTAAGTGTATCTTTACATGAATTAAGATTTATCACCATCATTAAAACATACAAAACATTACTCAAGATGAGGACAAAGACAACAACGTGATAACATGTTTAATGACATAAGGAACATGGAATCCTAATGACCAAAGCCCAACTATGTCTCCACATAAATTAAGATGTAACATTTTTTATATCATTAAAACATACAAGACATTAATTAAGACGATGTCAACAAGAACACATGCTTTCATGGGCTATCCTTATCTCTTTACCCACTCCAACCTTATCCTCATCTCATCATTCCCCATTAAGTGGGCCCACTAACCAAAGTATGTGCTAAGCATCAATTAGGATCATTAGCACCTCAAAGGAAAGAGTGAGTAACCCAGCAAAATGGTTATGAAAATCATGTGAAACTCCAATATTAAGATTAAAACACACACTAATCTCATAACATTCACACTTCACATCATTCTCCATCCCCATTGGGGGGATGAATTACTCACTTATCATTATGTAAACAAATAAAATAACAAAATAAAAACAACACATGAACAAGTAAAGAAAAGAAGATCTAACCAAAACAATGGAATAAAAATTACGTCAAATGAAAGACAAGAATATAAAGAGCAAGAAACTTAAACTTGATTAAGAAAGAGAGATTACAAAATGTGTTTATCTCCTCCTACAATACACTACTAAGCAAGAAATAAAATCTACTCACTAAACAAGAAATAAAACTAACCTAAGGATGAGAGGAAGGAAGAGGAGGAATGATTACAAGTGTATTTATAGAAGATTAGAGACTCTGGATGATTCTAGGCGCGATCGGACGCCTGTAAGTCAGATCTGAATGTCCATATTGCTCTTACCCTAGAACCCGACCCACCGGATCTGCTAGTGGTGGATGTTAATCCTCCATTGGTGGATCCTTTGGGTCAGATTGATCTCTGATTTGACCAGTAGTTTTGATGTACCATTTTAGCACGTGGGGTGCACTTGGAGCCGTTGGTTCGAACCCGTATGATTTTAATTGTCGAATTACTCCTCAGGCTAAGAAGATTCTAGACTTTTGCAACGAACATATTTTTCTTTACACTTAGGTCCCTCTGGGTTTTCACTTGGGTCCTTCCGAAGTTATAATCCAGTCATTCTGTATTACAAACAGGTCCAGAAACTTTCCAAATCAGTTCATTCTTCTTGTGTTTAGGTCATTCTCTTCATTTTTCTTATTTATTGCATAAACCTGAAATACATCAAATAAACACTCGAGTGACACAAATATGGGGTAAAATAAAAGATAAATAACATGAATGCAATGTATGATATGCTACTAATCAAATGCATTTTGTTGTAAAAAATGTAGCAAATGGACATGGTCGCAGTCCATCATCTACATGGTTGCCATAATACTTACCACATCTATGTCAGGTACGTTGACCAGCTATGTTGATTGATGTAATAGCAGGTGGCTGCAGCAAAGGATTACTTTTACGTCGGTCAAAAACACGACGTGAAAAGTCTAAAAAATGCAGATTTTCACATCAGTCTTCATATAAACCGACGTAGAAAGTCCTAGAGATAGGGGATTCTACGTTGGTTCTCTTGAAATCGAGGTAGAAAGTCTCAATGGAACCAAAAAAAAATATATTTTTATATATTTAGAATCAAAAAGTCTACCTAGTACTTTAATAGGTTGTCATGAGTACAACCACACGCCCGAGCCGGTGAGCCTGGCTCCAACGACCACTCATCACATCGTAGGTAAGCTGGCCAAATTTGTTACCGGCCCTGGAAATCCATCCACACACCCGAGTCCGTCAGCAACGCTCCCTAACAGCCACTCGTCACAACGTGGGAGGACACTCCCTAACGGCTCACACCGGTCTCGCGTCCCAAGGAGACCATCATCCCAGTAAGGTCGAGCGCGCACCTTGACTCAACCGCGCATCCGATCCACAATACAACGCTCAACCCGTTCTCATGGTAGAACTATCACACGTCCCAAGGTGACAACGCATCCCAACTAGGATGAGCGTGCCACTCGACAAGACCGCGCATCCAATCTGCAAGGCAACACCCTACTCCAACCACACACCCGAACCTGGAGCAACACTCCCAAACGACCACTCGTCACAACGCGGGTGAGTTGACAAGTTCCACATTCGACTGACTGTCATACGTCCCAAGGCAATCACACGCCCCAGCCAGGTTGAGCATTTACTCTTGACAAGACCTTACATCTGATCCACAAGGCAACACCCGACTCCAACCACATGCCCGAGCTTGTGAGCGACGCTCTCTAACGGGCACTCGTCACAATGCGGGTGAGCTGACCAGACCGCCTCCGACTTTGGGAATCCAACCACACGCCAGAGCCCATAAGCAACGCTCCAACAACCGCTTGTCAGAATGTTGGTAAACAATCCTAGACCACCTCCGGCTCCGGGAATCCAACCACCACAACCGAGCCAATTAGCAACGCTCCAACGACCGCTCGTCACGATGCTTGTAAACCATCCCGCACCACCACAAACAACGAGGGAAAGACCATAGCATCTTGTCATTCGTGCCTCACATGTCGTCCCACAATCACCCCATGCCTGAGCCCAACTCCAACAATCACTCGCCACGACGTTGGTGAACCACTGGATACACGAGCTTCATACGTATGAACATAATTTACCCAAAAATACGGGTCATACGACCCCAACAAAATATACCATAAGTTCCACTTTATCATCAACAAATCATAAAGCAATATACATAAATAAGACTAGAAAATCATATAAGTAGCATAATAAAACCATGACTCTGAAACCCCAGTAAAAAGAGTATAGGGGTATAACTGTAATTCCACTAAGGTTCCCTTAATAACACAAATCTCATAAGTTTAGGGTAACAATAGTAAAATCCCCAAAGTATGCAGTTTACTACAATTATATAGAAAGTCCACTGAAAAAGAGCAATTTTCCCCAAATTAAACTATTTCCCACAATTATGAAAAGTCCAGGGTTTTCATGGCAATTAATCCATATATTTATTATTTATTCAAATATAATTAAATTCAAGTTTTATTCTGAAATTCTCTCCAATTAATTATTAACTCATCAAATAAAATTAAATTAGAGGATTTATTCTGCAATCAACCCAGATTAACTTATTCAACCAAATACTCATACAACCAAGGTTTTTCATGCAAAATATCCAATTAATTCATTCACTAAATTACTTATAACATCCAAGGTTTTCATGCAAATAACCCAACCCTAATCCAAACCATCCAATTAAAGCTAGCCCTATCCTCTGTCGCTGCCGGCCTTACCAACAACTGCGACCGGGGTTCCTCTGCGCTCCTTCGTGTGACCCACTCCTATTGCTTCCCGGTCGTGCACCTCCGGCCAACTTCGGCCTCTACCCGCTGCCTCAACTCCGGCTGCATCCCGCCGGCCACTCCTTCCCTTCCAAACCCAAGGAACCCGAAAGCAAGGGGTGGGTGGTGTACCTTCCCAAGGAGATCTCTAGAGAAGGGGACACCTTCCTCTCCAGAGTTGTGGTGAGAGGGATCAGGATGAGGGAGAGAGAGATGGGTTTGGGGAGGGGTTAGGGATTTGTGATTTTTTGGGAAAGGGGGTTAACAGTAACTATAATATCTACTTTTGTCTATCAAAAACAGTCAATCTGCAATCATGCCAACATATCCAGACAAGGCTGAAGGTTTGGTTTGATGTTTTCTGGGGTAGAAGGTGGTGGAGGTTTGGAGAAGATGGAGAGGTTAGGCTGAAGAGCATGGGCGACAAGGATCTTATGGATGATACACACGCACAATCGCTAGTGCTCGCGACATGGTCATGATGTATTTGCTATGTGTGTTATACTCGATGTAATAGGATAAATCGCTAGATACGTTTGGGTCTTGATGTACTATCAGGGCATACGCATCTGTACACACCCCGAGAACTAAATTTGCCTGTAACACTATTTATATAACTTAATAAGATTGGGGATGAAACTCCCTTTTGCCTCGTAAAAAAAAGATGGAGAGGAAGAAGTGGTGGATTTGAGTCGTTGTGTCTTTGGTGAGGCACTTACGGTGGTGATGAACTTCACCTAGAACCCTGGATCCCGAACTTCATGGACGATTAGTGGGGGTTGCAAAGGTGTGAGGAGGCACGGGGTGGTATGGTCGCGGGGGTGTGATAAGGGTCGTTAGATGAGGATTAAGTGGCTGAGAAATTGAGTTAGTGGGAGCAATTGTTTCTGTAAAAGTAGGTCGAGCTGATCGGGCACAAGTAGTTGAGGTTGTTAGAGCTGGATCCCGCAAGAGCTGGTGGCAGATCCTAGGGCAAAGAAAAGACGACTTAAGTGGCAACGAGTGGCCGAGATTTTAATCTTATTCAAATCCAGATGTTGCTGACCCGTTTAGCTGACCAAACTATTCATCCTCCTCCTCATGCCTTTTGCTAGGGGTGCACATGGGTTGGGTTCAACCCGAAACCCAACCCGAACTCGACTGGTCGGGTCGGGTTGGGGAGGGGTTCGGGTCGGGTCGGGTTGGGAAAATCAAAAACCCGAATTTTCGGGTCGGGTTCGGGTTGAGGGGGTCGGATTGACCCAACCCAACCCGAACCCGATTTTTTATTTTTTTTTAATTTGTTTTTATTTTTCCCAAATAAACCGGTCGACTGAACATCACTCGGTCGACCGTTTCCAACCCGAAAATTTCGGATTTTCAAGCCACCGGTCGACCGAACCCGACCAAGTTTGGGAGAAAATTTCCGAATTCGGGTTCAACCCGATCCAACTCGACCCAACCCGAAAATTTCGGGTCGGGTTGGGTTGAACCCAAACCGGTCCGGGTTCGGGTTGGGTTGGGTTTTTTCCCAACCCGAAAATTTCGGGTTGGGTCGGGTTGAGTCCCAAACCCGACCCAACTCGACCCATGTGCACCCCTACCTTTTGCATTTTATTAGCTTTTTATTGTTAATTCGAGAACTCATGTTTAGCTCTACATGAGACTGTAATTAGAATCTAAACATATGTAATTATATTAGGATGGAGTTTTGATGCCCTTCACACTGTAGGAGGGTTTTCCCTATATGAATTCTGAAAATAAATAGAAAAGGGCATCCAAGTTTAGTCCCAAATTTGAGTCTCGGAGGTCAGGAATCCTCGAAATTTCCTAAATTGTAGGGTTGTAAATGGGAACCCACCGCCCCGCCCCGCCTAATCTGGGTTGCAGGCCAAAAAAAATCTGCCCGCAAACTCGCCACCTGCACAACCCACATAATAAGCGGGGTGGGTTGCGGTTTTCTCACAACCCACCCTGCATAACCCATACATGTGTTTTCCTTGTATTTAGCTTTGATCTTTTATATGTAGCTTAAACATACATAGATTGATTTTTTTCTTGATTTTTTGTAACTAGCTTTGATCGAAATGGAAAATGTTAAGGAAAATGGATTGATTTTATATTTAACTTTGATCAAAGAATTACCCGCCACACCTACCAAACCCGCCCTGCCTAGTCACCCTTAGGTGGGGCGAGTATCGTTATTTTTTTTAGCCTCGCCCCACCCCGTTTAACTTAGGTAGGGCGGGTAGTGGTGGGACAAAAAGGCACCTAGGGGCCTTGCTCACTCACCCCTACCAAATTGGAGCTTTGTGGAGCTCAAATCCATCATTTTTTTGATCTTTTGAGCAGTCAAACTACTCACTCAATCTAAGTCTGCCATCTCCCAACAGGCTAGTAGCCGGATTAGATAGGAATCGTTGTCGATATCCTATCATAATGGTATCAAACTTGCTAGGATGTTTAGCGATGGGGAGGTGACAAATACGAGTGGAGATCTGCAAGAATTGAAGTATGTCTTCATATCTGAGCTTGATCGGAAGTTAGAAGCTCAAGGCAAGTAGATCGATGAGTGATTCAAGGTTTTGTATGCTTGAATCAACACTTTGGCGCATCTCATTGGTGGATTCATACTTACTTTAGCTACGAGACTGGAATCAATCGAGGCTCGCAAACCAACTGAATCTCCCTTTGTAAGTATGAATCAAAAATTCAACTATAGTGGTAATGGTGACCCACAAAGTCCCAAATTTGGATTTCTTGACACATTAGAGCACGAATGCTTGATTATGATGGCTCCACTGATCTTAAAAAATGGTTGTTTAGATGTGAGAGGTATTTTGTAGTTAATTTCACTCCTCCTAATATGAAAGTTTATCAAGCTTCTAGTTATCTCAATGTAGATGTTCTGGAGTGGTTTTGGTGGTTAACAAAGAATTATGTTGTGGTAGATTGGATATTATTTTGCTCAGGACTTGAAAAAAATTATGGATCAAAAAA
Source organism: Triglochin maritima (assembly GCA_963682175.1). Taxonomy (NCBI): domain Eukaryota; kingdom Viridiplantae; phylum Streptophyta; class Magnoliopsida; order Alismatales; family Juncaginaceae; genus Triglochin; species Triglochin maritima. The sequence continues at coordinate 24,807,907 of OY821789.1, forward strand.
CCCACTTAGGTTGGTGATGAGAATAATGTGATTCCCATCAAACAACCCACTCAGGTTTGTTCATTAGAAGAATATGAAAAAGAGTTTAAAAGATTGAGTGTGAGATGCAGTCTAGTGGAAAAAGATCACATAGGATTATACTTAGGGGGCCTTAAACCTGATATTATGGATGAAGTAGAGTCTTATGGTCCAAAAACTCTAACTAGAGCTCTGTCACTTTCAGTATGACCAGATAAGAAGCTAAAACACTTGAAAGAGTCCCTTAAATCTCAAGGTCCATCTGGGCAACATAGATCCAATCCTAATGTGAGCAAATTCACTACTCCTAGACCCCCAAGAGAAAAGGAACAACATTCCCACTAGAGAATACTAAAGAGCTTAGATTGATGATAGGAATAGAAGGGGTTATGCTACTACAGTGATGACAAATGGCATGCAGGTCACATATGTGCTCTTCACATGATATTTAATCTTGATATTTCAAGAGGGGAGGACTCTTGTGATGAAATACTGAATCCCATCAATGAAGAAGAAGAGGAAGAAAAGTAAAATGAAACCCCAAACACATCTATCAGTTTCATTGATTGTTTTAATAACCGCAAGTGCACAACGTCGGTGAAGAAGTCCCAAATACGGGTCGAACCTCAAGGAGTTGTGAGTGTTGTTGTTCCAATCATACTCGAGTGGGAAAGAATTAGATGAGAATGAGTGGATATTGTTAACTAACTATACTAAATGATAAGTGAATTAACAATTAAACTAAACCCCCATAAAGTGGAGGTGTATAGGTATGTGTGTGTGTGAATGAGTCTTCATTACATGAGGCACAAGTGTGTAAAGTAGGTGAAATCGATTAGAAACTAGTGTGGACTCTAATAAACATGAACTACATTTACATGAATACATGACTAATATAGTTAAACATAAAGGTAAGATGAACTATGAGTTCTCAAGCGTGAACTAAGTACCTAGTGTGGACATTAGAACATCAATTAACCCCTTCATTGAACTTAATCCATTCATGCATTCTCTACTAATCAAGCATCAATACATAACAAGTCATTTCTATAAAATCATTACAAGCAACAAGATAAACTCTAAAGCTAGCCTGAGATAAGTACCTAATGTGGCCATTATCCCATGTAATACAAGTTTATGCATGCTACGACTATAGATCTACATTAAGCACATGCAATGACACAAATAAAAAACCCATCACTAATACATCACATAATCTACATCACCTCCACCCCAAATAGGGTGGATCTACTATCTACTCGTTCAACCAACTAATTATGCTAAAATTTATGGAAACAAAGCATGCAAGACTAAAGGAAACAATATCTAACTAAGAAGAAAATATTATATTTACATGACTCACATTACAAAGTGGCATCGTCTCCACCTTGAGTTTTGCTTCAAAGGCTTACTCCAAATAGAGAGAATGACCACCAATCAATGAGTGATTACAAAGGAAGAAGAAGAGTTCAATTTATAGACATAAAAAAGGCAACTAGGATAATTACCCGAGGTGGGACTAATGAAACATACTTAAATTGAACAAAAACTACATAACCAATAACCGCACGAAACTGGGTTGGATTCTGATCAAGGACCGCAAATCGGCGGTCACAATTGGTCAAATGCGACTTAATTTTCTGTGTCTACTTAATTTCTTCAATTCTTCATGTGGGGTGTGCCCAAGTTAGTAATTTGAGTCTGTACCCGAATCTAATTGTCAAAATACTCCTCATGATGATATGGAGTTTCTCGGTTTGCTATTTGGTCCCTCCGGGCTTACGTTGAGGTCCTTCCCTATTGCTGATGCGTCCTTGTGTATGACAGACATGTCTATTTTGCTTCATTTAAGTCCTTTCTTCTTACGTTTTAGTCCGTTTTCTTTTCCATTCTCTTCTTTATTACCTAATACTTGAAATATAACAACAAACACTCGAGTAGCACAAAATTGGGGTAAAATAAAGGATATATAACATGAGTACGATGTATGATATGATACTAATCATTATGCCATGGAAGGAGTGGTCAGTGATTCTACCATGAGATTGATATGGACCATTAAAGGGAAGCAAGTCATAATACTGATTGATACATGAAGTACTAACAGTTTTATTGATGCATGGATAGTGGAAAAATTGGGGTTACCACTCAAAGTTGGGGGAAATGTTCAATTATTGTTGCCTTTTTGGAGAAGAACCTGATCCGGATTGATTGAGTTAACCACTCTAAAATTACAGAATCTGGATATTCTCAGTTAGAATTCTATGTTCTTTCTCTAAGGACTTATGGAGTTGTCTTCGTAGCTGATTGGCTTAGCACTTTCAATACTATTGAATGGAACCTGAAGCAAAAGACTATGAAATTCAGTAGTATTGGTCAAAGCATGAACTTACTGGTAAAAAAAACTCCACACTAAAAAGGGTCACAGGTGAGAAGGCTTAGAGACAGTTGAGACAGTCAAAGCACTTGTATATGTTACAGTTATACTCAGTAAGAGCAGATGAGACTCCAACAGATGAAATCACTAACCAGCGCAGTGCAGTTTAACCCAAAGAATTAAGAGAGCTTTTATTTCAATACCCGATGTTGTTTGTTGAACCTAAGTCCCTCCCGCCCAAGTGATGCTATGATGACCATATACTTGTGATGACAACCCGAAGAGTGTCAAAATTCCCCCTTATAGTCATTCTCTTCAATAGAAGGAAATCATTGAAGAAACTATAAAAAAGGGGGGTTAAAGAATGGAATATTGAGGCCCAATACAAGTCCTTTGCATCCCCAAAATTATTAGTAGAAAAACATGATCGTAGGTTGAGAATCTGTGCGGATTATGGGGCACTAAACATGAACACTATAAGGGATAGTTATCCTATCCCACTAATTGATGAACTCCTGGAGGAGCTTCATAGAGCTAGATACTTCTCTAAACTGGATCTGAGGTCTAGTTATCATCAGATTAGGATGAATGATCAAGATATCCCTAAAACAACATTTAGGGCTCATAATGACCAATATGAATACCTTGTTAAGCCCTTTGGCCTCCAAAATGCTCCCTCCACCTTCCAAACATCTAATTAATGATTAATTCAGGAGTCACTTAAAGGCAAATTGTCTTGTGAAAATCAACTGTTTGTGAAACTAAGTGTGCCTTTCGAAGAGAGGTAGGAGGGTATTTGGGACGCATCATTTCATTTAAAGGAGTTGTAGTGGAACCCACTAAGGTGGAAGTTATGAGAAAATGGCTAGTAGCTAAATCTTTGGGTGTGTTTGGTTGCAGCTTTCTCCAGCTCCTCCAAGTCCCCAGAAGCTGCTATAATGCCGAAATTGTAGCCAAACAGACCAACTCTCAGCTCAGATTGCAATGCAACATTTTGAAGCTGGATGGGGGGAGCTTCACCAGCTCCTGCCTTGGTGGTGGGGATTTGTTCATTGGTTTGGGTGAGGGAGTAGGTTTTGGTGGGCCCAACTTCTTTGGTAATTAATGTTGGGAGCTGGATTCTTGAGAAGCTGGATACCATGAAGCCCAAGCCAAACACTGCCTTTGAAGGCTCTCAGGGGATTCTTAGGCTTGACTGAATACTACAAAAAAATTATCAAGCTTTATGGGGGTAATTTCCCTCCCTCTCACCCAATTACTGGAGAATGATCAATTTCATGGAATGAATCTGCTCAGCAGGCCTTTGAACAATTGAAGATGGTTGTGACTCAAGCTCCTGTATTAGAAACAACCAACTTTCAAGAACCATTTAAAATTTAGTGTGATGCATGTGGTGTGGGAGTAGGGGTTGTACTGATGGAAAAGGGACAACCAATTTCTTACATGAGTAAAGGGTGGAAAAGGAAGAAGTTGAATTTGTCCACGTATGAGAAGGAACTAGAAGCATTGGTGCTAGCTGTGTTGAATTGGAAATCATACTTGCTTGGAAATTTTTTTGTGGTAAAAACTAATCACCACTCTCTCAAGTACTTATTAGAGCAGATAATACAACACCCCGTGTTGAGAGGGGGCGTTACAGTATTTGCCTCATAGTTGAAACCACCGGAGGCACGATTCAGGTGTTGTTTGATGTTGAACTTCAAGGTAAAACATCGACACCTGTATTTCCCTGTTTATATATGATGCCATTCACAACATTTATTCAATTTATTGTGCATTGTATTTTTTAAATCGTTATGTTCGTACATAATGTTATAAAATAAATATACATGGAACAAAGAAGATAAAAGATTTGGGGGAGAATATTTGTAGTATTTCATCATCACCAAAAGTATATCAATGGTCTTACAATGATCTCCTATTTATAGGTTATAGGAGGAAAATGAAAGGGTGTATGTTACAAGAGTAATGAGAATGTGAGAGGTTGATGGAGTTATGGGAGGAGAAGGTGAAGGTGAAGCATCCATGATGTTTCACAACACTCCCCCTTGGATCTTCACCTTTATACGCTAGGGATGCTGCCTCGTTAAAAACCTTATCAAGAAAACCCGATGGGATAAAAACTTGATGAAGGAAAAAAGAGTGCAGCCCGTATGATGCTCCCCCTCACTTAAACATATATATATTTCCCGTCAAAAAGAAGATAAAAGATTTGGGGGAGAATATTTGTAGTATTTCATCATCACCAAAAGTATATCAATGGTCTTACAATGATCTCCTATTTATAGGTTATAGGAGGAAAATGAAAGGGTGTATGTTACAAGAGTAATGGGAATGTGAGAGGTTGATGGAGTTATGGGAGGAGAAGGTGAAGGTGAAGCATCCATGATGTTTCACAACACTCCCCCTTGGATCTTCACCTTTATACGCTAGGGATGCTGCCTCGTTAAAAACCTTATCAAGAAAACCCGATGGGATAAAAACTTGATGAAGGAAAAAAGAGTGCAACCCGTATGATGCTCCCCCTCACTTAAACATATATTCTTCAAACGACGAACACCAAATTTAAAGACAAGCTTCTTAAAGACTTTGGTGGCCAATGACTTTGTAAATAAATCCGCCAAATTCTTGCTTGATTGGATCTGATCAGTTGTCACTTGATTGGCCTGTCTCATTAAAAACCTTGCCAAGTAAACCCTGTGGGACAAAACTTGGTGAAGGAAAAAAAATGCATCGTATAATTCTCCCCCTCAATTAAACATACATTCATAACACTCTCTTATATAATATGCGTTAGGTTTATGCCTCGTTAAAAACCTTGCTACAAAACCCTGTGGGAAAAAGTAACTAAGGAAAAGAGTGCATAACATACGCTAACAAAATTGCACAAGTTGCCTCATTAAAAACTTTTAACCAATAAAACCTTTTAGGACAAAAATTGGAAAAATGGAAAAAGAGTGCAACTACAAGCCTTCCGGGCTTTATCCTTCAGGGATATCCATCCTTCAGGGACGATAAATACAAATCCGCTTCCCCTTATTCGTAGTTTACCAAACTTACGAATATATTTTACGAAGTCCTTAAACACAAAATTGCATGGGGATTTAATAAACAAATACATGATAGTTTAACGGATTTAATGAATATTTACTATATTTCACTTAGATAATAAGATTGTGAAAATATGTTTGCGCATTTTTTCTCAAATAATATGCTGGGAGTAATACAAATTGTGGTAACTTTTGATATGAATATGTTACCTCAAAAGATATTACTTATGGACAATTTAAAGATGTCTCATAATTATATTGATGTCCTAGCGATACGAGAATGTAAGAATCAATAACTGATTCACCAACTTGCATAAAATTGTAATGACTCCACGCAATGACACCAAAATTTTGTGATTGTAATTGATGTGGATCGGACATATAAGAAACATTGCTAACGTAAATCTTTAACGCATGACTAGAAATTGGTAGATCCTTGAACGTCATCTAAATGTTTTCAGATGAACATTATGCTTAGATAAAACATTTACTGTGAACCTTATTAGGTTTCAAGTTATAAGAAAATGTTCATGACCTTTTGATAAGGAACTTCAGGTCCTATTATAATTGGATTTTTGTTGATATACAATAGATGTCCTTTCTTAGTGTCATTTCAATGTGAGTATTAAGTAGAATATATTTTTTCTACAATATTCACTTTCTACAATTGAATCATTGTACAAATTCTCTTCCAGAGAATGTTCGAACTTCAGGTCGAAAAATAATTGAGTTTTCTCTGGTTATTTTTCAAAAATTGTCCATTAAATATTTCACGAGTTTTCAAAAACTCCAATGGAGGTCCTATGACATCAAGCATGTTATAAATATAATAAATAACAGTAACTTTTGTTATTGGATGAAACATATAGACGACTAAGATCAACTTCGCATCATTCTTCATGATGACTTTGATTGAAGAGGTTATATGCACACTCTTACTGGTTTCTTTGTATAGCGATCTTTTCAAAAATTGTATAGTGCATCTTTTGATTCTTGTCATCATATAATATATTTTGTCATATTAGTCCTTCAGGGACTCTCATATAATTACCAATAGTAAGTGACTTATAAAATTTTAAAGTCACAACATATCTTATATGCATATCATATTGATCATGTAACAAAACTTATTATCAATATTACGAGAGAATGAGTAATATCACGATGGATGTTGGGTCCTGCGAATACTCTTATATTACTCCTCACTTTATAATGTATCACATGTTTTTCTGATTTCTATTTTTATCCTTCAGGGATATAATTTCAGAAATTAGGACTACAGGTCCAAATGGTATATTTATTCAACGAGTTTATTATATATTGTTTGCCTTCTTTTGTTTATATCAAATACGAATGCTTCTGGCATTCTTATAATATCATAGGTTTTGGATCCATTTTTCTTTTCTTGAGATAGCATGCTATTAAGAAGGCGAATGAATTGTCGACAATAATTTTAATAATTATTTAATATCTCTCGTATCAACATATATAGTTGATTGCAAGTTTTACGTCAATAATAATCAAATCCTCATCGTTTCCCAAAATTTTAGATTTGACCATTCTATATCCCCGTAATTTCATTAATCTTTTGTTTAGCAACTGCATGTATTTTTACGGGTTTATATTCTTCAGGAATAACCTCTTCAGGAGGTTCAATGAGAGTGACTAACTTTTATTTTATTTCCACAAATAATATATGTTATGGTCCACGCTTCTGGCGTTGGTTGAGCTCAAATATATTTTATGATGTGGAGATCTTCACTTTATATTATGTGGTCTATGTCTAGTAATATAAGGCATAGTCACTCTTTTGTGATCAATACAAATGTATGACAATTACTTGCTAGATATTGCAAGATAACGATTTTATGAACTTCAGGTTCAATCATACTTGTACGTATATTCTGTTATGAACTTTAGGTTCAATATAATACATTTTCCTTATATTCTTTAAGCTTCTAGCTTCTCCCCCTAATTCCAAAAAAATGTACATCCTATATATATGATTATTAGATTGGACAATAAAACTTAGCCCTTCAGGAGCTTTAAATTGCAGGAGGGAAACAATTTATTCATTATTGTACAAGTAAAGTAGGGAAGATTCATAACATGATGTATATCAACCATAAAAATTAATGAATAATATTAGCAGGTATATATGCACATTAATGTATCATGTATAAATTTTAAGATCCCATAATGATCAATATTGAGAGATATTTTAAAAACAGATGGACTCTCATTTTGTTGTGCAAATCGGTCGACAAATTTGACCTCATTTTGGTCGTGATAGAAGTCAACAATTTTATCTAAAGCTTTACAAAAAGAATACAAATGATGACATCCATAATTAATATAAGAGATGATTTTATTTAGACACTTGTGGCCATGTTTGGTCTCGTTGATGTCATCTTTATTTCATATTTATTTGCACAAAATTTAGTCCACTGCTTATGCTCTTGTTTTCACGATACTTTGTAGTGAGTGCTTCTGGCACACACAAAAAAGGTATAAAAAAGTATCATGATTTTCCAACAACTCTCATGACCTTCAATCATCGGTGATGCATAACCCAAAAGAGTATTAGGTCATTAATTTTTTAAAGTGATCAATAAACTTTTTTTTTCTTTTACTACTAATCTCTATATATCTATGAACTTCTGGTAATAGGATTTGATTTAGAGATCGACGTGTATTTTTACTCAATTAGCTATTTGCACGTCGTTTAGATGATCATATGAATCCTTTAGGGATTATCATAAAATTTCATAACCCTCTTTAAATGAATGATTTCTAAATCTTTGTATAGTAGCATTTTATGAATATTAAGATATTCGCCTTCTGGGCAAATGCATATTATTTTCAATAACAGTGATCACAAGGCATTTGTCTTCTGGGCCAATAAATATCATTTTTAATAACAATGATTACTTGTAACATGGTGATTCAAATTCCACTATAATGTAGCACATTGTACTATATACATACATCTATCAAGATGAATATTATGTGCTCACGATATGAATGCTTGTAATAGTTGTGAATGATCATGTGATGCATCAAAATTAACAAGTAATAATCACATGCTTGAACCACTTTACAAATACTCTTTTAATCAACATGATACTAAGAATTCATATAACTTATACTAAGCAAGTGAATCAATACAAAGTTACATGTGAGTAATTAATTACCTCATGATGAATAAATACAAATTCAAGATGTAAGTAAAATAATCGTATACCTACATATTTTGATATTTACACCTTTTATGAATAATACAAATCAATAAAGGTCAATTGAACATTCACATTAAATCTTCAATTTAAGAAGATTTATAGAATTATGAAAACAAGTATTTGCTTCCAAATAAGCCTCAAATAAATTATTATCAATGCATTCCATATTGTATGTAACAACTGCATTGTATACAACATTAATATTCAAGTTAAAAGCTTATACAAGTTTTGTAAATGAGCATGCTCTAACGTACCACACATGTTTGACTTAATTATTGTTCTGTAATATTGCAAAGCTCTTATTGCTTTCTTTCATCATATATTAACCAAGAACTCATAATATTTTCTCTTATATATTTGAGCAAGAAATTATAATCCTTATGCATGGACGTAGATCTTATTAGAGACTACAAACCAATGAGAAAGAAATCTCTATTACCTCATACATGAACATAAACGTTTTTGTTAACAAAACGTTGAAAATAAAATTATGGATTTAAGTTCACATGATATTCTATCGTATTCATGTAACTACATTGTTTATTCACAATATAACTAGTGAATAAAAAAGTATGAACACCATAACATCGATAAAAGAATCACAAATCTAGACATATAAAGATATGTATATTTTATCGGTAAATGAAAGAAAATGTCTCATTACATACATCAAAGACAATATATATGATTGACGATGAAAATGATTTTATACTCTTTCATGGAAAGACGAGGCAGAGAGAAGATCAACTTCTCAATCTAGAAGTAACTTATATGCATGGACTAAATAATATTCTCTAGACCGCATAGCTAAAAAGAAAAGATATGCACAACTATAATAAAACTCAAACTATTACATAGTCAATATAGAAACCATAGGAAGAAAACAATACTAGATACATATGCTAGTTATGATCAAGATAAACTATATTTCTCCACCAATCTAGCATGACGAGGCAAAACAATATGGTTAGGAAATGAAACGAAAACTTCTCAAGTTATTCTAGATGTAGATAGATACTATGTCGGACTTGATTCAAATATTGGGTGTGGGCAAAATACCTTTGGATGATTTCTACAATACCAATCGGGAGAAACTCGTGCTTCTGAAGAATATTATGCATGAGTCAATTCGTGTTGATAACGTGTTATAAAATAAATATACATGGAACAAAGAAGATAAAAGATTTGGGGGAGAATATTTGTAGTATTTCATCATCACCAAAAGTATATCAATGGTCTTACAATGATCTCCTATTTATAGGTTATAGGAGGAAAATGAAAGGGTGTATGTTACAAGAGTAATGAGAATGTGAGAGGTTGATGGAGTTATGGGAGGAGAAGGTAAAGGTGAAGCATCCATGATGTTTCACAACACATAGTAAGTTCTCACTTATTTTGCTATTACTTTTCCGTTTTTATTTCTCATTTGAACAACTGGTTCTACTAGCAAGTGTAGGAGGTGCTTGAATAAATAATAAATGAATAACAAGTGGGATACAATCACGATGATGCATGTTAAGAAACATGAAAATCTTACGTCATTCATTGACATGAGGTAATGAACAGTCACTAAGAGTCATTACCATGCATCGACGTGAGATTAAAAGAAGTGATTTTTGAGGAAAACTAGAATCATATGTAACTAAGGAAAGTGATCCCATTGGATATAGGGTTTGGAGATGGTGAGCAAGAGATATGTGTGAGAGAGAGACTAGTACGAAGTTCTACGAAAAACAATAGAATTTTAATGCTCGTAGCATCCTCTTCCTTTAACATTAGGGGTGTAATCGGGTCGGGTATGCCCCTACCCGTGCCCCTACTCGACTAAATTAGCGGTACGGGTATATACCCGGCCAAAAATAATTGTGCTCATACCCGACCCATACCCGCTAAGTTAGCGGGTACGGGGCGAGTATAATATGTAAAAACTATAATATATTATTTACAGTTAATCTCACCATTCATTAGCATAACCGTTTTTTTCTTAATCTATATTACAATTTGAAATGAGTGGTAGATATTGTGGGAGCTTAATTTAGAAAAATTAAGCCCTGAGCTAACTAGAAAATTCCTGTATAAAAATATATTATATATAAAAATATATAATATATAGTATATAAAAATATGTAATATATAATATATACAACATATCTTAACAGGTATACAGGTACTCAACCCGTTTATAATCCGGTAAAACGGGTACAGGTATACGGGTATGAATTTTTGTACCCTTACCCGTACCCAACCGGGGCATGTGACTGGGTATATGGGTATTACCCACCCCAGTTACACCCCTATTCAATATATTCATTCCATGTTGTCTTTTATACATATTCATGCGATTTTGGTAATCAGGCATGTCGTAATATTCCTTCTATCTATATAGATCAATCCAAGTGGATTTTTCTACCAACTCAACACCCAATCAACCATGAAAATGCAAACAGAGTTGTCTCGATTCGCCTCATAATTTTGGTCTTCAAATGGGTATATGTAACCGAACACTGCTGTAAAACAGTTTTTAATTCGTTTTTTTTGACTTACTATGTTGGGTTCCCTACCCCTTTTGACCAACGTAGCAAGGGGTGGGCGTAGTAAAGGAGTAATTTTACGTTGGTCAAAACACTGACGTAAAAGGCATGATTTCACGTCGGTTTTAACAAAAACTGACTTGATATGTCCATTAAATGGATGTTTTTTCCATTGCTTTTATAATTTCTTATGAAAATCCATGCACTTACAACAAAACTTACCAACATTCACATATAAGCCACACATTCGTATTCACATAAAGCACACATTCAAAACATCAATAATCACACAACCTTCACATATAAGCTACAAATTCAAATAAACCGCACATTCAACCCATCAACATCACACAACAACAAAAATAACACCAATAACATAATCACATGACAACAACAAGATATAAATTACTCCACTGCAATTACAAGAGGCATGTCCCATCTTATATTTATCAATCAGTATTCTAAAACCATGTGACTAATAAAAAAAGAATCCCACTTCTCACATGTAATGTATATCTCACATGATTGAAGAGTTTTTCAAAGACCTACAAAGTAAACAAATAAATAGATTACCATATAAATTGTAATGCAAACCAAATATAACCAATCACTGTTGCGATACAGGATTATTACGTCGGTTTTGTTTTACTTATCACATCGGTATGACCAACCCTAGGAGATCGATGTGGCAACAGGGGACGTGGAAAGAGAGAGCATATTACGTCGGCCAATAATTTAATGTGGTGTGTAGGTATACCACGTTAGTATTTAATAATAACATTGACGTGGTATATAGGCAATACCATGTTTGCCACACCCATAAGTATGACGTGGTATGTCCTATTATTAAAAGTAGATATTCTGGAAAGAAATTCAATAATAAGCCATACCTGTAGGATTTCGTGTCCCCATGTATGTATATATTTAAAAAAAATTAATACAATATAAAAGATCGAATTCATACTTTCAACAATTTTACGTACATTACTTTGTGTTTATTCTAATATCATGCAATCCTACATATATTAAAATAAATCACAAAGAGAGAATCATACCCAAAGGTTCTCTAAAACATTTCGAAGATCCGGAGTCACGTTGCCCATTGAATCGTCTGCCGATTCGCCTCCAAGTGTTCACCAAACTCTAAACAAGATTAGAGAGAAATAAGCTTGTCAATCAATCTCTAATTAGGCTTAGAATCTAGCTAATAACCCATCTTTAAGCTTCTGAGATTTTCTATCTCCAACTTAAAATTACTAAGAGATTTTCGTGGCGATTAAGGGAGAGATTAATGAGAGAAAGAATTTTTGCATTAACATAAACAAGTAGGATGAGGGGTCCTTTTACAGGCTCCCAAAACATCCTCATCAAGAACTATTCTTTAGTCATGATCTCTTGCTTATTATCTCCTAAAATTAATCTCAAATTGCCACATAAGAACCCATACAAACGTTTGATTAAATATGGAATTAATCGAACCCGTGATCTAATTATGCTCTTAATAATTCAGGCAAAAATGACACTGTTCGGTTGATCGCGAATTTTTCTCGGTTAACCGAACCATTCGGTTTTAACACATGTTCGGTGGACCGTGAGCTAGACGGTCGACCAAATATGCATGAGAAAAATTCTCTTGGAAAAATTCAAATGATCCGCGTCTTGCTCGGTCGACCGTTGACCCACCAAAATTTCTCCTGGCGCGAATTCATCGGACGACCGTGTCACCTTCGGTCTACCGAAATATTCTTTCTCGGTTGACCGTTCACGCTCGGTTAACCGAACCTAATTGTCCAGGCACTCCAGACAATTTCGGTCAACCAATTGTGTTTACTCGTTCCCCGTTCGGTTGACCGTTCCGAACATACCTCGTTCGACCGAACCCTAAACGGTTCACCGTGTTTTACCGCGATTTTGTCTTTCTCAAATTTTGGATTTATTTCCAACAAAATTTGATCTTTTGGGGTTTTTAGCAAATTCATATCTTATGTAATATATTATTATCCTATGTAATATTAAACTATTACACCCAATAATATACACACCTCATATGAATTATTATGATTCTAATTATGTCAATTCTCATGACATATTGATTTTATTCGTTCACCACATGTGTCCTATTTTCACATGAAACCCGACATATCATATGAACTTAAAATCAACCCTCTTGTTTCTTAGTTTTGTGGTGTGACCTATAGGAGGATCTAAACTACATTGGCAGTGATATTAAACACTTAATATCTCAAACTATAAGCAGTATCTAGCTACACATTATAGTTACCCAATCAGCATAGATGTCTTTGTTCCACTCAAACCAAAACACGATCCATTTAGTGATGTAAGTGCGCCACTTGTGTCCGTCCCTTGCCTCATGATATTAAGAATATATACAAAGTAGAAATGTGTCATCTTTGTATTATATTCATTTCTTGATCCCTCTAAGCTAATTATAACCATGTAACTTAACTCAAGTTACATTGTGCACATTATAATTTTGCTTTATCAAAGGGCCCACTAATATCATCACTCAATTAAGAGGGCAACGATAATAGTTTGACTAGCTATCTTTTCCAGCACAAGTCATGTTCAACCAACTATTGCCTTTATCACTATACTCATTGATAGCTTTTGACAATAATCAAATTACACACTTCTTGAGTGAAAAGATATAAGTATCATATCTTAGGATCCAAGACATAGTAAAACATTAATGACACGAAACACAATTCCATAATGTTTTACTTGTTAGGTCTATTCAATATATAAAAGTAATCTTTTCCTCTTTTATATACTCGTGTCGTCAATTATTTGTAGAGGTACAACAATCGATGACCAACACGACAATCTTATCTCGGTGATTAATATTTCATGTTAATTACCATGATTGTGAATAACTTTTGATTTATGTAAACCATTATCTTTTAGAGCTCTACGGTTAAGGACCAAGCGTCTCTTCCTTAACACTTCCAAAAGACGAATACCATAATCAATGAACAAAATGTTTGCACATCCAATTCATAATAATTGACATATAAAAGTAAAACTTTTAAAACACATTCCTTTCAATACAATGTCGGTTTGTTGTCAAATAACCGACGTGATCTATAAACACACCACGTCGGTTGAAACAGAAGGCCAATGTGGTCTGTCCCATTATCAAAAAAATCAAATAATAAAATATACCATGTCGGTTTGTTGGCAAACGACCATCAACATGGTATGTTATTTTTATTAAAATAATATATAGTTCCAGACAACGTCGGATATTAAGCTATCACCAATATGTTATATGTAATAACCACATTTAGTATTTCCAATATGTTTACGGTACTACAATTAAGATGTCATGTATATTAAGAAAACAATGAAATCAATGCAAAGTATAATGCATATTATCAAAATAAACAATACTAAATTATCTTACCTTCATGACACTCCAAGTTACTTTCCTTTTTATTACAGACATTCCAACACCCGAGCATTTACAAAGCTCAAAAGTTCTACGAAAATATGTAAATGTTCGAAAATAAATTCAAACATTCAGTAACAACAAATTAACTTATAATATTAATGAAATTATTCAAAATAACTTACAATTCAATGATACCCTTTAAATCTTCCTTGGGTTCCTCCGATGCCAAAGGATACCACTAGGTCGTTCACGTAACAGGTTCTACCACAACTAACATCCAGTGATCACTGAAACCCACTAATGTTAGATTACTTCATCAATTAGATCAATGTTAATCTTCTTTATGATTGCTAAATGAAATATAAGGAAATAGAAGTTATTATAAAATATAATGAACTACTTCTCCCAATATGGTACTACAATTTAGGCCGTTGTCATTAATTGGTGCACCATGTCAAACTTTGAAGATCTGTTGTTGATTAGTAGCACATCATGCATCATATTCATGCTATATATCCTTCATTTTACCCCAATTTTGTGCTTCTTAAGTGTTTGTTATTATATTTCAGGTATTAGGTAATAAAGAAGAGAAGGAAAGAGAAAAATGACTGAAACATAAGAAGAAATGACTGAAATGATACAAAATAGACTTGTCTATCATACACAAGGACCCATCAGCAAGAGGGAATGACCTGGATGTAAGCCCGGAGGGACCAAATAGCAAACCGAGAAACTCCACACCATCATGAGGAGTATTTTGGCAATTAGATTCAGGTGCAGACTCAAATTACTGACCAGGGCACATCCCATGTAAAGAATTGAAGAACTTAAGTAGAGGCACGGAATTGGGTCGCATCTGACAAATTGTGACCGCCAATTGGCGGTCCTTTTTTATCAAAATCCGACCCGGTTGCGCAAGATATGGGTTTTGTGTTTATGTCTATTCTGCGAATGTTTCATGAGTCTCACACCGGGGGATTATCCCAGTTGTATTTTTCATGTCTATAATTAGAACTCATCTTCTTCCTTTGTAAAAAACCATTGCTTCGTGGTCATTCTCTCTACTTGGAGTAAAGCCTTGGAGAAAAAATCAAGTGGAGAAGAATGCTACTTATAATGTGAGTTCTCAATAAAATAATTTTTCCTAGTTTGTTCTAATGTTGTCTCTTTTAATGGTTGCATGTTTAGCTTAGTTTTCTTTTCTTAATCTTAGTATAATTAGTTAGAATATCTTTCTTCCTTAACATAATTGTTATCTTAATGTGTAGTGAGTAGTTTCATCCCACTTTGGGGGTTGAGATGATGTTATACATGTAATAAAGAATGAGAATTAATGTTATCTTATATAATATGTGATGAATGTGAATGTAGGCTTGTTTGTTTAAAAGTGAATACTTAACTTGATGGGTTTTGCCGTAACCATTAGGTACTTCCCATGCCTGTGTAGGTTCTTAATAACCAACTTGTTTATTCTCAAGTTAATCAACTAGGTTAGTGATTGGAATGATAAGTTTTGCCACAACCATTAGGTACTTCCTATGCATGAAAACACAACCTACACTTGTGCCTTATTGAATGCATTCTTCACCACCTTATCACAAGTGTACACACACTCCACCTCTTGGGGGGTTTCCTGCTGAATTTCATCTTGCTTTGCTGGTTGCTTAGTTTAGTTTCAGTTACTCTCGTGCTTTCATCTTTCTTGTTGGTTAATTGCTTCTTTAGTGTAGCCTAGTTTAGTGTAATCAAACTTCTTCTCTCCTTTATTTTTCACTCGATTTCTAAAGAACAAGAGTTGACACACCTCCATATGGACTCCACCCATACTTACAACCACTTCATCGCGGTCGTGCACTTACGGTTTAAACTTTAATCAAATAGGTTTTTGGCACCATTGTCGGGGAGGTGCTATGTCTAGACTCTGGTTTAGACTATTCGAGTGGATTTGATCTTTGTTTTTTAGGTTTGGTTTGTTTCAGGACATCTCAGGATCAAGGGGAGGTACCATGAGAAATTTAGGGGGCCAAAAGACATTCTGATTGCCAATCAGCAGTCTGGTGAGCAGCGTTTGCTTCCTATTTTCTTATGTTTATTTGTACTTACAATATAGTTGTCTAGGAGTCCAATTTTGCATGTCTGGACCTATAGATTGCTTCCAAATTAATCGATAAACCAATCCGTCCCCCTTTTTATACAACTTGGACCTTAAAAGTCTAAACAAAAGATTAGTGGATATCCGTCTAGGTCATGCATCATTTCTAGACCTTTTATGCATTCGTCTTTTCTTTGCTTTATTTTTTCTATTGTTGAGTGTTGGCGTGAGGTATGTTTACCCGTTCTGTCATTCATGCATGGTTAGAGCATGCATTAGTTAAGATGCATCAGGATAAGAGTGAGGTCAGTGTTTGATTGGAGGGCTTGATTGCTACTTTAGGAATCAAACTACTCTAAGGGGGGCTGTCCCATACAAGATAAGGTGGGGGATTTCATCACCCTTTCCTTTTCCCCAAACATCACACTAATCAAAAGCCTTAATCTGAAATCAAGTAGACACATGGCACTAGGACTCAGGCGCACTTAGGAGAGAATCCCATTTTCGACGTCATGGCCTAAACAACGTCAATTGTTTAATTGCATTGAGACTTTTGGGACCTCCGGGTCTTGACTTTCTCATTCGGATTTGAGACCTTCAGCCGAGGGAGGTGCGACATTCGGGAGTGTGGGGAGTCACGGTTAGACGTCGTCTAGCTTAAGGACCCATAGCCAACCTAAGCTTGTTTGAGCCGTGTGTGCTAGATTACGCCTCTACCCTCACCCAGTACCCATACTATATCTAGGGATTCTTCCCTTCTGATCTAAGTCTACTCCTCTATTCTTCAAGTAGTCTCGTCCTTTGATTACACCTTCTGTTGCGTGTAGTTTTTTGAGTCGGGCTCGTTCTGGTGCGAGAGTGCATTTTTCTTCTGAAATGGACGATCTAGGTGATCGCCCATCTCCGCCTCGAGCTCCTTTGGAGCACGAGTCTGAGTCATCTCATGAAGGTGGGGGAGATCGGGTTCCATACATGGATTACCTCGGTCCACTCCCATCACCATGTAGACCTCCTCCTCCTCCTCCAACTCAGGAAGAAGAGGGATTTGGTCAGGATCGAGTTCTGGGTGCACCACCACCTTTACCTTGACAAAATAGGTCGACGACTCTATGGGAGCGGACTTATCAAGTTCGGGCTACGCAACCTTCTAGCATAGTTCTCCCGCCTGCTCGCGGGAACAACTATGAATTAAAACCTCAATATGTGAGCATGCTTCCTATCCTCATTGCCAATAAGGGGGATCTGTATATCTTTATACGTGAATTCGAGGAGGTATGCTCCATGGTCAAGCTTCAACAGCTTGACGATGATTTCGTCCGGTTGAGGATGATTTCTTTTGCGCTCAAGGATAACGTTAAGAAATGGATGTACAGCCTCCCGACGAACTTGATTCGGTCTTGGGATGAATTCGTGACCATTTTTCTGAAGAGATTCTTCCCCCAAAGGAAGATTCAAGAGATAAGGCACCAGATACATCAAATGTATCAGACTGATCGTTTCATGCTTTCTTTGAGAGGTTCAAAGACCTTCTCCTACAGTGCACTCATCATGGACTTGATCTATGGCAACTCTGCCAGATTGTTTATGACGGCCTCAACTACAACACCCGCACATTGATGGAGTCGATGTGTCAGGGTGATTTCCAAATCAAACCCATCAATGAGGCATAGGAAACTTTTGAATTAATGGTTGAACGTACCCTTTAGTGGGACACCATAAGAGAGCCATCAGCCACCCGATCTGCTGGTCGAGCTGGATCATACCAAGTTGAGCCAACTATAACGTCTGAGGCAAAAATACTTGCTCTCATGTGTAGGATTGAGAGTTTAGAGTTGGACCGAGCTTCTATAGCTCAGGTTGCTACTCCCTCTTGTAGTAGGTGTGGCCTTTACGAGACATAGTGACATGGAATGTGCTTACTAACGACCCGTAAATGTGATGTATCAATAGTGGCCCCGTAACGACCCGTACAGTCACTCCAAAATGCTGGGATGGTGAAACCATCCTAACTTCTCTCGGGGGCCACGGTCCGAGCTCACACGCTCAACCTCAACCCCTACCTTATCACCCTCCACACCTATTCGCGACCCACCAACCCCCACATCAAAGGTCTCAACCCCATACTCACCAACCTCCTCAAGCCTCATCTTTGGGTTATTCTAGAAAAACTCCACCCCAGCTGGTTGACCCAAAGGATTCCACTTTTGAGAAAGTCTTTCAAGCATTCATGCAGAGCACACAAACCATGTTTGTGGCCAACAACAATTCGGTCAAAATATTGGAAACGCAAATTAGCTAGTTGGCTTATCATCTCCATGAACGTGAGAAAGGTCAATTCCCATGTCAACCTGAGGTGAATCCCCGGGGTACCCAATCTCAAGGAGGGTCACTAGTGCCTCGAGCTACCTCTGAATCGACCCATCATGTTAATGTGATTCATACTTTGAGGTCTAGTAAGGAGGTGGACAACCAAATTAGGTTGCCTTCCTTGCAATCACTGATTAACATCATATCATGCATATATTTGTGTTTTATATCCTTTATTTTTAGCCTAAGAAATGCTACGTAATGAGTTTTATGTTTAACTTTCAGGAATAAACATGTTTGAGAAGAAGAGACTAAAAAAGGACATAAAAGCAAGAAAAATGACTAAGCTGCAAGACTTATGGACTGAGGTGCAAGAGAGAAGGACCCAGATGTAAAACCAAAAGGATTAATGTGGAAATCAAGAAGATCCACACCATTATGAGGAGTATTTTGGCAATTAGATCTGGGCCCAAACATTAACAACCAAATCGGGTTCATCAGACATCAAGAAATCAAGCCAGAAACGAACCACTGAAATCCAGATTCAGTCAAAGCTATCTGAACCGCCAATTGCCTGTCTCAGACCGCCAATTGGCGGTCCAAATTGGTACAAACATTTCATGGTTGGGTCGAGTCATGTATTATGTTGTTTTATGTCCATTTATAGTATGTTTAGTCCCATACCGGGGGCTTGTCCACAGTTACCTTTTTTCATGCCTATAAATAGAACTCTTCCCCCTCATTTGTATTCACCCATTGCAAGTAGAACTCTTCCTCCTCATTTTTTCATGCCTATAAATAGATGTGGTGATACCCGCATCTATGAGGGAGTCGGATCCTGAGGTTCCCTCAACGAATACTTCCAAGAAGGAGCTTTATTCTGAGGTCTCTACTTATGTGTCGACGGAATGGAATGTTGAGGTTCCTTTGAAAGACCCTTATGCTCCTAAGGTGTCAATCCTCGAGCATTTTAAAAAGAAATCGTTTGATCAATATGACAAGATGCTTGAGATTTTTCGGCAAGTTAAGGTGAACATTCCGTTGTTGGAGGTGACTCAGCATATACCACCTTATGCCAAGGTTCTCAAGGATTTATCAACCAATAAGAGAAAAACCATTGTTCCCAAGAAAGATTTTCTTGCGGCGAATGTGAGTTCATTGTTGGCACAACCCACAAAAGTCAAATACAAAGACCATGTTGTCCTTCTATTTCTTGTGTGATTGGTGATGTGTCAATACATCGATCTTTATTGGACCTAAGTGTATCTGCCAATCTTTTGCCATATTCTGTCTATGATTGATTCAATTATAATACCACAAGTGCACGACAATGATGAAATAGTGGCAAGTATGGGTCGAGTCACAGGGAGCACGTGCGAGTCGGAATCCACCATACTCGAGTGGGAAAAGAAGAGAGAGAGAGAAATGATGTCGGATTACAATACGATGAGTATAAAACGAGAAAACAAACGATAAAAATAAACCCTTTAAAGGTAGAGAAAGAATGCGGAACTGAAATTATGTGTACGTGTGTGTGTTCATTGGTGCTCATCACAACCTGTAATACATGGAATTATAAAAACCAAATCCAACTTTGTCTCCACATGAAATAAGATAAAACATTATCATTAAAACATACAAGATAGTAATTGATATGAGGCTAATAAAAGAACATGTAAAATGACCAAACCCCACTATGTCTCCACTTAAAATAAGATTTGACACAATCATAAAAACATACAAGACATTAATTTGGATGAGGCCAACATGAGCACATGTCATGTTTCCTCTTTATCCACTCTATCCTTATCCTCACATCATCATTCCCCATAAAATAGGTCCAGTAATCTAAGCATGTGCTAAACATCACTCAAGAGCATTAGTACATCAAAAATAAGAGTGAAAAACTCATTAAATGGTTATGGAACTCATGTGAGGTTTAAAGATTAAGATTAAGACACACACACACACACACACTAATACATCACATAATCACATCACCATCTTCTCCACCCCCCAATGGGGATGGACTACTCTCTCATTTTTGTCCAAAGTGTAACAAGTTGGTGGTAAATACTTATGAGTACCCTTACTCTCTGGTGCTAGTTTTGCTCGAATACCAAGTTCAAGTAGATCAAGTCTGACGTTATATCCATCTTTAGTCTTACCCAGTATGTTAAGAAGAGTTCCTAATAAACTGTCACAATTTTTTTCCGACATGCATCACATCAATACAATGTCTGACTTCTAAGGTCTCCAAATAAGGAAGGTTAAAAAAATGGATTTTTTCTTCCAACTACTCTTATCATTTCCGCGTTTGTAAATCTTGCCAAGTTTGCACTGGATGTTCGACACCTATTCAAGAACATGTCTTACACTGATTTTTGCAGGAGGTTCTTCGAATTCATGCCCTTTTCATTTTACGATACGGATGACTCATAGGAAGAAATTTGCAATGACCAAGATACACTGTCTTACTGCCATGCACAAGCTGTAAAGAACACGCATTTTCACAAATAGGACACGCTTTGTGCCCTTTCAAAGAATAGCCAGACATATTTCCATATGTAGAGAAGTCAATAATTGTGCAAAATATCATCGCACACGATGTAAATGACTATTGATGGTGGGCATCCCACACTTTCTCACCATCATTTCACAATTCCTTCAAGTCATTAATCAAGGGAGCCAAATACACATCTATGTCATGGCCTGGTTGTTTTGGACCAGAAATCATTAAAGGCAACATCCTGTATCTATGTTTCATGCTCAACCATGGAGGTAGATTGTATATCACGAGTAGAACATGCCATTGACTATGAAAGCTGCTCAAACTCCCATAAGGATTCATTCCATCAGTACACAGACCAAGGCTTTAGATTTCTGAATTCTTGACCGAACACGGGAAAATCTGAATCGATCTTCTTCCACTGTGGAGAACCTGCAGGATGTCGAAGCATCTGATCATTCAATTTATTATGATCTCTACGTGCCATATCAGTTTCTTTTAATCCGTGGGGTAGACAAACAAATGTTTCAACCTTAGAATGATCGGAAGATACCACAACACCTTCGCGGGCGGCCCTTGTACTGGTATATCACCACTCACATTTTTCTTGTGCTTATACCTTGACATTTTACAAACCGGACAACAATGCAAATTTTCATATTCTACCCTATATATACTCTGCATACCCAATGGACACAAGATTTTTTTGACTCATATGTATGGTCTGGAAGTTCTTTGTTTTTTGGAAGAATTTCTTTTAACAACTTGAGCAAGGCAGTAAAACTGACATCACTCCAACTGTACGAGGCTTTCAAGGTATATAACCGTAACACTGCAGAGTATATAACCATAACAACGTGCACGTCGGATATGGAGGAAATCCGACGTGGTAGACCCCTTATCAATTTTGGGTTTTGATAGTCGTAAGTCAGACTCAAACCCATGCAAAGAAAATGTAACTCAAATCCAATTTATCCAACTGGTCGACCCCAATTGATGAAGGGTCTACTACGTCGGATGTCCTCCATATCTGACGTGATAAAGGCTCTATCACATTGGATATGGAGGAAAACTGACGTCGAAGACCCCATGTCAATTTTGGGTTTTGATGGTTGTAAGTCAGACTCAAACCCATGCTCAGAAAATGTAACTGAAATCGAATTTATCCAACTGGTCGACTACAATTGATAAGGGGTCTACCATGTCGGATGTCCTTCATATCCAACGTAGTAGAGACCCTATCACGTCGGATGTGGGGGAAATCCGACGTGGTAGACCCCTTGTCAATTTTGGGTTTTGATGGTTGTCGGTCATACTCAAACCCCTGCACAGAAAATGTAACTCATATCCAATTTATAAGTACACATATACAATCCAACACAAAATTATACTCATATACACAAAAGTACACTCATATACAATCCAACCCAAGAGTATACTCATATACACAAAAGTATACTCGTATACAATACAACACAAAAGTATACTCATATAAAATTCAACACTAAAATATAACTCATATCCAACATTCATCCACTTTTTAGCATACGACAAATAAAGTAAGCCGACCACCTCTCTCGAGTTCCATCTATTTCTTCTTGCGAAAATAGTTGAATGTCAGGTTCAAAAATATACAAAAAAAATTATATTTTCAAATAATTAAAATAACAAACCATTATAACCTAAACTTTGGAGTTACATATTGAAGATACCTATCGTAAATCTCCATCTTCCAATCCCAAGTTGTCAATTTGTTCCATATAAGTCATTACGTAGTAACCGCATTTAGTATTTCTAACTTGTCTACGGTACTACAACCATTGCAAATAAAAATAATCATGATTATATCCAAATGATGAAATGAATGCATATTAATGGTTTCGTGGTTTACTTTAATAATGAACAATTTTACCTTCATGGCATGCCAAGTTGTTAGCTTTTTCTGACCCTTCTTCGACCCATCATTTTGTATATGTCCATGGCGCTGTCAAAATTACACAAATGGTCAGACGTTTTAATCAAATATGCAACTATTGAAAATTTAGTTAATTAATTTAAATTAACTATACTAAAAGTAACTTACAACTGAACAATATTGTTCAATGATTTCATTGGTTTATTTGATGCTAGAGGATCAAACCAATATGCAGTATTCATACTTGGAACCAAAACGGCCAACATCCAATGATCATTGTAAATCAATCATGTTAAATAACTTTATTAGTACCCTAAAACTAATGTAAGAAGTAATATAAAATATAATGAAATACTTACACCTCCCAATATGCTGCTAGAAAAAAAATTGTTCTCGCTTTCACGCATAATCTTAGCATTTTTTTGCGGTCTATTGTCATCACTTGAATTGCCATGAAACATGAATATTGTAGGACACAAATAACCAATTTTTGTCCATACGGTAATTCGTAGAGAAGCCTATTGAAGAAGAAATATATCATAAGTAATATGAAAAGAATTCGTAATTGTAATTTTTAATATAAAAATGACAAAATGACTTATTTTAATTGAACTTGGATGATTGTTATACACAACTTTTCCATCCTCAAAAATTGCAAGACATCATTTATTATGACATACAACTTATATTCGAAGCCATCGTCGTTCATTTCTCCTACAATTTCTTTATTCATCACACTTTCAACAAAAAGAATCTTCACTCTTATGTCGTATGAAATTGTATAACATTTGACAATTCAGAGAAAATTGTCTTTCGTCAACTACAATTTCAGTTTGTTTGGATGTTGGACCGTCAGCATTTTGAAATTAAAAAACTATATTATTAGAACTGCTTTACATGATTACTATATATCAACCATTTAGGCAATTATTAAATTTAAAGTTGATACATTTGCATTCACATTTATTTTAATCAATGAATGAGGCCATTGCAACACCCTTCCTTCAGCATCGCCCACCGTCTGAACTTCAGATTCAGGAATTGGTAGGAGTGTGTCACCACAGACAGATTTATCCAAAGTCACCTTCAAATTCCTGGATTCAATTTGTTGACCGTGATGCAACTTTAGTGTGTATCCTACAAGTCGCATATCCGGATTACTCACAAAGAGTTCACATTGGGCTCCATCCTATAAATTTCAAAACAAAATTTATTACATGTACTGCATTGCAAAGTCAAATATAAATACTTATAATTTGTAATTTTACCTCAAAATGTTCAAGTGTGTCCTGCTCAGATACTTCTTGGGGGAACACCTCCCTAGGTTGTACACTGGAAGCAATACGGGGTGTTGGTACATCTGTGGCGATATCGGTGGAAAGTCCAAGGTGTTTATACAAACTCTTCACCAGGTTTTTCAAGTGATGGATCTTCTCGTCGCATATCACGTGATCAACTTGGAATGACTTTGTGAGGATGATGATGAACCAAAATATTGACATAGTTCTCTTCCACTATCTACACTGCGTATTCGCCCAGGATGCTCCTGCTTACCCATGGTTGTGGACAATATATCATTTATTCCATCTGAAACAAATTCTCCTTGGGAAGCTTTTACTGAAAGTTCATCCTATACAAAATTAATTTTAAAACTTATTATTAATTAATAACCACATACGTACACAAAGCATAAAAATTAAAGTTAACTTACAAATTTGGAGGGAACTAGTTCAGACTCTTCGTTAATGTAGCTGCCTTCTGAAATAATACGCGCTTGCTTCCACTTTTCTTGTCTAGATATTGGAGATGTAGGTGACAAATTACTTGCCTGCTCTTCACTCATACCAGCTTCCACAACTTCTTTTTTTGGAAATTTTTTCCGTCATCATATCTTCCTCAAGTTTGCGGTAACCCCCTCTGGACAATCTATGCTGAAATTGTTACTAGATTGTCGTTTCTTGTTCTTCTCTCGTATTTCCTTAAAAAGAATATAATGGATTAATTATCAAAATAAAAATTATAAAATCTACGTATGAAAAATAAGTATATAATACCATAATTCTCGAGAAAGTCTGGTTCTTTTGAAGTCAGCCCATGTTATCGGCGAAATCAAACTGTAAGTAGCACAAGGGTCACAGACAATATATTGCCCAAAGATAAACATGTTGGCCTTTTGGCCTTAATATATGTTTTGATGATTTAATCAACTTAATCTTAATTGTAATCAATGTAGAGTAGCACACATATTGCATATCATATATATTATATTGTGCAAACTTCGATAGGTGATCAAGACTCAAGAAAAAGGGAAATGAAGTCAAGACATGTAATTAAAGCTATACTGAAGACATGTAGTCTTGATTTCTTTGAGTCTTAGGAAATATGTGTAATTGAGCATACTTGAGCTAAAATCACCTCAAACACACTAGGTTCCCTATAGAAGCCACACACAAATTTTCACATCAATTGGACTTTAATACATCACCCAAACTAGAACCGGAAAACACTTAAAACAAACTTGAACTGCCAGGACTAAATCGGTCGACCAGATCAATTTCATCGTTCGACCGATTGGATTTGTTTATTCTGTTACAAAATCTAGTCTTAGACCGGTCGACCTTTTAGTGCCATTTGTTCGACCGGTTACACGTGTCACATGATCGTTAGACTTGCCGTTTTCTACAACGGTCGGATTTCCCAAAACCCTAAACTTACCAAACTTCCGGTCGACCGAAACATACCTAGAGGTCGACCGATCAATCATTCTTTGGTCGCCCTGAACACTCTGTAAGTTTTCGGTCGAACGTCCCCTAGACCTTGGTCGACCGAAACTCAATTTCTTCCCAATCTATGAAGTGCCTGGAAATTTCTGGTCGAACCGACCATTTGCTTAGTTCGATCGATCCATCTTTTACCAGACCAAAACCCCCAATTGGTCGACCCACACAAAACCTTAGTTTGACCGTTCACTTAAGTGAACTTAAGTTATAGCCATATTTGACCAACTAGTCGACTGGTATGTCCGATTCGGTTGACCGAACTTATCCCGGAATGTGACCTGCTCCTTTTGTTTTGTGTATCTTACACAAACACTTACACATTTAATCCCAATGGCTACAACACACTTAGAGCTTATAAATAGGTGTTTCCTTGACACAATTACACAATTCTTACACTTCTATTTGTCATATACACCTAAGAGAAAGCTCCAAGTCTCCCATTCCCCAAATCCTACTCTCCAAGCTAAACTTCCACATCTTAGATCAATTCCATATTATAAGCTATGTGTGCTCAAGTTAGAGAATGAGTGATCAACTCAACGCACTATTGTAAATAAGCAAGGACTTTGGTGAAAACCCAACGTGTCCCTCTCGGATTGTGATAGGAAGAAAATCAAGCAAGAAAGGTGTTCGCGGTGTTGGTGGTGTAAAGTCTTCATCTCGGTCCGAAACGAGGTTGATAGTGAAGATGTGAGCGGAGCTCAAGGGAGATCAAGCGGAGCTTGTAATCGAGGAAGTAGGTGGGATGCCGAACCTCTATAAAAATTCAGTGCCTTCTTGTTGGTTTGCATATTTGCTTTGCTTGCTTGTTTATTTGTTTTAATTCTGCTGTGCATTCTTTGATTGATTAAACAAGTAGGTAATTAGTTTAAAAGTGATTAGAACTAATCCATACGTACGATCCTACAATTGGTATCAGAGCTTTGTGAGCTAAATCGCATACTTTACCGTATTTTTAGCATGAGTAGCACATCTAATCATGCAGAGGGACTTTGCACCACTAGGACTCTCTTACTTAATGGGTCTAATTATGATTTGTGGAAGAATATGATGAAAATATTCCTAATTTCTAGTGACCTAAAGTATTGGAACTTTGTTCAAACCCCATACACCTCTCCTAAGGAAGAGGATTTAGCCACATTGTCTAAGGCTAAAATCAAAGAGGTAGAAATGAATTCAAAGATAATGAACATTTTATAATGTGACTTTAATGAGGGAGAATACAATAGAATTATGGGTGGTGACAGTGCACATGAAATTTGCCATCGATTGCAAATGCATCATGAGGGTGATAGCAAAACTAAGGAAACTTGCATTAGTCTCCTCATGCATAAATATGAAATATTCTCTATGCAAATCGGTGAAAACATAAGCGAAATGAACACTCGCTTCACCGATATCACTAACTCTCTTTTGGTTCTTGGAAGAAAAATCAATGGAGAGATGACAAGGAAATTCCTCCGGTCGCTAAGCAACGTTTGGAATATAAGGTGGTTTCTATTGAAGAAGCTCATGACCTTTTCCAACTAAAGATGGAGGAGCTAATTAGAAATATCATCGCTTATGAGTTCCAATTAAGTCATAGAAAGGAGAAGGAAGCCTCCAAGTACAAACCCACTTGGCATTACATGCAAATCTTGATGAACCATGGAGGAGGGTAGAAGATGAGGACATTGAAGACCTAGTCAAAGACTTCTTCAAATACCTCAAGAAGAATAAGGGAGAAAAGAAGGAAAGAAGAGGTAGGAGTGAGAAAAGAGAAGAAGAAAAGGAGGAGGAGAGTGAAAATGAGAGAAGAGAAAAGTAGAGGAAAATGGAGAGAAGGGAGAGAAGAAGAGAAAAGGAGAGGAGCAAGAGAAAAGAAAAGAAGATGGAAGCTCACAAAGCTACTTGGGATGATTCTTCAACACAATCATCATCATCTTCTTCTTCCTTGCAAAGTAGAAGAGAGGTTGCCCATTCATGCTTCATGGCTATTGAAGATGAACAAAGTGAGGTAGACTATAACTCTTGCTCTACTAGATCACATTCATGCTCAACTAAGTCATATTATAGTGATAGCTCACATTCTAGTGCTAATGAAGAAACTTATACACATGATGAGCTTCAAAATGCATTCCATGACTTAGTTAAACAATATGAGATCATTTGTGAAAATAATAAAAGTGATAGAAAATTGATAAATGATCTCCAAAGTTAAATTGAAATATGCATGAATGAGAAAAATGAGGTGCTTGCTAGACTTGAAACTAATGCATCAACTCTTGATAGTTTAAAAGCAACACCTATTAATAGTGAAAAACTAAATCTTAAGGCATCAAATGTGCAATTAAGAAAACATCTAGAAAGATTCAATAATGAAACTATGATGCTTAACATGATTTTAGGAAGTCAAAGACAATCTTTGCAAAAACTTGGTTTAGGATATAATGATTCATATGTTAAAAACCAAGGAATTTCGTACAACTTCGAATGGAAAGCACTGAGTTGTAAAGCATAGTTCTTCAAGTGTGTGGGATCCTCAAACCAAAATGGTTTGGGTTCCCAAAGATAACATTCAAGGACCCAAAGTCGTTTGGGTACCTAAATCTACAATTGTAGGTGCTTGAAGAGGAGATCGGTAGAGACCGAGCTTAAGAGTCGAATTCAAAGCCCGTTGCTTCACCGAATAGAGATTGAAACCAATTCAAAGCTTCAAAGTTGGGTATAATTTACTATCCTCTTAAATTTTGAATAAACTGGTTCTAGTCTCGGTTTTAATATGCTTAAAATAAAGAACAATGTGTTTTTTTGAATAAACTGGTTCGAGTTTCGTATTTTTGGTATATGCCTTCCACGTCGGTGTTCAATTTATCCGACGTTTTATGGGGTCTCCCACGTCACTGTTACATTTATCCGACGTTGTAAGGGGGTCTTCCACGTTGGTGCATAATTTATCCGACGTGGTAGGGTATTCATAAAAGCACCCGTCCCGAAATTCTGAATGGTTTTGTTTGAGATTCATTCTTCCAGAAAATGATCACTTGTAAAAAATAGTTTCAAAAATATAAGAGATTTAGTAGCTAAGTAATTTTTTCCTTTATGGAGTTCATAGTGATGAACCATATTCAAGGCTCCAACCTTTGATCAAGAACTCATTCCAGAAGTTTTTTTGTATTCTTTCAAGTAAATGACACCCAACAAGAAGAACCTCACGTAACTGATCATGAAGGCTCGACATCGGTTTCTCCACGTGGAGGAACTCTAACGTTAGAGTTGCAACAAAACTTAAAACTCGAAGGTCCATTGCCTTTGGACTTTGATTCTCTCTTAGAGTCGATCGAAGAGAATAAATTTATTGACCTAGTTATTTAGGTACCGTCACTAGAACCAAGGTTGTTATCAGTATTGAAAGTTAGTCACAAGTCGATTCTTCTCTAAAAGAATTATTAGTTTTATTTATAATCCCAACTTATTAATTCTAATTTACATTTTTTTGGTTGTAGGACAAATTCATTTTTCAATCCACTAAAGGTTGTAGAAGAAGTGGATTTCGTATGTTGGTAACCAGTGGAAAGACTTTAAAGCAAGGCTCACATACATGTTTTGTAGGATCGTACGTATGGCTTAGTTCTAATCACTTTTAAGTTAAATACCTACTTGTTTAATCAATCAAAGAATGCTCAGCGGAATTAAACAATTAAACAAATAAACAAGCAAGCAAAGCAAATATGAAAACCAACAAGAAGTTACTAGATTTTTATAGAGGTTCGGCCTCCTGTCTACTTCCTCTCTTGCAAGCTCCGCTCGATCTCTCTCGAGTTCCGCTCACGTCTTAACTATCAACCACGTTGCGGGCCGAGATTAAGCCTTTACACCACAAGCACCGCGAACACCCTCGCTTGCTTGATTTTCTTCCTCTCACAATTCGAGAGAGACACTTCGGACATTCACCGAAGTCCTTGCTTCTTTATAACAGTGAGTTGCGTGGATCACTCACTTTCTAACTTGAGCACACTTAGCTTATGATATGGAATTGATCTAAGATGTGGAAGTTCAGCTTCGAGAATAGGATTTGGGGAATGGGAGACTTGGAGATTTCTCTTAGGTGTATATGAGAATTAGAAGTGTAAGAGTAGTGTAATTGTGTCAAGGAAACACCTATTTATAAGCTTTAAGTGAGTTATAGCCATTGAGATTAAATGGGTAAGTGTTTGTGTAAGATACACAAAGCAGAAAGGTGCAGGTCAAATTCCGGGATAAGTTCGGTCAACCGGTTGTTCAAATCTGGCAATAATTTAAGTTCACTTAAGTGAACGGTCGAACTAAGGTTTTGGATGGGTCGACCGTTTGGGGGTTTTGGTCAGGTAAAAGATGGATCGGTCGAACTAAGCAAATGGTCGGTTCGACCGGAAATTTCCAGGCACTTCTAGGATTCGGAATAAATTGAGTTTCGGTCGACCAAGGTCTAGAAGACGTTCGACCGGAAACTTCCAGAGTGTTCAGGGCAACCAAAAAATGTTTGGTCGGTCGACTGCTAGGTAAGTTTTGGTCGACCGGAAGTTTGGTAAGTTTGGGGTTTTGGGAAATCTAACCATTGTAGAAAATGACAAGTCTAACGGTCATGTGACACGTGTAGCCGGTCGAACAAAGGGCTCTAAACGGTTGATCGGTCTAACACTAGATTCTGTAACAGAATAAACAAATCCAATCGGTCGAACGATGAACTCGATCCGGTCGACCGATTTGGTCCTGGCAGTTCAAGTTTGTTTTAAGTGTTTTCCGGTTCTAGTTTGGGTGATGTATTGAAGTCCAATTGATGTGAAAATTTGTGTGTGACTTCTATAGGGAACCTAATGTGTGTTTCAGTTGATTTTAGCTTAAGTATGCTCAATTACATATAGTTCCTAAGACTCAAATCAATCAAGATTACATGTCTTCAATATAGCTTTAAATACACGTCTTGACTTTATTTCCCTCTTTCTTGAGTCTTTAGAGGTTAGCATAATACAATAAATATGTTATGCAATATGTGTGCTACTCTACATTGATTACAATTAAGATTAGGTTGATTAAATCATCAAAACATAAATTAAGGCTAAAACTAACAATCTCCCCCGTTTTGATGATGACAACCCATATTTTAATACTTGAAATTTCTAGATGTGAATTATGCATAGTTTTGTTCAATTTGATATCAAATTTCAAGTTACCCCCTTAATTTTCTCTCCCCCTTTGACATCCATCAAAAAACATAAGATGAAATATGAAATTTGGTCGTCTTGTAATGAATTTGCCCACCCTAAATTTTGCACTTTATTACCCTAAGTAAATGATATTCACTAAGCTCCCCCTATCAATATGAATATGATTTTTAAATTAAGTTCAATTCTATTCTCCCATTTTTAACATCAAACAAATATTAACAATAGGCATGTGATGTTTTATCCCCTTTTGACATCCATTTACACATGTGACACTTAAACAATGGATGTTTTTCAAAATTTAAGATATGAAATGAATACTAGTATGATATGACACTGAGGTGTCATGAGGGGTGAAAGGTCAAAGCTGAAAGGCTCGAACACTTCATGATATTGGTTGTGTGTCGGCAACATGAATGAGTGAAGTTGTGTTGCCTCACTAGGGTTTAGTTGCTCATCGAACAAAACCCTCCAACCAATAGGTGGGTGCATCGGAATGAGTTCCTCAAGCTTGTTCGATGGATGCAGCAGACCTGCATTACTACGAATGAGGCTTCTCCCCAAGTCATCCAACAAGGACCTCCCACCATCATTTATATCATCAAGCCTAAGCTCGGTCATAGGTGGGTCCTTGTTGGAGTCAATCTGAAGCTCAAAGGGCTCAATAGCCCTAGGACACGGGGTGACAACACCTTCTGGAATGGGCATATGCTGAGGTGTGTCCCCCTCACTAATGGTCTCAACAGAATCATGCAACGATCACTCGCTTTGTACATTCATGTTTGATGCCAGCTCACTCTGTTGCATTGTAAAGACAGGCAATGAGTTTTCGCTAGGCCCACAAACATTCTCAATGGGTTGCATTGGTGTTAGGGGTGTTCGTTGATTTTGCGGTGCTATCTCTAATTGGCGGATGAGATTGAGATTTAAAGGTTGGTCCATGGGTTCATGTTGCCTACCAGAGTTGAACACATGAAACTCGGCACTCATGTTACCGAATGAGAGCTTCATGAGACCATTTCTACAATTAATTAAGGCATTGGAGGTTGCCAGAAATGGTCTATCCAAAATCAAAGGTATTTGAGAGTGGGTGTTCGCAACAGGTATAGTATCGAGGACAACAAAATGTACTGGAAATATAAAATCTCCAACTTCGAAAAGCTCGTCCTCGATAATCCCCTTTGGGACACGAATGGATCTATCCGCCAATTGGAGGGTGATCTTAGTTGGTTTCCATTCCCCAAGTTCAACTGTTGATAAACAGAAAATGGGAGGAGGTTGACCGCCGATCCTAAATCAACCAATACATTACTCATGCTAGTGTCCCCTATCGTACACTGAATAGTTGGACACCCAGGGTCCTTGTATTTTGTGTAGGTGGGATTGGACAAAAGTGAGCTTACATTCGCATCCAAGAATGCTTTCTTAGGAACATTGGTCTTCCTCTTGGTTGTGCAGAGATCCTTCAACATTTTGGCATATTGAGGTTGGATGACATCCAACAAGGGGATGTTAACCTTCACTTGCTTAAACACCTCTAACATCTTATCCATTGTGTCACTCTGCTTTTTTGTTAACCTACTGGGATATGGAGCTTTTGGCAGGTAGGTTTTTATGCGGTGCCTGAGAAGGAGGCGTTGGTGTATTACCCTCACCCTCAGCCTCTTCTTCACCACCATTCCCACTGAGGGGCTGCATAGATGGTGGTGGTGGCAAGGAAACGTGATTGTCAACCTGCTTTCCATTCCTTAAGGTTACAATGGCATTGACATGATGAACAAGTTCCTGCACATGGTTCACTTGCCGCCCTCGAGGTACCACATTCTCATTTTACATGTGTTGTTGCTGGTACATGCGGGGGTTAGCCTCAGGCTGGCTTGGCAGAGACTCTCTCCCTCTTTCATGTACAGACCGAGCCACTTGGCCCATATGAAGCTCTAGAGATTTGATGGTCTGCTGATTTGAATTGAGAACTTGACTTGTGGTTGACATAAAAAATTTCATTGAGTTTTCAAGTCCATGAGTCAAGGTCTCAAGGGAATTGAATCGGGTTTCCATATTGTTGGAATATGGGAAACCCGATTGATTGGTGATTTGCGCTTAGGGTGGCTGATAGGATTGTGCATGCATGGGAGGTTGGTGTGGTTGGTTAGGTGGTCGAGAGGAGTTTGAAGGACCACCCAGGGTATTATTTTGGTTCCATGAAAAATTGGGGTGGTTCCTCCATCCGGGATTATAAGATGATGAGTATGGGTCATTCCTAGCTCTCTCATAGATGGTGTTGACACGTTCCATCTCAGGAGGAGTAGACGCACACTCACTTCCTACATGACCTATCCTACCACATGAATGATAGGGAACTGGACCAGATGTAGACACATGAGGTGCACCTTGTTGGTTTTGGAACTCAATCGAATCCATACGGCGCATTAAGGCCACCATGCGTGCCTCGGTGGCCGTAGTTGTATCGACAACAAATGTGGTACCCGATCTAGTCGAGTTTGCATTTGCGATCCTCGCTGCAAGCTAGATGATGCTAGGGATTCCTTCACACTCTCCCACTGCATGGTTTTCTCAGCGAGGTCTTCTAGGAAGGCCCATGCCTCCCTTTCATCTTTTCCTAAGAGCTGTCCTTGACACATGGACTCAAGGAGCGTTCAGGATGGGATGTGAAGACCCTCGTAGACAATCTGACAAAGGCGCCACAACTCGATGCCATGCTGAGGGCATGAGGATAGTAGCTCCTTGAATCTCTCTAAATATGCATGAAATGTTTCAGTCTCAAGTTGCTAGAACGAATTGATTTTCGTTACTCAATTTTTGAGTCTGATGATTTGGAAAGTACTTTTTGAGAAACACAGATTGAAATTTCTTTCCAAGTCCTAAAGGCGTTCGCCTGGTTGTTGTACAACCACTTCTTGGCATCATCCTTTAGTGCAAAAGGGACTAGCCTAAGATGGATGGACTCTGTACTAAGTTGTTGCAGCTTGAACATAGCACATTGATTGATCGTTTTATATTTCTACCGCAAGTGCACGGCCGCGTTGAAGCGGTGGCAAATACGGGTCGTCCACTGGGAGGTGTGTCGACACTTGGTTTGTTCGAAGGCGAGAGGTAAAAGAAAGAGAGAAAGGATGGTTACACTAAACTACACTAAGATGCAAAAAGGAAATGAAGATAAGCAATAAAACTAAGCCCCATAGGGGGTAGAGAAATAATGTGAACATAAAGAAGTGTGTGTGTGTTCATTAAGCTCCTCACAACATGTAGTGCATGAAATCATAAAACTACATCCAACTTTGCCTCCACATGAATTAAGATAAGACTACATCATTAAAACATACAAGACAATAATTGGAATGAAGCTACATGAACTCAAGTATAAAGACTATACCCTACTATGCCTCCACATGAATTAAGATTTCACTACATCATTAAAACATACAAGACATTAGCTAAGGTAAAGGCAACAAGAGCACATACACTACAAATTGTGTTTCCAATATTAACTTCATCCATATCCTAACCTTATCATTCCCCATAAAATAGGTCCACTAATCAAAGCATAAGCTAAGCTTCATTCAAGAGCATTAGCATATCAAAGATAAGAGTGAAAACCCATTAGATGGTTATGGAAATCATATAAAGCTCAAGGGATAAAGATAACACACACTTAATACACTACATGATTATATCACATATTTCTCCACCCCCCAAATGGGGATGGAACTACTCACTACTCATTACACTAACTATATTAGCAAAAGAAAGCATAATACTGAAATGAAAGTAAACTAAGAAGGCAAGAAGCATTAAAGAAACATAAAAGGAAAGGAAAGACTAAACAAACGTGCACAAATTAAAAGACAAGATTGAAAGAAACTAGAAGAATTATTTTATTAACAAATGACTCACATTGAAGGTAGCATTCATCTCCACCTTGAGTTTTTGCTTCAAGGCTCACTCCTTAGTAGAGAGAATGCCACCAAGCAATGGGTAATTACAATGGAAGGTGAAGAGTTCTATTTATAAGCATGGAAAAAGCTAATCGGGGACAATACCCAGATGTGGGACTAAACCAATACCAAAAATAGCCAAAACGAACATTAATACAAGTCCAGGAGAAATTTCGACGGATCCTGAGCAATATGGACAGCCAATTAGCGGTCCAAAATCTTCGGATCGTGTTGGAATTTGTTGTGGGCTTTTCTTTCTGGTATTGTTGGTCTTTGATGCGGTTACTTGACTTGTTGGAGCTCCGACCCGACTCGAATTGGTAAAATACTCCCCATGATGGTGTGGAGTATTCTGTTTTGCTCTTAGGTCCTTCGGTCTTACGATCAGGTCCTTCGCCCTTGCATCTTAGTCCCCAGGTCTCACAATTAAGTCCTTTTTCCTGCTTTTGGGTCCTTTCATGGCTCTTCTCTTGAAACCTCTTTATTTCTGAAAACTAAACATAAAACTCGTCACGTAGCATTGCTTAGGTGTAAGATAATGGATATAAGATACGAATATAAGCATGAAATGATGTCAATCACACATACCTCCTCAAATTCCCTGAGAAAGATATAGGGGTCACCCTTCCCAGTGAAGTGAGGGAGCATGGAAATAAACTGAGGATTAACCTCAAAGTGGTTCCTATTTGCCTTTGGCAATACGATGCATGAACGTAGAGTGGTATGGCTCGGGTAGCATCGATCTACTTGATTTTAAAATTCAACTCTTGATTAGTGTGGTTTTTGGGGCGAACGAAAGGGTGATGAAATCTAACAATCAACTCTCCAAACAAACGCTCAACTCACACTTGTTGCAATAAACTTCCTACTAACTAATGCATGTTCATACGAAATGCATGAATGAGAGAAGGAAATGCGTACCTCATGCTAGCACTCAGCAACTGAAAGTAAAGCTAAAAGAAAAGACAATCTACGTGCCTAAGTCGAGCACGTGATGCATGACCTAAACAAGAAATAATGCATAATCTTTTGCTTTGGGGTTTATGGTCCAAGTTGCTTAAAGGAAGATTGATTATTGATCTAGGAGCAATCTAATAGTCAGAACATGCAAAATCGAGTCCCAGATTTCTAATTCAGTAATAGAAACACTCCACATAAATAAAGAGATGGAAAGGGATTACCAGACCGCCAGTTGGCAGCCTCAGGCAGCTGATTGGAGGTCTTGGAGTCTCAGATCGTCTCCAAACTTTACCAGATACTTCCCCTTCCCAATGTGAGTCCCCTGAAACAAAGAAAACTACAAAACAAAAACTAAATGCACTCCAATCGTCAAAACCAGAGTCTAGACTGACACCTCCCCGGCAATGGCGCCGAAAACTTGTTTAATAATTTTAATTACCGCAAGTGCACGGCCGCATTGAAGCGGTGGCAAGTACGGGTCGATCCTTAGGCAGGTTAGTAGCCTCTAGTTTTTCAGAAATCATGTGGCAACAAAAAGGGAGAAGAGTTTGTCTATGCTAATCTACACTACACTAAACTACTAAGAAGAAAAATGCAAAGTAAAGCAACTAACAATTACTTCGAATAAAAACTTAAAGAATGTAACACTAAGCTGGAATCAAGAAGAGAAAGACCCCTAGGGGTGGAGTGTGTGCACACATGTACAAAAATGGTGAAGAATGCATTCTATAGGAACAAATGTAGGTAGTGTTTTCATGTATAAGAAGTGTCTAAACGTTATGGCAAAACCTATCAATCCATTCCCTAACCTAGTTGATTAACATTCATTTACACAAGCTGGTTATTTCAGAACCTAAACAAGCGTGGGAGGTGTCTAGGATGTGTGGCAAAACCCATTAAGTGTAGTATTCTACTCTAACAAGCAAACATACATTCACATTTATCAACACAATCAAAATATAAAGCATTCATATCCATTCTTTAATGCATGTATAAACATCTTCTCCACCCCCAAAGGGGGATGGATCTACTCACTACACATTACTCTAACAATTAAACTAAAGAAGAAACGAAACATTCTAACTACTTTAGCCTACAATCAAAGAAATAAAACTAAGCTAAACATGCATAAAGAAACAACATAAGAACATAACAATGGGAAAATTATTTTATTAGATGGCTCACATTGAAGGTAGCATTCTTCTCCACCTTGCGATTTTGCTCCAAGGCCTACTCCAAGTAGAGAGAATGCCACCAAGAAATGGGTAAATACAATAGAAGGTGAAGAGTTCTATTTATAGCCATAGAAAAAGGTAATCCGGGACAATCCCCCGGTACGGGACTAAACAAATACCACAAATAGACTAAATACACACTAATACACGCTCCACATAAATCTTAGCGGATCCGGACCAAAAGTGACCGCCAAGTAGCGGTCTTGGACCGCTAATTAACGGTCTACAGTGTTCGGATCGCTCTGGATTTTCATTGGGGCTTTTCTGGATGACTTTGCTTGTCTTTGATGCATATACTTCGCTAACTGGAGCTCCGACCCGAATAGAATTGCCAAAATACTCCCCATGATGGTGTGAAGTATTCTTGTTTGCTCATTGGTCCTTCGATCGTACATTCAGGTCCTTCGATCTTGCATCTTAGTCCTTGAGTCTCTCAACTCAGTCTTTTTTCATGTTTTTAGGTCCTTTTATGCCTCTTCCCTTCAAACCTATTTATTTCCGAAAACATAAAACTCGTCACGTAGCATTGTTTAGGTGAAATATAATGGTACGATAGGTCTTATCGAGTCGTAAGGATGCACCCCAGTCTTCCATCGGGGGGCGACTAATTATAGGGTTTCAGTACTCAAACAAATAAAGAAGTCCACCCTGAACCTAGTGAGTCAAATAATTTGTGTCTGTTAGTATAAGGAAGTTTGTCGTAGTCAAATGCCCTTAAACTATTTTTGTCAAACTGTAAGTGTAGGGGGTTTGGTTCCCATGTAGATAAATGAATAAGTGGTGTTCTCTCTTCTCGTACGACTCCTATCACTCAGGAAATTAGGTCCAAGGGGACTTAGTGCCTGGTGCTCTCGAGTCATCGGACTTAGGATGCATTGACCGAACTCCTGTTACACGAGTGGTAGGGATCGCCCTATGTGGAGATTTGGGAGAAGGTGTACGTGATAGTGTAAGTCCTCACAGGCAATGACGCACGAAACCGGACCCGGGGAGAATCAAACACAAACCAATATAATGCCCCAGAGAAGAAAAAAGAAAAAAGAAAGAAAAAAGAGTCAAATAAGAACCTTAATGGACTTTACACAATGTATCACTTTCAGAAGTTAAGGTTGCCCATGTCTTTCACTTAAGTTCTTAATTAACTTTCACGAATTATTCATTACGATATGTGTGTAGACTGATTACATATATAGAGTCGGCCCGTAGCATTACCGGGTCCCATGATCGACAAAATAAGTCCAACGAGTCGTGTAGCTAGATTGAGTAATGCATCTTTGTTCTGATTTTGTGGGTGTATCCGCTGAAAACCCTGAGGAGACAACACTCCTCCTCCTTGGCGACAAGGAGGTTTAATGGCTTGTTGCACGTGCTATGTGCAACCGTGATTCCTACGAAAGTGAGTTAGGATTTCTTGTTTTTCGTATGCTTTTCTCTTTCTTTATTTTGGTCGGGACTAGAAAAATTTAGGTGTTCAATTTAGCTTAAAATAAACATGGGCAACCTTAACTTCTGAATGTGATACAATGTGTAAAGTCCATTTTGGTTCTTATTTGACACCTTTTTAATCTTTTTCTTTGGAGCATTTATTGGTTGGTGTTTGATTCTCCCAGGGTAAGGTTTCGTGCAACATTACCTATGTGGACTTACATAATCACGTACTCCTTCCCCCAAATATCCACATAGGGCGATCCCTACCACCCGTGTAACGGGAGTTCGATCGGTGCATCCCAAGTCAGATGACTCGAAAGCACCAGGCACAAAGTCCCCTCAGACATACTTTCCCGAGTGATAGGAGCCGTGCGAGAAGAGAAAATACCACTTCTTCATTTATCTACATGGGAACCGAAACACCTACGCTTAAGTTTCACAAAAAGAGATTAAGGGCCCTTGACTACGACAAACATTATAATACTAACAGACACGAATTATTGACTCACTAGGTTCAGGGTGGACTTCTTTAAATGTTTGAGTACTGAAACCCTATGATTACACACCCGCCGAGGGAAAACCGGGGTGCATCCTAACGAATTGATAAGACCTAAAGCCAGTAAACTAGATATCCTAATGCATCAAGTTCAAGACAATTTTGGGACCTTTCTTTTTACTTTGCCTCTCAACGGTTTTTGCACATGCTAAACACACGCAAAACCCACAAAAACCTTTTCTTTCGCAAACACATGAAGATTTTGAAAGAAATGTAAAAAATTTAAAGCACTAGGCAAGCAAAAGAAGACAAGTCACCCAAGGATCATGGCAAGAAGATATATCGATATTAAATGCAGCACACTAACATGACCCTAGCAGTACAAACAAAAGAAAACAAACTCAAAGGAAAACGACTCGACTATGTACACACGTAAAGCACCCCCCACACCTACTTCATGCATTGTCCTCAATGAATGTGAGCATGATACCACATGGATTTATGCATGAAAAATGGAAGATCTCATCAACATGAAGCGCAAAAGGAAGTTTGTGGTTATGTTGATGGACTCAAACCCGAATTCCCTCAAAACCTGTGAGATACTGAAGAAGGGAGACAAATACGTGAAGAAATGTGGCCCAAGTACACAAGGGTTGGGGCCCACAACAATCAATGCTCGCTCATGGAGTCTTTTATAACACACATTTTTTTTAAAATATAACTATGTACAAACATAAGTTCGCATCTTCATTTGTCAAAAGACATCAAATGGGAATCTCAAAAGTGGGTCAATGTACTTCGAAAGGAACATGACACCACGCGGGGCCAGAATACTCATGTGTGGGCCCCCTTCACAAAGAGCACAAGATGAAATGAGAGGTTCATTAATTGGACGCAAAGGCGTCTCAATCAAAGGATCAAACTGAAAGTGCTTGAACCTCGCGAGAGTTTGGGAAATAATGGGCAACGGAAGAAGAGTTTCTCCTGTTGTGCTGCTGAAGTTATGATTGTCAATCCAAACTCTCCAACCAATTGGGTGGTGAGTCGGAACGAGGTCAAGAACCTTGTTAAGCATGTCCGACGCTCCAGGCGAACAAAAAGTGGGTCTCATACCCAAGGTATCCACTAAGGAACTCCTAATACCCTCATTAGCAATGTAGTTGTTTGATGTTCCATCATTTCCAATATGATCTGGAACAATAGTGAGAGGTAAACTCTCATCAAGTTGTTTGAAATTGAGGGTACTAGGGAGCTCTTGCTACACCAGAGGTGAGTCCTTAAGAGGCACAACATGAAGATCATGTGGCTCAAGGGTCATGGGACAAAAAGATAAGGCACAATCCTGTGCCGACGCATAATGAAATTGGTCCATGTTATTCTCTATTTGAATCGAATCCCCCGCAATGTGATCGTGAATTGAAACCCCAAGTCCCTCAGACTGACTAGGAGTTTGACTCTGAAAGATTGTGCTTTGAATTTGTGAATGTGGTGGTGGTTCG
This sequence comes from Triglochin maritima, assembly GCA_963682175.1. NCBI lineage: Eukaryota > Viridiplantae > Streptophyta > Magnoliopsida > Alismatales > Juncaginaceae > Triglochin > Triglochin maritima. The sequence goes on from OY821789.1 coordinate 24,848,894, forward strand.
ATATCAAAAGATGAATCCACATGTTGACAAGAAATGTCACCCTCCTCACGTTTACTTAATTGTTATGTAATTTGACTCACATACATTTTCATAGTTTGCAGGGAATCGTGATTGGACTTCAACACATATTGAGTGGTTTCCATGAACGTTTGGAGGGCTTGTTCAAAAGAATCAAGTTTGGGGTCAACTGTGAGGTTCATGTCAGAATTTGGGAAATGGATGGGTTGGGTGGTGATGGGCTGAAATGAGTCCAATGATTGCTCGTGGGGTGTTGGTAGAATTTAGGATATTCAAAAGGAGGTACTGGGGTGGGAGTGATGTATCAGAATTCGAATAAAAATTGTCTCCCCACGAATCCATCCTTCTCGGGTTGTACGCGGATGCGTAATGGTCATATTGAGCATTTTGGGAAAAGGTATGCTCATACTCAGGCTCTGAGGGAACATAAGGACATTCCCCACAAACATGTCCACTCAACCCACAACAGTGACACGGTACGGCTACTGGAGCCACCGGAGCACTCATGTCTTCTACCACAAGCATGAAAGAGGCCAAATGTTCTTGCAATGTCTCAGTTTGATGACCAACATATGATCCGACGTAACTAGATGGAGATCTAGTAGTCGGTGCCTCTCTCATATCACCCCTATATGAAGATTGCTCAGTCACACAATGAAGATTATCCCAACCATACGGGGTGTTCGTCTGAGCCACCCCAGGTTGCATGGCACCAGATTACCAGGGAGAATTGTCCTGGTCCGAACAATGATATGGATGGTCGCCCATGTAACCATCCATCTCGACAAAGAACTCTCGAGTCGATCACTCTCACCACCACGAGGCCAAGCTCGCAAAAAGTGCTCGACTCGACCCTAAAACGCTAACAGAAAGTGTAAAGGGGAGGAGACTAAAACGTAGAAGTAGGTGACAAGAAGTTGACTCAGAGGCTAATGGATGAATCCCTAAAAACTAGCGTGGGTAAATGGTGAGGGTAGAAGCCTAGTCTAGCAAACACGGCTCAAACAAGCTTAGGCTGGCTACGGGTCCTTACAGCAAGACGACACCTAACTGCGTGGTCAGACGACGTCAACACGCGTCACCTCCCTACGACGAAGACCACAATGCCCAGCAAGTGAGCCATGATCCGGAGATCTCGTCTCTCCTACTGTCGACAAAGTGGGCGACGCAGATCAAGCTATGACGGTCGTGACCGGCTCACTCTCCTAATGCGCCCAAGTCCTAATGGCCAATGTCTACTTGCTTTTAGATTAAGGCTTTACTTGAGTGTGCTTTTTGGGGCTAAGGGAGGGGTGATGAAATCCCCCACCTTATCTTTGAAGACTATAGGTGGTGCCCCTTAAGATGTTTTGATCCTTAAGCTAGCAAGCAACTCACCAAACAAACACTCACCTCACTCTTGTTTCGATGCAAACCTTACTCACTAATGAATGTCCTAATGCGTGAATGAGTGTTAAGGAATGCGTACCTCGCTCTAGCAATCAATGACAAAAATTAAAACTAAGAGAAGACAATTAACATGCTCAAGTCATTACTAGATGATGCATGACCTAAACATAGCAAATGCCTAATCTTTTGCTTTGGGTTTTAGTGTCCAAGTTGATTAAAGGAGGGTTGATTGGTTATTTATTGATCTGGGAGCAAACTATAGGTTCACACATGCCAAATTGGGCTCCCAGATAACTAAGATGTAAATAGAAACAAACATAAGAAAATTGGGGGTGAAAATATCTCACCAGGCCGCCAAATAGCGGTCTCGGACCGCTATTTGGCGGTCTTGAAAGCTTGAAGTGCTCCCAACTTTTTCCTACTTCTTTCCCTTTGAATCTCAAACATCCTGAAACAACAAAAAAACTAAAACAAAAAATCAAATCCACTCGAATCGTGCAAATAAGAGTCTGACCTGGCTCCTCCCTGGCAACGGTGCCAAAAACTTGTTGAACGTTTTAATTAAACCACAAGTGCACGACCGCGTTGAAGTGGTGGCAAATACGGGTCATCCTCAGGGAGGTGAGCAGCCTCTCATTTGCACGAAATCAAGTGGCGAAAAAATGGAGAAGAGAGTGGATTATGCTACGCTACACTACGGAGTATGAAATGCGAAAGAAAGCAACAAACGATTAACTAAAAAGTTAACTAAGAACGAAAGAAGAGTGCTAGAATTCAGAAATGGAAAACCCCTAAGGGTGGAGTGAGTGCTGATTGACATCATTTCATGCTTATATTCATATCTTATATCCATTATCTTTCACCTAAACAATGCTATGTTACGAGTTTTATGTTTAGTTTTCAGGAATAAATCGGTTTGAAGAGATGAAGCATAAAAGGACCCAAAAGCTGGGAAAAAGGACGGAATTGTGAGATCTGGGGACCAAGATGCAAGGGAGAAGGACCTGAACGCAAGTCAGAAGGACCTAAGAGCAAAATAGAATACTCCACACCATCATGGGGAGTATTTTAGCAATTCGATTCGGGTCGGAGCTCCAACAAACCAAGTAGATGCATCAAAGACAAAGAATACCATCCATGAAAGCCTCCAAGAAAGCCTAGACTAATCCGGATCCTGTAGACCGCTAATTGGCGGTCCAGGTGGATACGAATCCGCGTAGCTTTTTCTGGCTTGTGTATTAGAGCGGGTTTATGCTATTTATGGTATTTGTTTAGTCCCACATCGAGGGATTGTCCCGGATTAGCTTTTTTCATGCCTATAAATAGAACTCTTCACCTTCCTTTGTAATCACTCCATGCTTGTGGCCATTCTCCCTAATTGAAGTGAAAGCCTTGAAGCAAGAAACTCAATGGGGGAGATGCTACTGGTATTGTAAGTCTTCAATCAATAAAATTTTCTTTGTTTTATGCTTCTTTTATTGTTGGTGCATGTTTTAGTTTAATTATCTTTTAGTAAATCTAGCTTAGTTAATATGTCTTCTTATCTTAGTGTAATAGTTAGTATAATGTGTAGTGAGTAAAAACCACTCCCCTTTAGGGGGGTGGAGATGATTATCATATATGCAATTAAGGAAGGAAGGATGCTTATTTTGAAATGTGTTGATTAATATGAATGCATGCTTGCTTGTTAGAATAGAACACTTCACTAGATGGGTTTTGCCACAAGTTTTAAGACACCTCCCATGCTTGTTTAGTTTCTCAAATAACCGGCTTGTGTTTATGAATGTTAATCAAAATAGGTTAGTGATTTAATTGATGGGTTTTGCCATGATAAGTAGACACCTCCCATACATGCAAACACTACCTACACTTGTGCCTATAGGAAGATATCCTTACCTCCTTATTGTGTATGTGTAGTCACTCCACCCCCTAAGGGGTCTCTCTCTTACTGATTCCTGCATAGTATCAAGTTTCTCTAGCTTAGTTGAAGTATTTGTTAATCTCTTTCTTTCGCATTTGCTTCTTCGTAGTTAGCGTAGTTTAGATTAGCATAAACAACTTTCTTCCACCTTTTTGTGTCACTTGATTTCTGATAAACAAGAGTCTGCTCACCTCCCTGAGGACGACCCGTACTTGCCACCGCTTCATCGCGGCCGTGCACTTGCGGTTTAATTAATACGTTCAACAAGTGCACACATGCAAAGAGGTGGGTGTTGAACACATTTTTTAAGCACAAATGAAGGTGGTGTTATCATGCATAGGAAGTGTCTAAATGTTATGACAAAACCTATCAATCAATTCACCAACCTAGTTGATTAACATTTACATATGCAAGTTGTTTATTTCAGAACATAAACAAGCATGAGAGGTGTCCAATCATTTTGGCAAAACTCATCAAGTTATAAATTGTATCCTAAACAAGCAATCATACATTCATGTTTTATCAACACATTGTAAATAAAGCATTCATTCCATTCTCTAATGCATGTATGAACATCTACTCCACCCCCAAAAGGGATGGAACTACTCACTACACATTATACTAATTATTAAACTAAGAAAGGAAAGCATATTAACTAAGCTACTTTAACTAATGAAATGAAATTAAACAAAGTAAAACAAGCAAAATGAAACTAATAACATAACAAAGAAACTTTTATTAACAAATGACTCACATTTCAAGTAGCATCCTCCTACTTTAGTGTGTGCTTCAAGGCCTCACTTCTAGTAGGAAGAATAACCACTCAAAATATGGAGTGATTACATTAGAAGGTGAAGAGTTCTATTTATAGCCATAGAAAAAGGCACTCCGGGACAATCCCCCGATGTGGGACTAAACAGATACCAAAAATAGCCTAAACACCCTCTAATACATGTGCTGGAGAATGTTGAGCAGATCCAGAGTGATCTGGACCGCCAATTGGCGGTCCATAAAGTTTGGATCGGGTTGGAATTTGTTGTCGGCTTTTCTTGCTGGTATTGTTTGTCTTGGATGCGGTTACTTGACTTCTTGGAGCTCCGACCCGAATAGAATTGCCAAAATACTCCCCATGATGGTGTGGAGTTTTCTGTTTTTCTCTTTGGTCCTTTGGTCTTACGTTCATGTTCTTCTCCCTTGCATCTTAGTCCGCAGATCTCACAATTCAGTCCTTTTCCCAGCTTTTGGGTCCCTTTATGCTTCATCTCTTCAAACCTATTTATTTCTGAAATTCAAACATAAAACTCGTAACATAGCATTGTTTCGGTGAAAGATAATGGATTTAAGATGCAAATATGAGCATGAAATGATGTCAATCAGGTATATCCACTGAAAACCCTCAGGAGACAACACTCCTCCTTCACGACAAGGAGGTTTAACAGTTTGTTGGACGTGCTAAGTGCAACCGTGATTCCTACGAAAGTGAGTTAGGATTTCTCTGCTTTGCGTATGCTTTTTCCTTTCTTTCATTTTTCTCTTTGTTTTACTCAGGACTAGTAAAAGTTAGGTGTGAGTGTATTTGATTGACGTCATATCATGCATATATTTGTGTCTTATATCCATTATCTTTCACCTAAACAATGCTACGTAATGAGTTTTATGTTTGAGTTTCAGGAATAACTAGGTTTGAGAAGGAGAGAGTATAACAAGACTTAAAAGCAAGAAAAAGGACTAAGTTGCAAGACTTCTGGACTGAGATGCAAGAGAAAGGGACCCAAATGTAAAATCAAAGGTCCAATGAGGAAATAAAGAAACTCCACACCATCATGAGGAGTATTTTGGCAATTGGATTCGGGTCGCAAGTCACACAACCAAATAGGATGCATCATACATGAAGAAATCGAGCCAGACAACAAGACTTCGAACCAGAGCCTGATCTGAAGCATATAGACTTCCAATTGGCATCCCAAGATTGTTGATTGGCGGTCTGGATTAGTCTGGATCTTCTGAGGTTTTGTTGGTTCATGTATTAGGGTGTTTTATGTCCATTTTTAGTAGTGTATTAGTCCCATATCAGGGGATTGACCCCGATTTCCTTTTTCTTTGGCTATAAATAGAACTCCTCCTCCTCCTTTGTATTTACCCATTGCTTGGTGGCATTATCTCTACTTGGAGTAAGCCTTGGAGCAAAAAACTCAAGGTGGAGAAGAATGCTACTAGTAATGTGAGTCATTTAATAAAATAATTTTTCATTGTTTCGTTCTCATGTTTCTTTTTTATGCATGTTTAGGTTAGTCTTATTTCTTTGATCTTAGGCTAAATTAGTTAGAATGTATCATTTCTTCTTTAGTTTAATTGCTAGAATAATGTGTAGTGAGTAGATCCATCCCCTTTGGATGTTTGATGAATTTTTGATTGTGTAGACTTGCATGTTTTATATGTTCATTGGGGTTATTTTAATCATCTACATGTTGGGGAATTTTGATAGGTTTTGCCATAAGATTTAGACACTTCCAATGCTTAGTTTTCTCATGTTTATTGACTGAAATTTCCTGTTAGAATATGCTACATGTTAGTTATGTGTTTGTATTTGTGTTTGCTTGCTTGATTGATTGAAGATACTTTTTTCATGGGTTTTGCCATACCATTTAGACACCTACCATGCTTACCTTTTACATCCCCAGAAAAGGTGCTCCGTGTCCTCCTTTTCGTCACAAATCACATATGTGGGGTCTTGCGTTGCACCTCGCTTAATCATGAGTTTCTTGGTGAGTAGTAGGAGTGCACATGGGTCGGGTTGAACCCGAAAACCAACCCAAACCCAACTATTTGGGTCGGGTTGGGTTGGGTTTGGAAGGGATTCGGGTTTGGTCGGGTTCAAAAATTCTAAAACCGAATTTTCTGGTCGGGTTCGAGTTCGGGTTGAGGTGTCGGTTTGACCCAACACGAACCCGAAAACATTTTTTAATATATTCCCCTAGATGTATCGTGACCGTCCCTTTTGGCTTGAGTCTATCTTGACCTCTCATTTAACTCTAACCCTAAAAATCACGAAATCTAACCCCAAAGTAAACGCACCCATCTTCTCTTCAGCAATGAGCCTCCACTCTCCACCCTCCTCGGGACCTCAGCAATCAGCCTCCTCCCGCAGCAATCAACCTTCTACTCGCCGCCTTCCTCGACATCCTCGCCCTCAGCAGCCAGCACGCAGCAAGCCTACTCTCCTCTCCTCGCGGCTCGCCTCTTGTCCTCGCCGGCTTCCCCTCACAGATCTCCTCGCGGCTCGCCTCCTGTCCTCGACGGCTTCCTCAACATCCTCGCCCTCAGCAACCACTCCACTCGCCTCGCCTCCTGTCCTCTCCGGCTCTCCCTCACCGATCTCCTCTCCTCCTCTCATCACCCACTGATTTTCTCGCCTCCTGTCCTCGTCGGCTACTCCTCACCGATCTCCGATCAACGTCAGCACGACTTCTTCGTCAAATTCCATCCACGTATGTTAGTAAGCTTGATTATATCTATATTAGTAACTTAGATTTCGTAATTTTAGTTAACTTTATTTCTCCACTTGATTTTAGTAAACTTGATTTTAGTACCAATCTAGAAGTATATGTGTTGTCGACTCCAAATCACTGATTGAAAAATGATGCTAGTATTATAATAATGAGTTTGAAGGGAATAATTTGTAAATTGGTTGCTTTTATTTCTGAAATTTGTATACCCAATGTTGATGTAGATTTTTAGGTGAAATTGGTTATGGCTTATTGATTCGGGTCCAACCCGAACCAACCCAACCCAACCCGAAAATTTTTGGTTGGGTTGAACTCGATTCGGTTCGGGTTGGGTTTTTCGAAAACCCGAAAATTTTAGGTTGGGTCGGGTTATGACCCAAACCCGACCCAACCCGACCCATGTGCACCACTAGTGAGTAGGCGCCCCTTCATTGCTCTCCAAGCCGTGAGTGCATGTTTTGGGACAGCAAACTTGTGCCATACCATGCCAGCCGAAGCTAGCTCTCTACCCTGCTGCCTCACCCAACTCCACACTTCGTTCATCCCAAGTGCAGCACCCTTTCCATTTGGTCAAAACGGCCAATCCGTGCCTCCATGGATTCGAGTTTGGCTCACCCTCAAGCAAATTTCCTCCATCGTGATGTAGTGTGGGGAAGGGAGGTTCCACATCCCCTCTCTTATGAAATATGATGCCCTAGTATCCCAAGGTACACCCATCTCATAGTGAAGTTGGTCGCCCCAACTCTCGCACTGAAAAGGTTCTCCGCGCCAAGGGTATTGGAAGAAACGTATCTCTTCCCCATTTCCCACCTCGTACTGAATATGTCTCCTAGCAATATCTCGGACTCGAAGCAACCCTCGCCATGCCCATGAGGAGGTGGGAGGTGGCGTGCAAGCCAAATGGAGCAGTTCTTTAAGTACTTCCGGCAAACACACTTCACCCAAAGCGAGATACTTCCGCCACAACAAGCCAAAGCAACCAGAGGAGGCCCACATCATTCCATTCTATTAGTCTTTTGTGGCCAAGGCCTCCCTCGTCCTTTGGTGTGCATAAATCTTTCCATGCTACCGTGACCCACTTCTTCTCCCCTCCCTAAATAAAATGACACATAATGCTGTCCAATTCTTTCAAGATTTTCCTTGGGAGAAGGAAAGCCGAAGTCCAATAGATGCTAAGGGATGTAAGAACACTTCGGACAAGTTCCACTCGCTCAGCTATGGATAAGATATTTTGCTTCCAAGTGGGTAATCGTGACTAAACTTTATTGATCAGCGGCACACAATGGGTTCTCCCCATCCTCCCGGAGAACAAAGTCAGCCCAAGATAGACCATCGGAAAGGCCTTACGCTCCATCCCAAGGTGTGCTTCAATCCATGCTCCATGCACCACATCACCCCCATGAAAACCTGGCTCTTGGATGTATTAAACCGCAACCCCAAGCATGTTGTGAAGTCCTCAAGAATATTTCTAATGGCCCGAGCATTGTCTTTGGTGGCCTTCGCAAAGAGTAGAATGTCATTAGCAAATAATAGATGTGACACGGTGACATCTCCACATATTAGTGGCTCGAGTGTCCTATCCATGACCTCCCTCCTCACCATTGTACTCAACACCTCCATGCACATGACGAATAAGTAGGGGCCAAGGAGTCACCTTGTTGCAGCCCATTTCAAGCTCGAAACGATGTGGAGTTAGCTCCATTCATTGTCACCACCAACGATACCTCCACACAAGTCTGATGCATATTTTATGCTTTCCTAATGACAAGTAAAGTATACCTCCACACAACCATTCTTCATTAAATGATCAAGAAACTCCCAGGAGATAGAGTCATATGCTTTCCTAATGACAAGTCTGATGCATATTTTATTCGTTTTATATTAACCGTAAGTGCACGGCCGCGTTGAAGCGGTGGCAAATATGGGGCGTCCACTGGGAGGTGTGTCGACGTTTGGTTTGTGTGAAGGCGAGTGGTAAAGAAGGGAGAGAAAGATTGATTACACTAAACTACACTAGAATGCAAAAGGAATTGAAGATAAGCAATAAAACTAAACCCCATAGGGGGTAGAGAAATAATGTGAATATAAAGATGTGTGTGTGTGTGTGTTCAATTATGCTCCTCACAATATGTAGTGCATGAAATCATAAAACTAAATCCAACTTTGCCTCCACATGAAATAAGATAAGACTACATCATTAAAACATACAAGACAATAATTGGAATGAAGCTAAATGAACTCATGTATAAAGACTAGACCCTACTATACCTCCACATGAATTAAGATAAGACTATATCATTAAAACATACAAGGCATTAACCAAGGCCAAGTCAACAAGAGCACATACACTACAAGTCATGTTTCCTATATTAATTCCATCTTTATCCTTACCTCGTCATTCCCCATAAAATAGGTCCACTAGTCTCAGCATATGATAAGCTTCATTCAAGAGCATTAGCATATCAAAGACAAGAGTTAAATCCCATTAGATGGTTATGGAAACCATATAAGGCTCAAAGGATTAAGATAACACACACTACTACATTACATAATCATATCACATATTTCTCCGTCCTCCAAATGGGGATGAAACTACTCACTAGTCATTACACTACCTACATTAACAAAATGAAATATTATACTGAAAGGAAATCTAACTAAGAAATAAAGGAGTATTAAAGAAACTTAAAAGGAAAGGAAAGACTAAACAAGCATGTACAAATTAAAAGACAAGATTAAAAGAAACTAGAACAATTATTTTATTAACAATGACTCACATTGAAGGTAACATTCTTCTCCACCCTGAGTTTTGCTTCAAGGCTTACTCCTTAGTAGAGAGAATGCCACCAAGCAATGGGTAGTTACAATGGAAGGTGAAGAGTTCTATTTATAGCCATAGAAAAAGGTAATCCGGGACAATCCCACGATGTGGGACTAAACAGATACCAAAAATAGCCTAAACAAACACTAATACACATGCTCCAGAAAACTCAGCAGATCCGGGAATATCCGGACCGCCAATTGGCGGTTTACAGGATCCGGATCGCGCTTTGATTTGTTGTGGGCTTTTCTTGGTATATTTGCTGGTCTTGGATGCATTTACTTGGCTTGTTGGAGCTCCGACCCGAATTGAGTTGCTAAAATACTCCCCATGATGGTGTGGAGTATTCTGTTTTGCTCTTAGGTCCCTCAGTCTTACGTTCAGGTCCTTCTCCCTTGCATCTCAGTCGCCAGGTCTCACAATTAAGTCCTTTTTCCCTGCTTTTGGGTCCTTTTATGCTTCATCTCTTCAAACCTATTTATTCCTGAAAAACAAACATAAAACTCGTTACATAGCATTGTTTAGGTGAAACATAGTGGATATAAGATACAAATATAAGCATGACCTGATGTCAATAAAATACCCCCACACCTAAGTTTTTGCTAGTCCCGAGCAAAACAAAGAAAGAGAAAAACAAACGAGAAACAAGAAATCCTAACTCACTTTCGTAGGAATCACAGTTGCACTTAGCACGTGCAACAAGACGTTAAACCTCCTTGTTGCGAAGGAGGAGGAGTGTTGTCTCCTGAGGGTTTTCAGCGGATATACCCACAAAATCTGAACAAGATGCATTATTCAATCTAGACACTCGACTCTTCGGACAAATTTTGTCGATCATTGGACGCGGTAATCCTATGAGACGACTCTATAAAGGTAATCAATCCACACACCTAGCCTAATGAACCATTCGTGCAAGTTAAATAAGGAATTAAGTGAAATACATGGACAACCTCAACATCCTCAAGTGTTACAAAGTGCAAAGTCCATTAAGGTTCTTATTTGCATTACCATTTTTTTCTTTTTGTTTCTTTTCTTTTTATTAGTTGGAGCTTCATTCTCCCATGGTCAAGTTTCATGCATCATTGCCCATGAGGACTTACACTATCACGTACACGTTTCCCCAAATCTCCACATAGGGCAATCCCAACCACCAGTGTAACGGGAGTTCGGTCGGTGCATCCCAAGTCAGATGACTCGAAAGCACCAGGCACAAAGTCCCCTCAGACCTACTTTCCCAAGTGATAGGAGCCGTGCGAGAAGAGAGAACACCTACTCACTTATTTGTTATCTACACATGAACCAAAACACCTACACTTAATGTCTCACAATAAGATTTAAAGGGTCAATGTCTCACAATAAGATTTAAAGGGTCCTTGGCCACAACAAACTCCCTTAAGTTAACAGACACGAATTATTGACTCACAAGGTTCAGGGTGGACTTTAAATGTTTGAGCACTGAAACCCTATGATTACTCACCCCCGAGGGAAAACTGGGGTGCATCCTAACGACTAGATAAATCCTAAAGCCACTGTACTAGATATCCTAAGGCATCAAGTTGAAGACAATTTTGGGAGCTTTCTTTTTACTTTGCCTCTCAACGGTTTTGCACATGCTAAACACACACAAAACCCACAAAACATTTTTTTTCGCAAACACATGAAGAATTTTGAAAGAAATGTGAAAGTTTTGAAGTACTAGGCAAGCAAAAGAAGACAAGTCACCCAAGGATCATGGCAAGCAAATATATCAATATTAAATGCAGCACACTAACATGACCCTATCAATACACACAAAAGAAAACAAAAATCAGAGGAAAAGACTCAACTATGTACACACGTAAAACGCCCGCCCACACCTACTTCATGCATTGTCCTCAATGAATGCGAGCAAGATACTACATGGATTTATGCATGAAAATGGAGAGATCTCACCAACATGAAGTACAAAGGGAAGTTCAAGGTCATGTTGATGGACACAAACCCGAATTCCCTCAAAACCTGTGAGATGCTAAAGAAAGGATACAAATACGTTAAAGAAATGGAGCCCACAACAATCGATGCTCACTGAAGGAGTCTTTTATTGTACTTTTTTTTCTCTTTTTTTATTTTATTTTTTATAACTATGTACAAACATAAGTTCCCATCTTCATTTGTCAAAAGAGATCAAATGGGAACCTTAAGAGTGGGTCAATGCACTTGGAAAGGGAACATGACACCACGCGGGGCCAGAATACTCATGCGTGGGCCCCCTTCAAAAAGAGCACAAGATGCAATGAGAGGTTCATGAATTGGACGCTAAGGCGTCTCATTCAAATGATCAAACTGAAAGAGCTTGAACCTCGCAAGTGTTTCGGAAGTAAGGGGCAATGGAAGAAGAGTTTCTCCCGTTGCGCTGCTGAAGTTACGATCTGACAATCCAAGCTCTCCAACCAACAGGCTGGTGCGTCGGAACGAGGTCAAGAACCTCGTTAGGGATGTCCGACACAACAGGCGAAGAAAAAGTGGGTCTCATACCCAAGGTATCCTCCAAGGAACTCCTAATATCCTCATGAGCAATGTAGTTGTTTGATGTTCCATCATTTCCAAGATGATCAGGAACAACAGTGAGAGGCAAACTCTCATCAGGTTGTTTGAAATTGAGGGTACTAGGGAGCTCTTGCTCCACCAGAGGTGAGTCCTTAAGAGGAACAACATGAAGATGAAGTGGCTCAAGGGCTACGGGACAAAAAGATAAGGCACAATCCTATGCTGACTCATAATGAAGCTGGTCCATGTTATTCTCAATTTGAATTGAATCCTCCACTAGGTGATCGTGAATTGAAACCCCAAGTGCCTCAGACTGACTAGGAGTTTGACTTTGAAAGATTGTGCTTTGAATTTGTGGATGTGCTGGTGGTTCGATATCAAAAGATGAATCCTCATGTTGACAAGAAAGGTTACTCTCCTCACGTTCACGTAATTGCTGCGACATTTGACTCACTTGCATTTCCATAGTTTGCAAGGAATTCAAGTTGGACTTCAATAAAGATTGAGTGGTTTCGATGAACGTTTGGAGGGTTTGTTTTAAGGAATCAAGTTTGGGATCAACAGTGAGGTTCATGTTAGAATTTGGGAAATTTTGGGGTTGGGTGTTGATGGGCTGAGAATGAGGCCAATGATTTGGAGTAGGGTGTTGGTAGAATTCTGGGTATTCGGGAGAAGGATACTAGGGTGAAAATGATGTATAAGAATTTGAATACGAATTGTCTCCCTATGAATCCATCCCTCTCGGGTTGTATGTGGATGCGTAATGGTCATATTGAGCGTTTTGGTAAAATGTATGCTCATACTCGGGCTCTGGGGGGAACATATGGACATTCCCCGATAACATGACCACTCAACCCACAACAGACGCACGACACAGCTACTGGAGCCACCGGTGCACTCATGTCATCTACCGCACACATGAAAGAGGCCAAAGTTTGTTGTAATGTCTCAGTTTGTTGACCAGCATATGATCTGACATTACTAGATTGTGGTCTAGCAGTCGGTGCCTCTCTCATATTATCCCAATATGAAGATTGCTCAGTCACACAATTAAAATTGTCCCAACCATACAGGGTGTGAGTCTGAGCCACCCCAGGTTGCATGGGTCCAGAATACCAGGAAGAATTGTCCTGGTCCCAAAAATGATATGGATGGTCACCCATGTAACCATCCATCTCAACAAAAACTCTCGAGTCGACCACTCTCACCACCATGAGGCTAAGCTCGCAAAAAGTGCTCGACCTGACCCTAAAACGCTACCAGAGAGTGTAAACGGGAGGAGACTATAACGTGGAAGAAGGTGAGAAGAAGATGACTCAGAGGAGAAGGGAAGAATCCTAGATCTAGCGTGGGTAATGGGATCAGGTAGAAGCCTAACTAGCAAGCACGACTCAAACAATGTAAGGAAATGGGTCCTTAGGCTAGACGACGCCTAACTTCGAGGTCACTAGCCTCGACAAGCCTCACGTCCCTACAACGAGGACCACAATGCCCAGCAAGTGATACCAGATCCGGAGATCTAGTACCTCCTACTATCGACAAGGTAGGCAACGCCGATCAGGCCATGGCGGTCTCAACTAGATTACTCCCCTAGTGCGTCCAAAACCTTAGGGCCAATTTCTACTTGCTTGTAGTTAAGGCTTGATTAAGAGTGATTTTTGGGGCCAAGGAAAGGGTGATGAAATCCCCCACCTTATATTTTATGGGACAACCCCTTGTTAGTAGCGTTTTGATCCTAGATCTAGCAATCAATCGCTCCAATCAAAACGCTCAACTCACTCTGGTCCTGATGCAATTCCTACTAACTAATGCATGGGCATACAAGATTCATGAATGAGTGTAGGAAATGCGTACCTCACGCCAGCGCTCAACAACTAAAGATAAAGCTAAAAGAAAAGACGACTATATGCCTAAGTCAAGTTCATGATGCGTGACCTAAACAAATAAGAATGTCTAATCTTTTGCTTTGGATTTTAAGGCCAAGTTGATTAATGGGGGAGTGATTAATGATATGGGAGCAAACTACAAGTCACAACATGCAAAATAAGGCTCCCAGATAATGAAAATGACAGAACTAACTACCATAAGAAATTTGAAAGCAAGAAACCCTCACCAGGCCGCCAATTGGCGGTCCAAGACCTCTGATTGGCGGTCCTTGTTGATGCTTAGATGCTTCCACTTCTCCAGTATCCTCCCCGTGCGCTTTAGGAACCCTGAAACTAAGAAAAACTGGAAAAAAAAATTAAAAACCACTCGAATCGTCGAAACCAAGGTCTGGACATAGCACCTACCCGGCAACGGCGCCAAAAACTTGATTGATTCGTTTTATATTAACCGCAAGTGCACGACCGCGTTGAAGCAGTGGAAAATACGGGTCGTCCACTAGGAAGTGTGTCGACGTTTGGTTTGTGCGAAGGCGAGTGGTAAAGAAAGGAGAGAAAGATTGATTACACTAAACTACACTAGAATGCAAAAGGAAATGAAGATAAGCAATAAAACTAAACCCCATAGGGGGTAGAGAAATAATGTCAATATAAAGATGTGTGTATGTGTGTGTTCAATTATGCTCCTCACAATATGTAGTGCATGAAATCATAAAACTAAATCCAACTTTGCCTCCACATGAAATAAGATAAGTCTACATCATTAAAACATACAAGACAATAATTGGAATGAAGCTAAATGAACTCATGTATAAAGACTAGACCCTACTATACCTCCACATGAATTAAGATAAGACTATATCATTAAAACATACAAGGCATTAACCAAGGCCAAGGCAACAAGAGCACATACACTACAAGTCATGTTTCCTATACTAATTCCATCCTTATCCTTACCTCATCATTCCCCATAAAATAGGTCCACTAGTTTAAGCATATGATAAGCTTCATTCAAGAGCATTAGCATAAGCATGAAATCATGTCAATCAATTTACATCCGTCCTTTCCCTTTCTCTAGGTGTAGATTGTGGCAATGTTCGTGTGAAAGTAGGTTGTCTTTGCCAATTCTTCGACCTTTGACAAACACACTATGGTTTTCCCTTATTAGCCGTGGTAATAGCCCATTCAACCGGTTTTCAAGTACTTTGGATGTGAATCTATATGTCATGTTGCACAAAGTTATAGGTCGAAAGTCCTCCACCAATGTCAGTGCCTTCTTCTTCGAGATGATCATAATTGATGTGTTGTTCCATTGAGTTAGAACCCTTCC
Organism: Triglochin maritima; assembly: GCA_963682175.1. Taxonomy (NCBI): domain Eukaryota; kingdom Viridiplantae; phylum Streptophyta; class Magnoliopsida; order Alismatales; family Juncaginaceae; genus Triglochin; species Triglochin maritima. Next base: position 24,864,288 of record OY821789.1, read on the forward strand.
ACTTTCCAAACAAGATGCTACACCTTGACCATATCGTTCTTGATTATATCCCATGTTGCCTTGAAGAATTTGGCATTGAAACCATCGGGTCTCGGTGCCTTGTCTACATTTTCATTCAACACAACATCATGGAGTTCTTTTGGATCCAACTTCCGTATTAATTCTGCCCCCTCCTCCGGTTTTAATTGTGGTACGATACTGGAGTGTTAAGAGGTTGCACCTAAAAATCATTGGCAAACAAGTTAGCATAAAAGATCCGGAAAGCTTCCCGAATTTTGCCCTCATCCTCCACAATGCTATCTCCCTCGTCCACTCGCCTCACTTGAGTGGTGGCTCTCCTCACTCTAAGTTGTGCTTGGAAGAACCTAGTATTTTGGTGCGCCTCTTTCAATCACTTGGAAGAACACGAGCAAGTGTATCCTTTGCTGCCCCTTCATCTAGGACTAACGCTTCAACATTTGGCTAACTAAGTAGTTGCCTCCTCACATCCTCAAGTGTTGCCAGAGCCTCTCCCACCTTTTTTGCTACGTTCCCAAATACTCCCACTCCTTGTTTTAAGTGCCTTCCTAACTTCATTCAGCTTTTCCACCACGCGAAACATGGGGGTGCCTTCCACATATGTAGCCCAAGCTCATTGAATTACACCCTGAAAGTCCTCATGATCCGCCCAATGATTCTCAAATCTGAACAACTTCTTTTTCCACCGTTCTTTCGTTCCGTTTTCATGACGAGCATTGTATGGTCACTCAAGTCCTTCACACCAACGACATAGAAGGAGTTGGGGAACACCTCAAGCCACATATTGTTCATTAAGATCTGATCGATCCTTGTTTTGATGCATGCACTTCCCTCAGAGGAGTTCGACCAAGTGAATTCGCCTCCCGTTGACGGCATCTCTAGAAGTTGAAGTGCATCAATACATGCATTAAATTCTTGACTTGCGACCTCATTTCTAGCAGCTCCTCCACGTTTTTCACTAGCCATCCAAATGGAATTGAAGTCTCCCCCAACCAGCCACGGTCTCGACACATGTGGTGCCACTTCAATTAAATCCTTCCACAATGCTCTCCTATCCATGTGCCCATTCTCTCCATAGATAGCCATTTTATCAAATTCAGTTTCGTCCTTCCTCAAACACCCAATCAAGTGAAGTATTTGTGTTGATTCAAAGGTAACCCACAGGCTTACTAGCTGGTCGTTCCATAGCTGGTCGTTCCATAATCCTCCCGGAGTCCACAATCATGCTATTTGACGTTCCTTCATGGAGCCAAATCGCTCACTTGAATCTTTTGAGTTTTTTTACTTGACCTTGTGCTCCACAAGATAGACCACATCTGGATTTACCTCCTTTATTCGACCCCTAATCATGAGTGCACGGCCGGGTCCATTTGCTCAGTGCACATTCCAAATTAAGACATTCATGGGTTTAAGGTGAGGGGTGGATCCCCTTCTCCACGTGAATTCTTTTACTCCAGTTGCTCTTCCTCTCGGATCTCCTAAGTAGGGGTGGTGGAGAGTATACCTTCTTTCTGCATGCTTCCTTACGACCTTCTTCCTTCTTCTCTTCTACACCATCCATGGCTTGGTCCTTTGAATTTCCAAGTACTTCAAACATTCCCCCACTTGGTTGTGCAAACATTTTGGTGTGCTCCTTTCCTAGTGCCACTTTTGTGGGTGAAGCCCATCCCGCCTCCTCATGCATCAAGGAAGATAGTCCACTTGGCTCTTCCTCCTCTCCCTTGGATTTGCCTCTCTTCTTTTCACATTCTTCAGGTGTTTGCTCTTGTGCTTGCTGTGATTTTCCACGTGGGGCCTCTCCCACAAGGAACTCCTCTTCACGTGCTTTCTCGCATGCATAATTTCATTTGTTTGTGCGCGTCCCCCTCCTACTTTATGAGAATAGTCTTCTAAGCTATGTCTCCTTGGTGGAGTCATGTGAAACTCCAATTTGTCCTCTCCATGCCTACGTGTCCTCTCCTCACTTGCCCATGCAAATCTAGAGCACTCAAGTCCCTTCTCATTTGCTTGTCCCAAATGGAAAAGACACTTTCCTGTTCCACTTCTCTTTGCTCTTCTTAGACACCAATAGGCTCACTCCCTTTTGCACTCATGTTAGGATCCTTTAGAGTCTTTTGGGAGACTCCTTTTTGTCTCCAAAGCTAATTCATCTCATGTGACGTGGCAGCTCCAAGGTTTGTGGGAGTAAATGTGTGTCATACCCTTGTTATTTCCCTCTATCTTTTCCCTCCCACTTGGACCTCCACGTGCCACCTCCTCACTTGCACTCTCATCTAAATCAGCCCCTCTAGCATCCATGTCATCATCCCTTCCACCTTGCTCTCCCTCCCCTTCTCTCCGGGCAGCCCCTCCCATCTCCAAATCGCCCATGGTGCGAGGTGCCTCACCATCCTCTTGACCTGCCTCCTCAATGTGCTTGCTCCTCTCCCTTTGACGCCCATTTCCAGCTTCCTTCGAGACACAACTACCCACTTCTCAGCCTTCTCCTTTCGCACCCCACCTTGCTTGTTGACGATTATTATTTTCCTTGGGCACTTCTCTACGTCATGTCCGAATTCCACGCACTCCTTGCAGTACCCCAGTCTCCATTCATACTCCACATTTACTCTATGTGTGCTGTCACCTTCCACTAGAACCTCTACCCAACTCGGATAGGAGAAATCATGGGCCACTTCCACGCACACCCTTGCGTAGGCCAGCCGTCTCCCTGAAACAGTATGCTCATCCATGTATAGTGGCCTCCCAAGGACACTAGCAATGTTACTCAACGTTCTTTGTGACCAAAATCGGAGGTCAAGCTTCAGTAGTCGAACCCATATGGGAACCATGGTGATGTTAACCCGTGTCAACACCACATCTGGTGCCCATTCTTAAACCCCAAATGGAGAACCACGAATGAACCAGGGTACCCCTTCTAGCACACACTTCCTATCTTCTCCAAGAGTGAATCAGAAGAGTAGAAAACCTTGACTTCTTTTGATGACCTCCAGGCCCCCAACCAAACTTCACATCTTGTGGAGCTGCTTCTCTACTGTAGGCAAGTGTGGTTTGAAACCAATAAAGTAGCCCACTAGAACCTTATCCTATTTCTTCAAAGCATCGATTACTTCTTGCTTGGAGCACATAGCTAATTTTTCTCCTCCCTTCATAAACGGCGGGATGAACACAAGGGCTGTGCATGCCTTTGGGCCAGCCATGAACAAATCTCTCAACTTCTTTGGGGGAGTTAGAGCACTCCCTAGAGGTGGTGCGTGACCTTCACCCTACAATCTTGGCGGTGAACCTTCCAATCGTGGTGGATGGAAATCCTTCTTTGCGCCACAATGTCCATCATCTTGTTGTTCACGAGTAGAGTTTTGCTTGGGGTCTATTTTTATGCAAAAACCAAGAGTTTTGGTGGTGAAAGAGGTTGGAAAACCCTAGATAAACCTAGGTTTCCCATGCTTGTCGCCACTCCTCTCTCTTCTTCTCCTTCTCTCCCTCCTGCTCCTCTCTTCCTTCTCTCCTTATAAGGATAAGGAGATAAGGAGAGGATAAGAGGGGTATATAGAATGAGAAGAGGGAACAAGAGAGAGGGGAAAGAGGGAAGAGATAGAAGAAGAGATAAGAAAAATGGAGAGAGAAGGAGAATAGAGATTTAGGAGCGAGGAAATGAGAGAAGAGGAGAGAGGGAAGGGTAAAGAGACAGAGAATGAGAGAGGGGATAGAGAAGGGAGAGTAGAGAGAGAAAGGAGCGTGGGGGAGCGAGAGAGAAAGAAAGGGGGAGAGAAATGGAAGGGAGGAGAGAGGGAGAAAGAGAGAGAAGGAAAGAGAGATAAGTAGAAAGGATGAGGAGAGAGGGAATGAGAGAGAAGAAAAAGAGAAAGGGGATAGGAGGGAGAGTGAGAAAAGGAGAAGCGAGAGAATGTGAGAAGAGGAGAGAGAGTGAGAGAGAGGGATAAGAGGGAGAGGACAGAAAGAAGGTGATGGGGAGAACAAGAAGAAGAGTAGGATAAGAGAGTGGAGGAGGGGGAGAGTGGTAGAGAAGTGGAGAAGTGGGAACAGAGAGAAGAAAAGAGTGGGAAAGAGAGATAGAAAAGAGATGGAGAACGAGAGTGAGAGATAGAGAAGGGAGAGAAAGGAGAGTGGAGAAAAGAGGATACGAAGAGCAGAGTGAGGAGAAGTAAGAGGCAGTGAGAACAAGAATAGAGAATATGAGTGAGGAAGAGAGGATAGAGAAGGGAAAGAGAGACAAAAGGATAGGGACAAGAGAAGAAGGGAGAGAAAGCGAGAGAAGGAGGAGAGAGTCGAGGAGAGGATAAGAGGGAGATAGAAAATGATGTTGAAGAGGGAAAAGGGATGGAGATAAGAAGGGGGAGAGGGAACGAGAGAGGAAGAGGAGAGAGGGAAGGAGAGAGGGAAGGAGGGGGAAGAGGGAGACATAAACAAATGAGCTCGAGATGAGGATATGGAAGTAGAGGGGAGAGGGAGAAGGGAGAAGAAGAGAGAGGGGGTGAAGAAGGAGTGGGAGAGAAGGAGAGAGAGAGGGAAAGCGAAAGAGAGAAGCAGAAGGGAATGAGGAGTATGGAGAAGGATAAAAAAAGGGGAGAGAGAAGAAGAAGAAGAAGAGAGAAGGATAAAGAGAGAAGAAGAAGGGGAGTGTGATAAGAGGGAAGGGATAGAAGAGGGAATATGAGGGAGATAGAGATGAGGCGGGGGAGATGAGAGAAAGAGAAGAGGGAAGAGTGAGAGAGAAGGAGAGTCGTAGAGATGGAAAGAAGAGAGAGGGGTTGAGCGAGAGAGAGAGAGAGAAAGGGAGAAGGGGACGAGCATAGATAGAAGGAGTGAGAGAAAAGGAGAAGCGAGAAACAGAGAGAAGAATAGGGAGAAGGAGACACTAGAGATAGATAAAGAGAGTGGGATAAGGAGAAAAGGGAAAGGAGAGGGGAGAGAAGGATGAGAGATAATGAGATAGAGAAGGTGAGAGAAATGACAAGGGAGTGAGGAGGTGAAGCATAAGGATAATGAGAAGGCAGAGAAGAGGGAAGAAGGGAAGAGAGAGAAGAAGAAGAGGGGGAGAGAAGGAGAGAGAAGGAGAAAGAGAAGAGTGAGGGGTAGGAAACATAGGAGAAGAGAAATGGAGAGAAGGATAGAGGTAGAGAAGAGAGAATATGGATAAGAATAAGGATACAAGAGGGAAGGAGAATAGAAAATGGGAGTGATAGGAGAGTGAAAAGAAGGGAGAGAGAGCGAGAGAATGAGGAAAAGAAGGAGGGACTGGAGGAGAGGGAGAGAGAGAGAAAGAGAGAACGAGAGGGATAAGAGGGAGGTAGAGAAGCAGAAAGAAGAGAGGAAAGATAAGAGGAGAGAGAAAAGGAGATAAGGAGAGGGATCAGAGGGAGGTAGAGAAGAAGAAAGAAGAGAGGAAAGATAAGAGGAGAGAGAAAGAGAGATATAATAAGAGGGAGAAGGAGAGAGGGGGAAATAGAGAAGATGTGAGGGAGAGAAGGAGATAGAGAAGGGAAGGTGAGAGAAAAAAGGAAAGGGAGAGAAGGAGAAGAGAGGGAGAAAGAGAGGAGAGGAAGAGTGGGGAGGAGAGAGAGGGAGAGAGAAGGAGAAGAGAGAGGGAATGAGAGGAGACAGAAGGATAAGAGGAGACAACAGAGAAGGAGGGAGAGAGCAAGAAGGAGAGAGAAAGACTGGACGAGAGGGGAGGTGAGACAGGGAGAAGAGGGCAGAGAGAGAGAAACATGGACAGAGGGTGAGGGGAACAACAGAGGAGGTGAGAGGGAACAAGGGAATCAGAGGAGGATAGACAAGGAAAGTAGGAGAAGAGGGAAGGGGAAGGGAACAAGATAAAGAAGAGATGCAAGAGAGATAGAGGAGGAGAAAGGAAACGAGAGAGGAGAGAGGAGGTGAAGGATTAGTCACGGTCGGACGAAGTCAATGAGCGGTCGACCATTTAGATGTTCAACGCCCTCAACCGACCTATGACAATGCACACGGTCGAACGACAAAGGGGCCCCGTTTGACCGAAAACCACCAGGCTTGCCTCCTATGCACGATTGGTCGACCGCCCCAAGGGCATCGTTCGACCGATATGAGGCAGAACCCGAATTCTCAATATGAATGGTCGACCGTTTGCACAACCGGTCGACCGATCAGGCAGTAAAATCTGCTGGACGTTTACTTACGACGAGCCAGAAGGCCTACCGTCGACTTCCGAATACTCACAATACTTAAGTGAGCGAGTTGACATACCGGAAGGTTTGAAGAAACCTTTGAAGAATCACGACGATGCCTCCATGAGCACGCCTCCCAAAATCACGATCCGTCGGCAATCCTTGCGACTAAACCACGATCCAGACCTCCTCGACGATCCACACTCACAATTCCACCTCCGTCGACCTCCACCACCCAACCACGAGCAACGAAGACCACCGAAACGAGTTAGGTCGAGTGAGGGAACAAAACAAGCTGGAAGGGTTAAGAAGCCAACACTCACCTCAACTCGCAACCCACGCCCGAGCCTCCCTTCGCCGGAGCACGCCACCACAACGTCGGGGATCACCACTGAAGGAGAGAGAGACGTGAGGGAGAGAGAGGCAAGGGAGAAGTGAGAGAGAGAATTCACCTAAATATCTTCCTCCAATCCAATCCTCACCATTCATCCAACTCCTCTCCATCTCAACCATCCAATCCATCTCCAATCCATCTCAACCCCTCATCCATCCACACTCCATCTCAGCCCTCCAATCCATCTCCTCCTAATCACCCCCTAAAACATCATTAAGGCATAATTAGGATTAGGATCTCATAGTTAGACTTCATCCTATTTTTCTGTTAATGTTTGGTTGTGGCATACTAAGTTTTCTTAATTGAAAGCTCACACATTTTTTAATACGGTGCTTCCAGGTACTTAGGTTGCCACAGGAAGACTGGACGACTTGTCGAAGATTCTTTACATGAGGTACATGTCAACCAGAGTCTTCAGTATCTTTCATTTCCGCATATATTATTGTATTTTGCTTTAAAACTTGATTGTTGTAATGAATTTTTTCATATATGGATGTTCAGTTATTATAGTTATATTCTATTTGTCTATCCATGTATGTTCTTCAATGTGTTGTCGAGTTGTCTGTTTTGGTCTGTGTATTGTAGCTCCTTTGGTCCTCACGGAGGTCTCTGATCGTGACACTTATATTCCTCCCCCAGTGTGCGTACCCGCAAGATCTGGGACATTACATGTTCTATCTCCATTTTACGTATATAAAGTTTCAGATGTGATTTATTGTCGTGTGGTTATGTTGTGATCATGTAGGACCCTTAGGATATCAGTCCTTATAACATCCTTATTATAACCCGTAGATGACATAATTAGTTGTTTTGTCGATTTACCGATCCGATAATGATTGTTTTCTGTAGCTACTCTAGATTATAGAAGCTTAAATAGCTTGCATTGCATATAATCTGATAAGTAATTCTGGGCACATTCTGTTTCTCGGCCGACGGGCCACGGGTGGGTCCTTTAGCTTCAAAGACCATTTACACAAGACCTCCATGTGGAGGTCAGCTGTAAGATAACTCCTCTATAGGTGCGCTATCATTCTGTCTCAGGTTAGATGTTCCCAAGTTCATGACGGCAACATGTAGGTTATTTCCGTAAGTTGGGGCATCTATCCGGCGTACCGCTTTGTGCCAAGCGGTGGGTCACTGTCGAGTCACCTACTTCTGTTTCTGAAGTGTTTTATTTCCTTTTAGAGGAATTTGCTCGGGTGTTGCCCAATGGGTGCGGCTGTGGGAGTCGTAGCCTTCTGTGAATGTTGTGTTTTCAGTGGTTTTTCTAATGCTATTGTCTCGTTTGGACTTCATGCGTATTTCTGTTAATGTTTTGCTGGGGCATACTACGTTTTCTTTATTGAAAACTCACGCATATGTTAATGTGGTGCTTTCATGTACTTAGGTTCCTACAGGGAGGACTAGACTAGTAGTTCAATATTCTGTACACGACGGATACAATTGTCAGAGTCTGCAGTTATCTTTACTTCTGCTTATGTCATTGTATTTTCTTTTATAACTCGAGTGTTGTAATGAATCTTTTCATATATGGATGCTTAGTTGTTTCAGTTATTTTATATATCAGTTATCCACGTATGTTTCTATCTTGTCGAGTTAGTCTATGTTTGTCTTATTAGTGTAACTCCTTTGGTCGTTGTGGAGGTCTCTGATCGCGACACTAGTGTTCCTTTCCTAGTGTGCGTACCCACGAGAATGGGGGTGTTACATACTTCCTCCTTCTCTCTCCAATTTCTCCTTCTCAATTTCTCTCTCCCATTTTCTCTCCTTATTCTCTCTATTTCTTTATCTCTCTCTTTCTCTACTCCACCTTCTCACTCCTTCTTGTTCTCCTTTCATTCTCCTTCTTTGTCTCGCCTTCTCTTTCTTTTGTCTTTTATGCCTTATCCTACTTCCTGCTTCTCTGTCGTTTTCTCTTTTTCTTCTTTTGTCTCTAACTCTCTCTACCCTTTTTTTGCAAAGCAAAAGGGAGGCTGATTGACATTATTTCATGCATATCTTTGTGTCTTATATCCATTATCTTTCACCCAAACAATGCTATGTAACGAGTTTAATGTTTAGTTTTCCGGAATAAGTAGGTTTGAGAAGGAGAGACTATAAATGGACCTAATAGCAGGGAAAATGAGTGAGTTGAGAGACTAGAGGACTAAGATGCAAGATCGAAGGACCTGAATGTAGGATCAAAGGACCAATGAGCAAATAACAATACTTCACACTATCATGGGGAGTATTTCGGCAATTATATTCGGGTCGGAGCTCCAACAAGCAAAGTAGATGCATCAAAGACAAACAAAGCATTCTAGAAAAGCCTACAAGAAAATCCAGAGCGATCCGAACACTGTAGACCACTAATTGGGGGTCCAAGACCGCTAATTGGCGGTCACTTTTGGTCCGGATCCGCTAAGATTTATGTGGGCCTTGTATTAGTGTGTATTTAGTCAATTTCTGGTATTTGTTTAGTCTCATACCGGGGGATTGTCCCGGATTACATTTTCTATGACTATAAATAGAACTCTTCACCTTCTATTGTAATTACCCAATGTTTGTGGCATTCCCTCTACTTGGAGTAAGCCTTGAAGCAAAACTCAAGGTCGAGAAAAGTGCTACCTTGAATGTGAGTCATTTTAATAAAATAATTGTTCTTCATTTCTTTTAATCGTGTCCTTTAATTCTTGCATGCTTCTTTAGTTTTACTTTCCTTTCCTTTTAGCTTCTTTAATATTTCTTTATTGTTTATTTTAAAAAAATTCCTTTCAGTATAATGTTTCATTTTGTTAATGTAGTTAGTGTAATGATTAGTGAGTAGTTTCATCCCCATTTGGGGGGTGGAGAAATATGTGATGTGATTATGTGATATATTAGGTGTGTGTTATCTTAATCCTTTGAACCTTATATGCTTTCCATAACCATGTAATGGGATTTCACTCTTGTCTTTGATATGTTAATGCTCTTGAATGAAGCTTAGCTTATGCTTAGACTAGTGGACCTATTTTATTGGGAATGATGAGGTGAGGATAAGGATGGAATTGATAAAGGAAACATGACTTGTAGTGTATGCGCTCTTGTTGGCCTTACCTTTATTAATGTCTTGTATGTTTTAATGATTGGGTAAATCTTATTTCATGTAGAGGCATAATGGGGTTTGGTCTTTATACTTGAGTTCATTTAGCTTCATTCCAATTATTGTCTTGTATGTTTTAATGATATGATCTTATCTTATTTGATGTGGAGGCAAAGTTGGATTTAGTTTTATGATTTCCATAAACTACATGTTGTGATGAGCATAATTGAACACACACAGACACATATATTTGTATTCACATTCTTTCTCTACACCCTTTGGGGTTTAGTTTTGTTGCTTATTTTCCATTTACTTTTGCATTGTAGTGTAGTGTAGATCATAACTGCTTTGTCTCCTTTCTTTCCCACTCGCCTTCGCACAAACTAAAGTCGACACACCTCCTTGTGGATTGACCCGTATTTGCCACCACTTCAACGTGGTCGTGCACTTGCGGTTAATTAAAACATATCAATCAAGTTTTTGGCACTGTTGCCGGGGAGGTGCTCTGTCCAAACTTTGGTTTGGACAATTCAAGTGGTTTTAATTTTCTTTTTTTAGTTTCTATTTGTTTCAGGAGTTGCAAGAAGAAAGGGGAGGCTACTGGAGAAACTGGGGGAACAATTGCGCAAAAGGGACCACAAATCAGCGGTCTGGTGAGCTTCAATTTCTCCCAATTTTATTCTAGTGGTTGCTTATTTCATTATAGTTATCTGGGAGCACCATCTTGCATGCTGTGACTTTTAGTTTGCTCCCAGATTAAAAATCAATCCCCTTTAATCAACTTGGACAATAAAACTCAAATCCAAAGATTAGACTTCTTGCCATCTAGGTCATGCATCATTTGTAGACCTTGCACGCATTTGTCTTTCTTTGCTTTACATTTTTGTTGTTGATTGCTGGCGTGAGGTATGTGCACCCAAATCTCTCATTCATGCATGTTTCGATCATGCATTAGTTAGTAAGGTGCATCGGGACAAGAGTGAGTTGAGCGTTTGATTGGAGTGTTGATTGCTAGATTTAAGATCAAAACGCTACTAAGGAGGGGATGTCCCATACAAGATAAGGTGGGGGATTTCATCACCCTTTCCTGGGCTCCAAAAATCACTCTTAAGAAAGCCTTAATTCTAAAACCAAGTAGACATTGGCCCTAAGGATTTGGGACGCGCTAGGAGAGTGATATAGTTGAGACCGTCATGGCCTGATCGGCGTTGCCTACCTTGTCGATAGTAGGAGGTACTGGATCTCCGGATCTGGTATCACTTTCTAGGAATTATGGTCTTCGTTGTAGGGAGGTGAGGTGTGTCGAGACTAGTGACCTCGAAGTTAGGCGTCATCTAGCCTAAGGACCCATTGCCTTACATTGTTTGAGTCGTGCTTACTAAATTAGGCTTCTACCCTCTCCTACTACCCACGCTAGTTTCTTGGGATTCTTCCCTTCTCCTCTGATTCATCTTGTTCTCACCTTCTTCTACGTTCTAGTCTCCTCCCCTTTACACTCTCTGTTAGCATTTTAGGGTCGCGTCGAGCACTTTTTACGAGCATGGCCTCGTGGTGGTGAGAGTGGTCGACTCGAGAGTTTTTTGTTGTGATGGATGGTTACATGGGCGACCATCCATATCATTGTTGGGACCAGGACAATTTTCCCTGGTACTCCGGACCCATGCATCCTGGGGTGCCTCAGACAAACACCCCATATGGTTGGGACAATCTTAATTGTGTGACTGAGCATTCCTCATATTGGGATAATATGAGAGAGGCACCGACTGCTAGACCACCATCTAGTTATGTCGGATCATATGTTAGTCATCAAACTGAGACATTGCAGGAAACTTTGGCCTCTTTCATGCGTGCAGTAGACGACATGAGTGCACCGGTGGCTCCAGTAGTCGTCCTGTGCGACTGTTGTGGGTTGATTGGTCATGTTATCGGAGAATGTCCTTATGTTCCCCCAGAGCTTAAGTATGAGCACACCTTTTCCCAAAATGCTCAATATGACCATTACGCATCCGCGTACAACCCGAGAGGGATGGATTCGTGGGGAGACAATTTTTATTCAAATTCTTATACATAATTTTCACCCCAGTATCCTCCTCCCGAAAATACCCAGAATTCTACTAACACCCTACTCCAAATCATTGGCCTCATTCTCAGACCATCAACATCCTGTTGTATTGTGAGGGTCTACAATACTAATCACTTTTATGCTAATTACGTACCCGTTTAACAATTCAAGATATGTACAATGAAATTTAAACTAAACAAGCAAGTAAAGGGAAGATAATGCAAACCACAATGAGACGGGGGATTTTTATAGAGGTTCGGCACCGCACCCGGGTCCTAGTCCCCTCTTGCAAGCTCCGCTCGGATCACCGAGCTCCGCGTACGACTTCACTAACCACTCCCCGTTCCGGGCCGGGAGAGAATGCCTTTACAATCTTCAAACTCGCGAACATCCCTCGCCGAGCTTGGTTCCTCCTCTCACAATCCGAGAGGGATGCTTCGGGCTTTCACCGAAACCTTTACTCTTCTTTGACAGCAACAAACTTGAGTGGGACAATCACTCTCTAAACGTGATCACACTTGAGAAAGATTAGAATTGATCTTTAGTGTGGCAAGTTGAGGCTTGGAGTGTTTGGAATGATCTCTCTAATGTAGGAGGCAAATATGTGTGGGAGAGTTGTGTTAAAATATGTTTTACAACTCTTTATATAGGCATTAGAGAGAATATAGCCGTTGGGGTTGATTGGGTATAAGATACACAAAACAGAAACTTGCAGGATCCAATTCTGCCTGAACACGGTCGGCCGAAACAGGTATGTCGTTCGACCGTCTGGTCAAAATTTAGCTTTGACTTAAGTTAACTTAAGTTAACGGTCGAATGGGCTCAGGGGATTGGTCGACCGAATAAGTCCAGGCACTTCTGGGAGACCAAATTGTGTTGGCTCAGTCGACCATTAGGAATGTTTTGGTCGACCGGATGTTTGGTAATTTTGGGGTATTTGGGAATAATACGAATATGACCGTTGGGTATAATACGACAAAAAATAGTCATGTGACACGTGTGAATGGTCGAACGAAAAGGTTTCAACGGTCGACAGTTTTGGTCCAGGCAGTTCAAGTTTTGTTTAGGTATTTTCCGGTTCTAGTTTGGATGATCTATTGAAGTCCAAATTATGTGAAATTTTGTGTGTGACTTCTATAGGGAACCTAGTGTGTGGTGGAGCAGTTTTTAGCTCAAGTATGCTCAATTACACAAGGTTCCTAAAGACTCAAAGAAATACAAAATACATGTCTTCAAATGAGCTTGATTACATGTCTTGACTTCATTTCCTTTCTTCCTTGAGTCTTGATCACCTGTAGAGGTTAGCACAAAGCAATCTATATGCAGTGCAATATGTGTGCTACTCTACATGATTATAATTAAGATTAGGTTGATTAAATCATCAAAACATAGATTAAGGCCAAAAAGCCAATACAACCACAAAATTTCCCAAATTCTAATATGAACCTCACTGTTGACCCCAAACTTGATTCCTTAAAATAAACCCTCCAAACGTTCAGGGAAACCACTCAAACTTTATTGAAGTACAACATGAATTCCTTGCAAACTATGGAAATGCAAGTGAGTCAAATGACAACAATTCCGTGAACGTGAGGAGGGTAACCTTTCTTGTCAACATGAGGATTCACTTTTTGTTATTAGGAGCTCCTTGGAGGATACCTTGGGTATGAGACCCACTTTTTGTTCGCCTGGTAAGTCAGACATGCCTAACGAGGTTCTTGACCTCGTTCTGACGCACCAGCATGTTGGTTGGAGAGTTTGGATTGACAATCATAACTTCAGTACTGCAACGGGAGAAACTCTTGTTCTGTTGCCCCTTATATCCCAAACTCTTGAGAGGTTCAAGATCTTTCAGTTTGATTCTTTGAATGAGACGCCTTTGCGTCTAATTCATGAACCACACTTTTCATCTTGTGCTCTTTGTAAGGGGGGCCAAACATGAATATTCTGGCCCCGCGTGGTGTCGTGTTACCTTTCCAAGTGCATTGACCCACTTTTGAGGTTCCCATTTGATGACTTTTGACAAATGAAGATGGGAACTTATGTTTGTACATAGTTATATACAAAAAGAAAAAAAAGAAGTACAATAAAATACTCCATGAGCGAGCATTGATTGTTGTGGGCCCCAACACTTGTGTATTTTGCCCCCATTTCTTTCACGTATTTGTATCCGTTCTTTAGCATCTCACAAGTTTTGAGGGAATTCGGGTTTTTGTCCATCAACATAACCTTGAACTTCCTTTTGCGCTTCATATTGGTGACATCATTCCTTTTTCATGCATAAATTCATGTAGTATCTTGCTCACATTCATTGAGGACAATGCATGAAGTAGGTGTGGGGGGTTGTTTTATGTGTGTATATAGTCAAGTCTTTTGCTTTGATTTTGTTTTCTTTTGTGTGCATTGATAGGGTCATGTTAGTGTGCTGCATTTAAGATCGAAGGACCTGAATGTAAGATCAAAGGACCAATGAGCAAACAACAATACTTCACACCATCATGGGGAGTATTTTGGCAATTCTATTTGGGTCGGAGCTCCAACAAGCGAAGTAGATGCATCAAAGACAAACAAAGCATTCCAGAAAAGCCCACAAGAAAATCCAGAGCGATCTGAACACTGTAGACTGACAATTGGAGGTCCAAGACCGCTAATTGGCGGTCACTTTTGGTCTGGATCCACTAAGATTTAGGTGGGGCGTGTATTAGTGTGTATTTAGTCTATTTTTGGTATTTGTTTAGTCCCATACCGGGGGATTGTCCCGGATTACCTTTTTCTATGGCTATAAATAGAACTCTTCACCTTCTATTGTAATCACCCATTGCTTGGTGACACTCTCTCTACTTGGAGTAAGCCTTGAAGCAAAACTCAAGGTGGAGAAGAGTGCTACCTTCAATGTGAGTCATTTTAATAAAATAATTGTTCTTAGTTTCTTTTAATCGTGTCTTTTAATTCTTGCATGCTTCTTTAGTTTTATTTTCCTTTCCTTTTAGCTTCTTTAATATTTCTTTATTGCTTAGTTTAAAAAAATTCCTTTAAGTATAATGTTTCATTTTGTTAATGTAGTTAGTGTAATGATTAGTGAGTAGTTTCATCCCCATTTGGGGGGTGGAGAAATATGTGGTGTGATTATGTAATGTATTAGGTGTGTGTTATCTTAATCCTTTGAACCTTATATGATTTCCATAACCATCTAATGGGATTTCACTCTTGTATTTGATATGCTAATGCTCTTGAATGAAGCTTAGCTTATGCTTAGACTAGTGGACCTATTTTATGGGGAATGATGAGGTGAGGATAAGGATGTAATTGATAAAGGAAACATGACTTGTAGTGTATGTGCTCTTTTTTCCCTTACCTTTATTAATGTCTTGTATGTTTTAATGATTGGGTAAATCTTATTTCATGTAGAGGTGTAGTGGGATTTGGTCTTTATACTTGACTTCATTTAGCTTCAGTCCACTCGGACAATCTCGCACAAAGTGACCTGGCTTGCCACACCCATGGCACACTGCACGGCCCCAACACTCTCCGGAGTGAACTCGGCCACAACCTCTGCACGCCTCAGGCTGGCGTGATCCACCTCCTCCGATCCGGGGCCTCTTGCCCGGGTTCCCTGCTAGCGGAGCACCCGGACGTCCACTGACCTTCCCTGGTGCTCTCCTGGCCTCAACATAATTCTGCTGGTAATCCTGATCGATGATCGTCGCAAACCGCACGGCATCGGCCAGCGTTTGTGGCATACTGTAGGTCACCTGAGTACGGAGGTGCTTCCTCAGCCCCCGTATAAACTTCCTCGCCCTGTGCAGCGGCGTCACACAGATCTCCGGACAGTAACGTTCCAACGCGTTGAACCTCCGGGTATACTCAGCCAGGGTTGCATCTCCCTACTCAAGAGTCATAAACTCCTCTCTCCTCCCATCTCTGACATGCTCTGGGAAAACTGCTCATTGAACTCCCGTAGGAATTCCTCCCAGCTGACCTCATCCCTGCCCTCAAACACCACAGCAGATGTGGTCCTCCACCAGTTGGACGCGTCTCCGCCCAACACATACGCTGCCAAGCATGTCTGCCTCTCAGGCGGGCACTCAATCGCCCGAAGGATCTCCTGAATCTTCAGGACCCAGTCCTCCGCAGCCTCATACTCTCCTCTACCATCAAAGGTAGGCGGGTGCTGTCTCATAAAGCGGTCGAGCATCGCTCCTGCCGCTGCTGGCTCTCCTATGCCTGACTGGCGATCCAACATCGCTCCCAGTCGCCCCACCGTGTCATAGAGCATCCGCCGCTCCTCAGCCCAGTCCGTACTCCCAGTATCCCCACTGGTGTCACGGTCCCGTAGGGGAGGTCTCACGCGTCTCGGAGGCATCTACACACAAAGAACAACACACATCAAAACCATGAATGCATGAACTAATGCAGACTCTAAAACTCTAAGGGTGGTTTCTTTGGATATGGACACTGGAACCGACCGCTCTGATACCAAGTTGTAACATCCTCAAAGCAGCGGAAAATTTAAAATTTATAAACACTCAATCAACCGAGGATATTACGCAAATAAAGGAACACAGGTGCACCAACATATATATATATATATATATATATATATATATATATATATATATATATATCTGAACATCAGAGTTTACAAAAGTTGTGATTACATCAAAAGCATAAACAAAGGAAACAGTAATCACACGACCTCAACTGAGAGAAAGCTGGATCCGGTAGCAGCGCTCCTCTCCTCGGTCACCACCCCCTAACGCCGATCACGGCCTGAAAGTAAACATGCAACAATGCCTGAGTTTCCAGAAGGAAACCCCGTATGCCAAACTCTAAATGCATGAAATGAAAAGGCACCCTAGCATGCAATTCTACTAAACAAGAAAAGCATCACAACCAGGCTGGGGTTCAGGGCTCTCTCACCCAACCACAGCACACACCGCAGGTACGGGGCTCCAGGTCTAATCTCAACCAACTGCCGCACCCACCACAGTCACGGGGCTCCAGGTCTAATCTCAACCAACCGCCGCGACACACACTCGTCGCCAAGCTGGGCTCCATGTCCAATCTCAACCAACCGCAGCTACCACGACACGACCAAGGACTCCAGGTCTTTTTCAACCAACCCAAACGTCTAAGGGCTCCAGGTCTTTTTCAACCAACCCCTACATGCGGTCCCTGCTCAGGCTCTAGGCCTTTTTCAGCCAACCTGAATGCACTACGGAGCTCCAGGTCTTTTTCAACCAACCCCGCACAGACTAGCTGGGCTCCAGGTCTTTTTCAACCAACCGCAGCTCTCACACAGTCACGGGGCTCCTGGTCTCTTTCAACCAACCGCCGCAACACCACAATTCTAAGCTGGGCCTCAAGCCTATTTCAGCCAATCCCAAGCTCACACACGGTTACGGGGCTCCAGGTCTAATCTCAACCAACCACCGCAACCCTCGTGCACCTAGCACACTTGCCGGAAGAACATCGACACCACAACTCGCCCCACACGGACGACCATGACAACAGCACCTCCATAGTGCAGAACAGGACACAAATGGTCGACCGAACCAAAAGTCCCGGTCGACCGAATCAAGCAAATACAGGGCAATCCACCACGACCGGCACTCCATCGGTCGACCGATTCCCACCAACAGTACTCGTTCGGTCGAACCCAAGTCAAGGGACGGTCGACCGTTTAGATGGTCAACTCCCGGTTCAACGAACAAAATGACTAATCGGTCGACCGACAAAGGGGTCCCGGTCGACCGAAAGTCACCAGGGAAAAATCCCTCAACACCACAACGAAATCGGTCGAACCACCGAGCACTCTCGGTCGACCGAATCCGTCCACGGAATAATCCCTCATTCGCACCATGAATTCGGTCGAACGCCGAGCACATCTCGGTCGACCGAATTACTCCAGAGCGTTCCCCACGCTCAGCGCACAAGTCCGGTCGACCGAACCCTCATTCGGTCGAACCCACCACTATTCTCACTTAAGTCACGGTCGGACGAAAATCAACGAGCGGTCAACCGTTTAGATGGTCTAAGCCCCCAACCGACTTAAGACAGTGCACACGGTCGACCGGCAAAGGGGACCCGGTCGATCGAATCTCACCAGGCTTGCCTCCTATGCATGATCGGTCGACCGCCCCAAGGGCATCGTTCGACCGATTTGAGGCAGAACCCAAATTTCTTCACGAACGGTCGACCGTTTGCACCAACCGGTCGACCGTTCAGGCAGTGAAATCTGCTGCACATTTACTCGCGACGAGCCGAAAGGCCTACCGTCGACTTCCAACTACTCACGATAATTAAGTGAGTGAGCTTGACATACCGGAAGGTCTGAAGAGACCTTAGAAGAACCACGACGACGCCTCCATGAGCGCGCCTCCCCAAATCACGATCCGTCGACGAACCTCGCGTCTAAACGACGATCAACACCTCCTCGACTCACTCGAGCACTCCAACACCCTCTATCAACCAGCCACGAGCAACCAAAACCACAGACACGAGTAAGGTCGAGGGAGAGAACCCAAATGTGCGGAAAGGTTAAAGAACCAACCACTCACCTCAAGCCACCGGCAAACGACCACCATCCCCGCTTGCCCGAACCCAACTCCACGCCGGAGCACCAACTCGCCGGAGCTCACCACTGAGGTAGAGAGAGAGAGTGAGCAACGAGAGTGAGAGAGAGACGTGAAAGAGAGAGAAAGTCACCTCTAAATATCTCCCCAACCTTCCATCTCCACCATCCATTCCAATCCATCCATCTCCACCACTCATCTCATCCCCAAATCATCTAAACCCCTCATCCAACCATCTTCAATCCAAGCCATCCATCTCCATCTCCCTTAATCACCACCTAAAACATCATCAAACCACAATTAGGATTAGGATTAGGATCAGAATCCTACAAGAAGTACCTTAAATCGGTTTTCCAAGATCATTGACATGAAGCGATACGCCATACTACAAAGAGAAATGGGTCAATAATCATCAACCGAGGCAGGTGTTGTCTTCTTTCGAATAATTGTGATAGACTTATAGTTGACTTGCTTCAGGAGCTTCCCACTTCTCGTGAAGGAGTTGACATATTTGAAGAGGTCTCTCTTCACACATTCCCAAGAGGCTTTGAATTTTTTTGCATTAAAGTCATCTGGACCCGGTGTCTTGTCCACATTTGAGTGCTTCACCACTGCTTCTAGCTTCTTCATATCTAATGGCTGGGTAAGTGCTCTCACCTCGTCCTCCCCCAGCTTAAGAAGGGATAACATTGGGTGAATAGGTTGTACCTAAAAACCACTAGAAAACAAGTTAGAATAATGCCTCCAAAAGGCCTACCGGATAGACCCTTCATCCTCAATAACCACCCATTCCTCACTCACTCTCCTCACATTATTGGTAGCTCTCCTCACTCTAAGGGAAGCATGAAAAAATCTGGAATTTCGTTCACCCTCTCGCAGCCATCGAACCCTTGATTTCTTTCTCAATAAAGCCTCCTCCCTAACGAAGGCACGGTCCAGGTTCTCCTTACATTAACCCTCACATTGTAAGCATTCCTCGTCTCTCAGATTTTCCTCCATTTGTTTCCTGATTTCTGCAATCCGAAGCTGAGCTTCGCCTACCTTTTGTTCTACATTTCTGAAAATTTCCTCACTCCACCTCTTTAGCGCCTCCTTCACCACATTTAGCGTCGCTATCAATCTAAACATGGGAGTGCCTTCTACCCTCGTTGCCCATGCCTCCTTCACCACATCATTGAACATCTCATGTTCAGCCCAGAAATTCAAAAACCTAAACATGTGCTTCTTTCTAGGTCTCTCTTCCATAGCCATGATGAGCATCAAGTGGTCACTCAAATCCCTATCCGCCACGACATAGAAAGAATATGGAAAAATCCACTAACCATTCATGGGACATTAAGATTCTATCAATCCGCGCTCTCGATGCATGCCTCCCCATGCGAAGAGTTTGACCACGTAAATTCACCTCTGGTAGACGGGACCTCCACAATTGAAGCCGATCCACACATGCATTGAACTTATCCATGGCCACCATGTTTAAACCCGCTCCTCCCCTCTTCTCAGTAGCTCTTCTAATGCAATTGAAGTCTCCACAAACCAGCCAAGGCGTCGAGTCTGCTAGAGTGGCTCGACCAAGGTCCTCCCAAAGTGACCTCCACTCCACGTGCCCATTTTCAACATAGACCGCATTTATTACTATGTTTCGCCCATTTCTCTTCTCCCTTCCCTCAAGCTGCAGTATTTGCATGGTTTCATAAGTTACCCGAACGTCCACCTTGAGCTCATTCCACAACACAAGAATTCTACCAGAATTTATAATCAAGCTATTGGATGCCCACTCATGCCCCCCATATTGCTTTCCGAAATCGATGCAACTTTTTAAGCTTCACTTTATGTTCGACGTGGCACATGATGTCCGCATTGGCCTCCTTTATTCGTCCCCAAATCATGTACGCACGGCCAGGGAGATTTGCGTCATGCACATTTCACACAAGAACGTTCATGGCTTTGTAATATGGGACTTTCGTCCCTTACCGCCTTGGTTTGCCTTTTGTTGTTCTAGCCCTTTCTCTCGAATTGCACGGAACACTTTGGGTTGTGATGAGAGTAGCTCAAGGTCCACTGGAGGTGTTGGAGACGTAGCCTTGCTCCCATTACTCTTTTTCCCAACCTCATGCTGAGTGAGAGTCTCATGTGCGCATTCTTCATCCTCTTCCTCATTTGCATTTCTTCAAGTTCTGCATGGACATTGAAGCGAACCAAACCCTTGATGCTCGTCTTGTCTCTCCTGGCCCTTGATAGGGTAAGGATGCCTCCTCTTGGGCGTTTGTGGCTAGGGTCGGAGCTACACTCGGCGACCCTACTCATTACATTTGTTTGCTTCTCCCCATAGTTGAGCTTCTTTCCTCAACCTTGCATGTCATGTGGGTAATCTCAACATGAGGATTCTCCAGCCACGTTGCCATCTTCTGGAACAAAAGAAACACCTTTAGGATCCTCCCCCATGATTTGTGGACCAGAAATTTGTTTGTTTCCCCCACCAAGCTGCTGGCCCCTCGTGATTGGCTCCGTTTTTGTGCTCACATTATTCCACGCTGCCTCCTTTTGCGCAGCAACCTTTGTCACCCCCAAAGCAGGAAACACCTCCATGGTTGGTGCATTCAAATTTTCTCCACTAGCACTCTCAATGCCGATCCGTTCCTTTTCTAAAACTAAAGGTTGCTTCTCCGTTTGCTCAGCCCTCACCAACTCCGTTCCATGGCTTGCTTTTTCCGTTAAGGCCTCCTCCTCCATTATGGTCTATACCTCCATTATGGCCTCCAGTTGTGTCTCCACACCTTCCCCTTCCTCTTGCTCTAGGACCACTCTAAGAGGGTCACCACCATCCCCCTCCCCCACGCCTCCTGCTCCACTCTCCTCTTCATGTTCACTCATCCCGGATTGGCCATTCGTCTTTGTCTCTCCTTTCCGGCTAACCTTCACCCAACCTTGTACCTTTGGTATGGACTTGACAGCCATTCTTCCAGCCACCTTCTCCTACTCTTTTTGGTTTCGTGGGCACCAAACCTGAGTGTGCCCAAACTCCAAACATATCCCACAACTTCCACTCATACTTGATGTCCACCTTTTCCCAAGCACCTTCTTTGATTTGAATCTCCACAAACTCAGGATACATGAACATTCCATCAACCTCCACACAAAGCCTTGGAAAAGAGAGTCTTCTCCCTGAGGCGGTGTTATCTTCCTTGTATAACGACTTTCCAAGAACACTAGCTATGGTGCTTAATATCTTTGGTGACCCAAATCGAAGGTCTAGCTCCGACAACCTTATCCAGATTGGAATGGATGGCATTTTTCTCCTCTCCATAAACATTTCAGGCATCGATTGTTGAACCACTAAGGGGGTGCCCCGTACGAAACAAGTACCTCGCTCAAGAACATGTTTACGATCTTCTTCCAAAGTGAACCTGAAAAGTAAGAACCCATTCTGACGATGAATCACCTCTACGCCCCCCATGAAACTCCCAAACCTTGTGTAGGTACCTTTCAAGGGTTGGTAAGTGGGATTTAAAGTCCACAAAATACCCAAATAGAACCTTGTCCCGTGATTTCAGTGCAACCACGACTTGTTGTTTGGTGCACACCACAACGTTTGCTCCATCCTTCAGACCCGGTTGGATGAACTCAAGAGCCGTCTTTGCCTTCACTCCGGCACCAAACAACTCAGACCACTTTTTTGGTTGATGCCCGTCACCGTTTGTGGAAGGAACATGCTCGACCCTTTCTTCAGCCGCACTCCCACGGCTTGTTTGTGTTGTTTGAGGATGCTTATGGCTGCCACCATCCTCAAACAGCCTAGAATCATGGCAACAACGCTACAAACACCCTATTAGAGTAAGAAATCAAGAGAAGAATGATGAAAATGCTAAAAAGTGACCTAGGAAACCATAGGATTCCCCATGCCTCTCATCTCTTTTTTCTTCCTCTCCCTCCCTCTCCTCCCCTCTCCTATAGTTCTCTCTTTCTCCTTCTCTCTCCCTCCCTCCTCATTCTTCTCTCTCTCTCCGTCTCTTGTCTCTCTTCTTCAACTCTCTCCCTCTCTCTCTACCCTTCAGTCTCCATCTCCATCTCCATCTCCATCTCCCTCACTCTGTATCTCCTTCTCTCTCCTTCTCCTTCTTATATCTTTACTTATCTCTCCTTCTTCCACTCTGTTTGTTTCTTCACTATTTTAATTCCTCTACAACTCCTTCTGCTGATCCTGCTCCTTCTTTCTCTCTCTCTCCTTATCATTATCATGTCTTTCATTCTCCTTATCTACCATTCTCCTTCTCCATCTCCTTCTCTCTTTCCCTTTTCTCCTTCTCTTTCCTTTGCTATCCTACTTCTCTCTTTCTCATTCTCTCTCTAATTCTCTCCTTCTACTTCTCCTTCTCACTCTCCATTCCCTTCTCTCCCTATCACTCTCTATCTCATTCTCCTTCTCTTTTTCCATCTCATTCTCTCTATTCCCTCACTCCATCTCTCTTTCCTCCTTCTTATATCTCTCTCCTTCTCCTTCTCCTTCTCCTTCTCCCTCTCCTTCTCCTTCTCCTCTGTCGTCTCTCTCCCCCCTTTCTCCTTATCTTTCTCTCTGTCCTCCTACTTCTTTCTTTATCCTTATCTCTCCCTCTCTCCCCTCCCTCCTTCTCGTTCCTTCTCTCTCCTTCTCCTTGTTATTCACTCTCTCTTATTGTTCCTCTCTCTCCCCTTCTCACTCTTCTATCTGCGTGTCTCTCCCCTTCTGTCTTCTATCTCAATATCCTTCACTCTTTGTCTCCAATCTTATTCCCTCTCTTTCCTTCTTTTTCCCCTTTTCCTTCTCCATTTCTCTCTTCTTCTTGTCTCTCTCTCTCACTTGGCTTCTCCTTCCCATATCCGTTCTCTCTCTCTGTCTCCTTCACCTTCTCTCTCCTCCCTCTTTCTCCATCTCCCTCTCCTTATCTCTCCTTGTCCTTATATCTCTCCCCTCCTTTCTCACTCTATCTTACACTTTGCTCTTTCTCCTTCTTCCCTCTATCTCTCTCCTTGTCCTTCTCTCCTCTCTCTTTCTTATTCTCCTCTCTGACTCCCCTTCTGCTCTCTCCCCTTATGTTCACTCCTCTCTCCTTCTCTTTCTTCTCTCTCCTTATGTTCACTCCTCTCTCTTTCTCTCTCTCCTTGTTTCCCGATTTCCATCTCTCTCGTCATTCACCATCTATCTCTCAGTCCTCTTCCTTGTCTTTGTCTCTCTCACCCTCTCTCGCCTTCTCTTTTCCTCTATCATTCTCCTTCTCCTCTCCTCTCCTGACTCCCTCCTCTGTCCATGTCTCATTCTATCTCTCCACCTTTCCCCCCACCTCTTTCCTTTTCCTTCTATCTTCTCCTTCCATCTCCCTTTCCCTCTTTTTCCCCTTCTATGTCTCTCTCCTCTCTCTTTCCATATCTCTCTCTCTCTCCTCTCTCTCATTATATCTCGCTCGTCTTTTCTCCTTCTTTTTTTCCTTCTCTTCACCTTCCTGGATTTCCTTCACTATCTCTTGTTCTTCTTCCCCTCACTCTTTTCTCCATCTCTTTCCCTTCCCCTTCTCTCCCCCTCTTTCTCTCTGCCTCTCTCTATCTTCCCCCTCTCTCTCCCCTTCTCTCTCCTCCTTCTTTATCTCTGTCTTTCTCTAGTCCTCCACCTTTTCTCTCTCCTTCTCCTTTCATTCTCCTTCTCGCCTTCTCTTTCTCTTGTCTTTTATTCTATCTCCTACTTCCTCCTTGTCTCTCATTTTCTCTTTTTCTTCTTCTATCTCTGCCCCTCCCTACCCTTCACTCTCCATATCCCTCTCTGACTCCTTCTCCTTCACTCTATATCTCCTTCTCCTTCTCTCTCCTTCTCCTTCCTATCTCTTTCCTTGTCTCTCCTTCTTCCTCTCTGTCCGTTTTCTCACTCCTTCAATTTGTCTGCAACTCCTTCTCCTTCTCTCTCACTCTTCTCCTTCTCATTATCTCTCTCTTTCATTCTCCTTATCTACGATTCTCCATCTCCTTCTCTCTCTTTCCCCATTTGTCCTTCTCTTTAGTGATGTCTCTCCTTTGGTAACCTACTTTTTTTGGCAAAGCAAAAAAGGGAGGCAGAGCCTCTAGTATTGATGTATGTAATAATTTACAGCCTACAAAATTGTGTCTTTTCCAGCCCTTGAGTTATGCTAAATACATAACTAGACTCTACTCTAGGCTACCTAACATGTGTCACACCTAAGTCCAACTAAGCTCATAAAATCTCAAAGCCTCGGGGTCCTCTCGAAGTTCCTGAATTCTTGTGCCCATTGCTCGCACCGCCTCCATGATGGTGAGGCCCACATCTCCTGGTCGGCTCTTCTCATTGTCAAAAATCTGCCTATTTCTCTCTTCCCAACACTCATGAATGGTTGCAACAAGAGCTAGTCGTATGGTGGTTTGTTGTGATATATTTCCACGGATCCCCTTCAGCCTATCCACCTCCACGTCAAGTGTTCTTCCCATCTTCGTATCTAGCTCTAGATTCCGCAGCATTTGGAGCCATATTTGCCTAGTCAAGCCGCATTCCAAGAAAAGGTGAATGATATCCTCTTCCTTCTCTTTGCATAGTGCACACTTGGGGTCATGAGTTGCACCCCTAGCTCGCATGAAAGCCTTTGTCAACGGACGCCCTCACAAAGCTCTCTCGCATGAAAGCCTTTGCCCCAGCCCTTCAGAATGTGATATTTATGTGACACAAAATCTTACCAGTTCATTTGCCTGTGCCTAGGAACCACCCATCTCCACGCTTCCTTGATATAAAACTTCTCACTCTTCGCTCCAACCTTCAAAGAGGTGTCTTGTCCTTCAAGTATATTGATTTGTAGTATTCTAGGCGACAATACCGCCATGTCTAAGGACCTCAGTTCAGGAAGAAGCCATGCACCGCCATGGATAAAATATGATACCAAAGTGTCCTTTGGAACTCCCATATCATATTGAAGGCGCTCTCCCCCCGCCTTGTATAGTAACGACTGCCCACACCATGGATCGGTGAAGAACCTAATTGCTGTCCCATTTCCCACTTTGTATTGGATCTTATCCTTTGCCAACTCTCGGACACTCAAGATGCCCCGCCACGCCCAAGAGCACACCGATGGTGGCCTTGCTAACCATATATTGTGGTTGCTTAAGTACTTCCTTCTCTTGCAACGAACCCAAACTGAGCCACCATCGTCCATAACCAGCAAAAGGAGACGCAACAGCCCGGCAACGTTCCAATCCTGAAGTCTCTGAAGCCCCCAATCCACCCTCCTTCTTTGGTGTGCTCATATCCTTCCATGCTAATCCCACCCACTTGGTAGGGCTTCCCCATACAAAGTGAGTCATGATGCTCTCTACTTCCTTCAAAACTTTCGGCGGGATAAGAAAAGTCGAAGCCCAATAGATGCTCATAGACACAAGTACACTTCTCACCAATTCCACCAGACCCACCATCAAAAGAAAGTTCCATTTCCACGTGCTAAGTCGCTGCAGGACCTTGCTGATCAGCCCCATGCATTGGTGTCTTCCTAGACGTGAGGAGAATAGTGGGAGGCCCAAGTACGTGACCGGGAAGGAAGGTCTCTCCATGCCTAGATGCACACAAATGAAGGTGCCCTCATGTTCTTCACCTCCTTTGAATATTTGACTCTTAGATGCATTCATCTACAACCCGGAAGTAGCTAAAAATTCCATAAGGATGTGCTTGATTATCCATGCATTTGCTCTAGTAGCTGCAGTGATTGACATCATTTCATGCTTATATTTGTATCTTATATCCATTATCTTTCACCTAAACAATGCTATGTTACGAGTTTTATGTTTAGTTTTCAGGAATAAATAGGTTTGAAGATATGAAGCATAAAAGGACCCAAAAGCTGGGAAAAATGACTGAATTGTGAGATCTGGGGACTGAGATGCAAGGGAGAAGGACCTGAATGTAAGACAGAAGGACCTAAGAGCAAAACAGAATACTCCACACCATCATGGGGAGTATTTTAGCAATTCGATTCGGGTCGGAGCTCCCACAAACCAAGTAAATGCATCCAAGACCAGCAAATATACCACGAAAGCCCACAACAAAAATGAGCAGGATCCGAACCAAATGGACCGCCAATTAGCGGTCCAACACCGTTAATTGGCGGTCTATTTTGGCCCAAATCCGTTCAAATTTTTCCAGCACATGTATTAGATGATGTTTAGGCCAGTTTTGGTATTTGTTTAGTCCCACATCGGGGGATTGTCCCGGATTGCCTTTTTCTTTGGCTATAAATAGAACTCTTCACCTTCTATTGTAATCACTCCATATTTTAAGTGGCTATTCTTCCTACTAGAAGTGAGGCCTTGAAGCACACACTAAAGTAGGAGGATGCTACTTTTAATGTGAGTCATTTTAATACAAGTTTTCTTTATTATGTTGTTTGTTTTATGTTTCTTGTTTTGCTTTGCTTAATCTTATTTCATTAGTTTTATTAGCTTAGTTAATATGCTTTCTTTGTTTAGTTTAATAATTAGTGTAATGTTTAGTGAGTAGTTCCATCCCCTTTGGGGGGTGGAGTAGATGTACATACATGCAAATGAGAATGGATTGAATGCTTTATTTCCAATGTGTTGATAAAACATGAATGTATGCTTGCTTGTTTAGGATAGAATTTATAACTTGATGAGTTTTGCCAAAATGAATAGACACCTCTCATGCTTGTTTAGGTTCTGAAATAAACCTCTTGCATATGTAAATGTTAATCAACTAAGTTGGTGAATAGATTGATAGGTTTTGCCACAACATTTAGACACTTCCTATACATGATAACACCACCTTCATTTGTGCTTAAAGAATGTGTTAAACACCCACCTCTTTGCTTGTGTGCACTCACTCCACCCCTTTGGGTTTTTCCATTTCTGTATTCCAGCATTCGTCTTTTGTTCTTAGCTTAGTTGTCATTTCATTGTTTCTTTCGGTTGCATTTCATATTTCTTAGCGTAGTTTAGTGTAGAGTAGCATAATCAATCTTTCTCCCCCAATTTTTGCCACTTGATTTCTGATAAACAAGAGGTTGCTAACCTCCCTGAGGACGACCCGTACTTGCCATCGCTTCATCGCGGCCGTGCACTTGTGGTTTAATACAAAACGTTCATCAAATTTTTGGCGCCGTTGCCGGGGAGGTGTCAGTCCAGACTCTTGTTTGGACGATTCGAGTGGATTTAATTTGTGTTTTGTAGTTTTTCTTTGTTTCAGGAGACTTGGAGTCGCCAGGAGGAGCACCTGGAGAAATTTGGAGGCATTCTGGGCAATTCAGACCGCCAATTAGCAGCCGGAGACCGCCAATTACCGGTCTGGTGAGCTCATTTTACTCTCTTATTTCTGTGGTGTGTTTACATAATTGATGTAGTGATCTGGGACTTGATTTGGCAATTTTTGACTTATAGTTTGTTCCCAGATCCATAATCAAACCTCCTTTAAGCAACTTGGACCCTAAAACTCAAAGCAAAACATTAGACATTCTTTTTGTTTAGGTCATGCATCATGTATGTGACTTAGGCATATAGATTGTCTTTCATTTTAGCTTTATTTTCAGTTGCTGAGTGCAGGCGTGAGGTACGCACCTTCTACTCTCATTAATGCATTTCGTATGAACATGCATTAGTTAGTAGGAAGTGCATTGAAACAAGTGTGAGTTGAGCGTTTGTTTGGAGAGTTGATTGCTAGATTTAGACTCCAAAACGCTACTAAGGAGGGGCTGTCCCGTAAAAGATAAGGTAGGGGATTTCATCACCCTTTCCTTCGCCCCACAAACCACACTAATCAAGAGCCTAATTTTAAAATCAAGTAGACATTGACCCTAAGGATTTCGGGCGCATTAGGAGAGTGATCCGGTCCTGACCGTCATGACCTGATCAGCTTTGCCCACTTTGGTGATAGTAGGAGAGACAAGATCCCCAGATCTTGGCTCACTTGCTGGGCTTTCTGGTCCTTGTCGTAGGGAGGTGAGGCGTATTGAGGCCGGGTGACCTCGCAGTTAGGCGTCGTCTAGCTGTAAGGACCTATAGCGACCTTAGGATTGCTTGAGCCTTGTTTGCTTGTGTGCTTCTACATTTACCCATCCGCCGTAGCATAAGGACTTCTTCCCTTCTCTCCTGAGTCATTCTTTCTCTCCTATGTTCCCCCGTCTTCTCCTTTACGCACATTCTTTGTTAAAAAAGAAGTTTTGTTTTGGGTGTGTGCACCTTTGTTCATGCTTTCGTGGGCACGAGACGAGAGTGGTCGTTTGACGAGGCACGTTGTCAACCCTGCTTCGGTAGTCGACTTCTCGGCACCTTCCTCCTCTCGTGTCGCACGCAGTCCGGGTTCAATGGCTGCTAATTTCCGTGAGGAGGAGCAGTTGCTGGACCCACCTGTTCGACCTGTGCTTCCAAATGTCGCTCCCATACCTCTACGTGATTGATGCTACCCGAGTCGTACCGCTCTACCCTCATGCATCGTATTACCAGAGGCTAATGGGAACCATTTTGAGGTTAAGCCTCAGTTTATTTCCATGCTCCCTCACTTCACTGGGAAAGGTGACCCCTATATCTTTCTCAGGGAATTTGAGGAGGTCTGTGCTATGTTCAAGCTGCAACAACTTAGCGCAGACTCCATCCATCTTAGCACAGACGCCAAGAAGTGGTTGTACAACAACCAGGCGAATGCCTTTAGGACTTGGGATGAGTTTCAATCTGCATTCCTCAAGAAGTACTTCCCAAATCATCGGACTCAAAAATTAAGGGACGAAAACAATTCGTTCTATCAACATGAGACCGAACCATTCCATGCATACTTAGAGAGGTTCAGGGAGCTACTATCCTCATGCCCTCACCATGGCATCGAGTTGTGGTGCCTTTGTCAGATTGTTTACGAAGGTCTTCACATCCCGTCAAGAACGCTCCTTGAGTCCATGTGTCAAGGAGAGTTCTTGGGAAAGGATGAAAGGGAGGCATGGGCTTTCCTAGAAGACCATGCTGAGAAAGTGTGAGGGAACCACCTGCATCATCTAGCATAGGAGCGAGGATCGCGAATGCAAACTCGACTAGATCGGGTGTCGCATTTGTTGTCGATACCACTACGGCCACCGAGGTGTGCATGGCGGCCTTAATGCGCCGTATGGATTCGATTTAGCTACAAAACCAACAAGGTGCACCTCAGATGTCCACATCTGGTCTAGTTCCCTGTCATTCATGTGGTAGGATAGGTCATGTAGAAAGCGAGTGTGAGTCCATTCCTCCTGAGATGGAGTGTGTCAACGCCATCTATGATAGAGCCAGTAATGACCCATACTCATCATCTTATAATCCTGGATGGAGGAACCACACCAATTTTTCATGGAACCAAACTAATGCATTGGGTGGTCCTTCAAACCCCTCTAGACCACATTACCAACCACACCAACCTCCCATGCATGCACATTCCTATCAACCACCCCAAGCGCAAACCACCAATCAATCGGGTTTCCCAAATTCCAATAATATGGAAACCCGATTCAATTCGCTTGAGACCTTGACTCGTGGACTTGAAAACTCAATGAAATTTTTTATGTCAACTACGAGTCAAGTTCTCACTTCAAATCAGTAGACCATCAAATCTCTAGAGCTTCAGATGGGCCAATTGGCTCAGTCTGTACATGAAAGAGAAAGAGGGTCTTTTCCTAGCCAGCCTGAGGCTAACATCGTCTGTACCAACAACAACACATGCAAAATGAGAATGTGGTACCTCGGGAGAGGCAAGTCAACCATGTGGAGGAACCTGTTCACCATGTCAATTCCATTGTGACCTTAAGGAATGGAAAATAGGTTGACAATCACATTTCCTTGCCACAACAAACACCATCTATGCAGCCCCTCAGTAGGAATGGTGGTGAAGAAGAGGCTGAGGGTGAGGGTAATACACCGAAGCTTTCTTCTCAGGCACCGCAGAAAACCTACCTGCCAAAAGCTCCCTATCCAAGTAGGTTAACCAAAAAGCAGAGTGACAACATGGACAAGATAGTAGAGGTGTTTAAGCAAGTAAAGGTTAACATCGCCTTGTTGGATGTCATCCAACAAATACCTCAATATGCCAAAGTGTTGAAGGATCTCTGCACAACTAAGAGGAAGACCAATGTTCCTAAGAAAGCATTCTTGGCTGCAAATATCAGCTCACTTTTGTCCAATCCCACTTACACAAAATACAAGGACCCTGGTTGTCCTACTATTCAGTGTACGATAGGGGACACTAGAATGAGCAATGTTTTACTTGATTTAGGATCAGCGGTCAACCTCCTCCCATTCTCTGTTTATCAACAGTTGAACTTGGGAGAATTGAAACCAACTAAGATCACCCTTCAATTGGCGGATAGATCCATTCGTATTCCCATGGGGATTATCGAGGACGTGCTTATCAAAGTTGGAGATTTTATATTTCCAGTCGATTTTGTTGTCCTCGATACCAATCCTGTTGCGAACACCCACTCTCAAATACCTTTGATTTTGGGTACACCATTTCTGGCCACCTCCAATGCCTTGATTAATTGTCGAAATGGTCTCATGAAGCTCTCATTCGGTAACATGAGTGTCGAGTTTCATGTGTTCAACTCTGGTAGGCAACAGGAACCCATGGATGAACCGTTAAATCTAAATCTCATCCGCCAATTGGAAAAAGCACCACAAAATCAACGAACACCCCTAACCCCAATGCAACCCGTTGAGAATGTTTGTGGACCCAGCGAAAACTCATTGCCTGCCTTCGCAATGCAACAGAGTGAGCTGGCCTCGAACATGAATGTCCAAAGGGAGTGTTCGTTGCATGATTCAGTTGAGAGTACTAGTGAGAGTGAGACACCTCATCATATGCCTATACCAGAAGGTGTCTCTACCTCATGTCTCATGGCCATTGAGCCATTTGAGCTTCATATTGACTCCAACAAGGACCCACCTATTACCGAGCTTATGCTTGACGATCTAAATGATGGTGGGGGTCCTTGTTGGATGACTTGGGGAGAAGCCCCATTCTTAGTGATGCAAGTCTGCTGCATCCATCGAATGAGCATGAAGAACTCATTCCGATGCACTCGCCTATTGGTTGGAGGGTTTTATTTGATGAGCAATTAAACCTTAGTGAAGCAACACAACTTCATTCTTTGTTGCCCACACCCAACCAATATAATGAGGGGTTTGAGCCTTTCACCTTTGACCTTTCACCCCCCATGACACCTCAGAGTACCAGTGAAGTTGCCCATCTCGGCAAGTCTCTGGTCCTCATGACTTGATGTTCTCATTTGATGTTCCTTGACCAAATGATTATGAGAATATCGTTGTTGCTGTACATATCATGTTAAAAAAAAGAAAAAATAAGAAAAATAAGAAAAACAAAGAAAAGAAAACGTACAATAAAAGACTTCATGAGCGAGCATTGATTGTTGTGGGCCCCAACCCTTGTGTACTTGGGCCCTATTTCTTCACGTATTTGTCTCCCTTCTTCAGTATCTCGCAGGTTTTGAGGGAATTCAGGTTTGTGTCCATCAACATAATCACGAACTTCCTTTTGCGCTTTATGTTGGTGAGATCGTTCATTTTTTCATGCATAAGGTAGGTGTGGGGGGTGCTTTACGTGTGTCTTGGCCAACACATGTAGTACCAACAACATGTAGGTACCACATTCTCATTTTGCATGTGCTTTACGTGTGCTTTCATTTTTTCATCCATGTAGTATCTTGTTCACATTCATTGAGGACAATGCATGTGGTAGGTGTGGGGGGTGCTTTACGTGTGTACATAGCCGAGTCTTTTCTTTTGATTTTTTTGTTCTCTTTTGTGTGCATTGTTAGGGTCATGTTAGTGTGTTGCATTTAACATTGATATATCTGCTTGCTATGATCCTTGGGTAACTTGTCTTCTTTTGCTTGCCTAGTGCTTTAAAATTTTCACATTTCTTTCAAAATCTTCATGTGTTTGCGAAAGAAAATGTTATTTTAGGTTTTGCGTGTGTTTAGCATGTGCAAAACCGTTGAGAGGCAAAGTAAAAAGAAAGCTCCCAAAATTGTCGTGAACTTGATGCATTAGGATATCTAGTTTACTGGCTTTAGGTCTTATCGAGTCGTTAGGATGCACCCCGGTTTTCCATCGGGGGCGTGTAATCATAGGGTTTCAGCACTCAAATATTTTAAGAAGTCCACCCTGAACCTAGTGAGTCAAGTAATTCGTGTTTGTTAGTATAAGGAAGTGTGTCGTAGTCAAGGACCCTTAATCTCTTTTTTGTGAAACTTAAGTGTAGGGGTTTTGGTTCCCATGTAGATAAATAAATAAGAGGTGTTCTCTCTTCTCGCATGGCTCCTATCACTCGGGAAAGTAGGTCTGAGGGGACTTTGTGCCTGGTGTTTTCGAGTCATCTGACTTGGGATGCACCGATCGAACTCCCTTTACACGGGTGGTAGGGATCGCCCTATGTGGAGATTTGGGGGAAGGTGTACGTGATAGTGTCAGTCCTCATAGGCAATGATGCATAAAACCCAACCCTGGGAGAATCAAACACCAAACAATAAAATGCTCTAATGAAAAAAAAAGAAAAAAAGAAAAAAGAAAAAAAAAGTGTCAAATAAGAACCAAAATGGACTTTACACATTGTATCACATTCAGAAGTTAAGGTTGCCCATGTCTTTCACTTAAGTCCTTAACTAACTCTCACGAATAACTCATTAGGCTAGGTGTGTGGACCGATTACATATATAGAGTCGACCCGTAGTATTACCGCATCCCATGATCGACAATATGAGTCCAACGAGTCATGTAGCTAGATTGATTAATGCATCCTGTTCGGATTTTGTGGGTATATCCACTGAAAATCCTCAGCAGACAACACTCCTCCTCCTTGGCGACGAGGAGGTTTAATGACTTGTTGCACGTGCTAAGTGCAACCGTGATTCCTACGAAAGTGAGTTAGGATTTCTTGTTTTTCGTATGCTTTTCTCTTTCTTTGTTTTGCTCGGGACTAGCAAAAGTTAGGTGTGGGGGAATTTGTTTGACATCATTTCATGCATATATTTGTATCTTATATCCATTATCTTTCATCTAAACAATGTTATGTTACGAGTTTTATGTTTAGTTTTCAGGAATAAATAGGTTTGAAGAGATGAAGCATAAAAGGACCCAAAAGCTGGGAAAAAAGACTGAATTGTGAGATCTGGGGACTGAGATGAAAGGGAGAAGGACCTAAAAGTAAGACAGAAGGACCTAAGAGCAAAACAGAATACTCCACACCATCATGGGGAGTATTTTAGCAATTCGATTCGGGCCGGAGCTTCAACAAACCAAGTAAATGCATCCAAGACCAGCAAATATACGAAGAAAAGCCCACAACAAAAATGAGCAGGATCCGAACCAAATGGACCGCCAATTAGCGGTCCAACACCGCTAATTGGCGGTCCATTTTGGCCCAAATCCGTTCAAATTACTCCCGCACATGTATTAGAGGATGTTTAGGCCATTTTTGGTATTTGTTTAGTCGCACATCGGGGGATTGTCCCGGATTGCCTTTTTCTTTGGCTATAAATAGAACTCTTCACCTTCTATTGTAATCACTCCATATTTTAAGTGGTTATTCTTCCTACTAGAAGTGAGGCCTTGAAGCACACACTAAAGTAGGAGGATGCTACTTTTAATGTGAGTCATTTTAAGACAAGTTTTCTTTATTATGTTGTTTGTTTTATGTTTCTTGTTTTGCTTTGCTTAATCTCATTTCATTAGTTTTATTAGCTTAGTTAATATGCTTTCTTTGTTTAGTTTAATAATTAGTGTAATGTTTAGTGAGTAGTTCCATCCCCTTTGGGGCATGGAGTAGATGTACATACATGCAAATGAGAATGGATTGAATGCTTTATTTCCAATGTGTTGATAAAACATGAATGTATGCTTGCTTGTTTAGGATAGAATTTATAACTTGATGAGTTTTGCCAAAATGATTAGACACCTCTCATGTTTGTTTAGGTTCTGAAATAAACATCTTGCATATGTAAATGTTAATCAACTAAGTTGGTGAATAGATTGATAGGTTTTGCCACAACATCTAGACACTTCCTATGCATGATAACACCACTTTTATTTGTGCTTAAAGAATGTGTTAAACACCCACCTCTTTGCTTGTGTGCACTCACTCCACCCCTTAGGGGTTTTTCCATTTCTGTATTCCAGCATTCGTCTTTTGTTCTTAGCTTCGTTGTCATTTCATTGTTTGTTTCTTTCGGTTGCATTTCATACTTCTTAGCGTAGTTTAGTGTAGAGTAGCATAATAAGTCTTTCTCCCCCAATTTTTGTCACTTGATTTCTGATAAACAAGAGGCTGCTCACCTCCCTGAGGACGACCCGTACTTGCCACCGCTTCATCGCGGCCGTGCACTTGCGGTTTAATATAAAACGTTCAACATGCAGCAAAACCATGACATCATCCGTAAAGAGAAGATGAGAAACTTGCACATCCACGCACCTTGTTGGTTCAAGGGTGCCCCTCTCCACCTCCCTTCTAAACATAGAGCTAAGCACCTCCATACAAAGAACAAAAAGGTAGTGCATGATACCACCAAAAAACTTGATTGATCGTTTTATATTTAACCGCAAGTGCACGGCCGCGTTGAAGCGGTGGCAAATACGGGTCGTCCACTGGGAGGTGTGTCGACACTTGGTTTGTGCGAAGGCGAGAGGTAAAGAAAGGGAAGAAATGTTGGTTACACTAAACTACACTAAGGTGCAAATGGAAATGGAATAAAAGCAAGAAAACTAAACCCGAAAGGGGGTAGAGAAATAATGTGAACATAAAGAAGTGTGTGTGTGTTCATTAAGCTCCTCACAACATGTAGTGCATGAAATCATAAAACTACATCCAACTTTGCCTGCACATGAATTAAGATAAGACTACATCATTAAAACAAACAAGACAATAATTGGAATGAAGCTACATGAACTCAAGTATAAAGACTATACCCTACTATGCCTCCACATGAATTAAGATTTCACTACATCATTAAAACATACAAGACATTAGCTAAGGTAAAGGCAACAAGACCTCATACACTACAAATTGTGTTTCCAATATTAACTTCATCCATATCCTAACCTTATCATTCCCCATAAAATAGGTCCATTAATCAAAGCATAAGCTAAGCTTCATTCAAGAGCATTAGCATATCAAAGATAAGAGTGAAAACCCATTAGATGGTTATGGAAATCATATAAAGCTCAAGGGATAAAGATAACACACATTTAATACACTACATGATTATATCACATATTTCTCCACCCCCCCAAATGGGGATGGAACTACTCACTACTCATTACACTAACTATATTAGCAAAAGAAAGCATAATACTGAAATGAAAGTTAACTAAGAAGGCAAGAAGCATTAAAGAAACATAAAAGGAAAGGAAAGACTAAACAAACATGCACAAATTAAAAGACAAGATTGAAAGAAACTATAAGAATTATTTTATTAACAAATGACTCACATTGAAGGTAGCATTCTTCTTAGTAGAGAGAATGCCACCAAGCAATGGGTAATTACAATGGAAGGTGAAGAGTTCTATTTATAAGCATGGAAAAAGCTAATCGGGGACAATCCCCCGATGTGGGACTAAACCAATACCAAAAATAGCCTAAACGAACATTAATACAAGTCCAGGAGAAATTTCGACGGATCCTGAGCAATATGGACCACCAATTAGCGGTCCAAGACCGCCAATTGGCGGTCCAAAATATTCGGATCGTGTTGCAATTTGTTGTGGGCTTTTCTTTCTGGTATTGTTGGTCTTTGATGCGGTTACTTGACTTGTTGGAGCTCCGACCCGACTTGAATTGGTAAAATACTCCCCATGATGGTGTGGAGTATTCTGTTTTGCTCTTAGGTCCTTCGGTCTTACGATCAGGTCCTTCTCTCTTGCATGTTAGTCCCCAGGTCTCACAATTAAGTCATTTTTCCTGCTTTTGGGTCCTTTCATGGCTCTTCTCTTCAAACCTCTTTATTTCTGAAAACTAAACATAAAACTCGTCACGTAGCATTGCTTAGGTGTAAGATAATGGATATAAGATACAAATATAAGCATGAAATGATGTCAATCAAATACCCCCACACCTAAGTTTTTGCTAGTCCCGAGCAAAACAAAGAAAGAGAAAAGCAAACGAAAAACAAGAAATCCTAACTCACTTTCGTAGGAATCACGGTTGCACTTAGCACGTGCAACAAGCCGTTAAACCTCCTTGTTGCCAAGGAGGAGTGTTGTCTCCTGAGGGTTTTCAGCGGATATACCCACAAAATCCGAACAAGATGCATTATTCAATCTAGACACTCGACTCGTTGGACATATTTTGTCGATCAATGGACGTGGTAATCCTACGGGCCGACACTATATAGGTAATCAGTCCACACCTAGCCTAATAAACCATTCGTGCAAGTTAAATAAGAAATTAAGTGAAAGACATGGACAACCTCAAGATCCTCAAGTGATACAAAGTGTAAGGTCCATTAAGGTTCTTATTTGCATTACAATATTTTTTTTTCTTTTTGTTTCTTTTCACAATTTTTTTTCTTTTTATTAGTTGGAGCTTCGTTCTCCCAGGGTCAGGTTTCGTGCATCATTGCCCATGAGGACTTACACTATCACGCACACCTTTCCCCAAATCTCCACATAGGGCAATCCCTACCACCCGTGTAACGAGAGTTCAGTCGGCGCATCCCAAGTCAGATGACTCGAAAGCACCAGGCACAAAGTCCCCTCAGACCTACTTTCCCGAGTGATAGGAGCCGTGCGAGAAGAGAGAACATCTACTCACTTATTTCTTATCTACACATGAACCAAAACCCCTACACTAATGTCTCACAACAAGATTAAGAGGGTCCTTGACTACAATAAACTTCCTAAATTAACAAACACGAATTGTTGACTCACTAGGTTCAGGGTGGACTTCTTTGAATGTTTGAGCACTGAAACCCTATGATTACTCACCCCCAAAGGAAAACTGGGGAGCATCCTAACGACTCGATAAATCCTAAAGCCACGTACTAGATATCCTAATGCATCAAGTTCAAGACAATTTTGGGAGCTTTCTTTTTACTTTGCCTCTCAACGGTTTTGCAGATGCTAAACACACGCAAAACCCACAAAACATTTTCTTTCGAAAACACGTGAAGATTTTGAAAGAAATGTGAAAATTTTGAAGCACTAGGCAAGCAAAAGAAGACAAGTCACCCAAGGATCATGGCAAGCAGATATATCGATATTAAATGCAGCACACTATCATGACCCAACAATGCAAACAAAAGAAAACAAAATCAAAGGAAAAAGGCTCAACTATGTACACACGTAAAACACCCCCCACACGTACTTCATGCATTGTCCTCAATGAATGCAAGCAAGATACTACATGGATTTATGCATGAAAAAGGAGAGATCTCACCAACGTGAAGTACAAAGGGAAGTGTATGGCTATGTTGATGGACACAACCCAAATTCCCTCAAAACCTGTGAGATACTAAAGAAAGGGTACAAATACGTGAAAGAAATGGAGCCCAAATACACAAGGGTTGGGGCTCACAACAATCGATGCTCACAGAAGAAGTCTTTTATTGTACTTTTTTTCTTTTCTTTTTTCTTTTTTTTCCTTTTTTTATATAACTATGTACAAACATAAGTTCCCATCTTCATTTGTCAAAAGACATCAAA
Organism: Triglochin maritima; assembly: GCA_963682175.1. Taxonomy (NCBI): domain Eukaryota; kingdom Viridiplantae; phylum Streptophyta; class Magnoliopsida; order Alismatales; family Juncaginaceae; genus Triglochin; species Triglochin maritima. Next base: position 24,902,257 of record OY821789.1, read on the forward strand.
TGGGAACCTCAAGAGTGGGTCAATGCACTTGGAAAGGGAACATGACACCACGCGGGGCCAGAATACGCATGCATGGGCCCCCTTCACAAAGAGCACCAGATGAAATGAGAGGTTCATGAATTGGACGCAAAGGCGTCTCATTCAAAGGATCAAACTGAAAGAGCTTGAACCTCTCGAGAGTTTGGGAAATAAGGGGCAACGGAAGAAAAATATCTCCCGTTACGGAACTGAAGTTATGATCATCAATCCAAACTCTCCAACCAACATGCTGGTGGGTCGGAACGAGGTCAAGCACCTCGTTATGCATGTCCAACTCACCAGGAGAACAGGAAGTGGGTCTCATACCCAAAGTATCCTCCAAGGAACTCCTAATACCCTCATGAGCAATGTAGTTGTTTGATGTTCCATCATTTCCAAGATGATCAGGAACAATAGTGAGTGGCAAACTCTCATCAGGTCGTATGAGATTAAGGGTACTAGGGAGCTCTTGCTCCACCAAAGGTGAGTCCTTAGGAGGTACAACAATAAGATCATGTGGCTCAAGGGCCACGGGACAAAAAGGTAAGGCACAATCCTGTGCCGACTCATAATAAAACTGGTCCAAGCTATTCTCAATTTGAATCGAATCCTCCACTAAGTGATCGTGAATTGAAACCCCAAGTCTCTCAGACTGACTAGGAGTTTGACTTTGAAAGATTGTGCTTTGAATTTGTGGATGTGGTGGTGGTTCGATATCAAAAGATGAATCCTCATGTTGACAAGAAAAGTTACCCTCCTCACGTTCATGGAATTGTTGTGTCATCTGGCTCACTTGCATTTCCATGGTTTGCAAGGAATTCATGTTGGACTTCAGTAAATTTTGTGTGGTTTCCATGAATGTTTGGAGAGTTTGTTTCAAGGAATCAGGTATGCGGTCAACGATGGGGTCCAAGTCAGAGCTTGGGAAATTTTGGGTTGGGTGTTGATGGGCTGAGAATGAGTCCAATGATTTGGAGTGGGGTGTTGGTAGAATTCTGGGTATTCGGGAGGAGGATACTGGGGTGAATATGAAGTATAAGAATTTGAATAAGAATTGTTTCCCCATGAATCCATCACTCTCGGGATGTATGCGGATGCGTAATGGTCATAATGAGCATTTTGGGAAAATGTATGCTCATACTCAGGCTCTGGGGGAACATAAGGACATTCCCCGAAATCATGACCACTCAACCCACAATAGTGACACGGTACGGCTACTGGAGCCACCGGTGCACCCATGTCATCTACCACATGCATGAAAGAGGCCAAAGGTCCTTGTAATGTCTCAGTTTGATGACCAACATATGATCCGACGTAACTAGATGGTGGTCTAGCAGTCGGTGCCTCTCTCATGTTACCCCAATATGAAGATTGCTCATTCACACAATGAGGATTATCCCAACCATACGGGGTGTTCGTCTGAGCCACCCCAGGTTGCATGGGTCCGGAGTACCAGGTAGAATCGTCCTGGTCCCAACAATGATATGGATGGTCGCCCATGTAACCATCCATCTCAAGAAAAACTCTCGAGTCGACCACTCTCACCACCATGAGACTAAGCTCGCAAAAAGTGCTCGACTCGACCCTAAAACGCTACCAGAGAGTGTAAAGGGGAGGAGACTATAACGTAGAAGAAGGTGAGAAGAAGATGACTCAGAGGAGAAGGGAAGAATCCCTAAAGCTAGCGTGGGTAACGGGATCAGGAAGAAGCCTAACTAGCAAGCACTGCTCAAACAATGTAAGGCAATGGGTCCTTAAGCTAGACGACGCCTAACTTCGAGGTCACTAGCCTTGACATGCCTCACCTCCCTACAACGAGGACCACAATGCCCAGCAAGTGATACCAGATCTGGAGATCCAGTACCTCCTACTATCGACAAGGTAGGCAACGCCGATCAGGTCATGACGGTCACGACTAGATTACTCTCCTAGTGCGTCCTAATTTCTTTAGGGCCAATGTCTACTTGCTTTTAGTTAAGGCTTTATTACGAGTGATTTTTGGGGCCAAGGAAAGGGTGATGAAATCCCCCACCTTATCTTTTATGGGACAACCCCTCCTTAGTAGCGATTTGATCCTAGATCTAGCAATCAATCGCTCCAATCAAACGCTCTCTCACTCTTGTCCTGATGCAAATCCTACTAACTAATGCATGGGCATACGAGATGCGTGAATGAGTGTAGGAAATGCGTACCTTACGCCAGCACTCAACAACTGAAATTAAAGCTAAAAGAAAAGACAACTATATGCTCAAGTCAATACATGATGCGTGACCTAAACAATTAAGAACGTCAAGTCTTTTGCTTTGGATTTTAGGGTCAAGTTGATTAATGGGGGAGTGATTAATGATCTGGGAGCAAACCAGAAGTCAAATCATGCAAAATAGGGCTCCCAGATAACACAAATTACAAAACTAACTACCAGAAAAAATTTGAAAGAAGGAAGCCCTCACCAGGCCGCCAATTGGCGGTCTCCAACCGCTGATTGGCGGTCCTTTTAGGTCTTCTGTTCCTCAAATTTGTCCAGCAGCCTCCCCTTGATCCAGTGGTTCCCTGAAACTAAGAAAAACTGAAAACAAAAAATGAAAAACCCCTCGAATCGTCCAAACCAAGGTCTGGACAGAGCACCTCCCCGGCAACGGCGCCAAAAACTTGATTGATCATTTTATATTTAACCGCAAGTGCACGACCGCGTTGAAGCGGTGGCAAATACGGGTCGTCCACTGTGAGGTGTGTCGACACTTGGTTTGTGCGAAGGCGAGAGGTAAAGAAAGGGAAGAAAGGTTGGTTACACTAAACTGCACTAAGGTGCAAATGGAAATGGAAGAAAAGCAAGAAAACTAAACCCGAAAGGGGGTAGAGAAATAATGTGAACATAAAGAAGTGTGTGTGTGTTCATTAAGCTCCTCACAACATGTAGTGCATGAAATCATAAAACTACATCCAACTTTGCCTCCACATGAATTAAGATAAGACTACATCATTAAAACATACAAGACAATAATTGGAATGAAGCTACATGAACTCAAGTATAAAGACTATACCCTACTATGCCTCCACATGAATTAAGATTTCACTACATCATTAAAACATACAAGACATTAGCTAAGGTAAAGGCAACAAGAGCTCATACACTACAAATTGTGTTTCCAATATTAACTTCATCCATATCCTAACCTTATCATTCCCCATAAAATAGGTCCACTAATCAAAGCATAAGCTAAGCTTCATTCAAGAGCATTAGCATATCAAAGATAAGACTGAAAACCCATTAGATGGTTATGGAAATCATATAAAGCTCAAGGGATAAAGATAACACACACTTAATACACTACATGATTATATCACATATTTCTCCACCCCCCAAATGGGGATGGAACTACTCACTACTCATTACACTAACTATATTAGCAAAAGAAAGCATAATACTGAAATGAAAGTTAACTAAGAAGGCAAGAAGCATTAAAGAAACATAAAATGAAAGGAAAGACTAAACAAACATGCACAAATTAAAAGACAAGATTGAAAGAAACTAGAAGAATTATTTTATTAACAAATGACTCACATTGAAGGTAGCATTCTTCTCCACCTTGAGTTTTTGCTTCAAGGCTCACTCATTAGTAGAGAGAATGCCACCAAGCAATGGGTAATTACAATTGAAGGTGAAGAGTTCTATTTATAAGCATGGAAAAAGCTAATCGGGGACAATCCCCCGATGTGGGACTAAACCAATACCAAAAATAGCCTAAACGAACATTAATACAAGTCCAGGAGAAATTTCGACGGATCCTGAGCAATATGGCCGCCAATTAGCGGTCCAAGACCGCCAATTGGCGGTCCAAAATCTTCGGATCGTGTTGGAATTTGTTGTGGGAGATCCGACCCGACTTGAATTGGTAAAATACTCCCCATGATGGTGTGGAGTATTCTGTTTTGCTCTTAGGTCATTCGGTCTTACGATCAGGTCCTTCTCTCTTGCATCTTAGTCCCCAGGTCTCACAATTAAGTCATTTTTCCTGCTTTTGGGTCCTTTCATTGCTCTTCTCTTCAAACCTCTTTATTTCTGAAAACTAAACATAAAACTCGTCACGTAGCATTGCTTAGGTGTAAGATAATGGATATAAGATACAAATATAAGCATGAAATGATGTCAATCAGTGCCCCTCTCCACCTCCCTTCTAAACATAGAGCTAAGCCCCTCCATACAAAGAACAAAAAGGTAGGGGCCAACGGGTCCCCTTTCTGTAATCCGTTTTTTGTGTAATCGTCATGACTTTGCTCCATTCATTGTAACCACGAAAGATGCTCGGACGCATGCCAACATAAGTGATTGACATCATTTCATGCTTATATTTGTACCTTATATCCATTATCTTACACCTAAGCAATGCTACGTGACGAGTTTTATGTTTAGTTTTCAGGAATAAAGAGGTTTGAAGAGAAGAGCCATGAAAGGAGCAGTGAGTAGTTTTGCTAATATAGTTAGTGTAATGAGTAGTGAGTAGTTCCATCCCCATTTGGGGGGTGGAGAAATATGTGATATAATCATGTAGTGTATTAAGTGTGTGTTATCTTTGTCCCTTGAGCTTTATATGATTTCCATAACCATCTAATGGGTCTCCACTCTTATCTTTGATATGCTAATGCTCTTGAATGAAGCTTAGCTTATGCTTTGATTAGTGGACCTATTTTATGGGAAATGATAAGGTTAGGATATGGATGAAGTTAATATTGGAAACACAATTTGTAGTGTATGTGCTCTTGTTGCCTTTACCTTAGCTAATGTCTTGTATGTTTTAATGATGTAGTGAAATCTTAATTCATGTGGAGGCATAGTAGGGTATAGTCTTTATACTTGAGTTCATGTAGCTTCATTCCAATTATTGTCTTGTATGTTTTAATGATGTAGTCTTATCTTAATTCATGTGGAGGCAAAGTTGGATGTAGTTTTATGATTTCATGCACTACATGTTGTGAGGAGCTTAATGAACACACACACACTTCTTTATGTTCACATTATTTCTCTACACCCTTTGGGGCTTAGTTTTATTGCTTATCTTCATTTCCTTTTTGCATCTTAGTGTAGTTTAGTGTAACCAACCTTTCTTCCCTTTCTTTACCTCTCGCCTTCGCACAAACCAAGTGTCGACACACCTCCCAGTGGACGACCCGTATTTGCCACCGCTTCAACGTGACCGTGCACTTGCGGTTAAATATAAAACGAGATCAATCAAGTTTTTGGCGCCGTTGCCGGGGAGGTGCTCTGTCCAGACCTTGGTTTGGACGATTCGAGGGGTTTTTAATTTTTTGTTTCCAGTTTTTCTTAGTTTCAGGGAACCAGAAGATCAAGGGGAGGCTACTGGACAAGTTTGAAGGAGAGAAGCTTCAACTTGACCGCCAATTGGCGATTTGGAACCGCCATCTGGCGGCCTGGTGAGGTCATCTTGCCTTGAAATTTTTTCTGGTAGTTGTGTTCTTCCATTTTGTTATCTGGGAGCTCTATTTTGCATGCTTTGACTTCTGGTTTGCTACCAGATCATTAATCACTCCCCCATTAATCAACTTGGCCCTAAAATCCAAAGCAAAAGACTAGACGTTCTTATTTGTTTAGGTCACGCATCTTGTATTGATTTGAGCATATAGTTGTCTTTTCTTTTAGCTTTAATTTCAGTTGTTGAGTGCTGGCGTAAGGTACGCATTTCCTACACTCATTCACGCATCTCGTATGCCCATGCATTAGTTAGTAGGATTTGCATCAGGACAATAGTGAGAGAGCGTTTGATTGGAGTGATTGATTGCTAGATTTAAGCTCAAAACGCTACTAAGGAGGGGCTGTCCCATAAAAGATAAGGTGGGGGATTTCATAACCCTTTCCTTGGCCCCAAAAACCACTCTTAATAAAGTCTTAACTAAAAGCAAGTAGACATTGGCCCTAGGATTGCAGGCGCACTAGGAGAGTAATCTAGTTGAGACCGTCATGACCTGATCGGCGTTGCCTACCTTGTCGATAGTAGGAGGTACTGGATCTTCGGATCTGGTATCACTTGCTGGGCATTGTGGTCCTCGTTGTAGGGAGGTGAGACGTGTCGAGGCTAGTGACCTCAAAGTTAGGCTTCGTCTAGCCTAAGGACCCATTGCCTTTCATTGTTTGAGCCGTGCTTGCTAGTTAGGCTTCTTCCTGATCCTGTTACCCACGCTAGCTCTAGGATTCTTCCCTTCTCCTCTGAGTCATCTTCTTCTCACCTTCTTCTACATTTTAGTCTCCTCCCCTTTACACTCTCTGTTAGCGTTTTAGGGTCGAGTCGAGCACTTGTTGCGAGCTTGGCCTCGTGGTGGTGAGAGTGGTCGACTCGAGAGTTTTTCTTGAGATGGATGGTTACATGGGCGACCATCCATATCATTGTTGGAACCAGGACGATTCTCCCTGGTACTCTGGACCCATGCAACCTGGGGTGGCTCAGACTAACACCCCGTATGGTTGGGATGATCGCAATTGTGTGACTGAGCAATCTTCATATTGGGGTAACATGAGAGAGGCACCGACTGCTAGACCACAATCTAGTTTCGTCGGATCATACCCTGGTCATCAAACTGAGACATTGCAAGAAACTTTGGCCTCTTTCATGCGTGCGGCAGACGACATGTTTGTACCGGTGGCTCCAGCAGCCGTACCGTGCGACTGTTGTGGGTTGAGTGATCATGTCACTGGGGAATGTCCTTATGTTCCCACAGAGCCTAAGTATGAGCATACATTTTCCCAAAATGCTCATTATGACCATTACGCATCTGCGTACAATCCGAGAGTGATGGATTCATGGGGAGACAATTCATATCCAAATTCTTATACTTCATGTTCACCCCAGTATCCTCCTCCCGAATACCCAGAATTCCACCAACACCCCACTCCAAATCATTGGACTCATTCTCAGCCAATCAACACCCAACCTCAAAATTTCCCAAGCTCTGACTTGGACCTCATCGTTGACCGCATACCAGATTCCTTGAAACAAACTTTCCTTACGTTCATGGAAACCACTCAACAGTCCATACAAAATATGGCACTGCAAGTGAGTCAAATGTCGCAGCAATTACGTGAACGTGAGGAGAGTGACATTTCATGTCAACATGAGGATTCTTCTTTTGATATCGAACCACCACCACATCCACAAATTCAAAGCACAACCTTTCAAAGTCAAACTCCAAGTCAGTCTGAGGGACTTGGGGTTTCAATTCACGATCACTTAGTGGAGGATTCGATTCAAATTGAGAATAACTTGGACCAGCTTCATTATGAGTCGGCACAGGATTGTGCCTTATCTTTTTGTCCCGTGGCCCTTGAGCCACATGATCTTCATGTGGTGCCTCTTAAGGACTCACATCTGGTGGAGCAAGAGCTACCTAGTACCCTCAATTTCAAACAACCTGATGAGAGTTTACCTCTCACTATTGTTTCTGATCATCTTGGAAATGATGGAACATCAAACAACTACATTGCTCATGAGGGTGTTAGGAGTTCCTTGGAGGATACCTTGGGTATGAGACCCACTGTTTGTTCACCTGGTGTGTCGGACATGCGTAACGAGGTTCTTGACCTCGTTCCGACGCACCAGCCTGTTGGTTGGAGAGTTTGGATTGACGATCATAACTTCAGCAGCGCAACATGAGAAACTCTTCTTCCGTTGCCCCTCATTTCCCAAACTCTTGAGAGGTTCCAGCTCTTTCAGTTTGATCCTTTGAATGAGACGCCTTTGCGTCCAATTCACGAACCTCTCATTTCATCCGGTGCTCTTTGTGAAGGGGGCCCACGCATGCGTATACTGGCCCCGCGTTGTGTCAAGTTCCCTTTCCAAGTGCATTGACCCACTGTTTGGGTTCCCATTTGATGTCTTTTGACAAATGAAGATGGGAACTTATGTTTGTACATAGTTATTCAAAAAAAAAGTACAATAAAGGACTCCTTCAGTGAACATCGATTGTTGTGAGACCCAACCGTTGAGTATTTGGGCTCCATTTCTTTCACGTATTTGTATCCTTTCTTTAGCATCTCACGGGTTTTGAGGGAATTCGGGTTTGTGTCCATCAACATGGCCTTGAACTTCCCATTGTACTTCATGTTGGTGAGATCTTTTTTTTTCATGCATAAATCCATGTAGTATCTTGCTCACATTCATTGAGGACAATGCATGAAGTAGGTGTGGGGGGGGGGTGTTTTACGTATGTACATAGTTGAGTCTTCTTCCTTTGATTTTGTTTTCTTTTGTTTGCATTTTTAGGGTCATGTTAGTGTGCTGCATTTAATATCGATATATCTGCTTGCCATGATCCTTGGGTGACTTGTCTTCTTTTGCTTGCCTAGTGCCTTAAAATTTTCACATTTCTTTCAAAATCTTAATGTGTTTGCGAAAGAAAATGTTTTGTGGGTTTTGCGTGTGTTTACCATGTGCAAAACCGTTGAGAGGCAAAGTAAAAAGAAAGCTCCCAAAATTGTCTTGAACTTGATTCATTAGGATATCTAGTACAGTGGCTTTAGGATTTATCGAGTGGTTAGGATGCACCCCAGTTTTCCTTTGGGGGTGAGTAATCATAGGGTTTCAGTGCTCAAACATTCAAAGAAGTCCACCCTGAACCTAGTAAGTCAATAATTCGTGTTTGTTAATTTAGGAAGTTTGTTGTAGTCAAGGACCCTTTAAATTCTGTTGTGAGACATTAAGTGTAGGGGTTTTGGTTCATGTGTAGATAAAAAATAAGTGAGTAGGTGTTCTCTCTTCTCGCACGGCTCCTATCACTCTGGAAAGTAGGTCTGAGGGGACTTTGTGCCTGGTGCTTTCGAGTCATCTGACTTGGGATGCGCCGACCGAACTCCCGTTACACGGGTGGTAGGGATTGCCCTATGTGGAGATTTGGGGAAAGGTGTACGTGATAGTGTAAGTCCTCATGGGCAATGATGTACGAAACCTGACCCTGGGAGAATGAAGCTCCAACTAATAAAAAGAAAAAAAGAAGAAGAAAAAAAAGAAAAAAGAAAAAAAAAGAAAAAAAGAAAAGAAATGATAATGCAAATAAGAACCTTAATGGACCTTACACTTTGTATCACTTGAGGATCTTGAGGTTGTCCATGTCTTTCACTTAATTCCTTATTTAACTTGCATGAATGATTCATTAGGCTAGGTGTGGACTAATTACCTATATAGAGTCGGCCCGTAGGATTACCGCGTCCATTGATCGACAAAAATTTGTCCAACGAGTCGAGTGTCTAGATTGAATAATGCATCTTGTTTGGATTTTGTGGGTATATCCACTGAAAACCCTCAGGAGACAACACTCCTCCTCCTTGGCAACAAGGAGGTTTAACGGCTTGTTGCACGTGCTAAGTGCAACCGTGATTCCTACGAAAGTGAGTTAGGATATCTTGTTTTTTCGTTTGCTTTTCTCTTTCTTTATTTTGCTCGGGACTAGCAAAAACTTAAGTGTGGGGGTATTTGATTGACATCATTTCATGCTTATATTTGTACCTTATATCCATTATCTTACACCTAAGCAATGCTACGTGACGAGTTTTATGTTTAGTTTTAAGGAATAAAGAGGTTTGAAGAGAAGAGCCATGAAAGGACCCAAAAGCAGGAAAAAGGACTTAATTGTAAGACATGAGGACCAAGATGCAATGGAGAAGGACCTGATCGTAAGACCGAAGGACCTAAGAGCAAAACAGGAAACTCCACACCATCATGAGGAGTATTTTGGCAATTCGATTTGGGTCGGAGCTCCAATAAACAAAGTAGATGCATCAAAGACCAACAAAGACCACCAGGAAAGCCCACGACCAAAACCAACTCGATCTGGATCGTATAGACCACCAATTGGCGGTCTTGGACCGCTAATTGGCGGTTCATATGTCTCCAGATCCGCTAAGATTTGTGCTGGGCTTGTATTAGTGTATTCTTAGTCTATTTTTGGTATTGGTTTAGTCCCACATCGGGGGATTGTCCCTGATTAGCTTTTTCCATGCTTATAAATAGAACTCTTCACCTTCCATTGTAATTACCCATTGCTTGGTGGCATTCTCTCTACTAAGGAGTGAGCCTTGAAGCAAAAACTCAAGGTGGAGAAGAATGCTACCTTCAATGTGAGTCATTTGTTAATAAAATAATTCTTCTAGTTTCTTTTAATCTTGTCTTTTAATTTGTGCATGTTTGTTTAGTCTTTCCTTTCCTTTTATGTTTCTTTAATGCTTCTTGCCTTCTTAGTTAACTTTCATTTCAGTATTATGCTTTCTTTTGCTAATATAGTTAGTGTAATGAGTAGTGAGTAGTTCCATCCCCATTTGGGGGGTGGAGAAATATGTGATATAATCATGTAGTGTATTAAGTGTGTGTTATCTTTATCCCTTGAGATTTATATGATTTCCATAACCATCTAATGGGTCTCCACTCTTATCTTTGATATGCTAATGCTCTTGAATGAAGCTTAGCTTATGCTTTGATTAGTGGACCTATTTTATGGGGAATGATAAGGTTAGGATATGGATGAAGTTAATATTGGAAACACAATTTGTAGTGTATGTGCTCTTGTTGCCTTTACCTTAGCTAATGTCTTGTATGTTTTAATGATGCAGTGAAATCTTAATTCATGTAGAGGCATAGTAGGGTATAGTCTTTATACTTGAGTTCATGTAGCTTCATTCCAATTATTGTCTTGTATGTTTTAATGATGTAGTCTTATGTTAATTCATGTAGAGGCAAAGTTGGATGTAGTTTTATGATTTCATGCACTACATGTTGTGAGGAGCTTAATGAACACACACACACTTCTTTATGTTCACATTATTTCTCTACCCCCTTTGGGGCTTAGTTTTATTGCTTATCTTCATTTCCTTTTTGCATCTTAGTGTAGTTTAGTGTAACCAACCTTTCTTCCCTTTCTTTACCTCTCGCCTTCGCACAAACCAAGTGTCGACACACCTCCCAGTGGACGACCCGTATTTGCCACCGCTTCAACACGGCCGTGCACTTGCGGTTAAATATAAAACGAGATCAATCAATAAGCTTACATCAGTGGGCTGGGAACCCAAAACACTTCAGTACTTCCTCGAGGAATTGCCATGATATTGAGTCATAGGCCTTTCTAGGGTCCAACTACAAACACATCCTCCCCCTTCCTCCTCCCAAGTGCATATTGTGTCATATCTTATGAGCAAGTAAAATGTTATCGTTGATCCGCCTTCCGCTCACAAATACACCTTTTGTTTCCCCTACCAAGCTCGGAAGAAGCACCTTCAATCGAATTGCCAGAATCTTTGATAGGAACCTGTACACCATATTACAGAGAGATGGGCCTATAATCATCAATTGTGGTGGGTGTCGTCTTATTTGGAATGATGGTGATAGATGTATAGTTGACCCACTTTAGTAGCTTACCACTCCTCATGAAGGAGTCGACAACTTTGAACAAGTCACCCTTCACACAATCCCAAACAGCTTTGAAGAATTTTGCATTAAACCCATCCGGTCCCGAGGCTTTGTCCACATTCGAATGCATCACAACCTTTTCAAGTTCCTTCATGTCCAAAGGTTGGATAAGTGCAAGCTTCTCATCCTCCCGCAACAGGAGAAGACATAACATGGGCTCAATATGTTACACCTGAAAACCACTAGCAAACAAGTTAGAATACCGCCACCAAAAGGCCTCCCGGATAGCCTCCTCTTCCTCAATATCCACCCCTTCTGCACTCACTCTCCTGACAGTGTTGGTGGCTCTCCTCATTCTAAGGGAAGCATGGAAAAATCTCAAGTTCCGGTCACCTTCACGTAGCCATTGTACCCTTGATTTCTGCCTCAAAAGAACCTCCTCGCTCACCAAGGCTCGGTCCAACTCCACCTTACAAAAACTCTCACGTTGTAGTAGGTTCTCATTTCTCGGGTATTCCTCCATTCGTTTCCTGATTTCAGCAAGTGAGAGCTGGGCTTCGCTTACTTTATGTTCAACATTAGTAAATGTCTCCTCACTCCACTTCTTCAATGCTTCCTTCACCTCATTGAGCTTTGCCATCAATCTAAACATGGGAGTGGCTTCCACCCTTGTAGCCCACGCCTCCTTCACCACATCCTTAAACATCTCATGTTCAGCTCATAAATTTTCAAACTTAAACATCTGCTTCTCCATAGGCATGATGAGCATCAAATGATCACTCAAGTCCCTATTACCCACAACATAGAACAAATCAGGGAAAGCTTCGAGCCACACATGAGACATGAGTATTCTATCAATGCACGTCTCAATACATGCCTCCCCATGCAAAGAATAGCACCATGGAAACTTGCCACCGGTTGAAGGAACCTCAATAAGCTGAATTAGGGATACACAAGCATTGAATTCATCCATAGCCACCAAGTTTCACCCTGCAACCCCCTCTTCTCATTTGCATTCCTAAGGCAATTGAAGCCACCACAAACCATCCAAGGCGTCGAGTCCGGAGGGGCTCCTCGGCCCAGATCATCCCGTAGCGAACGCCGCTCCAAGTGCCCATTTTCAGCATAGACCGTCGTGATAACCAAGGACCCATACTCATCATCTTATAATCCTGGATGGAGGAACCACCCCAATTTTTCGTAGAACCAAAATAATGCCCCGGGTGGTCCTTCAAACTCCTCTCAAGCACCTAACCAATCACACCAAGCTCCCATGCATGCACAATCCTATCAGCCACCCCAAGCGCAAATCACCAATCAATCGGGTTTCCCAAATTCCAACAATATTGAAACCGATTCAATTCGCTTGAGACCTTGACTCCTGGACTTGAAAACTCAATGAATTTTTTTATGTAAACCGCAAGTCAGGTTCTCATTTCAAATCAGCAGACAATCAAATCTCTAAAGCTTCAGATGAGCCAATTGACTCAGTCTGTACATGAAAGAGAGAGAGAGAAAGGGTCTCTCCCTAGCCAGCCTGAGGCTAACCCCTGCATGTACCAGTGATTGAAATCATTTCATGCTTATATTTGTATCTTATATCCTTTATCTTTCACCTAAATAATGCTATGTGATGATTTTTATGTTTGAATTTCAGAAATAAATTGGTTTGAAGAGATGAAGCATAAAAGGACCCAAAAGTTGGGAAAAAGTACTGAATTCTGAGATCTGGGGAATAAGATGCAAGGGAGAAGGACCTGAACGTAAGACCGAAGGACCAAAGAGAAAAACAGAAAACTCCACACCATCATGGGGAGTATTTTGGCAATTCTATTTTGGCAAAGACCAAAGGACCAACAAAGACATCCAGAAAAGCCCAGAATAAAATCCAGCGTGATCCAGACCATATAGACCGCCAATTGGCGGTCTGTTTTGGCCCAAATCCGTTAAGATTTTGGTGGGTCGTGTATTAGTGTGTATTGATTATATTTCTGGTATTTATTTAGTCCCACATCGGGGGATTGTCCCGGATTGCCTTTTTCTTTGGCTATAAATAGAACTCTTCACCTTCTATTGTAATCACTTCACATTTTGAGTGACTATTCTTCCTACTAGAAGTGAGGCCTTGAAGCACACACTAAAGTAGGAGGATGCTACTTGAATTGTGAGTCATTTTTATAAAAGTTTCTTTATTATTTTGTTTGTTTCATGTTTCTTGTTTTACTTTGTTTAATTTTATTTCATTAGTTTTAGTAGCTTAGTTAATATGGTTTCCTTGCTTAGTTTAATCATTAGTCTAATGTGTAGTGAGTAGTTCCATCCCCTTTGGGGGTGGAGTAGATGTTCTTACATGCAAATGAGAATGGAATGAATGCTTTATTTACAATGTGTTGATAAAACATGAATGTATGCTTGCTTGTTTAGGATAGAATTTATAACTTGATGATTTTGCCAAAATGATTAGACACCTCTCATGATTGTTTAGGTTCTGAAATAAATCAGTTTGTGTATGTAAATGTTAATCAACTAGGTTAGTGAATGGATTGATAGGTTTTGCCATAACATTTAGACACTTCCTATGCATGATAACACTACCTTTATTTGTTATAAAGAATGTGTTCAACACCCACCTCTTTGCATGTGTGCACTCACTCCACCCCTTAGGGGCTTTCTATTTCTGAATTTCAGCACTTATTTAGTTCGTAGTTTAGTTTGGTAGTTCATCGTTTGCTGCTTTCTTTCAGATTTCGTAGTTCATAGTGTAGCGTAGAGTAGTGATGAGAATTTTATTTATACCGCAAGTGCACGGCGTCTATGAAGACGTGGAAAGTACGGGTCGAACACAAGGAGGGAGAGATTTCGTAGTTGATGTTATTTTCGATTAAGAGGAAGAGAGAGAGAAGAAATAAATGGGTTTTGAGATTTTTGGGTTTTAGTTATTTAGAGCAAGAAACAAGAACAATTAAAACTAAAAACAAGAATAAAGATGGAGAATTCCGTCGGGTGGAGGTCTAGACTTAGGTTTAGATTGGAGAATGGAGAAACTTGAAATAAATCATGTTAGTTATGAAGCATTACAAGATAAATGATTTAACATAAACTCAAGTAATCAAAATATACTAATCACGAACTTAAAACAATAACATGCATTCATCTTCTCTAACCCTAATTCCATCACCTCCACCCTTTGGAAAGAGTTAGAAACTCATGGAGGGAGGAAGAAGAAGGGATCCTAGAGACATTTAAAAGAAAACTAAAAACAAGAATTAAAAGAACAGAATTTTATTACTAATGATCCAAGACCAAAGGTTCAAAGATGTGTTACATTCGTGCTACGAGGCTATTTATAGCCGATACAAGGGATACCAGTATATGAAAGGGAATTACACGTGGTGACACAGGACTGGACAAAATTTGGGGACGCGGATCGACAGGGGTGCGGCGGAAACGCCGCAGATTGTAGGTATTGTGCGGCGGAAACGCCGCACAATCTGGTCTGATCGGGTCCGGATTTTGACTGTGCGTTTATGGTATGATTTGATCCTCCTTTGCGCGTCTGGATTGATTTTTCTTTTGACTTCTCCAACACAATAACTTGGCCCTTTTATTTTGTAGTCAGGTCCTTGACATTTTGCAATTAAGCCCTTGACCTTTTTGTGATTAGCTCCTTGAATGCTTTTATGCTTGGACGCATTTCCAATTGAAACCCGATAAACTTGAACTCGGTCTTTATGATAGAAATGAATCTTTTGCACGCGTTTATGCTCGGAATGTGGGTAAATTGCATTCAGGTCCCTGTATTCTGTAAATACGACTAAACACATACCTTAGTAGCATTTATTGATATAAAAGTAATCTAAATGAAAGACATATGATGCAATGTACGCAATGCATCAAATACCCCCACACCTAGATTTTGCTAGTCCCTAGCAAAGCAGAATATAAGAAAATGAAAGCAGGGAAATCCTAACTCACTTTCGTAGGAATCACGGTTGCACTTAGCATGTGCAACAAGCCTTTAAACCTCCAAGTTGCCTTAGAGGACGAGTTTTGTCTCGTGAGGGTTTTCAGCTGACACACCCACAAAGTCTTAATTCAACATTCCATTAATAGCTTTTAATCTTTCTGCCTTAACCTTATACAGCTCACTTAAAGTTCTCGCATGCTCATTATATAAATCTAACTCATTAAAAATATGACTTGGTCTTTGTTCCTTTAATATTCACACCACTAACCCTTTTACACATGTTTATCACTTGAATTATTTTGCACGCCTCCTCTGGTGGTGAAGTATCATTCGGATCAACCATGACATGGATCATTCTTTTAGCTTTGGGCCTTGAGTATTATTATATTTTTTTTCTTTTCTTTTCTTCCGTGATTCAACACATTTGCTTTTTGACACTTTTACCCTTTTGCATTCGTGTAGCGAGTTTGGTCGATAATCCCAAGCTGGTAGACTCAAGTTACCGGGTTTCAAGATACCCCTACGGACCAGTGACTCAAAGGCTTGGGCTTTTGTAATCATTTTGCAAAATGTGTTTTCTTCACTTTATTCCTTTATTTTTATTTTTATTTTCCTCAAGGCTTAATTGCTATTAGAAGTCGACACTTCCCGGTATATTTTCCTCAACCTCTGCTTTTTATCAACCACTTCAAAGATTTGATTCATTCAATTTAAGTGCATACATGTCTTAAAGGGCAATGGGTTATTTCTTTGGAACTTAGATTTATGTCACAATTTCTACAAGCAGAACTATATAATAAGGAACAAAAACTTAATGCAATTGTACACGGGTTTTGGCAGTTCAATCTTAAGCTATGTCATAAAATATTGAATATATATATATATTTTTTTTAAAAGAACAAAACAGAAAATCAAATAGATATGTACATATATAGACACCCCCCCACACCTAAATCATGCATTGTCCTCAATGTATGCATAGATAAAATAAATGCACTTATTACCTGAGTCGGCTTGCGGTAGAGGGGTTGAGTTTGCTCAAAGTCAACCATAATCAGAACTGGATTGAATGACACCATGTTGGTGCATGTATCCAGTTGAATTGTTCCCTATGTTGACTTGAGGAAAAGATTCCACTCTTCTCACTTGAATTGGTTCGCTTGTTTGCTCGAGTGATGGTGGTTGGGTAAATGAATTACTCCCTTTTTTCTTACTTCCTTTTTGCTTATGTGATGATTTATTTGATTCAGAATTCTGATAAATACGTGCTCTCATCACAACATCACTTGGGTTGCATATTAGTTCTGGCTCATTATCAATATGGAAGATATTAAATTCTGCTTTTAAGTTCCCGAAAGATAATTGCATGAGCCCATTTCGACAGTTTATTAATGCTTCCGAAGTGGCTAAAAAGGGTCTACCTAGAATTACAGGGATTTGTCGATTAGGATTTACAACAGGTTCAGTATCAAGTACGACAAAATCCACTGGATAAATGAAGTCACCAACCTTAATCAAAACGTCCTCTACTATACCTCTCGGTTTCTTAACAGAACAATCAGCGAATTGGAGGGTTGTCCTAGAGGGTTTCAGCGGACCAAGGTTGAGTTGCTCGTAGACAGAAAATGGGAGCAAGTTAACGCTTGCACCAAGGTCTAGAAGGGCTTTATTGATAAACGTATCTCCTATTGAACATGAAATTGTGGGACACCCCGGGTCCTTATATTTTATAGGAGATGTGTTGGAAAGAATTGAGCATATGTTTGCAGTTAAAAATACCTTCTTTGGTACATTCGTTTTTCTCTTCTTAGTGCACAAATCTTTTAAGAATTTAGCATAAGCAGGTATTTGTTGAATCATGTCTAAGAGTGGAATGTTTACCTTAACTTGCTTAAATACTTCCAAGATTTTCTCTATTTGTGCACTAGAGTTCTTTTTGAGTCTATTGGGAAATGGGGCTTTAGGCACATAGACTCGCTCAGGTTCAGGTTGAGCTACAGGTTCAGGTTGGGTAGGTGGATTGGGCTTTTCAATTTGGACGTCGGGTTCAATGGTCAAGTCATATGTGGGTGCTTGATGGCTAGATTGATTAGTCATTCTAGGGTTTACCACATTATTGTCAATTTGTCTTCCGGACCGTAATGATACTACAGCATTGATTTGTTGGAACGGTCCTTCCTCATTAACCATTTGAACCGGTCTAGGGTTGTTATTTCCTGAAGGTGGTTGATAAGATTGATATTGATTATTAGTTCTGGGGTTCACCTCAGGTTGGCTTGGAAATTGACCCTTTTCTCTTTCACCTATTATCTGTGCTAATTGGCTGACCTGTGTCTCTAGCCTTTGGAATGATTGGTTGGTTGTTTATACAAACGTTGTCATTAAATTTTCTAATTTTGTCAACCTAACCTCATGATTTCCATTGTTATTACCCCCAGATGATGTATTATTTTGGTTATATGGGGTTGGTTGTTGTCTAGGAGGTTGTCCTTGTTGGGTCCACGAAAAATTGGGATGATTACGCCAACCTGGGTTATAGGTTGATGCGTAAGGATCATTTCTAGAATTGTTAAATGTGGCATTAACATGTTCCAGGTTCACACAGTCCTCCATTAAATGACCAGTCTGACCACATCTAGAGCAGGGGATAGACAAGGGTTGATTCATTCGGGGTTGGTTTTGTAGCTCTAGACTTTCCATTCTACGCATTAGGGTAGCTAGTTTTGCCTCAGCCGCTATGTTGGAGTCTATAGCTAAGACACCTGGTCGGGGTTGACTCGCTATTCTAGATCCAATACTCGGGTTGATGGGTGTTCTAGCATTGTCCCATTGCATACTATTTTCAGCTAAATCCTCAAGAAAAGTCCAGGCATCATTTTCATTTTTGGACATAAAGTTCCCTTGGCTCACAGATTCTAGCATAACCCTAGATGTGGGTGTCAATCCCTCATAAATAATTTGGCATAATTGCCACTTCGGAATTCCGTGATGAGGACATTGGGTCAAGACACTCTTAAATCTCTCAAGATAGGAATAGAACGGCTCGCTCACAGACTGAACGAATGCAACAATTTCATTCCTAATCTTCATAGTCTTATGGTTGGGGAAATATTTTTTTAGGAAAATTTGAACAAATTCGGCCCAACTTCTAATTGATCTTTCGGCTAGACTATATAGCCATTTCTTAGCGTCGTCCTTCAGTGCTAGAGGAACGAATTTCAGACGCACTGCCTCTTCAGGGATATGCTGGTATTGCATAAGAGAGCAGATTTCTTCAAATTCTCTAAGGAAGAGATATGGATCTTCCCTAGAGGTGAACTTAGGCAACATACTCATGTATTGTGCCTTAAGTTCGAAGTCGCGACCCGGGATGGTGGGCATAACGATGCACGATGGCTGAGCAGCCATCGTTGGGTAGCACCGATCCCTCAAAGTTATAGGTTGCGCAACAGGCGGGTGCACTACGTTCTCACCCATTAGATCCGGGTGAGGTGGTGCAACAGGTGGATTGGGGTTAAATTCCAGACTGGAATCTAGATGAACTCGTGAGAGTCGATTACTCAAGTCCCGAATCCAAATCTGAGTGCACCGGGTTGAATCAATTTTTGAATTCAAATTCGAAATTTAAATTCCAAATCTAATTTCAAGAATTAATTACAATTTTTTTTTTTTAAAAATGTTTGAATTTTATTTTTATTTTTATTTTTTTTTAAAAGGAAACAAACAATAGAAAGGTAAGGATGAGAAGGGAAAGAAGACTCAGACGAGAAGGGAAACTTAACTCTAAAGGATAAAAATTAGGGTTGGTCAGAAATTTCCTGAACAAGCACGGTCAAAACAATCCTAGACCTAGTGTCACTTAGATCTAGACGACTCCTAACTGGTTGAGTCGAATTGATTTGCTTGATTCACCTCCCTCACCAATCAAACCAAGTTGGCCAGTTAGTGTATAGCTAGTGGGGGCGCTTCCGACAGAGTCGGTGCCAATTAGACAACCACGTCGCTTGGATGACTTTCGTCGACACAAAAACACTTTCTAGACACCAAATTGAATTCAATTAGCTTCAGGTCATAGCAATTCAAACCAATCTCCTCCTTAATTGAGTCCGAGTCCTTAGGGGCCAATGTCTAATTGATTTTAAATTTTAGGCTTAGGCGACACTTCAGGATTGTGGTTTGTGGGCTACGGGAAGGTGATGAAATCCCCACCGTATCTTTTCCTACGGAGTTGCCCTTAAGATAGTTTAACTTAAATCTAGCAAAGATAGTCAAACAATGGTCCTTTTAATGGGGGCAATTGCAAGGTTGTATGCAACTAAATTATATGCTCGAATGCAATCGATAAAAACCTCGATACGTACCTTGCCTCTAGCAATCTTCAACAAGTATTAATTTGCAAGAATTTAGCAAGAATAATGCAAGCAAAACATTATATGATGCATGCACTAAGGTCTTTCTAATTTTGCCAATTTTAGGTCAGAGTTGAATTATTGCCAATTATGGAATTGTAACCCTAGCACGTGCAATTCTACGAAAGGAAACTTTTCAACTATTCAGATTTTACGAGAAAGGCAAGAAAAGTTACCTCCGCAATGCTCAGTCGGGTTCGCCGCCCGCTCTCGGAGATTCCAGTAGCTCAATGCGACCACCCAGAGATGCCGACGATGCCCCAGAAATTTGAAGACCGGAACCCACACTGGTGCGGCGATTCCGCCGCAAGTCACCTTGTAGATGCGGCGATTCCGCCGCCCAAGTGTCTCAGAACGCTCCCGGATTTCGCCGCGCGCTCTGTTGTCTCCTGCTACACAAATTCAAATACTTAGATCGCGCACAACGTAGACAGGAAAAAATCGAAAACACAAAAACACAAAATCTGCGTCGCCTCCCCGGCAACGGCGCCAAAAACTTGATGAGAATTTTATTTATACCGCAAGTGCACGGCGTCTATGAAGACGTGGCAAGTACGGGTCGAACACAAGGAGGGAGAGATTTCGTAGTTGATGTTATTTTCGATTAAGAGGAAGAGAGAGAGAAGAAATAAATGGGTTTTGAGATTTTTGGGTTTTAGTTATTTAGAGCAAGAAACAAGAACAATTAAAACTAAAAACAAGAATAAAGATGGAGAATTCCGTCGGGTGGAGGTCTAGACTTAGGTTTAGATTGGAGAATGGAGAAACTTGAAATAAATCATGTTAGTTATGAAGCATTACAA
Organism: Triglochin maritima; assembly: GCA_963682175.1. Taxonomy (NCBI): domain Eukaryota; kingdom Viridiplantae; phylum Streptophyta; class Magnoliopsida; order Alismatales; family Juncaginaceae; genus Triglochin; species Triglochin maritima. Next base: position 24,922,856 of record OY821789.1, read on the forward strand.
GATAAATGATTTAACATAAACTCAAGTAATCAAAATATACTAATCACGAACTTAAAACAATAACATGCATTCATCTTCTCTAACCCTAATTCCATCACCTCCACCCTTTGGAAAGAGTTAGAAACTCATGGAGGGAGGAAGAAGAAGGGATCCTAGAGACATTTAAAAGAAAACTAAAAACAAGAATTAAAAGAACAGAATTTTATTACTAATGATCCAAGACCAAAGGTTCAAAGATGTGTTACATTCGTGCTACGCGGCTATTTATAGCCGATACAAGGGATACCAGTATATGAAAGGGAATTACACGTGGCGACACAGGACTGGACAAAATTTGGGGACGCGGATCGACAGGGGTGCGGCGGAAACGCCGCAGATTGTAGGTATTGTGCGGCGGAAACGCCGCACAATCTGGTCTGATCGGGTCCGGATTTTGACTGTGCGTTTATGGTATGATTTGATCCTCCTTTGCGCGTCTGGATTGATTTTTCTTTTGACTTCTCCAACACAATAACTTGGCCCTTTTATTTTGTAGTCAGGTCCTTGACATTTTGCAATTAAGCCCTTGACCTTTTTGTGATTAGCTCCTTGAATGCTTTTATGCTTGGACGCATTTCCAATTGAAACCCGATAAACTTGAACTCGGTCTTTATGATAGAAATGAATCTTTTGCACGCGTTTATGCTCGGAATGTGGGTAAATTGCATTCAGGTCCCTGTATTCTGTAAATACGACTAAACACATACCTTAGTAGCATTTATTGATATAAAAGTAATCTAAATGAAAGACATATGATGCAATGTATGCAATGCATCAAGTAGGATAATCAAACTCTCTTCCCTATTTTTGCCACTTGATTTCGTGCAAACGAGAGACTGCTCACCTCCCTCTGGCCGACCCGTATTTGCCATGTCTTTGCCGACGCCGTGCACTTGCGGTTTAATTAAAATGTTCAACAAGTTTTTGGCGCCGTTGTCGGGGAGGTGCCAGTCCAGACTCTTGTTTGGACGATTCGAGTTGATTTAATTTGTGTTTTTTAGTTTTTCATTGTTTCAGGAGACTTGGAGTCGCAAGGGGAGGCAGCAGGAGAAGTTGGAGGCCAACCTGGGCACTTTCGACCGCCAATCAGCGGTCTGAGACCGCCAATCAGTGGTTTGAGACCGCTAATTGGCGATTTGGTGAGCCCTGTTTCCCTTCTCGTTTCTTCAGCTTGTTCCCATAATTGATTTAGTGATCTGGGACTTGATTTGGTATGTTTTGACTTATATTTTTTCCTAGATCAATAATCAAACCTCCTTTAAGCAACTTGGACCCTAAAACCCAAAGCAAAAGATTAGCCATTCTCTCTTATTTAGGTCATGCTTCATGTATGTGACTTAGGCATGTAGATTGTCTTTTATTTTAGCTTTATTTTCAGTTGCTGAGTGCTGGCGTGAGGTACACACCTTCTACTCTCATTCATGCATTTCGTATGAACATGCATTAGTTAGTAGGAAGTGCATTGAAACAAGTGTGAGTTGAGCGTTTGTTTGGAGAGTTGATTGTTAGATTAAGACTCTAAAACACTACTAAGGAGGGGCTGTCTCATAAAAGATAAGGTGGGGGGTTTCTTCACCCTTTCCTTCGACCCACAAACCACACTAATCAATAGCCTAATTTTTAAAATCAAGTAGACATTGGCAGTACAGATCTCTGACGAATTAGGAGAGTGATCCGGTCACGACCGTTATGGCCTGATCGGCGTTGCCCACTTTGTTGATAGTAGGAGAGACGAGATCTCCGGATCTTGGCTCACTTGCTGGGTTTTTTGGTCCTCGTCGTAGGGAGGTGAGGCGTGTTGAGGCCGTGTAACCTCGTAGTTAGGTGTCGTCTAGCAGTAAGGACCTATAGTGACCTTAGGATTGCTTGAGCCTTGTTTGCTCATTGTGCTTCTACTTGTACCCATCCGTCATAGCATAAGGACTTCTTCCCTTCTCTCCTGAGTCATTCTTTCTCTCCTTTGTTCCCCCGTCTTCTCCTTTATGCACATTCTTTGTTAAAAAACAAGTTTTCGTTTGGGTGTGTGCACCTTTGTGCATGCTTTCGTGGGCACGAGACGAGAGTGGCCGTTTGACGAGGCGCGTTGTCAACCCTGCTTCGGTAGTCGATTTCTCGACGCCTTCCTCCTCTCGTGTCGCACACATTTCGTGTTCAATGGCTGCTAATTTCCGTGAGGAGGAGCAATTGCTGGACCCACCTGTTCCACCTGTGATTCCTGTTGTGGCTCCCATACCTCTACGTGATCGATGCGATCCGAGCAGTACTGCTCTACCCTCATGCATCGTATTGCCAGAGGCAAATTGGAACCATTTTGAGGTTAAACCTCAGTTTATTTCCATGCTCCCTCACTTCACTGGGAAAGGTGACCCCTATATCTTTCTCAGGGAATTTGAGGAGGTCTGTGCTATGTTCAAGCTGCAACAACTTAGCACAGACTCCATCCATCTTAGGCTTGTTCCTTTTGCACTAAAGGATGATGCCAAGAAGTGGTTGTACAGTAACCAAGCGAATGCCTTCAGGACTTGGGATGAGTTTCAATCTGCATTTCTCAAGAAATACTTTCCAAATCATCGGACTCAAAAGTTGGGGAACGAAATCAATTCGTTCTATCAACTTGAGACCGAAACATTTCATGCATATCTAGAGAGGTTCAAAGAGCTACTATCCTCGTGCCCTCAAAATGACATTGAGTTGTGGCATCTTTGTCAGATTGTTTACGAGGGTCTTCACATCCCGTCCCGAACACTCCTTGAGTCCATGTGTCAAGGAGAGTTCTTGGAAAAGGATGAAAGGGAGGCATGGGCATTCATAGTAGGCATGGGAGAGCATAAGGGAACCACCTGCATCATCCAGCATAGGAGCGAGGATCGCGAATGCAAACTCGACTAGATCGGGTGCCGTATTTGCCGTCGATACCACTACGGCCACCGACGCCCGCATGGCGGCCTTAATGCGCCGTATGGATTCGATTGAGCTCCAAAACAAACAATGTGCACCTCACATGTCCACATCTGGTCTAATTCCCTGTCATTCATGTGGTAGGATAGGTAATGTAGAAAGCGAGTGTGCGTCCATTCCTCCTGAGATGGAACATGTCAACGCCATCTATGACAAGGCTACAAATGATCCATACTCATCATCTTATAATCCTGGATGGAGGAACCACCCCAAATTTTCATGGAACCAAAATAATGCCCCGGGTGGTCCTTCAAACTCCTCTCGACCACCAAACCAATCATACCAACCTCCCATGCATGCACAATCTTATCAGCCACCCCAAGCTCAAATCACCAATCAATTGTGTTTCCCAAATTCCAATAATATGGAAACCCGATTCAATTCGCTTGAGACCTTGACTCGTGGACTTGAAAACTCAATGAAAAAATTTATGTCAACCACAAGTCAAGTTCTCACTTCAAATCAGCAGACCATCAAATCTCTAGAGCTTCAGATGGGCTAATTGCCTCAGTCTGTACATGAAAGAGAGAGAGATGGTCTTTGCCTAGCCAGCATGAGGCTAACCCCCGTATGTACCAGTAACAACACATGAAAAATGAGAATGTGGTACCTCGGGGGCGGCAACTGCACCATGTGGAGGAACTTGTTCACCATGTCAATTCCATTGTGACCTTAAGGAATGGAAAGCAGGTTGACAATCACATTTTCTTGCCACCACGACCATCTATGCAGCCCCTCAGTGGGAATGGTGGTGCAGAAGAGGCTGAGGGTGAGGGTAATACACCAACGCCTTCTTCTCAGGCACCGCAGAAAACCTACCTACCAAAAGTTACCTATCCAAGTAGGTTAACCAAAAAGCAGTGTGACACAATGGATAAGATATTAGAGGTGTTTAAGCAAGTGAAGGTTGACATCCCCTTGTTGGATGTCATCCAACAAATACCTCAATATGCCAAAGTGTTGAAGGATCTCTGCACAACCAAGAGGAAGACCAATGTTCCTATGAAAGCATTCTTGGCTGCAAATGTAAGCTCACTTTTGTGCAATCCTGCCTACACAAAATACAAGGACCCTGCGTGTCCTACTATTCAGTGTACGATAGGGGACACTAGCATGAGTAATGTATTGCTTGATTTAGGATCGGCGATCAACCTCCTCCCATTTTCTATTTATCAACAGTTGAATTTGGGAGAATTGAAACCAACTACGACCACCCTCCAATTGGAAGATAGATCCATTCGTATTCCAAAGGGGATTATCGAGGACGTGCTTATCAAAGTTGGAGATTTTATATTTCCAGTCGATTTTGTTGTCCTCGATTCTAATCCTATTGCGAACACCCACTCTCAAATACCTTTGATTTTGGGTAGACCATTTCTGGCAACCTCCAATGCCTTAATTAATTGTAGAAATGGTCTCATGAAGCTCACATTCGGTAACATGAGTGCTGAGTTTCATGTGTTCAACTCTGGTAGGCAACAGGAGCCCAGGATCAACCTTTAAATCTCAATCTCATCCGCCAATTAGAGAAAGCACCACAAAATCAACGAACACCCCTAACACCAATGCAACCTATTGAGAATGTTTGTGGGCCCAGCGAAAACTCATTGTCTGTCTTTGCAATGCAACAGAGTGAGCTGACGTCAAACATGAATGTCCAAAAGGAGTGTTCGTTGCATGATTTAGTTGAGATTACTTGTGAGAGTGAGACACCTCATCATTTGCCTATACCAGAAGGTGTCTCTATCTCATGTCCCTTGGCCATTGAGCCATTTGAGCTTCATCTTGACTCCAACAAGGACCCACCTACGACCGAGGTTATGCTTGATGATATAAATGATTGTGGGAGGTCCTTGTTGGATGACTTGGGGAGAAGCCCCATTCTTAGTGATGCAGGTCTGCTGCATCCATCGAATGAGCATGAGGAACTCATTTTGATGCACCCACCTATTAGTTGGAGGGTTTTGTTCGATGAGCAACTAAACCCTAGTGAGGCAACACAACTTCACTTATTCTTGTTGCCTACACCCAACCAATATCATGAGGGGTTTGAGCCTTTCAGCTTTGACCTTTCACCCCTCATGACACCTCAGAGTAGCAGTGAAGTTTGCCCATCTCGGCAGATCTCTGGTCCTCATAACTCGATATTCTCATTTGATGTTCCTTGACCAAATAATTATGAGAATATCTTTGTTGGTGTATATACCTTGTAAAAAAATGTAATAAAAGACTCCATGAGCGAGCATTGATTGTTGTGGGCCCCAACCCTTATGTACCTGGGCCCCATTTCTTCATGTATTTGTTTCCCTTCTTCAGTATATCACAGGTTTTGAGGCTTTATGTTGGTCAGATCTTTCATTTTTCATGCATAAATCCATGTAGTATCTTGCTCACATTCATTGAGGACAATGCATGGATTAGGTATGGGGGTGTTTTACGTGTGTACATAGTCGAGTCTTTTTCCTTTGATTTTGTTTTCTTTTGTGTGTATTGTTAGGGTCATGTTAGTGTGCCGCATTTAATATTGATATATCTGCTTACCATGATCCTTGGGTGACTTGTCTTCTTTTACTTGCCTAGTGCTTTAAAATTTTCACATTTCTTTCAAAATCTTCATGTGTTTGCGAAAGAAAATGTTTTGTGGGTTTTGTGTGTGTTTAGCGTGTGCAAAACCGTTGAGAGGCAAAGTAAAAAGAAAGCTCCCAAAATTGTCTTGACCTTGATGCATTAGGATATCTAGTTGACTGGCTTTAGGTCTTATCGAGTCGTTAGGATGCACCTCGGTTTTCCTTCGGGGGGCGTGTAATTATAGGATTTCTGCACTCAAACATTTAAACAAGTCCACCTTGAACCTAGTGAGTCAATAATTCGTGTGTGTTAGTATAAGGAAGTTTGTCGTAGTCAAGGGCCCTTAATCTCTTTTTGTGAAACTTAAGTGTAGGGGTTTTGGTTCCCATGTAGATAAATAAATAAGTGGTGTTCCCTCTTCTCGCACAGTTCCTATCACTCAGAAAAGTAGGTCTGAGGGGACTTTGTGCCTGGTGCTTTCGAGTCATCTGACTTGTGATGCACCGACCGAACTCCCGTTACACGGGTGGTAGGGATCGCCCTATGTGGAGATTTGGGGGAAGGTGTACGTGATAGTGTAACTCCTCATAGGCAATGATGCACGAAACCTGACCCTGGGAGAATCAAACACCAACCAATAAAATGCTCCAAAGAAAAAGAAAAAAAAGTAGTCAAATAAGAACCTTAATGGACTTTACACATTGTATCACATTCAGAACTTAAGGTTGCCCATGTCTTTCACTTAAGTCCTTGACTAACTTTCACAAATAATTCATTAGGCTAGGTGTGTGGACCGATTACATATATAGAGTCGACCTGTAGTATTACCGCGTCCCATGATCGACAAAATGAGCCGACGAGTCGTGTAGCTAGATTGAATAATGCATCTTTGTTCAGATTTTGTGGGTATATCCGCTGAAAACCCTCAAGCGACAACACTCCTCCTCCTTGGCGACAAGGAGGTTTAACGGCTTGTTGCACATGCTAAGTGCAACCGTGATTCCTACGAAAGTGAGTTAGGATTTCTTGTTTTTCGTATGCATTTTTCCTTTCTTTGTTTTGCTTGGGACTAGCAAAAGTTAGGTGTGGGGGTATTTGATTGAGATCATTTCATGCTTATATTTGTATCTTATATCCTTTATCTTTCACCTAAATAATGCTATGTGACGAGTTTTATGTTTGAATTTCAGAAATAAATAGGTTTGAAGAGATAAAGCATAAAAGGAATCAAAAGCTCGGAAAAATGACTTAATTGTGAGATCTGGGGACTAAGATGCAAGGGAGAAGGACCTGAACGCAAGACCGAAGGACCAAAGGGCAAAACAAAAAACTCCACACCATCATGGGGAGTATTTTCCCAATTCTATTCGGGTTGGAGCTCCAACAGGTGAAGTAGAGGCATGAAACACCAACAAAGACATCCAGAAAAGCCCAGAATAAAATCCAGCGTGATCCAGACCATATAGACCTCCAATTGGTGGTCCAAGACCGCTAATTGGCGATCTGTTTTGGCCCAAATCCGCTAAGATTTTGGTGGGTCACGTATTAGTGTGTATTAATTATATTTCTGGTATTTGTTTAGTCCCACATCGGGGGATTGTCCCGGATTGCCTTTTTCTTTGGCTATAAATATAACTCTTCACCTTCTATTGTAATCACTTCACATTTTGAGTGACTATTCTTCCTACTAGAAGTGAGGCCTTGAAGCACACACTAAAGTAGGAGGATGCTACTTGAATTGTGAGTCATTTTAATAAAAGTTTCTTTACTATGTTGTTTGTTTCATGTTGCTCATTTTACTTGTTTAATTTCATTTCATTAGTTTTAGTAGCTTAGTTAATATGCTTTCCTTGCTTAGTTTAATCATTAGTCTAATGTGTAGTGAGTAGTTCCATCCCCTTTGGGGGTGGAGTAGATGTTCATACATGCAAATGAGAATCGAATGAATGCTTTATTTACATTGTGTTGATAAAACATGAATGTATGGTTGCTTGTTTAGGATAGAATTTATAACTTGATGTGTTTTGCCAAAATGATTAGACACCTCTCATGCTTGTTTAGGTTCTGAAATAAAACAGCATGTGTATGTAAATGTTAATCAACTAGGTTAGTGAATGGATTGATAGGTTTGGCCATAACGTTTAGACACTTGCTATGCATGATAACACTACCTTCATTTGTTATAAAGAATGTGTTCAACACCCACCTCTTTGCATGTGTGCACTCACTCCACCCCTTAGGGGCTTTCTATTTCTGAATTTCAGCACTTATTTAGTTCTTAGTTTAGTTTGGTAGTTCATCCTTTGTTGCTTTCTTTTGCATTTCGTACTTCGTAGTGTAGTGTAGCGTAAAGTAGGATAATCAAACTCTCTTCCCTATTTTTGCCACTTGATTTCGTGCAAACGAGAGGCTGCTCACCTCCCTGTGGACGACCCATATTTGCCATGTCTTCACCGACACCGTGCACTTGCGGTTTAATTAAAACGTTCAACAACCAGCAAAAACACATGCAAAATGAGAATGTGGTACCTCGGGGGCGGCAAGTTCACCATGTGGAGGAACCTGTTCACCATGTCAATGTAATTGTAACCTTACGGAATGGAAAGCAGGTTGACCATCAAATTTCCTCTTTTCCCACTTGCCTTCGGAAGAACTAGAGTCAGCACACCTCCCTGTGGATTGACCCGTATTTGCCACGTCTTCACTGACGCCGTGCACTTGCTGTAATTTTAACTGATTCAATCAAGTTATTGGCATCATTGCCGGGTAGAAGCTTTGTCCAGACTCTGGTTTGGACGATATGAGTGGGTTTAATCTTTTGTCTTTCGTTTTTGGTTGTAGCAGGGACTTTGCAGCATCAAGGGGAGGCACCAGGAGAAGTTTGGAGGCAAACATAGAGAAATAGTCTGGCAATCAACGGCAGTGGACCACCAACTGGCGGCCTGGTGAGCTCAGCTTGCTCTCTCCTTTCTTTTGGTTGTTTTTGGTTTCAATATAGAGATATGGGGCTCAATTTGGCATGTTGTGACTTGTGGTTTGCCCTCAGATCAAAAATCAGTACCCATTTTAAGACAACTTGGTACGTGCACCTGTTCTCTCATTGACCTTGGTAATTGCAACTCAAAGCAAAAGACTAGATTATTGGCCATCTAGGTCATGCATCATCTATAGACCTTGCATGCATCTTGTCTTTTCTTTGCTTTAATTTCTCATTGTCGATTGCTAGCGTGAGGTACGTGCACCTGTTCTCTCATTGATGCATGGTTAAAGCTTTCATTAGTTAGTAAGGTGCATCGGGACAAGAGTGAGGTGTGTGATTGATTGGAGAGTTGATTGCTAGCTTAAGTTCAAAACATTAATAAGAGGGGTTGTCCCATACAAGATAAGGTGGGGGATTTCATCACCCTTTCCTTAGCCCCAAAAATCCCTCCTAATCAAAAGCCTTAAATCTAAAAGGAAGGAGACATTGGCCACTAGGACTAGGACGCATGAGGAGTGATCCGGTCACGACCGTCATGGCATGATCGACATCGCCTACTTTTTCGATTGTAGGAGAGACAAGATCTCCGGATCTTGGCTAACTTGCTGGGCTTTGTTGTCTTCGTCGTAGGGAGGTGAGACGTGTTGAGGGCGTGTGACCTCGCAGTTAGGCATCATCAAGCTTTAAGGACCTATAGTGACCGTAGGCTGGGTGAGCCTTGTTTGCTAGATAGTCTTTTACGTTCTCCCACTACCCAAGCTAGATCTATGGATTCTTCCTTCCTCGTCGGAGTCTTCTCCTAATCTATATTCTATGAGTACTCTCCTCCTATGATTACACCTTCCGTTGTGTGTTGTTTTAGAGTCGAGTTGAGCATTTTATGTGAGGTTGGGCTCGTTCTGGTGAGAGCGCTCGACTTGAGAGAGTGCATTTTTTGAGATTGGCAGTCTAGGTTATCGCTCATCTCCGCCTAGTGCTCCCTTGGAGCGTGAGGCCGAGCCATCTCATGGAGATGGGGCAGACCGGGTTCCATACATGGATTACCTCGGTCTGCTCCCACCACTACATAGACCTCCTTCGCCTCCTCCTCCAACTCGGGAGGAAGAGGGATTCGGTTAGGATCCGACCCATCCTATTCGGGCCTTGCCACTTTCTTGCATAGTTTTTCCACCAGCTCGCGGGAATAACTATGAGTTGAAACCTCAATATGTGAGCATGCTTCCTACCTTTACTACCAATAAGGACGATATGTATATTTTTATACGTGAATTCGAGGAGGTATGCTCCATGTTCAAGCTCTTGATGACGATTTAGTTTGGGGATGATTTCTTTCGTGTTGAAGGATAACGCAAAGAAATGGATGTACAGCCTCCCGACTTTGTGACCGTCTTCTGAAGGGATTTTTCCCTCAAAGGAAAACTAAACGGATACGGCACCAGATACATCAAATGTATTAGACTGAGACTGAATCTTTTCATGCTTTCTTTGAGAGGTTGATAGACCTTCTCTTGCAGTGCCCTCATCATGGAATTGAGTTATGGTAGTTGTGCCAAATTGTTTATGAGGGCCTCAACTACAACACCTGCACATTGTTGGAGTCGATGTGTCAGGGTGATTTCCAAATGAAACCCATCGATGAGGCATGTGATACCTTTGAATTAATGGTTGAACGTACCTTTGAGTAGGACACCATGAGAGAGACACTAGCAGCGAGGTCTTCTGGTCGAGCTGGATCTTATCAAGTTGAGTCAACTATCATATCTGAGGTGAAAATGGTTGCTCTCATGCGTAGGATTGAGAGTTTAGAGTTGGACCGAGCTCCTATAGCTAAGGTCGCTACTCTGCGTGTAGTAGTTGTGGACTTACGCGATGTAATGACTTGGAATGTGCTTACGTTCGAAGTGATATTGAGCATGCAAATGCGATGTATCAACAGAGGCCGTGTAATGACCCGTACAGTCACTCCTACAACTCAGGATGGTGAAACCACCCTAACTTCTCTTGGTGACCTAGTGGGGGCAACGGTCAGAGCTTACACACTCAACCTGAACCTCCACCTCAACACCCTCCACGCCCATCGGCGACCTACCAACCCGCACTTCAATAGTCTCAGCCCCATACTCACCGACCTACTCAGGCTTCACCATCAGGTTATTCTAGTCAAACTCTACCTCAGTGGGTTGACCCAAGGGACTCCATTCCTGAACAAACCCTTTATGCGTTCATACAGAGAATGCAAACCATGTTTGCGGCCAATAACTCCACGGTCAAAGCATTGGATGTGCAAGTTAGCCAGTTGGCTCATCACCTCCATGAACGTGAGAATGGTCAATTCCCAAGTCAACCTGAGGTGAATCCCCGGGTACTCAATCTGAAGGAAGCCCACCAGATTCTCAAGCTACCTTTGAACCAACCCATCATATTAATGTGATTCGGACTTTGAGTTCTGGTAAGGAGGTGGACAACCAAATTGGTTTGCCTTCCTTGCAATCACCATCTCTTGGTGTCACCAGACCTGCGGTGATACCTGCATCTATGAGGGACACAGATCCTGAGGTTCCCTCAACAAATACTTCCAGGAAGGATCTTGTTCCTGAGGTTCCTTCTACATTTATGTCGACAATGGGGTTGAACCCTGAGGTCCCCTTGTCTCATGTTCTGTCGAAGGAATCAGATTCTGAGGTCCCAATTCATGTTTCTATGGACCAGAATTCTAAGGTTCCATCGAAAGACCCTTATGCCCCGAAGGTGCCATTCCCTGAGCGCCTTAAATAAAAACTTCTGATCAGCATGACAAAATGCTTGAGATCTTTCGGCAAGTTAAGGTGAACATTCCTCTATTGGAGGTGATTCAGCAAATGCCACCTTTTGGCAAGGTTCTCTCATGCATCTCAGTCCATACGTCTTGCAACTTAGTCCTTTTCCTTGCGTTTAAGTCATTTTTGAGTCTCTTCTTCTCAAACTTGTTTATTCCTAAAACTTAAATATAAAACTCGTTACGTAGCATTTCTTAGGCTAAAAATAGAGGATATAAGACACAAATATATGCATGATATGATGTCAATCAGTAATCCTATAGACCAATTATATATTTATATCTTGTCCACACATCTATCCTAGTGAGTCATTCATGCAAGTTAATTAAGGACTTAAGTGATGTACATGGGCAACCTTAATACCATGAAATGATATGTTGTGTAAAACTTTTTTTAGAGCAAGGAATTCAAACTTGTTTCATTCTCCCAGGGTCCGGTTCCGCGCCTCAACTATGGGGACTTACACTATCACGTACACCTTCCCCCAAAATCTCCACCTATGACGATCCCTTCCACCCGTGTAACGGGAGTTTGGTCGGTGCATCCCAAGTACGTTGACTCGAAAACACCAGGTATTAAGTCCCCTCAGACCAAATTTCCTGAGTGATAGGAGCCGTACGAGAATAGAAAATCGATACTATATTATTTCTTATTCTAAATATGAACCAGAGCCCCTACACTTAATGTTTCAGCAAAGGAGTTTAGGAGTCCCTAACTTCAACAAACTTCCTTATACTAATAGTCACAAATTCCTTCAAAACAAGGAGACTCATTAGGTTCAGGGTGGAATTTTTTATTTGTTTGAGTACTGAAACCCTATGACTACTCTTCCCCGAGAGAAAAACGGGTGCATCCTTACGACTAGAGATGATACCTTAAATCAGTGTACTAGATGTCCTAATGCATCATGTTCAAGTCAATTCTGGGAGCTTCCTTTTTACTTTGCCTCTCAATGACATTGCAAATGCTAAACATACACAAAACCCACAAAACATTTCTTTCGCAAACACAAGAAGATTTTGAAAGAACTGGAAAAATTAAAATACTAGGCAAGCAAAAGAAGGCAAAGTCACCCAAGGATAATTGTATAACACGATATATCTTTGTAAAATGTAGCACACTATCATGATCCTAATAGTACAAACAAAAGAAAAGAAAAGAAAAAATACTCGACTATGTACAGACGTAAATCACCCCCCTGACTTCATGCATTGTCCTCATTGAAACAAATGAAAATAAGGTAAGATGCACGACAAGCATTATAGTAGGGCGATCTCACCAAAAAATTGCAAAATACTAGTACAACCTGCCACTTGCCAAAATCCTGTGAAAGCTTGAGGGACATAATTCACGGAAATAGTTAGAAATTACAAGGTGCCCTTTTACTCTAGGGTTGGGGTGCAAAATAAGTGGAGTTCTTTTTCTATTTATTTAAAGTAAATGACAAAAACAATATTTACATATGATAGTCCCATCCGTTGGGGTGCAAAATATTAATGGGTATTCAAATGTGTATTCACCACCATTAGGACCAGAATTACTCAAACATTGGTCATCATCACTTGTTCTGTGAGGCATTGTGAGTGCGTCGAGAACTAGATATGTATATGATGGGTCCAATGTGTTTAGGCATTCAAGGTTTATAGTTGAATGGTCACATTCATGAAGCAAAGGCCTTAGATCATATTATTCAATATTCTCCCATTAGTTGGCTTTGAGAGCATCTCGTATGTCATCTTAACCAATTTATTTTTGTAAGACGTGTGAATCAAATTAACCTCCATTGGGTCGTTTAAAGTCTCAAAATGATTACCAGCATTAAAAATGTTATAGTCAGCCTTTAAATTCCCAAAAGATAACATCATTGACCCTGTCTTACAATGGATGTTTGCATTTGACGTGTCCAAGAATGGTCTTTCAAGAATAATGGGAATTTGGCCACTAGCATTAGCAACCGGTTCAGTTTCAAGGACTAAAAAGTGCACAGGATATATGAAATCACCAACTTTCATAAGCACATCCTCAATCACTCCTTGCGGGACCTTAACATATCAGTCCGCGAGTTGGAGTGTGGTTTTAGTGGGTTTTAATTCACCCAAATTGAGTTGCTTGAATATAGTGTATGGAATCAGGTTCACACTTGCACCAAGATTGAGCAACACTCTTTTGATTATTGTATCACCGATCACACAAGAAATTGTTGGGCAACAAGGGTCTTTATATTTGACTAATGTGGGTTGGGTTAACACAGAACTTACATTAGTAGTTAAAAATGCCTTTTACGTACATTGGTCTTTTTTTCTTGAACACGGGTCTTTAAAGGCTTTAGCATAAGGTGGCATTTGCTTAATGACATCTAAAAGTGGAATGTTTACCTTGACTTACTTAAAAACCTCTAAATGTTGTCCGAATGTGTGTTATTTCTTAGTCTATTGGGGTATGGTGCTTTAGGAATGTAGACTCGTTCATTGTGAAATCCAAGTTCATTTGGGTTCTCTAACCTAATCATTGAGTCATATTGGGTCGGTCCAACCTTTTCAGTCACCGGCTTTTCGAAATGTATGAGTTCAGATTAGGTTGGTCCAACCTGGTCATTGGAAAGTGTAGCCTGTAGGATCGTGTATGGTCAGATTTTCTACTCAATCTTAAGGTTAATCAATCTCTTCATGCTTAATCAAAGATGTGCAGCAGAATTTAAAACTAAGATCAAGTAAAGAAGACAATATGCAAACCACAATATGACGCGAATTTTTTTATAGAGGGTCGGCCTCCCGCCTATCTCCCCTCTTGTAAGCTCCACTCAATCTCCCAGGAGATCCGCCTACGTCTTCACCATCAACCTAATTTCTGGGCTAAGATTAAGCCTTTTACAACACAAGCTCCGTGAACAATCCTCGCTAGCTTGATTTCTTCTCTCACAATCTGAGAGGATCACTTCGGGCTCTTACCGAAGTCTATACTCTTGTCTTGGGCTTTCACCAAGAACCTTGCTACTTTTAAAAACAATTGGAGTTGAACAACACTCTCTAAACTTGAGCACACATGAGTAGAAAAGGATTTAAGACTAAAGTGTGAAGGATTTGAGCTTGTGAGTGATTGGAGCTTTCTCTCTAAAGTAAGAGACAAATAGTAGTGGGAGAGATGTTTTAAACAAGGTTCGGAACATCTTTTTATGAGCTCCTAAGGTGTTATAGCCATTGAGGTTAAGTGTGGTGAAGAGTTGTGCAAGAAACACAAAACAGAAAACTACAGCACACTTTTCAGTGTAAGTTCGGTCGACCGGACGGGTAAAACGGTCGACCGATAGACTGTTCAAAACAAGGAACGATCGACCGAGAAGGAAACGGTCCAACTGATGCATTGCATACATTGCATCGTATGTCTTTCATTTAGATTAATTTTATATCAATAAATGCTACTGAGGTATGGGTTTAGTCTTATTTACAGAATGCAGGGACCTGAATGCTAATTACCCATATCCCGAGCATAAACGCGTGCAAGAGACTCATTTCTGTCATAAAGACCAAGTTCAAGATTATCGGGATTCAAATGGAAGTCCATCCAAGCATAAAAGCATTCAAAGACCTAATTACAAAAAGGCCAAGGACTTAAGCACAAAAGTACTCAGGACCTAATTGCAAAAGCCAGGGACCCGACTGCAAATTAAAGTACCAAAATATTATTTTGGAGAATTTCTGAAGAAAAATCAATTTGGATCTCCGAATATGAAGAAATAAATTCGGAGCTCAAAAGAAAGGAAAGAAATCAATCAAGATGCTCAAAGGACATTTAAATCATACCATAAACACACAGGAAAAATCCAGATCGAATCTGAGACAAAAAGGTGGCGATTCCGCCGCACCCCATGTACAAAATGTGGCGGATTAGCCTAACAAAAGTCGATTCTTGCGCTCAAATTTTTACCAATGCTGTAGTGACGCGTGTACTTTTCTTTTATGTATTGGGATCCCCGGTTGAGGCTATAAATAAGGCCGAATGATGTATTGAAGGGGAGAACTTGCTTTATTCCATGCTTTAGTAATAAAATTCTGTTGGTTTATTTTGTGTTTTTAGTTTTCTTTTGTAGTTTCTCTAGGACCCCTTCTCCTTTCCTCCATCCATGAGTTTCTAACTCTCTCGAAAGGGTGGGGGTAACGGATTTAGGGTGATGAGAAGAAGAATGATGTTATTATTTTAATTTCATGTTAGTATATATTGATTACTTGAGTTTATGTTGAATCATTTATCATGTAATGCTTTATAACTAACGTGATTATTATAAGTTTCAGATTTATCTAACCAAAACCCGATATCTAAACCTCCACCCGCTGGACTCTCATCCATCTTTGCTTTAGTTTTAATTTGTTTTTGTTGTTCTTGCTTTAGAAATTAAAAATCCAAAAATCTCAAACCAACCTTATTTCTCTCTCTTTCTTTCCTTAATCGAAAATGACAGAAATAACAATATCTCTCCCTCCTTGTGTTCGACCCGTACTTGCCACGTCTTCATTGACGCCGTGCACTTGCGGTATAGATAAAATTCTCATCAAGTTTTTGGCGCCGTTGCCGGGGATTAGCCGCACAAAAGTCGATCCATGCGCTCAAATTTTTACCAATGTTGTATTGACGCGTGTACTTTTCTTTTATGTATTGGGATCCCCGGTTGAGGCAATAAATAAGGCCGAATCATGTATTGAAGGGGAGAACTTGTTATATTTCATGCTTTAGTAATAAAATTCTGTTGGTTTATTTTGTGTTTTTAGTTTTCTTTTGTAGTTTCTCTAGGACCCCTTCTCCTTCCCTCCATCCATGAGTTTCTAACTCTCTCCAAAGGGTAGGGGTGACTGATTGATCGTTTTATATTAACCGCAAGTGCACGACCGCGTTGAAGCAGTGACAAATACGGGTCGTCCACTGGGAGGTGTGTCGATGCTTGGTTTGTTCGAAGGCGAGAGGTAAAAGAAGGAGAGAAAGGTGTATTACACTAAACTACACTACAATGCTAAACTAGTAAACAAACAAGCTAAAATGAACTAAACAACTAAGCTAATCAACTAATGCAAAAGATAAAATCACAGGAATGAAAACCCCTACGGGGTGGAGTGTGTGTGTGTGTGCACATGAAATAAGTGTGATATGAAATGCATACAAGAAGCTCAAGTAGTTAGTGTTGTTAATGCATAAGAAGTACCTAACTATGGCAAGACCTATCATTACAACACTAACCTAGGTGATTAATATGAGAAATGCAAGGTTGTTATTAAGACACTTAGACAAACATGGAGTGTACCTAAGCTATGGCAGAAACCATCAAGTAAGGTTCTTAATAATTCAAGCAAGCATACTAATATTTCTCACAAAACATTCATATTAAGCATTCATACCACCTACATAACATGTACATACATCTACTCCACCCCCAAAGGGGATGGAACTACTCACTACTCATTACACTAACTATATTAACAAAAGAAAGCATAATACTGAAATGAAAGTTAACTAAGATAGCAAGAAGTATTAAAGAAGGTTAAAAGGAAATGAAAGACTAAACAAACATGCACAAATTAAAAGACAAGATTAAAAGAAACTAGAAGAATTATTTTATTAACAAATGACTCACATTGAAGGTAGCATTCTTCTCCACCTTGAGTTTTTGCTTCAAGGCTCACTCCTTAGTAGAGAGAATGCCACCAAGCAATGGGTAATTACAATGGAAGGTGAAGAGTTCTATTTATAAGCATGGAAAAAGCTAATCGGGGACAATCCCCCGATGTGGGACTAAACCAATACCAAAAATAGCCTAAACGAACATTAATACAAGTCCAGGAGAAATTTGCGCGGATCCTGAGTAATATGGACCGCCAATTAGCGGTCCAAGACCGCCAATTGGCGGTCTATATGATCCAGATCTCGTTGGTTTTGGTTGTGGGCTTTTCTTGATGGATATGTGGGTCTTGGATGCATTTACTTTGCTTGTTGGAGCTCCGACCCAAATCGAATTGCCAAAATACTCCCCATGATGGTGTGGAGTTTCCTGTTTTGCTCTTAGGTCCTTCGGTCTTACGATCAGGTCCTTCTCCCTTGCATTTCAGTCCCTAGGTCTCACAATTAAGTCTCTTTTCCTGCTTTTGGGTCCTTTTATGACTCTTCTCTTGAAACCTCTTTATTCCTAAAAACTAAACATAAAACTAGTCAGGTAGCATTGCTTAGGTGTAAGATAATGGATATAAGATACAAATATGAACATGAAATGATGTCAATCAAATACCCCCACACCTAAGTTTTTGCTAGTCCCGAGCAAAACAAAGAAAGAGAAAAAGCATACGAAAAACAAGAAATCCTAACTCACTTTCGTAGGAATCACGGTTGCACTTAGCACGTGCAACAAGTCGTTAAACCTCCTTGTTGCCAAGGAGGAGGAGTGTTCTCTCCTGAGGGTTTTCAGCGGATATACCCACAAAATTCGAACAAGATGCATTATTCAATCTAGACACTCAACTCGTTGGACAAATTTTGTCGATCAATGGACGCGGTAATCCTACGGGCCGACTCTATATAGGTGATCAGTCCACACCTAGCCTAATGAAACATTCGTGCAAGTTAAATAAGGAATTAAGTGAAAGACATGGACAACCTCAACATCCTCAAGTGATACAAAGTGTAAGGTCCATTAAGGTTCTTATTTGCATTACCATTTTTTTTTCTTTTTGTTTGTTTTCACAATTTTTTTTTCTTTTTTCTTGTTATTAGTTGGAGCTTCATTCTCCCAGGGTTAGGTTTCGTGCATCATTGCCCATGAGGACTTACACTATCACGTACACCTTTCCCCAAATCTCCACATAGGGAAATCCCTACCACCCGTGTAACGGGAGTTCGGTTGCAGCATCCCAAGTCAGATGACTCGAAAGCACCAGGCACAAAGTCCCCTCAGAGCTACTTTCCCGAGTAATAGGAGCCGTGCGAGAAGAGAGAACACCTACTCACTTATTTCTTATCTACACATGAACCAAAACCCCTACACTTAATGTCTCACAACAAGATTTAAAGGGTCCTTGACTACAACAAACTTCCTTAAGTTAACGAACACGAATTATTGACTCACTAGGTTTATGGTGAACTTCTTTAAATGTTTGAGCACTGAAACCCTATGATTACTCACCCCCAAAGGAAAACTGGGGTGCATCCTAACGACTCGATAAATCCTAAAGCCATTGTACTAGATATCCTAATGCATCAAGTTCAAGACAATTTTGGGAGCTTTCTTTTTACTTTGCCTCTCAACGGTTTTGTACATGCTAAACACACGCAAAACCCACAAAACATTTTTTTCGCAAACACATGAGGATTTTGAAAGAAATGAGAAAATTTTAAGGCACTAGGCAAGCAAAAGAAGACAAGTCACCCAAGGATAATGGCAAGCAGATATATCGATATTAAATGCAGCACACTAACATGACCCTAACAATGCAAACAAAAGAAAACAAAATCGAAAGAAAGACTCGACTATGTACACACGTAAAACACCCCCCCACACCTACTTCATGCATTGTCCTCAATGAATGCGAGCAAGATACTACATGGATGTATGCATGAAATAGAAGAGATCTCACCAACATGTAGTACAAAGGGAAGTTCAAGGTCATGTTGATGGACACAAACCCGAATTCCCTCAAACCCTGTGAGATGCTAAAGAAGGGATACAAATACGTGAAAGAAATGGAGCCCAAATACACAAGGGTTGGGGCTCACAACAATCGATGCTCACTGAAGGAGTCTTTTATTGTACTTTCTTTTTCTTTTTTCTTTTTTTTTTCGTTTTTTTCTTTTTTTTATATATAACTATGTACAAACATAAGTTCCCATCTTCATTTGTCAAAAGACATCAAATGGGAACCTCTAGAGTGGCTCAATGCACTTGGAAAGGGAACATGACTCCACGCGGGGCCAGAATACGCATGTGTGGCCCCCCTTCACAAAGTGCACCAGATGAAATGAGAGGTTCATGAATTGGACGCAAAGGCGTCTCATTCAAAGGATCAAACTGAAAGAGCTTGAACCTCTCGAGAGTTTGGGAAATAAGGGGCAACGGAAGAAGAATCTCTCCCGTTGCGGAACTGAAGTTATGATCATCAATCCAAACTCTCCAACCAACAGGCTGGTGGGTCGGAACGAGGTCAAGCACCTCGTTATGCATGTCCAACTCACCAGGAGAACAGGAAGTGGGTCTCATACCCAAGGTATCCTCCAAGGAAATCCTAATACCCTCATGAGCAATGTAGTTGTTTGATGTTCCATCATTTCTAAGATGATCAGGAACAATAGTGAGAGGCAAACTCTCATCAGGTCGTATGAGGTTGAGGGTACTAGGGAGCTCTTGCTCCACCAGAGGTGAGTCCTTAAGAGGCACAACATGAAGATCATGTGGCTCAATGGCCACGGGACAAAAAGATAAGGCACAATCCTGTGCCGACTCATAATGAAGCTGGTCCAAGTTATTCTCAATTTGAATCGAATCCTCCACTAAGTGATCGTGAATTGAAACCCCAAGTCCCTCAGACTGACTAGGAGTTTGACTTTGAAAGGTTGTGCTTTGAATTTGTGGATGTGGTGGTGGTTCGATATCAAAAGATGAATCCTCATGTTGACAAGAAAGGTTACCTTCCTCACGTTCATGGAATTGTTGTGTCACTTGACTCACTTGCATTTCCATATTTTGCAAAGAATTCAAGTTGGACTTCAATTAAGTTTGAGTGGTTTCCATTAACGTTTGGAGGGTTTGTTTTAAGGAATCAAATTTGGGGTCAACAGTGAGGTCCTAGTCAGAGCTTGGGAAATTTTTGGGGTTAGGTGTTGATGGGCTGAGAATCAGTCCAATGATTTGAAGTGGGGTGTTGGTAGAATTCTGGGTATTCGGGAGGAGGATACGGGGGTGAAAATGAGGTATAAGAATTTGGATAAGAATTGTCTCCCCACGAATCCATCACTCTCGGGTTGTACGCGGATGCGTAATGGTCACATTGAGCATTTTGGGAAAAGGTATGCTCATACTCAGGCTCAAGGGGAATATAAGGACATTCCCCGATAACATGACCACTCAACCCACAACAGTCACACGGTACGGCTACTAGAGCCATCAGTGCACTCATGTCGTCTGCCATACGCATGAAAGAGGCCAAAGTTTGTTGTAATGTCTCAGTTTGTTGACCAGCATATGATCCGACATAACTAGATTGTGGCCTAGCAGTCGGTGCCTCTCTCATGTTACCCCGATTTGAAGATTGCTCAGTCACACAATGAAGATTATCCCAACCATACGGGGTGTTCGTCCGAGCCACCCCCGGTTGCATGGGTCCGGAATACCAGGACGAATTGTCCTGATCCCAACAATCATATGGATGGTCGCCCATGTAACCATCCATCTCAACAAACAACTCTCGAGTCGACCACTCTCACCACCACGAGACTAAGCTCGCAAAAAGTGCTCGACTCGACCCTAAAATGCTACCAGAGGGTGTAAAGGGGAGGAGACTAAAACGTAGAAGTAGGTGAGAAGAAGATGACTCAGAGGAGAAGGGAAGAATCCCTAAAGCTAGCGTGGGTGAAGGGATAAGGGTAGAAGCCTAATCTAGCAAGCACGGCTCAAACAATGTAAGGCAATGGGTCCTTAGGCTAGATGACGCCTAACTTCGAGGTCACTAGCCTCGACACGCCTCACCTCCCTACAACGAGGACCACAATGCCCAGCAAGTGATACCAGATCCGGAGATCCAGTACCTCCTACTATCGACAAGGTAGGCAACGCCGATCAAGTCATGACGGTCTCAACTAGATTACTCTCCTAGTGCGTCCGCAATCCTTAGGGCCAATGTCTACTTGCTTTTAGTTAAGGCTTGATTAAGAGTGGTTTTTGGGACCAAGGAAAGGGTGATGAAATCCCCCACCTTATCTTTTATGGGACAGCCCCTCCTTAGTAGCGTTTTGATCCTAAATCTAGCAATCAATCGCTCCAATCAAACGCTCACTCACTCTTGTCCTGATACAATTCCTACTAACTACTGCATGGGCATACGAAATGCATGAATGAGTGTAGGAAATTGCGTACCTCACACCAGCGCTCAATAACTGAAAATAAAGCTAAAAGAAAAGACAACTATATGCCTAAGTCAATACATGATGCGTGACCTAAACAAGTAAGAGTGTCTAGTCTTTTGATTTGGATTTTAGGGCCAAGTTGATTAATGGGGGAGTGATTAATGATCTGGGAGCAAACTCAAAGTCACAGCATGCAAAATAGGGCTCCTAGATAACGAAAGTGAAGTAATAAACCACCAGAAGAAAAATGAAAGCAGGAAGACCTCACCAGGCCGCCAATTGGTGCTCCAACTCTTCCAGTAGCCTCCCGTGAGCTCTAGGATCCCTGAGACTAAGAAAAACTGGAAACAAAAAATTAAAAACCCCTCGAATCGTCCAAACCAACGTCTGGATAGAGCACCTCCCCGGCAACGGCGCCCAAAACTTGATTGATCGTTTTATATTAACCGCAAGTGCACGGCCTCGTTGAAGCGGTGGCAAATACGGGTCGTCCACTGAGAGGTGTGTCGACGCTTGGTATGTTCAAAGGCAAGAGGTAAAAGAAGGAGAGAAATGTGTATTACACTAAACTACACTACAATGCTAAACTAGTAAACAAACAAGCTAAAATGAACTAAACAACTAAGCTAATCAACTAATGCAAAAGACAAAATCACAGGAATGAAAACCCCTAAGGGGTGGAGTGTGTGTGTGTGCACATGAAATAAGTGTGATATGAAATGCATACAAGAAGCTCAAGTAGTTAGTGTTGTTAATGCATAAGAAGTACCTAACTATGGCAAGACCTATCATTACAACACTAACTAGGTGATTAATATGAGCAATGCAAGGTTGTTATTAAGACACTTAGACAAGCATGGAGTGTACCTAAGCTATGGCAGAAACCATCAAGTAAGGTTCTTAATAATTCAAGCAAGCATACTAATATTTCTCACAAAACATTCATATTAAGCATTCATACCACCTACATAACATGTACATACATCTACTCCAACCCCAAAGGGGATGGAACTACTCACTACTCATTACACTAACTATATTAACAAAAGAAAGCATAATACTGAAATGAAAGTTAACTAAGATAGCAAGATGTATTAAAGAAGCTTAAAAGGAAATGAAAGACTAAACAAACATGCACAAATTAAAAGACAAGATTAAAAGAAACTAGAAAATTTATTTTATTAACAAATGACTCACATTGAAGGTAGCATTCTTCTCCACCTTGAGTTTTTGCTTCAAGGCTCACTCCTTAGTAGACAGAATGCCACCAAGCAATGGGTAATTACAATGGAAGGTGAAGAGTTCTATTTATAAGCATGGAAAAAGATAATCGGGGACAATCCCCCGATGTGGGACTAAACCAATACCAAAAATAGCCTAAACGAACATTAATACAAGTCCAGGAGAAATTTGGGCGGATCCTGAGTAATATGGACCGCCAATTAGCGGTCTATATGATCCAGATCTCGTTGGTTTTGGTTGTGGGCTTTTCTTGATGGATATGTTGGTCTTGGATGCATTTACTTTGCTTGTTGGAACTCCGACCCAAATCGAATTGCCAAAATACTCCCCATGATGGTGTGGAGTTTCCTGTTTTGCTCTTAGGTCCTTCGGTCTTACGATCAGGTCCTTCTCCCTTGCATCTCAGTCCCTAGGTCTCACAATTAAGTCCTTTTCCTGCTTTTGGGTCCTTTTATGGCTCTTCTCTTCAAACCTCTTTATTCCTGAAAACTAAACATAAAACTCGTCATGTAGCATTGCTTAGGTGTAAGATAATGGATATAAGATACAAATATGAGCATGAAATGATGTCAATCAGTGACGGATTTAGGGTGATGAGAAAAAGAATGATGTTATTATTTTAATTTCATGTTAGTATATGTTGATTACTTGAGTTTATGTTGAATCATTTATCATGTAATGCTCTATAACTAACGTGATTTATTATAAGTTTCAGATTTCTCTAAACAAAACCCGATATCTAAACCTCCATCCGCTGGACTCTCATCCATCTTTGCTTTAGTTTTAATTTGTTTTTGTTGTTCTTGCTTTAGAAATAAAAAATCCAAAAATCTCAAACCAACCTTATTTCTCTCTCTTTCTTTCCTTAATCGAAAATCACAAAAATAACAATATCTCTCCCTCCTTGTGTTCGACCCGTACTTGCCACGTCTTCATTGACGTCGTGCACTTGCGGTATAAATAAAATTCTCATCACGTTTTTGGCGCCGTTGCCGGGGAGGCGACGGAGATTTTGTTTATTTTTGGTGATTTCGATTCTATTCTGTTTATCGTGTGTGCGATCTAACTATTTGGGTTTGCGTTTCAGGAGACAACAGAGTGCGCGGCGAAATCTAGGCATATTCGGAGCAAGAAGGGCGGCGAAATCGCCGCACCCAAAGAAGAATCCGCGGAGAATCCGCCGCACGTCTGAAGCATCTTTGCTTCAAATTTCTCTGGGTTGTCTCCATCTCTGGGTGGACGCGTAGAGCGACTAGAAATTTTCGAGAGCGGGCGGTGAACCCGACTGAGCGTGCGTAGGTCACCTTTGTTGCCTTTTTCCTCGTAATTTCTAGTTTCGGAAAATTTCCTTTTTGTAGAACTGCACGTGTGATTGACATCATTTCATCCTCATATTTGTATCTCCATTATCTTTCACCTAAATAATGCTATGTTACGAGTTTTATGTTTAGTTTTCAGGAATAAATAGGTTTGAAGAGATGAAGCATAAAAGGACCCAAAAGCTGGGAAAAAGGACTGAATTGTGAGATCTGTGGACCAAGATGCAAGGAAGAAGGACCTGAATGCAAGACCGAAGGACCTAAGAGCAAAACAGAATACTCCTCACCATCATGGGGAGTATTTTGGCAATTCTATTCGGGTCGGAGCTCCAACATGCAAAATAGACGCATCAAATACCAACATAGCCTTCCAGAAAAGCCCACAAGAAATTCGAGAGCGATCCGGACACTGTAGACCGCTAATTACTGGTCCAAGACCGCTAATTGGCGGTCACTTTTGGCCCAAATGCGCTCAAATTTCTCCTGGACTTGTATTAATGTTCGTTTAGGCTATTTTTGGTGTTTGTTTAGTCCCACATCGGGGGATTGTCCCGGTTTGCCTTTTTCCATGGCTATAAATAGAACTCTTCACCTTCCATTGTAATCACTCCATATTTTAAGTGGCTATTCTTCCTACTAGAAGTAAGGCCTTGAAGCACACACTAAAGTAGGAGGATGCTACTTTTAATGTGAGTCATTTTATCAATAAAGTTTTGTGTTTCTTTCATTGTTTGTTTTATGCTCATTTTATTGTTTGTGCATGTTTTAGTTTAATCGTCTTTTAATTCTAGCTTAGTTTTAATATGCTTTCTTTCCATAGTTTAATAATTAGTGTAATGTTTAGTGAGTAGTTCCATCCCCTTTGGGGGGTGGAGTAGATGTACATACATGCATTAGAGAATGGGATGAATGCTTTAATTTCAATGTGTTGATTAAACATGAATGTATGCTTGCTTGTTTAGGATAGAATTTATAACTTGATGAGTTTTGCCAAAATGATTAGACACCTCTCATGCTTGTTTAGGTTCTGAAATAAACAACTTGCATATGTAAATGTTAATCAACCAAGTTGGTGAATAGATTGACAGGTTTTGCCATATCATTTAGACACTTCCTATGCTTGATAAACACCACCTTCATGTGCTTAAAAAATGTATTCTACACCCACCTCTTTGCATGTGTGCACTCACTCCACCCCTTAGGGGTTTTTCCATTCCTGAAATTCCAGCATTCTTGTTTTGTTCTTAGCTTAGTTCTTATTTCATCATTTGTTTATTTCTTTCACATTTCATACTTCTTAGCGTAGTGTAGTGTAGAGTAGCATAATCAATCTTTCTCCCCCAATTTTTGCCACTTGATTTCTGATAAACAAGAGACTGCTCACCTCCCTGAGGACGACCCGTACTTGCCACCGCTTCATCGCGGCCGTGCACTTGCGGTTTTAAATAAAACGTTCAACAACGGGTTATGCTCAAATTCCATAATTGGCAATAATTCAACTCTGACCTAAAAATTGGCAAAATTAGAAAGACTTAGTGCATGCATCATATAGTGTTTTGTTTGCATTATTCTTGCTAAATTCTTGCAAATTATTTTTTGTTGAAGAGTGTTGGAGGCAAGGTACGTGCGCGGTTTTTATCGATTGCATTTAAGCATATAATTTAGTTTGCATACAACCTTGCAATTGTCCCCCAACTAAAGACCAATGTTTGACTATCTTTGCTAGCTTTAAGTTAAACTATCTTAAGGGCAACTCCGTAGGAAAAGATACGGTGGGGATTTCATCACCTTTCCGTGGCCCACAAATCACAATCCTAAAGTGTCACCCAAGCCTTAAACTTAAAATCAATTAGACATTGGCCCCTAAGGACTCGTACTCCATTAAGGAGAAGATTGGTTTGACTTGCTATGACTTGAAGCTAATCAAATTTAAATTGGTGTCTAGAAAGTGTTTTTGTGTTGACGTAAGTCTTCCAGGCGAAGTGGTTGTCTAATTGGCACCGATTCTGTCGGAAGCGCCCCCACTAGCTATACACTGCCTGGCCAAGTTGGTTTGATTAGTGAGGGAGGTGAATCAAGAGAATCAATTCGACTCAACCATTTAGGAGTCGTCTAGATTTAAGCGACATTAGGTCTAGGATTGTTTGAACCGTGCTTGTTTAGGAAACTTCTGACCAACCCTCTTATCTATCTTTTAGAGTTAAGTTTCCCTTCTCATCTAAGTCTTCTTTATCTTCTCATCTCAAATCTCTAGATTAGGATTCCTTTCTCATCTTTCCCCCTTCTATTGTTTGTTTCCATTTTTGAAAAAAAAGTATAACAAAAAAAATTTGATTCATGACTTTGAATTTGGAATTTAAATTTCAAATTTGAATTCAAAATTTGATTCAAACCGGTG
The DNA here is from genome assembly GCA_963682175.1 of Triglochin maritima. Taxonomy (NCBI): domain Eukaryota; kingdom Viridiplantae; phylum Streptophyta; class Magnoliopsida; order Alismatales; family Juncaginaceae; genus Triglochin; species Triglochin maritima. Next base: position 24,949,268 of record OY821789.1, read on the forward strand.
CACTCAGATTTGGGTTCGGGACTTGAGCAATCGACTCTCACGAGTTCATCTAGATTCCAGTCTCGAGCTTAGCCCCAATCCACCTGTTGCACCACCTCACCTGGATCCAATGGGTGAGAATGTAGTGGACCCACCTGTTGCACCACCTATGACTCTGAGGGATCGGTGCTACCCACCGATGGCTGCTCAACCATCGTGCATCGTTATGCCCACCATACCGGGTCGCGACTTTGAACTAAAGGCACAATACAAGAGTATGTTGCCCAAGTTCACCTCTATGGAAAACCCATATCTCTTCCTTAGAGAATTTGAGGAAATCTGGTCTCTTATGCAATACCAGCATATCTCTGAGGAGGCAGTGCGTCTTAAATTCGTGCCTCTAGCACTGAAGGACGACGCTAAGAAATGGCTATATAGTCTAGCCGAAAGATCTATTGGGAGTTGGGCCGAGTTTGTTCAAGTGTTCTTAAAAAAATATTTCCCAACCATAAGACTACTAGGATTAGGAATGAAATTGTTGCATTCGTTCAATCTGAGAGCGAGCCGTTATATTCCTATAAAGAAAGATTTAAAAGTCTGTTGACCCAATGCCCTCATCATGGAATTCCAAGATGGCAATTATGCCAAGATTTAAAAGTCTGTTGACCCAATGCCCTACATCTAGGGTTATGGTAGAATCTGTAAGCCAAGGAAACTTCATGTCCAAAAATGAGAATGATGCTTGGACTTTTCTTGAAGATTTAGCCGAAAATAGTATGCAATGGGACAATGCTAGAGCACCGAATCACCCGAGTATTGGATCTAGAATAGCAAGTCAACCCAAACCAGGTGTCTTAGCTGTAGATGCCACTATAGCTGCTGAAGCAAAACTATCTACCCTTATGCGTAGAATGGAAAGTCTAGAGCTAAAAATCCGACCCCAAGTGAATCAAGCATCTTCTATCCCTTGCTCTAGATGTGGTCAAACTGGTCATACAATGGAGGATTGGGCGGACTTGGAACAAGTTAATGCTGCATTTAACCATTCTAGAAATGACCCATACGCATCAACCTATAACCCGGGTTGGCGTAAGCATCCCAATTTGTCATGGAACCAACAAGGTCAACCTCCTAGACAACAACCAAACCCGTATAACCAAAATAATACATCATATGGGTTTAGTAACAATGGAGATTAAGATGTTAGATTGACAATCTTGGAAAATTTGGTTAAAACATTCATGCAAACAACCACCCAATCCTTCCAAAGGCTAGAAACACAAGTCAACCAACTAGCACAAATAGTAGGTGAAAGAGAAAAGGGTCAGTTTCCAAGTCAACCTGAGGTGAATCCAAGATCTAATAATCAATATCAGCCCTATCAACCACCTCCAGGAAGTAACAAACCTAGACCGGTTCAACTTGTTCATGAGGAGGGACCGTTCCAACAAATAAATGCAGTTGTATCATTACGGTCTGGAAAACAAGTTGATAACAATGTGGTAAATCCTAGAGCTCCTAATCCATTTAGCCATCAAGCACCCACATGTGACCTGACCATTGAACCTGAAGTCCAATTTGAAAAACCCAACCCACCTACTCAACCTGAACCTATAGCTCAACCTGAGTGAGTCTATGTTCCTAAAGCCCCATTCGCCAATAGACTCAAGAAGAACTCAAATGCACAAATGGAGAAAATCTTGGAAGTATTTAAGCAAGTTAAGGTGAATATTCCACTCCTAGATATGATTCAACAAATACGTGCTTATGCTAAATTCTTAAAGGATCTGTGCACTAAGAAGAGAAAAATGAACGTACCAAAGAGGGCATTCTTAACTGCAAACATAAGCTCTATTCTATCCAACTCATCTCCTATAAAGTATAACGACCGTGGGTGTCCCACAATTTCATGTGCAATAGGAGATACTTTTATCAACAAAGCCCTTCTAGACCTTGGTGCTAGTGTTAACTTACTCCCGTACTCTGTCTATGAGCAACTAAACCTTGGTCCACTAAAACCCTCTAAGACAACCCTTCAATTTGCTGACTGCTCTATTAAGAAACCAAGAGGTATAGTAGAGGATGTTTTGATTAAGGTTGGTGACTTCATTTACCCAGTGGATTTTGTCATTCTAGACACTGAACGTGTTGTCAATCCTAAGAGACAAATCCCTGTAATACTAGGCAGACCCTTTTTAGCCACTTCTGAAGCTTTGATAAATTGTCGAAATGGGCTCATGCAACTATCTTTTGGAAATTTAAAAGCTGAATTTAATATCTTTCATGTTTGATAATGAACCAGAAATAGTATGCAATCAAAGTGATGTTGTGATGCGATCGCGTATCTATAAGATTTCTGAATCAAATAAATCATCACAAAATCAAAAATAAAGTGAGAAAAGGGGGAGAAATTCATCTACCCAACCACCATCACTCGAGAAAATAAGAGAACCAACACATGTGAGGGGTGTGGAATCTTTACCTCAGGGCAACATGGGGAACAATTCAACTGGATACATGCACCAACATGGTGACATTCAATCCAGTTCTGACTATGGTTGACTCTGAGCAAATTTAATCCCTCTACCGCAAGTTGACTCAGGTAATAAGTGCATTTGCTTTATCGTTGCATACATTGAGGACATTTGCTTTATCTGTTTTGGTTTAAAAAAAACATTGAATTCAATGCTCCATGACATATCTTAAGATTGAACTGCCAAAACTTGTGTACAAATTGCATTGAGTTTTTGTGCCTTATTATATAGTTCTACTTGTAGAAACTATGACATAAATCTAAGTTCCAAAGAAATAACTTATTACCATTTAAGACATGTATGCACTTAAATTGGATGAATCAAATCTTTGAAGTGGTTGATAAAAAGCAGAGGTTGAGGAAAATATATCGGGAAGTGTGGAGTTCTAATAGCAATTAAGCCTTGAGGAAAATAAAAGGGGAATAAAAGTCAGGAAAGCACATCTTGCAAAATGATTACAAAAGCCCAAGCGTTCGAGTCACTGGTCCGTAGGGGTATCTTAAAACCCGGTAACTTGAGTCGGCCAGCTCGGGATTATCGACCAAACTCGCTACACGAATGCAAAAAGGGTAAAAGTGTCAAAAAGAGCAAATGTGTTGAATCACGGAAAAAAATTTACTTTAAGATACTCAAGGCCCAAAGTTAAAAGAATGATCCATGCCATGGTTGATGTGAATGATACTTCAGCACCAGAGGAGGCGTGCAAAATAATTTAAGTGATAACATGTGTAGAAGGGTTAGTGGTGTGAATGTTGGAGGAACAAAGACCAAGTCAGAATTTTTATGAGTTAGATTTATATAATGAGCATGCAAGAATTCTAAGTGAGATGTATAAGGTTGAGGTGGGGATATTGATAGTTATTAATGAAATATTGAATTAAGACTTTGTGGGTGTGTCAACTGAAAACCCTCACGAGACAAAACTCATCCTCTAACGAAACTTAGGGGTTTAAAGGCTTGTTGCACATGCTAAGTGCAACCGTGATTCCTACGAAAGTGAGTTAGAATTTCCCTGTTTTCATTTTTCTTATATTCTATTTTGCTAGGGACTAGCAAAATCTAGGTGTGGGGGTATTTGATGCATTGCATACATTGCATCATATGTCCTTCATTTAGATTAATTTTATATCAATAAATGCTACTAAGGTATGTGTTTAGTCTTATTTACAGAATACAGGGACCTGAATACAAATTACCCATATCCCGAGCATAAACGCGTGCAAGAGACTCATTTCTGTCATAAAAATCAAGTTCAAGATTATCGGGATTCAAATGGAAGTCCATCCAAGCATAAAAGCATTCCAAGACCTAATTACAAAAAGGCCAAGGACTTAAGCACAAAAGTAGTCAGGACCTAATTGCAAAAGCCAAGGACCCGACTGCAAATTAAAGTACCAAAATATTATTTTGGAGAAGTTCTAAAGAAAAATCAATTTGGATCTCCAAATATATGAAGAAATAAATTCGGAGCTCAAAAGAAAGGAAAGAAATCAATCCACACGCTCAAAGGACATTTAAATCATACCATAAACACACAGGAAAAATCCGGATCGAATCTGAGACAAAAAGGTGGCGATTCCGCCGCACCCCATGTACAAAATGCGGCGGATTAGCCGCACAAAAGTCGATCCGTGCGCTCAAATTTTTACCAATGTTGTATTGACGCGTGTACGTTTCTTTTATGTATTAGGATCCCCGGTTGAGGCTATAAATAAGGCTGAATCATGTATTGAAGGGGAGAACTTGTTTTATTCCATGCTTTAGTAATAAAATTCTGTTGGTTTATTTTGTGTTTTTAGTTTTCTTTTGTAGTTTCTCTAGGACCCCTTCTCCTTCCCTCCATCCATGAGTTTCTAACTCTCTCCAAAGAGTGGGGGTGACAGATTTAGGGTGATAAGAAGAAGAATGATGTTATTATTTTAATTTCATGTTAGTATATTTTGATTACTTGAGTTTATGTTGAATCATTTATCATGTAATGCTTTATAACTAACGTGATTTATTATAAGTTTCAGATTTCTCTAAACAAAACCCGATATCTAAACCTCCACCCGCTGGACTCTCATCCATCTTTGCTTTAGTTTTAATTTGTTTTTGTTGTTCTTGCTTTAGAAATTAAAAATCCAAAAATCTCAAACCAACCTTATTTCTCTCTCTTTCTTTCCTTAATCGAAAATCACAAAAATAACAATATCTTTCCCTCCTTGTGTTCGACCCGTACTTGCCACGTCTTCATTGACGCCGTGCACTTACGGTATAAATAAAATTCTCATCACCAACGAAAATAGACTATATCTAAAGATCGCTTAAGTTAATGGTCGAACGAAAGGTGGAACGGTCCACCGAAATTTGGTAGGGAATCTGGGGTTTTATGTTTGGTCGAACAAAAGAATTTGGTCAATCGACCGAGAAAAGGATGCAAAACAGGGTCTCAAGAAACGTCTTCGCACGGTCGACCGAGGTCTAGGAATCGGTTGACCGGAGACTAATGTATTTTGGGGTTTGGTTAAGTTTATAAGAATATGACCGTTTGTATAATACAACAAGTCTAACAATTAAATGACACGTGTAGACGGTCGCCGAGAAGGTCTAAACGGTCGACCGATCGGGCGGTAAAATCCACTATTTGATAAAGGATCAAACGGTCGACCGGAGGCAATTCGGTCGACCGAAATGACACAGGAAATTATGGTTTAGGTTTAGTGAATGTCGGACTAGGTTTGGGTGATCTATTGAAGTCCAAATGATCTGAGATGTTGTGTGTGACTTATATAAGGAAACTAGTGTGTTTAAGTAGTTTATAACTCTTGTATGCTCAAGTACACATAGTTGCTAAGACTCAAAATAGACTAAGATTACATGTCTTCAAATGAGCTTTGATTACATGTCTTGCCTTGAATCCTTTCTTTCTTGAATCTTGATCACCGGTAAATGTTAGCACAAAGCAATGTATATGCTATGCAATATGTGTGCTACACTACATTGATTATAATTAAGATTAGGTTGATTAAATCATCAAAACATAGATTAAGGCCAAAAAAGCCAACATAGCCTGGTTGTCGATTACCTTACTAGACCTAAGTGTGGTGACAACATTTATGTTGTTAACTGGTTCATCCATTTGGCTATTAGATTCCTTGGAGTTGACAACAAGTTGGGACGGTCCAACCGACTTTTGGTGAGGATTCATAATATTTTCACTTGTACTTTCAGTCCTTAGCATGGTGATGACATTAACTTGGTGTATAGGTGCAATCTCCTACACTTGATTGATCGATCTTTGGTTATTTGTAAGACTTGGATGAAAATTGCGTGGGTTAGGTTCAGGTTGGCTTGGAAAGGATCATGTTTCACGTTGGTTCAGGGTTTGAGCTTATTGGCTCACTTGGACCTCTAAACATTTAATGGACTGTGTTGAGGTTTGAATGAATGTATTTGGGGTTTGCGTAAATGAATTCATATTTTTTTTATGATTTCAATTTGTTTTCCTGTGGAGGATATCCTAGCGTCTTGTATATTAGAATGATGCAATTGTGATTGAGCACGTGCTTGGTCAAGAGAGTAGTCTTGAAAATTGTTGGGTGGTGCACGACAATTTGAGGGATTAGGATTGGAACTACCCTAACTCAAAGAAAAGTTATGGTTGTTGCGCCAACCCAGATTATAGGAGGAAGAATATGGATCCTTTCTTGGACGATTAAACATAGCGTTATCTTGGTCAACCTCTCAGAAAGAATATAGGCACATTCCTCCGAAACATGCCCGGTTAAGCCACATTTGTTGCAAGACTCAATTTGAGGAGATGGAATGCAACCTTGCAACTCAAGATTTTCTAACCTATGAGTGAAAGCTGCGAGCTTAGCTTTGGTTGTAAAGGACGAGTCTGTAGCCATAACACTGCCTCGCCCATTAGTTACAAATTTTGCTCCAATGCTCATCGGTTCTCGTGTAGTCTCCCATTGCATACAGCTGTCAGCAAACTATCCTAAGTATTGCCAAGTGTCTTCTTCTTCTTTGTCCATGAAATTTCCTTGGTACAATGAGTCTAGCAGTGTGAGTGACTGCTAGTTCAACCCATTATACATAATTTGACAGAGCTGCCACTTCGGCTCCGTGATGAGGACATTAATTGAGAAGTTCCTTGAACCTATCCCAACATATATAAAAAGCTTCTCCTTCCTTTTGGATAAACATTAAAATTTCATTACGGACTTTCGAAGTTTTATGATTTGCAAAAAAATTATTTAGGAAAACTGTTTCAAATTGATTCCAATTTTGGAAGGAGTTTTCTTCTAAACTGTAAAGCCATTTCTTTGCATCATCTTGTAAAGCAAACAGAATAAATTTCAAACAAAATACATCCTCACTTACTCCAGCATATTTCATTTACCCGTTGCATTCCTGCAATTCTCAAAGGAAAATATATGGATCTTCCTTTGGGGAGAATTCGGCAACATACTAATGTACTGAGTTTTGAGTTCAATTGTGTTGCCTGGACAGTCGGTAATCCGACACACGACTTTTGAGCAGTTCTTGTCGGAAAGCGTCGATTCCGGAGAGTAACACTCTCATTATTTCTGATGTTCTCATTGATTTCAGGATTATCGGCTATAAGGTCTGACTGAAAAGGTGAACTGGAAAAGTTGAGATCGAAGTTAGCAATTGAATCAGAATCAGCTCGTGAAAGTCGATTACTTGAATCTCGGATCCAAATTTTCATGCACCAAAACAACTTTCCAAAAGTGGGAGTTGTTCAGAATTTTGTAATTCAAACAGATCTTTCCACTTGGAATTCTTTCATGAAAAGTTATCGAAATGGATTTAGAATGATAAAAACTGAAGTTTTTTAAAATTTTGGAAATCAGATCAGGATCTTCCAAATCAAGACATTTTTTTTTGAATTTTCAAAACTCTTTTTTATGCATCGTGAACCTAATTATATAACTTTAGGTAAACTAAGGATGTATAAGATGAGAATTCAGATATTAAATTTTGAGATGAGGTATATGGATTTCGGGTTGATAAGAATTCAAGTTTCAGAAAAAAACACAATATTTAGATAATAGAAACTAAGCATCACATAAAACAACATGTTATTAAGTTATCAAAATTTACTACAATCTTAGATCTAACAAGATTAAATTGTGTATTCATATGAAATTATATCTTTGTTCTTTAAGATTTCAGTGATAGAGCTCATATAGCTAAAGTCACTAAAACAAAACAAACAAAAGATTAACAATAATAAGAACAACTACACTTTGAAGTCCACTTTTCTCAATCCTTTCATTCCTTTCAACCTGATCCGTCTACCTCATCCCACAGAGGGCTTAGCCACAGATTGTGGTGAGTGACATGGGGAGAATCATAGGAGAAAAGAAGATTAAGAAGAAGAAAAATGAAATAGTATGAAGGAACCAACTATAAAAAAAATACACAAACATGAAACTAGTTGTATTAGAACAAAGGAAACAAGTAAAAGAAAAGACTGCATTTCATTGCATGAATAACTCTGAATAATTTATCATTAAACTTCTGAAAATTAAAAGAACAAGAAACAAAGAAGATGAGGTTGTGGAGGCGAGGTTGTAACGCATCTTTAATCGCCTTGTTTGGATATTGTATCAAAATTTTATGCCCCAACTACGGATGGTTTGTCAGATTCCCGGTTTCTAAATACAGTCTGCCTTGATAAACTTTTAACCCTCATATCATCAGAATTCAGCAAGTCTCAAGAGAGACGAACATTTTCTCATTTAAATTTTATTTCCAACAAATCTTTAATAATCAAATTTGGTATTTGTATGTGGATGCTATGAATAAAACAAGTGACATGTGCTGATAGTCCAAACTTGCCTTATCCGAACTTTCCTATTTGATGTTGATTGCATATTCCGAATTTGCACCTATAATTTAATTATTTTCCCAGAACTTTGCAGAATACTAGACAGCAGAAACTTGTGAATTTCTTGTATCATGCCCTTCAATTTTCACTTTATATATCAAATTTTGCATATAAGTCCTTCCACATTTCAATATTTTCAGCAATTGTATCTATTTTCTTGTAATCTACAAAATGAAAAGAAAACACTCGACATAGCATTATTCAAATACAAAAGTAAGATAATAGTGAAGGTAAAAATGATAAATTGTGATACCCATCAATACGCTAACAAATTGCACAAGTTGCCTCATTAAAAACCTTTAACCAATAAAACCTTTTAGGACAAAAAATGGAAAAGAACCGTCAGAGTGTAGTCACGAAGGCCAGAAGCAAAGTTGGCTCTCTGAGCTCAGCACGCGCTTTCAAAGTCGATTCAACTTCGTTCCCTCTCCTTGGAATGGAAGGAGCGAGCAACTGGACCAGAGAGAAGCGACACTGAAAGTAAAGGTGCAGAACGAGATACGCAGTGCAAGTCGAGTGAGGTAGAGCATCCTTCATAGGCGAGAGTGCAACCAGAAGCCTTTCCACCTTTATCCTTCAGGGATATCGGTCATTCAGGGGCAATAAATACAAATCCGCTCCCACTGATTTGTAGTTTACCAAACTTACGAATATATTTTACAAAGTTCTTAAACACAAAAGTACATGGCGATTCAATAAACAAATACATTTTAGTTAAACAGATTTGATGGATATTTCTATATTTCACTTAGATAATAATATTGTGAAATATGTTGGCGTAATTTTTCTCAAATGATATATTGGGAGTAACACAAGTTGTGGTAACTTTTTCAAAATATGAATATGTTACCTCAAAAGATATTACTTGTGGACAATTTAACGATGTCTCATATTTATATTGATGTCTTAACGATATGGGAATGTAAGAATCAATAACTCATTCACTAACTTGTAGGATCAATATGGGTCACTAATTCTCTAATCAATTTTAAGCTTAATCTCTACTTGATTGAACAATCAAAGATGCAACGGAATAAACAAACAACCAGGTAGAGAAGAGCAATGCAAACCACAATGGCACCGAAAGATTTTCATAGAGGTTCGGCCTCCCACCTACTTCCTCTCATGCAAGCTCCGCTCGACTCCACGAGCTCTGCATACGTCTTCACTATCAATCTCGTTTCGGGCCGAGATTAAGCCTTTACACCACAAGTCTCACGAACAATCCTCGCCGAGCTTGATTTCTTCCTCTCACAACCCGAGAGGGAACACTTCGGGCATTTACCAATATCCTTGCTTCTTGACAGACAATTGTTAAGTGGAACAATCACTCTGTAACTTGAGGACACATTGAATATGATCATAGGTGTGGAATTTAGGCTTAGTGTGTAGTGTAGGAGCTTTTGGGATTGGGAGACATCTCTCTAATGTATGAGACAATTGTGTGGGAGAGTTGTCTAAACAAAGTGTTCAATCCTCTATTTATATGCTCCTAAGGTGTTATAGTCGTTGTGACAAAAGTGGTAGATGAATGTGTGAGAAACACAAAACAGAAAAGCATAGGTCACTGTTCTGGTTAAGTTCGGTCGACCGAAATGGGTAAAATGGTCGACCGGATTCTGTCCAGAACTGGCATCCAGACAGTTCTAGAAACAAACGATCGACCAAACAAGGGGGTGGTCGAATGAACAAGGCTATAACTTAAGTGAACGATTGAACCAAAAGTGGGACGGTCGACCAATTAGGCAATCCATAATTATTGTCCAGGAAAGTCCAAGGATAAACGATCGAACAAAATGGTTGATTCGATCGATCGAAAACAACTGGCACAACGGGGTTCAAGAGATGTCTATGTTCGGTCAACCGAAACTAGGTCCACAGTCGACCGGTGGTCAAACGTATTCTAGAGGTAGGGGTAAACATGTGAATCCAACCGTTGGTATAATATGACAAGTCTAACGGTCAAATGACACGTGTAGACAGTCGAACAAAATGCTGTAAACGGTCGACCGGTTTAACACTATTGGCTAATAGATTAACTGATCCAATCGGTCCAACAGAGAACTCGTTCGGTCGTTCGATTGAAGTCCAAATGATCTGAGATTTTGTGTGTGACTTATACATGGAACCTAGTGTGTATGTGATTAGTTATATACTCTAGTATGCTCAAGTATACACAAGTTCCTAAGACTCAAAAGAAATACAATTACATGTCTTCAAACAGCCCGATTACATATCTTGACTTGGATTTCTTTCTTCCTTGAGTCTTGATCACCTGTAGATGTTAGCACAATACAATATGTATGTGATTGAATCAGTTCTATTATTGCAAGTGCACGGCCTCGTTGAAGCAGTGGCAAGCACGGGTCAATCCACAGGGAGCGTGTGCGAGTTGGATTCACGATACTCGAGTGGGGGAAAGAAAGGGAGATTAATGTCAAAACTACACTACAATGCGAAAGAAATCGGAAAATAAGCAATAAAACTAAACCGCTTAGGGAGTAGAGAGAGAAAGACAATGCGAAAATGTGTGTGCGTGTTCAAATGTGCTCATCAAAACATGTCATATATGAAATCCATAAAACTCAACTCCAACTTTGCCTCCACATAAAATAAGATAAACCTTATCATTAAACATATAAGACAATAATTGAAATGAATCTAATATGTTCACATGCACCATGACTCAAATCCAACTGTCTCCACAATATATAAGATTTATCACAATCAATAAAACATACAAGACATTAATTAAGATAAAGCCAACATGAGTACATGCATGCACATGTCTTGTTCCATTCTTCCACTCCATCATTATCCTCATCTCATCATTCCCCATAAAATAGGCTCATTAATCTAAGTATGTGTGAAGGATCACTTAAGAGCACTACCATATCAAAGATAAGAGTGAAATCCCACTGGCGGATCAATTTTCTCGGCTCGACTCCAAATTTTTACCACGGCTTTAGTTCACGTAATAAACACGTGGGGTGTACGTGTTTAATAATCGCCCGGAGCTGTTGGTTCAAGTCCATTTCGTTTTAATTGTAGAATTACTCCCCAGGTTCAGGAGATTCTGGACTTTTGCAGCAAACATATTTTTCTTTGCACTTAAGTCCCTCCAGGTTTTCACTTGAGTCCTTCCTAAGTTACAATCCAGTCCTTGGGCATTACAAACAGGTCCCAAACCTTCCAAGTCAGCCATTCTTCTTGCGTTCAGATCCTTTTCTCTTCCTTTCTCTTCATTATTGCCTAAACCCTGAAACACAACAAACAAACACTCGAGTAGCACAAATATGGGTAAAATAAAGGATATATAGCATGACTGCAATGTATGATATGCTACTAATCAGTATGTCATGCATAATGTGTATGTGCTACACTACATTTGATTGATATTAAGATTAGGTTGATTAAATCATCAAAACATGGATTAAGGCCTAAAAGCAAACACAACTTGCATAAAATTGTAATGACTCCACATAATGACAACAAATAGTTTGTGATAATAATTGATGTGGATCAGACATGTAGGAAACATCACTAATGTAATTTTTTTGCACAGGACTACGCATTGGTAGATCCTCGAACGCCATCTAAATGTTTTCACAAAAACATTATGCTTAGATAAAATATTCACCAAACGTTATTAGGTTTCAAGTTATAAAAAAATTTCATGACATTATGATAAGAAACTTCAGGTCCTATTGAAACATTTTTAGATTATTATTACAATTGGATCTTTGTCGATATACAAAAGACGACCTGTTTTTAGTGTGTTTTCAATGTCACCATTTTAGTAGAATATTTTTCTTCAATATTCTCGTTCTACAATTGAATCATTTTGCCAATTCTCTTCTGGAGAATGTTCAAATTTCTGGTCAAAAAACAATTGGTTTTTTCTACTCATTTATTTCAAAAATTCATCCTTTAAATATTTCACAGGTTTTCAAAAAATTTGCAGGAGGTCCTATGACATATGGTCATCGGCATATAATAAATAATTGTAAATTTTGTTATTGAGTAAAACATATGGACGAATAAGATCAACTTCATATAATTCTTGGGGATGATTTTGATTGAAGAGGTTATATGAACACTCTTACTTGTTTGTTCATGTAGTGATCTTTTCAAATTTTGTATAATGCATCTTTTGATTCTTGTCATTATATAATATACTTTGTCACATTAGTACTTCACAGACTCTCATATAAGCACCAACATCAAGTGACATATAAAACAATAAAGTCACAACATATCTTATATGCATATCTATTCATAAGTAATATTGATCATGTAACATAACGTATTATTAATATTACAAGAGAATGAGTAACATCACGATGGACGTTGGGTCATGTGAATACCCTTCTATTGTGATTTCTATTTGTATCCTTCAGGGATATAATTTACGTAATGAAATAAAAATGTAGACTACATGACCAAACAATATGTTTATTCAGTTCAAATACGAATGTTTCTGGCATTCTTATAATATTATTGGGTTTTTATCCAATTTTTCACTTGAAATAACATGCTATAAAGAAGGCAGATGAATTGTCGAGAATAATATTAATTATTTAATATCCCTCTCGTATCGACATAGTTGATGACAACTTTATGTCAATAATAATCAAACCCTCGTCGTTTACCAAACATTAATATTTGACCGTTCTGTATTTCCGGAATTTGTTTTGTTTAGCAGCTGCATTTGTTTTACTAGGTTTGTAGTCTCTAGAAATAACCTCTTCAGGAGTAGTAATGAATGACTAACTTTTATTTTTATTTCCACGGATGATATATTTTTTGGTTCACACTTCTGGTGTTGGTTGAGATCAATATATATTACATTATGGAGATCTCCATTTAATATTGTGTGTTTTATGTCTAGTAAAAGTGTAATACAAGACTTAGTCACTCATTTCTGATCAAAAAAAACGTATGACAATTACTTGCTACATATTGCAAGTTAATTATTTTATGAACTTTAGGTTCAATCATACTTGTATTTATATTCTTTTAAGAACTTCAGGTTCAATCATACTTGTATGTTTATTGTTATTTCATGAACTTCGGGTTCAATATAGTTCACTTTCTTGACATTCTTAAAACATTTGACTTATAATCTTATTTATGAACTTCAGGTTCAACATATTATATTTTCTTGGGATTCTTTAACCTTCTAGATTCTCCCCCTAATTCCCGAAAATGTACATCATATATATGATTATTGGATTGGACAATAAAAACTTAGCCCTTTAGGGGCTTTAAATCGCAGGAAGGGAACAATTTATTCATCATCCCACAAGTAAAGTACGTCAGTATTTATAATATGATATTGGTCTAATAAAAAAAGGCATATATGCTTGTTCATAAACCATGTCTAAATTATATTAGACATATAAATATGAGCAATAAGAAGTGTTCAATAATTTTACCATTTTTGAGATTCTGAAGTGATCTATATTTGAGAGATGTTCTAGCAATTAAGGGACTCGTTTATTGTGCAAATCAGTCGATAAACTTGACATTATTTTTCTTTGATTGATAGAAGTCAACAAAGTTATCTAAAGTTTCACAAAAACAATACCAATGCTGACATCCATTACAAATATAAGCTATAATTTTATTTACGCACTTCTAGGCCTATTTCGTCTAGTTGACATTCGAGAGTCATTTTATTTTTTTTCTTACTTGTGCAAATTCTCTCCCACTACTTATGCTCTTATTTCATGGTGCTTTATAGTGTGTACTTCAGACACACCAATAAATATATGAGGAAAAATATCATAATTTTGAAATAATTCATATTCGTGACTTTCAAGCATATGTAATAATACGTAATCCAAAACTTATGGTTTTTGACTCCATACTACTACTACTCGAGAATTGGGTCATTAATTTGTAAAGTGATCAATAAAATATTTCTCTTTTACTACTAAACTATATATCTATGGTCTTCTGACCATACGATTTGATTTAGAAATCAACGTGCATTTTTACTCAATTAGTTTTTTTCACGTCATTTTGACGGTCATACGTATCCTTCCGGGATTATCATAAAATTCCATAACATTCTTTAAATAAATAATTTCTAAATCTTTGTATAGTAGCATTGCATGAATATTAAGATCTTTGCCTTTTGGGCTAATGCATATTATTTTAAGTAACAATATGAGTAAGGATAAATAGTCTATTATAACATGGTAATTCAAATTCCACTACAATGTACCACATTGTATTGTCTATATATATATATATATATATATATCAAAATGGATATAATGTGATCCCGAGATGAATACTCATAATAGTGTTGTAAATAATCATGTCATCCATCAAAATTAACAACTAATAATCACATGCTTGAACCACTTTACAAATACTCTTTTAATCAACATGATACTAAGAATTAATATAACTTATGAATCATTTGATTCTTAATGATTGTAATAAATTAAGATCAATTGTCATGGATTTGCATTTAAAAGTATGCATAATAGAAACAATGGACATTGAAGGCCCATTATGTCAATTACTATATGCATTAGGTGGGTAATGAAATCAAATTGGTGATGTCTCCTTATCAAAATGTATAGAAAAGCATTTGTGCCACATCTATGCATGCAAGGTAACTCACACAAAAAGAAAACACGAATATACTCAATCATATATCAATGTTGAGAATAAATTGTGCAAATTTCAAACCAACAATATTCATAATCATGACCATGCATTACATGCATCAAAAGAGCTTCACTTATTATATGCACATGATGGAATTAAGCTAGTATTCATATTTGAATCATCTCCATAAATCACATTTTATTGATACATTAATTAGTTATCCCAAACGAAATGCAGCATGCTTAATTTGACGGCATATATACTAGTCAATCATAACTAAAGAGATAACTACCATTCAACCATAATAGATAATCATGAGGTTGAAATTAACAAAGATCAAACCAAACATATGAAGCACAATTCGCAAAGAATACGTATATCATATACAAGAAAAAACCTTATGAGTTATGAAGGAATTATCCACAAGAAGGTTAAATCTAAAAGGAATGTGTTCTAAAAGTTTACTTTTACATGTCTTTTTTTATGGATTGAATGTACAAACATTTTGTTCCTTGATTAACGTATTCTTCTTTTGGAATTGTTAAGGAAGAGACTCTTGGTCCTTATCCGTAGATCTATAAAGATAATGGTTTCCATAAATCAAAAGTGATTCACAGTCATGGTGATTAACATGGGACATTAATTACCCAGATAAGATTGCCGTGTTGGTTAAAAGAGTATTGTAGCTCTACAAATATTTTAACAACATGAGTATATGAAATGGAGAATATTTTCTTTCATATATTGAACAGATCTAATCGAAGAAGCATTATGTAGTTGTGTTTGTGTCATTAATGTTTTCATTGTGTCTTTGAACTCTAAGATATGAGACCTATATCTTTTAACATGAGGAGTGTATGATTTGATTGTTATCAAAAACTATCATTGAGTATATTGATAAAGATAATAATTGGTTATACATGACTTGTGCCGGAAAAGATGATACGTCAAAAGACTATCGTTGCCCCTCTTGACTTGAGTAATGATATCGGTGGGCCCCTTGATAAAGCAAAATTATAATGTGCACAATGTAACTTATGTATAGTTACGTATTTATAATTAACTTAACAGATCAAGAAAAGAATATATGATTAGTAACACACCTTATTACATGTGTACACACACTCCACCCCTTGGTGCTTTTTCTTCCTGAATTTCAGCTTGCTTGATAGTTACTTAGTTTAATTTCAAGTATTCTCATGCTTTCATCTTCCTTGTTTGTTGCTTGCTAGTTTAGTGTAGCTTAGTCTAGTTTAATCAACTTCTTCTCCCCTTTAGTTTCCACTCAATTTCTGAAAAACCAGAGTTGACACACCTCCCTGTGGACTCGACCCGTACTTGCCATCGCTTCATCACGGTCGTGCACTTGCGATTTATAACTGAATCAATCATGTTTTCGGCACTGTTGCCGAGGAGGTGCGTTGTCCAGCCTCTGGTTGGGACGATTCGAGTGGATTTGATCTTTTGTGTTTAGTATTGTTTTATTTCAGGGCGTTCACAGTGCACTGGTAAAGAAGCTGGACAAAATTGTCGCTAACAAGATCGCTAGTTAGCGGTCTGAGTCCACTGATTGGCAGCCTGGTAAGTTCCTTTTACCCCACAATTGCTTCTGTTGGTTGGTCATGAAAATATAGTTATCTAGGGGCCCATTTTCCATCTTTTGACCTCTATATTGCTCCTAGATCAATCAATAAACAAATCAATTCCCTTTTTAAGGCAACTAGGACCATAAAACTCGAAGCAAAAGATTAGACTAACTGTCATTTAGGTCATGCATCACTTGTAGACCTTGCATGCACATTGTCTTTCATTTGCTTTGAAATCTTGTTGTCGATTGCTGGTGTGAGGTACGTGCACCCATTCTCTCTTCATGCCTGGTTAGAGCATGCATTAGTTAGTAATGTGCATTGTAACCTGAGTGAGGTGAGTGCTTGTTTGGTGTATTGTTTGCTAGCCTAAGATTTCAAAACATCTTTAAGGGGCACCACCTATAGTTTTAAAGATAAGGTGGTGGAATTCAACACCTCTCCCTTAGCCCCACAACCCACACTTATGTGAAGCCTTAATCTAAAATCAAGTAGACATTGACCATTAGGACTCGGGCGCATTAGGAAAGTGATCCAGTCGCAACCGTCATACCCTGATCGGCGTAGCCTACTTTGTCGATTGTAGGAGAGACGAGATCTCTGGATCTTGGCCCACTTCATGGGTTCTGTGTTCTTCGTCCTAGGGAGGTGAGGCGTGTTGAGGCCGCGTGAGCTTGAAGTTAGGCTTTGTCAAGCTTAAGGACCCGTAGCCAGCCTAAGCTTGTTTGAGCCGTGTTTGCTAGACCAGGCTTCTACCCTCACCCTCTACCCACACTAGTTTTAGGGATTCTTCCCTCCTCTTCTGAGTCATCTTCTTCTCACCTACTTCTACATTTTAGTCTCCTCCCCTTTATACTCTTTGTAAGTGTTTTAAGATTCAGTCGATCACTTTTGCGAGCTTGGCCTCGTGCTGGTGAGAGTGGTCGACTCGAGAGTTCTTTATCGAAATGCGTGGTTACATGTTCTTTTTGTCTCGTGGCCCTTGAGCCGCATGATCTTATTGTTGTGCCTCTTAAGGAGTGACCTGTGGTGGAGCAAGAGTTCCCCAGTACCCCTAATTTCATACGACCTGGTGAGAGTTTGCGTGTCACTATTGTTCCTGATCATCTTGGAAATGATGAGACATCAAACAACTACATTGCCAATGAGGGTATTGGGAGTTCCTTAGAGGATACCTTGGGTTAGAGACCCACTTTCTATTTGCCTAGTGAATCGTACATGCATAACGATGTTCTTGACCTCGCTCCGACCCATCAACCTGTTGGTTGGAGAGTTTGGATTGACTAACATAACTTCAGTACCGCAATGGGAGAAACTCTTCTTCCGTTGCACATTATTTCCCAAACTCTTGAGAGGTTCGAGCTCTTTTAGTTTGATCCTTTGAATGAGACGCCTTTGCGTCTAATTCATTAACCTCTCCTTGCATTTTGCGCACTTTGTGAGGGGGCCACAGATGAGTATTTTTGCCCCATGTGGTGTTATGTTCCCATTCCAAGTGCACTGACCGACCCACTTTTGAGGGTCCCATTTGATGTCTTTTGACAAATGACGATGGGAACCTTTTTTGTACATAGTTATATTTGAAAAAAAATAGAAAAGAAAAAAAGTCTCCAAGAGTGAGCTTAGCTTGTTGTGGGCTCCAACACTTGTGTATTTGGCCCCCATTTGTTTCACGTATTTGTCTTGTTTCTTAAGTATTTCACAGGTTTTGAGGGAAATTCAGATTTGTGTCCATTAACATGATCGAGAAACTTTCCTTCTGCTTGAAAGTCTGGTGAGATTTTTACTTGTTCACGCCAAATTCATGTAGTATCATGTTTGCATTCATTGAGGACAATGCATGAAGTGTGGGGGGTTGTTTTACGTGTGTACATAGTCAAGTCTTTCTCCTTTTGTTTTTATTTTACTTTTGTTTGTATTGTTAGGGTCATGTTAGTATACTGTATTTAATTTCAATATATTTGCCTGCCATGATCCTTGGGTGACTTGCCTTCTTTTGCTTGCCTAGTGCTTTAAATTTTCCAATTCTTTCAAAATCTTCATGTTTTTATGATAGAAATTTTTTTGTGGTTTTTGCGTGTGTTTAGCATGTGAAAACCATTGAGAGGCAAAGTAGAAAGGAAGCTCCCAAAATTGACTTGAACTTTATGAATTAGGATATCTAGTACATCGGCTTTAGGTCTTATCTAGTCGTAAGAATACACCCCAGTTTTCCCGCATGGGGAGAGTAATCATTGGGTTTCAGTACTAAAACAAACAAAGAAGTCTACCCTGAACTAGTGAGTCAAATAATTAGTGCATGTTAGTATAAGGAAGTTTGTTGTAGTTAGGGACCTTTAAACTCCTTTTGCAAAACTTAAGTGTAGGGGTTTTGGTTCATCTGTAGATAACGAATAAGTGAGTAGGGTGTTCTCTCTTCTCGCACGGCTCCTACCACTCGGGAAATTAGGTCTGAGGGGATTAGTGCCTGGTGCTTTCGAGCCATCGTACTTGGGATGAACTGACCGAACTCCCGTTACACGGGTGGTATGGATCACCTTATGTGGAGATTTGGGGAAGGTGTACGTGATAGTGTAATTCCTCATAGGCAATGATGCACGATACCTGACCCTGAGAGAATTAAACACCAACTAGTAAAAAAATGATGAAAGAAGAAGAAAAAAGAAGCAGATGGTAATGAAAATAAGAACCTTAATGGACTTTACACTTTGTATCACTTGATGATTTTAAGGTTGCCCATGTCTTTCACTTAAGCCCTTAATTAACTTGCACAAATGGTTCATTAGGAAAGCTGTGTGGACTGGATACAAAAATAAAGTCATCCCGTAGAATTACTGTGTCCAATGATCGACAAAAACAGGTTCAACGAGTTGTGTTGCTAGATTAATTAATGCATCAATGTTCAGATTTTGTGAGTATATCTGCTAAAAACCGTCAGGAGACACCACTCCTCCTCCTTGGCGACAAGGAGGTGTAACGGCTTGTTGCATGTGCTAAGTGCAACCGTGATTCCTACGAAAGTGAGTTAGAATTTCCCCATTTTCGTATATTTTTCCTTTCTTTCATTTTTTTGTTCTATGTTTTGCTCAAGACTAGAAAAATATAAGTGTGGGGGTATTTGATTAGTAACCTATCATGCATCATATTCATGCTATATATCCTTAATTTTACCCTAATATTGTGCTACTCGAGTGTTTCTTGTTATATTTCAGGTTTTAGTTAATAAAGAAGAAAAGGGAAGAGAAAAAGGATTGAAACAAAATAAGAAAGAACTTAAATGAAGCAAAATGGACCTCTCGGTCATACACAAAGACCCATCTGCAAGAGGGAAGGAGTTGGACTTAAGCCCGGAGGGACCAAATAACAAACCGAGAATCTTCACACCATCATGAGGAGTATTTTGGCAATTAGATTTGAGCGTAGACTCAAATAACTGATCCGAGTACTCCCTACGCGAAGAATTGAAGCATGTAAGAGGATTTCCGAAAATGGGTCCGATCCGACAACAAGTGACCACAAATTGGCGGTCTCTTTTTCTCAGAATCCGACCTGGTTTCGCGTGGATATAGGTATTTGTTTATGTCTATTCTGGGAACGTTTCATCAGTCCCACATTGGGGGATTGTCTCCAGTTTCCTCTTTTCATGCCTATAAATAGAACTCTTCTTCCTCCTTTGTAATCTACCCATTGCTTGGTGGTCATTCTCTCTACTTGGAGTAAAGCACTGGAGCAAATCTCTAGTGGAGACGAATGCTACTTGTAATGTAAGTCATGTAAATAAAATAATTCGTCCTAGTTTTGTTTTAATGTTGTCTTTTTTAATGCTTGCATGTTTAACTTAGTTTTGTTTCTCCATATTAGTATAATTAGTTATAAATGTCGTTCTTTCTTAATATAGTTTGTAACTTAATGTGTAGTGAGTCGTTTCATCCCCCTTTAATGGAGGAGATGATGTTTATACATGTAATGAAGAATGGGAATGAATGTTATTGTTTGAACGTTTTAATTATAACCGCAAGTGCATGGCCACGTTGAAGAGGTGGAAAATATTGGTCGATCTACAGGGAGTTCTGTCGACTCTGGTTTGTTTGAAGGTGAGTGGGAAAGAGAGGAGAGAAAGGATTGATTAAACTAAACTACACTAAACAAAACTAGTAAACTAGAAAGGAGGAATTGAAAACACGAAATGAACTAAACTCAGTAACTAATAACAGAAGATAGAAATCAGGAATGGAAAACCCCCAAGGGGTGGAGTGTGTGTGCACATGAAATAAGTGTGGTGAATGCATACAATAAGCTCAAGTGTAGTTAGTATTTGTTAATGCATAAGAAGTACCTAATGGCAAGACCTATCATTTAAAGCACTAACCTAGGTGATTAATATGAGCATGACAAGTTTGTTATTAAGAAAATAAACAAGCATGGAATGTACCTAAACATTATGGCAGAAACCATCAAGTAGAAGTTCTTATTAATTCAAACAAGCATTCTAACATCTCTCACAAACAACAATGTCTAGCATTCATACCATCTACATAACATGTATACACATCTACTCCACCCCCAAAGTGGATGGAACTACTCACACATATTTAAACTAACATTTATACTAAGGAAAGAAAACATGCTTAAACTAATTATAAGAAGACTAAAACAACAAGTTTAACTAAAAGAACATCAAACTAAAGAAGCATGCAAGAAATAAGAAAGGAAATTACACTAAGAAAGAACAACATAACCAAAGGAAAACATCTATTATTAGTCACTCAATTACAAGTTGCCTCTCTCCACCAGGGTTTTTGCTTCAAGATTTTAACTCCTAGGAGAGAGGATGGCCACCAAGAGAGAGATGGGGTACAAGAGAGGAGGGAGAGTTCTATTTATAGCCATAGAAAAAGGTAATCCGGGACAATCGCCCGGTGTGTGACTAAACATATACCAGAAATATACTAAACACACTCTAATACATGACCCAAAGAAATATTAGCGGATCCAGAGCAACCCGGACCGCCAATCAGCGGTCTACAAGGTTTGGATCGGCCTGGGCTTTCCTGGATGGATGTGTTTGTCTTTGATGCATCTACTTGGCTTGCTGGAGCTCCGACCCGAATAGAATTGCCAAAATACTCCCCATGATGGTGTGGAGTATTCTTGTTTTCTCATTGGTCCTTCGATCTTACATTCAAGTCCTTCGATCTTGCATCTTAGTCCTTGAGTCTCTCCACTCAGTCCTTTTTCCTGCTTTTAGGTCCTTTTAGAGTCTTTCCTTCTCAAACCTACTTATTCCTGAAAGTTAAACATTAAACTTGTTACATAGCATTGTTTGGGTGAAAGATAATTGATATAAGACATAAATGTATGCATGAAATGATGTCAATCAAATACCCCCACACCTAACTTTTTCTAGTCCCGAGCAAACCAAAGAAATAGAAAAACATACGAAAAACAAGAAATCCTAACTCACTTTCGTAGGAATCAAGGTTGCACTTAGCTCGTGAGACAAGCCGTTAAACATCTTTGTCGCCAAGGAGGAGGAGTGTTGTCTGCTGAGGGTTTTCAGCGGATATAACCACAAAATCCGAACATAGATGCATTATTCAATCTAGAAACTCGGCTCGATGGACTCATTTTTATCGATCATTGGACGCAGTAATCCTACGGGCCGACTCTATATAGGTATTCAGTCCACACACCTTGCCTAATGAACCATTCGTGCAAGTTAAATAAGGATTTAAGTGGAAAACGTGGACAACCTCAACATCCTCAAGTGATACAAAGTGTAAAGTCCATTAAGGTTCTTATTTTCATTACCTTTTTTAATTTATTTTTCTTTTCTTACTTTTTTTCCTTTTTCTTCTTTTTCTTACTAGTTGGAGTTTCATTCTCCTAGGGTCAAGTTTCATGCATCGTTGCCTATGACGACTTACACTATCATGTACACCATTCCCCAAATCTCCACATAGGGTAATCCCTACCACTCGTGTAATGGGAGTTCGGTCGGCGCATCCCAAGTCAGATTACTCGAAAGCACTAGGCACAAAGTCCCCTCAGACCTACTTTCCCGAGTGATAGGAGCCGTGAAAGAAGAGAGAACACCTACTCACTTATTTCTTATCTACACATGAACCAAAACCCCTACACTTAATGTCTAAAAACAAGATTTAAAGGGTCCTTGACTACAACAAACTTCCTTAAACTAACAGTCACGAATTATTGACTCACTAGGTTCGGGATGGACCTCTTTAATTATTTGAGCACTGAAACCCTATGATTACTCACCCCCGAGGGAAAACTGGGGTCCATCCTAACGACTAGATAAGTTCTAAAGCCACTGTACTAGATATCCTAATGCATCAAGTTCAAGACAATTATGGGAGCTTTATTTTTACTTTGCCTCTCAACGGTTTTGCACATGCTAAACACACACAAAACCCACAAAACATTTTCTTTCACAAACATATGAAGATTTTGAAAGAAATGTGAAAATTTTAAAGCACTAGGCAAGAAAAAGAAGACAAGTCACCCAAGGATCATGGCAAACAGATATATCGATATTAAATGCAGCACACTAACATGACCCTAACAATACACACAAAACAAAACAAAATAAAAACAAAAAGACACACAAACTATGTACACATGTGAAAACACCCCCCCCCCCCCCCACACCTAATCCTTGCATTGTCCTCAATGTATGGAAAAATGGTGCCAACGCATGGATAGGGTGTACCGGACTAATGATGGCGGCCATAGGTGCCCAAAGAGGCACCTCGCTCAAGAGCCGACAATTTCCAATAGATCTTCCGATTTCGTTTGGCCAAAATGACATTTTGCTGCTCAACTGCCATCTCAGAAATGTCAGTGTTAAAGAGCGTTCCTGAGCTCACAGATGAGCTTGAGGAACAGGTTCGAACATCCTCCTCCATGTAATCAGCCACCCATGCCACACGATGGCAACGGCGAAATGATGAGGTCATCTTCGCTACCTCGAGGTCGGTACCATGGCGCCTCAGCATGCGCTCAAATCGTGGGATGTCCAACATGCCACACAATTTGGTAACCAGGGCAATCAAATAGTGTATTTCTTTCAGCTTAGCATTCACCAAAATGTCGAACAACATTCGACAAATACAGTGAGCTGAACCATCCATAAGACTATACACGATCCGCAAACTAGGTGTAAAGAATGTGGAGTTCCGCTCTTGACCCAACACATTTCTACACACCCACCTGGCAACGATGTGCACATTGGAGTAAAAGTGCGCATTAGGTACTCCCCCATGCGATGATATAGGTTGCCCGAGCCTAAGCATAGATCGGTAAAAATTAATATCGTGGGTGGGAGCGAGATCATCGACCAAGGTATCCCAGTCGCGTCGGAGATAAATTGGGGTGTCACGGTGTGCTTCACCCCCTGAGAGTGACACTAAACTCAAGTGGACCGGTCTGGTCACATTCGAGTTCAGTAAAGAACTCGTGTATGAGAGGCTCTACGTACATGGTTTCGTTACCCCCATACAACAAATAGTACCACCCTTTGGCTACGATTCTATCGTAGAAGGGTTCTCCGAATTCACGAATCAAGGAGGCAAAATTAATTTCTGGAATTAAATGGTGGCTGGCCATACCTTCACCTACCTTGGCGAGCTTTAACGGTGGGGTACACGACGACGAAGATGAACATGGTGCGAGAGGGTCAGAGACCACCGCACGTCGCGTCCAGCAGCAAACAAGCACTCCACCAACCGGAACCAACAGAAGAACGCTCATTGACATCATTTCATGCTTATATTTGTATCTTATATCCATTATCTTTCACCTAAACAGTGCTATGTAACGACTTTTATGTTTAGTTTTCAGGAATAAATAGGTTTGAAGAGATGAAGCATAAAAGGACCCAAAATCTGGGAAAATAGACTGAATTGTGAGATCTGGGGAGTGAGATGCGAGGGAGAAGGACCTGAACGTAAGACCAAAGGACCAAAGAGCAAAACAAAATACTCCACACCATCATGGGGAGTATTTTGCCAATTCTATTCGGGTCGGAGCTCCAACAAGCGAAGTAGATGCATCAAAGATCACCAGCAGGATCAAAAATTCAGAAGTAAACCCAGCAGGATCCGAGCCATATAGACCGCCAATTGGTGGTCCAAGACCGCTAATTGGCGGTCTATTTTAACCCAAATCCGCTAATATTTTGATGGGTTGCGTATTAGTGTGTATTTAGTCCATTTCTGGTATCTGTTTAGTCACACATCGGGGGATTGCCCCGACTTGCCTTTTTCTTTGGCTATAAATAGAACTCTTCACCTTCTAATGTAATCACTCCATATTTTGAGTATCTATTCTTCCTACTAGAAGTAAGGTCTTGAAGCCCACACTAAAGTAGGAGGATGCTACTTGAAATGTGAGTCATTTGTTAAAAAAAGTTTCTTTATTATGTTGTTTGTTTCATATTTCTTGCTTTACTTTGTTTAATTTGTTTTCATTAGTTTTAGTAGCTTAGTTAATATGCTTTCCTTTCTTAGTTTAATAATTAGTGTAATGTATAGTGAGTAGTTCCATCCCCTTTGGGGGGTGGAGTAGATGTTCATACATGCATTAGAGAATGGAATGAATGCTTTATTTTCAATGTGTTGATAAAACATGAATGTATGCTTGCTTGTTTAGGATAAAATTTATAACTTGATGAGTTTTGCCAAAATGATTAGACACCTCTCATGCTTGTTTAGGTTCTAAAATAAACAACTTGTATATGTAAATGTTAATCAACTAGGTGGGTGAATAGATTGATAGGTTTTGCCATAACATTTAGACACTTCCTATGCATGATAGTTTACTGCTATAGGTCTTATCGAGTCGTTAGGATGCACCCCAGTTTTCCCTCGGGGGCGTGTAATCATAGGGTTTCAGCACTCAAACATTTAAAGAAGTCCACCCTGAACCTAGTGAGCCAAAAAATTCGTGTTTGTTAGTCTAAGGAAGTTTGTCGTAGTCAAGGGCCCTTAATCTCTTTTTGTGAAACTTAAGTGTAGGGGTTTTGGTTCCCATGTAGATAAATAAATAAGTGATGTTCTCTCTTCTCACACGGCTCCTATCACTCGGGAAAGTAGGTCTGAGGGGACTTTTGAAGGGAATGTGTTCTAAAAGTTGTACTTTTAAATGTCAATTATTATGAATTGAATGAGAAATCATTTTGTTCCTTGTTTATGTTATTCGTCTTTTAGAAGTGTTAAGGAAGATGCTCTTGGTCCTTAACCGTAGAGCTCTGAAAGATATTGGTTTGCATAAAACAAAAATATTCGCAATCATGGTAATTAACATGGGACATTAATTGCCGAGTTAAGATTGTCGTGTTGGTCATAGATCATTGTAGCTCTACAAGTGAGTGACGACACGGGTATGCAAAAGAGGAAAATATTACTTTTGTATACTGAATAGACCTAATAAGTAAAATATTATAGAAATGTGTTTCTGTGTCATTAATATTTTACTGTGTCTTTGGTCCTTTGATATGAGACTTATATCTAATCACTTAAGGAATACTTAATTAGATCAGTGTCTTGAACTATCGATCAGTGTAGCGTAAAGGCATTGGTTGGTTAAGTACAACTTTTGTTGGAGAAGATAGTTAGTCAAAAGATTATCATTGCCCCTCTTAATTGAGTGATGATATTAGTGGGCCCCTTGATAAAGCAAAGTTATAATGTGCACAATGTGATTTGAGTTAAGTCACATATTTATATCTAGCTTAAAGAGATCAAGAAATGAATACTGATACAAAGATGACACAATACTACTTTGTGTGTATTCTTAATATCATGAGGCAAGGGACGGACACAAGTGATGCACTCCATCACTAAGTGGATCGGGTTTTGGTTCGAGTGGAATTAAGACATCTAACTAATTGGGAGCTATAATGTGTAGCTAGATACCGCTTATAGCTTGTGATATTAAGCTCTTAATATCACTGCCAACTTAGTTTAGATCCTCCCATAGGTCACACCACAAAACTGGGAAACAAGAAATGGGGATTTTGAGTTCATAGGATGTGTCGGGTTTCATGTAGAAAATATGACACATGGGGTGAACAAGCAAAATCAAAATTATGTTGTGATTAATAACATAATTAGAATCTAAATTAAATTCATATGTGATGTAAATATTATGGGGTGTAATGATTGATCATTACATAGGATAATATGTTACATAAGTTGTGAATTTACTACTAATCCCGAAATGTCAAATTTTGTAGGGGTTAAACCGAAATTTGACAAGTCTGCAAGACTGTGCAAACGGTCGACCGGTTAATGGATAACGGTCGACCGGACATGTCTCGACCGATAACAGGGAATTTTCGTCTGTTCGGAACGGTCGACCGAACATTGCGATGAAATATTCTACGTTAAGAACGGTCGACCGATTCTTGCACGGTCGACCGAAATTGGGTTCGAGCGGTCGACCGGACCTTCGTAACGGTCGACCGGTCCAGACGGTTTTATGCAGAATTAATTTAAGAATTAATTAGATCATGCATGGAATTGGTCCATAATTGATTTAATTCGTGGCTAATATTATTTATTATTAAATAATGGATGGTTAGATGGAATTTTGCATGAGATCATGGGCAAGGGGTTGCACATGAATAGGTAATTTGGAGAGAACCTATAAATACAAGGTTATCTCATTACCTCCTTAATTTAATTCATTATTCTCTTGAGCAAAATTCTCTCTCCATAATTCTCCACGAAAATCCCTTAATTCTTAAGTTTAGTTTTAGTTCTTAAGAGACCATCTTCTCAATGGAATTAAAGAGGGGTTAGTAATTAGATTCTAAACCCTATTGGAGATCGAGAGACTAGCTTCCCTCTCTCCGAGTTTAGAGTTTGGTGAATACTCGGAGGCATCCGGCGCGGCGAGAAGCATCCCCAACGTCTCCGAATCTTCAAGAAGTTTTTGAGAACTTCTAGGTATGAATTTCGGAGCTCTTGTTTGTTTTAATAGAGTTTTGAAACTAGATGTTAAAACAAACCGATGCATGCATGAAATAAATCAAAGAAAATTGTAATTGATCCTTATTATACATAAAAATTTCGAAAATATATATGTATAATTAAACATGAAATCCTACAGTGGTATCAGAGCATAGGGTTCAATTTTCTTATGATTTATGGTTGTAAACAAATTTAGTTTACCATCTAGGATTTAAACAATTCGTTTTACCGGTTTTTTCGGTCTTTAAATGTTTGTTGAAATAATTCTTTATAATAATTCGTTTTAAATGTTTTGAATGTTTAAAACATGACATGTAATTATTAGAATTATGATTTAGACATAAGTCTAACTTGCAATAATTTCGTTTTAAGTATAAACGATTATTTTGTAAGAGAATCAACAAAACCGAAAAAACTGCGATTCATCTTTCCATTGGAAATTGGATGGACAGCGGTTCATAATTAATTTGTGAACTATGGATGCATGAAAAATGTTTTTAATGGATTTCAAAACGTTTTTCAAAGAATTGTTTGAGATTCTAGATGCTTGATAAACTAGATTGCATAGTTTATAGCGATATTGCGTGCATGGATGCTCGAATTGTATATGCAGGAATTGTGGGTTTATATGTTCCAAATCAGAAGCTATGAATGTATGTTATTATTATAATACAGGGGCTTGTGTATGTAAAAGCCAAAATTCTCTCTATTTCCGTCTTTTAGATAGTTGCATTTGCATATGAGAGGTTTTTACATAGGACTTCCACTAGTCGGTTTTATCGAATGTGAGGAGCATGTTTATTTTCTGTAAAATCTACATCTCCGGTGCAAGAGGAAGTCGCCGCTGTAGCGCATTGATCGAGGATCGAGGATCAGGGATCGAAGATCAAGGATCAAAGGGAACATATAAACTCACGCGATATGGATTGTGTGAATGTTTAATTTCTGTTTTTATAATTTCTGCTATGCATGTGATGAATGGTGAATGTTAGGATGTGTATAAATTTTAATATGCATGATAAACTAAAATTCAAAATCACATGTTGATAAATGAAATTGTCCAACAAAAATTAAGATTAATTTTTCCTACTTATTTCATCCACTAGCAGCCATTGATGGAGGGATACTCTGCTCGCCCTTAGCGGGAGATAGCTCCCTCTATCTTTGGGAATAGTGGGAGATATAAAGGTTGTCTGTTGTTGTGCCACAATTAAATATATGAGGTGTGTTTCACCCTAGTGAACCCCAAGTATGTTTAGTTGTGAATACAATAGATAAACGTATCTCGTATCAAATGAAAATAAGTTTTCTTAACATTACCTAGAGCCCTCGCTCGGTTTTGGGAAAAAGTTTTTCTTACGAGGATAGGTCGCATTCCCTCATAATTAAAACGACAAGAGTCACAAAAGTTTGAAGATGCTAAATGTTGCTAAAATTCAAAAAGGTTGTGATTAGAAAATGTTTTCTTACCTTGATGTTGTAATGTATTCGATAGCCCTTAGCTAGTCTATATTACAATTGATGGGATCTTGGATTACTGCATTTACGGGCAAGATTTTATTTGCAGTATTTACATCATATTCGATATATATATATATGTATGTATGTATTAAAACATAAAATTGGCATTAAAACCTATATAATTTATTTTGTAGAAATGTCAAATATCCAACCAATTGTGCGATCTATGATCGAAAAGAACCCTTTGCAAAATGATGGCTCAAACTTCATGAAATGGCAACTCAATCTTAATATCGTGTTGAGGTTTGAAAAACTATCTCATATTTTGGATGGTGAAATCCCAAAATTAAATGAGAAGGCAACCGATAAATAGAAAGAGGCGATAGCCAAGTGGGAAGACCAAGAGAACCAAGTTCACGGTCTTATACTAGCATCCATGGGTGACTCGCTTCAAGCGAAATACTTGGATTCAAAACCCAAGAAGACCATGGAGGCTCTAACCAAGATGTTCATGGATAGTGCCCGAAAGGAGCGCTATAAGACCACCATCGCACTCACAAGGTGCCATATGGCGGAGGGAACATCGGTATCCATGCATTTTCTCACGATGCAAGGATACCTTGAGAAGTTGTCGAAGCTTTCTTCTCCAATGCCAGTGGACATTGCCGAAGATCTAATTCTTGGCTCTCTAGCCCCGTCCTTTAAGGATTTTGTGATGCACTATCATGTGCGTGAGAAAGGGGTGAGTCTTGAGGAGCTTCACAACGCTCTCAAAACGGCTGAAGTTGATATGGGCAAGAGTAGGGACCATGAGGTCCTTGCTATCCATAAGAAGAGCAAAAAGATCAACAAAGGTAAAGGCAAATTTACCAAAGATACGTCAATCAAGAGCGAGGGAGTAGGAGGTGCTAATGGGAGTGTCTCAAGGGAGAAAACTTACAAGTCTCCAACTCCCAACTCGGAGTGCTTTCACTGCGGTGAAAAAGGACACATCCGACCCAATTGCCCCAAGTACAAGGAAGACCTTGAAAATGGGATGATTAAACGTAGGCGCCCGAGAAACGCCGTAGCTATGTTTGTTATTGAGATAAATTTAATCACCTCTATCCTTGATTTGGTAATGGTTACCGGATCTTGTGCTCACATAATTTTGATGTGCAGCTATTGAAGGATAGGAAGGAACTCGTTGGGAACGAGATGATATTGAAGATTGGAAATAGTACAAGCATCGCTGCGATTGTACAAGATTCTACGGAACTTCAATAGTCTAGTGATTTAAATTTATGCTTTGTAGAATGTTTGTTATGTACCTTCGATTAGCAAGAACTATTCTGTATCAAGTTTTGGATATGGATAAATTTTAATAAATATTTTAATTCTTGCTTGTCTATATCGAAGAATGGAATTTTCTATGCAAATACATTCATATGGAATGATTTCTATTTGCTTGAAATAAATAATGAACAAACTCAAACAAACAAAAGAGAAACTAAGATAACTCACGTGAATGATACAATCTTGTAGCACTATCGGATTGGTCAAATAAATGACCAAGAGACTTTTCAAGAAGAAAGGAACGAAAACGAACAACTAATTGGATATGATACATTCTAATGTATGTCGTCCGATAAGTACAAGTGCAAGAGACGGTTTAAGGTACTTCATTTTGTTCACAGACAACTATAGTCATTATGGCTATATTTGTCTAATGGGAAGCAAAAGTGAATTCTTTGACAAGTTCAAGGAATTCGAGGATGAAGTAGTGAACCGACTCAACAAGAATATCGAGTCTCTATGAAAGGTTCGTAGGGGTGAGTGCTTAGAATACCTAATTTGACTCATTCCTAAAGTAGGAATAGGATATTGCTCGACATGGTTCGATCAATAATGAGTCAATTTAAAATTGCCGATTTACTTTTGGAATTATGCACTACAAATAATGACAAACTCACTAAATAATGTTCCATCCAAATCCGTGGAGAAAATGTCTTGTGATCTATGGAGTTGAAAGACACCTAAGCTCGACTTTCTCAAGATTTGGGGTTGTGAGGTATACATCAAGAAATTGATGTCGACCAAGCTTCAACCAAAAGCGGATAAGTGCTTCTTTATAGGTTGTCCTCGTGTGAGAAGAGGATACTACTTTTGGTATATCACCTCCAATCGAAAGATTGTAGAGAGAGATATGGTTTTTCTGGAATTTCTGGAAAAGAGAGAAAGGTAGTGGGAGTAGAGTTGAGCTTGAGGAAACTCAAGATACTCTACCAGATCATGATGTGAATGTTGCATTCAAAATCATGAAGGCCCAACCGAGATTCATTTGGTTAGTGGGAGCATGAGCGAGAGATCCTTACAAGAAATTGTGAGAGAATCTCAATCATCCTCACCTAGTGTGCGTTCGAGAGTCAAACATGAACCTATTCCTCAAGAAATTGTGGAAGAAGTTCGAGAGACACAAGAAGAACCAAAAGAACTAAGAAGGTCAATGAGGGAAAGGAAGAAACCCAATAAGTGTGTGGGACTTCATGAGATCATGGTACTAGATACCAAAGATCCCTCGACCTTCCGAGAAGCAATAGAAAAGACTCCAAACTATGGTTAAAAGCCATGGAATCCAAAGTAGAATCCATGTATGATAATCAAGTATGAAACTTGATTAGCCTTCCTCAAGAGAAAATATCATTTGGTATAAATGAGCTTTTAGGAGGAAGATAGACATGGATAGTAACTTGACAACCTACAAAGCAAGGCTTGTAGCAAAAGTCATACTCAAATTCAAGAAATTGACTTTGATGAAATTTTTGAGAAGTTGCCATATTAAAATCTATTCGGATTATGCTCACTATTACCGCATTTCACAATTGTGGGATATGGAAAATGGATATCAAAATGGCGTTCCTTAAACAGGAACTTGGAGGAGGATATGTATATGGTACAACCTCAAGGTTTTGATGATCCAAATAGTAGCGAGAAGAAATGCAAGTTTCGAGAATCCATTTATGGATTGAAGCAAGCATCGGGGAGTTGGAACAAACGCTTTGACGAAGAGGTGAAGAAGATTCACTTCATTCAAAGTAAAGGAGTACCTTGTATATACAAGGAGATTAGTGGGAGCCAGGTAGTACTTCTGATCTTATATGTCGATTGCTCATGAGCAATCATATACCTTTGCATTAGCAAACGAGAAATTTCGTTGAAATCAGTGTATTCAATGAAAAGAAAAGGATGAGGCTCAACACATCTTGAGAATCAAGATACATTGAGATACATCCCGTAGACTCATTGGCTTCAGTCAACGTGCATACATTGACAAGGTCTTTGGAAATGTTCAGGGTGAACAATTCCGATATGGACAATATGCCAATAAGTATGAGTATAGGTGTGCAACTCAAGAAGTCTCAATGTGCTCAATCACACAAAGACTTGGGGTACATGAAGGTATCCCTTATGCTTCGGCAAAAGGAAGGACCATGTACACGATGGCTTGCACAAGACTCAATATCTCGTATGCTTTAAATGTGACAAGAAGTCACCAATCCAACGCGAATCCTAATCATAGGATTGCGGTCAAGAATATTCTGAAGTACCTTAACCAGACTAAAGATAAGGTTCGTGTTTATGGAAGACAAAGGAGAAAATAGCCGAGGGCTGTTTTGATGCAATTCTTATAGGAATTCTAGACAATAAGAGGTTGGAGTGATGATGCGTCATCATTATCGAAGGTGGAGGTATGAGCTAGTGTAGTTAGGAGTAATATCACTACAGCTAACTCAACCACCAACGAAAGACAAAATAAATAAATAGGTGGACACAACAGTGGCACAACTGATCCATTCAACAAACCTTCATACCAAGCTACGAGACGAAATATATTTCGAGTCCATGGATCCGAGGTCCATGTGGATTGGCTTGATAGGTGATTTGGGAAGGTTACCCTAGTTATTGATGTTTTATGCATTGAGAATGTATGTGAAAGAAAACTTTGATAACAAGTGGGAGATTGAAGGGAATGTGTTCTAAAAGTTTTACTTTTAAATGTCAATTATTATGAATTGAATGAGAAATCATTTTGTTCCTTGTTTATGTTATTCGTCTTTTAGAAGTGTTAAGGAAGATGCTCTTGGTCCTTAACCGTAGAGCTCTGAAAGATATTGGTTTGCATAAAACAAAAATATTCGCAATCATGGTAATTAACATGGGACATTAATTGCCGAGTTAAGATTGTTGTGTTGGTCATAGATCATTGTAGCTCTACAAGTGAGTGACGACACGGGTATGCAAAAGAGGAAAATATTACTTTTGTATACTGAATAGACCTAATAAGTAAAATATTATAGAAATGTGTTTCTGTGTCATTAATATTTTACTGTGTCTTTGGTCCTTTGATATGAGACTTATATCTAATCACTTAAGGAATACTTAATTAGATCAGTGTCTTGAACTATCGATCAGTGTAGTGTAAAGGAATTGGTTGGTTAAGTACAACTTTTGTTGGAGAAGATAGTTAGTCAAAAGATTATCATTGCCCCTCTTAATTGAGTGATGATATTAGTGGGCCCCTTGATAAAGCAAAGTTATAATGTGCACAATGTGATTTGAGTTAAGTCACATATTTATATCTAGCTTAAAGAGATCAAGAAATGAATACTAATACAAAGATGACACAATACTACTTTGTGTGTATTCTTAATATCATGAGGCAAGGGACGGACACAAGTGATGCACTCCATCACTAAGTGGATCGGGTTTTGGTTCGAGTGGAATTAAGACATCTAACTAATTGGGAGCTATAATGTGTAGCTAGATACCGCTTATAGCTTGTGATATTAAGCTCTTAATATCACTGCCAACTTAGTTTAGATCCTCCCATAGGTCACACCACAAAACTGGGAAACAAGAAATGGGGATTTTGAGTTCATATGATGTGTCGGGTTTCATGTAGAAAATATGACACATGGGGTGAACAAGCAAAATCAAAATTATGTTGTGATTAATAACATAATTAGAATCTAAATTAAATTCATATGTGATGTAAATATTATGGGGTGTAATGATTGATCATTACATAGGATAATATGTTACATAAGTTGTGAATTTACTACTAATCCCGAAATGTCAAATTTTGTAGGGGTTAAACCGAAATTTGACAAGTCTGCAAGACTGTGCAAACGGTCGACCGGTTAATGGATAACGGTCGACCGGACATGTCTCGACCGATAACAGGGAATTTTCGTCTGTTCGGAACGGTCGACCGAACATTGCGATGAAATATTCTACGTTAAGAACGGTCGACCGATTCTTGCACGGTCGACCGAAATTGGGTTCGAGCGGTCGACCGGACCTTCGTAACGGTCGACCGGTCCAGACGGTTTTATGCAGAATTAATTTAAGAATTAATTAGATCATGCATGGAATTGGTCCATAATTGATTTAATTCGTGGCTAATATTATTTATTATTAAATAATGGATGGTTAGATGGAATTTTGCATGAGATCATGGGCAAGGGGTTGCACATGAATAGGTAATTTGGAGAGAACCTATAAATACAAGGTTATCTCATTACCTCCTTAATTTAATTCATTATTCTCTTGAGCAAAATTCTCTCTCCATAATTCTCCACGAAAATCCCTTAATTCTTAAGTTTAGTTTTAGTTCTTAAGAGACCATCTTCTTAATGGAATTAAAGAGGGGTTAGTAATTAGATTCTAAACCCTATCGGAGATCGAGAGACTAGCTTCCCTCTCTCCGATCTTGTTTAGAGTTTGGTGAATACTCGGAGGCATCCGGCGCGGCGAGAAGCATCCCCAACGTCTCTGAATCTTCAAGAAGTTTTTGAGAACTTCTAGGTATGAATTTCGGAGCTCTTGTTTGTTTTAATAGAGTTTTGAAACTAGATGTTAAAACAAACCGATGCATGCATGAAATAAATCAAAGAAAATTGTAATTGATCCTTATTATACATAAAAATTTCGAAAATATATATGTATAATTAAACATGAAATCCTACAACTTTGTGCCTGGTGCTTTCGAGTCATCTAACTTGGGATGCACCGACCGAACTCCCGTTACACGGGTGGTAGGGATCTCCCTATGGGAAGGTGTACGTGATAGTGTAAGTCCTCATAGGCAATGATGCACGAAACCCGACCCTGGGAGAATCAAACACCAACCAATAAACTTCTCCAAAGAAAAAGAAAAAAAAAGAAAAAAAAAGTCAAATAAGAACCAAAATGGACTTTACACATTGTATCACATTCAGAAGTTAAGGTTGCCCATGTCTTTCACTAAAGTCCTTAACTAACTTTCACGAATAACTCATTAGGCTAGGTGTGTGGACCGATTATATATAGCGTCGACCCGTAGTATTACCGCATCCCATGATCGAAAATATGAGTCCAACGAGTCATGTAGCTAGATTGATTAATGCATCTTGTTCGGATTTTGTGGGTATATCCGCTGAAAACCCTCAGGAGACAACACTCCTCCTCCTTGGCGATAAGGAGGTTTAACGGCTTGTTGCAGGTGCTAAGTGCAACCGTGATTCCTACGAAAGTGAGTTAGGATTTCTTGTTTTTTGTATACTTTTCTCTTTCTTTGTTTTGCTCGGGACTAGCAAAAGTTAGGTGTGGGGGTATTTGATTGACATCATCTCATGCTTATATTTTTATCTTATATCCATTATCTTTCACCTAAACAATGTTATGTAACATGTTTTATGTTTAGTTTTCAGGAATAAATAGGTTTGAAGAGATGAAGCATAAAAGGACCCAAAAGCTGGGAAAAATGACTGAATTGTGAGATCTGGGGACTGAGATGCAAGGGAGAAGGACCTGAACGTAAGACCAAAGGAGCAAAGAGCAAAACAAAATACTCCACACCATCATGGGGAGTATTTTGGCAATTCTATTCGGGTCAGAGCTCCAACAAGCGAAGTAGATGCATCAAAGATCACCAAAGACATCCAGAAAAACCCAGAAGAAAACCCAGCGGGATCCGAACCATATAGATCGCCAATTGGCGGTCCAAGACCGCTAATTGGCAAACTATTTTGGCCCAAATCCGCTAATATTTTGATGGGCTGCGTATTATTGTGTATTTAGTCCATTTCTTGTATTTGTTTAGTCCCACATCGGGGGATTGTCCCGGATTGCCTTTTTCTTTGGCTATAAATAGAACTCTTCACCTTCTAATGTAATCACTCCATATTTTGAGTGGCTATTCTTCCTACTAGAAGTAAGGTCCTGAAGCACACACTAAAGTAGGAGGATGCTACTTGAAATGTGAGTCATTTGTTAAAATAAGTTTCTTTATTATGTTGTTTGTTTCATATTTCTTGCTATAGATTGTTTAATTTCTTTTCATTAGTTTTAGTAGCTTAGTTAATATGTTTTCCTTGCTTAGTTTAATAATTAGTGTAATGTATAGTGAGTAGTTGCATCCCCTTTGGGGGGTGGAGTAGATGTTCATACATGCATTAGAGAATGGAATGAATGCTTTATTTTCAATGTGTTGATAAAACATGAATGTATGCTTGCTTGTTTAGGATAGAATTTATAACTTGATGAGTTTTGCCAAAATGATTAGACACCTCTCATGCTTGTTTAGGTTCTAAAATAAACAACATGTATATGTAAATGTTAATCAACTAGGTAGTTGAATAGATTGATAGGTTTTACCATAACATTTAGACACTTCCTATGCATGATAATACCACCTTCATTTGTGCTTAAAGAATGTGTTCAACACCCACCTCTTTGCATGTGTGCACTCACTCCACCCCTTAGGGGTTTTCCCATTCCTGAATTCCAGCATTTCGTTCTTAGCTTAGTTGGTATTTCATCGTTTGTTTCTTTCTTTAGCATTTCGTGCTTCTTAGTGTAGTATAGCGTAGAGTAGCATAATCAATCATCTTCTCCATTTTTTCGCCACTTGATTTCGTGCAAACGAGAGACTGCTCACCTCCCTGAGGACGACCCGTATCTACCACCGCTTCAACGCGGCCATGCACTTGCGGTTTAAATTAAAACGTTCAACAAGTTTTTGGCACCGTTGCCGGGGAGGTGCCAGTCCAGACTCTTGTTTGGACAATTCGAGTGGATTTAATTTGTGTTTTGTAGTTTTTCTTTGTTTCAAGAGACTGGGAATAGCAAGGGGAGGCTGCTAGAGAAATTTCAAGGCGAACTGGGCACTTCAGACCGCCAATCAGCGGTCCAGTGAGCTCTGTTCATCTTCTTTTTTCTTTGTGTTGTTGTTCTAATTGATCTAGTAATCTGGGACTCAATTTTGCATGTTCTGACTCTTAGATTGCTCCCAGATTAATAATCAACTTCCCTTAAGCAAATTGGACCCTAAAACTCTAAGCAAAAGATTAGGCATTCTTTTTGTTTAGGTCATGCATCATGTATGTGACTTAGGCATATAGATTGTCTTTCATTTTAGATTTATTTTCAGTTGTTGAGTGCTAGCGTGAGGTACGCACCTTCTACTCTCATTCATGCATTTTGTATGAACATGCATTAGTTAGTAGGAAGTGCATTGAAACAAGTGTGAGTTGAGCGTTTGTTTGGAGAGTTGATTGCTAGATTAGGACTCCAAAACCCTACTAAGGAGGGGCTGTCCCGTAGAAGATAAGGTGAGGGATTTCATCACCCTTTCCTTCGACCCACAAACCACACTAATCAAGAGCCTAATTTTTAAAATCAAGTAGACATTGGCCCTCAGGATTTCGGGCGCATTAGGAGAGTGATCCGGTCCCGCCCGTCATGACCTGATCGGCGTTGCCCACTTTGTCAATAGTAGGAGAGACGAGATCCCCAGATCTTGGCTCACTTGCTGGGCTTTGTGGTCCTCGTCGTAGGGAGGTTAGGCGTGTTAAGGCCGTGTGACCACGCAGTTAGGCGTCGTCTAGCTGTAAGGACATATAGCGACCTTAGGATTGCTTGAGCCTTGTTTGCTTGTGTGCTTCTACCTGTACCCATCCGCCGTAGCATAAGGACTTCTTCCCTTCTCTCTTAAGTCATTCTTTCTCTCCTGTGTTCCCCCATCTTCTCCTCTACGCACATTCTTTATTTAAAAAAAAATTTGGTGTGTGCACCTTTGTGTATGCTTTCGTGGACACGAGACGAGAGTGGTCGTTTGACGAGGAGCGTTGTCAATCCGGCTTCAGTCATCGATTTCTCGACGCCTTCCTCCTCTCGTGTCACACACAGTCCAGGTTCAATGGCTGCTAATTTCCGTGAGGAGGAGCAATTGCTGGACCCACCTGTTCGACCTATTCTTCCAGTTGTTGTTCCCATACCTCTCCGTGATCGATGCTACCCGAGCCGTACAACTCTACCCTCATGCATCGTATTGCCAGAAGTTAATGGGAACCATTTTTAGGTTAAGCCTCAGTTTATCTCCATGCTCCCTCATTTCACTGGGAAAGGTGACCCCTATATCATTCTCAGGGAATTTGAGGAGGTATGTGCTATGTTCAAGTTGCAACAACTTACCACAGACTCCATCCATCTTAGACTTGTCCCCTTTGCGCTGAAGGATGATGCCAAGAAGTGGTTGTACAGCAACCAGGTGAATTCCTTTAGGACTTGGGATGAGTTTAAATCTGCATTCCTCAAGAAGTACTTCCCAAATCATCGGACTCAAAAATTGAGGAACGAAATCAATTCATTCTATCAATTTGAGACCGAAACATTTCATGCATATCTAGAGAGGTTCAAGGAGCTACTATCCTCATGCCCTCACCATGACATTGAGTCGTGGCATCTTTGTCAGATTGTTTACGAGGGTCTTCACATCCCGTCCCGAACGCTCTTTGAGTCCATGTGTCAAGGAGATTTCTTGGGAAAGGATGAAAGGGAGGCATGGGTTTTCCTAGAAGACCTTGCTGAGAAACAATGCAATGGGAGAGTGTAAGGGAGCCACCTGCATCATCTAGTATAGGAGCGAGGATCGCGAATGCAAACTCGACTAGATCGGATGCCGCATTTGCTATCGATACCACTACGGCCACCGAGGCACGCATGGCGGCCTTAATGCGCCGTATGGATTCGATTGAGCTCCAAAACCAACAAAGTGCACCTCACATGTCCACATCTGGTTGTGTTCCCTGCCATTCATGTGGTAGGATAGGTCATGAAGAAAGCGAGTGTGCGTCCATTCCTCCTGAGATGGAACATGTCAACGCCATCTATGACAGAGCTAGGAATGACCCATACGCATTATCTTATAATCCTGGATGGAGGAACCACCCCAATTTTTCATGGAACCAAAATAATGCCCCGGGTGGTCCTTCAAACTCCTCTCGACCACCTAACCAATCATACCAACCTCCCATGCATGCACAATCTTATCAGCCACCCCAAGCACCAATCACCAATCAATCGGGTTTCCCGAATTCCAATAATATGGAAACCCGATTCAATTCACTTGAGACCTTGACTCGTGGACTTGAAAACTCAATCAAAATTTTTATGTCAACCACAAGTCAAGTGCTCCCTTCAAATCAGCAGACCATCAAATCTCTAGAGCTTCAGATGGGCCAATTGCCACAGTATGTACATGAAAGTGAGAGAGGGTCTTTGCCTAGCCAG
Organism: Triglochin maritima; assembly: GCA_963682175.1. NCBI lineage: Eukaryota > Viridiplantae > Streptophyta > Magnoliopsida > Alismatales > Juncaginaceae > Triglochin > Triglochin maritima. Next base: position 24,988,947 of record OY821789.1, read on the forward strand.
CCTGAGGCTAACCCCCGCATGTACCAGCAACAACACATGCAAAATGAAAACGTGGTACCTCGGGGGAGGCAAGTGAACCGTGTGGAGGAACCTGTTCACCATGTCAATTCCATTGTGACCTTAAGGAATGGAAAACAGGTTGACAATCACATTTCCTTGCCACAACCACCACCATCTATGCAGCCCTTTAGTGGGAATGGTGGTGAAGAAGAGGCTGAGGGTGAGGGTAATACACCATGGCTTCATTCTCAGGCACTGCAGAAAACCTACCTGCCAAAAGCTCCTTATCCAAGTAGGTTAACCAAAAAGCAGAGTGACACAATGGACAAGATATTAGAGGTGTTTAAGCAAGTTAAGGTTAACATCCCCTTGTTGGATGTCATCCAACAAATACCTCAATATGCCAAAGTGTTGAAGGATTTCTGCACAACCAAGAGGAAGACCAATGTTCCCAAGAAAGCATTCTTGGCTGCAAATGTAAGCTCACTTTTGTCCAATCCCGCCTACACAAAATACAAGGACCCTGGGTGTCCTACTATTCAGTGTACGATAGGGGACACTAGCATGAGTAATGTTTTGCTTGATTTAGGATCAGCGGTCAACCTCCTCCCATTTTCTGTTTATCAATAGTTAAATTTGGGAGAATTGAAACCAACTAAGATCACCCTCTAATTGGCGGACAGATCCATTCGTATTCCAAATGGGATTATCGAGGACGTGCTTATCAAAGTTAGAGATTTTATATTTCCAGTCGATTTTGTTGTCCTTGATACCAATCCTGTTGCGAACACCACTCTCAAATACCTTTGATTTTGGGTAGACCATTTCTGGCAACTTCCAACGCCTTAATTAATTGTAAGCTCTCATTCGGTAATATGAGTGTTGAGTTTCATGTGTTCAACTCTGGTAGGCAAAAGGAGCCCATGGATCACCTTTAAATCTAAATCTCATCCGCCTATTGGAGAAAGCACCACAAAATCAACGAACACCCCTAACACCAATGCAATCCATTGAGAATGTTTGTGGGCCCAGGGAAAACTCATTGCCTGTCTTTGCAATGCAACAGAGTGAGCTGGCATCAAACCTAAATATCCAAAAGGAGTGTTCGTTGCATGATTCAGTTGAGAGTTCTAATGAGAGTGAGACACCTCATCATATGCCTATACCAGAAGGTGTCTCTACCTCATGTCCCATGGTCATTGAGCCATTTGAGCTTCATATTGACTCCAACAAGGACCCACCTGTGACCGAGCTTATGCTTGATGATCTAAATAATGGTGGGAGGTCCTTGTTGGATAACTTGGGGAGAAGCCCCATTCTTAGTGATGCAGGTCTGCTGCATCCATCGAATGAGCATGAGGAACTCATTCCGATGCACCCACCTATTGGTTGGAGGGTTTTGTTCGATGAGCAACTAAACCCTAGTGAGGCAACACAACTTCATTCATTCATGTTGCCCACACCCAACCAATATCATGAGGGGTTCCAGCCGTTCATCTTTGACCTTTCACCCTGATTGATCGTTTTATTTAAACCGCAAGTGCACGGCCACGTTGAAGTGGTGGCAAATACGGGTCTTCCACTGGGAGGTGTGTCGACGTTTGGTTTGTGCGAAGGTGAGTGGTAAAAAATGGAGAGATAGGTTGATTACACTAAACTACACTAAGATGCAAAAGGAAATGAAAGATAAGCAATAAAACTAAACCCCATAGGGGGTAGAGAAATAATGTGAATATGAAGATGTGTGTGTGTGTGCTCAGTTAAGGTCCTCACAACATGTAGTGCATGAAATCATAAAACTACATCCAACTTTGCCTCCACATGAATTAAGATAAGACTACATCATTAAAACATACAAGACAATAATGGGAATGAAGCTAAATGAAATCATGTATAAAGACTAGACCCTACTATGCCTCCACATGAATTAAGATAAGACTACACCATTAAAACATACAAGACATTAGCCAAGGTAAAGGCAACAAGAGCACATACACTACAAATTGTGTTTCCAATATTAATTCCATCCATATCCTAACATTATCATTCCCCATAAAATAGGTCCACTAATCAAAGCATAAGCTAAGCTTCATTCAAGAGCATTAGCATATCAAAGATAAGAGTGAAAACCCATTAGAAGGTTATGGAAATCATATAAAGCTCAAGACATTAAGATAACACACACTTAATACACTACATGATCATATCACATATTTCTCCACCCCCAAGTGGGGATGGAACTACTCACTACTCATTACACTAACTATATTACCAAAATAAAGCATAATACTGACATGAAATTACCCTAAGAAAGCAAGAAATATAGAAGCTTAAAAGGAAAGGAAAGACTGAACAAGCATGCACAAATTAAAAGACAAGATTAAAAGAAACTAGAAGAATTATTTTATTAACAAATGACTCACATCGAAGGTAGCATTCTTCTCCACCTTGAGTTTTTGCTTCAATGCTCACTCCTTAGTAGAGAGAATGCCACCAAGCAATAGGTGATTACAATAGAAGGTGAAGAGTTCTATTTATAGGCATGGAAAAAGATAATCAGGGACAATCCCCCGATGTGGGACTAAACCAATACCAAAAATAGACTAAGAATACACTAATACATGTGCCCTACAAATCCGAGAGGATCCAGAGTGATTTGGACCGCCAATTCGCGGTCCATGACCGCCAAATGGCAGTCTATTGGATCTAGATTGATCTGGGATTTGTTGTGGGCTTTGCTGGTGCTCTTTGTTGGTCTTTGATGCATCTACTTTGTTTATTGGAGCTCCGACCCGAATCGAATTGCCAAAATACTCCTCATGATGGTGTGGAGTTTTCTGTTTTGCTTTTCGGTCCTTCGGTCTTACGTTCAGGTCCTTCTCCGTTGCATCTTAGTCCACAGGTCTCACAATTAAGTCATTTTTCCTGCTTTTGGGTCCTTTTATTGCTCTTCTCTTCAAACCTCTTTATTTTTGAAAATCAAACATAAAACTCATCACGTAGCATTGCTTAGATGTAAGATAATGGATATAAGATACAAATATGAGCATGAAATGATCTCAATCACACCCCTCATGACACCTCAGAGTACCGGTGAAGTTTGCCCATCTCGGCAAGTCTCTGGTCCTCATGACTTGATATTCTCATTTGATGTTCCTTGACCAAATGATTATGAGAATATCGTTGTTGTTGTACATATCATGTTAAAAAAAGAAAAAAAAGAAAAAAAAGTGTAATAAAAGACTCCATGAGCGAGCATTGATTGTTGCGGGCCCCAACCCTTGTGTACTTGGGCCCTATTTCTTCACGTATTTGTCTGCCATCTTCAGTATCTCACAGGTTTTGAGGGAATTCGGGTTTGTGTCCATCACTATAACAATGAACTTCCTGTTGTGCTTAATGTTTGTGAGATCTATTCTTTTCATGCATAAATCCATGCAGTATCATGTTCACATTCATTGAGGACAATGCATAAAGTAGGTGTGGGGGTGCTTTACGTGTGTACATAGTCGAGTCTTTTTCCTTTGATTTTGTTTTCTTTTGTGTGTACTGATAGGGTCATGTTAGTGTGCTGCATTTAACATTGATATATCTGCTTGCCATGATCCTTGGGTGACTTGTCTTCTTTTGCCTGCCTAGTGCTTTAAAATTTTCACATTTCTTTCAAAATCTTCATGTGTTTGCGAAATGAAATGTTTTGTAGGTTTTCCGTGTGTTTAGCATGTGCAAAACCATTGAGAGGCAAAGTAAAAAGAAAGCTCCCAAAATTGTCTTGAACTTGATGCATTTGGATTTCTAGTTTACTGCTATAGGTCTTATCGAGTCGTTAGGATGCACCCCAGTTTTCCCTCGAGGGCGTGTAATCATAGGGTTTCAGCACTCAAACATTTAAAGAAGTCCACCGTGAACCTAGTGAGCCAAAAAATTCGTGTTTGTTAGTATAAGGCAGTTTGTCGCAGTCAAGGGCCCTTAATCTCTTTTTGTGAAACTTAAGTGTAGGGGTTTTGGTTCCCATGTAGATAAATAAATAAGTGATGTTCTCTCTTCTCACACGGCTCCTATAACTCGGGAAAGTAGGTCTGAGGGGACTTTGTGCCTGGTGCTTTCGAGTCATCTAACTTGGGATGCACCGACCGAACTCCCGTTACACGGGTGTTAGGGATCGCCCTATGGGAAGGTGTACGTGATAGTGTAAGTCCTCATAGGCAATGATGCACGAAACCCGACCCTGGGAGAATCAAACACCAACCAATAAACTTCTCCAAAGAAAAAGAAAAAAAAGAAAAAAAATTCAAATAAGAACCAAAATGGACTTTACACATTGTATCACATTCAGATGTTAAGGTTGCCCATGTCTTTCACTTAAGTCCTTAACTAACTTTCACGAATAACTCATTAGGCTAGGTGTGTGGACCGATTATATATAGAGTCGACCCGTAGTATTACCGCATCCCATGATCGACAATATGAGTCCAACGAGTCATGTAGCTAGATTGATTAATGCATCTTGTTCGGATTTTGTGGGTATATCCGCTGAAAACCCTCAGGAGAAAACACTCCTCCTCCTTGGCGATAAGGAGGTTTAACGGCTTGTTGCACGTGCTAAGTGCAACCGTGATTCCTACGAAAGTGAGTTAGGATTTCTTGTTTTTTGTATACTTTTCTCTTTCTTTGTTTTGCTCGGGACTAGCAAAAGTTAGGTGTGGGGGTATTTGATTGACATCATCTCATGCTTATATTTTTCTCTTATATCCATTATCTTTCACCTAAACAATGCTATGTAACAAGTTTTATGTTTAGTTTTCAGGAATAAATAGGTATGAAGAGATGAAGCATAAAAGGACCCAAAAGCTGGAAAAAATGACTAAATTGTGAGATCTGGGGACTGAGATGCAAGGGAGAAGGACCTGAACGTAAGACCAAAGGAGCAAAGAGCAAAACAAAATACTCCACACCATCATGGGGAGTATTTTGGCAATTCTATTCGGGTCGGAGCTCCAACAAGCGAAGTAGATGCATCAAAGATCACCAAAGACATCCAGAAAAACCCAGAAGAAAACCCAGCGGGATCCGAACCATATAGACCGCCAATTGGCGGTCCAAGACCGCTAATTGGCAATCTATTTTGGCCCAAATCCGCTAATATTTTGATGGGCTGCGTATTATGGTGTATTTAGTCCATTTCTGGTATCTGTTTAGTCCCACATCGGGGGATTGTCCCGGATTGCCTTTTTCTTTGGCTATAAATAGAACTCTTCACCTTCTAATGTAATCACTCCATATTTTGAGTGGCTATTCTTCCTACTAGAAGTAAGGCCTTGAAGCACACACTAAAGTTGGAGGATGCTACTTTAAATGTGAGTCATTTGTTAATAAAAGTTTCTTTATTATGTTGTTTGTTTCATATTTCTTGCTTTACTTTGTTTAATTTCTTTTCATTAGTTTTAGTAGCTTAGTTAATATGCTTTCCTTGCTTAGTTTAATAATTAGTGTAATGTATAGTGAGTAGTTCCATCCCCTTTGGGGGTGGAGTAGATGTTCATACATGCATAGAGAATGGAATGAATGCTTTATTTTCAATGTGTTGATAAAACATGAATGTATGCTTGCTTGTTTAGGATAGAATTTATAACTTGATGAGTTTTGCCAAAATGATTAGACACCTCTCATGCTTGTTTAGGTTCTAAAATAAACAACTTGTATATGTAAATGTTAATCAACTAGGTGGGTGAATGGATTGATAGATTTTGCCATAACATTTAGACACTTCCTATGCATGATAACACCACCTTCATTTGTGCTTAAAGAATGTGTTCAACACCCACCTCTTTGCATGTGTGCACTCACTCCACCCCTTAGGGGTTTTCCCATTCCTGAATTCCAGTATTTCGTTCTTAGCTTAGTTGGTATTTCATCGTTTGTTTCTTTCTTTAGCATTTCGTGCTTCTTAGTGTAGTGTAGCATAGAGTAGCATAATCAATCATCTTCTCCATTTTTTCGCCACTTGATTTCATGCAAACGAGAGACTGCCCACCTCCTTGAGGACGACCCGTATTTGCCACCGCTTCAACGCGGTCGTGCGCTTGCGGTTTAAATTAAAATGTTCAACAAACGCACAACCAGACGAAGAGAAAAGAAGAACAAGAAACAACTGACCACTGGTTGGTTGTGTGAAACCGCTGATTAGCGGTCTGTTGGTGCGATCTGGGGGTGGGATTTGGGTGGTGGCGGAACAAAAAGAAAAAAAACGCGTTTTTGCTTCTGGTGGAGAATGAGTAGGGCAAGGCATCACGCGTTTTTAACAAAGAAAAGGGAAAATAACCAAAAGACACTACAATTTTTTTTCTTTTCTTCTTTTTTTTTAACTTTTTTAACCACAAAGATATATTCAAACATGAAAACTCAACCATTCATGCAGGAACATGAATGGGTGAGTGCGGGAGAGGTTCATGAAGGAACATGACCTCCTCGACTTCAGCTGGTGCCCCTTTGAGTAGGATTTGAGGTGTTGTCCATTAACTTTGAACACGTCCCCATTCCCTGGGTTTAGGATGTCAATTGCTCCATGAGGAAACATGGTTTGGACAATAAAAGGGCAAGACCAGTGACTACGGAGCTTACCCGCAAACAGATGAAGCCCGGAATTGTAGAGCAACACCTTTTGCCCGGCCATAAACACCATTCTCATAATCATGCGATCGTGAAACAACTTGGCTCGGGACTTATGAATTTTCGCATTTTCATACGCATCATTGCGTAGCTCTTCCAACTCCACAATGTCGAGTTTACGTTGCACCGCTGCTTGATCAAGATCCATATTCAGGTTCTTGATCGCCCAGAAAGCATGATGCTCAAGCTCGACGGGTAGGTGGCAAGCCTTGTCGTACACTACCCGATATGGGGACATACCCAAATTGGTCTTATATGTGGTGCGAAAGGCCCACAATGCGTCATTCAACTTAGTTGACCAATCCTTCCTCGAGGAATTAAATGTCTTCTCAAGGATTTGCTTTAATTGATGATAGAGACTTTGACCTGCCCACTTGTTTGCAGATGATATAGGGTCGCAAGCTTGTGGGTGATCGAATAATTCCTCATAAGTGCTTCAATGGAGCAATTACAGAAGTGGGTACCCCTATCATTGATTGTGGTACGCAGAGTACCAAATCGTGCAAAAATGTCCCTTACGAATTTGGTGACCACCTTGTTGTCATTGGTCTTTGTGGGGATAGGCTCAACCCACTTAGACACGTAGTCAACGGACACCAGAATGTAAACATTCCCAAACGAATTCAGGAAGGGACCCATAAAGTCGATGTCCCACACATCGAAGATGTCGACTACAAGGACATTTTGCAAAGGTATCATGTTACATTGACTAATCCCACCAAGGCGCTGGCACCTATCACATTGCTTACAAAAGTCGTAAGCATCTTTGAAAAGAGAAGGCCAGTAGAATCCAGATTGGAGCACATTGGCGGCAGTTTTCTTTGCTCCAAAATGTCCTCCACATGCCTTAGAGTGGCAGAAATGGAGCACACTTTCGAACTCGCTATTTGGGACGCACCGCCTGAAAATTTGGTTAGAGCAGTATTTGAATAGGTAGGGGTCGTCCCAGTGAAAGAATCTGACATAAGATCTAAATTTGATTTGGTCAGATTTTGACTAACCCACAGGAAGTTGCTCGGTCACGAGGTAATTCCCGATGTCGGCAAACCAAGGGTTATCTTCGATCGTGAACAACTGCTTGTCAGGAAATTTGTCATTAATAATTTGGTGCTGTGGGTTGGTCGTCTCTAGAGGAGACAAGTGGTCTGCTACAACATTTTCACACCATTTTTTGTCCTGAATTTCGAAATCGAATTCTTGTAACAACAAGATCCATCTCAAGAGTCGGGATTTTGCATCTTTCTTCGCCATGAGGTGTTTGATGGCTCTGCGATCAGAATAGATAATCATGTGGGAGCCAATCAAGTACGACCGGAATTTCTCCAAAGCAAATATGATCGCTAAGAATTCCTTCTCGGTCATAGTGTAGTTCAATTGGGCATCATTGAGTGTTCTACTGGCATAGTAGATCACATGAGGCAATTTGTCTAATCGTTGCCCAAGTACTACTCCCACAGAGAAGTCAGATGCATCGCACATTAACTCGAAGGGTTCATTCCACACTGGTGCCTTAATTATGGGAGCTGAAGTCAACTATTTCTTCAATGTCAAAAAGGCATGGTGGCAATCCGGTGTGAACTAAAAAATGGCATCCTTAGCCAACAAGGCGGTGAGAGGTCGAGCAATTTTGCTAAAATCCCGAATAAACCGCTGATAGAATCCACCATTCCCCAAAAAGGCGCGGATATCCTTCACATTACGTGGCGGTGGAAGATTAGCAATAAGACCCGCTTTGGCAGGATTGACCTCAATTCCCCTACTTGAGACCACATGTCCAAGTACAATCATCCCTCGCTTCACCATGAAGTGACATTTCTCCCAATTGAGAGTGAGGTTCTTCTCACGGCATCGCTTGAGGACAAGGCTCAAGTGACGAAGGCACTCATCAAAGGAAGCGCCAAATATGGAAAAGTCGTCCATGAAAATCTCAAGGAAACGCTCTACCATATCGGAGAAGATACTGATCATACACCTTTGAAACGTTGCCGACACATTACATAACCCAAAGGGCGTGCGACGGTAGGCAAACGTACCAAAGGGACAAGTAAATGTGGTTTTCTCTTGATCCTTGGGGGCGATGGGAATTTTGTTGTAACAGGAGTATCCATCAAGAAAACAATAATACTCATGTCCGGACAACCTTTCCAACATCTGATCAATGAATGGCAACGGGAAATGATTTTTCCACGTTGCCGCATTGAGCTTGCGATAATCAACGCAAACTCGCCAGCCAGTTTGCAGGCGTGTCGGGATAAGGTCATTATGCTCATTCTCAACAACCGTCACACCTGACTTCTAGGGAACCACATGGACATGACTCACCCACGAACTATCAAAGATAGGATAGATTATGCCATGATCCAAGCACTTAAGAACCTCCTTTCGGACGGCTTCTTTCAGCACAGGATTCAATCTTCGTTGTGGATCCCGGCGCGGCCTAGAATCCTCTTCCATGTGGATCCGATGCTGAACAATAACAGGGCTAATTCCTTTGATATCCTTCAAGGACCACTCGATAGCCTCTTTGTTTTCAAAGAGCACTTTTTGAGGGCAACCTCTTGATCTTGTGCAAGATCAGAGGCAATAATGAGTGCCAATGTCTCATTATCCCCTAAAAAGATTTATTTCAGGTTATCGAGGAGCAGTTTAAGCTCGACCGGAGGTGGGCCCTTGTCGGATTCAGAGTTCATTTCAAGTGGCTCTAGGGCCACGGGGTTAGAGGAGCAAGCACCCAGATGTGCCTCCTCATCCAGAGATTCGCAGGCGGATTCCTCAAGATGCTCTTCACTCGCAACCTGGTCATTAGGCACCTCAATAATATGTCGATGTGAGTCGAACATGCCTAATGACTCGTGCTCATCCGTGTCCTTGATGAAATTGGCTCCGACAGCGTCGTCGAAGAGCCCGGGTTTCTTGCCAAGACTAAAGATGTTGAAATCCACCGTGAGGTTTCCAAAAGACAACCTCATTAATCCATTGCGACAATTGATCAAAGCATTAGATGTCGCAAGAAAAGGCCTCCCAAGGAACACAGGAATTTGTCCTTGTGGGTTGGACACGGGTTCAGTGTCCAAGATGATGAAATCAACTGGAAATACGAACTCACCCACTTTAATAAGGACATCCTCCACACTCCCTCGTGGAATCTTGACGGATCTGTCAGCCAACTGGACGGTTGTCCTCGTTGGTTTAAGATCGCCTATTCCAAGGTTGACATAGATAGAGTAGGGCAGGAGGTTCACAGATGCTCCCAAATCCAATAAAGCTTGAGGAATTGTCACATTACCGATCATGCAAGAGACAGTTTGACAACCTGGGTCCTTGTATTTGACTTGCATGGGTTGTGTCAATATCGAGCTCAGATTGGTGGCCCAAAATGCTTTTTTGGGAACATTTGATCTTCTCTTAATGGTACAAAGGTCCTTAAGGAACTTGGCATACGGTGGCATTTGTTGAACAATTTCGAACAACGGGATGTTCACCTTTACTTGCCTAAGTACCTCAACGATTTTATCCCAATGCTCATCACGTTTTTTAGTCAACCTATGAGGGAATGATGCATTGGGGACATAACTATCACGAGGAGGAGTCTCAGAATTAGGTTCCTTGAAAGACTTACGACCCTCCTCGGAAGAGTCACGAACAGGATTGGCTTCAGGCATTTCCACATTGTTGTCAACAACCCTTCCCGATCTTAAGGTATGGACAACACTAGCATGTTGGGAGGGGTCACTTTCAACATTGTGTACATTCTGCCTAGCATGAGCAGGTTGACCCCTCGGATTTACCACAGGTTGACTCGGGAACTGACCCTTCTCGCGTTCATGGAACTGATGAGCCAACTGGCTAACTTGCATTTCCAAAGCTTTGACCGTACTTTGCATGCTCTGCATGAACGCTTGAAGGGTCGGATCACAAGAAGGGTCCTTGGGGTTAACCCACTGGGTAGTGGAGTTTGGTTGGAATAACCCGATGATGAGGCCTGAGCAGGTTGGTAATTATGGTGCTGAGACCTTTGATGTGGGGGTTGGTAGGTCGCCGATGGGCATGGAGGTTGAGGTTGAGCGTGCGAGCTCTGACCATGACCCCCACTAGGCCCCCAAGAGAAGTTAGGATGGTTACACCATCCCGGGTTGTAGGAATGACTGTACGGGTCGTTACGGGGCCACTGTTGATACATCGCATTTGCATGCTCAGTATCCCTTGGAGCGTAAGCGCATTCCAAGTCATCATGGCCCGTAAGTCCATACCGACTACACCCAGGAGTAGCGACCTGAGCTACAGGAGCTCGGTCCAACTCTAAACTCTCAATCCTATGCATGAGAGCAACCAATTTCGCCTTAGACACAATAGTTGACAACTTGATATGATCCAGCCCGACCAAAAGACCTGGCGGTTGGTGGCTCTCTCATGGTATCCCACTCAAAGGTAGGTTCAGCCACTAACTCAAAAGTGTCCCTTGCCTCATTGATGAGTTTCATTTGGAAATCACCCTGACACATTGACTCCAACAATGTTCGGGTGTTGTATTTGAGGCCCTCATAAACAATCTGGCACAGCTGCCATAGCTCAAGTCCATGATGAGGGCACTGCTGGAGAAGGTCATTGAACCCCTCAAAGAAAACATGAAAAGATTCGATCTGAGCCTGAGACATTTGATGTATCTGGTGCCGTATCTGTTGAGTTTTCCTTTGAGGGAAAAATCTCTTCAGAAATACGGTCACAAAGTCATCCCAATACCGAATAGAGCTCGTTAGGAGGTTGTACATCCATTTCTTCACGTTATCCTTCAACGCGAAAGAAATCATCCTCAACCAGACTGAATCCTCATCAGGTTGTTGAAGCTTGAACATGGATCATACTTCCTCTTATTCACGTATAAAAATATACGGATCCTCCTTATTGGCAGTGAAGGTAGGGAACATGCTCACATACTGAGGTTTCAGCTCATAGTTGTTCCCGCGAGCTGGGGGAAGAACTATGCAAGAAGGTTGCACGACCCGAACAGGATGGGTCCGCTCCCACAAAGTCGTCGGTCAATCCAATCGAGATAAAGGTGGTGGTGCACCAAGAACTCGATCCTGACCGAATCCCTCTTCCGAGTCATAGGAGGAGAAGGAGGTCTACCGACGTAATCTATGTATGGAACCTGGTCTCCCCCATCACCACGAGAAGACTCGGCCTCACACTCCAAAGGAGCACGAGGCGGAGATGGCTGATCACCAAGACCGTCCATCTCAAAAAAATGCACTCTCTCAAGTCGAGTGCTCTCACCAGAACGAGCCCAACCTCGCATAAAATGCTCGACTCAACTCTAAAAAACACACAACAAAAGGTGTACTCAGAGGAGGAGACTACTCATAGAAAATAGATGAGGAGGGAAGAATCCTACAGCTAGTGTGGGTAGTGGGTGAAGGTAGAAGCCTAATCTAGAAAGCACGACTCAAATAATATATGTTATGGGTCCTTAGGCTAGACGACGCCCAACTTCGACGTCACTAAACTTGACACACCTCACCTCCTTACAACGAAGACCATAATGCCCAGCAAGTGATACCAAATCCGTAGATCTTGTACCTCTTACAACGACAAGGTAGGCAACACCAATCAGGCCATGACGGTCACGACTAGATTACTCTCCTAGTACGTCCGAAATCCTTAGGGTCAATGTCTACTTGGTTTTAGAATTAAGGCTTTATTAGGAGTGATTTTTGGGGCCAAGGAAAGGGTGATGAAACCCCCACCTTATCTTTTATGACATCCCCTCCTTAGTAGCGTTTTGATCTTAAATATAGCAATCAACACTCCAATCAAACGCTCAACTCCCTCTTATCCCGATGCACCTTACTAAGTAATGCATGATTTAAAATGCATGAATGAGGGAATTGGGTGCACGTATCTCACACCAGCAATCAACAACAAAAATATAAAGCAAAGAAAAGACAAATGCGTGCAAGGTCTACAAATGATGCATGACCTAGATGGCAATCAATCTTTTCTTTTGCTTTGAGTTTAAAGGTCCAAGTTGATTAAAGGGACTTGATTGTTAATCTGGGAGCAAACTACAAGTCAAAATATGAAAAATTGAACTCCCAGACAACCTAGTGAAAGTAGAAACAACCAGAACAAATGGGAGAGAAATTGGAGCTCACCAGACCGCCAATTAGCAGTCCAGAGCTGCTGATTGGCGGTCTGTTCGCTTTTGATTTTCTCCCGTCTTCTCCTGGAGACGTCTCTTGATCCTTGAAGTCTCCTGAAACAAACAGAACTAAAAACAAAAAATTAAAACCACTTGAATCGTCCAAACTAATGTCTGGACAGAACACCTCCCAGGCGATGACGCCAAAAACTTGTTTGAACGTTTTAATTATAACCACAAGTGCACGACCACGTTGAAGCGGTGGCAAATACGGGTCGATCCACAGGGAGGTGTGTCGACTCAGGTTTGTTCGAAGATGAGTGTTAAAGAGAGGAGAGAAAGGATTTATTAAACTAAGCTACACTAAACTAAACTAGTAAACTAGAAAGGAGGAAATAAAAGCACGAAATGAACTAAACTAAGTAACTAATAACAGAAGATAGAAATCAGGAATGGAAAACCCCTAAGGGGTGGAGTGTGTGTGCACATCAAATAAGTGTGGTGAATGCATACAATAAGCTCAAGTGTAGTTAGTGTTTGTGAATGCATAAGAAGTACATAATGGCAAGACCTATCATTCAAAGCACTAACCTAGGTGATTAATATGAGTATGACAAGTTTGTTATTAAGAACATAAACAAGCATGGAATGTACCAAAACATTATGGCAGAAACCATCAACTAAAAGTTCTTATTAATGCAAACAAGCATACTAACATCTCTCACAAACAACAATGTCTAGCATTCATACCATCTACATAACATGTATACACATCTACTCCACCCCCATTGGGGATGGAACTACTCACACATATTTAAACTAACATTTATACTAAGGAAAGAAAACATGCTTAAACTAATTATAAGAAGACTAAAACAACAAGTTTAACTAAAAGAACATAAAACTAAAGAAGCATGCATGAAATAAGAAAGGAAATTAAACTAATAAAGAAACAACATAACCAAAGGAAAACATCTATTATTAGTCACTCAATTACAAGTTGCCTCTCTCCACCATGGTTTTTGCTTCAAGACTTTAACTCCTAGTAGAGAGGATGGCCACCAAGAGAGAGATGGGGTACAAGAGAGGAGGGAGAGTTCTATTTATAGCCATAGAAAAAGGTAATCAGGGACAATCCCCCGGTATGAGACTAAACATATACCAGAAATATACTAAACACAAACAAGAAATAGACTAAACACACTCTAATACATGACCTAAAGAAATCTTAGCGGATCCGGAGCAACCCGGACCGCCAATCAACGGTCTCAGACCGCCAATTGGCGGTCTACAAGGTTTGGATCGGTCTGGGCTTTCTTCTGGGCTCTCCTGGATGGATGATGCATCTACTTGGCTTGCTGGAGCTCCGACCTTAATAGAATTGCCAAAATACTCCTCATAATGGTGTGGAGTATTCTTGTTTGCTCATTGGTCCTTCGATCTTACATTCAGGTCATTCGATCTTGCATCTTAGTCTTTGAGTCTCTCCACTCAGTCCTTTTTCCTGCTTTTAGGTCCTTTTAGAGTCTCTCCTTCTCAAACCTCATTATTCCTGAAACTTAAACATTAAACTCGTTACATAACATTGTTTGGGTGAAAGATAATGGATATAAGATCTAAATGTATGCATGAAATGATGTCAATCACTTATCTTCTGCAATATGTGATGAATGTGAGTGTATGTTTGTTTGTTTGAAAGAGAATACTTAACTTGGTGGGTTTTGCCATAATCATTACGTACTTCCCATGCTTGTTTAGGTTCCTAATAACCAACTTGTTTATGGTCATGTTAATTAACTAGGTTAGTGATTGGAATGATAGGTTTTGCCACAACCATTACGTATTTCCTATGCATGAAGACACAACCTGCACTTGTGCCTTATTGAATGCATCATTCACTACCTTATTGCATGTGTACACACACTCCACCCCTTGGGGGTTTATCTTCCTGAATTTCAGCTTGCTTGATAGTTACTTAGTTTAGTTTCAATTCTTCTCGTGCTTTCAACTTCCTTGTTTGTTGCTTGCTAGTTTAGTTTACTTGGTTTAGTTTAATCAACTACTTCTCCCCTTTATTTTTCACTCGATTTCTGAAAAACCAGAGTTGACATACCTCCTTGTGGACTGTGTTGGCCTTTTGGCCTTAATATATGTTTTCATTATTTAATGAACCTAATCTTAATTGTAATCAATGTAGAGTATCACACATATTGCATAACATATATATTGTATTGTGCTAACTTCTACAGGTGATCAAGACTTAAGGAAGAAAGGAAATTAAATCAAGACATGTATTAACGCTATATTGAAGACATGTAATATTGTTTTCTTAGAGTCTTAGGAACATTGTGTAATTGAGCATACTTTAGCTACAATCAACTCACATACACACTAGGTTCTTTATAGAAGTCACACACAAAATTTCACATCATTTGGACTTCAATAGATAACCGAAACTTACACCGGAAAACACTAAAACTAAACTTGAACTGTCTACCACATTCGGTGAACCGAACAAAACCTCTCGGTCGACCGAACCAAACCTCTCGGTCAACCGAGTGATCAATTATCTTCTAGTGTTTTCACTGCCCACATTCGGTCGACCGAATCAAAACAATTTTCTGACTGTTATCCTTGTCGTATTATACCAATGCTCGTATTTGAATTATTTATAAATACCCCAAAATACATAATTGCCTTTCGGTCGATGGTGGACCTGTTCGGTCGATGGTGGACCTGTTCGGTCGACCGAAGTTTTATTGTCTCCAATTTGTGCAACTGCCTGGACGATTTCGATCGACCGAAGACTTTGGTTCGCTCGACCGAACTTGATCATTTTTATCAACCCCGTAGAGCTTGTTGATTTTTTATCGGCCGAACCCTATTCGGTGTTCGACCGTTAACTTAGGTGTACCTAAGTTATAGCCTATCACGGTTGACTGTTAATTTATCGGTCGACCAAACTGAGTTCAAAATTACCCAACGGTCGACCTTTCTCCCCGATTCGGTCGACCTAACTTACTCAGAATTGGGTCCTGCAGGTTTCTGTTTTATGATTCTCAATCAAACCTTACTCAAATTAACCCCAATGGCTATAACACCTTAGGAGCTTATAAATAGGTGTTCCTATGACACAATTACACAACTCTTATACTTCCATTTGTCATATACACTTAAGAGAAAACTCCAAGTCTCCCATTCCCCAAATCCTACTCTCCAAGCTATACTTCCACATCTTAGATCAATTCCACATCGGAAGCTAAGTGTGCTCAACTTAGAGAGTGAGTGATCCACTCAACCATTGTTGTTCAAGGAAGCAAGGACTTCGGTGAAAGCCCGAAGTGTTCCTCTCGGATTGTGAGAGAAGAAAGTCAAGCTCACGAGGGTGTTCGTGGATCTTGCTTTGTAAAAGGCTTAATCTCGGCCCGAAATGTGGTTGATGGTGAAGACTCGAGCAGAATTCGAGAGGAGCTTGCAAGAGAGGAAGTAGGCGGGAGGCGAACCTCTATAAAATCTGGTGCCTTGTTGTTTGTTTGCATTATCTCTTCCTTTGCTTTCTCGTTTAGTTTTTATTTACGCTGCATATACTTGATTACTTGAACTAGTAGGTAATTAGCTTAAAAGTGATTAGAACTAAGCCCCATATACGATCCTATAATTGGTATCAGAGCCTTGTGAGCTAAATTGCATACTTAATCGTACTTTTAGCATGGCTTCAACATCTAATCATGTAGAGGGATTGTGCACAACTAGACCTCCTTTGCTAAATGGGTCAAATTACGATTATTGGAAGAATAGGATGACGATTTTCCTAATATCTAATGACCTCAAATATCGGATATTTCTTCAAAATCCGTACACACCCCCAAATGAAGATAAATTAGATACACTTTCTAGGCCCAAAATGAAAGAAATTGAGATGAACTCGAAAATCATGAACATTCTTTATTGTGGTCTTAATGAGGGTGAATACAATAGAATTAGGGGTGTGAGAGTGCTTTGGAAATATGGCATAGATTGCAAATGCATCATGAGGGTGATAGCAAAACTAAGGAAACTCACATTAGTCTCCTCATGTATAAATATGAGATATTGTCTTTGAAAATCGATGAGAACATAAGCGACATGAAGACTCGCTTCACCGATATTACTAACTCTCTTTTGGTTCTTGGAAGAAGAATAAATGGAGGAGAGATGACAAGAAAATTCCTCCAGTCTCTAAGCAACGATTGGGAAGATAAGGTGGTCTCAACTGAAGAAGCTCACGATCTTTCCCAACTCAAGATGGAGGGGCTAATTAGAAATCTCATTACTTATGAGCTTCAAATTAACCATCGAAAGGAGAAGGATTCCTCAAAGAACAAACCCTTCTTGGCATTACATGCAAATCTTGAGGAACAAAAGATAGGTGTAGAGGATGAGGACATTCAAGTCCTAGCCAAATACTTCATCAAATACCTTAAGAAGAATAAGGAAGAAAAGAATGAAAGAAGAGGTAGAAGAAGTGAAATGAGAGAAAAGAAGAAGGAGAAGGAGGAGAGTGAAAATGAGAGAAAAGTGAATGAGAAGATAAATCAGAGAAGGGAGAGAATGAGACAAAAGAGAAGAGGTTGGAAGCTCACAAGGCTACTTGGGACGATTTATCATCCTCATCCCAATCAACTCCACCTTCTTCAACAAAGGAATATGCACACATCCGCTACATGGCGATTCAAGATGAAGAAAGTGAGGTATCCTCTAACTTTTGCCCTACTAAATCACATGCATGCTCAACTAAATCATATTATAGTGATAGCTCACATTCTAGTGTTAGTGAAGAAACTTATACAGATAATGAGCTCCAAAATGCATTTAATGACGTAGTTAAATAATATGAGATCATTTGTGACAAAATAAGAATGCTAGAAAGCAAATCAAGGTTCTCCAAAGCCAAATTGAATCAATCATGCATGAAAAGAATGAGGTGATTGCTAGACATGAGGAAAATGCATTAAAACTTGTTGGTCAAAAGGCAACACCTATTGATGTTGAACAACTAGATCTTAAGGGATCAAATGCTCAACTTAGAAAAGATCTAGAAAGGTTCACTAATGGAACCAAGATGCTTGACATGCTTTTAGGTAGTCAAAGTCAATCACTAGATAAACATGATTTAGGATACACTCAACAAAGGCAAAATTGAAAAACCATGTCTCATACTACACTAAATGTCAAGCATGTGTTCATTGATCATAGCTCTTCAAGTGTGTGGGCTCTTAAAACCAAAATGGTTTGGGTTCCCAAAGCTAACATTCAAGGACCCAAAGTTGTTTGGGTACCAAAATCTACACTTGTAGGTGCTTGAAGAGGAGATCGGCGGTGACCGGGCAAACTTGAGAGTCGAATTCAAAGCCAGTTGCATCACCGAATGGAGATTATAATCAATTCAAAGCTTCAAAATGGGTATAAATTTATATACTCTAAATACTTAATTAAATTCGTTCTAGTCTAGGTATTAATATGCTAAATTGACATATCATATATTCATTCATTGCATATCTTGTAATTTGTATCTCATCCATTCCTGTTAATGTCAAATTGTCAATTCGATGTCAAAGGGGATTAATACATCGCATGCCTAATTGATATATTTTGCTTGATGTTAAAAGGGGAGAATTAGAATTGAACTTAATCGAAACATCTTATTCAAATTGATAGGGGGCTTATTCAATATTATCTAATTAGATAAAGAAGTGCAAAATTTAGGGGGAGCAACTTCATTACAAGACATCCAAATTCCATGTTAATCTTATAATTTTTTGATGGATGTCAAAGGATGAGAGATAATTAAAGGGGCTAACTTGAAATTTGATTATTAATTGAACAAAAATTATGCACATCCATAGGGGGAGCATTTCTATGCATGGTTTAATTCTTGAATTTTCAAGTATTAAGATATAGGTTGTCATCATCAAAAAGGGGGAGATTGTTGGCTTTTTGGCCTTAATCTATGTTTTGATGATTTAATCAATCTAATCTTAATTTTAATCAATGTAGCGTAGCACACATATTGCATAGCATATATATTGTATTGTGCTAACTTCTACAGGGGATCAAGACTCAATGAAGAAAGGAAATTATGTCAAGACATGTATTAAAGCTATATTGAAGACATGTAATATTGTTTTCTTTGAGTCTTAGGAACATTGTGTAATTGAGCATACTTGAGCTAAAATCAACTCACGTACACACTAAGTTCCTTATAGTCAGATGATTGACATCATTTCATGCTTATATTTGTATCTTATATCCATTATCTTTCACCTAAACAATGCTATGTCACGAGTTTTATGTTTAGTTTTCAGGAATAAATAGGTTTGAAGAGATGAAGCATAAAAGGACCCAAAAGCTGTGAAAAAGGACTGAATTGTGAGATCTGGGGACCAAGATGCAAGGAAGAAGGACCTGATTGCAAGACAGAAGGACCTAAGAGCAAAACAGAATACTCCACACCATCATGGGGAGTATTTTACCAATTCGATTCGGGTCGGAGCTCCAACAAGTCAAGTAACCGCATCAAAGACCAAGAATACCATCCAGGAAAGCCTCCAAGAAAGCCCAGACGAATCCGAACCCTGTAGACCGCCAATTGGCGGTCTGGAACCGCTAATTGGCGGTCCAGGTGGATCCGAATCCGTTTAGCTTTTTCTGGTGTGTGTATTAGAGCGTTCTTATTCTATTTATGGTATTTGTTTAGTCCCACATCGGGGGATTGTCCCGGATTAGCTTTTTCCATGGCTATAAATAGAACTCTTCACCTTCCATTGTAATCACTCCATGCTTGTGGCCATTCTCCCTAATTGTAGTGGAAGCCTTGAAGCAAGAAACTCAATAGGGAGATGCTACTGGTCTTGTGAGTCTTCAATTAATAAAATTTTCTTTGTTTTGTGCTTCTTTTATTGTTGGTGCATGCTTTAGTTTAATTGTCTTTTATTAAATCTAGCTTAGTTAATATGCCTTCTTATTTTAGTGTAATAGTTAGTGTAATGTGTAGTGAGTAGTTTCATCCCCTTTTGGGGGGTGGAGATGATTATCATATATGCAATTAAGGAAGGAAGGATGTTTATTTTGAAATGTGTTGATTAATATGAATGCATACTTGCTTTTTTGAATAGAACACTTCACTAGATGGGTTTTGCCATGATAAGTAGACACCTCCCATACTTGTTTAGTTTCTTAAATAACCAGCTTGTGTTTATGAATGTTAATCAAAATAGGATAGTGATTTAATTGATGGGTTTTGCCATGATAAGTAGACACCTCCCATACATGCAAACACTACCTACACTTGTGCCTATAGGAAGATATTTTTGCCTCCTTATTGTGTATGTGTAGTCACTCCACCCCCTAAGGGGTCTCTCTCTCTTACTGATTTCTCCATAGTGTCAAGTTTCTCTAGCTTAGTTGAAGTATTCGTTTGTTTTGTTTCCTTCGCATTTGCTTCTTCGTGTTAGCATAGTTTAGGTTAGCATAAACAACTTTCTTCCATCTTTCTTTGCCACTTGATTTTTGATAAGCAAGAGCAAGCTCACCTCCCTGAGGACGACCCGTACTTGCCACCGCTTCATCCTGGCCGTGCACTTGCGGTAGAAATATAAAATGTTCAACAAGTTTTTGGCGCCGTTGCCGGGGAGGTGCCAGTCCAGACTCTTGTTTGGACGATTCGAGTGGATTTAATTTGTGTTTAGTAGTTGTTCTTTGTTTCAGGAGACTCAGAATAGCAAGGGAAGGCTTCTGGAAAAATTTCAAGGCTACCTGGGCACTTCAGACCGCCAATCAGCGGTCTGAGACCGCTAATCAGCGGTTGGGTGAGCTCAGTTCACCTTCTAGTTTTTTTCTGTTGTTAGCCTAATTGATATAGTAATCTGGGACTCCATTTGTGCATGTTCTGACTCTTATATTGCTCCCAGATTAATAATCAACTTCCCTTAAGCAACTTGGACCCTAAAACTCAAAACAAAAGATTAGGCATTCTTTTTGTTTAGGCCATGCATCATGTATGTGACTTAGGCACTTAGATTGTCTTTTATCTTAGCTTTATTTTCTGTTGCTGAGAGCTGGCGTGAGGTACGCACCTTCTACTCTCATTCATGCATTTCGTATGAACATGCATTAGTTAGTAGGAAGTGCATTGCAACAAGTGTGAGTTGAACGTTGTTTGGAGTGTTGATTGCTAGATTTAGGACTCCAAAACGCTACTAAGGAGGGGCTGTCCCGTAAAAGATAAGGTGGGGGATTTCATCACCCTTTCCTTCGCCCCAAAAACCACACTAATCAAGAGCCTCATTTTAAAATCAAGTAGACATTGGCCCTAAGGATCTTGGACGGATTAGGAGAGTGATCCGGTCCCGACCGTCATGACCTGATCGGCGTTGCCCACTTTGTCGATAGTAGGAGAGACAAGATCCCCGGATCTTGGCTCACTTGCTGGGCTTTGTGGTCCTCGTTGTAGGGAGGTGAGGCGTGTTGAGGCCGTGTGACCTCGCAGTTAGGCGTCGTCTAGCTATAAGGACCTATAGCGACCTTAGGATTGTTTGAGCCTTGTTTTCTTGTGTGCTTCTACCTGTACCCATCCGCCGTAGCTTAAGGACTTCTTCCCTTCTCTCCTGAGTCATTCTTTCTCTCCTGTGTTCCCTCGTCTTCTCTTCTACGTACATTCTTCATTTGAAAAAAAAAATAGAGTTGTGGTTTGTGTGTGCACCTTTGTGCATGCTTTCGTGGACACGAGACGAGAGTGGTCAATCCGGCTTCGGTCATCGATTTCTCGACACCTTCCTCCTCTCGTGTCGCACGTAGTTCGGGTCCAATGGCTGCTAATTTCCGTGAGGAGGAGCAGTTGCTGGACCCACATGTTCCACCTGTGCTTCCAGTTGTCGTTCCCATACCTCTTCGTGATCAATGCTACCCGAGCCGTACA
Organism: Triglochin maritima; assembly: GCA_963682175.1. Classification (NCBI taxonomy): domain Eukaryota; kingdom Viridiplantae; phylum Streptophyta; class Magnoliopsida; order Alismatales; family Juncaginaceae; genus Triglochin; species Triglochin maritima. Next base: position 25,010,711 of record OY821789.1, read on the forward strand.
GCTCTGCCCTCATTCATCGTATTGCCAGAGGCAAATGGGAACCATTTTGAGGTCAAGCCTCAGTTTATTTCCATGCTCCCTCATTTCACTGGGAAAGGTGACCCCTATATCTTTCTCAGGGAATTTGAGGAGGTCTGTGCTATGTTCAAACTGCAACAACTTAGCACAGACTCCATTCATCTTAGGCTTGTCCCCTTTGCGCTTAAGGATGACGCCAAGAAGTGGTTGGACAGCAACCAGGCGAATGCCTTCAGGACTTGGGATGAGTTTCAGTCTGCATTCCTCAAAAAGTATTTTCCAAATCATCGGACTCAAAAATTGAGGAACGAAATCAATTCGTTCTATCAACATGAGACCGAATCATTTCATGCATACTTAGAGAGGTTCAAGGGGCTACTATCCTCATGCCCTCACCATGGCATTGAGTTGTGGCGCCTGTGTCAGATTATCTACGAGGGTCTTCACATTCCATCCCGAACGCTCCTTGAGTCTGTGTCAAGGAGAGTTCTTGGGAAAGGATGAAAGGGAGGCATGGGCTTTCCTAGAAGACCTCGCCGAGAAAACAATGCAATGGGAGAGTGTGAGGGAACCACCTGCATCATCTAGTATAGGAGCAAGGATCGCGAATGCAAACTCGACTAGATCGGGTTCCGCATTTGCTGTCGATTCCACTACGGCCACCGAGGCGCGCATGGCGGCCTTAATGCGCCGTATGGATTCGATTGAGCTCCAAAACCAGCACGATGTATCTCATGTGTCTGCATCTGGTTCAGTTCCATGTCATTTATGTGGTAGGATAGGTCATATAGGGGGTGAGTGTGCATCCATTCCTCCTGAGATGGAACATGTAAATGCCATCTATGATAGATCCAGGAATGACCCATATTCATCATCATATAACCCTGGATAGAGGAACCACCCTAATTTTTCATGGAACCATAACAATGCCCCAGGTGGTCCTTCAAACTTTTCTCGACCACCTAACCGACCACACTACCCTCCCATGCATTCACAGTCTCATCCGCCACCCCAAAGTCAGAATACCAACCAACCAGGTTTCCCAAATTCTAACAACTTGGAAACCCGGTTTAATTCGCTTGAGAACTTAACTCGTGGACTTGAGAACTCTGTAAAAAACTTTATGTCATCCACGAGTCCAGTTCTCACTTCGAATCAGCAGACCATCAAATCTCTCGAGCTTCAGATGGGTCAGTTGGCTCAGTCTGTACATGAGAGAGAGAGGGAGCCTGCCTAGCCAACCTGTGGCTAACCCCCGTGCTCAACAGCACTCGAACATGCAAAATGCAAGTTCAAGACCACAGGGGGGGCAAGTGAACTACGTGGAAGAACCTGTGGACCATGTTAATGCCATTGTGACCCTGAGAAATGGGAAGCAGGTCAACAACCACGTATCATTGCCAGAAAATCCATCTGTGTCACCCCTTTGTGGGAATGATGGTGAGGAAGAGGCCGAGGGTGAGAGTAATACACCAAAGCCTCCTTCTCCAGCTCCGCCCAAGACATACCTACCAAGAGCTCCTTATCCTAGTAGGTTGTCTAAGAAACAGAGTGACAGTGTGGATAAGATGATGGAGATATTTAAGAAAGTGAATGTCAGCATTCCTTTGTTAGACATGATTCAACAAATACCTCCATATGCAAAATTCCTGAAGGATCTCTGTACAACTAAGAGGAAAACCAATGTCCCTAGCAAAGCCTTTTTGGCGGCTAATGTGAGTTCGATCATCTCGAACCCAACATACATAAAATTGAAGGACCCGAGCAGTCCAACAATTTCATGTATCATTGGGGACTCTCGCATTAACAATGTTTTGCTAGATCTAGGGTCGGCGGTTAACCTCTTACCTACTTCTGTGTATCAACGATTAAGCCTAGGCACTCTCAAGCCTACGAAAACAACTTTGCAGTTGGCTGATCGTTCGATCAAAGTCCCGTTGGGGGTCATTGAAGATGTCCTAATCAAGGTCGGTGATTTCATATTTCCTGTTGATTTCGTCGTCCTTGAGACCGAACCAATTAAGACTACCCACTCTCAGATTCCATTGATTTTGGGTAGACCTTTTTGGCGACGTCAAATGCCTTGATCAATTGTCGTACTGGACTCATGAAATTGTCGTTCGGGAACTTGACCGCGACATTCCATGTGTTCAATATGGCTAGGCAGCCGGCATCTTCCGAGGACCCCATGGAAGTCAATCTTATCCGGGACTTGGAAGAAGAATTGGAAGAAGAGTACCCCCTGATTCATGAGAATTTAAATGGTTACTTCATGGATGAGTCTGATCATGAAGAGGACGAAGGTGAGTTGAGCAATGATGTGCATGTTGTTCAGTACATGCGAGCTCCTCCTATCTTACATCTCGAGCTAGATATCACGCCTCGCCTGGAGGAGCCACCCACACCTGAGCTCAAACAACTCCCCAAGGAATTGAAACACGTTTTTCTTGGTCCCGATAGGTCATTTCCGGTGATTATTTCATCGACGTTGACTGGTGATCAGGAAGAACGGTTGATTCAAGTCCTAAAGGAGCACAAATCAGCCATTGGGTGGTCCTAGAGGGACATCAAAGGGATAAGTCCCGATGTCGTGCAGCACCACATCTTTATGGAGGATGAGGCACGACCACGTCGCGACCCACAGAGGCGTTTAAATCCAGCCATGACAGAAGTAGTTAAGAAAGAGATCATCAAGTGTTTAGATCATGACATCATTTTTCCCATTTCGGACAGTACTTGGGTAAGTCCTGTCCAGGTTGTGCCCAAGAAGTCGGGTATCACCGTTGTCCAGAATGACAACAATGAGCTTGTACCCACACGACTTCAAACTGGGTGGCGAGTGTGTATTGACTATAGGAAGTTGAACGCGGTCACGCGTAAGGACCACTTCCCTCTACCTTTCATCGACCAGATGTTGGAGAGACTCGCCGGGCACACCTGTTACTGTTTCCTTGATGGTTATTCGGGGTACAATCAAATCCCAGTCGCCCCCGAAGACCAGGAGAAAACCACGTTCACTTGTCCTTTTGGGACGTTTGCCTATAGACGGATGCCTTTTGGGCTATGCAATGCACCTGCAACATTCCAACGTTGCATGTTAAGTATCTTTTCCGATATGGTCGAGAACTTCCTTGAGATCTTCATGGATGATTTCTCGGTTCATGGCACCTCCTTTGATGAGTGCTTGCACCACTTGAGCCTTGTTCTCAAAAGGTGTTCGGAAACGAACTTAGCCCTTAATTCGGAAAAGTGTCATTTCATGGTCACAAAAGGCATCGTGTTGGGTCACGTGGTATCTTGTGATGGTATCGAGGTGGATAGGGCAAAGATTGAGCTTATTTCTAAGCTTCCGCCACCCACCTCGGTAAAAGAAATCCGTTCATTCCTTGGACACGCCGGTTTTTACCGGCGATTCATTAAGGATTTCAGCAAGATAGCTCGTCCTTTGACGAGCATGCTTGCTAAAGGAACCCCCTTTGAGTTCACACCCGAGTGCCTGACTGCTTTTGAGTTTCTGAAGCATGAGTTGACCTCTGCTCCTACTATTAAGGCACCAGTGTGGACTCTACCATTCGAGCTGATGTGTGATGCTTCTGATTACGCGATAGGAGCGGTTTTGGGTCAGAAAGTCGACAAATTGTCTCATGTGATCTATTATGCAAGTCGTACTCTCAATGACGCCCAACTCAACTACTCCGTTACTGAGAAAGAGTTCCTCGCGATCATATTTGCGTTGGAAAATTTTCGTCAGTACCTCATAGGGTCGCATGTCATCATCTACACTGATCACTCAGCTCTTCGCTACCTTTTGTCTAAAAAGGATGTGAAACCCCGTCTCCTGCGTTGGATCTTGTTGTTACAAGAATTCGACCTTGAAATACGGGACAAGAAGGGATGCGAGAATGTCGTGGCTGATCACCTATCTCGCATCCCCATTGATCTTTCACCTGATCCACCGGTGAACGAGTTTCTTCCTGATGAGAACCTTATGGCAATAGCCTCACCTCCTTGGTTCGCTGACATTGTGAACTATTTAGCAACCGAGGAGGTGCCGACTCATTGGAGACACAGTGAGACAGTGAAGTTCAAGTCGTTAGTAAAGCACTTCTATTGGGATGATCCATACTTATTTAAGTATTGTGCTGATTAAATCATAAGGAGGTGCATTCCTGACGACGAGATTCAGAGTGTCTTGTCCTTTTGCCATAAGGAGGCATGTGGTGGGCACTTCGGTGCCAAGAAAACCGCTGCCAAAGTACTCCAATGCGGGTTTTACGGGCCCACGTTGTTCCAAGACGCTTTTGCATTTTGCAAAGCATGCGATAGGTGCCAACGTGTGGGACGCATTGGTAGACGTGATATGATGCCACTCAATCCTATCTTAGTGGTTAACATCTTTGATGTTTGGGGAATCGACTTCATGGGTCCCTACCCCGTGTCCCATGGTCACACTTACATCCTGGTGGCGGTCGATTACGTGTCAAAGTGGGTTGAAGCAATCCCCACTCGCACTAACGATCGCAAGGTTGTGATCAAATTTCTTAAAGAGCACATCTTCGCGAGGTTTGGGACACCTCGTTGTATCATAAGTGATCGGGGGACACACTTTGTGAACCAATCCCTTGAGGCAGTGCTGAGGAAATACTCCATCACACACAAGTTGGCCACACCTTATCATCCTCAAACCTGTGGCCAGGTGGAAATTTCCAACCGTCAACTCAAGCAAACTTCTTGAGAAAACGGTTAATGCTTCAAGGAAAGATTGGTCGGTCAAGCTTAATGATGCATTGTGGGCTTTCCGCACTGCATTTAAAACCGACCTTGGCATGTCCCCCTACCGGCTAGTTTATGGCAAAGCTTGCCATCTTCCGGTAGAACTTGAGCACCGGGCGTTGTGGGCAATCAAACATCTTAACATGAGTCTTGATGTTTCCGGTGCCAATCGCAAGTTAGACCTCAACGAGTTGGAGGAGTTGAGAAATGAAGCTTATGAGAAAGCCAAGATCTGCAAGTCCCGCACTAAAATTTTCCACGATCGCTTGGTGCGAATCAAAACCTTTGAGGTGGGACAAAAGGTCTTGTTGTATAATTCTCGCCTCCACTTGTTTCCGGGGAAACTTCGGAGCAGTTGGTCAGGTCCCTTCATTGTTTTAACCGTCTCCCCTCATGGGGCGGTTGAGATTCAAAATCCTAGGAATGGGGACGTGTTCAAGGTTAATGGACAATGCCTCAAACCATACTTGGAAGGGACCATGGCAGAGGTCGAGGTGGAAGTCGTGCCTTTGCACGAACTCCCCCTGGATGTGGTCACTTGATGTGATCCATCCATCCATTTGTTTGTACATATCAGTATTTTGTTGAAAAAAAAAGATAAAAAACAAAAAATTGGAAGGCCTATGTGATATTTTCCCTTTGCCTTGTTAATAACGCGTGTTCCCCTTTCTCATGCGTTTTTCAAGCAGACGAAAACACGTTTCTTTTTGCGATCTCCCGTCCACCCAAATTTCGACGCCAGATCCAAAGAACAGACCGCTAATTAGCGGTTTGGAACCGCTAATCAGCGGTCCGTTTTGCTCTGTTGTCATTTTTTCTTCGTCTGCGTGTGTTATTCTGGGTTATCTGTTGGGTGCGTGGTTTGGCATCTGTTTTTCTGCTGAAGTCGGCGTGCGGTGGCCTTCTCTCCGCTCGTTCCGTGTTCGTCCTCGCCGTCGTGTGCCTCGCCGCTAAAGCTCGCCAAGGTAGGTTCAGGTATGGCCAGCCATCATTTAATTCCAGAACTCAATTTTGCCTCCCTAATTCGTGAATTCGGAGAACCCTTCTACGATCGAATCGTAGCTAGAGGGTGGTACCATTTATTGTATGAGGGCGGTGAATCCATGTACGTAGAGCCTCTCGTACATGAATTCTTTACTAAACTCGAGCGTGACCAGACCGGTCCACTCGAGTTCAGTATCACTCTCAGAGGGGTGAAACACACCGTGACACCCCAGCTGATCTCCGACGCGACTGGGATCCCCTTGGTTGATGAGCTCGCGCCCACCCACAATATCAATTTTTATCGATCTATGCTTGGGCGTGGGCAGCCTGTATCATCACATGGGGGAGTACCTAATGCGCACATTTACTCCAATGTGCACATTGTAGCCAGGTGGGTGTGTAGAAATGTGTTGGGCCAAGAGCGGACCTCCACATTTTTCACACCTAGTTTGCGAATCGTGTATAGTCTGATGGACGGTTCACCACACTGCATTTGTCCAACATTGTTCGACGTTTTAGTGAACGCCAGGCTGAAAGATATACACTGTTTGCCGACTCTGGTTACCAAATTGTGTGGCATGTTGGACACCCCACGATTTGAGCGCACGCTGAGGCGCCAAGGCACCGACCTCGAGGTAGCGAAGATGACCCCGTCATTTCGCCATTGCCTTCCTGAGGCATGGGTGCCTGACTATATGGAGGAGGATGTTAGAGCCAGTTCCTCAAGCTCGTCTGTGAGCTCAGGAACGCTCTTTAACACCGACATTTCTGAGATGGCGGTCGAGCAGCAGAACGTCATCTTAGCCAGGAAAAACCGGAAGATCTATAGGAAGTCGTCGGCTCTAGAGAGAGGTGCCTCTTCAGGCACTTCTGGCCGTCGTCCTTAGTCCGGTACACCCTATCCATGCATTGGCACCATTTTGCCATACATTGAGGACAATGCATGGATTAGGTGTGGGGGGTGTTTTCACGTTTGTACATAGTTTGGGTCTTGTTTTTTTTCTTTTTTTTGTTGTTTTCTTTTGTGTGCATTGTTAGGGTCATGTTAGTGTGCCGCATTTAATATCGATATATCTGCTTGCCATGATCCTTGGGTGACTTGTCTTCTTTTGCTTGCCTAGTGCTTTAAAATTTTCACATTTCTTTCAAAATCTTCATGTGTGTGCGAAAGAAAATGTTTTTGTGGGTTTTGCATGTGTTTAGCATGTGCAAAACCGGTGAGAGGCAAAGTAAAAAGAAAGCTCCCAAAATTGTCTTGAACTTGATGCATTAGGATTTCTAGTTTACTGGCTTTAGGTCTTATCGAGTCGTTAGGATGCACCCCGGTTTTCCCTCGGGGGGCGTGTAATCATAGGGTTTCAGCACTCAAATATTTAAAGAAGTCCACCCTGAACCTAGTGAGTCAAATAATTCGTGTCGGTTAGTATAAGGAAGTTCCCTTAATCTCTTTTTGTGAAACTTAAGTGTAGGGGTTTTGGTTCCCATGTAGATAAATAAATAAGTGGGGTTCTCTCTTCTCGCACGGCTCCTATCACTCGGGAAAGTAGGTCTGAGGGGACTTTGTGCCTGGTGCTTTCGAGTCATCTGACTTGGGATGCACCGACCGAACTCCCGTTACACGGGTGGTAGGGATCGCCCTATGTGGAGATTTGGGGGAAGGTGTACGTGATAGTGTAAGTCCTCATAGGCAATGATGCACGAAACCTGACCCTGGGGAGAATCAAACACCAACCAATAAAATGCTCCAAAGAAAAAGAAAAAAAAAGAAAAAGGAAAAAAAGAAGAAAAAAAAAGAGTCAAATAAGAACCAAAATGGACTTTACACATTGTATCACATTCAGAAGTTAAGGTTGCCCATGTCTTTCACTTAAGTCCTTGACTAACTCTCACGAATAACTCATTAGGCTAGGTGTGTGGACCGATTACATATATAGAGTCGACCCGTAGTATTACCGCGTCCCATGATCGACAAAATAAGTCCAACGAGTCGTGTAGCTAGATTGATTAATGCATCTTGTTCGGATTTTGTGGGTATATCCGCTGAAAACCCTCAGGAGACAACACTCCTCCTCCTTGGCGACAAGGAGGTTTAACGGCTTGTTGCACATGCTAAGTGCAACCGTGATTCCTACGAAAGTAAGTTAGGATTTCTTGTTTTTCGTATGCTTTTCTCTTTCTTTGTTTTGCTCGGGACTAGCAAAAGTTAGGTGTGGGGGTATTTGATTGACATCATTTCATGCTTATATTTGTATCTTATATCCATTATCTTTCACCTAAACAATGCTATGTCACGAGTTTTATGTTTAGTTTTCAGGAATAAATAGGTTTGAAGAGATGAAGCATAAAAGGACACAAAAGCTGTGAAAAAGGACTGAATTGTGAGATCTGGGGACCAAGATGCAAGGAAGAAGGACCTGATTGCAAGACAGAAGGACCTAAGAGCAAAACAGAATACTCCACACCATCATGGGGAGTATTTTACCAATTCGATTCGGGTCGGAGCTCCAACAAGTCAAGTAACCGCATCAAAGACCAAGAATACCATCCAGGAAAGCCTCCAAGAAAGCCCAGACGAATCCGGACCCTGTAGACCGCCAATTGGCGGTCTGGAACCGCTAATTGGCGGTCCAGGTGGATCCGAATCCGTTTAGCTTTTTCTGGTGTGTGTATTAGAGCGTTCTTATTCTATTTATGGTATTTGTTTAGTCCCACATCGGGGGATTGTCCCGGATTAGCTTTTTCCATGGCTATAAATAGAACTCTTCACCTTCCATTGTAATCACTCCATGCTTGTGGCCATTCTCCCTAATTGTAGTGGAAGCCTTGAAGCAAGAAACTCAATAGGGAGATGCTACTGGTCTTGTGAGTCTTCAATTAATAAAATTTTCTTTGTTTTGTGCTTCTTTTATTGTTGGTGCATGCTTTAGTTTAATTGTCTTTTATTAAATCTAGCTTAGTTAATATGCCTTCTTATTTTAGTGTAATAGTTAGTGTAATGTGTAGTGAGTAGTTTCATCCCCTTTTGGGGGGTGGAGATGATTATCATATATGCAATTAAGGAAGGAAGGATGTATATTTTGAAATGTGTTGATTAATATGAATGCATACTTGCTTTTTAGAATAGAACACTTCACTAGATGGGTTTTGCCATGATAAGTAGACACCTCCCATACTTGTTTAGTTTCTTAAATAACCAGCTTGTGTTTATGAATGTTAATCAAAATAGGATAGTGATTTAATTGATGGGTTTTGCCATGATAAGTAGACACCTCCCATACATGCAAACACTACCTACACTTGTGCCTATAGGAAGATATTTTTGCCTCCTTATTGTGTATGTGTAGTCACTCCACCCCCTAAGGGGTCTCTCTCTCTTACTGATTTCTCCATAGTGTCAAGTTTCTCTAGCTTAGTTGAAGTATTCGTTTGTTTTGTTTCCTTCGCATTTGCTTCTTCGTGTTAGCATAGTTTAGGTTAGCATAAACAACTTTCTTCCATCTTTCTTTGCCACTTGATTTTTGATAAGCAAGAGCAAGCCCACCTCCCTGAGGACGACCCGTACTTGCCACCACTTCATCGCGGTCGTGCACTTGCGGTAGAAATATAAAACGTTCAACATCAGACACAAAATTTTACATCATTTGGACTTCAATAGATCACCCAAACATAGACCGGAAAACACAAAATCTAAACCTGAACTGTCTGCCCACATTCGATCGATCGAAAAAAACCTCTCAGTCAACCGAGTGTTCAATTATCCTGTAGTGTTTTCAATGCCCACATTCAGTCGACCGTGCCGACCTTTTCGGTCGACCAAATCAAAACTATTTTCCGACCGTTAGCCTTGTCGTATTATACCAACGGTCGTATTTGAATTATTTATAAATACCCCAAAATACATAATTGCCTTTCGGTCGATTGTGGACCTGTTCGGTCGACCGAAATTTTATTGTCTCAAATTTGTGCAACTACCTGGACGTTTTCGGTCGACCGAAGACTTCGGATCGCTCGACCGAACTTGATCATTTTTATCAACCCCATAGAGCCTGTTGATTTTTGATCAATCGAACCTTATTCGGTGTTCTACTATTCACTTAGGCGTACCTAAGTTATAGTCTATCATTGTCAATTGATAATTTATCGGTTCTACCGAACCGAGTCCAAAATTACCCAACGGTCGACCGTTCTGCCCGATTCGGTCGACCGAACTTACTCAGAATTGGGTCCTGCAGGTTGTTTTATGATTCTCAATCAAACCTTATTTAGGTAACTATAATGTGTAGCTAGATAAAGCTTAAAGTTTATGATATAAAATGTTTTATATCATTGCCAACATAACTTAGATCCTCCTAGAGGTCACACCACAAAACTAGGAAACAACAAATATAATTTTGTATTTTATATGATGTATTGAAATAAAATGCATGTGGTAGAATAACAAAACTAATTTGTCGTAATAACAGCATGGTTAGAATAAAATAAATTAGTATGAGATGTATATATATTATGTGGTATAAAAATTGACATTATATATGATAATATATTTGTGATCCGCAACATTACAACATACATGTTTGCTAAAACCCCAAAGCTCAAATTTTGTTGCATATTAATCCAAAAATAGTGGAAAACGATCGTACATTTTTTGGGAACCGGTCGACCAAATTTAACAATAGCTTTTGAGTTCGGAAATGATCGACCGGGTGGATGCACGGTACGACCGAAAATAACATGAACTTTTCTTGTTTCAAAATGGTTGACTGGTGTGGGTCGTTGTTCAACCAAAAATATTAGGAGCATTCTTGGTTTAGAGGAGAGAAAAAAAAGGGATCATGGGTAAGGGCTTGTTTAGATGGTTGGTTTTGTAAACCAATTTCTTTAAGAAACTTATGGTAGTGATTTGATATTCTGAAACTGGTGTTTGCGAGAAGATGTTACCATGCGTTTGGGTTAGGAAACTAGAAACAGGTAAATGAAAGGTCTAATCAGACTTAAATTATACAAATATCCTTCCCGTTCTTTCATCTTCTTCTTCCTACTTCAACAGTCCACCCTTCTTCCACCCTCACTTCTCCAGGTCCACTTTGTCACCATGTCCAGGTTTAGCGTGAAGGGAATGTGTTCTAAAAGTTTTACTTTTAAATGTCAATTATTATGAATTTAATGAGAAATCATTTTGTTCCTTGTTTATGTTATTCGTCTTTTAGAAGTGTTAAGGAAGATGCTCTTGGTCCTTAACCGTAGAGCTCTAAAAGATATTGGTTTGCATAAAACAAAAGATATTCGCAATCATGGTAATAAACATGGGACATTTATTACCGAGTTAAGATTGTCATGTTGGTCATGGATCATTGTACCTCTACAAGTGAGTGACAACACGGGTACGCAAAAGAGGAAAATATTACTTTTGTATACTGAATTGACCTAATAAGTAAAATATTATAGAAATGTGTTTTTGTGTCATTAATATTTTACTGTGTCCTTGGTCCTTTGATATGAGACTTATATCCGATCACTTAAGAAATACTTGATTAGGCTAGTGTCTTGAGCTATCGATAAGTGTAGTGTAAAGGCATTGGTTAGTTAAGTATGACTTTTGTTGGAGAAGATAATTAGTCAAAAGATTATCATTGTCCCTCTTAATTGAGTAATGATATTAATGGGCTCCTTGATAAAGCAAAGTTATAATGTGCACAATGTGATTTGAGTTAAGTCACATATTTATAACTAGCTTAAAGAGATCAAGAAATGAATACTAATATACAAAGATGACACAATACTACTTTGTATGTATTCTTAATATCATGAGGCAAGGGACGGACACAAGTGGTGCACTCCATCACTAATTGGATAGGGTTTTGGTTCGAGCGGAATTAAGACATCTAGCTAATTGGGAACTATAATGTGTAGCTAGATACCGCTTATAGTTTGTGATGTTAAGCTATTAATATCACTGCCAATTTAGCTTAGATCCTCCCATAGGTCACACCATAAAACTGGGAAACAAGAAATGAGGATTTTATGTTCATATGATGTATCGAGTTTCGTATACATGTGGTGAATCGATAAAATCATTGTCATGAAAATGACATATTTAGAATCATGAATTTATATATGAGATGTAAATATATCATGGGGTGTGATTGTTTGATATTACATATGATGATATATTGCATAGGATATATAAATTAGCTATAACCCCAAAGATCGAATTTTGTTGGGAATTAATCCAAAATTCGATAAGGCAAATTAATTAATTAAATTTGCTAAAACCCCAAATACGAATTTTGTTGGGAATGAAACCAAAATTCGATAAAGGCAAATTAATTAAATTTCCTAAAACAAAAAAAACGAATTTTGTTGGGAATTAATCCAAAATTCGATAAAGGAAAATTAATTAAGGAATTATTGATCATGGTTTTGACTTGGTCAATTATGATTAAATTTGGATGTGGATTAATAAATTTAATATTGAGAATTGGTCTTAAGAGAGAAAAACATGGAAGAATGGGTCAATGCATAGCCCATGATGTGGAAATTAAAGGAGCCTATAAATAGGCCTAATTTCCTTCATTAAAAATAAGTATATGCAAAATTCTCTCTCTCTCTAACCACCCCAATTAATCCATCCGAAATTCCTTAGTTAATTTGAATTTTGGAGAGTAAAATCTCAGGAAAGAAAAAGGGGGTTATTAGCTAGATTCTAAACCCGTTTGGAGATTGATTGGCTAGCTCCTTTCTCTCCAACCTTGTTTAGAGTTTGGTGAACACTCGGAGGCAATCCACCGGGCGATTCGACCAGCAACGCGACTCCGGATCTTCAAGAGGTTTTAGAGAACCTCTAGGTATGATTCTAATTGCAATTGTTTGTTTGTTCTAATGCATGTTAAATAATTAGGACAAACAAATGCATGTCTATATGAAAATCGAAGAAAATATGAATGTTTCGATCCTATATGTTTATAAAATTTCGAAAAATATATACATACTATAGGGCACGAAATCCAACAGTGATATTAGAGCTTTTGATTCATATTATCTTTGATTTAGACTATAAAATCAATCTAGGCTACCATCTAGAATCAAAACAATTCGTTTTTGTGTCTTTTTCGAGTTTTTCGATGTTTTGTTGATAAAATTCTAATAAATTCGTTTTGATGGTTTTATATGTTTTAAAACATCACACATGATTGTTAGAATTGAAATTTAGACATTTGTCTAATTTATAGAATTTTCGTTTTATTTTAAATGATTATTTTATAAAGGAATCAACAAAGTCGAAAAGGACTAATGTTCATCTTTCCTTTTGGAAATTGGATGAACGGCGGTTCAAAATAATTAATTTTGAACTATGGATGCATGAAAATCATTCTAATGGATTTAAAATGATTTTTCTAGAATTGTTTGATTTTAGATGCTTGATAATCTAGATTAAATAGTTTAGATTGGACATGCGTGTATGCGTTGCTCGAGTTGTTTTTGCAGGAATTGTGAGTTTATATGTTCCAAATCAGCAACTATGAATGTATGTAATTATTATTATACAGGGGCTTATTTATATGTAAAGGCCAAATTCTCTTTTTCTATCTCTAGATAATTGCATTGCATTTGAGTGGTTTTTACATAGGACTTGCACTAGTCGGTTTTTATCGAATGTGAGGAGCATGTTTATTTTCTGTAAAATCTACATCTCCAGTGCAAGAGGAAGTCACCGCTGTAGCGCATCGATCAGGGATCGAGGATCAAGGATCAAATGGAACATATAAACTCACACGATGTGGATTGTGTGAATGGTTTATTTTCTTTTTTTTTAATTTCTGCTATGCATGTGATGAATGTGATTGAATGTTAGGATGTGTATGAATGATAATATGCATGATAACTAAAATTCTGAATCACATGTTAATAAATGAAATTGTCCAACAAAATTAAGAGTAATTTTCCTTCTTATTTCATCCACTAGCAGCCATTGATCGAGGGATACTCTGCTCGCCCTTAGCGGGAGATAGCTCCCTCCATCTTTGGGAATAGTGGGAGATATAATGGTTGTCTATTGTTGTGCCACGATTAAATATATGAGGTGTGTTTCACCCTAGTGAACCCCAAGTATGTTTAGTTGTGAATACAATGGATAAACGTATCTCGAATCAAATGAAAATAAGTTTTCTTAACATTACCTAGAGCCCTCGCTCGGTTTTGGGAAAAAGTTTTTCTTACGAGGATGAGTCGCATTCCCTCATAATTAAAACGACAAGAATCACAAGAGTTTGAAGATGCTAATATTGCTAAAATTCAAAAAGGTTGTGATTAGAAAGAGTTTTTCTTACCTTGATATTGTAATGTATTCGATAGCCCTTAGCTAGTCTATATTACAATTGATGGGATCTTGGATTACTGCATTTATGGGCAAAATTTTATTTGCAGTATTTACATTTATATTCGATATATATGTATGTAATTTAAAACATAAAATTGACATTAAAAACCTGTATAATTTATTTTGTAGAAATGTCTAATATCCAACCAATTGTGCGTTCTATGATCGAAAAGAATCCTTTGCAAAATGATGGCTCAAACTTCATGAAATGGCAACTCAATCTTAATATCGTGTTGAGGTTTGAAAAACTATCTCATATTTTGGATGGTGAAATCCCAAAATTGAATGAGAAGGCAACCGGTAATGAGAAAGGGGCGATAGCCAAGTGAGAAGACCAAGAGAACCAAGTTCACGGTCTAATGTTGGCATCCATGGGTGACTCCTTTCAAGCGAAATACTTGGATTCAAAACCCAAGAAGACCATGGAAGCTTTAACAACGATGTTCATGGATAATGCCCGAAAGGAGCTCTATAAGACCACCATCGCACTCACAAGGTGCCACATGGTGGAGGGAACATCGGTATCCATGCATTTTCTCACGATGCAAGGATACCTTGAGAAATTGTCGAAGCTCTCTTCTCCAATGCCCGAGGACATTGCCGAAGATCTGATTCTTGGCTCTCTAGCCCCGTCCTTTAAGGACTTTGTGATGAACTCTCACGTGCGTGAAAAAAGGTTAAGTCTTGAGGAGCTTCACAACACTCTCAAAACTGCAGAAGTTGACATGGGCAAGGGTCGAGACAATCACGTCCTTGCCGTCCATGAGAGGAGAAAAAGATCAACAAAGGTAAAGGCAAATTTACCAAAGATACGTCAGTCAAGAGCAAGGGAGTAGGAGGTGCTCATGGGAGTGCCTCAAGGGGGAAATCTTTCAAATCTCCAACTCCCAACACGGAGTGCTTTCACTGCGGTGAAAAGGAACACATCCGACCTAATTGCCTCAAGTATAAGGAAGACCTTGAAAATGGGATGATTGAACGTAGGCGCCCGATAAACGTCGTAGGTATGTTTGTTATTGAGATAAATTTAATCACCTCTATCCTTGATTTGGTAATAGTTACCGGATCTTGTGCTCACATAATTATGATGTGCATCTATTAAAGGATAGGAAGGAACTCGTGGAGAACGAGATGATGTTGAAGATTGGAAATAGTACAAGCATCGCTGCGATTGTACAAGATTCTATGGAACTTCAATAGTATAGTGATTTAAATTTATGCTTTGAAGAATGTTTGTTATATGCCTTCGATTAGCAAGAACATTTCTGTATCAAGTTTTAGATATAGATAAATTTTAATAAATATTTTAATTCTTGCTTGTCTATATCGAAGAATGGAATTTTCTATGCAAATACATTCATATAGAATGGTTTCTATTTGCTTGAGATGAATAATAAACAAACTCAAACAAACAATAACAAAAGGAACTAAGATAACTCACGTGAATGATACAATCTTGTAGCACTATCGGATTGGTCAAATAGATGACCAAGAGACCTTTCAAGAAGAAAGGAACGAAAACGAGTGCCTTATTGGATATGATGCATTCCAATGTATGTGGTCCAATAAGTACAAGTGCAAAAGACAATTTAATGTACTTCATTTTGTTTACGGACAACTATAGTCATTATGCTATATTTGTCTAATGGGAAACAAAAGTGAATTCTTTGACAAGTTCAAGGAATTCGAGGATGAAGTAGTGAACCGACTCAACAAGAATATCGAGTCTCTATGAAAGGTTCGTAGGGGTGAGTGCTTAGGATACCTAATTTGACTCATTCCTAAAGTAGGAACAAGATATTGCTCGACATGGTTCAATCAATAATAAGTCAATTTAAATTGTCTATTTACTTTTGGAATTATGCACTACAAATAATGACAAACTCACTAAATAATGTTCCATCCAAATCCGTAGAGAAGATGTCTTGTGAGCTATGGAGTTCAAAGACACCTAAGCTCGACTTTCTCAAGATTTGGGGTTGTGAGGTATACATCAAGAAATTGATGTCAACCAAGCTTCAACCAAAAGCGGATAAATGCTTCTTTATAGGTTGTCCTCGTATGACACCAGAATACTACTTTTGGTGTATCACCTCCAATCGAAAGATTCTAGAGAGAGATATGTTTTTCTGGAATTTCTGGAAAAGAGAGAAAAGTAGTGGGAGTAGAGTTAAGCTTGGGGAAACTCAAGATACTCTACAAGATCATGATGTGAATGTTGCATTCAAAATCATGAAGGCCCAACCGAGATTCATTTGGTTAGTGGGAGCATGAGCGAGAGATCCTTACAAGAAATTGAGAGAGAATCTCAATCATCCCCACCAACTGTGCGTTCGAGAGTCGAACATGAACCCATTCCTCAAGAAATTGTGGAAGAAGTTCAAGAGACACGAGAAGAACCAAAAGAAAAGAGAAGGTTGGCGAGGGAAAGGAAGAAACCCAATAAGTATGTGGGAGGATCAAAATGGATATCAAAATGGCGTTCCCTAAACGGGAACTTGGAGGAGGATTTGTACATGGTACAACCTCAAGGTTTTGATAATCCAAATAATAGCGAGAAGAAATGCAAGTTTCGAGGATCCATTTATGGATTGAAGCAAGCATCGAGGAGTTGGAACAAACGCTTTGACGAAGAGGTAAAGAAGATTCACTTCATTCAAAGTAAAGGAAAACCTTGTTGATACAAGGATATTTGTGGGAGCCATGCAATACTTCTGATCTTATATGTCGATGACATATTGCTCATGAGCAATCATATACCTTTGCATTAGCAAACGAGAAATTTCATTGAAATCTGTATGTTCAATGAAAAGAAATGGATGAGGCTCAACACATCTTGAGAATCAAGATACATTGAGATACATCCCATAGTTACATTGGCCTAAGTCAACGTGCATACATTGACAAGGTCTTGGAAAGGTTCAGGGTGAACAATTCCAATATAGACAATGTGCCAATAAATATGAGTATAAGTGTGCAACTCAAGGAGTCTCAACGTGCTCAATCACGCAGAAACTTGAAGTACATGAAGGTAGCCCTTATGCTTCGGCAAAAGGAAGGACCATGTACACAATGACTTGCACAAGACTCGAAATCTCGTATGCTCTAAGCGTGACAGGTAGTCACCAATCCGACGCAAGTCCTAAGCATAGGATTGAGGTCAAGAATATTCTGAAGTACCTTAATCGGACTAAAGATAAGGTTCTTATTCATGGAAGACAAAGGAGAAAATAGCCGAGAGCTATTTTGATGCAATTCTCATAGGAATTCTTGACAAAAGGAGGTTGGAATGATGATGCGTCATCATTATCGAAGGTGGAGGTATGAGCTGGTGTAGTTAGGAGTAATATCACTACAGCTAACTCAACCACCAACGAAAGACAAAATAAATAAATAGGTAGACACAACAGTAACACAACTGATCCATTCAACAAACCTTCATACCAAGCTAAGAGACGAAATATATTTCGAGTCCATGAATCAGAGGATCCATGTGGATTGGCTTGATAGGTGATTTGAGAAGGTTACCCTAGTTATTAATGTTGTATACATTGAGAATGTATGTGAAACAAAACTTTGATAACAAGTGGGAGATTGAAGGGAATGTGTTCTAAAAGTTTTACTTTTAAATGCCAATTATTATGAATTGAATGAGAAATCATTTTGTTCCTTGTTTATGTTATTCGTCTTTTAGAAGTGTTAAGGAAGATGCTCTTAGTCCTTAAACGTAGAGCTCTAAAAGATATTGGTCTGCATAAAACAAAAGATATTCGCAATCATGGTAATAAACATGGGACATTTATTACCGTGTTAAGATTGTCATGTTGGTCATAGATCATTGTAGCTCTACAAGTGAGTGACAACACGGGTACGCAAAAGAGGAAAATATTACTTTTGTATACTGAATTGATCTAATAAGTAAAATATTATAGAAATGTGTTTCTGTGTCATTAATATTTTACTGTGTCCTTGGTCCTTTGATATGAGACTTATATCCGATCACTTAAGAAATACTTGATTAGGCTAGTGTCTTGAGCTATCGATAAGTGTAGTGTAAAGGCATTGGTTGGTTAAGTATGACTTTTGTTGGAGAAGATAATTAGCCAAAAGATTATCATTGTCCCTCTTAATTGAGTAATGATATTAATGGGCCCCTTGATAAAGCAAAGTTATAATGTGCACAATGTGATTTGAGTTAAGTCACATATTTATAACTAGCTTAAAGAGATCAAGAAATGAATACTAATATACAAAGATGACACAATACTACTTTGTATGTATTCTTAATATCATGAGCGGACACAAGTGGTGCACTCCATCACTAATTGGATCGGGTTTTGGTTCGAGCTGAATTAAGACATCTAGCTAATTGGGAACTATAATGTGTAGCTAGATACCGCTTATAGTTTGTGATGTTAAGCTATTAATATCACTGCCATTTTAGCTTAGATCCTCCCATAGGTCACACCATAAAACTGGGAAACATGAAGGTGATTTTATGTTCATATGATGTATCGAGTTTCGTATACATCATATGGCGTAATTGTTCATATGAATATTCTGAAGTACCTCCTCCAAGTTCCCGTTTATATATGAGATGTAAATATATCATGGGGTGTGATTGTTTGATATTACATATGATGATATATTGCATAGGATATATAAATTAGCTATAACCCCAAAGATCGAATTTTGTTGGGAATTAATCCAAATTTCGATAAGGCAAATTAATTAATTAAATTTGCTAAAACCCCAAATACGAATTTTGTTGGGAATTAAACCAAAATTCGATAAAGGCAAATTAATTAAATTTCCTAAAACAAAAAAAAACGAATTTTGTTGGGAATTAATCCAAAATTCGATAAAGGCAAATTAATTAAGGAATTATTGATCATGGTTTTGACTTGGTCAATTATGATTAAATTTGGATGTGGATTAATAAATTTAATATTGAGAATTGGTCTTAAGAGAGAAAAACATGGAAGAATGGGTCAATGCATAGCCCATGATGTGGAAATTAAAGGAGCCTATAAATAGGCCTAATTTCCTTCAGTAAAAATAAGTATATGCAAAATTCTCTCTCTCTCTAACCACCCCAATTAATCCATCCGAAATTCCTTAGTTAATTTGAGTTTTTGGAGAGTAAAATCTCAGGAAAGAAAAAGGGGGTTATTAGCTAGATTCTAAACCCGTTTGGAGATTGATTGGCTAGCTCCTTTCTCTCCAACCTTGTTTAGAGTTTGGTGAACACTCGGAGGCAATCCACCGGGCGATTCGACCGGCAACGCGACTCCGGATCTTCAAGAGGTTTTAGAGAACCTCTAGGTATGATTCTAATTGCAATTGTTTGTTTGTTCTAATGCATGTTAAATAATTAGGACAAACAAATGCATGTCTATATTAAAATCGAAGAAAATATGAATGTTTCGATCCTATATATTTATAAAATTTCGAAAATATATACATACTATAGGGCACGAAATCCAACATAGCGCATCCATGGTCCTCGGCTGTAATGTAGTTGAGGTACCACCCCAGGTTCCGAAATGCTATGACGGTTACTATGCCACCCGTGTCTATGTAGGATCATCCACCGGTGTGGTGCAAGTCCATTGGTAGTGTGGTGTGTCGAACATGAAAGTGAGTATTGTTGCTATAGTTTTCCTTCATCACCCCATTCTCGAAGTTGATCTAACAACACACTATCGGATGTGTATGTCGATCAGGGTCATTCCATTTGCCCCTTCATAATCCACGAATAACCTCTACCGCAAGTTGAAAGAAACCCCAAGGTCGATACTATGTTGACACTATTGAGAATTGAACTTAATCCTAAGTGTCATCCTAGTCACTAGCCACATCAGCTATGGAGGGTGAGTCATCTAGGAGTTGATGACTCAACAAGAAGGAAGACAAAAGGTTGTAGGAAAGGAAGAGACAAAGGGACTCTTCATTTTTCTATGATTTTCGTCCTATTTTATGATGCAATTTAAGTAGAGGTTGTAATGATCTTTAATGATCATCTTTATGTAGTTTATGTTATGTTTGTGTTTTAGGTTAAGTTGAAGAGTCTTTGTAAGTGCCTATATAAGCACAAGAGTTCTCCATTTGTAAGAATTAATGGATTTTCGTGGGGAATTATGGAGAGAGAATTTTTGCACAAGAAATAATGAATTAGATTAATGGGGTAATGAGATAAGCTTGTATTTATAAGCTCTCTCCAAATTACCTATTCATGTACAACTCCTTTCCCATGATCTCATGCAAAATTCCATCTAACCATCCATTATTTAATAATAAATAATCTTAGCCACGAATTAAATCAATTATGGACCAATTCCATGCATGATCTAATTAATTCTTAAATTAATTCTGCATAAAACCGTCTGGACCGGTCGACCGTTGAAAGTTCGGTCGACCGCTCGAACCTGGTTTCGGTCGACCGTTCGATAATTCGGTCTACCGTTCGTAACAGGAATTATTCCATCGCAATGTTCGGTCGACCGACCGATTACTTTCGGTCGACCGTTAGAACAGATGAAAATTCCCTGCTATCGGTCGAGACATGTCCGGTCGACCGTGCCCGATCGGTCGACCGTTTACTGCTAACCGGTCGACCGTTTGAGCACTGTTCTGCAGACTTGTCAAATTTCGGTTTAACCCCTACAAAATTTGACATTTCGGGATTAGTAGTAAATTCACAACTTATGTAACATATTATCCTATGTAATGATCAATCATTACACCCCATAATATTTACATCACATATGAATTTAATTTAGATTCTAATTATGTTATTAATCACAACATAATTTTGATTTTGCTTGTTCACCACATGTGTCATATTTTCTACATGAAACCCGACACATCCTATGAACTCAAAATCCCCATTTCCTGTTTCCCAGTTTTGTGGTGTGACCTATAGGAGGATCTAAACTAAGTTGGCAGTGATATTAAGAGCTTAATATCACAAGCTATAAGCGGTATCTAGCTACACATTATAGCTCCCAATTAGTTAGATGTCTTAATTCCACTCGAACCAAAACCCGATCCATTTAGTGATGGAGTGCACCACTTGTGTTTGTCCCTTGCCTCATGATATTAAGAATACACACAAAGTAGTATTGTGTCATCTTTGTACTAGTATTCATTTCTTGATCTCTTTACGCTAGTTATAAATATGTGACTTAACTCAAATCACATTGTGCACATTACAACTTTGCTTTATCAAGGGGCCCACTAATATCATCACTCAATTAAGAGGGGCAATAATAATCTTTTGACTAACTATCTTCTCCAACGAAAGTTATACTTAACCAACTAATGCCTTTACACTACACTCATCGATAGCTTAAGACACTAGTCTAATTAAGAACTCCTTAAGTGATCGGATATAAGTCTCATATCAAAGGACCAAGGACACAGTAAAATATTAATGACACAGCAACACATTCCTATAATATTTTACTTGTTAGGTCAATTCGGTATACAAAAGTACTATTTTCCTCTTTTGTGTACCCGTGTTGTCACTTACTTGTAGAGCTACAATGATCTATGACCAACACGACAATCTTAACTCGGTAATTAATGTCTCATGTTAATTACCATGATTGCGAATATATTTTGTTTTATGTAAACCAATATCTTTTATAGCTCTACGGTTAAGGACCAAGAGCCTCTTCCTTAACACTTCTAAAAGACGAATAACATAAACAAGGAACAAAATGATTTCTCATTCAATTCATAATAATTGACATTTAAAAGAAAAACTTTTAGAACACATTCCCTTCAGAGGCCATGACGGGGGTAGGAACTGTCGCACAAATCAAAGCACAAATGGAGAGAAGAGCCAAAGACAAGAGTGCTCTCTTCCTTCTCTTCCTAGTGGTGGATGAGAGTGGCTTTGAGAAGATCGCTGAAGCGAAGACGTCGAAGGAGGCGTGGGACACCCTTGAGATGAGCTACAAGGGTGCCGATCGAGTGAGGCAAGTGCACCTCCAAATGCTTCGAGGTGAGTTCGAGGCATTGTAAATGAAGGAATCGGAAGGTGTTGCCGATTTCGTGACGAGGGTTCGCATGGTGGCGAACAAATTGAAGAGAAATGGTGAGGCGTTGACTGAAGGAAGAGTGGTGGAGAAGGTGTTGCGTTCTCTCACCGAAGACTTTGAAAATGTTGTGTGTGCTATCGAGGAATCAAAGGACCTCGAGAAGATGACCATCGACGACCTCGCAAGCTCGTTGGAGGCACACAAGCAAAGAAAGAAGAAGAAGAGGCAAGATGTCTTGGAGGAGGCGTTGCAAGTGAAGATGTCGCTTAAGGAGGAGAAACCTCACAACATAGATCGTGGAAGCGGTCGTGACTATGGAGGCCGTCCAAACAAGAAGGAGGCCGAGTGCTTCAAGTGTAGGAAGCGTGGTCATTTTGCGAAAGAATGTTGGTCGCAAAAGAAGGTGGAGGAGAGCTATAGCCGTGGCCGTGGTGATCGTGGATCAAAGAAGGAGATTGAGTGCTTCAATTGTGGGAGCATGGACACAATGCTAGTGCGTGTTGGTCGAAGAAGAAGGTGGAAGAGAGTTCCAACCTTATTGCCGAGGAGGAAGATGCCCACGGTGATGGAATGACCTTGTTTGTTAACCACGAGGAGGTGACAAATCATGTGATGCATGCTCAAGTTGATGATGTGCATAAGGAAGAATACAAAGAAAACAATGAAAATGAGGAGCAAGAGGTGGAGGTGGCAGATTCCACCGAGCATGAAGTTGTATCATCCGATGATGAAGAGACGAGACCGAGGAAGAAAAGGAGTCTTCGTGATCTATACGAGGGAACAAGTGAGTTACACTTGGTTTGCCTCTCCGCTCAAGGCGAGAGCATCCCGCTCGAAGAAGTGGTGGTGGCAAAAGCAAGAAGGCAAGCCACGATGAATGAGGAGATGGAGTCGATAGAAAAGAATGAGACTTGGGAGCTAACTTCGCTTCCAAAACATCACAAAACCACTAATGTAAGGTGGGTGTATAAGAAGAAGATAAGCCCCCAAGGAGAGGTCGAGCGATGCAAGGCGCGCTTGATAGGAAAATGCTACAAGACCGGCATAGATTATGAAGAAGTGTTCGCGCTAGTGGCATGCATGGAGAGAATCCCTCATTGTGTGGCTTATGAGCAAGTAAGGTTCACATGGTGTGTCTTTTAGCTCAAACAAAAACGTTGTCAATAAGGTTGCAGGAAAGGATGCGCAACCTACTTGGGATGGTGGATGGAAGAGGATTAAGTTCAAGGGGAGTATTGAGAATTGAACTTAATCCTAGGTGACATCCTAGTCACTAGCCACATCAGCTATGGAGGGTGAGTCATCTAGGAGTTGATGACTCAACAAGAAGGAAGACAAAAGGTTGTAGGAAAGGAAGAGACAAAGGGACTCTTCATTTTTTTCTATAATTTTCGTCCTATTTTATGATGCAATTTAAGTAGAGTTGTAATGATCTTTAATGATCATCTTTATGTAGTTTATGTTATGTTTGTGTTTTAGGTTAAGTTGAAGAGTCATTGTAAGTGCCTATATAAGCACAAGAGTTCTCCATTTGTAAAACAAGCCAAAACAAGTCAAGTCAAGTGAGAAAGAAGAAACAAAAGATGAGTTTGGTGCAAATCTCGTTTTTTGCTTATGAGTGTTAAGTAGTGAGTTCTCTTCTTTCATTCGTGTCCACCAATTGAGTAGATCAAAGTATGGATCTAGTGATGGCAATAGAAGGCCCTCAGCATGGAGAACAAGCCGAGCCAAAGCAGCCCACCAGGTGCAACTTCTGAACCGCTGGTTGGCGGCCCATGTGCGTCTGGTGGAGGGTGGCTTTCTCGGGTGGCTCGTTCTGGTGCTCCCCGTCTTTCTCCCGCACCAAATAGACACTGATGGTCGCGTTTGAAAACCGCTTGGCCGGGCTGGAGCGGATGACCGAGGAACTAATCCGAGCTCAACTAGGTATACCCACAATCATTTTTTTGGGAATGTCCTTTGGTATACAACCTTTTAATGTTGTTTTTCTTGGATTTCATTCATGTTCTATACCTACAACATTTTTGGTATACAACATTTTGATGTTGTTTTTCTTGGTTTTGCTTCTGTACTATACATGCAACCATTTTTGGGAATGTCCTTTTTCACAATGCTCTATTTGGTTGTCTGAATATGTATGCATAAATTTGTTTTCTTTGGTCATGTTGAACTTGGTTTTATCTAAATTCATAATTTGATATTTCCCATTTGTTGGAGTTATTTGAATGGTACTTATTCTTTTTTCCTCGTAAGGGGAACCTCCATCCACGACCCCACCAAGGCGACCATTTGAGGTACACAAATGCCTCAAATGTGGTGCGGTCTACTTTGCAAAAACCTCGTCTCTTTGTCGGCCAAAATTCAATGAAGCATGGGTTGGCACTGAACAACCAATGGTAAGCAAAATCAGTTAAATCGGAAGGTTTCCTCAACTCCAAAGGTGGATAACAACCCCTCAACCAATGATAGTATATATATTTTTGGTAGGTACCAAAGGATACCATCGGTTAAGACAGTCCATTTTTTAGGTTCTAATCGGACTTGTTATGGATTAAAGTTGTGAAATGTAGGCTGGAAGTTGTATAGACGATTTTTTGTTTAATGAATGATATAAGAAGTGTGTTTCGTTTGTGTACATTTGTTGATTGACATCATATCATGCATACATTTGTGGCTTATATCCGTTATGTTTCACCTAAACAATGCTACGTAATGAGTTTTATGTTTAAGTTTCAAGAATAAATAGGTTTGAGGAGAAGAGGCACAAAAGGACCTAAAATCAAGAAAAAATACTGAGTTAAAAGACTTATTGACTGAGATGGAAGAGAGAAGGACCCGTATGTAAACCAAAAGGACCAAAGAGCAAATCAAGAAACTCCACACAATCATGAGGAGTATTTTGGCAATTTGATTCAGACCTAACCTCCAAGAACCAACTAGGGTTTATCACACACGAAGAAAAATCAATCCAGACAAGCTAACTCCAAATCTAGACACGATCCAGAGTCCATAGAACACTAATTGCCAGTCGGTTTTTCTCCGGATCTGATAAGATTTAGGTGGGTCATGCATTAGAGTGTTTTATGTCTATTTTTAGTGGTGCATTAGTCCCATACCGGGGGATTGTCCCGGGTTACCTTTTTATATGGCTACAAATAGAACTCTTCCTCATCCTTTGTAATACATCTCCTCTCTTTGTGGCCATCCTCTCTACTAGGAGTAAAGATTTGTAGCAACACTCTGGCGGAGAGAGGCTACTTGTAATTTGAGTGAGTAATAAAAGATGTTTTGTTAGTTTTCTTCATATTGTCTCTTTTCAATTCTTGCAAGCTTAGTTAACTTTGTTTGTTTTAATCATCATAGAATTAATTAGCAGGTTTTCTTTCCTTAATATGCATGTTAGTCTAATAATGTGTGAGTAGTTCCATCCCCCTTTGAAGGTGGAGATGATGTTTATACATGCAATAAAGAATGGAAATGAATGCTTTATTTTGAAATGTGTTGATAAATGTGAATGTATGCTTGCTTGTTTAGAGTAGAACACTTCACTTGATGAGTTTTGCCACAACTATTAGACACCTCCCATACTTGTTTGGGTGCCGACATAACCAACTTGTGTATGTGAATGTAAATCAACCAGGTAGTGATTGGATTGATAGGTTTTGTCATAATCGTTAGACACTTCCTATACATCAAAACGCTGCTTATATTGTGCCTATTGAATGCATTCTTCCCCATCTTATTGCATGTGTGCACTCACACCACCCCTTAGGGGTCTCTCTTCCTGATTTCCAGCTTACTTTTATTAGATGCTTAGTTTAGTTTTATTTCGTCTCGTACTTTCATCTTCTTTCATTGTTTTGTGCTAGTTTAGTGTAGTTTAGTTAGTGTAAGGGTGGCAGTGGGTATCCGGAACCGGTCAAACAAAACCAGAACCGGTGCAACCGAACCGGGATA
This sequence comes from Triglochin maritima, assembly GCA_963682175.1. Classification (NCBI taxonomy): domain Eukaryota; kingdom Viridiplantae; phylum Streptophyta; class Magnoliopsida; order Alismatales; family Juncaginaceae; genus Triglochin; species Triglochin maritima. The sequence goes on from OY821789.1 coordinate 25,036,868, forward strand.
AAACATATATGGGTCGAATCTGAATATTCAATTTCAGAATCGACCCGGTTCCGGTTCTAGCCACTAGAACCGGATCCGGATCCGGTATATATATTACTATAAAAAAACCTAACCTAACCCTACAACCACAACCCACATGAGAGGAAACCCACAACACACTTCATCCGCCGCCTCCACAGTCCACACTCCCTCTCCCTCTATACTTTCCTACCGTTCCATGCCTCTCCGGTCTTCTCCACGTCTCTCCGGAGTCCGGACTCAGGTTGTTCTAGATTTTCCCCTTAAGTCATGGATTTTCTTCGTCTTGCAAGTACAAGGCAAACATACAGAATCAAGGTTCATGCCCTCCTAAAGCAAGCTTTTTGCTTATGATCTAGATTGTGCTTTTGTAGGTTTTGCTTATGATCTTGGAAAATGCACCCCCAACCCTCAACTACGAAAGAGATATGAAGTATTCCAAGGTATTAGAATCAAGTGCTCATTACATTTTTACAAGGAATCATTCTTCCTTATAAATTGTATTCTCTTCGTAGTCATTTAAGCAAATGATTGTTGTATGCTTGGTAAAAGATCCTTCAAGGAGGTCCACTGCACACAAGCTCTTGAAACATCAGTTCTCAAGCAAGCCAAATCCCATGATTACATATGTAGGACAATCTTGGAAACTCTGCGTCCTTAAGATGGAGCTAAAACTTGAAGGTATGAGCCATCCTACAACAAGATTTTGATGTGTGTGAGTACCTTCAGTGACATTTTTATTTTAATCCGGGAAAACGAGCAAGCAAGCTTCAGCATAAGGAGATGCTAGCTGGGAGAAAGTATGTTTGAACCTGAAACTACATATGTAGATGCAAGCCAGAGGAAACAACCTCACTGTAGATGCAAGCCAGATCCCATGAGTAATTGTACATTACTATGAATATGTGTATATTTGATGATTGTATTTGGTTTGTAAGTCTGAGAGGTCATTGTATCTTGTAGTTTTGTTAGTCTCAAACTCTCGGAACATTGTTTCTATTTACAAGTTCAGACACTTACAAAGTGGTTGGGAAAATTAAAAAATAATTATTGTACATGTAAATTTAGTTATATTAAAAAGAAAAAAAGATTTTGTACCGGATCCAGTTCCAACATATCCGGTTCCGGGTACCCGTGATCCCAATGGGTACCCAAATTGGGAAGCGATCCGAATCCGGTTCGGTTATGGATACCCAATTATAATATGGATCCGATTCTGATTCTCCTAGTACCCGAACCGGATCCGATCCGTTGCGACCCCTAAGTTAGTGTAATAATTTTGTGCTCCCCTCTTTTCTCCACTTGATTTCGTGAAAATAAGAATCTACTCACCTCCCCGCGGATCAACTCGTATTTTCCGTGTCTTCAATAATGTCGTGCTCTTGCAGTATTTGAAATGATTTAAACAAGTTTTTTGGCGCCGTTGGCGGGTAGGTGCTCAGTCCAGACTCTGGTTTGGACGATTCGAGTGGATTTAATCTTTTGTTTGTTGTTTTTCTTTGTTTGAGGAGGCTCTAAATACCAAGGGAAGTCACCAAGAGACGTTTGGAGGCAAACAGAGCCACACTAATTACCAATCGGCGGCCTGAGACCACCGACTGGCGGTCTGGTGAGCTCCATTTTCCTCCTTTCTTTTGTCTATTTCTACACGCAATATAGTGGTCGGGGGCTCAATTTGGCATGTTTTGACTTGTAGTTTGCCCCCAGATCAATAATCAATCCCGTTTTAATCAAAACCCAAAGCAAAAGATTAGGCATTCTTGCTTGTTTAGTTCATGCATCATATACTTGACCTAGGCACGTAGTTTGTCTTTTATTTTGTTTTACTTTCAGTTGTTGAGCGTTGGCGTGAGGTACGCATTTCCTACTCTCTTTCATGCATTTGTTCGTATGACCAAGCATTAGTTAATAGGAATTCTATTTGAACAAGAGTGAGATGAGTGTTTGATTGGAGAGTTGCTTGATAGATTAAGGAATCAAAACATCTTTAAGGGCCACCACTTATAGTTTTCAAGATAAGGTGGGCGATTTCATCACCCCTTCCTACAACGCCACAAAACACCTCTCAAAAAGCCCAATTTTGAAATCAAGTACACATTGACCCTTAAGGATCTCAGGCGCATTAGGAGGGTGATTCGGTCGTGACCATCATGGCCTCACCGGCGTTGCCCACTCTGTCGATAGTAGGAGAGACAAGATCTCCAGATCTTGGCTCACTTGCTGGGATTTGTGGTCTTCGTCGTAGTGAGGTGATTGACATCATTTCATGCTTACATTCGTATCTTATATCCATTATCTTTCACCTAAACAATGCTATGTAACGAGCTTTATGTTTGAATTTCAGAAATAAATAGGTTTGAAGAGAAGAGGCATGAAAGGATCTAAAAGAAGGAAAAATGACTGAGTTGAGAGACTCGAGGACTAAGAAGCGAGATCGAAGGACCTGAATGCAAGATAGAAGGACCAATGAGCAAACAAGATTACTCCACACCATCATGGGGAGTATTTTGGCAATTCTATTCGGGTCGGAGCTCCAGCAAGCAAGGTAGAGGCATCAAAGACCAACAATTCCATCCAGAAAAGCCCATAAGAAAACCCAGATGGATCCAAACCATGTAGACCGCTGATTGGCGGTCCGGGTTGGCCCGGGTCCGATAAGATTTCTGTGGAGCATGTATTAGAGTGTGTTTAGTCTATTTTTGGTATTTGTTTAGTCTCATACCGGGGGATTGTCCCAGATTACCTTTTTCTATAGCTATAAATAGAACTCTCCCTCCTCTCTTGTACCCCATCTCCTCTCTTGGTGGTCATCTTCTCTACTAAGAGTGAAGCCTTGAATCAAAACTCTGGTGGCGAAAGGCTACATGTAATTTGAGTGAGTAATAAAATAAGTTTTGTTAGTCAATTGTTGTTTCCTTTAGTTTTGCAATGCTTAGTTAATTTCGTTTCACATGTCTTGCATGCTTCTTTAGTTTTATGTTCTTTTAGTTAAACTTGTTGTTTTATTCTTCTTATAATTAGTTTAAGCATGTTTTCTTTCCTTAATATAAATGTTAGTTTAAATATGTGTGAGTACTTCCATTCCCTTTGGGGGTGGAGTAGATGTGTGTACATGTTATGTCGATGGTATGAATGTTGGATTTCGTGCCCTATAGTATGTATATATTTTTCGAAATTTTATAACATATAGGATCGAAACATTCATATTTTCTTCGATTTTCATATAGACATGCATTTGTTTGTCCTAATTATTTAACATGCATTAGAACAAACAAACAATTGCAATTAGAATCATACCTAGAGGTTCTCTAAAACCTCTTGAAGATCCGGAGTCGCGTTGCCGGTCGAATCGCCCGGTGGATTGCCTCCGAGTGTTCACCAAACTCTAAACAAGGTTGGAGAGAAAGGAGCTAGCCAATCAATCTCCAAACGGGTTTAGAATCTAGCTAATAACCTCCTTTTTCTTTCCTGAGATTTTACTCTCCAAAAACTCAAATTAACTAAGGAATTTCGGATGGATTAATTGGGGTGGTTAGAGAGAGAGACAATTTTGCATATATTTATTTTTAATGAAGGAAATTAGGCCTATTTATAGGCTCCTTTAATTTCCACATCATGGGCTATGCATTGACCCATTCTTCCATGTTTTTCTCTCTTAAGACCAATTCTCAATATTAAATTTATTAATCCACATCCAAATTTAATCATAATTGACCAAGTCAAAACCATGATCAATAATTCCTTAATTAATTTGCCTTTATCGAATTTTGGATTAATTCCCAACAAAATTCGTTTTTTTTGTTTTAGGAAATTTAATTAATTTGCCTTTATCGAATTTTGGTTTAATTCCCAACAAAATTCGTATTTGGGGTTTTAGCAAATTTAATTAATTAATTTGCCTTATCGAATTTTGGATTAATTCCCAACAAAATTCGATCTTTGGGGTTATAGCTAATTTATATATCCTATGCAATATATCATCATATGTAATATCAAACAATCACACCCCATGATATATTTACATCTCATATATAAATTCATGATTCTAAATATGTCATTTTCATGACATAATGATTTTATCGATTCACCACATGTATACGAAACTCGATACATCATATGAACATAAAATCACCTTCTTGTTTCCCAGTTTTATGGTGGGACCTATGGGAGGATCTAAGCTAAATTGGCAGTGATATTAATAGCTTAACATCACAAACTATAAGCGGTATCTAGCTACACATTATAGTTCCCAATTAGCTAGATGTCTTAATTCAGCTCGAACCAAAACCTGATCCAATTAGTGATGGAGTGCACCACTTGTGTCCGTCCCTTGCCTCATGATATTAAGAATACATACAAAGTAGTATTGTGTCATCTTTGTATATTAGTATTCATTTCTTGATCTCTTTAAGCTAGTTATAAATATGTGACTTAACTCAAATCACATTGTGCACATTATAACTTTGCTTTATCAAGGGGCCCATTAATATCATTACTCAATTAAGAGGGGCAATGATAATCTTTTGACTACCTATCTTCTCCAACAAAAGTTGTACTTAACCAACTAATGCCTTTACACTACACTCATCGATAGCTTAAGACACTAGTCTAATTAAGAACTCCTTAAGCGATCGGATATAAGTCTCATATCAAAGGACCAAGGACACAGTAAAATATTAATGACACAGAAACACATTTCTATAATATTTTACTTGTTAGGTCAATTCACTATACAAAAGTACTATTTTCCTCTTTTGTGTACCCGTGTTGTCACTCACTTGTAGAGCTACAATGATCTATGACCAACACGACAATGTTAACCTGGTAATTAATGTCCCATGTTAATTACCATAATTGCGAATATCTTTTGTTTTATGTAAACCAATATCTTTTAGAGCTCTACGGTTAAGGACCAAGAGCCTCTTCCTTAACACTTCTAAAAGACGAATAACATAAATGCAAGGAACAAAATGATTTCTCATTCAATTCATAATAATTGACATTTAAAAGTAAAAGTTTTAGAACACATTCCCTTCAATCTCCCACTTGTTATCAAAGTTTTCTTTCACATACATTCTCAATGTATAAAACATTAATAACTAGGGTAACCTTCCCAAATCACCTATCAAGCCAATCCACATGGTTCCTCGGATCCATGGACACGAAATATATTTCGTCTCTTAGCTTGGTATGAAGGTTTGTTGAATGGATCAGTTGTGCCACTGTTGTGTCCACCTATTTATTTATTTTGTCTTTCGTTGGTGGTTGAGTTAGCTGTAGTGATATTACTCCTAACTACACTAGCTCATACCTCCACCTTCGATAATGATGACGCATCATCACTCCAACCTCCTATTGTCAAGAATTCCTATAAGAATTGCATCAAAATAGCCCTCGGCTATTTTCTCCTTTGTCTTCCATAAACAAGAACCTTATCTTTAGTCCGGTTAAGGTACTTCAGAATATTCTTGACCGCAATCCTACGATTAGGACTTGCGTTGGATAGGTGACCTCTTGTCACGTTTAGAGCATACGAGATATTGAGTCTTGTGCAAGTCATCGTGTACATGGTCCTTCTTTTTGCCGAAGCATAAGGGATACCTTCATGTACTCCAAGTCTTTGTGTGATTGAGCACATTGAGACTTCTTGAGTTGCACACCTATACTCATACTTATTGGCACATTGTCCATATCGGAATTGTTCACCTTGAACATTTCCAAGACATTGTCAATGTATGCACGTTGACTGAAGCCAATGAGTCTACGGGATGTATCTCAATGTATCTTGATTCTCAAGATGGGTTGAGCCTCATCCTTTTCTTTTCATTGAAAATGCCGATTTCAATGAAATTTCTCGTTTGCTAATGCTAAGGTATATGATTGCTCATGAGCAATATGTCATCGACATATAAGATCAGAAGTACTACATGGCTCCCACTAATCTCCTTGTATCAACAAGGTTTTCCTTTACTTTGAATGAAGTGAATCTCCTTCACCTCTTCGTCAAAGCGTTTGTTCCAACTCCTCGATGCTTGTTTCAATCCATGAATGGATTCTCGAAACTTGCATTTCTTCTCGCTATTATTTGGATCATCAAAACCTTGAGGTTGTACCATGTACATATCCTCCTCCAAGTTCCTGTTTAAGGAACGTCATTTTGACATTCATCTTCCACATCCCACAATTGTGAAATGCGGTAATAGTGAGCATAATCCGAATAGATTTTAATATGGCAACTTCTCAAAAATTTCATCAAAGTCAATTTCTTGAATTTGAATATAACTTTTGCTACAAGCCTCGCTTTATAGGTTGTCAAGTTACTATCCATGTTTATCTTCCTCCTAAAAGCTCATTTATACCAAATGATATTTTCTCTTGAGGAAGGCTAATCAAGTTTCATACTTGATTACTATACATGGATTCTATTTTGGATTCCATGGCTTTTAACCATAGTTTGGAGTCTTTTCCATTGCTTCTCGGAAGGTCGAGAGATCTTTGGTATCTAGTACCATGATCTCATGAAGTCCCACATACTTATTGGGTTTCTTCATTTACCTCGTCGACCTTCTCAATTCTTTTGGTTCTTCTCGTGTCTCTCAAACTTCTTCCACAATTTCTTGAGGAATAGGTTCATGTTCAACTCTTGAACGTACACTCGGTGGGGATGATTGAGATTCTCTCACAATTTCTTGTGATGGTATCTCGCTCACGCTCCCACTAACCAAATGAATCTCGGTTGGGCCTTCATGATTTTGAATGCAACATTCACATCATGATATCGTAGAGTATCTTGAGTTTCCTCAAGCTTAACTCTACTCCCACTACTTTTCTCTCTTTTCCAGAAATTCCAGAAAAACCATATCTCTCTCTACAATCTTTCGATTGGAGGTGATACACCAAAAGTAGTATCCTCTTGACATACGAGGACAACCTATAAAGAAGCACCTAATCCGTTTTTTGTTGAAGTTTGGTCGACATCAATTTCTCGATGTAGACCTCACAACCCCAAATCTTGAGAAAGTTGAGCTTAGGTGTCTTTCAACTCCATAGCTTCACAAGACATTTTCTCCACGGATTTGGATGGAACATTATTTAGTGAGTTTGTCATTATTTGTAGTGCATAATTCTAAAAGTAAATAGGCAATTTAGATTGACTTATTATTGATCGAACCATGTCGAGCAATATCGTGTTCCTACTTTAGGAATAAGTCAAATTAGGTATCCCAAGCACTCACCCCTACGAACCTTTCATAGAGACTCGATATTCTTGTTGAGTCGGTTCACTACTTCACCCTCGAATTCCTTGAACTTGTCAAAGAATTCAATTTTGCTTCCCATTAGACAAATATAGCCATAATGACTATAGTTGTCCGTGAACAAAATGAAGTACCTTAAACCATCTCTTGCACTTGTACTTATCGGACCACATACATTAGAATGTATCATATCCAATTAGTTATTCATTTTCGTTCCTTTCTTCTTGAAAGGTCTCTTGGTCATTTATTTGACCAATCCGATAGTGCTACAAGATTGTATCATTCACGTGAGTTATCTTAGTTTCCCTTTTGTTATTGTTTGTTTATTATTTATTTCAAGCAAATAGAAATCATTCTATATGAATGCATTTGCATAGAAAATTCCATTCTTCAATATAGACAAGCAAGAATTAAAAATATATATTAAGTTATCCATATCCAAAACATGATATAGAATAGTTCTTGCTTAATCGAAGGTACATAACAAACATTCTTCAAAGCATAAATTTAAATCACTAGACTATTGAAGTTCCATAAAATTTTGTACAATCGCAGCGATGCTTGTACTATTTCCAATCTTCAATATCATCTCGTTCTTCACGAGTTCCTTCCTATCCTTCAACAGCTACACATCAAAATTATGTGAGCATAAGACCCGGTAACCATTACCAAATCAAGGACAGAGGTGATTAAATTTATCCCAATAACAAACATACCTATGGCGTTTCTCGGGTGCCTACGTTCAATCATCCCATTTTCAAGGTCTTGCTTGTATTTGGGGCAATTAGGTCGGATGTGTCCATTTTCACCACAGTGAAAGCACTCCGTGTTGGGAGTCGGAGATTTCAAAGATTTCCCCCTTGAGGCACTCCTTTGAGCACCTCCTACTCCCTTGCTCTCGATTGACGTATCTTTGGTAAATTTGCCTTTACCTTTGTTGATCTTTTTGCTTCTCTCATGGACGGCTAGGACGTGATTGTCCCGACCCTTGCCCATGTCAACTTCCGCCGTTTTGAGAGCACTATGAAGCTCCTCAAGACTCACCCCTTTTTCACGCACATGATAGTGCATCACAAAGTCCTTAAAGGACGGGGCTAGAGAGCCAAGAATCAGATCTTTGGCAATGTCCTCGGGCATTGGATATGAGAGCTTCGACAATTTCTCAAGGTATCCTTGCATCGTGAGAAAATGCATAGATACCGATGTTCCCTCCGCCATATGGCACCTTGTGAGTGCGATGGTGGTCTTATAGAGCTCCTTTCGGGCACTATCCATGAACATCTTTGTTAAAGCCTCCATGGTCTTCTTGGGTTTTGAATCCAAGTATTTCGCTTGAAGCGAGTCACCCATGGATGCCAACATTAGACCGTGAACTTGGTTCTCTTGGTCTTCCCACTTGGCTATCACCTCTTTCTCATTACCGGTTGCCTTCTCATTAGATTTTGGGATTTCACCATCCAAAATATGAGATAGTTTTTCAAACCTCAACACGATATTAAGATTGAGTTGCCATTTCATGAAGTTTGAGCCATCATTTTGCAAAGGGTTCTTTTCGATCATAGATCGCATAATAGGTTGGATGTTCGACATTTTTCTACAAAATAAATCATATAGGTTTTAATGCCAATTTTATGTTTTAGTGCACACATATATCGAATATGTAAATATTGCAAATAAAATCTTGCCCATAAATGCAACAATCCAAGATCCTATCAATTGTAATATAGACTAGCTAAGGGCTATCGAATACATTACAATATCAAGGTAACGACTTGTTGCACGTGCTAAGTGCAACCGTGATTCCTATGAAAGTGAGTTAGGATTTCTTGTTTTTCGTATGCTTCTCTTTCTTTGTTTTGCTCGGGAGTAGCAAAAGTTAGGTGTGGGGGAATGATTGACATCATTTCCTGCTTATATTTGTATCTTATATCCACTATCTATAACCTAAACAATGCTATGTAGCGAGTTTTATGCTCAGTTTTCAGGAATAAATAGGTTTGAAGAGATGAAGCATAAAAGGACCCAAAAGCAGGGAAAAAGGACTGAATTGTGAGATTTGGGGACTGAGATGCAAGGGAGAAGGACCTGAATGTAAGACCGAAGGACCTAAGAGCAAAACAGAATACTGCACACCATCATGGGGAGTATTTTAGCAATTTGATTCGGGTCGGAGCTCCAACAAGCCAAGTAAATGCTTCCAAGACCAGAAAATATACCAAGAAAAGCCCACAACAAATCTGAGCGCGATCCGGATCCTGTAGACCGCCAATTGGCGGTCTGGAACACCAATTGGCGGTCCGGATCCGATGAGTTTTCTGGAGCATATGTACTAGTGTTTGTCTAGGCTATTTTTGGTATCTGTTTAGTCCCACATGGGGGGATTGTCCTGGAGTGCCTTTTTCTATGGCTATAAATAGAACTCTTCACCTTCTAATGTAATCACTTAATATTTTGAGTGCCTATTCTTCCTACTAGAAGTGAGGCCTTGAAGCACACACTAAAGTGGGAGGATGCTACTTTAATTGTGAGTCATCTTAATAAAAGTTTTTTTGTTATTATGTTGTTTGTTTTACTTTGCTTAATTTCATTTCATTAGTTTTAGTAGCTTAGTTAATATGCTTTCTCTCCTTACTTAGTTTAATAATTAGTCTAATGTGTAGTGAGTAGTTCCATCCCCTTTGGGGGTGGAGTAGATGTACACACATGCAAATGAGAATGGAATGAATGCTTTATTTCCAATGTGTTGATAAAACACGTATGTATGCTTGCTTGTTTAGGATAGAATTTATAACTTGATGAGTTTTTCCAAAATGATTAGACACCTCTCATGCTTGTTTAGGTTCTGAAATAAACAACTTGTATAAGTAAATGTTAATCAACTAGGTTGGTGAATAGATTGATAGGTTTTGCCATAACATTTAGACACTTCCTATGCATGATAACACCACCTTCATTTGTGCTTAAAGAATGTGTTCAACACCCACCTCTTTGCATGTGTGCACTCACTCCACCCCTTAGGGGTTTTCCACTTCTGAATTCCATCACTCTTCTTTCGTTCTTAGTTAAGTTTTAGTTAATCGTTTGTTGCTTTGTTTCGCATTTCGTATTTCGTAGTGTAGTGTAGTGTAGTGTAGTGTAGTGTAGCGTAGAGTAGGATAATCAAACTATCTTCCCTATTTTTGCCACTTGATTTCGTGCAAACGAGAGGCTGCTCACCTCCCTGAGGACGACCCGTATTTTCCACCGCTTCAACGCTGCTGTGCACTTGCGGTTTAATATAAAACGTTCAACAAGTTTTTGGCGTCGTTGCCGGGGAGGTGCCAGTCCAGACTCTTGTTTGGACGATTCGAGTGGATTTAATTTGTGTCGTGTAGTTTTTCGTTGTTTCAGGAGACTTGGAGTCGCCAGGAGAAACAACTGGAGAAGTTGTGAGGCATTCTGGGCACTTTAGACCGCCAATCAGCGGTCTGGTGAGCTTAGTTTACTCTCTTATTTCTGTGGCGTGTTTACATAATTGATGTAGTGATCTGGGACTTGATTTGGCATGTTTTGACTTATAGTTTGTTCGTAGATCAATAATCAAACCTCCTTTAAGCTACTTGGACCCTGAAACCCAAAGCAAAAGATTAGGCATTCTTTTTGTTTAGGTCATGCATCATGTAAGTGACTTAGGCATATAGATTGTCTTTCATTTTAGCTTTATTTTCAGTTGCTGAGTGCTGGCGTGAGGTACGCACCTTCTACTCTCATTCAAGCATTTCGTATGAACATGCATTAGTTAGTAGGAAGTGCATTGAAACAAGTGTGAGTTGAGCGTTTGTTTGGAGAGTTGATTGTTAGATTAAGACTCCAAAACGCTACTAAGGAGGAGCTGTCCCATAAAAGATAAGGTGGGGGATTTCATCACCCTTTACTTCGCCCCACAAACCACACTAATAAAGAGCCTAATTTTTAAAATCAAGTAGACATTGGCCCTAAGGATTTTGGGCACATTAGGAGAGATCCAGTCCCGACCGTCATGACCTGATCGGCGTTGCCCACTTTGTCGATAGTAGGAGAGACGAGATCTCCGGATCTTGGCTCACTTAATGGGCTTTGTGGTCCTCGTCGTAGGGAGGTGAGGCGTGTTGAGGCTGTGTGACCTCGCAGTTAGGCGTCGTCTAGCTGTAAGGACCGATAGCGACTTTAGGATTGCTTGAGCCTTGTTTGCTTGTGTGCTTCTACCTGTAGACATCCTCCGTAGCATAAGGACTTCTTCCCTTCTCTCCTGAGTCATTCTTGGTCTCCTGTGTCCCCCCGTCTTCTCCTCTACGCACATTCTTTGTGAAAAAAAGTTTTGGTGTGTGCACCTTTGTGCACGCTTTCGTAGCCACGAGACGAGAGTGGTCGTTTGACGAGGAGCGTTGTCAATCCGGCTTCGGTAGTCGATTTCTCGACGCCTTTCTCCTCTCGTGTCGCACGCTGTCCGGGTTCAATGGCTGCTCATTACCGTGAGGTGGAGCAGTTGCTGGACCCACCCGTTCGACCTGTTCTTCCAGTTGTCGTTCCCATACCTCTCCGTGATCGATGCTACCCGAGCCGTACAGCTCTACCCTCATGCATCGTATTGCCAGAGGAAAATGGGAACCATATTGAGGTTAAGCCTCAGTTTATTTCCATGCTCCCTCATTTCACTGGGAAAGGTGACCCCTATATCTTTCTCAGGGAATTTTAGGAGGTCTGTGCTATGTTCAAACAACAACAACTTAGCACAGACTCCATTCATCCTAGGCTTGTCCCCTTTGCGCTGAAGGATGATGCCAAGAAGTGGTTGTACAGCAACCAGGCGAATGTGTTTAGGACTTGGGATGAGTTTCAGTCTGCATTCCTCAAAAAGTATTTTCCAAATTTAGGAACGGAATCAATTCGTTCTATCAACATGAGACCGAATCATTCCATGCATACTTAGAGAGGTTCAAGGAGCTACTATCCTCATGCTCTCACCATGGCATCGAGTTGTGGCGGTTGTGTCAGATTGTTTACGAGGGTCTTCACATCCCATCCCGAACGCTCCTTGAGTCCATGTGTCAAGGAGAGTTCTTAGGAAAGGATGAAAGGGAGGCATGAGCTTTCCTAGAAGACCTTGCTGAGAAAACCATGCAATGGAAGAGCGTAAGGGAACCACCTGCATCATCTAGCATAGGAGCGAGGATCGCAAATGAAAATTCAACTAGATCGGGTGCCGTATTTGCCGTCGATACCCCTACGGCCACCGAGGCACGCATGGCGGCCTTAGTGCATCGTATGGATTCGATTGAGCTCCAAAACCAGCACGATGTATCTCATGTGTCTGCATCTGGTTCAGTTCCATGTCATTTATGTGGTAGGATAGGTCATATAGGGGGTGAGTGTGCATCCATTCCTCCTGAGATGCAACATGTAAATGCCATCTATGATAGATCCATGAATGACCCATATTCATCATCATATAACCCTGGATGGAGGAACCACCCTAATTTTTCATGGAACCATAACAATGCCTCAGGTGGTTCTTCAAACTTTTCTCGACCACCTAACCGACCACACTACCCTCCCATGCATTCACAGTCTCATCAGCCACCCCAAAGTCAGAACACCAACCAACCAGGTTTCCCAAATTCAAACAACTTAGAAACCCGGTTCAATTCTCTTGAGAACTTAACTCGTAGACTTGAGAACTCTGTAAAAAACTTTATGTCATCTATGAGTCAAGTTCTCACTTCGAATCAGTAGACCATCAAATCTCTCGAGCTTCAGATGGGTTAGTTGGCTCAGTCTGTACATGAGAGAGAGAGAGAGGGAGCCTGCCTAGCCAACCTGTGGCTAACCCCCATGCTCAACAGCACTCGAACATGCAAAATGCAAGTTCAAGACCACAGGGGGGCAAGTGAACTACGTGGAAGAACCTGTGGACCATGTTAATGTCATTGTGACCCTGAGAAATGGGAAGCAGGTCAACAACCACGTGTCCTTGCCAGAAAATCCATCTGTGCAGCCCCCTTGTGGGAATGATGGTGAGAAAGAGGCCGAGGGTAAGAGTAATACACCAAAGCCTCCTTCTCCGGCTCCGCCCAAGACATACCTACCAAAAGCTCCTTATCCTAGTAGGTTGTCTAAGAAACAGAGTGACAGTGTGGATAAAATACTGGAGATATTTAAGAAAGTGAATGTCAACATTCCTTTGTTAGACATGATTCAACAAATACCTCCCTATGCAAAATTCCTGAAGGATCTCTGTACAACTAAGAGGAAAACCAACGTCCCTAGTAAAGCCTTTTTGGCGGCTAATGTGAGCTCTATCATTTCGAACCCTACATACGTGAAATTGAAGGATCCGGGCAGTCCAACAATTTCATGTATCATTGGGGATTCTCGCATTAACAATGTTTTACTAGATCTATGGTCGGCAGTTAACCTCTTACCTACTTCTGTGTATCAACGATTAAGCCTAGGCACTCTCAAACCTACAAAAACAACTTTGTTGTTGGCTAATCGTTCGATCAAAGTCCTGTTGGGGGTCATTGAAGATGTCCTAATCAAGGTCGGTGATTTCATATTTCCTGTTGACTTCATCGTCCTTGAGACCGAACCAATTAAGACTACCCACTCTCAAATTCCATTGATTTTGGGTAGACCTTTTTTGGCGACGTCAAATGCCTTGATCAATTGTCATACTGGACTCATGAAATTGTCGTTCGGGAACTTGACCGCGACATTCCATGTGTTCAATATAGCTAGGCAGCCAACATCTTTCGAGGACCCCATGGAAGTCAATCTTATCCGGGACATGGAAAAAAAATTGGAAGAAGAGTACCCCCTGATTCATGGGAATTTAAATGATTACTTCATGGATGACTCCGATCATGAAGAGGATGGGGGTGAGTTGAGAAATGATGTGCATGTTGTTCAGTACATGCGAGCTCCTCCTATATTACATCTTGAGCAAGATATCACGCCTCGCCTTGAGGAGCCACCCACGCCTGAGCTCAAAGAACTCCCCAAGGAATTGAAACACATTTTTCTTGGTACCAATAGGTCATTTCCGGTGATTATTTCATCGACGTTGACTGGTGATCAGGAAGAATGTCTGATTCAAGTCCTACAGGAGCACAAATCACACATTGGGTGGTCCTTGTGGGACATCAAAGGGATAAGTCCCGACGTCGTGCATCACCACATATTTATGGAGGATTAGACACGACCACGTCGCGACCCACAGAGGCGTTTAAACCCAGCCATGACAGAAGTAGTTAAGAAATAGATCATCAAGTGTTTGGAACATGGCATCAGTTTCCCCATTTCGGACAGTACTTGGGTAAGTACTGTCCAGGTTGTGCCCAAGAAGTCGGGTATCACTGTTGTCCAGAATGACAACAATGAGCTTGTACCCACACAACTTCAAACTGGGTGGCGAGTTTGAATTGACTATAGGAAGTTGAACGCGGTCACGCGTAAGGACCACTTCCCTCTACCTTTCATCGACTAGATGTTGGAGAGACTCGCCAGGCACGCCTATTACTGTTTCCTTGATGGTTATTCGGGGTACAATCAAATCCCTGTCGCCCCCGAAGACCAGGAGAAAACCACGTTGACTTGTCTTTTTGGGACGTTTGCTTATAGACGGATGCCTTTTGGACTATGCAATGCACCTTCAACATTCCAACGTTGCATGTTAAGTATCTTTTTCGATATGGTCGAGAACTTTCTTGAGATCTTCATGGATGATATCTCGGTTCATGGCACCTCCTTTGATGAGTGCTTGCACCACTTGAGATTTGTTCTCAAAAGGTGTTTGGAAACGAACTTAGCCCTTAATTGGGAAAAGTGTCATTTCATGGTTACAAAAGGCATCGTGTTGGGTCACGTGGTATCTCGTGATGGTATCGAGGTGGATAGGACAAAGATTGAGCTTATTTCTAAGCTTCCGCCACCTACCTTGGTAAAAGAAATCCGTTCATTCCTTGGACACACCGGTTTTTACCGACAATTTATTAAGGATTTCAGCAAGATAGCTCGTCCTTTGATGAGCTTGCTTGCTAAAGGAACCTCCTTTGAGTTCACACCCGAGTCCCTGACTGCATTTGAGTTTCTAAAGCGTGAGTTGACCTCCGGTCCTATTATTAAGGCACCGGTGTGGACTCTACCATTCGAGTTGATGTGTGATGCTTCTGATTACGCGATAGGAGCGGTTTTGGGTCCGAAAGTCGACAAATTGCCTCATGTGATCTACTATGCAAGTCATACTCTCAATGACGCCCAGCTCAACTACTCTGTTACTGAGAAAGCGTTCCTCGCGATCATATTTGCGTTGGAAAAATTTCGCCAGTACCTCATAGGGTCGCATGTCATCATCTACACTGATCACTCAGTTCTTCGCTACCTTTTGTCTAAAAAGGATGCGAAACCCCATCTCCTGCGTTGGATCTTGTTGTTACAAGAATTCGACCTTGAAATACGGGACAAGAAGGGATGCGAGAATGCCGTGGCGGATCACCTATCTCGCATCCCCATTGATCTTTCACCGGATCCACCGGTGAACGAGTTTTTCCCCGATGAGAACTATATGGACATAGCCTCACTCCCTGGTTTGCTGACATTGTGAACTATTTAGCAACGAGGGAGGTGTTGGCTCATTGGAGACACGGTGAGATAGCGAAATTCAAGTCATTAGTCAAGCACTTCTATTGGGATGATCCATACTTATTTAAGTATTGTGATCAAATTTCTTAAAGAACACATCTTCGCGAGGTTTGGGACGCCTCGTTGTATCATAAGTGATCGGGGGACACACTTTGTGAACCGATCCCTTGAGGCAGTGCTGAGGAAATACTCCATCACGCACTAGTTGTCCACACCTTATCATCCTCAAACTTGTGGCCAGGTGGAAATTTCCAACTGTCAACTCAAGCAAATTCTTGAGAAAACGGTTAATGCTTCAAGGAAAGATTGGTCGGTCGAGCTTAAGATGCATTGTGGGCTTTCCGCACTGCATTTAAGACCGACCTTGGCATGTTCCCATACCGGCTAGTTTACGGCAAACCTTGCCATCTTCCGGTAGAACTTGAGCACCGGGCATTATGGGCAATTAAACATCTTAACATGAGTCTTGATGTTTCCGGTGCCAATCGCAAGTTAGACCTCAATGAGTTGGAGGAGTTGAGAAATGAAGCTTATGAGAATGCCAAGATCTGCAAGTCCCGCACTAAAATTTTCCATGATCGCTTGGTGCGAATCAAAACCTTCGAGGTGGGACAAAAGTCTTGTTGTATAATTCTCGTCTGCACTTGTTTTCGGGGAAACTTCGGAGCCGTTGGTCAGGCCCCATCATTGTTTTAACTGTCTCCCCTCATGGGGCAGTTGAGATTCAAAATCCAAGGAATGGGGACGTGTTCAAAGTTAATGAATAACGCCTCAAACCATACTTGGAAGGGACCACGGCAGAGGTCGAGGAGGAAGTCGTGCCTTTGCACGAACTCCACGGATGTGATCACTTGATGTTATCCACCCCTACATTTGTTTGTACATATCAGTGTTTTGTTGGGAAAAAAGAACAAAATGATAAAAAGCAAAAAAATTGGAAGACTTCTTTGATATTTTCCCTTTCCCTTGTTAATAACGCGTATTGCCCTTGCCCTACGCGTTTTTCCAGCAGACGAAAAATGCATTTTTATTTGTGCTCTCGCCTCCACCCAAATTTCTCCCTGAGATCCCACGAACAGACTGCTAATTAGTGGTTTAGAACCGCCAATCAGCGGTCTGTTGTTCTCAATTTCTGTTTTCGCTTCGTCTGGGAGTGTTATTTTGGGTTCTCTGTTGGTTTCGTGGTTGGGTGTCTGTTTTGCTGCTGGAGTCGGCGTGCGGTGGTCTCCGATCCTCTCGCGCCGTGTTCGTCTTCGCCGTCGTGTGCTTCGCCGTTAAAGCTCGCCAAGGTTGGTTCACGTATGGCCAGTCACCATTTAATTCCAGAACTCAATTTTGCCTCCCTGATTCGTGAATTTGGAGAACCCTTCTACGATCGAATCGTAGCTAAAGGGTGCTACCATTTGTTGTATGAGGGCGATGAATCCATGTACGTAGAGCCTCTCGTACATGAGTTCTTTACTAAACTCGAGTGTGACCAGACCGGACCACTCGCGTTTAGTATCACTCTTATAGGGGTGAAGCACACCGTCACACCACAATTAATCTCCGACGCGACTGGGATCCCCTTGGTTGATGAGCTCGCGCCTACCCACAATATTATTTTTTATCGATCTATGCTTGGGCGTGGGCAGCCTATATCATCACATGGGAGAGTACCTAATGCACATTTACTCCCATGTGCACATTGTAGCCAGGTGGGTGTGTAGAAATGTGTTGGGCCAAGAGCGGACCTCCACATTTTTCACACATAGTTTGCGAATCGTGTATAGTCTGATGGACGGTTCACCACACTGCATTTGTGGAACATTGTTCGACGTTTTGGTGAACGCTAGGCTGAAAGATATACATTGTTTGCAGACTCTGGTTACCAAATTGTGTGTCACGTTGGACATCCCACGATTTGAGCGCGTGCTGAGGCGCCAAGGCACCGACCTCGAGGTAGCCAAGATGACCCCGTCATTTCGCCATTGCCTTCCAGAGGCATGGGTGCCTGACTATATGGAGGAGGATGTTAGAGCCAGTTCCTCAAGCTCGTCTGTGAGCTCAGGAATGCTCTTTAACACTGACATTTCTGAGATGGCGGTCGAGCAGCAGAACATCATCTTAGCCAAGCAAAACCGGAAGATCTATAGGAAGTTGTCGGCTCTTGAGAGAGGTGCCTCTTCGGGCACTTCTGGCCGCCGTCATTAGTCCGGTACACTCTAGCCATGCATTGGCACCATTTTGCCATACAATGAGGACAATGCATGGATTAGGTGTGTGTGTGGGGGGGGGGGGTTACGTGTGTATATAGTCGAGTCTTTTCTTTTGATTTTGTTTTCTTTTGTGTGTATTGATAGGGTCATGTTAGTGTGCTGCAGTTAACATTGATATATATGCTTGCCATGATCCTTGGGTGACTTATCTTCTTTTGCTTGCCTAGTGCTTTAAAATTTTCACATTTCTTTCAAAATCTTCATGTGTTTGCGACAGAAAATGTTTTTTGTAGGTTTTGCGTGTGTTTAGCATGTGCAAAACCGTTGAGAGTCAAAGTAAAAAGAAAGCTACCAAAATTGTCTTGAACTTGATGCATTAAGATATCTAGTTTATTGGCTTTAGGTCTTATCAAGTCGTTTGGATGCACCCTATTTTTCCCTCGGGGGGTGTGTAATCATAGGGTTTCAGCACTCAAACATTTAAAGAAGTCCACCCCGAACCTAGTGAGTCAAATAATTCGTGTTTGTTAGTATAAGGAAGTTTGTCGTAGTCAAGGGCCCTTAATCTCTTTTTGTGAAACTTAAGTGTAGGGGTTTTGGTTAACATGTAGATAAATAAATAAGTGGGGTTCTCTCTTCTCGCACAACTCCTATCACTCGGGAAAATAGGTTTGAGGGGACTTTGTGACTGGTGCTTTCAAGTCATCTGACTTGGGATGCACCGCCCGAACTCCCGTTACACGGGTGGTAGGGACCCCCCTATGTGGAGATTTGGGGGAAGGTTTATGTGATAGTGTAAGTCCTCATAGGCAATGATGCACGAAACCTGACCTTGGGAGAATCAAACACCAAACAACAAAATGCTCTAATGAAAGAAAAAAATGAAAAAAACCAAAGAAAAAGTGTCTAATAAGAACCAAAATGGACCTAACACATTGTATCACATTCAGAAGTTAAGGTTGCCCATGTCTTTCACTTAAGTCCTTAACTAACTTTCACGAATAAGCCATTAGGCTAGGTGTGTGGACCGATTACATATATAGAGTCGACCCGTAGTATTACCGCGTCCCATGATCGACAATATGAGTCCAACGAGTCGTGTAGCTAGATTGATTAATGCATCTTTGTTCGGATTTTGTGGGTGTATCCGCTGAAAACCCTCAGGAGACAACACTCCTCCTCCTTGGCGACAAGGAGGTTTAACGGCTTGTTGCACGTGCTAAGTGCAACCGTGATTCCTACAAAAGTGAGTTAAGATTTCTTGTTTTTCGTATGCTTTTCTCTTTCTTTGTTTTGCTCGGGACTAGCAAAAGTTAGGTGTGGGGGTATTTGATTGACATCATTTCATGCTTATATTTGTATCTTATTTCCACTATCTTTCACCTAAACAATGCTATGTAATGAGTTTTATGTTTAGTTTTCAGGAATAAATATGTTTGAAGAGATGAAGCATAAAAGGACCCAAAAGCAGGGAAAAAGGACTGAATTGTGAGATTTGGGGACTGAGATGCAAGGGAGAAGGACCTGAATGTAAGACCGAAGGACCTAAGAGCAAAACAGAATACTGCACACCATCATGGGGAGTATTTTAGCAATTTGATTCGGGTCGGAGCTCCAACAAGCCAAGTAAATGCATCCAAGGCCAGAAAATATACCAAGAAAAGCCCACAACAAATCTGAGCGCGATCCGGATCCTGTAGACCGCCAATTGGCGGTCCGGATCTTCCCGGATCCGCTGAGTTTTCTGGAGCATATGTATTAGTGTTTGTCTAGGCTATTTTTGGTATCTGTTTAGTCCCACATGGGGGGATTGTCCCGGAGTGCCTTTTTCTATGGCTATAAATAGAACTCTTCACCTTCTAATGTAATCACTTCATATTTTGAGTGGTTATTCTTCCTACTATAAGTGAGGCCTCGAAGCACACACTAAAGTGGGAGGATGCTACTTGAATTGTGAGTCATCTTAATAAAAGTTTTTTTTATTATGTTGTTTGTTTCATGATGTTTGTTTTACTTTGCTAATTTCATGTCATTAGTTTTAGTAGCTTAGTTAATATGCTTTCCTTGCTTAGTTTAATAATTAGTCTAATGTGTAGTGAGTAGTTCCATCCCCTTTGGGGGGTGGAGTAGATGTACATACATGCAAATGAGAATGGAATGAATGTTTTATTTCCAATGTGTTGATAAAACATGAATGTATGCTTGCTTGTTTAGGATAAAATTTATAACTTGATGAGTTTTGCCAAAATGATTAGACACCTCTCATGCTTGTTTAGGTTCTGAAAAACTTGTGTATGTAAATGTTAATCAACTAGGTTGGTGAATAGATTGATAGGTTTTGCCATAACATTTAGACACTTCCTATGCATCATAACACCACCTTCATTTGTGCTTAAAGAATGTGTTCAACACCCACCTCTTTGCATGTGTGCACTCACTCCACCCCTCAGGGGTTTTCCACTTCTGAATTCCAACACTCTTCTTTCGTTCTTAGTTAAGTTTTAGTTAATCGTTTGTTGCTTTCTTTCGCATTTCGTATTTCGTAGTGTAGTGTAGCGTAGAGTAGGATAATCAAACTCTCTTCCCTATTTTTGCAACTTGATTTCGTGCAAACGAGAGGCTGCTCACCTCCCTGACGACGTCCCGTATTTGCCATCGCTTCAACGCGGTTGTGCACTTCCGGTTTAATATAAAACGTTCAACATTTGATTGACATCATTTCATGCTTACATTCGTATCTTATATCCCTTATCTTTCACCTAAACAATGCTATGTAATGAGCTTTATGTTTGAATTTCGGAAATAAATAAGTTTAAAGAGAAGAGGAGTGAAAGGACCCAAAAGAAGGAAAATGACTAAGTTGAGAGACTCGAGGACTAAGATGTAAGATCGAAGGACCTGAATGCAAGATAGAAGGACCAATGAGCAAACAAGAATACTCCACACCATCATGGGGAGTATTTTGGCAATTCTATTCGGGTCGGAGCTCCAGCAAACAAGGTAGAGGCATCAAAGACCAACAAATCCATCCAGAAAAGCCCAGAAGAAAACCCAGACGGATCCAAACCCTGTAGACCGCCAATTGGCGGTCTGGGACAGCTGATTGGTGGTCCGAGTTGGCACGGGTCCGATAAGATTTCTGTGGAGCGTGTATTAGAGTGTGTTTAGTCTATTTTTGGTATTTGTTTAGTCCCATACCGGGAGATTGTCCCAGATTACCTTTTTTTATGGCTATAAATAGAACTCTCCCTCCTCTCTTGTACCCCATATCCTCTCTTGGTGCCAACTTCTCTACTAAGAATGAAGCCTTGAAGAAAAACTCTGGTGGTGAAAGGCTACTTGTAATTTGAGTGAGTAATAAAATAAGTTTTGTTAGTCAATTGTTGTTTCCTTTAGTTTTGCAATGCTTAGTTAATTTCGTTTCCCATGTCTTGCATGCTTCTTTAGTTTTATGTTCTTTTAGTTAAACTTGTTATTTTATTCTTCTTATAATTAGTTTAAGCATGTTTTTTCCTTAGTATAAATGTTAGTTTAAATATGTGTGGGTAGTTCCACTACCTTTGGGGTGGAGTAGATGTGTGTACATGTTATGTAGATGGTATGAATGCTAGACATTATTGTTTGTGAGAGATGTTAGTATGCTTGCTTGAATTAATAAGAACTTTTACTTGATGGTTTCTGCCATAGTGTTAGGTACATGCCATGCTTGTTTATGTTAATAATAACAAACTTGTCATGCTCATTGTAATAACCTAGGTTAGTGTTTTAAATGATAGGTCTTGCCATTAGGTACTTCTTATGCATTAACAAACACTAACTACACTTGAGCTTCTTGTATGCATTCACCACACTTATTTCATGTGCACACACACTCCACCCCTTAGGGGTTTTCCATTCCTGAGTTCTATCTTCTGATTTTAGTTACTTAGTTTAGTTTAGTTCGTGTTTTCATTTCCTCCTTTCTAGTTTACTAGTTTAGTATAGCTTAGTGTAATCAATCATTTCTCCTTTCTTTCCCACTCACCTTCGAACAAACCAAAAGTCGACACATCTCCCTGTGGATCGACCCATATTTGCCACCGCTTCAACGCGGATGTGCACTTGCGGTTAATTAATACAGATCAATCATGAGGTGAGGCGTGTTGAGGCCGCGTGACCTGGCAGTTAGGTGTCGTCTAGCTTAAGAACCCATAGCCAACCTAATCTTTTTTGAGTCATGTTTGCTAGACTAGACTTCTACCAGTACCTACCCGCCGTAGCATAAGTACTTATTCCCTTCTCTCCTGAGTCATTCCCTCTCATTTGTGTCTTCCCGTCTTCTCCTCTATGCACATTCTGCTTTAATTGTTTTTTAAAATAAAATAAAAATTTCTTTCATTTCGTGGGACTCGTGTGGGTGCGCAGATTTGTGCATGCCAGTGTCGTCACGAGACGTTGTGGGTCATTTGACGAGATACGACATCGATTTGTCTTTGGTTGTCTACTTTTCTAACACATCTTTGTCCCGTGTCCTACACAGTCCCAAGACCATGGCGAGTTGTGGACCACACAAGGACTTGAGAACTCAATGATTAACTTTTTGTCATCCACAAGTCAAGTTCTCACTTCGAATCGGCAGACCATCAAATCTCTTGAGCTTCAGATGGGTCAATTGGCTCAGTATATACATCAGTGAGAATGAGGGACTCTGCCTAGCCAGCCTGAGGCTAATCCCCGCATGTACCGACAACCACACTTGCAAAATTAGAGTTCGGTACCTCGAGGGTAGCAAGTGAACCATGTGGAGGAACCTGTTCACCATGTTAATGCCATTATAACCTTAAGGAATGGAAAGTAGATTGACAATCACATTTCCTTGCCGCCAACACCTTCTATGCAGCCCCTCGTTGGGAATGATGGTGCGAAATAGGCTGAGGGTGATACACCAACGCCCCCTTCTCAGGCACTGCAGAAAACCTACCAGCCAAAAGCTCTATATCCTAGTAGGCTATTCAAAAAGTAGAGTGACACAATGGATACGATATTAGAGGTCTTCAGACAAGTGAAGGTTAACATCCCCTTGTTGGATGTCATCCAACAAATACCTCAATATGCCAAAGTGTTGAAGGATCTCTGCACAACAAAGAGGAATACCAATGTTCCTAAGAAAGAATTATTAGCTGCGAGTGTGAGCTCACTTTTGTCCAATCCCACAAACACAAAGTACAAAGACCCTGGTTGTCCTACTATTCAGTGTATGATAGGGGATACTAGCATGAGTAATGTATTTCTTGATTTAGGATCAGCGGTTGATTGATTCGTTTTATATTAAACCGCAAGTGCACGACCGCGTTGAAGCGGTGGCAAATACGGGTCAATCCACAGGGACGTGTGTTGACTTTTGGTTTGTTCGAAGGCGAGTGGTAAAGAAAGGAGAGAAAGATTGATTACACTAAACTACACTAATCTAAACTAGGAAACTAGAAAGCATGAAACAAAACAAACTAAACTAAGCAACTAATGAAAGGATATAAAACTCAGGAATGGAAAACCCCTAAGGGGTGGAGTGTGTGTGTGCACATGAAATAAGTGCGGTGACTGCATACAATAAGCTCAAGTGTGGTTAGTGTTTGTTAATGCATAAGAAGTACCTCATGGCAAGACCTATCATTTACAACACTAACCTAGGTGATTCATATGAGCAATGCAAGGTTGTTGTTAAGAACATAACGAGCATGGAGTGTACCTAACTATGGCAGAACCATCAAGTAAAGTTCTTATTAATTCAAGCAAGCATACTAATATCTCTCACAACAATAATATCTAGCATTCATACCACCTACATAACATGTACATACCTCTACTCCACCCCCAAAGGGGATGGAACTACTCACTCATAAATAAGCTAACTACATAAGCAAGAAAGGAACATTAAACAAGCTTATTGAAAGAAACATAAACTAAAGAAACATGCAAGAATTAAAAGACAAGATTAAAAGAAACTAAGAACAATTATTTTATTAACAATGACTCACATTGAAGGTAGCATTCTTCTCCACCTTGAGATTTTCTTCAAGGCTTACTCCTTAGTAGAGAGAATGCCACCAAGCAATGGGTAGTTTACAATAGAAGGTGAAGAGTTCTATTTATAGCCAAAGAAAAAGGCAATCTGTGACAATCCCCCGATTTGGGACTAAACAAATATCAGAAATTGACTAAATACACACTAATACGCGACCCACCAAAATATTAGCGGATTTGGGCCAAAACAGACCACCAATTGGCGGTCTATATGGTCTGGATCACGCTGCATTTTATTCTGGGCTTTTCTGGATGTCTTAGTTGGTCTTTGATGCATCTACTTCACTTGTTGGAGCTCCGACCCGAATAGAATTGCCAAAATACTCCCCGTGATGGTGTGGAGTTTTCTGTTTTTCTCTTTGGTCCTTCGGTCTTACGTTCAGGTCCTTCTCCCTTGCATCTTAGTCCCCAGGTCTCACAATTAAGTCCTTTTTCTCTGCTTTTGGGTCCTTTTATGCTTCATCTCTTCAAACCTATTTATTTCTGAAATTCAAACATAAAACTTATCACGTAGCATTGGTTAGGTGTAAGATAATGGATACAAGATACAAATATAAGCATGAAATGATGTCAATCAAATACCCTCACACCTAAGTTTTTGCTAGTCTCGAGCAAAACAAAGAAAGAGAAAAACAAACGAGAAACAAGAAATCCTAACTCACTTTCGTAGGAATCACGGTTGCACTTAGCACGTGCAACAAGCCGTTAAACCTCCTTGTTGCCAAGGAGGAGGAGTGTTGTCTCCTGAGGGTTTTCAGCGGATATTCCCACAAAATCCGAACAAGATGCATTATTCAATCTAGGCACTCGACTCGTTGGACATATTTTGTCGATCATGGGACGAGGTAATCCTAAGGACCGACTCTATATAGGTAATCAGTCCACACACCTAGCTTAATGAACCATTCGTGCAAGTTAAATACGGGATTAAGTGAAAGACATGGACAACCTCAACATCATCAAGTGATACAATGTAAAGTCCATTAAGGTTCTTATTTGCATTACCAATTTTTTTTCTTTTTTGTTTCTTTTCTCTCTTTTTTTCTTCTTCTTTTCTTTTTATTAGTTGGAGCTTCATTCTCCCAAGGTCAGTTTTTGTGCATCATTGCCTATGAGGACTTACACTATCACGTACACCTTTTCCCGAAACTCCACATAGGGCAATCCCTACCACCCGTGTAACGAGAGTTCGGTCGGCGCATCCCAAGTTAGATGACTCGAAAGCACCAAGCACAAAGTCCCCTCAGACCTACTTTCCTGAGTGATCAGAGTCGTGCGAGAAGAGAGAACACATACTCACTTATTTATTATCTACACATGAACCAAAATCCCTACACTTAATGTCTCACAACAAGATTTAAAGGTTCTTGACTACAACAAACTTCCTTAAATTAACAGACACGAATTATTAATTCACTAGGTTCAGGGTGGACTTCTTTAAATGTTTAAGTACTGAAACCCTATGATTACTCGCCCCCCGAGGGAAAACTGGGGTGCATCCTAACGACTAGATATGTCTTAAAGCCACTGTACTAGATATCCTAATGCAACAAGTTCAAGACAATTTTGGGAGCTTTCTTTTTACTTTGCCTCTCAACGGTTTTGCACATGCTAAACACACACAAAACCCACAAAACATTTTCTTTCGCAAACACATGAAGATTTTGAAAGAAATGTGAAAATTTTGAAGCATTAGGCAAGCAAAAGAAGACAAGTCACCCAAGGATCATGGCAAGCAAATATATCGATATTAAATGCAACACACTAACATGACCCTATTAATGCGCACCAAAAAAAACAAAAATCAAAGGAAAAGATTCAACTATGTACACACGTAAAACACCCCCCACACCAACTTCATGCATTGTCCTCAATGAATGTGAGCATGAAACTACATGGATTTATGCATGAAAAAGGAAAGATCTCGCCAACATGAAGCGCAAAAAGAAGTTCGTGGTTATGTTGATGGACAGAAACCCGAATTTCCTCAAAACCTGTGAGATGTTAAGGAAGGGATACAATTCCGTGAAAGAATTGGGGCCCAAATACTCAAGGGTTGTAGCCCACAACAATCGATGCTCACTGAAGGAGTCCTTTATTGAACTTTTTTTTTCTTTTTTTTTGAATATAACTATGTACAAACATAAGTTCCCATATTAAGTGTAGGGTTTTTGGTTCATGAGTAGATAAGAAATAAGTTAGTAGGTGTTCTCTCTTCTTGCACGACTCCTATCACTCGGGAAATTAGGTCTGAGGGGACTTCGTGCCGGGTACTTTCGAGTCATCTGACTTGGGATGCGCCGACCGAACTCCCATTACACGGGTGGTAGGGATTGTCCTATGTGGAGATTTGGGAAAAGGTATACATGATAATGTAAGTCCTCATAGGCAATGATGCACAAAACCTAACCCTGGGAGAATGAAACTCCAACTAATGAAAAGAAAAGAAAAAAAAATGGTAATGCAAATAAGAACCTTAATGGACTTTACACTTTGTATCACTGGAGGATGTTGAGGTTGTCCATGTCTTTCACTTAAGTCCTTATTTAACTTACACGAATGGTTCATTAGGCTAGGTGTGTGGACTGAATAGCTAAATAGAGTCGGCCCGTAGGATTACCGCATCCAATGATCGACAAAATGTGTCAAACGAGTCCAGTGCCTAGATTGAATAATGCATCTTGTTTGGATTTTGTGGGTATATCCGCTGAAAATCCTCAGGAGACAACACTCCTCCTCCTTGGCGACAAGGAGGTTTAACGGATTGTTGCACGTGCTAAGTGCAACCGTGATTCCTACGAAAGTGAGTTAGGATTTCTTGTTTTTTGTATGCTTCTCTTTCTTTGTTTTGCTCAGGACTAGCAAAAGTTAGGTGTGGGGGTATTTGATTGACATCATTTCATGCTTACAGTTGTATCATATATCCATTATCTTTCACCTAAACAATGCTACGTAATGAGCTTTATGTTTGAATTTCAGAAATAAAGAGGTTTGAAGAGAAGAGGCGTGAAAGGACCTAAAAGAAGGAAAAATGACTGAGTTGAGAGACTCAAGGACTAAGATGCAAGATCGAAGGACCTGAATGCAAGATAGAAGGACCAATGAGCAAACAAGAATACTCCACACCATCATGGGGAGTATTTTGGCAATTCTATTTGGGTCGGAGCTCCCGCAAGCGAGGTAGATGCATCAAAGACCAACAAATCCATCCAGAAAAGCCCAGAACAAAAACCAGGCGGATCCAAACATTGTAGACCGCAAATTGGCGGTCTGGGACCGCTGATTGGTGGTCCGGGTTGGCCCGGGTCCGATAAGATTTCTGTGGAGCTTGTATTAGAGTGTGTTTAGGCTATTTTTGGTATTTGTTTAGTCCGATACCGAGGGATTGTCCTGGAGTACCTTTTCTAGGGCTATAAATAGAACTCTCCCTCCTCTCTTGTACCCCATCTCTCTCTTGGTGGCCATCCTCTCTACTAGGAGTTTAAAGCCTTGAAGCAAAAACCATGGTGGAGAGAGGCTACTTGTAATTGAGTGAGTAATAACAGATGTTTTCTTTAGTTATGTTGTTTGTTTCTTAGTTTAATTTCTTTTTCATATGCTTGCATGCTTCTTTTGTTTTATGTCCTTTTAGTTAAACTTGTTGCTTAGTTTTCTTATAATTAGTTTAAGCATGTTTCTTTCCTTAGTATAAATGTTAGTTTAGATATGAGTGAGTAGTTCCATCCCCTTTGGGGGAGGAATAGATGTGTGTACATGTTATGTAGATGGTATGAATGCTAGACAGTATTGTCTGTGAGAGATGTTAGTATGCTTGCTTGAATTAATAAGAACTTTTACTTGATGGTTTCTGCCATAGTGCTAGGTACATTCCATGCTTGTTTATGTTCTTAATAACAAACTTGTCATGCTCATATTAATCACCTAGGAAGTGTTTTAAATGATAGGTCTTGCCATTAGGTACTTCTTATGCATTAACAAACACTAACTACACTTGAGCTTCTTGTATGCATTCACCACACTTATTTCATGTGCACACACACACTCCACCCCTTAGGGGTTTTCTATTCCTAAGTTCTATCTTCCTTTATTAGTTGCTTAGTTTAGTTTGTTTTGTGATTTCATTTCCTCCTTTCTAGTTTACTAGTTTAGATTAGTATAGTTTAGTGTAATCAATCTTTCTCTCCTTTCTTTCCCACTCGCCTTCGCACAAACTAAAGTCGACACACCTCCACTCGTATTTGCCACCGTTTCAACGCGGCCGTACACTTGCGGTTAATTAAAACATAATAATCAAGATTTTGGACATAGCCTGGGAGGTGATATGTCCAGACTTTAGTTTGGACGATTCGAGTGGTTTTAATTTTTCTTTTTTAGTTTTGATTTGTTACAGGGATCCTGAGGATCAAGGGGAAGCGACTGGAGGAATTTAAGAGCAAAACACTCAACAGTGACCGCCAATCAGTGGTCTGGGACCGCCAATTCGCGGCCTGGTGAGCTTAGCTTTCTCTCAATTTTGTTCTTGTTGTTGTTTATTTCATTGTAGTTATCTGGGAGCACCAACTTGCATGTTGTTACTTCAAGTTTCCTCCTAGATTAAAAATCAATCCCCTTTAATCAACTTGGACCACAAAACTCAAAGCAAAAGATTAGACTTCTTGTCATCTAGGTCATGCATCATTTGTAGACCTTGCATGCATTTGTCTTTTATATGCTTTACATTTTGTTGTTCATTGTTGGCATGAAGTACGTGCACCCAAATCTCTCATTCATGCATGTTTCGATCATGCATTAGTTAGTAAGGTGCATCGGGACAAGAGTGAGTTGAGCATTTGATTGGAGTGTTGATTTCTAGATTTAAGATCAAAACGCTACTAACGAGGGGTTGTCCCATAAAAGATAAGGTCGGGGATTTCATCACCCTTTCCTTGGCCCCAAAAATCACTCATAATAAAAGCCTTAATTCTAAAAGCAAGTAGACATTGTCCCTAAGGATTGCGGACGCACTAGGAGAGTAATCTAGTTGAGACTGTCATGGCCTTATCGGCGTTGCCTACCTTATCGATAGTAGGAGGTACTGGATCTCCGGATCTGGTATCACTAGCTGGGCATTGTGGTCTTTGTTGTAGGGAGGTGAGGCATGTCGAGGCTAGTGACCTCGAAGTTAGGCGTCGTCTAGCCTAAGGACCCATTGCCTTACATTGTTTGAGCCGTGCTTGCTAGATTAGGCTTCTACCTTCACCCACTACCCACGCTAGCTCTAGGATTCTTCCCTCCTCATCTGTGTCCTCTCCTCATCTGATTTCTACGAGTAGTCTCCTCCTCCAGTACACCTTCTATTGTGTGTTATTTTGGAGTCGAGTCGAGCATTTTATGCGAGGTTGGTCTCGTTCTGGTGAAAGCGCTCGACTTGAGAGAGTGTATTTTTCTGAGATGGACGGTCTTGGTGATCGGCCATCTCCGCCTCATGCTCCTTTGGAGCGTGAGGCTGAGTCTTCGCATGGTGACGGGGGAGACCAGGTTCCATACATGGATTACCTCGGTCCGCTCCCACCACCAAGTAGACCTCCTTCTCCTCCTCCTCTGACTCGAGAGGAAGAGGGATTTGGTCAGGATCGAGTTCTTGGTGCTCCACCACCTTTAGCTCGACAGGATAGACCGATGACTTTGTGGGAGCGGACCCATCCTGCTCGGGCCGCGTAGCCTTCTTGCATTGTTCTTCCCCAGCTCGCGGGAACAACTATGAGTTGAAACCTCAATATGTGAGCATGCTTCCTACCTTCACTGCCAATAAGAAGGATCTGTATATTTTTATACGTGAATTTGAGTAAGTATGCTCCATGTTCAAGCTTCAACAGCTTGATGAGGATTTAGTCCGGTTAAGAATGATTTCTTTCGCGTTGAAGGATAACGCGAAGAAATGGATGTACAGCCTCCCGGCGAGCTCTATTCGGTCTTGGGATGACTGTGTGACCCTATTTCTGAAGAGATTTTTCCCTCAAAGGAAAACTCAACAGATGCGGCACCAGATACATCAAATGTATCAGACTGAGACCGAATCTTTTCATGCTTTCTTTGAGATGTTCAAGGACCTTCTCCAGCAGTGTCCTCATCATGGACTTGACCCATGGAAGTTGTGCCAGATTTTTTATGAGGGCCTCAACTAACACCTGCACATTGTTGGAGTCGATGTGTCAGGGTGATTTCCAAATGAAATCCATCAATGAGGCATGGGACACTTTTTAGTTAATGGCTGAACGTACCTTTCAGTGGGACACCATGAGAGAGCCACAAGCTGCCAGGTCTTTTGGTCGTGCTGGATCATATCAAGTTGAGTCAACTATCACGGCAGAGGCAAAATTAATTTCTCTCATGCGTAGGATTGAAAGTTTAGAGTTGGACCGAGCTCCTGTAGCTCAGGTCGCTACTCCTGGGTGTAGTAGGTGTGGACTTACGGGCCATGATGACTTGGAATGCGTTTACGCTCCAAGGGATATTGAGCATGCAAATGAAATGTATCAATAGAGGTCCCGTAACGACCCGTACAGTCACTCCTACAACCCGGGATGACGTAACCATCCTAACTTCTCTTGGGGGCCTAGTGAGGGTCACGATCAGAGCTCGCACGCTCAACCTCAACCTCCACCTTATCAACCTCCACGCCCATCGGCGACCTACCAACCCCCACATCAAAGGTCTCAGCACGATAATTACCAACCTGCTTAGGCCTCATCGTCGGGTTATTCCAACCAGACTCCACTACCCCAGCGGGTTGACCCCAAGGACCCTTCTAGTGATCTGACCGTTCAAGCGTTCATGAAGAGCATGCAAAGTACAGTCAAAGCTTTCGAAATGCAAGTTAGCCAGTTGGCTCATCAGTTCCATGAACGCGAGAAGGGTCAGTTCCCAAGTCAACCTGTGGTAAATCCCAGGGGTCAACCTGCTCAAGCTAGGCAGAATGTAAACAATGTTGAAAGTGACCCTTCCCAACATGCTAATGTTGTCCATACCTTAAGATCGGGAAGGGTTGTTGACAACAATGTGGAAATGCCTGAGGCCAATCTTGTTGGTGACTCTTCCGAGGAGGGTCGTGAGTATGTCAAGGAACTGAATTCTGAGACTCCTCCACGTGATAGTTATGTCCCCAAGGCACCATTCCCTCATAGGTTGACTAAAAAACGTGATGAGCATTGGGACAAACTCGTTGAGGTACTTAGGCAAGTAAAGGTGAACATCTCGTTGTTGGACATTGTTCAACAAATGCCACTGTATGCCAAGTTCCTCAAGGACCTTTGCACCATAAAGAGAAGAACAAATGTTCCCAAAAAGACATTTTTGGCTGCCATTGTGAGCTCGATATTGACACAACCCATGCAAGTCAAATACAAGGACCCAGGTTGTCCAACTGTCTCTTGCATGTTCGGTAATGTGACAATCTCTCAAGCTTTATTGGATTTGGGATCATCTATGAACCTCCTTCCCTACTTTGGAATAGGCGATCTTAAACCAATGAGGACAACCCTCCAGTTGGCTGACAGATCCATCAAGATTCCACGAGGGAGTGTGGAGGATGTCTTTATTAAAGTGGGTGAGTTCGTATTTCCATTTGATTTCATCATCTTGGATACTGAACCAGTGTCCAACCCACAAGGACAAATTCATGTGATCCTTGGGAGGCCGTTTCTTGCGACATCTAATGCTTTGATCAACTGTCGCAATGGCTTGATGAGGTTGTCTTTTGGAAACCTCATAGCGGATTTCAACATCTTAACTCTTGGTAAGCAACCCGGGTTCTTCGACGATACTGTCGGAGCCAATTTCATCCAGGACACGGATGAGCCCGAGTCATTAGGCATGTTCGACTCACATCGACATATTATTGAGGTGCCTAATGCCAGGTTGCGAGTGAAGAAGATCTTGAGGAATCCGCCAGTGAATCTCTGGATGAGGAGGCACATCTGGGTGCGTGCTCCTCTTACCCCATGGCCCTTGAGCCACTTGAAAGTAAATCTGAATCCGACAAGGACCCACCTCTGGTCGAGCTTAAACCGCTCCCCGATAACCTTAAGTACATCTTTTTAGGGGATAACGAAACATTGCCACTCATTATTGCTTCTGATCTTGCAAAAGATCAAGAGGTCGCCCTCAAAAAAGTGCTCTTCGAAAACAAAGAGGCTATCGGATGGTCCTTGAAGGATATCAAGGGAATTAGCCCTGGTATTGTTCAACATCGGATCCACATGGAAGAGGATTCTAGGCCCCGCAATGACCCACAACGAAGATTGAATCCTGTACTGAAAGAAGTTGTCCGAAAGGAGGTTCTTAAGTGCTTGGATCATGGCATAATCTATCCTATCTCTGATAGTTCATGGGTGAGTCTTGTCCATGTGGTTCCCAAGAAGTCAGGCGTGATGGTTGTGGAGAATGAGCATAATGAGCTTATCCCGACACGCCTGCAAACTGGGTGGCGAGTTTGCGTTGATTATCGCAAGCTCAATGAGGCAACATGGAAAGATCATTTCCCGTTGTCATTCATTGATCAGATGTTGGAAAGGTTGGCCGGACATGAGTATTATTGTTTTCTTGATGGATACTCCGGTTACAACCAAATTCCCATCGCCCCTGAGGATCAAGAGGAAACCACATTTACTTGTCCCTTTGGCACGTATGCCTACCGTTGCATGCCCTTTGGGTTATGTAATGCGCCGGGAACGTTTCAAAGGTGTATGATCAGCATCTTCTCCGATATGGTAGAGCGTTTCCTTGATATTTTCATGGACGACTTTTCCATAATTGGCGCTTCCTTTGATGAGTGCATTCGTCACTTGAGACTTGTCCTCAAGCGATGCTGTGAGAAGAACCTCACTCTCAATTGGGAGAAATGTCACTTCATGGTGAAACGAGGGATTGTACTTGGACATGTGGTCTCAAGTAGGGGAACTGAGGTCAATCCCGCCAAAGTGGGTATTATTGCTAATCTCCCACCACCACGTAGTGTGAAGGATATCTGTGCCTTTATGGGGCATGCTGGATTCTATCAGCGGTTCATTCGGGATTTTAGCAAAATTGCTCGACCTCTCACCGCCTTGTTGGCTAGGGATGCCATTTTTGTATTCACACCGGATTGCCACCATGCCTTTTTGACCTTGAAGAAAAAGTTGACTTCAGCTCACATAATTAAGGTACCAGTGTGGACTGAACCCTTTGAGTTAATGTGTGATGCATCTGACTTCGTTGTGGGAGCAGTGCTTGGGCAACGATTAGACAAATTGCCTCATGTGATCTACTATGTCAGTAGAACACTTAATGATGCCCAATTGAACTAAACTGTGACCGAGAAGGAATTCTTAGCGATCATATTTGCTTTGGAGAAATTTCGGTCGTACTTGATTGGCTCCCACATGATTATCTATTCTGATCACACAGCCATCAAGCACCTCATGGCGAAGAAAGATGCAAAATCCCGACTCTTGAGATGGATCTTGTTGTTACAAGAATTCGATCTCGCGATTCGGGACAAAAATAGGTGTGAAAATGTTGTAGCAGACTACTTGTCTCGTCTAGAGATGACCAACCCATAGGACCAAATTATTGATGACGAATTTCCTGACGAGCAGTTGTTCACGATCAAAGATAACCCTTGGTTTTTCCGACATCGTGAACTACCTCGTGACCGAGCAACTTCCTGTGGATTGGTCAAAATCTGACCAAACCAAATTTAGATCTTATCTCAGATTCTTTCACTGGGCCGACCCCTACCTATTCAAATACCGCTCTGATCAAATTTTCAGGCGGTGCATCCCAGATATCGAGCTCCAAAGTGTGCTCCATTTCTGCCACTCTAAGGCATGTGGAGGACACTTTGGAGCAAAGAAAACTGCCGCCAAGGTGCTCCAATCTGGATTCTACTGGCCTTTTCTTTTCAAAGATGCTTACGACTTTTGTAAGCAATGTGATAGGTGCCAGCGCCTTGGCCAGATTAGTCGACGTGACATGATGCCTTTGTAAAATGTCCTTGTTGTCGACATGTTCGATGTGTGGGCCATCGACTTTATGTGTCCCTTCCCGAACTCATTCGGGAATGTTTACATTTTGGTGGTCGTTGACTATGTGTCTAAGTGGGTTGAGGCTATACCCACAAAGACCAATGACAACAAGGTGGTCACCAAATTCTTAAGGGATATTTTTTCGCGATTTGGTACTCCTCGTACCATAATCAGCGATAGGGGTACCCACTTCTGTAATCGCTCCTTTGAATCGCTTATGAGGAAATATTCGATCACCCACAAGCTTGCGACCCCATATTATCCGCAAACTAGTGGGCATGTCGAAGTCTCTATCCGTCAATTAAAGCAAATTATTGAGGAGACGGTTAATTCCTCGAGGAAGGATTGGTCAACTAAGTTGAATGACGCGTTGTGGGCCTTCCGCACCGCGTACAAGACCAATTTGGGTATGTCCCCATATCGGGTAGTGTACGACAAGACTTGCCACCTACCCGTTGAGCTTGAGAATCGTGCTTTCTGGGCGATCAAGAACCTGAATATGGATCTTGATCAAGCAGGGTGCAGCGTAAACTCGACATTGTGGAGTTGGAAGAGCAATGCAATGATGCGTATGAAAATGCCAAAATTCATAAGTCCCGAGCCAACTTGTTTCACGATCGCACGATTATGAGAAAGGTGTTTACGTCCGGGCAGAAGGTGTTGCTCTACAATTCCTGGCTTCATCTGTTTGCGGGTAAGCTCCGTAGTCGCTAGTCTAGCCCATTTATTGTCCAAACCGTGTTTCCTCATAGAGAGGTTGATATCTTGAACCCAGGGAATGGGGACGTGTTCAAAGTTAGTGGACAACGCCTCAAACCCTACTTGGAGGGGCACCAGCCGAAGTCGAGGAGGTCATGTTCCTTCATGAACCTCTCTCGCACACAACCATTCATGCTCCTGCATGAATGGTTGAGCTTTCATGTTTGTATAAAGTTAAATTTCAAGGAAAAAAGAGAGAAAAGAAGACTCCTTCAGTGAGCATCGATTGTTGTGGGCTCCAACCCTTGAGTATTTGGGCCCCCTTTCTTTCACGTATTTGTATCCCTTCTTTAGCATCTCACAGGTTTTCAGGGAATTCGGGTTTGTGTCTATCACTATAACCATGAACTTCCTGTTGCGCTTCATGTTGGTGAGATCTTTCCTTTTCATGCATAAATCCATGTAGTATCTTGCTCACGTTCATTGAGGACAATGCATGAAGTAGGTGGGGGGTGTTTTACGTGTGTACATAGTTGAGTCTTTTTCCTTTGATTTTGTTTTCTTTTGGGTGTATTGATAGGGTCATGTTAGTGTGATGCATTTAATATTGATATATCTGCTTGTCATGATCCTTGGGTGACTTGTCTTCTTTTGCTTGGCTAGTGCTTCAAATTTTTCATATTTCTTTCAAAATCTTCATGTGTTTGCGAAAGAAAATGTTTTGTGAGTTTTGTGTGTGTTTAGCTTGTGCAAAACCGTTGAGAGGCAAAGTAAAAAGAAAGCTCCCAAAATTGTCTTGAACTTGATGCATTATGATATCTAGTACAGTGGCTTTAGGACTTATCGAGTCGTTAGGATGCACCCCAGTTTTCCCTCGGGGGTGAGTAATCATAGGGTTTCAGTGCTCAAACATTTAAAGAAGTCCACCCTCAACCTAGTGAGTCAATAATTCGTGTATGTTAATTTAAGGAAGTTTGTTGTAGTCAAGGACCCTTTAAATCTTGTTGTGAGACATTAATTGTAGGGGTTTTGGTTCATGAGTAGATAAGAAATAAGTGAGTAGGTGTTCTCTCTTCTTGCACGGCTCCTATCACTCGGGAAAGTAGGTCTGAGGGGACTTCGTGCCTGGTGCTTTAGAGTCATCTGACTTGGGATGCGCCGACCGAACTCCCGTTACACGGGTGGTAGGGATTGCCCTATGTGAAGATTTGGGAAAAGGTGTACGTGATACTGTAAGTCCTCATAGGCAATGATGCACGAAACCTAACCCTGGGAGAATGAAACTCCAACTAATAAAAAGAAAAAAAATGGTAATGCAAATAAGAACCTTAATGGACTTTACACTTTGTATCACTTGAGGATGTTGAGGTTGTCCATGTCTTTCACTTAAGTCCTTATTTAACTTGCACGAATGGTTCATTAGGCTAGGTGTGTGGACTGATTACCTATATAGAGTCGGCCCGTAGGATTACCGCGTCCAATAATAGACAAAATGTGTCCAACGAGTAGAGTGTCTAGATTGAATAATGCATCTTGTTCGGATTTTGTGGGTATATCCACTGAAAACCCTCAGGAGACAACACTCCTCCTCCTTGGCGACAAGGAGGTTTAACAGTTTGTTGCACGTGCTAAGTGCAACCGTGATTCCTACGAAAGTGAGTTAGGATTTCTTGTTTTTTGTATGCTTCTCTTTCTTTGTTTTGCTCAGGACTAGCAAAAGTTAGGTGTGGGGGTATTTGATAGACATCATTTCATGCTTACATTTGTATCATATATCCATTATCTTTCACCTAAACAATGCTACGTAATGAGCTTTATGTTTGAATTTCAGAAATAAAGAGGCTTGAAGAGAAGAGGCATGAAAGGACCTAAAAGTAGGAAAAAGGCCTGAGTTGAGAGACTCAAGGACTAAGATGCAAGATCGAAGGACCTGAATGCAAGATAGAAGGACCAATGAGCAAACAAGAATACTCCACACCATCATGGGGAGTATTTTGGCAATTCTATTCGGGTCGGAGCTCTAGCAAGCGAGGTAGATGCATCAAAGACCAACAAATCCATCCAGAAAAGCCCAGAACAAAAACCTGGCGGATCCAAAACCTGTAGACCACAAATTGGCGGTCTGGGACCGCTGATTGGCGGTCCGGGTTGGCCCGGGTCCGATAAGATTTCTGTGGAGCTTGTATTAGAGTGTGTTTAGGCTATTTTTGGTATTTGTTTAGTCCGATACCGAGGGATTGTCCTGGAGTACCTTTTCTAGGGCTATAAATAGAACTCTCCCTCCTCTCTTGTACCCCATCTCTCTCTTGGTGGCCATCCTCTCTACTAGGAGTTTAAAGCCTTGAAGCAAAAACCATGGTGGAGAGAGGCTACTTGTAATTGAGTGAGTAATAATAGATGTTTTCTTTAGTTATGTTGTTTGTTTCTTAGTTTAATTTCTTTTTCATATGCTTGCATGCTTCTTTTGTTTTATGTCCTTCTAGTTAAACTTGTTGCTTAGTTTTCTTATAATTAGTTTAAGCATGTTTTCTTTCCTTAGTATAAATGTTAGTTTAGATATGAGTGAGTAGTTCCATCCCCTTTGGGGGTGGAGTAGATGTGTGTACAGGTTATGTAGATGGTATGAATGCTAGACATTATTGTCTGTGAGAGATGTTAGTATGGTTGCTTGAATTAATAAGAACTTTTACTTGATGGTTTCTACCATAGTGCTAGGTACATTCCATGCTTGTTTATGTTGTTAATAACAAACTTTTCATGCTCATATTAATCACCTAGGAAGTGTTTTAAATGATAGGTCTTGCCATTATGTACTTCTTATGCATTAACAAACACTAACTACACTTGAGCTTCTTGTATGCATTCACCACACTTATTTCATGTGCACACACACACTCCACCCCTTAAGGGTTTTCCATTCCTGAGTTCTATCTTCCTTTATTAGTTGCTTAGTTTAGTTTGTTTTGTGATTTCATTTCCTCTTTTCTAATTTACTAGTTTAGATTAGTATAGTTTAGTGTAATCAATCTTTCTCTCCTTTCTTTCTCACTCGCCTTCGCACAAACTAAAGTCGACACACCTCCCTGTGGATCGACCCCTATTTGTCACCGCTTCAACGTGGCCGTGCACTTGTGGTTAATTAAAACGTATCAATCATGGTTCTTGTAGTTGGACACATCTTCAGGAAGCTCGTAGCCCTCGTCGAAGTAGCAACTCACCTAGCCAAATATTGTTGTTTCATATAATGTGTTAAGCACTTTTGGTTTTATTTGTGTAGTTGAATTTCTGCTTTCTGTGATCTTCTAATTTATATTTGTAATGTTTAAAGTAGACTTCTGTCAACTCTTGGTTTGTGGCCATTGTAATAGTACTGCTATGGAATGTGTATGTTATAGTTGAAAGTGTGGTTCCTAAATTGTACTCATCACACTTCAAGAAAGACAATCAGACAAAACTGTTATTCATAATTACAACAATTGAAACATAAACCACAGCTAAGCACAAGGTTGTGACGATTATGAATTAAACATAGTTGGAGTTTTTTATTGTTGTATCTGCCTATTAATACATAAACCACAGCAAAGGTCAAAAGTTAATACCAAACTCCTTGCATAGCCAAATATTTCGACTAGTTGGGTTACCTAGTGAGACAAACACTTCTTTTTTTTGTGAACTCTCAATTTTTTGTCCAGCCAAGACCCACTCTTCGGTACGAGGTGTTAGCCCAGATTGTCGAGAAAATTCAAAGCATGCCAGGATGCTGAACGGATTGAAGCGGTTGCTTAGCATTGCCTTCCTTTCTTTTAGTTCGTTCACTACTGAAGTAATTCCTTCGCTCAACAACTAGGAAGATGGTGGTATTCGTAGTTTATGCTTAACCCCATCAGTATGGTCACCACGGATGACCGTTGTGGGGGTTTCATCTCCCTCTTGCTCCCCAGAATCCGTAGTATCTCCAGGAATTGGGTAGTTACTAGCGGTCTGATTGTTGTAGTGAGATGATGTCGTATGCTTAGAATTAGTTCGGTCCTGAGAATCGATGTGTGACACATTACATTGTAAATCTCGTTTCGGCATCGTACCCACGAAAATCACATCCAGCTCTTCTGCATACCGTAATGGTTCGTGCTTGAATTTTTGTAACATGAAATGGGCCTATGGAAAAAATACATACAAAACCATAAGCGATGTGGAAGAATTTAAATGGAATATATTCCATGGCATGATGAACTTACAACTGCATTTTCTTTCCACCAACTATCCTCCATCTGAAGAGTTCCAAGGTTGGGATCCCATCCCTTCCCCGTATGTGACTCCAACCACCTACACGTGTAATACTTTCTTCGTATTCTCCCAATGGTTCTTGTGCTGATCCCAGGTATAGTAAATTCCACATTTGCGAGGAAGTTTCTGACAAGGTTTTTTCCCTTTGCTGTTAAGCATAGTTCCAGGCTTATTCCCGGCAGCCACCTCCGGCATCAGCAAACGGATCCATATTTCATGGCATCTTGATGTCCAATTTGCTTTCTTAGGCTTTGTGGATGGTGGCAGGACAACCTCCTCCGTTGTAGGCTGCCCAGATTGAGAGTTGAAACCTCTTATACTTGTCTCTCCCACAACATAAAGATATTGACTACTAAGGCCTGTGGATAGGTACTCCTCATCTAGTGATAGTTGGTATCATCTAAAGCACCATTTGTTTCAACTGGGAAGGTGGGATGTTCTGATGTGTCATCATTCGATTGTCCCCTCATATTTAAAATTCTACAAATTTAGTAAAAAAATAGTTGAATGAAACACCGATATAATGAGATTGTTGAGAATCTAAAATGACGCAAAATTGGCATAACAATATGTTCAAATTAGACATGGATCCCATAATAACAAGTGAAGAGAGTATTCAATCAAACAGTAACATTATTTAAATACTCCTAGCAGTGGCAATAGCATCCCTTATTTGATCTCGAACATTTGACATAGTGGATTCGTCGCTTCGTCCTCCAGTGATATCGTTTGCAATAACGGATCTAATGATATCGTTTGTGATAACGGATCCAGATGCGGAACTCTTGAGTGGTTCAAGCTCTTTTAGTTTGATCCTTTGAATGAGAAACTCTTCTTCCTTGCACATTATTTCCCAAACTCTTGAGAGCTTCGTGCTCCTTCAGTTTGATCCTTTGAATGAGACGTCTTTGCATCTAATTCATGAACCTCTCCTTGCATTTTGTGCACTTTGTGAGGGGGGCACACACATGAGTATTTTGGCCCCATGTGGTGTCATGTTCCCATTCCAAGTGCACTGACCAACCCACTTTTGAGATTCGCATTTGATGTCCTTTGACAAATGAAGATAGGAACTTATTTTTGTATGTACTTATATTTAAAAAAATAGACAAAATACTCCAAGACTGAGCATAGGTTGTTGTGGGCTCCAACCTTTGTGTATTTGAGCCACATTTGTTTCACGAGTTTGTCTCCCTTCTTAAGTTTTTCAGGGGTTTTGAGGAAAATTCGGGTTTGTGTCCATTAAGATGACCATGAACTTCTCTTTGCGCTTCACGTTGGTGAGATCTTTTCTTTTTCATGCATAAATCCATGTAGTATCATGCTTACATTCATTGAGAACAATGCATGAAGTAAGTGTGGGGGTGTTTTACGTATGTACATAGTCGAGTCTTTCTCCTTTGTTTTCTTTTGTTTTTATTGTTAGGATCATGTTAGAGTGTTGCATTTAATATTGATATATCTGCTTGTCATTATCCTTGGATGACTTGTCTTCTTTTGCGTGCCTAGTGGTTTAAATTTTCACATTTCTTTCAAAATCTTCATGTGTTTCCGAAAGAAAATGTTTTGTGGGTTTTGCGTGTGTTTTGCATGTACAAAAACATTGAGAGGTAAAGTAAAAAGGAAGCTCCCAGAATTGACTTGAACATGATGCATTAGGATATCTAGTACACCGGCTTTAGGTCTTATCTAGTCGTAAGGATGCACCTTAGTTTTCCCTCGGGGGGAGACTAATCATAGGGTTTCAGTACTCAAACAAATAAAGAAGTCCACCTGAACCTACTGAGTCGAATAATTCGTGTCTGTTACTATAAGGAAGCTTGTCGTAGTTAGGGACCCTTAAACGCTTGTTGTGAAACCTTAAGTGTAGAGGTTTTGGTTCATGTGTGGATAAGAAATAAGTGAGTAGGTGTTCTCTCTTCTCTCACGGCTCCCATCATTCAGGAAATTAGGTCCGAGAGGACTTAGTGCCTGGTGCTTTCGAGTCATTTGACTTGGGATGCACCGACCGAACTCCTTGATAGTGTAAGTCCTCATAGGCAATGATGCACAAAACCTTACCTTGGGATAATTAAGCACCAACTAGAAGAAGAAGAAAACGAAATGGTAATGCAAATAAGAACCTTAATGGAATGTACACTTTGTACCACTTGAGGATTTTAAGGTGAGGTTTAACGACTTGTTGCACGTGCTAAGTGCAACTGTGATTTCTACGAAAGTGACTTAGGACTTATCTTGTTTTTCGTTTGTTTTCCATTTTTTGTTTTCCTTTCATTGTTTTGCTCGGGACTAGCAAAAACTAGGTGTAGGGGTATTTGGTTGACATCACATCATGCATACATTTGTGACTTATATCATCTATTTTGAATGTAAGTAATACTATGTAACGAGTTTTATGTTTAAGTTTCAGGAATACATAGGTTTGAGAATAAGAGACACAAAAAGAACCAAAACGTGAGAAAAAGGACTGATCGATGAGACTCATGGATCGATCTACAAGAGGGAAGGACCTGGATGCAAGCCAAGAGGACCAATTAGCAAATTAAGAAACTTCACACCATCATGAGGAGTATTTTGGCAGTTAGATTCAGGCCCACACTACTACAAAAAAGGGATTATACGTCGGATGTACGGGGCTATACACGTCGGATATAAGCACACCCATATCCGACGTCTAGGTGTGCGTCGTCTATACATAGACGTCGGCCATCGTATAGCCGACGTCTATACCTAACGTATATACGTCGGCTGTAATTATACACCGATGTGTATTCTTTAATGTATAGACGTCGGTTAACTAACATACGACGCCTATACTTTAGGGCTAGACGTCGGTTAGATAACATACGACGCCTATACATTAACGAATACACGTCGGTTAACGAACATACGACGCCTATACCATAGGGATAGACGTCGGATTCAATATAAAGCCGACGTCTATTCCTTTCTTCAGAGGAATAGACGTCGGCTTATAGCAACGGCCGTCGTCTATTCCTAAACCTGGACAAAAAAAATTAGCATCCGACGAAATTGTTTTTAGTCGTCGTATTAGTGTACATACAACTGCACCAAATTCGTTCACCTATAAATTTGTTCACAAATACTCACAATTTCATCCACATACATCCATATACTTCCACAATTTCATACAAGCACAAACAAACAAGCATACATGCACAAACACAAACACAAACATACAACCATACATGCACAAACATACAAAGCATACACAATTGACATTCAACACACTTGCAATTAATTCATTCTAAAATTAAGGCGATTATATTAAGGCAAAAAGTGTAGGTTTGTAATACAAGTGCACTTGTTAACTAAATTACAAAAAATACAATTGGCAGGAGAACCTCTTAGTTCGTCAGCATGTTTCTGATGAAATAGCGACCCATCGGTCGCGAGTTTCATCGAGCTCCTGTTGCGAGAAGGGATCACTACTTTTTGGGAAAACCTATCAAAAAAATACAAGTGTGTTGAATATTAATAACTAAATATTGAAACTACACAACTATACAATTGAATAACGATCTACATTACCTCGGTTAGACATACGTCTTGAGTTACCACATCGAGGATTTCCTCCATGTATCTCATCACGTAGTAACCGCATTCCGTATTTCAAACCTGCTTCCGGTACTACAAACATAGGAATTCGCTAAATATTTGTTCCTAACTTAATTAACAAAAATGGGATAGAACGTACTCTCATTCCATGCCAGGTTATTCCTGATTTTGTGGTTGTTCTCCTACCACCTAAAGCTTTGTAAACCTTAATTGCCCTAGTAGCACAAGTTAAAATATCAATCAATAATACTAATAAAAATCCACGAATTACTTTATTCACGACTAAACGAACTTACATATTTAGAAGTTTCTTTATTGAGTCCCTTGGTTTATTCGACCCCAACGGATCAAACAAATATGCCGAATTAGTCGTTGGGCATACAACGACAAGCATCCAATGAGCCCTGTGTTATATATACAATTAGAAGTTTATTACAAAATAAAATTTCACTTTGAATTACAAAGTTTACCTCTCATGATAAGGGAGCAGATAATATTTCTTGTCTTCTTCTTTAAAGAATGTCCCTAGTTGACCTGATTTATCGTCATTCCCGTATATATATGTAGATGGACTGATAAATCCAAATACTTGATCCTCGGGAAAGATTGATCTTCTGGCGTCGTAAAGATGTCTACAAGTATAAAAATTATAATTTATTACATTTTTGATAAAATTATTCAATATTTTTCATTGTATACAAAAGAACACTTACTTCACTTGCACGTCGATAATCAT
Organism: Triglochin maritima; assembly: GCA_963682175.1. NCBI lineage: Eukaryota > Viridiplantae > Streptophyta > Magnoliopsida > Alismatales > Juncaginaceae > Triglochin > Triglochin maritima. The sequence continues at coordinate 25,080,399 of OY821789.1, forward strand.
GATACACAACGAATCCATCGCCATGAACTGCATGATATCCTCTTTGGTGACGTACAAAGCGGGAGGCAATCCTTTATCCCCCACCAACTCCCAGGTACTTAAGGATTGTGCCTCCCTACCTACCATACATTGATACAACATTTTGCACCTACTTGGAAGCGAATTAATGTTGATCGGAGATTGGTTGTTTGACCCTTTGCTCCGGGGGCTTGACACCTTACAGATATGTATACAACCGTTAAAATACAATTGTTAACAAATTTGAAGTTTAAAGTCTTTCAAAGTTAAACTATACCTCATGTTTGTCGTTTAGCTCTACTAAATAACTAGGCCACCGCACAAACCCACCGATAGCATCGCCGAGAGTAACAATCTCTTCTTCCGGAAATGGCACAAAAGCACCAGGATCTAAGCAACTCTCAACTGCAACCTTCAATTCTCCCTCTCCTACCTCTGTGAAGTGGTGTATGGAGATGTTATAAACTTTCCCGTGTCCCACCAATCTTCGATCAGGGTCTTCGACAAATAAAGCACATCTAGATCCATCCGCGAACTTTACAAATGAGGAACCGTCGACGATGGCCAATTCTCGAGAATGAGACACGAAATCATCTTGTCGATCAGGGTGGAACGCTGGAGGAACTGGAGTAGTCTCCGCGGAAGTACCGGTCTTACGACGGGTAGGAGAAGTAGGCAAATCGCCGAGAGGAAATCAAGAACCCGGAGGTTCCTAAAATCTCAGGGAGACTAGATGGGCAACGACATTCAGGCCATAACGGTCTTAAACGGTTTCCTCTCCTTAATGCGTCCGAAAATCCTAGGGGCCAATGTCTAATTGATTTTATTAAGGCTCTTTTATTAAGTGGTTTCTGGGCCAAGGAAAGGGTGATGAAATCCCCCACCTCATCTCCTATAGGTGACTGCCCCCTAAGTGTTTTTCATACCTTAAACTAACAAACAACACACCAAACAAACACTCACCTCACTCTTGTTCCATTGCAAGTCCTACTAACTAATGCGTGCTTTTCTAATGAATGATAAGTGAAAGATAGTACGTGCCTTACGCCAGCAATCTACGACAGAAATCGTAAATAATAGAAAAATACAATGCATGCAAATCCTATATGATGAATGACTTAGCAAATATTGTCTAATCTTTTGCTTTGGGTTATTAAAGGCCAAGTTGTTTAATGGGGGCAATGAGTTATTATCATAATATTAAAAATTCAAAAAATTAAGGCAATAAACATTTAAAATATTAAAAGCAAGTATTAAAAATAATTACTTGAATTGACAGAAAAAACATTTTAAACACAAACTATCATGTTATTAATAATAATTGGGAATAAAATTTTATTGAAATTTTGGCAGAACCTCCACTTAAAATTTGATATGTAAAATTCTTCAAATCCTTAAATGAACAAGAAAAATGTATATCTAGTTATCTACTCACATTCACATCATGTAAAATTCTTCAAATCCTGAAACCAACCCAACTCAATCCAAACCAAATCAATCCAATGAATATGTTTATCAAATATCAACACATAACACACATGCAAAAAAACTCCGAGAAGAAGTTGCTTATCACGTCTACATGTCAAGAGTGTACATCCACATCAAGACCATACAACTCGTGCCATTACACATCATCAATCCATAATTTTGATTTCTTTTTTTCTACTTTGGAAACCATTTGCTACACACCAACAAATTGAATCATTAATTTACTTGGAAAATAAAAGGAATTCTAAATGTTGATATTTGCATCAATACACTTAGATTATCACATTAACCAATAATGATTATCACATTAACCAATATTTGCATCAATACGTTATTATTGTGAACTAATCCTAATTTGGCGTTGGATTCTTGGTCTAAACTAATCCTAAATTAAGGATCTAAAATTGAGCACGAACCAGAGGAGGGAAAAGTTGTGATGCCGGAGGAGCTCTTTGTGGTTCCCGAAGACGTCGCGGAGGAGACGGCTGTAAACGACACGAGGAAGCTACATGCGGAGGAGGCTAAGTTAGAAAGAATATGTGGAGAAAGACGAACTTAAAACAACCAAAAACGAACTTAAAACCTACATGTGGAGAGAGACGGAGGAAGACGGAGGAAGAAGGAGAAGAGGGCCGGAGAAGTGGAGGAGAGCTTGGGAGCTCGCTGCGGTGCCGGAGACGGTGCGGATCGGTCCGAGGATGGTCGCGGAGGAGAGTTCGCTCGCGGGACGGCTAGGGTTTGGGTGGGTTTCGGCTGAAATGAATGAAAGAAAGTGCGTCTGTCCGATTTCTTTAGGACCTATATACGTCGGATGTTCCATAACACCGACGTCTATACCTCGACGTCTATATGGTTGGCGTCTAGACGTCGGTCGTCCATTACGTCCGACGTCTATAAGCCGACGTCTATACACTATAGACGTCGGATTCACAAGGTACTAAAACACCGACGTCTATAGGTCGACGTCTATACACTATAGACGTTGGCTAAACGTGTTATTCCCACACCCGACGTCTATAATGTCACATAGACGTCGTCTTCCATTACAACCGACGTCTATTCTGTCCTCTCCACACTAGACGTCGGTGGTTGTAACGGCCGACGTCTATTGGGCGACGAGTAAAGCCAATTCTGCACTAGTGCCAGACTTGTATGACCGGATATGGTGCACCCCACATGCGTAATTACAACACTAAAGATGGCTACAAAATTTGGTCTGACCGATTCAGACCGCCAATTGGCAGTCCAACCCGGCAGGATACGATCTAATTTGTCCCGATTATTTGTTATGTCGTTTATAGCTATTTTTAGTAGGTGTCATTAGTCCCACATCAGGGGATTGTCCCCGGTTATCTTTTTTCATGCCCATAAAAAGAACTATTCTTCCTCCTTTGTAGTTACTCATTGTTTAGTGGTCATTCTATCTACTTGGAGTAAGCCTTGGAGCAAAACTCAAGTAGAGAAGAATGCTACTTGTAATGTAAGTCATGCAAATAATATAACTCTTCATAGTTTGTTTTAATGCTTGCATGTTTAGCTTGTTTGTTTTCTTTATCTTAGTATAATTAATAGAATGTCTTTTTTCCTTAATACAATTGTTAGTTTAATGAGTAGTGAGTACTTTCATCCCCTTTGAGGGTGGAGTTGATGTTTATACATGTTATAAAGAATAGGATGAATGCTATCTTCAAATTTATGTGAGGAATGTGGGTGTATGCTTGTTTGGATGATAGGTCTTGTTACAACCATTAGGTATTTCCTATGCATAAAAATACAACCTACACTTGTGTCTTATTGAATGCATTCTTCACTACCTTATCACATGTGTAAACACACTCCACCCCTTAGGGGTTTTCCTTATTGAGTTTAATCTCGCTTTCCTAGTTGCTTAGTTTTCCTTTCATGCTTTTATCCTTCTTGTTGGTTAATTGTTTGTTTAGTGTAGCCTATAGTTTAGTGTAACAACTTCTTCTTCCGTTTATTCTCCACTTGATTTCTGAAAATCAGAGCTGACACACCTCCCGGTGGATCAACCCGTACTTGCACCGTCTTCACCGACGGTCATGCACTTGCGGTTAAACTTAATTTCAATCAAAATTTTATGGTAAAATTTGTTTTTTTTTTCATTTTACAATTTTTTAGTACATTTCAAATTTACTGTAGTCACTGTAGGGGGTTATAAACACAAATGCATTTGGAACGTCTAGTCAAACATCTCACAATATATGCACAAATGTGATATCATTCTAGACTTACAACGTATATTGATAATAAATATAGATTTTTTTACTATATTTTTTCTTTGTAACAGGAAATACCTTCTTCTATGAAACAAGAGAGAAATTCTGCCCAACAGAAATGAACAATTTCATTACTCGAGTTCAAATAGTGTCATTGTCTTGTTTAATTCCTCTACCTGAATGATGCAACTTTTTTTGTTTTTTCCTGGTACAATCACTGTTGACTAAATGGTGACGTGATGTGTTTTGATTGTTTAAATATTTTACTGTGACTTACAATTTCTTAGTAGTATGTTACTATTTTTGTCCTTTAAGTTTCACTGAATTGATGCATCCGGTGGCATGCTAGCTATCACGACTCCAAATGTTTACTTAATTTTTTGAGTATTAGGAATTTTTTAGTGATTAGGAAGGAGTTTATTTAACGTGGAGGTTCTGAATCTTTCCAATAAAATTTATTCGTGAATAAATGATTTTTGAATTACGTGTACTTTTTTATTTATACCTACGTCGGAATGCATTTGTGGTTTGTATAAATGAATTCATATTTTTATTCATGATTTCAATTTGTTTTTCAATGGAGGGTATCCTAGCATCCTGCATATTAGAATGATGCAATTGTGATTGAGACGATACTTGGTCCTGACCGAAATTTTAAGGGTTAAATTCGGGTTTTGGACCGAACCGGACCGAACCGAATTTATTCGGTCCGGTCTTTGGTCCAGGCTTCCGAAAATTTCGGTCTTCGGTCCTGTCCGGTTCGGTCTGGTCCCGGACCGAAGCTCACCCCTAATGGTGCGTGAGTTGAGTGGATTGTAATGTCCATATGAGTGAACTGAGCTTGTACGTGGCAAGTTCCGAGTCCCACAATGTACCTACCTCGAGTAGGATGTAACATTCATTAGATTAATTTATATTAGTCCCTTTTTGCTTTGCAAAAAAACATTATAGTTAAACAGATTTGATGGATATTTACTATATTTCTCTTAGATAATAAGATTGTGAAATATGTTTGCGTGATTTTTCACAAATGATATATTGGGAATAACACAAGTTGTGGTACCTTTTGCAAAATATGAATATTTTACCTCAAAAGATATTACTCATGGACAATTTCAAGATGTCTCATTTTTATATTCATGTCTTAACGATATGACAATGTAAGAATCAATAACTGATTCACCAACTTGCATAAAATTGTAATGACTCCACATAATGACACCAAATAGTTTGTGATAATAATTGATGTGGATCGGACATGTAGGAAACATCACTAATGTAAATCTTTATTGCATAACTAGACATTGGTAGATCCTCGAACGTCATCTAAATGTTTTCACAAAAACACTATACTTAGATAAAACATTCACTATCAACCTTATTATGTTTCAAGTTATAAGAAAATTTTCATGACGTTCTGATAAGGACTTCAGGTCCTATTGCAACATCATTAGATTATTATTACAATTGGATCTTTGTTGATATACAAAACATAACCTGTTGTTAGTGTGTTTTCAATGTCAGCATTTTAGTAGAATATTTTTCTTAATATTCTCTTTCTACAATTGAATCATTTTTCCAATTCTCTTCTGGAGAATGTTCGAATTTCAGGTCGAAAAACAATTGGTTTTTATCTACTCATTTATTTCAAAAAATCGTCCTTTAAATATTTCACGGGTTTTCAAAAACTTTGCAGGAGGTCCTATGACATCAAGTCATCAGTATATAATAAATAATTGTAAATTTTGTTATTGGGTAAAACATATGGACGAATAAGATCAACTTCATATCATTCTTTCGGATGATTTGATTGAAGAGGTTATATGAACACTCTTACTTGTTTCTTCATGTAGTGATCTTTTCAAATTTTGTATAGTGCATCTTTTGATTCTTGTCATTATATAATATACTTTGTCATATTAGTACTTTACGGACTCTCATATAAGCACCAATATCAAGAGACATATAAAACATTAAGGTCACAACATATCTTATATGCATATCTATTCATAAGTCATACTGATCATGTAACAGAATGTATTATCAATATTACGAGAGAATGAGTAACATCACGATGGATGTTGGATCATGTGGATACCCTTCTATTGTGATTTCTATTTTTTGTATCCTTCAGGGATATAATTTACGTAATCAAATAGAAATCTAGAGTACATGTCCAAACAATATGTTTATTCATTTCAAATACGAATGCTTCTAGCATTCTTATAATATTATAGGTTTTGGATCCAATTTTTCTCTTGAAATAGCATGCTATAAAGAAGGCAGATGAATTGTCGACCATAATATTAATTATTTAATATCTCTCTCGTATCGACGTAGTTGATTACAACTTCTATGTCAATAATAATCAGATCGTTGTCGTTTCCCAAACATTAAGATTTGACAGTTCTGTATTTCCGGAATTTGTATTGTTTAGCAGCTGCATTTATTTTACCAACTTTGTATTCTCCAGAAATAACCTCTTCAAGAGTAGTAATGAATGACTAACTTTTATTTTTATTTCCACGGATGATCTATTTTTTGGTTCACACTTCTGGTGTTGGTTAAGCTCAATATATATTACATTGTTGAGATCTCCCTTTAATATTATGTGTTTTATGTCTAGTAAAAGTGTAATACAAGACTTAGTCACTCATTTTTTATCAATAAAAATGTATGACAATTACTTGCTACATATTGCAAGTTAATTATTTTATGAACTTTAGTTTCAATCATACTTGTATGTATATTCTTTTACGAACTCCAGGTTCAATCATACTTGTATGTTTATTGTTATTTCATGAACTTTAGGTTCAATATAGTTCACTTTCTTGACATTCTTTAAACATTTGACTTATAATCTTATTTATGAACTTCAGGTTCAACATATTATATTTTCTTTGCATTCTTTAACCTTTTAGCTTCTCCCCCTAATTCCAAAAAATGTACATCATTTATATGATTATTGATTTGGACAATAAAAATGTAGCCCTTTAGGGGCTTTAAATCGCAGGAGGGGAACAATTTATTCATCATCGCACAAGTAAAGTAAGTCAGTATTTATAATATGATATTGGTCTAATAAAAATAATTGGCAGATATGCATGTTCGTAAACCATGTCTAAATTATATTAGACATAAAAATATGAGCAATAAGAAGTGTTCAATAATTTTACCATTTTTGAGATTCCAAAGCGATCTATATTTGAGAGATGTTCTAGCAATTGAGGGACGTTTATTGTGCAAATCAGTTGATAAACTTGACCTCATTTTTGTTCGACTGATAGAAGTCAACCAAGTTATCTAAAGTTTCACAAAAACAATACCAATGCTGACATCCATAACAAATATAAGTGATAATTTTATTTAGGCACTTCTGGGCCTATTTTGTCTAGTTGACCTTTGAGAGTCATTTCTTTTTTTTCATATTTGTACAAATTCTCTCCCACTACTTATGCTCTTATTTCATGGTGCTTTGTAGTGTGTTCTTCAGGCACACCAATAAATATATGAGGAAAAATATCATGATTTTAAAAAAATTCATGTTCATGACTATCAAGCATATGTAATGCATAATCCAAAACTTGTGATTTTTGACTGCATACTACTACTACGGGAGAATCGGATCATTAATTTTTAAAGTGATCAATAAAATATTTGTCTTTTACTACTAAACTATATATCTATGGTCTTCTGTGTAAGATCGTATGTATGGCTTACTTTTAATGACTTTTAAACTTAAACAAACTCTAGTTGCTCCACAATCAAAGATGCAGTGGAAATTAAAAACAAAACAAGCAAGTAAAGTAAATATTGCAAACCACAAAGGCACCGGACAATTTTTATAGAGGTTAGACCTCCCGGATACTTCGTCTCTTGTAAACTCTGCTCGCTCTCCCTCGAGCTCCGCCTACGTCTTCACTATCAACCTCGTTCTGGGCCGAGATTAAACCTTTACACCACAAGCTTCCGCGAACAACCCTCGCTAGCTTGATTTTCTTCCTCTCACAACCCGAGAGGGATACTTCGGGCTTTCATCGAAGTCTTTGCTTCTTTACAAACAAAGTTTGAGTGGATCACTCACTCTCTAACTTGAGCGCACTTAGAGTATAATAGGAATTGATCTAAGATGTGGAAGTTTAGCTTGGAGAGTAGGATTTTGGGGAATGGGAGACTTAGAGTTTTCTCTTAGGTGTATATGACAAATAGAAGTGTAAAAGTTGTGTGATTGTGTCAAGGTAACACCTATTTATAAGCTCTAAGTGAGTTATAGCCATTCGGATTAAATGGGTAAGTGATTGTGTAAGAAACACACAGCAGTGAAGTGCAGGTCGCATTTCAGAACATAAACGGTCGACCGAATCGGTTATACCGGTCGACCGGTTTGTCAAAACAAGCTATAACTTAAGTTCACTTAAGTGAACGGTCGAACTAAGGTTTTGGTTGGGTCGACCGTTCGGGGATTTTGGTCGTGTAAAGGATGGATCGGTCGAACTAAGCAAATGGTCAGTTTGACCAGAAATTTCCAGGCACTTCCGGGTTCAAGGAGAAATTGAGTTTCAGTCGACCAAAGTCTAGGAGTTGTTTGACCAGAAACATCCAAAGTGTTCGGGTCGACCAAAGATTGTTTGATCGAACGACCGCTAGATAAGTTTCGGTCGACCAGAAATTTTGTAAAATTGGGGTTTTAGGAAATCCGACCGTTGAAGAATACGACAAGTCTAACGATCGTGTGACACGTGTAGACGGTCGAAAAAAAGGATCTAACGGTCGACCGGTTTAACACTTGAGTCTGTAACAGAATAAACAAACCCAATCGGTCGAAAGATGAACTCGTTCTAGTCGACCGATTTGATCCTAACAGTTCAAGATTGGTTTAAGTGTTTTTCAGTTCTAGTTTGGGTGATCTATTGAAGTCCAACTGTTGTGAAATTTCGTGTGTGACTTCTATAGGGATCCTAGTGTGTGCGTGAGCTGATTTTAGCTCAAGTATGCTCAATTACACAATGTTTTTTAGACTCAAAAGAAATCAAGATTACATGTCTTCAATATAGCTTTAATTACATGTCTTGACTTCATTTCCCTATTTCTTGAGTCTTGATCACTTGTAGAAGTTAGCACAATGCAATATATATGCTATGCAATATGTGTGGTACTCTACATTGATTATAATTAATATTAGATTGATTAAATCATCAAAACATAGATTAAGGCCAAAAAGCCAACAATCTCCTCCTTTTTTATGATGGCAACCTATATCTTAATACTTAAAATTTCTACATGCAAACTATACATAAAAGTGCCCCCTATGGATGTGCATAGTTTTTCTTCAATATTAAATTTCAAGTTACCTTTTTTTCTATATCTCCCCCTTTGACATCCATCAAAAAACATAAATTTAAACATGGAATTTAGGATGTCTTGTAATGAAGTTGCTTCCCCTTAAATCTTGTACTTCATTACCCTATGTAAAAGATATTCATTAAGCTCCCCCTATCAATGTGAATATGATATATCAATTAAGTTCATTTCTATTCTCTAGACTAGAACCAATCAATTCAAAATTGAAGAGGATAGAAAATTATACCCAACTTTTGATGCTTGAATTGGTTCCAATCTCCATTCGGTGATGCAACTGGCATGGAGTTTGACTCTTTTAAGCTTGCCTGGTCACCACCAATCTCGTTCTTCAAGCACCTACTGTAAGACCCGCTCTCTTGCTATAATAATAATAATTCCACTCTCCAAGGTTATCCATAATTGACTTCTTGGAACGTCAAATTGTGTTATGGCATGTTTTTTTAGTAGATTTGATTAGATTTCTCGTTGGTCGATCGGGTGCGACACATCGGACGAGCGTGCGATTGTTTGACTCGATCGACTCAATTTGGGCCCGAGTGAGTGTAGGGTCGGTTTTGGACTAAAACCGTGTTCAAGTGGCATGGAATTGGAAGGGTTGCATTAGGGTTTGGATGTGCACTTTCGTGGCTTTTGGATGCCTTTGGAATGGTGCCATGTTGGCATGCCTTAATGTGACTTGAATAGCCATGAAGCCTATGGAAGTTGGAGGGTTGTTTGCAAACAAAACCCCCTCAACCCAAGCCATCCCTACCCTCTCACTCCCTCACCCATGAAATTCAGACCCTCTCCATCTCCCTCTCCAGTGCGCTAGTGGTTGGAGCTCCGACGAGTCAAGTCGAGCAAGCTAGAGTGCATCTTCTGGGTGCAACTAGACGAAATCTGGGTGGGCTGATCTCCGGTAATCTCGGGCAAAGTTTTTTCGTGAATTCAGGTATGCTCCTGACCCTTGAATAGTTTTGTGGGAGGCGGTGTTGGCTGGAGGGCCGGCCAATACTATGTTGGTGGTTGGTGCAATCGGTTGCACCATCAACCGAGTTCCCTTCTAGCGTGCGCATGGAGCATGCGCTAGATGGGTCTCGCTATGGGGCAGCCAGAGGGACCGGGGCTCCGACGAGCTATGGTGAGGTTCGACCAGGAGTGATGAGGTTTCTTCTGGGCTGAGTTTTCGGGTGGACACGGATCTGGTTGGGTGTGGGTGGTGCACATAAGATCCGACTAGGATTTGTCTTCAACCGTCTTGACTCTTTGTTTGGATCGGCTGGCTCGTCCAACCCTTCTAGATGGTGGCAAGGGTCAGGAAAAGGTGTGGAACAACCCTAGGGAGGCTAGGGGTGAGGGGGATCTGGATGGGCTAGCTCGGTCTGAGCAGGGTGCGCTGGAAGTGGCTAGCCATGCGGTTAGTGCACCATGTGCTTCAGCTTGCTAGGTTGTTGGGCTGGGCTGCTTGAATGGATCTCTACTGACCCTCTCCCACCACAGACCGCCTGAGAGGGATACTCTAAGCACATGGGTTGGAGTGGTCAGGGGCTCATGCATCTGGTTTTGAGTCGATTGAACTTGTTAGCTTGCCTATTGTAAGTTATCGTGTTGAATGTGTTTTGCTCTATATGACTTGTTGTGTTTCAATAGCAGATATAATGTGATTATATTATCTGATGTGTATGTATTCCTGATGTTGTAGTCGTGCATGCACTTATGAATGTAAATGGGCTCTTTCATATCATCTGTTGATCGTGTCATATTCTAAAGCAACATATTAACCCGTTGCACGCATGTATGCTAGTTTAGAGATCTATATTGCCTACTGATATTTTATGCATATTCCAGCATGATTATCCTACTGATATACATGTAATCCATACCCATATCAACTCTGATCATGCTCTGAGATTTCAGTTATCACCGCATATAAACTCTGAAATTAAGGATGCATGCTATCGCTTATTGTGGAGTGTGATTTTGATATATCTAGTTGTAATGCATCATCCTATTGCGTCTCTCATGTCTATATGTTACTGAAGTGAAGTGTTATGATATGGTTATGTATGACCCTTAAGATATCAGACCTTTTAACATCCTTATCATGACCCGTAGATTACTCGATTAGCTATTATCTTGATTTGCTGATCCGGTTATGATTGCTTGCTATTGTGAGTCTCGTTTGATTCCTGATTGGCATGTTCTGATTTGATTTGTTTGGGGGCTGTTAGGAGGGTATCCGGATACCTTTCCTTTAGCTCATTCCATACACTATAGCTGGATTAGATTTTAGATGCTTAAGTAGCTTGCATCGCATTTAATCTGATTAATAATTCTGGGCACATTTTGTTTTTGGGCCGACGGGCCACGAGTGGGTCCTCTAGCTAGAGAGGCCATTCGCATAAGACCTTCACATTGGGAGGCTAGGCGTAAGATAAGTCCTGGGCAGGCGTGATGTCATTCTGTCTCAGGGTAGGTATTCCTAAGTTCGCGATGGCACCATGTAGGTCATTTGCCGCGAATTGGGACACTTATCTGGTGCACCGCTTTGTGCCGAGCGGTGGGTCACTGTCGAGTGACCGCCTTTGACCAGCGAGGCTGGTATTCTGGTTCCTATTGAGGAATGATTCGGGTGCGCCCGACCGGCATGACTTATGGAGTCGTAGCCTTCTGTTGCATTATGTGCTTTTCTGTTTCTGTTTCGGATGCTTTTGTCTTAGATAGATTGCATGCATTCTTCCATTTAACTCCGATTGGACTAGGGGCATACTGGGTTTTCTTTATAGAAAACTCACGCATATGTTGATGTGGTGCTTGCAGGTTCTTAGATTCTTACAGGGTAGACTGGACGAGTAGTCAAAGATTCTGTACACGAGGGACACGTCGACCAGATTCTTCAGTTTGTCTTTTGCTTCCGCATTATTTATGATGTATTTCCCTTGTGAACTCGATGTAATGTATTTGACCTTGTTACCATATATGGATAATGTCTCACTTTTCAATTATGTTTTATGTTAATCTATCCATGTATGATCTCTCTACGTACTATCGAGTCGTTGTTTGGTCTGTCTTTTGTAACTCCTTCGGTCGTCGCGGAGGACTCGGATCGCGACACTTGTAGTCTTTCCCAGTGTGCGTACCCACGAGATTGGGGGTGTTACACCTACAAGTGTAGATTTAGGTACCCAAACCACTTTGGGTCCTTGAACATTAGCTTTGGAAACCCAAACCATTTTGGTTTTAAGAGCCCAGACACTTGAAGAGCTATAATTAACAAACAAATGCTTGTCATTTAGTGTAGTATGAGATACATGGTTTTTCAATTTAGCATTGTATCCTAAACCATGTTTATCTAGGGATTGTCTTTTACTACCTTAGAGCATGTGAAGCATCTTGGTTCCATTTGTGAACCTTTCTAGATATTTTCTATGTTGAGCATTTGATGCGTTAAGATCTAATTGTTCAACATCAATTGGTGTTTCTTTTAGACTACTAAGCTTCAATGCATTTTCCTCATGTTTAGCAAGCATCTCATTCTTCTCATTCATAACTATTTCAATTTCGCATTTGAGATCATTGATTAGCTTTTTAGCATTCTTGTTCTTTTCAGAAATAATCTCATATTCTTTAGCTAAGTCATGAAATGCATTTTGAAGTTCATCATGTGAATATGATTATTCTTTAGAACATGAACTATCACTAGCATATGACTTAGATGACCAAGAATGTGATCTAGTAGAGCAAGAGTTAGAGTCTACCTCACTTTGTTCATCTTCAATAGCCATGAAGCATGAGTGGGCAACCTCCTTTCTACTTTGCAAGCAAGATGATGATGATGATGATGATGATGATGGTGATGAAGAATCATTCCACGTAGCTTTGTGAGCTTCCATCTTCTTTTCTTTTCTCTTGCTTCTCTCTTTTATCTTCTTATCTCCCTTTTCTCCATCTTCTTCCCCTTTTCTCTTCTCTCATTTTCACTCTCCTCCTTCTCTTTTTCTTCTTCTCTTTTTCTTCTTCTCTTTTCTCACTCCTTCTACCACTTCTTTCCTTCTTTTCTTCCTTTATCCTTCTTGAGGTATTTGAAGAAGTCTTTGGCTAGAACCTCAATGTCCTCATCTTCTACCCTCTTCCTTGGTTCATCGAGATGTGCATGTAATGCCAAGGTAGGTTTGTTCTTGGAGGCTTTCTTCTCCTTTCTATGGTTGATTTGAAATTCATAAGCCATCAAATTTTCAATTAATTCCTCCATATTTAGTTGGGATAGGTCATGAGCTTCTTCAATAGCAACCACCTTATCTTCCCAATCGTTGCTTAGCGATCGGAGGAATTTCTTTGTCATCTTTCCTTCATTGATTTTTCTTCCAAGAACCAAAAGAGAGTTAGTAATATCGGTGAAGCGAGTGTTCATTTCGCTTCTGTTTTCACTGATTTGCATAGAGAATATTTCATATTTATGCATGAGGAGACTAATTCAAGTTTCCTTAGTTTTGCTATCACCCTCATGATGCATTTGCAATCTATGTCATATCTCATGTGCACTTTGTAGGATCTACTAGCCCCTAAAGTTAGTGTAAAGGGGGTGAATACACTAAATACGGTTTTTAAGATAACTACGCCAAATTAAAAGATAAGACAATAATATTAAAGAGAGAACAAACAAACCACTACTCCGGATGTATAGAGGTTTTGATCAAACCACCTGATCCTAGTCCTCTCTTACGAATTGTTCTTACTCGAGCAACTTCGCGTCCTCCACTAATCTGATCTTCGTTGCGGGCCGAGATCACGCCTTTACACCACAAGCTTTGCGAACACCCTCACCTAGCTTGGACCACCTTCTCACAATCCGAGAAGAGCTTCACTCGGGAAGCTAGTACAATTCTTGAAGACTAATACTTCAGCAACTAATCTTGGGCACTTGAAATGAATGATGCAATCTAGTGATGGTGATTTCAAGTGAGAAGATAAGAGCACAAGGGTTTAGAGAAATTTGAGAGTACTAATGAGATATTGAGCTTAGAGAAAGATTGGTGACTTTGTAAGAGTGTTCTAAGCTCTATTTATAAGCTCTAAACAAGTTCTAGCCGTTGGGATTGAAGTGATGAAAAGATGTTCAAGAAAACACAATTCAGAAGTGACAAGACACATTTCTGGCGATGAACGATCGACCGGATCGTGTACCATGGTCGACCGGAATTAGGCAGTGCTCGGTTTGGTCGAGCGAAGACGCTAACGGTCGATCCAATTTGGCTAGAACTTAAGTTATCGGTCGAACGGTTTGGAATACCAGTTCGACCGAAAATGGAAAGTAGAACTAGTCTGGAAAAGATATAAGTATCGGTCGACCGTAAGAAGAGTTTCGGTTGACCGGTTGACATGTTTGATTTGAGACACGATAACCATAAGTATAATCGGTCGAACGTGGTGAGTTCATGGTTCGACCAAAAATGCCCAGTAAGAATGGGACAGGGAAGAATCAAGATGTTGTTGACCGTTAAGGGGAATTTGGCCGACCGGAAGACTAAATCCAAAATAAGATTAGTTAGGAAAATGTGTATACGACCGTTGGAGTATACGACAAGTATAACGGTCATAATTAATACATATACGGAAAAAAATTGGTTGAACAGATATGAGGTTTCGGTCGAACGAAAGTATTACTGGACACGTGTCGAGAAATGATAGGGTGAAAGATTTGTACTGGGTAAACTAATTTCTATCACTCGACAAGGTGAGACGGTCGAACAGAACAAGTGTTCCAGACGACCGATATCTAATAGTCAAACATGATTTGAGGAAATGGTCGAACTAAATGTATATGCCGGTCGATTGATTTAAGACAGGCAAACCAGATAGAATGCACGGTCGAACGGGTGAAGAATATCGGTCGACCGTGTCGGATAAATTTCGTTGGCTGGGAAGGTCTAGTGAAAATCGGTCGAACCAAATGGTTCTACCAGTCGACCGTTTTAGTGCAGTTTTCCTGTTCTTCGACTCTAATGAGTTTAGATGAATTCCTATTCAAGTCTAGGATATTTGGAAAATAGTGTGAGACTTCTATAGGTATCCTAAGTGATGTGTAATGCAATGAATCATGGATTTCAAGTGCCAAGTAACATTTGTGGCCTAAATACATGGAATTTAAACCTATCTACTCTTCAATCTTCATTTTAATTTAACTCAACCTTGATTCCTAAAACGTTAGATAACACACATATATGTAAGCAATGATATTTCAAGTGATACATGTTTTTATTGATGTGTTGATTAATCATCAAAACGGATTAACGATTATTAGCCAAAAAAGCCAACAATATCTCCCTTTTTGTTGATGACAACTTATCAATCTAAATACATGTGTTAAATTTGATTTTTATCATTCACAATCGATATCTAAAGCTCCCCCTATCTTATAGCTCCCCCTATCTATAAGCATGTATTTATTTCTCCCCCTTTGGCATAAGCGAAAAGACTCATGAGATAATATGATAAGCGATTTAAGCATAGGCATGAGATATGGTAATGGAAGCGAGATTATTAAGCCAAGCCAAAAAAATAGGAGAGACAACAATAAACCATGCATTAAACTTAGAATTCACAACATACATCAAAGACAACGTCGAAAGAAAATACTACAAAAGGTTCAAAACAAAATACAACAACAAGCCAAAGTTTGAACCAACAACATCATAAACCGAAAAACAACGACAAAACGATACACACGCTCGACACAAAAACAACACCGAATCACCCAAGCCTCTGATCACGCAGCAGCGAGGAGAGAGAGTCAAGAGAGGCTTCAATCCGGCCGAGCTGAGCAGATGTGGAGGCCTCAAGCGCATCCAAGCGAGCATTCGAGGATGCCTCAAGCGCATCAAAGCCAGCAGAAGTGGAGGCCTCGAAAGATTGAACTTGATCCGAAAGTTGTTGAAAACGATATTGATCAATGGAAGATGAAGATGACCACTACCCTTGAACCCAAGCAGCAGAGTCTTCCTCACCCCACCAGGAGCTAGAATCGTAAGAAACATGACGAGGCATCCACCTCGGATCATCGGAGACCTCTTCTTCTTCTTCACCTTCTTCTTCGGAATTAACGTTTGAATCCTCAGCAGAGGAAAGAGGTGGAGAAGAAGGAGCAAGGGACTTCATTTTAGAGAGACTGGTCTTACAAATAGGAAATTTGTAGACCAAGGAAGGATATTGTTTCACATCGATTTGCCAAGCAATGGGTAAATACAAATAAGGAGAAAGAGTTCTATTTATAGGCATGAATAAAGGTAACCGAGGACAATCCTCCGGTATGGGACTAAACGCATACTTAAATGGACCTAAAACAACATAATAGACGACCTGACTAAACCATGTCGCATTTGTACACATTTGAACCACTGATTGGCGGTCTATATGTGTCTGATCGAGTCTGGATTTTGGTGGCTCGGTTCTGGCATGATTTCTTGGTGTTGGATAAACTCGATTTGGTTGTTGATGGTTGGGCCCGCATTTAATTGCCAAAAATACTCATCATTAAGGTGTGGAGCTTCTTGATTTTCTCATCGATCCTTTTGGTTTTACATCCGGGTCCTTCTCTCTTTCATCTCAGTCCATAAGTCTTGCAACTTAGTCATTTTCCTTGCTTTTGAGTCCTTTTTGAATTTCTTCTTCTCAAACCTATTTATTCCTGAAACTTAAACATATACTCGTTACATAGCATTGCTTAGGCTAAAAATAGAGGATATAAGACACAAATATATGCATAATATGATGTTAATCATAGGCCTATAAATAGAACTCTTCCTCCTTTGTAATCTACTCATTGCTTGATGGTCATTCTCTCTAGTTGGAGTGAAGCCTTGGAGCAAAACTCAAGTAGAGAAGAATGGTACTTGTAATGTGAGTCATGTAAATAAAATAATTCTTCCTAGTTTTGTTTTAATGTTATCTTTTTTAGTGCTTGCATGTTTAGCATAGTTTTTCTTCTTGATATTAGTATAATTAGTTACAAATGTCTTTCTTTCTTAATATAGTTTGTAGCTTAATGTGTAGTGAGTAGTTTCATCCCCTATAAGGGTGGAGATGATGTTTATACATGTAATGAAGAATGGGAATGAATTTTATCTTATGCAATATGTGATGAATGTGAGTGTATGTTTATTTGTTTAAAAGAGAATACTTAACTTGATGGGTTTTGCCATAATAATTAGGTATTTCCCATGTGATTGACATTATTTCATGCATTCATTGGTGTCTTATATCCATTATCTTAAACTTAAACAATGCTACGTAACGAGTTTTATGTTTAAGTTTCAGGAATAACAGGTTTGAGAAGAAGAGATTAAAAAAAGACATAAAAGCAAGAAAAAGGACTAACTTGCAAGACTTATGGACTGAGGTGCAAGAGCGAAGGACCCGGATGTAAAGCCAAAAGGACTAATGAGGAAATCAAGAAGCTCCACATCATTATGAGGAGTATTTTGGCAATTAGATTCGGGCCCAAACATCAACAATCAAATCGGGTTCATCAAACATCAAGAAAACAAGCCAGAAACGAACCACCGAAATCTAGACTCAATCCAAGCAATCTAGACCCCCAATTGGCTGTCCCAGACCGCCAATTGGTGGGTCAAATTGGTCCAAATGTTCCATTGTTGAGTCTGATCGTGTAATATGTTGTTTTATGCCCATTTATAGTATGTGTTTAGTCCCATATTGGGGGATTGTCCCCGATTACCTTTTTCTAGCACTATAAATAGAACTATTCTTTCTCTTTTGTATTCACCCATTGCTTGGTGGCATTCTCTCTACTTGGAGTAAAATCCTTGAAGCAAAAACTCAAGGGGACAAGAATGCCACTTGTAATGTGAGTCATGTAAATAAAATAATTTTTCTTAGTTTCTTTTAATATTGTCTTGTCTTTTAATTCTTGCATGCTTCTTTAGTTTTATTTTCTTTCCATTAGCTTCTTTAATATTTCTTGCTTGCTTAGTTTAATTTCCTTTTAGTAGAATGTTTCATTTTGTTAATGTAGGTTGTAGTGTAATGATTAGTGAGTAGTTTCATCCCCATTTGGGGGGTGGAGAATAATGTGATGTGATTATGTGATGTATCGGGTGTGTGTGCTATCTTAATCCTTTAAGCCTTATATGATTTCCATAACATCTAATGGGATTTCAATCTTGTCTTTGATATGCTAATGCTCTTGAATGAAGCTTAACATATGCTTAGACTAGTGGACCTATTTTATGGGGAATTATGAGGTGAGGATAAGTATGGAGTTGATAAAGAAAACATGGCTTCTAGTGGCATGTGCTCTTGGTTCCCTTACCTTGATTAATGTCTTGTATGTTTTAATTGTAGGATCGTGAGGGTCTCTACTTCTAATCACTTTTATCCCTAATTACCTACTTGTTTAATCGATCAAGTATATGCAGCGGAATTTAAAGCTAAACAAGCAAGTAAAGGAATGAAAAATGCAAACCACAATGGAGACAAGGGATTGTACAGAGGTTCGGCATCCCACCCGGGTCCTAGTCCTCTCTTGCAAGCTCCACTCGGATCATCGAGCTCTGCTCACGACTTCACTAACCACTCCTCGTTCCGGGCCGGGAGAGAACACCTTTACAACACAAGCACCGCGAACACCCTCGCTTGCTTGACCTTCTTCCTCTCACAATCCGAGAGGGAACACTTCGGGCTTTCACCGAAATCCTTGCTTCTTGAACAACAAGTGAGTGGGACAACACTCTCTAAATATTGAGCACAGTTTGAGTATGATTTGCTATGATGAAATGTGTGGAATTTAGGCTTAGAGTGTAGGATTAGGGAAATTGGAGCTTGGGAGTTTTCTTTCTAGTGTAGTGACAAATGGAAGTGTGAGAGATGTGTTAAAATGTGTTATACAACTCTATTTATAAGCACTAGAGAAAATATATTCGTTGGGGTTAATTTGGGTAAGAGTTGTGTAAGATACACAAAATAGAAATCTGCAAGACCCAAAACTGAGTAAGTTTAGTTGACCGGATCGGGCTGAACGGTCGACCGTTTGGCAATATTGAACTTAGTTCGGTCGACCGGTTAAAGAACGGTCTACCTCCAAAGGCTAAGTTCTAGGTACACTTAAATTATCAGTCAAACACTGAGATAGGTTCGGTCGACCGAAAACTAACATGCTCTTCTGGGTTGACAAACAGGATTACATTCGGTCGGCCGAAACAAGGTCTACGGTCGACCGAAAATCAACAGGAAGTTTTGGTTTGTCGAGATGTCTTAGTTTGGTTGACCGAACAAGGTCCTCGGTCGACAAATATACTAAATGTATTTAAGGTATTTAAGAATAATATGAATACGACCGTTGGGTATATATGACAAAACAAACGGTCGGAAATATGTTGTTACTTGGTCGACCGAAAATGTCTGGACGGTCTATCGAACTTGGGCAGTAAAACACTAACAATATATATGATCACTCGGTCGACCGAACGGTCTGTTTCGGTTGGCCGAATGTGGGCAAACAGTTCAGGTTAAGGTTTGGTGTTTTCCGGTCTATGTTTGGGTGATCTATTGAAGTCCAAATTATATGAAATTTTGTGTGACTTCTATATGCAACCTAGTGTGTGTTTGAGTAGGTTTTAGATCAAGTATGCTCAATTACACAAAGTTCCTAAGACTCAAAGAAATACAAATTACATGTCTTCAAATGAGCTTGATTACATGTCTTGACTTGATTTCCTTTCTTCCTTGAGTCTTGATCACCTGTAGAAGTTAGCATAAAGTACAGTGTATTCAATGCAATATGTGTGCTACTCTACAGGATTACAATTAAGATTAGGTTGATTAAATCATCAAAACAAAGATTAAGGCCAAAAGGCCAACATTAATGATATTGTGTTATCTTATTTCATGTGGAGGCATAGTGGCGTTTGGTCTTTATACATAAGTTCATTTTGCTTCATTCCAATTATTGTCTTGTATGTTTTAATGATATTGTGTTACCTTATTTCATGTGGAGGCAAAGTTGGATTTAGTTTTATGATTTTCATGCACTACATGTTGTGATGAGCATAATTGAACACACACACATACACATATCTTTGTATTCAGATTCTTTCTCTACCCCCTATAGGGTTTAGTTTTATTGCTTATTTTCCATTTCCTTTCACATTTAGTATAGTTTGATCATAACTCCTTTCTTTCCCACTCGCCTTTGAACAAACTAAAGTCGACACACCTCCTTGTGGATCAACCCGTATTTGTCACCGCTTCAACGCGGCCGTGCACTTGCTATTATAATTAAAATATTCAATCACCTTGCATGTTTACATTCCTTATAACCAACTTGTTTATGCTCACGTCAATCAACTAGATTAGTGATTTGAATGATAGATTCTACCATAACCATTAGGTATTTCCTATGCATGAAGACACAACCTACAATTGTGCCTTATTGAATGCATCATTCACCACCTTATTACATGTGTACACACACTCCACCCCTTGGGGGGGTTTCTTCCTAAAATTCAGCTTGCTTGATAGTTACTTAGTTTAGTTTCAAGTCTTCTCATGCTTTCATCGTCCTTGTTTGTTGCTTGCTAGTTTAGTGTAACTTAGTCTAGTTAAATCAACTTCTTCTCCCCCTTATTTTCCACTCAATTTCTGAAAAACCAGAGTTGACACACCTCCCTGTGGACTCGACCCGTACTTGCCATCGCTTCATCGCGGTCGTGTACTTACGGTTTATAACTGAATCAATTAATATATAATACAAAGATGACACATTCCTACTTTATATAATATCCATGATATCATGAGGCAAGGGATAGACAAAAATGATGTTACTTATCACTAAATTGATCGTGTTTTGTTCGAGTGAACAAAGCATTTTGTTATTTAAGTAACTATCATGTGTAGCTAGATACCGCTTATAGTTTATGATATAAAGTGTTTTATATCATTGCCAACATAACTTAGATCCTCCTATAGGTAACACCACAAAACTAGGAAATGACCAAACTTTTACCATGAGGTTCCCGCGGCCGCCCGACCGTTAGGTCGGGCGTCGCCCTCGGACGCCCGAACATAGGGCTAGGCGTCTGCGGGAGACGTCTCGCACGTAGGGGAGGCGACTCCGGCAGACGCCTCCCCGAGCGTTGGGGCGTCTCCGGCAGACGCCCTGGATTTTTTTTAAAATTTATTTAAATTGATTATAAATTGTGATAAATTTAAAATAAATTGAATATTATGTTAATACTTAATAGTGAATTAAATTAGTTTAGTAAATCCTTTATTGACTATAAATTGTGATAATTACTAAATAAATCGATTATTAAGTTAATAATTAGTTTAATTAAGTTGGGCGATACGGTGTACGCAATCGTTCTTGCGACAGAGAGACAGGATGCCGACTGAGGATACGAGACTTGCATGTGTAGATTGGGATCGCCTCATCGAGGATTGGAACAGCCAGTTGGGCATTTCGGACCATGATTCGGATGCGGAGTTGTAGTCACTCGCTCTTACTATCGTTTTATTATATGTAGCATTATTACTGCATTTGTTGGTGTTTGCTTATGCTTATCTGTGTACTCTTATTATTTATTTCTTACGAACATATCTTCTACTTATTTCTTTGACTATCGTATTTTTAATATTTATTTCTCACGAACATATATTATACTTATTTCTTTAGATATCAAATAATACTTAAATTTAAAATATGGTAAAAGAACAACACGATATAAGTACAAATACACGATATATTATACATTAAAAATGCATTACAAATTACAATCAATATGTACTATGTAACCGGTTCCAATACGTCATCCTATTTTCGTACTGATCCTCCCATCCAACAACACTCTCATCTCGCATTTGATACCACAAGATCGCTATAGCAGGTATTGGGAAATCATCAGCTAATTCCAAACAAATAAAATGTCTATAACTCCCTAAATGAGCAATGACCAACTCTTTGACGGGCCTCGTCATGGCAGACAGACTTGTTGGCTTTTTGGCCTTAATCTATGTTTTGATGATTTATTCAACCTAATTTTAATTATAATCATGTAGAGTAGCACACATATTTCATTGCATATATATTGCCTTGTGCTAACCTCTACAGGTGATCAAGACTCAAGGAAGAAAGGAAATCAAGTCAAGACATGTAATCAAGCTCATTTGAAGACATGTATTTTGTATTTCTTTGAGTATTTAGGAAGCTTGTGTAATTCAGCATACTTGCGCTAAAAACTACTCAACCACACACTAGGTTCCCTATAGAAGTCACACACAAAATTTCACATAATTTGGACTTCAATAGATCATCCAAACTAGAACCGGAAAACACCTAAACAAAACTTGAACTGCCTGGACCAAAACGGTCGACCGTTGAAACCTTTCTGTTCGACCGTTTACATGTGTCACATGACCGTTTGTTTTTTCGTATTATACCCAACAGTCGTATTCGTATTATTCCCAAATACTCCAAAATTACCAAACATCCGGTCGACTGAAACTTTCCTAGCGGTCGATCGAACCAACACAATTTGGTCTCCCAGAACTGCCTGGACCAAAACGGTCGACCGTTGAAACCTTTCCTTTCGACCGTTTACTTAAGTGAACTCAAGTCAAAGCTGAATTTTGACCAAACGGTCGAACGGCATACCCATTTCGGTCGACCGTTTTTAGGCAGAATTGCGTCCTGCAGGTTTCTGTTTTGTGTATCTTACACCAACCCATACCCAATCAACCCCAACGGCTATATTCTCTCTAATGCTTATAAATAGAGTTGTAAAACACATTTTAACACAACTCTCCCACACATATTTGTCCCCAACACTAGAGAGAAGATCCAAACACTCAAAAGCTCAAAACCTTCCACACTTTAGTCTTACTTCCTATTCTCACTCAAGTGTGCTCAAGTTTAGAGAGTGTTGTTACACTCAATCATTGTGCAAGAAGCAAGGGTCTTGGTGAAATCCCAAGCCACAAGTATAGACTTCGGTGAGAGCCCGAAGTATCCCTCTCGGATTGTGAGAGGTGGAGACAAGCTCGGCGAGGGTTGTTCACGAGCTTGAAGATTGTAAAGGCGTTCTCTCCCGGCCCGGAACGGGGAGTGGTTAGTGAAGTCGTGAGCGGAGCTCGGTGATCCGAGTGGAGCTTGCAAGAGAGGACGTAGGCGGTGGCCTAACCTCTGTAAAAACCCATGTGTTCCATTGTGGTTTGCATATTCCTTCCCGACTCGCTTGTTTGTTTAAATTCCGCTGCGTTTATCTTTGATAGTTAAATAAGTGGATAATTAGGGATAAAAGTGATTAGCATAGCCGACCCATACGATCCTACATTTGGTATCAGAGCCTTGTTAGCTAATTTCATTACTTAACCGTAATTTTAGCATGGCCTCTACTTCATCTAATCACATAGAAGGATTATGCACTACTCGACCTCCTTTGCTAAATGGGTCAAATCATGATTATTGGAAGAATAGGATGAAGATTTTCCTAATTTCTAATGACCTTAAGTATTGGATGTTTCTTCCAAATCCTTGCACACCCCCAAATGAAGATGAATTGGATTCACTTACAAGACCCAAAATGAAAGAAATTGAAATGAATTCGAAAATTCTGAATATCTTGTATTGTGGCCTTAATGAGGGTGAATATAATAGGATTAGGGGTTGTGTAAGTGCATATGAAATATGGCATAGATTGCAAATGCATCATGAGGGGGATAGCAAAACTAAGGAAACCCGTATTAGTCTCCTCATGCATAAATATGAAATTTTTTCTATGCAAATCGGCGAAAACATAAGCGAAATGAACACTCGCTTCACCGATTTCACTAACTCTCTTTTGGTTCTTGGAAGAAGATTAAATGAAGGAGAGATGACAAGGAAATTCCTCCGGTCGCTAAGTCACAATTGGGAAGATAAGGTGGTCGCAATTGAAGAAGCACACGACCTTTCCCAACTCAAGATGGAGGAGGTAATTGGAAATCTCATGGCTTATGAGCTCCAAATTAACCATCAAAAGGAGAAGGAAGCCTCCAAGAACAAACGAACCTTGGGACTACATGCAAATATTGACCAACCAAGGAGGAGTGTAGAAGATGAGGACATTGAAGTCCTAGCCAAAGACTTCTTCAAATACCTCAAGAAGGATAAAGAAGAAAAAAATGAAAGAAGAGGTAGAAGAAGTGAAAAGAGAGAAAAGAAGAAGGAGAAGGAAGAGAGTGAAAATGAGAGAAAAGAGAAGGAGAAGAAAAATGAGAGAAGGGAGAGAAGGAGAGAAAATGAGAGGAGTAAGAAAAAGGAGAAGAGGTTGGAAGCTTACAAGGCTACATGGGACAATTCATCATCTTCATCGTCATCCAAATCAACCACACCTTCCTCAACAAATGAATATGCACATATGTGCTACATGGAAATTCAAGATGAAGGAAGTGAGGTATCCTCTAACTCTTACTCTAGTAGATCACATTCTTGCTCATCTAAGTCATATGCTAGTGATAGTTCATGTTCCAAAGAAGAAACATATTCTCATGAGGAACTTCAAAATGCATTTCATGATTTAGTTAAACAATATGAGATTATTTGCGAAAAGAACAAAAATGCTAGAAAGCAAATAAATGATCTCAAATGCCAAATTGAACTAATCATGAATGAGAAGAATGAGGTGCTTGCTAAACTTGAAACTAATGCATCAACTCTTGACAAGTTAAAAGCAACACCTATAGATGTTGAACAATTAGATCTTCATTCTTGAAATGTGCAATTAAGAAAAGATCTAGAAAAGTTCACAAATGGAACTAAGATGCTTAACATGCTATTAGGGAGTCAAAGACAATCTTTGCAAAAACATGGTTTAGGATTTAATGCTAAATTGAAAAACCATGCATCTTATACAACTTTAAATGGAAAGCACTTAGTTGTAAAGCATACTTCCTCAAAAGTGTGGGCTCCTAAAACCAAAATGGTTTGGGTTCCCAAAGCTAACATTCAAGGACCCAAAGTTGTTTGGGTACCTAAATCTACACTTGTAGGTGGTTGAGGAAGAAATCGGTGGTGACCGGGCGAGCTTAAGAGTCAAATTGAAAGTCGGGTGCATCACCGAATGAAGGGTAGAACCAATTCAAGCTTCAAGTTGGTATATTTTCATATCCTCTAAATTTTTCAATAAAATTGGTTCTAGTCTAGGATACATGCTCAATTGACATATCATTTACTCATTCATTGCAAATCCTAAATGATTGAATAACATCCATAGTCTTAGAGTCAAATTATCTAAATGGATGTAAAAAGGGGAAATGAAAACATCACATGCTAAATTGTAGTATTTGCTTGATGTTAATAGGGGAGAATTAAGAATTGAACTTAATTGAAAAATCATATTCATATAGATATGGGGAGCTTATTGAATATCATTTTATTAGAGTAATGAAGTGCAAAATTTAGGGGGAGCAACTTCATTACAAGACATCCACATTGAACTTCAATCGTATAAATTTTCTTATATAAATATCATTTTTTTGATGGATGTCAAAGGGGGAGAGATAATTAAGGGGGTAAAACTTGGAATTTGAGTTAAATTGAACAAAAACTATGCACATCCATAGGGGGAGCATTTATATGCATAGTTTACTTATAAAAAATCCATGTATTAAGATATAGTTAAGATATAGGTTACCATCATAAAAAAGGGGGAGATTGTTGGCTTTTTGGCCTTAATCTATGTTTTGATGATTTATTCAACCTGATCTTAATTATAATCATGTAGAGTAGCACACATATTGCATTGCATATATATTGCCTTGTGCTAACCTCTACAGGTGATCAAGACTCAAGAAAGAAAGGAAATCAAGTCAAGACATGTAATCGAGCTCATTTGAAGACATGTATTTTGTATTTCTTTGAGTATTTAGGAACCTTGTGTAATTGAGCATACTTGAGCTAAAAATTACTCAACCACACACTAGGTTCCCTATAGAAGTCACACACAAAATTTCACATAATTTGGACTTCAATAGATCATCCAAACTAGAACCGGAAAACACCTAAACAAAACTTGAACTGCCTGGACCAAAACGGTCAACCGTTGAAACCTTTCCGTTCGACCGTTTACACGTGTCACATGACCGTTTATTTTGTCGTATTATACCCAACGGTCGTATTTGTATTTTTCCCAAATACCCCAAAATTACCAAACATCCGGTCGACCGAAACTTTCCTAGCGGTCGACCAAACCAACACAATTTGGTCTCCCAGAACTGCCTGGACCAAAACGATCGACCGTTGAAACCTTTCCGTTCGACCGTTTACTTAAGTGAACTCTAGTAAATGCTGAATTTTGACCAAACGGTCGAACGGCATACCCGTTTCGGTCGACCGTTTTAGGTAGAATTGCGTCCTGCAGGTTTCTGTTTTGTGTATCTTACACCAACTCATACTCAATCAACCCCAACGGCTATATTCTCTCTAATGCTTATAAATAGAGTTGTAAAACATATTTTAACACAACTCTCCCACACATATTTGTCCCCAACACTAGAGAGAAGATCCAAACACTCAAAAGCTCAAAACCTTCCACACTTTAGTCTTAATTCCTATTCTCACTCAAGTGTGCTCAAGTTTAGAGAGTGTTGTTCCACTCAATCATTGTGCAAGAAGCAAGGGTATTGGTGAAATCCCAACCCACAAGTATAGACTTCGGTGAGAGCCCAAAGTATCCCTCTCGGATTGTGAGAGGTGGAGACAAGCTCGGCGAGGGTTGTTCGCGAGCTTGAAGATTGTAAAGGCGTTCTCTCCCGGCCCGGAACGGGGAGTGGTTAGTGAAGTCGTGAGCGGAGCTCGGTGATCGGAGCGGAGCTTGCAAGAGAGGACGTAGGCGGTGGCCTAACCTCTGTAAAAACCCATGTGTTCCATTGTGGTTTGCATATTCCTTCCCGACTCGCTTGTTTGTTTAAATTCCGCTGCGTTTAAAAACTTGATGAAGATTTAAATTTATACCGCAAGTGCACGGCCGCGATGAAGCGGTGGCAAGTACGGGTCGAACACAAGGAGGGAGAGATTTCGTTGTTAATGTTATTTTTCGATTAAGAGGAAGAAGGAGAGAAGAATTAATTTGGGTTTTTGGGGTTTTTGGTTTAATTAACTAAAGTACGAAACAAAAGCAATTAAAATTAAAACAAGAACAAAGAGAGAAATCCGTGGGGTGGAGGTTTAGACTTAGGTTTAGAGTAGAGAATTACTGAAACTTATTGTAAATCATGTTAGTTATGAAGCATTACAAGATAAATGACTTAACATAAACTCAAGTAATCAAAATACACTAATCATGAACTTAAAATAATAACATGCATTCATCATTCTCTAACCCTAATTCCATCACCTCCACCCTTTGGAGAGAGTTAGAAACTCATGGAGGGAGGAAGAAGAAGGGGTCCTTGAGACATTAAAAGAAAACTAAAACAAGAATTAAAAGAACAGAATTTTATTAATAAAACTAAGGTACACAAATAAGAACAACAACCAAGGACCCTATTTACATCGTTCTCGGGTCTATTTATAGTTGCTACAAGGGACTTAGGTATAGAATTGGATAGTACACGTGTCCATACACGAGTGGACGAAATTGGGACACACGGATCAACCAATGGGCGGCGGAATCGCCGCACATCATGTGTATTGTGCGGCGGATTCGCCTCCCACGTTGGTCGGATTTAATCAGGATTTTTGTCACGCGTTTATGGTATGATTTGATCTTTATTTGCGTGTCTGGATGATTTCTTTCCATTGTCTTGAGCTCCGGATTAATTCCTTCCATTGTTGGAGATTTATAGTTGATTTTTCTTTTGACTTTTCCAACAAAATATCTTGATCCTTTTCTTTTGCAATTAGGTCCTTGGCATTTTTGCAATTAAGCCCTTGACCTTTTTGTGATTAGCTCCTTGAATGCTTTTATGCTTGGATGCATTTCCAATTGAAACCCGATAAACTTGAATTCGGTCTTTATGATAGAAATGAATCTTTTGCACACGTTTATGCTCGGAATGTGGGTAAATTGCATTCAGGTCCCTGTATTCTGTAAATAAGACTAAACACATACCTTAGTAGCATTTATTGATGTAAAAGTAATCTAAATGAAAGACATATGATGCAATATATGCAATTCATCAAATACCCCCACACCTAGATTTTGCTAGTCCCTAGCAAAGCAGAGTATAAGAAAATGAAAGCAGGGAAATCCTAACTCACTTTCGTAGGAATCACGGTTGCACTTAGCATGTGCAACAAGCCGTTAAACCTCCAAGTTTCCTAGGAGGAGGAGTGTTGTCTCCTGAGGGTTTTCAGCGGATATACCCACAAAATCCTGAATCAACATTTCATTAATAGCTCTCAATATCCCTACCTCAACTTTATACATCTCACTAAGAATTTTTGCATGCTCATTATATAAATCTAACTCATTAAAAATATGACTTGGTCTTTGTTCCTCCAACATTCACACCACTAACCCTTCTACACATGTTTATCACTTGAATTATTTTGCACGCCTCCTTTAGTGGTGAAGTATCATTCGGATCAACCATGGCATGGATCATTCTTTTAGCTTTGGGCCTTGAGTATTATTTTTTTCTTTTTTTCCGTGATTCAACACATTTGCTTTTTGACACTTTTACCCTTTTGCATTCGTGTAGCGAGTTTGGTCGATAATCCCGAGCTGGTAGACTCAAGTTACCGGGTTTCAAGATACCCCTACGGACCAGTGACTCAAAGGCTTGGGCTTTTGTAATCATTTTGCAGAATGTGTTTTCCTCACTTTATTCCTTTTATTTTTATTTTTATTTTCCTCAAGGCTTAATTGCTATTAGAAGTCCACACTTCCCGGTATATTTTCCTCAACCTCTGCTTTTTATCAACCACTTCAAAGATTTGATTCATCCAATTAAAGTGCATACATGTCTTAAAGGGCAATGGGTTATTTCTTTGGAACTTAGATTTATGTCACAATTTCTACAAGCAGAACTACATAATAAGGAACAAAAACTCAATGCAATTTGTACACGGGTTTTAGCAGTTCAATCTTAAGCTATGTCATGAAACATTGATTTTTTTTTTTTTTTTTAAAGAAGAAAACAAGCAAATAGATATATACATAGTTAAACGCTCCCCCACACCTAAATCATGCATTGTCCTCAATGTATGCATAGATAAAATAAATGCACTTATTACCTGAGTCGGCTTGCAGTAGAGGGGTTGAGTTTGCTCAGAGTCAACCGTAATCAGAACTGGATTGAATGACACCATATTGGTGCATGTATCCAGTTGAATTGTTCCCCATGTTGACTTGAGGAAAAGATTCCACTCTTCTCACTTGAATTGGTTCGCTTATTTGCTCGAGTGATGGTGGTTGAGTAAATGAATCACTCCCTCTTTTCTTACTTCCTTTTTGCTTATGTGATGATTTATTTGATTCAGAATTCTGATAAATACGTGCTCTCATCACAACATCACTTGGGTTGCATATTATTTCTGGCTCATTATCAATATGGAAGATATTAAATTCTGCTTTTAAGTTCCCGAAAGATAATTGCATGAGCCCATTTCGACAGTTTATTAATGCTTCCGAGGTGGCTTAAAAGGGTCTACCTAAAATTACAGGGATTTGTCGATTAGGATTTACAACAGGTTCAGTATCAAGTACGACAAAATCCACTGGATAAATGAAGTCACCAACCTTAATCAAAACGTCCTCTACTATACCTCTCGGTTTCTTAACAGAACAATCAGCGAATTGGAGGGTTGTCTTAGAGGGTTTCAGTGGACCAAGGTTGAGTTGCTCGTAGACAGAAAATGGGAGCATGTTAACGCTTGCACCAAGGTCTAGAAGGGCTTTATTGATAAACGTATCTCCTATTGAACATGAAATTGTGGGACACCCCGGGTCCTTATATTTTATAGGAGATGTGTTGGAAAGAATTGAGCATATGTTTGCAGTTAAGAATGCCTTCTTTGGTACATTCGTTTTTCTCTTCTTAGTGCACAAATCTTTTAAGAATTTAGCATAAGCAGGTATTTGTTGAATCATGTCTAAGAGTGGAATGTTTACCTTAACTTGCTTAAATACTTCCAAGATTTTCTCTATTTGTGCACTAGAGTTCTTTTTGAGTCTATTGGGAAATGGGGCTTTAGGCACATAGACTCGCTCAGGTTCAGGCTGAGCTACAAGTTCAGGTTGGGTAGGTGGATTGGGCTTTTCAATTTGGACGTCGGGTTCAGTGGTCAAGTCATATGTGGGTGCTTGATGGCTGGATTGATTAGTCATTCTAGGGTTTACCACATTATTGTCAATTTGTCTTCCGGACCGTAATGATACTACAGCATTGATTTGTTGGAACGGTCCTTCCTCATTAACCATTTGAACCGGTCTAGGGTTGTTATTTCCTGAAGGTGGTTGATAAGATTGATATTGATTATTAGTTCTGGGGTTCACCTCAGGTTGACTTGGAAATTGGCCCTTTTCTCTTTCACCTATTATCTGTGCTAATTGGCTGACCTGTGTCTCTAGCCTTTGGAATGATTGGTTGGTTGTTTGTATAAAAGTTGTCATTAAAGTTTCTAATTTAGTCAACCTAACCTCATGATTTCCATTATTACCCCCAGATGATGTATTATTTTGATTATATGGGGTTGGTTGTTGTCTAGGAGGTTGTCCTTGTTGGTTCCACGAAAAATTGGGATGATTACGCCAACCTGGGTTATAGGTTGATGTGTAAGGATCATTTCTAGAATTGTTATATGTGGCATTGACATGTTCCAGGTTCACACAGTCCTCCATTAAATGACCAGTCTGACCACATCTAGAGCAAGGGGTAGGGGATGCTTGTCGGGTTTGGTTTTGCAGTTCTAGACTTTCCATTCTACGCATTAGGGTAGCTAGTTTTGCCTCGGCCGCTATGTTGGAGTCTATAGCTAAGACACCTGGTCGGGGTTGACTCGCTATTCTAGATCCAATACTCGGGTTGATGGGTGTTCTAGCATTGTCCCATTGCATACTATTTTCAGCTAAATCCTCAAGAAAAGTCCAGGCATCATTTTCATTTTTGGACATAAAATTCCCTTGGCTCACAGATTCTAGCATAACCCTAGATGTGGGTGTCAATCCCTCATAAATAATTTGGCATAATTGCCACTTCGGAATTCCGTGATGAGGGCATTGGGTCAAGACACTCTTAAATCTCTCAAGATAGGAATAGAACGGCTCGCTCTCAGACTGAACGAATGCAACAATTTCATTCCTAATCTTCATAGTCTTATGGTTGGGAAAATATTTTTTTAAGAAAACTTGAACAAATTCAGCCCAACTTCTAATAGATCTTTCGGCTAGACTATATAGCCATTTCTTAGCGTCGTCCTTAAGTGCTAGAGGCACAAATTTCAGACGCACTGCCTCTTCAGGAATATGCTGGTATTGCATAAGAGAGCAGATTTCCTCAAATTCTCTAAGGAAGAGATATGGATCTTCCCTAGAGGTGAACTTAGGCAACATACTCATGTATTGTGCCTTAAGTTCGAAGTCGCGACCCGGTATGGTGGGCATAACGATGCACGATGGCTGAGCAGCCATCGTTGGGTAGCACCGATCCCTCAGAGTTATAGGTTGCGCAATAGGCGGGTCCACTACGTGCTCACCCATTAGATCCGGATGAGGTGGTGCAACAGGTGGATTGGGGTTAAGTTCCAGACTGGAATCTAGATGAACTCGTGAGAGTCGATTACTCAAGTCCCGAATCCAAATCTGAGTGCACCGGGTTGAATCAATTTTTGAATTCAAATTCGAAATTTAAATTCCAAATTTAATTTCAAGAATTAATTACTCTTTTTTTCGTTTTTTTTTTTTTGAATTTTTTTGAATTTTAAAATTTTTTTTTTTTATTTTTTTTTTATTTTTTATTTTTTTTAAAAGAAACAAACAATAGAAAGGTAGGGATGAGAAGGGAAAGAAGACTCAGACGAGAAGGGAAACTTAACTCTAAAGGATAAAAATTAGGGTTGGTCAGAAATTTCCTGAACAAGCACGGTCAAAACAATCCTAGACCTAGTGTCACTTAGATCTAGACGACTCCTAACAGGTTGAGTCGAATTAGTTTGCTTGATTCACCTCCCTCACCAATCAAACCAAGTTGGCCAGTTAGTGTATAGCTAGTGGGGGCGCTTCCGACAGAGTCGGTGCCAATTAGACAACCACGTCGCTTGGAAGACTTTCGTCGACACAAAAACACTTTCTAGACACCAAATTGAATTCAATTAGCTTCAGGTCATAGCAAGTCAAACCAATCTCCTCCTTAATTGAGTCCGAGTCCTTAGGGGCCAATGTCTAATTGATTTTAAATTTTAGGCTTAGGCGACACTTCAGGATTGTGGTTTGTGGGCTACGGGAGGGTGATGAATTCCCCACCGTATCTTTTCCTACGGAGTTGCCCTTAAGATAGTTTAACTTAAATCTAGCAAAGATAGTCAAACAATGGTCCTTTTAATGGGGGCAATTGCAAGGTTGTATGCAACTAAATTATATGCTCTAATGCAATCGATAAAAACCTCGATACGTACCTTGCCTCCAGCAATCTTCAACAAGTATTAATTTGCAAGAATTTAGCAAGAATAATGCAAGCAAAACATTATATGATGCATGCACTAAGGTCTTTCTAATTTTGCCAATTTTAGGTCAGAGTTGAATTATTGCCAATTATGGAATTGTAACCCTAACACGTGCAATTCTACGAAAGGAAACTTTTCAACTAGTCAGATTTTACGAGAAAGGCAAGAAAAGTTACCTCCGCAATGCTCAGTCGGGTTCGCCGCCCGCTCTCGGAGATTCCAGTAGCTCAATGCGACCACCCAGAGATGTCGACGACGCCCCAGAAATTTGAAGACCAGAACCCACACTGGTGCGGCGATTCCGCCGCAAGTTACCTTGTAGATGCGGCGATTCCGCCGCCCAAGTGTCTCAGAACGCTCCCGGATTTCGCCGCGCGCTCTGTTGTCTCCTGCTACACAAATTCAAATACTTAGATCGCGCACAAGGTAGACAGGATAAAATCGAAAACACAAAAAACACAAAATCTGCGTCGCCTCCCCGGCAACGGCGCCAAAAACTTGATGAAGATTTAAATTTATACCGCAAGTGCACGGCCGCGATGAAGCGGTGGCAAGTACGGGTCGAACACAAGGAGGGAGAGATTTCGTTGTTAATGTTATTTTTCGATTAAGAGGAAGAAGGAGAGAAGAATTAATTTGGGTTTTTGGGGTTTTTGGTTTAATTAACTAAAGTACGAAACAAAAGCAATTAAAATTAAAACAAGAACAAAGAGAGAAATCCGTGGGGTGGAGGTTTAGACTTAGGTTTAGAGTAGAGAATTACTGAAACTTATTGTAAATCATGTTAGTTATGAAGCATTACAAGATAAATGACTTAACATAAACTCAAGTAATCAAAATACACTAATCATGAACTTAAAATAATAACATGCATTCATCATTCTCTAACCCTAATTCCATCACCTCCACCCTTTGGAGAGAGTTAGAAACTCATGGAGGGAGGAAGAAGAAGGGGTCCTTGAGACATTAAAAGAAAACTAAAACAAGAATTAAAAGAACAGAATTTTATTAATAAAACTAAGGTACACAAATAAGAACAACAACCAAGGACCCTATTTACATCGTTCTCGGGTCTATTTATAGTTGCTACAAGGGACTTAGGTATAGAATTGGATAGTACACGTGTCCATACACGAGTGGACGAAATTGGGACACACGGATCAACCAATGGGCGGCGGAATCGCCGCACATCATGTGTATTGTGCGGCGGATTCGCCTCCCACGTTGGTCGGATTTAATCAGGATTTTTGTCACGCGTTTATGGTATGATTTGATCTTTATTTGCGTGTCTGGATGATTTCTTTCCATTGTCTTGAGCTCCGGATTAATTCCTTCCATTGTTGGAGATTTATAGTTGATTTTTCTTTTGACTTTTCCAACAAAATATCTTGATCCTTTTCTTTTGCAATTAGGTCCTTGGCATTTTTGCAATTAAGCCCTTGACCTTTTTGTGATTAGCTCCTTGAATGCTTTTATGCTTGGATGCATTTCCAATTGAAACCCGATAAACTTGAATTCGGTCTTTATGATAGAAATGAATCTTTTGCACACGTTTATGCTCGGAATGTGGGTAAATTGCATTCAGGTCCCTGTATTCTGTAAATAAGACTAAACACATACCTTAGTAGCATTTATTGATGTAAAAATAATCTAAATGAAAGACATATGATGCAATGTATGCAATGCATCACTCGGCGAGGGTTGTTCGCGAGCTTGAAGATTGTAAAGGCGTTCTCTCCCGGCCCGGAACGGGGAGTGGTTAGTGAAGTCGTGAGCGGAGCTCGGTGATCGGAGCGGAGCTTGCAAGAGAGGACGTAGGCGGTGGCCTAACCTCTGTAAAAACCCATGTGTTCCATTGTGGTTTGCATATTCCTTCCCGACTCGCTTGTTTGTTTAAATTCCGCTGCGTTTATCTTTTATAGTTAAACAAGTGGGTAATTAGGGATAAAAGTGATTAGCATAGCCGACCCATACGATCCTACAAGACTCTCCCAAGGTAGCACAGTAAGACACTGGAACAACGAACCATCCGTTCCCATTGAGAAATACATGACCACACACTTGTAAAAATTAGCAATAGGAAACAAGTCGGCCCAAACCTCCATATAATGATCCTCGCCACAAGCTCCCCCGCCCCAATCAATTCGTTGACGAGCCTCTACCATATTGCCAAAATAGACACTCTCATAAAAAGGATGTGCACCTATCTCATTAGAAATCGCACGACGGGCGTACGACTAGTTGTCTTGACCACCATGGAAGACATCGGCAACACATCGAAATCTGCAGTTGCCATAATCACATACGGTCATTCCACCTCTCCATAAATGGTAAAATGATTCTTGACAGTCTATCAACATATGGGAAGTTGTCCACGTCAATCCGTCCGGACACTGAAAGATAGATAAATAACAATTCATTAAAACAACAAAATTAGGAAATAATATATTCAACCCCATCTAGATTGCTGATATATATTAAATAACAACAAAGATATCATCATAGCTGATCATGTGCCCGTGTTCACGGACGATCGAGACGAATTGGTCGGTCGACCACGACCCTTGCTCCCACTACCGCCAGACCGACCACGACCTTGCTCAGCATACTCGAAGGAACTCGGATCCCGACGTGTCGACTTTCCCCTAGGTCGACCACGTACCTTAATATTTTCTGCGGGTTCTCCATAGTTCGACTGATCGGGGTGTAACTGTTTGTAAAAAATACGAGAGGCACTACGAATTATTGCAGGGTCGCTCTCCGACATCTGATTAACGAGCTTCCGAAAATACTCGATGTCTTGTGCTGACTGATTCACAAACTCTGACAACTGGACTCCTTCTCCACACCATCATGGGGAGTATTTTGGCAATTCGATTCGGGTTGGAGCTCCAACAAACCAAGTAGATGCATCCAAGACCAAGAAACACATAAAGAAAAGCCCACAACCAAAACCAAAGCGATCTGGGCTTTATAGACCGCCAATTGGAGGTCTGGATCAGCCCAGATCCGCTAAGCTTTCTCCTGGACTTGTATTAATGTGTGTTTAGGCTATTTTTGGTATGAGTCCTTATACACGGACGCGGGCGTCACGGACGCGCCTTACGTGGACGTGTTGAGTCAGCGTCCAGTCAGCAAAATTTCTCTTCACGTGCTTTGGTCTTCTTAAAAACGCCGGTTCTTTAGGTTGAACGATTCTTTTCCCAATACACAGATAGTGCAGACCCTAGGACAGCGTGTAGACCCTAGGACAGCGTGCAGACCCTTTATTCGTGCAGAGTCCAGACTTATCATAATAAAATATTATTTTTAACTTTTAGGTTGGATCAACTTAATCCAAACAGACACACAACATATTCCGAACAGACAGTCTTCTTATTCCGAACAGACGCACAACTTAATCCGAACATACAGACTTCTTATTCCGAACAGACACACAACATAATCCAAACAGACACACAACATATTCCGAACAGACACACAACTTAATCCGAACAGACACACAACATATTCCGAACAGACAGACTACTTATTCCGAACAGACATACTTCTTATTCCGAACAGAAAGACTTCTTATTCCGAACAGACAGACTTCTTATTCCGAACAGACACACAACATATTCCGAACAGACAAACAACATATTCCGAACAGACAGACTTCTTATTCCGAACAGACGCACAACTTAATCCGAACAGACACACAACTTAATCCGAACAGACACACAACATATTCCGAACAGACAGACTTCTTATTCCGAACAGACGCACAACTTAATCCAAACAGACAGACTTCTTATTCCGAACAGACGCACAACTTAATCCAAACAGACAGACTTCTTATTCCGAACAGAAAGACTTCTTATTCCAAACAGACAGACTTCTTATTCCGAACAGACACACAACATATTCCGAACAGACAGACTTCTTATTCCGAACAGACGCACAACTTAATCCGAACAGACACACAACATATTCCGAACAGATAGACTTCTTATTCCGAACTGACATACAACTGTTATACATGAAGAAAATGAAGAAGAATGTGATCATTCCTACATTTTTAAGGATGACTTTGGTCTTGTTTGTTGTATATGTGGTATTACACGCAAAAGCATAGAAAGTGTGTCCAGAAACGGAACAGAAAGTTTGTATTATTTATGTAGAAAGATTGTCTTGTTTATGTAGAAAACTTGTCTTGTTTATGTAAAAAGTTTGTCCAGTTTATGTAAAATGTTTGTCCAGATTATGTTGAAAATTTGTGCAGAAATGGAACAGAAAGTATTCCGAACATACACACCACTTAATCCGAACAGACAGACTTCTTATTCCGAACAGACACACAACATATTCCGAACAGACTGACTTCTTATTCCGAACAGACATACAACTGCTGTACATGAAGAAAATGAAGAAGAATGTGATCATTCCTACATTCTTAAGGATGACTTTGGTCTTGTTTGTTGTATATGTGGAATTATACGCAAAAGCATATAACTTTCTGATTGAACTTTTAACAGTAGAACATCACGCCAAAATCCTCGGAAGCTTTGACACCATTGCATCTCGTTCCAACACATTAACACCTGACCCAGAGGTAGCAAACAAACGGGTGTGATGCCTTTTCTTAACACAAAAACCACAAGAATCGGCATAAGCAACGTAAAATGTTTGGGCTTCTTCGAAAGAGGGGAAAAACATCCCCTCCTTAGGAACGTTTGTCGGCTGCTCCACTTGGAAAGACACATGAACGATTTCCATCAAAGCACAGAGGTAGGACCACATAAGAGAAGGGAAGAAAAAGGAAGACGCATGTTGAGATTTATAACAAGTCTCTTGTGCTGTGTAGGAGAGCCAAAATGTTCATGGAAAATGAGTGATTTGAGACGCATTAATGAGGGATGGAGGGATGTAGACATTTGTACGAAACGAGGAATAAAATAAAAAATAAACTTTTTCTATGGAGACTGCCAACTCAAACGCGTCTGCTGACTGAGCTGACCACATAAGCGCGCGTCCCGAACGCTAGCGTCCGCTAATCGTTTTCCTTTTGGTATTGGTTTAGTCCCACATCGGGGGATTGTCCCGGATTAGCTTTTTCCATGCTTATAAATAGAACTCTTCACCTTCCATTGTATCCATCTCTCTCTTTGGTGGCATCTTCCCTACTAAGGGTGAAGCCTTGAAGCAAAACTCTGGTGGAGGAAGAGCTTATTGTAATTTGAGTGAGTTAATAATAGATGTTTTCATTAGCTTGTTAATTCTTGCTTAGTTAATTTCCTTTAATGTGTTTGCTTTGGTGCTTGTTTAGTTTTAAGCTTCTTTAATATTTCTTGCTTGATTAGTATAGTTTCATTTCAGTATAATGCTTCATTTTATTAGAGTAGTTAGTTTAAATATGTGTGAGTAGTTCCATCATCATTTGGGGGGTGGAGAAATATGTGATATAATAATGTAGTGTATTAAGTGTGTGTTATCTTTATCCCTTGAGCTTTATATGATTTCCATAACCATCTAATGGGTTTTCACTCTTATCTTTGATATGCTAATTCTCTTGAATGAAGCTTAGCTTAGCCTTATCTTAATTCATGTGGAGGCATAGTAGGGTCTAGTCTTTATACTTGAGTTCATTTAGCTTCATTCCAATTATTGTCTTGTATGTTTTAATGATGTAATCTTATCTTAATTCATGTGGAGGCAAAGTTAGATGTAGTTCTATGATTTCATGCACTACATGTTGTGAGGAGCTTAATTGAACACACACACACACATCTTAATATTCACATTATTTCTCTACCCCCTATGGGGTTCAGTTTTATTGCTTATCTTCATTTCCTTTTTGCATCTTAGTGTAGTTTAGTGTAACCAACCTTTATCTCCTTCTTTTACCACTCACCTTCGAACAAACCAAACGTCGACACACCTCCTAGTGGATGACCCGTATCTGCCACCGCTTCAACGCGGCCGTGCACTTGCGGTTTAAATAAAACGATCAATCATGATGTCAGAAAAGCACACCCGCAACGATATTCAACTTCATCACTTAAGTCATGCATTCTCTTCAACTCCTGAGTCAATAACGATAAGCAGCGATGCGAAACTCGGTCATTTATATGTTAAAAGAAAGGACCTATGTAGTTTGCCAAAATTCGACGTCTCGAATATTCAAGGAAATTCCGAATATTTGTTTGTGTAGTTTAGTGTAACCAACCTTTCTCTCCTTCTTTTACCACTCGCCTTCGAACAAACCAAACGTCGAACACCTCCTAGTGGACGACCCGTATTTGTCACCGCTTCAACGCGGCCGTGCACTTGCAGTTTAAATAAAACGATCAATCAAGTTTTTGGCGCCGTTGCCGGGGAGGTGCTCTGTCCAGACGTTGGTTTGGGTGATTCGAGGGATGTTTAATTTTTTGTTTCCAGTTTTTCTTAATTTCAGGGAACCATCGGATCAAGGGGAGGCTACTGGACAAGTTTGAGGAACACAAGCTCCAAAAGGTTTTCGTGCTTTCGTGTTTTTTTCTGGTAGTTAGTTCTGTCATTTGTGTTATCTGGGAGCCCTATTTTGCATGCTGTGACTTCTCGTTTGCTCCCAGATCATTAATCACTCCCCCATTAATCAACTTGGCCTTAAAATCCAAAGCAAAAGACTAGACGTTCTTATTTGTTTAGGTCACGCATCATGTATTGACTTAGGCACGTAGTTGTCTTTTCTTTTAGCTTTATTTTCAGTTGTTGAGTGTTGGCGTGAGGTACGCAATTTCCTACACTCATTCATTCATCTCGTATGCACATGCATTAGTTAGTAGGAATTGCATCAGGACAAGAGTGAGCGAGCGTTTGATTGGAGCGATTGATTGCTAGATTTAGGATCAAAACGCTATTAAGGAGGGGTTGTCCCATAAAAGATAAGGTGGGGGATTTCATCACCCTTTACTTGGCCCAAAAAATCACTCTTAATAAAGCCTTAACTAAAAGCAAGTAGACATTGGCCCTAGGATTGCGGGCGCACTAGGAGAGTAATCTAGTTGAGACCGTCATGACCTGATCGGCGTTGCCTACCTTGTTGATAGTAGGAGGTACTAGATCTCCAGATCTGGTATCACTTGCTGGGCATTGTGATCCTCGTTGTAGGAAGGTGAGGCGTGTCGAGGCTAGTGACCTCGAAGTTAGGCGTCGTCTAGCCGAAGGACCCATTGCCTTACATTGTTTGAGTCGTGCTTGCTAGTTAGGCTTGTTCCTGATCCCACTACCCACGTTAGTTCTAGGGATTCTTCCCTCCTCACCTGAGTCCTCTCCTCATCTATTCTCTACGTATAGTCTCCTCCTCTAGTACACCTTCTGTTGTGTGTTGTTTAGAGTCGAGTCGAGCATTTTATGCGAGGTTGGGCTCGTTCTGGTGAGAGCGCTCGACTCGAGAGAGTGCATTCTCCTGAGATGGACGGTCTTGGTGATCGAACATCTCCGCCTCGTGCTCCTTTGGAGCATGAAGCCGAGTCGTCTCGCGGTGACGGGGGAGACCGGGTTCCATACATGGAATACCTCGGTCCGCTTCCGCCACCACGTAGACCTCCTTCTCCTCCTCCTCCTCCTCTGACTCGAGAGGAAAGGAGATTCGGTCAGGATTGAGTTCTTGGTGCACCACCACCTTTAGCTCGACAGGATAGACTGATGACTTTGTGGGAGCAGACCCATCCTGTTCGGCCCGCGCAGCCTTCTTGCATAGTTGTTCACCCTGCTCGCGGGAACAACTATGAGCTGCAACCTCAATATGTGAGCATGCTTCCAAGCTTTACTGCCAATAAGGAGGATCTGTATATCTTTATACGCGAATTCGAGGAAGTATGCTCCATGTTCAAGCTTCAACAGCTTGACGAGGATTCAGTCCGGTTGAGGATGATTTCTTTCGCATTGAAGGATAATGCGAAGAAATTGATGTATAGCCTCCCGGCGAGCTCGATACGGTCATGGGATGACTTTGTGACCGTCTTTCTGAAGAGATTTTTCCCTCAAAGGAAGACTCGACAGATACGGCACCAGATACATCAAATGTATCAGACCGAGACCGAATCGTTTCATGGTTTCTTTGAAAGGTTCAAGGACCTTCTCCAGCAGTGCCCTCATCATGGATTTGAGTTATGGCAGTTGTGCCAATTTGTTTACGAGGGCATCAACTACAACACCCGCACATTGTTGGAGTCGATGTGTCAGGGTGACTTCCAAATGAAACCCATCGAGGAGGCATGGGATACTTTTGAGTCCATGGCTGAACGTACCTTCGAGTGGGATACCATGAGAGAGCCACCAGCCGCCAGGTCTTCTGGTCGAGCTGGATCTTATCAAGTTGAGTCATCGATCGCATCTGAGGCGAAAATGGTTGCTCTCATTTGTAGGATTGAGAGTTTAGAGTTTGACCGAGCTCCTGTAGCTCAGGTCGCTACTCCCGAGTGTGGTAGGTGTGGACTTACGGGACATGATGACTTGGAATGCGCTTACGCTCCAAGGGATACTGAGCATGCGAATGCGATGTATCAACAGAGGCCCCGTAACGACCCGTACAGTCACTCATACAACCCGGGATGGCGTAACCATCCTAACTTCTCTTGGGGGCCTAGTGGGGGTCACGGTCAGAGCTCGCACGCTCAACCTCCACCTTATCAACCTCCACGCCCATCGGCGACCTACCAACCCCCACATCAAAGGTCTCAGCACCAAAATTACCAACCTGCTCATGCCTCATCGTCGGGTTATTCCAACCAGACTCCACCACCCCAGCGGGTTGACCCCAAGGACCTTTCTTGTGATTCAACCTTTCAAGCGTTGCAAAGTACAGTCAAGGCTTTGGAAATGCAGGTTAGCCAGTTGGCTCATCAACTCCATGAACGCGAGAAGGGTCAGTTCCAGAGTGAACCTGAGGTGAATCCTCGGGGTACCCATTCTCAAGGAAGGACAGCTTTACCTTATGCCACCTCTGAACCGACCCATCATATTAATGTGATTCATACTTTGAGGTCTGGTAAGGAGGTGGATAACAACATTGGGGTGCCTTCTTTGTCATCACCATCTTTGAGGGAGCCGGATCCTGAGGCTCTCTCCACAAATACTTCCAGGAAGGAGCCAGATCCTGAGGTTCTTTCTACATTTCCTTCGACAAAGGGGCCGAACCCTGAGGTCCCTTTGTCTCTTCTTGTGTCGAAGGAACCAGATTCTGAGGTCACCACTCATGTTTCTTTGGACCAGAATTCTGGGGTTCCTTCGCATCCTTATGCCCCGAAGGCGCCATTCCCTGAGTGCCTTAAAAAGAAAACCTCTGATCAGCATGACAAGATGCTTGAGATGTTTAGGCAAGTTAAGGTGAACATCCCTCTGGTGGAGGTGATTCAGCAAATGCCACCTTATGCCAAGGTTCTCAAGGACTTATGCACCAAGAAGAGAAAAACTCATGTTCCAAAGAAAGATTTTCTTGCGGCTAACGTGAGTTCTTTGTTGGCACAACCCATGCAAGTCAAGTACAAGGACTCTGGCTGTCCTACTATCTCTTGTGTTTGGTGATGTGTCCATACATCGAGCCTTTTTGGACCTTGGTGCGTCTGTTAATCTTCTGCCATATTCTGTCTATGTCCACCTCGGTCTTGGAGACCTCAAACAAACAAAGACCACTCTTCAATTGGCTAATAGGTCTATGAAGAAACCGAGGGGTGTGGTGGAAGATGTGTTGATCAAAGTGGGAGAGTTCATTTATCCAGTCGACTTCTTTGTCTTGGATATTGAACATGTGCCAAACCCACTAGGACAAATTCCTGTCATTCTAGGGCGACCATTCCTTGCGACTTCCAATGTATTGATCAATTGTCGCAATGGTCTGATGCGCTTGACTTATGGTAGTCAATGCGCTGATTTTAACATCTTCACCATCGGCAAGAAGCCAGGTGCCTTCAATGACCCTGTTGGGGTCAACCTTATCCAGGGTTTGGATGAGATTGAAGTTGAGGGCACCTTCAAGTACGTCAGAGAATTGTTCGATGAAGCTCCTGAAGGTGGTGAAGACGTTTCACCTGGGCTGGCACAAGAAGGTGCCTTATGTTATGATCATGTGGCCTCAGTGCCACCTTCTTTTGATCTTGTGGCCCTTGAGCCACATTCTTCTGATCTTGTGGCCCTTGAGCCACATCCTTTTGATC
Source organism: Triglochin maritima (assembly GCA_963682175.1). NCBI lineage: Eukaryota > Viridiplantae > Streptophyta > Magnoliopsida > Alismatales > Juncaginaceae > Triglochin > Triglochin maritima. Next base: position 25,123,319 of record OY821789.1, read on the forward strand.
ACGTGGCCCTTGAGCCACAGCCTTTCGATCATGTGGCTTTTAACCCACAAGATACCATTTTTATGGCCTCTGGGCCACATGATCTTCATTCTGTATCTGCTGAGAATCCCATGTGGGTTAAGAATCAACCACCTGATACCCTTCAACCAGATAGAGGTTCACCTCTCATTCATGCCTCCTATCTTGCTCACTCTCAAGAGGCATCAAACGACCACAACGCTTATAAGGGTATTAGGTGGTCAAGCAATTCTGATTTGTATATCGCGAGCCCATGCATGTGCATTTTTGGCTCGAGTGATGGAGGGTTCCCATTTGATGTCCCTTGACATAAGAAGATGGGGGCCCATTTGTTGTACATAAAAAAATACAATAAATGACTCCTTCAGTGAGCATCGATTGTTGTGGGCTCCAACCCTTGAGTATTTGGGCCCCATTTCTTTCACGTATTTGTATCCCTTCTTTAGCATCTCACAGGTTTTGAGGGAATTCGGGTTTGTGTCCATCAACATGACCATGAACTTCCCTTTGTACTTCATGTTGGTGAGATATCTCTTTTGTCATGCATAAATCCATGTAGTATCTTGCTCGCATTCATTGAGGACAATGCATGAAGTAGGTGTGGGGGGGTGTTTTACGTGTGTACATAGTCGAGCCTTTTCTTTTGATTTTGTTTTCTTTTGTTTGCATTGTTAGGGTCATGTTAGTGTGCTGCATTTAATATCGATATATCTGCTTGACATGATCCTTGGGTGACTTGTCTTCTTTTGCTTGCCTAGTGCTTTAAAATTTTCACATTTCTTTCAAAATCTTCATGTGTTTGCGAAAGAAAATGTTTTGTGGGTTTTGCGTGTGTTTAGCATGTGCAAAACCGTTGAGAGGCAAAGTAAAAAGAAGGCTCCCAAAATTGTCTTGAACTTGAAGCATTAGGATATCTAGTACAGTGGCTTTAGGATTTATCAAGTCGTTAGGATGCACCCCAGTTTTCCTTTGGGGGTGAGTAATCATAGGGTTTCAGTGCTCAAACATTTAATGAAGTCCACCCTGAACCTAGTGAGTCAATAATTCGTGTCTGTTAACTTAAGGAAGTTTGTTGTAGTCAAGGACCCTCTAAATCTTGTTGTGAGACATCAGTGTAGGGGTTTTGGTTCATGTGTAGATAAGAAATAAGTGAGTAGGTGTTCTCTCTTCTCGCACGGCTCCTATCACTCGGGAAAGTAGGTCTGAGGGGACTTTGTGCCTGGTGCTTTCGAGTCATCTGACTTGGGATGCGCCGACCGAACTCTCGTTTACACGGGTGGTAGGGATTGCCCTATGTGGAGATTTGGGGAAAGGTGTACGTGATAGTGTAAGTCCTCACGGGTAATGATGCACGAAACCTGACCCTGGGAGAATGAAGCTCCAACTAATAAAAAGAAAAAGAAAAAAATTTGAGAAAAGAAACAAAAATAAAAAAATGGTAATGCAAATAAGAACCTTAATGGACTTTACACTTTGTAGCACTTGAGGATGTTGAGGTTGTCCATGTCTCTCACTTAATTCCTTATTTAACTTGCACGAATGGTTCATTAGGCTAGGTGTGGACTGATTACCTATATAAAGTCGGCCAGTAGCATTACCGCGTCCATTGATCGACAAAATTTGTCCAACGAGTCGAGGTCTAGATTGAATAATGCATCTTGTTCGGATTTTGTGGGTACATCCGCTGAAAACCCTTAGGAGACAACACTTCTCCTCCTTGGCAAAAAGAAGGTTTAACGGCTTGTTGCACGTGCTAAGTGCAATCGTGATTCCTATGAAAGTGAGTTAGGATTTCTTGTTTCTCGTTTTCTTTTCTCTTTCTTTGTTTTGCTCGGGACTAGCAAAAACTTAGGTGTGGGAGTATTTGATTGACATCATTTCATGCTCATATTGGTATCTTATATCCATTATCTTACACCTAAGCAATGCTACGTGACGAGTTTTATGTTTAGTTTTCAAGAATAAAGAGGTTTGAAGAGAAGAGCCATGAAAGAGGTTTTCAAGAATAAAGAGGTTTGAAGAGAAAAGGACTTAATTGTGAGACCTAGGGACTAAGATTCAAGGGAGAAGGACCTGATCGTAAGACCGAAGGACCTAAGAGCAAAACAGGAAACTCCACACCATCATGGGGAGTATTTTGGCAATTCGATTCGGGTCGGAGCTCCAACAAACCAAGTAGATGCATCCAAGAACAAGAAACACATCAAGAAAAGCCCACAACCAAAACCAAAGCGATCTGGGCTTTATAGACCGTCAATTGGCGGTCTGGATCAGCCCAGATCCGCTAAGCTTTCTCCTGGACTTGTATTAATGTGTGTTTAGGCTATTTTTGGTATTGGTTTAGTCCCACATCGGGGGATTGTCCCGGATTAGCTTTTTCCATGCTTATAAATAGAACTCTTCACCTTCCATTGTATCCATCTCTCTCTTTGGTGGCATCTTCCCTATTAAGAGTGAAGCCTTGAAGCAAAACTCTGGTGGAGGAAGAGCTGCTTGTAATTTGAGTGAGTTAATAATAGATGTTTTCATTAGCTTGTTAATTCTTGCTTAGTTAATTTCCTTTAATGTGTTTGATTTGGTGCTTGTTTAGTTTTAAGTATCTTTAATATTTCTTGCTTGATTAGTATAGTTTCATTTCAGTATAATGCTTCATTTTATTAGAGTAGTTAGTTTAAATATGTGTGAGTAGTTCCATCCCCATTTGGGGGGTGGAGAAATATGTGATATAATCATGTAGTGTATTAAGTGTGTGTTATCTTTATCCCTTGAGCTTTATATGATTTCCATAACCATCTAATGGGTTTTCACTCTTATCTTTGATTTGCTAATTCTCTTGAATGAAGTTTAGCTTATGCTTTGATTAGTTGACCTATTTTATGGGGAATGATAAGGTTAGGATATGGATGAAGTTAATATTGGAAACACAATTTGTAGTATATGTGTTCTTGTTGCATTTACCTTAGCTAATGTCTTGTATGTTTTAATGATGTAGTCTTATCTTAATTCATGTGGAGGCATAGTAGGGTCTAGTCTTTATACTTGAGTTCATTTAGCTTCATTCCAATTATTGTCTTGTATGTTTTAATGATGTAATCTTATCTTAATTCATGTGGAGGCCAAGTTGGATGTAGTTCTATGATTTCATGCACTACATGTTGTGAGGAGATTAATTGAACACACACACACGCATCTTCATATTCACATTATTTCTCTACCCCCTATGGGGTTTAGTTTTATTGCTTATCTTCATTTCCTTTTTGCATCTTAGTGTAGTTTAGTGTAACCAACCTTTATCTCCTTCTTTTACCAATCGCCTTCGAACAAACCAAACGTCGACACACCTCCCAGTGGACGACCCGTATCTGCCACCACTTCAACGCGGTCGTGCACTTGCGGTTTAAATAAAACGACCAATCATGATGTCAGAAAAGCACACCCGCAACGATATTCAACTTCATCACTTAAGTCTTGCATTCTCTTCAACTCCTGAGTCAATAACGATAAGCAGCGATGCGAAACTCGGTCATTTATATGTTCAAACAAAGGACCTATGTAGTTTGCCAAAATTCGACGTCTCGAATATTCATGAAAATTCCGAATATTCGTTAGCTGCATTTCAATATGCGAGTTCACGCGGTCGAAAAGAGTGTCGAGAGCAGCAGTCGGTGTAGTGATCCACTCTTTCTGAGCCGAATGTGCACTTTCCACCCTGCAGTTCGTAGTGGTGCCGAAATGAAGAACTTTATTCGTCCAATTCAACACAAATTTTTCCTTATGCACCAACCACGTGTCTTCCACATACTCCATCAGCACTAGCCAAGACTTGTAAGAATCTTTCAGATTACGGACTGCTCTATCATAATCAGTCTGTGAATCAGAAAGCATGACTCTCCTCCACTTTTCACGCCTAAAACTCTCTGCAAGCTGCTTGTCCTTGCCGAGTATGTGGTATGCGTAGTTGTATACGTCTTTGTTAATATGTCAGGTGCATAGTAAATGAGCAGACTCAGGAAAAACCTCTGCCACTGGACGCATCAGACCCAACTTCTGGTCCGTTAATATTGCAATCGGGCTAACAATATCCAATAACATATCTCGCAACCTCTCCAACACCCACCGGTAACTAGACTCAGTCTCATCCTGCAAAATCGCATATCCGACGAGGAAATTCATGTTTGTTGGAGTAACCCCAACCATCTCAAACAAAGGCATCTTGTACTTGTTCGTCTTATACGTCGAATCTATGCAGATTACGAATGGGTATGTACGTAACAACTGAACTAAACTCAGATGTGCCAAAAATGCGTGAGTGAGGACATTAGTTTCTTCATCTCCTACAATCCAATGTAAATAGTTATGCTGCACTGCCTGACTGAGAAACTGTTGCGTGGGATTCCTGTCTTCAGATTTCGTTCTCCTCATGTACTCTCTGAAGTTATAAATGTGTCTTTGATTGAGATTATCATCCGAGAATTTCTCTTTTACCGCCAACAAAATGTTACGTGGTCTTGCTTGTGCCTCTGTCATATCACGAACAATTTTACTTGGACCCAGCACTAAGTCCGCTGACCTGTCGGTGACCCTCTGAATAAACTGCAAGTGCGTGGTTGTGCTTCCCATAGGTGCTACTAGAAACAACGACCCATCCATCACGATCCCGTCGCTCCACCACTTTTACCAAAAAACAACAACCACAACCTTTTCTTTTTGTATTCTTTCGCAGTGCAATACTCGTATCACGAGAACTCATTTCACGTCTGCGATCACATCTCAGGTAACAATCCATCCGGTTATCTGCTTTTGGTTTGTATGATGATATAACCAAAAAAAATCGACTCTTATTGCAACTTGTTTCGCCCATTTACAAGCTTCCTCGATTGATGTAAATATTTATTTACTATCAAAAAACTCACTGTAATCTACTCCATCACCACCGAAATCTTGCAACGGAACCTGGAAAAAATTAATTTAACAAAAAAAATTAAAAATTTAAAAAACGAACGTATGCCCAAAACACCTCCACGTTAGAGGAAACGCCTCGCTAAGACGCCTCCACATTGGTGGAGGCGTCTGTCTAAGACGCCCGAACCTTGGTGGAGGCATCGTATCCAGACGCCCAAGTCGGGAAAAAAAATCCACCCTCGTTACCTCGCCGGATTCAGGTGCTTCGCCAGACATTTTCGTGGTGTTGGTACTAGGAATATGAGTAAAACTGAGTCAAACACCTTGTTTAAAGACACGGGACGAAATGGGTATTAATTGATTTGTTAAGGGTAAAAAGGTAATTTTTTGGGCGATTTAAGTAGTTTTCGGACGACGAATAGTAGCTCTCATCCCGATCCAGCTCAGAGATGCATGTCTTATTTGTTTTATATTCCACTTTTGAATTTCGAAATACGAAACAGTTGTTGCTTCTCCTCGTTTTGTTCCCATCGAACGGGTTTTTGATTAAAAAATCAATTAATGATTTTCCATGCTTCATGTTTGCAAGTTACTCTACAAGGATTTTTATAAAAAAAACAACCTAGCTAAATATCAAATTGTAATAGGTCAACTTTACACGGTTAAACCCATTAATAATCGTGTGATGACGGATCAACATTAAACCATTAGCTTCGTATTCATATGGTATTATGGTAAGATCAAATAGGGTATAGAATGTCATTCAACAAGTTTTGGTATGTTGTATAATGAATTTAATTGTCAATCAATGAGTTTCGGATCATTGGAATTGATTAATCAACAATAGAGTAACTTCTGAGAACTTTGTATTGATCGTGATGTAATGAGATGAAGTAATGTGTCAAATTTGTAAGCATCTTCTATTGGGTTTTAATTGCCAATCACGAGTTTTTGATTGTTCCATTGATTACTAACAATATAATAATTTGCTACATACTTGTAACGTGCAAGAATATTTGAAAGAAATACAATTAGACCAACAATCTTATTATTTCGAAGTCTAGCTGAAAAATCAAATTCATGAAATAATTGTGATCGATGGCTTTGTATTTTGAACAAAATATAAGAGTCCTACAATGTTGAGAACTTAGGATGTGAATGGCTATGTTCTGAGCGTTAAGCAATTGAACTTTGTCTACTATTACAACGGTAATTCTGAAAAATTATAATGTGACGTCATAGAATGATTTTGACTAGCATAGTCATTGTGATTTTGTGACATAAACAACACCAATATCTTTAGTTAATCAAGAATAAACATATGAGTTTTGGCTAGAAAAAATCATATTATGATAAATGGAAAAAACGAAGTATAGTCATATCGAACTAAATTTCTAAAGAACTAGCACTTCCATGAACTAAAAACGAACTCCATGGTACCACCAAAAGGCTGGAAGGGCATGGCCGGAATAGCATGTGTTCTTACCGACAAGGCGACAACCCTACATTGAATTATCATTTATACCATAATTATGAGAAAACACGCAAAATATAATGATCTTTAGACTCGGGATAGAAAAACTGGATTTCGTTTGATATTATCTTCCTCTGCTGACAATAATGATAAGATTCAAAAAGATTTGATGCTATATACGGACATACGTTACTATATATGTACAAGAAATATGATGCACCAACAAATACAAACACGGTCAAATACACAATGAGGATTGTTGGAGTTGTAGTTACATTGCTTATTCTCTCTTCCATGGTCGCATCCACAAGTAAGTAATCACATCACCTTAATTTGTGTAGTTTCTCCCCTTGTTAAATTGCAATCTTTTGGTGAAGCAAGTTTTGTCCATGTTTAGATGCAGACTGGGTGGATTACCCTCCTGGTGGGAGATGCGGCAATTACATCCGAGCTAAGGGTTGTGATCCAAGAGATTCTTCTGCAAATTCTGCTTGTACAGATCTGTGCCATTACGGAGGTTGCGGCAAAGGAGGACAATGCGAGGAGAGAGGGTTTGAGGAGGCAATAAGTTACTGTCACTGCAATCTGTAATGTTAGGGAAATAATAAGAACGTTCGCTCTTTTATTTTGTTTGAGAGGGTTTAGTTTCTAAGGCATTGGTTGGCCTTCAGGCTTGTCTTTCCTTTTAACTCTCCTCTAACTAGAGTTCGTGGAAGTCAAGCACGTCGTCTTTGGAATTTGAGTCCTATGCCACTTACCAGCAGCAGCAACACAACTTTTAAGAAGCGCATGAAATTGGATGTGTATGGGTGGGGAAGACATATGGAAAGGAAAATTGCATTTATAAAAAGAAAATACATAACATAGGAAGCATAAGCAACAAAAGAGAACAATAGTTAATTACTCTTAGATGGACATAACTTAAGATAAAGCACATCTAAAGCTATTGATCACGATCATGGAGTTTGCAGAGATAGTCGAGGATCTCTTGTTGCAACGAGACAAGGGTGTCAAAAGATTCATTAACAATGTATGCCGTTGTTAACGTCATGAAAGCGGTCTAGTCTCCGCCGGAGTGTTATTAAAATAGACAAATGAAGGTGTTTTCCACATTAGTCACTATACGATAACTGTGAGATTTTTGCAATGAAGAAAGTATCTAGTTTGGCAAGCGGAACTTGAGGGGCGAGTGAGATGTTGTTGACTTCAAAGAGACTTTTTTCTTCTTTTTCAGGGGGACCACCCTGCATTCCTTCCTTCGGCGACTAAAAACGCCTTCGCCTTAATTCTTAAAAAACCTCATCCTTTTAATAGATAAAACGTTTAGAAAAAAAATTGGCTCTTTCGAACAAAAGTTCTTTACCTCAGAAAACACAAATGTAGAAGTTGTAGCCGATTGGTAAGTTCTTATGTGTAGAGATTGAAGAGGTAATTGAGCACAGAGACGCTGAACTCGTGATAGTTACCATTCTTGCGGTAGAAGTTGTAGCTGACGAGGGAGGTCCAAATCCTGACAGAGTGACGGAGATTCTTGCACCCAACCGCTTTATTCACATAGCCAATAATAAAGAAACAATACCACCTAGACACTTGCGCACTTCCAGTTCGAGAACTAAGTCCAGTTCCGCATGCAATGTTCTGAAAACAAGTTACTTCCTTACGACCGTCAGAGTTCCACAACAATAAACAGTTACATAGATTATACACGTTTTATAAAAATTGAATGGCAATATTACATTTTTCATGAGAGATTATGATCTCAACAAATCTTTATTCCAAAATTCTCAAAAAATGGTAACTAATCCAATCTTATTTTTTATTTTTTTAGTGTAGTAATAATCTCCTTGTTTTTTTTATCAGTAATAATCTACATTCTACTTGTTGAAAATGTAAAAACATAAACGTTCCCAACTTAGAGTGAAGAAATATGACTGATCCAAGAGATTCCCAACATTTTCGCCATAAAGCCATATCTATCAGCAGCTTCATCTATCTGAAAATCAAAAAAAGGGCAAAAGTATTTGTTAGAAAACTGACGGTTCTTACTAGTTTTGTGTGGAAGGATGAGGAATTGCACAAACCGATTTTTGCGTGGGGCGACCAGCTCCGTGTCCAGATTTGGTGTCAATACGACCGATGATAGGATTTGTTTGTGGGCCATTCTCTATACTTGTGCACAGGACATATTGTATGGTCTGCGGAAAAATTAGAAGCAACTCAATTATAATTAAATCGTTTCACCAATCTATCTGTCATTCTGGAATGAGAGGATTAAGAGTGCCTTACTGCGAGTAACTTCAGTGTGTGTAAGGGCACAACTCTGTCATCATGATCGGCTGTCAACAGCATAGTGGGAGGGTATTGGCAAGAATGATCAGCTTGCTTTTCCCAAGGCCTTCTCACATTGTGAAGCGGTGAATATCTAGATGAAAATAACAAGCGTATGGAAGTGGTCACTATAAAGATAAGCATGATATTCATAAGGTCGAAGTGCTTGTGTTTGAAATGTCAAGAGTACTGTAAGTAGGTCTGACATGGCAAAAACATCTCACTGTAGATGCCAATTCTCAATGTAATCAACTTATCCTTGACAATTCTAAAATGGAAATGAATGTATCAAAGGTATCAGGAAAAAAAATGCAAATAAACCAACCCATTGCAGAATATATATTCCAAAAATCAAACAGATGGGCTTTGTTCAAGAGCTTGCAAATTACATGTCCATGTTTTTTCGTTTAGAAGAGTTCAAAATAAGGGTGTGTTTGGATAAAAATGGAGAAAAAGATGAGGAGAGAAAAGAAAAGAGAAAGTATGTTTATTTTCTCTTGTTTGGATACAAATAAGTTAGGAGAAAAAAAGAAAAGAAAAAGGTAGTATCATATTACCAAAATACCCATGCTGCTTTAACCATGTTATTTAATTTTGGGTATTTTGGAAGAATGGAGAAAATTCAATTTTTTCTCAATCTCTCCCCCATTTTAGGAGAGAAAGTTGAGAGCCCAATTTGTATAAGATGGTTTCTCTCAATTTCTCTTCTTTTCTCTCCATTTCTCCTCTTAAGTTGCTCTCCAAACAATAGAAATTCCAACTTTCTTTTCTTTTCTCTCCATAAGTTGTTTCCCAAACACACCAAGATTCCGAACGAGAGAAATTTGTGATATTGCAGAGAATATATGAAACATTGTTTCCATTCCTAAATCCATAGAAAGGACATCTACCTACCTTACTACTTTTGCAGCAATAAAGCAAAGCAATGACAAACTAAGTCATGGTTTATCATTGTTTTACAGGGTTTAGGTTTTAAATTTTAGCTTCTTCCAGCAATAAGAGTCCTACCATATACAAAATCCAATGAGATGTTGCTTTCTTCCTACCAATAACTCTTTTAATATTCTAATCAAAATTAATTTTATGTCGACCTTTGAGTGGGGACGAAAAAAATTAAACCTTCTTTAATTGGTTACAGAACATAAGAGAATTTATAAAGAAACCTTTCTACAAATTTACTAATATACAACTTCTGAACTTTACCAAGGTAGACAAAGTGTAGCAGAAGATAATCAACATTTTCCTCTCTCCATGCTGGAGAAAATTATTCCACTTAACTTTCTCTTAATTTCCCTTTATTTTCCAGCATAAATAAGAGAACGTACATCCTATAATACTCTTCGCTTACAAGTAATGCTATATATACTATAATACTATTCAAGCATGTCACTCAGCTGGAATTCATGAGAAAAGCATTTACACTTTAGGGTTAGACTGCTGACTCCATCTAATGAAATTATTATTTATTGTTTTCACAGAGTTCAGATGAAATGAAAAATCAAATTTGTTTTGGAGGAACGAACGTCTTTCTATGTCAAATGGTACCTTAAAATTTTCCAATTACTTTTCTAATAAACGAGGTCAACCAAACAAGGCAGGTTTGAGCATAAGCCTATGAAAAAACAAATTATATGTACCAAAATATATGAGACGTCTAAGACAAACAATCTGAAGTCTATATTGCTTGCAACTTAGCATATGTAACCCATAGAATACGTTTGAAACATGCATGCGGCAGATACAAGGAATAAGCAAAAGCACCAATCCCTTACTTGATAAGCCAGTGGAATTCTTCCTCCTTGTCTGAGCATCCATAATCAGTAGTCCATGCATGACCTGATAAAATTTAGGCACAAAAATATAATGTAAATGCTTACAGAAAATCACCGACTCTCGTCCTAGCTCCTGCATAGTGGAACAAAACAAATTGACCTATACCTATGGTAAATTTGTGGAACCGCAGCATGTCCATGACACCAACATGAGCAAGAGCACAGCCAAAAAGGTCTGGTCGCTGTAATCAGAAATTAAAAGCATATAACAAGGCAAACACTAGAAACAAACAAACTGTGAAACAGAACCCAGATCGACCTGATTTATACAAGCTGCAACTAGCAGGCCACCATTGCTTCCACCTTCAATACATAATTTCTTTTTACTAGTGTAGCCTGAAGACACAAGAAACTCAGCAGCAGCAATGAAATCATCAAAACAGTTCTGTTTCTTTGAAAGTGACCCAGCTTTGTGCCATTCCTCTCCATATTCACCACCACCACGGATATTTGCTATACAGTAAACAATTCCCAAATTTCTTGTAAGAACAGCTCGTGTAATGCCAAATGATGGCGTAATACTGATGTTAAATCCTCCGTAACCATACAACAGAGCGGGATGCGATCCATCCAAACATAAACCCTTCTGGGACACAATGAACATGGGTATTTTGGTACCATCAGTACTGGGAACAAATACCTGAAATACAAAATATGGCACAAAATTAAAATAGATAGGAAACCAGACACCAAAATATTCTTAAGGTGCTAAAGATGAATTTTAAACTGAGAACAAGTATGATGACATCATAAACATTACCTGCTTGACCTCAAAACCCGTTCTATCAAATCCAGAAATAACAATTTCCCTAAAGATCTTCATACCAGGAACTTCAGTTGCTAGGTTACACTTATAAATAATTCCAGGAGTAAGAAAGCTAGAGAAACCAATGAAAATCTCATGATCATCGCGCCTTCCAGAAATTGAAGACACTGAACCAATATCTAGGGGAAATTGATGCAACAATTTCCCACTTTTCCAGTCCCTTAGCTGCACCACATGCTTAACATCACTCAGGTAAGAAATCAACAATTGGTTTTTGTTAACTGCAGAAGCAGACTCGAGCACATCCTTCTCAGCTTCTTCCATCACATTGGCCCATTTCTCAGGACATTCCAGATTAACACGGACTAATTTACATTTTGGAGCATCTTTGTTTGTCAAGAATGTGAACTCGGTGCCATCATTTGAGACATAATCATAACGTGCATCAAAGTTGTCAATGAGTTTGACGAAGGGGAGCACTTCTTTTCCATCCTTCAAACCTTGAAGACCCTTTGGTAGTAAAGACAAGTCGAAATAGTATAGTTTGTTGACAGGGTCACATCCTTCTCCAGTGTATAGAAGAACATACTGAAAATTCAGCATATTATTATTTCAGGCAACAGATAAAACAATGATTTTGTACGGAGATGATGCAAGAATCATATAAGGTAGAAATACTGCACCAATATTTTAAAAAATATTACCTAACAGGAAAATATTATCACTAATGACATTCTGTTTGTGACTGGACCAATCAGGGAACAATTTATAGTAACTAGATCAAAGCTGTAACTCACCCTCCCATCATCAGTAACCTCAGCTCCAAAACTGTATTTTGGATGCTCGGGATCCTCCCAACACAATATATCATTGGATTGGTCCGTGCCCAAGAAATGATAGTAAACTGATTGATTTAGATTGATATTAGTTTCAGTGCCAGCATCTAACTCTCCACCTTCGCTGTTGTGGGAAAATTACAGAAAACTAATGTTACAGACACGTCCAAAGAAAAAAATAGATGCATGAAAATAATAACCATGGTACAAACAGAAAAATCCTCCAATGACATCACATATCCTTTCATACACCATCTCACTAGTCACAAAATTATTTCATAAAATGAACTAAAGGGTAAAGGGTTAGGAGTTGAATCTAGAATATTCTTGTATAGCTACTGACAAGTCAACATATATTAATGGATAAAATGGTTGCAAGGAAATTTGGTATGAAATTGGTTTACTTCTAGAAGATGGTTGGTGTGGGTTGAGATTTACAGAAATTAAAAATCCAGATAACTTGTAGATAAATGGAGCCTAAGTAACTTAATTATGAGTCACCCACCCATAAACAAAGTTAGCACAGAACATGCTACTGAAAACTGAGTGATTTAAGTTCGAAAAGCCAACCCCTACACAAAGTGAATATTGAACACCTTATCTAGCCTGTGTAACTTGTTTATGAGTTGCCCAACCATAAACAAAGTGAGTACGGAACACCTTACTGATGTAGCTAAATAAATCAGTATGGATAGATATTATTAAATGAAGGAAGAAGTTTACTCCAGCAAGATATAACTATATCCTAGTTCAGAAAGAGGAAAAATATGTTTCAAAGATCAGATCTCTACAAATTGTAACATACTTTAGGGCAGGAAATCGACTATAGAAGAAGCCCTTCCCATCATGAGTCCAGCTAAATGATGAAAATTTCACCTGAAAGAAGCCCAACAACATCACTTAATGTGATTAAAAACGCAGCTGTTATAAATTAACCCCAAACAAAATCAAAGAAAATTTATTGTCACACACCCAAGATATAGTGTCTGCTTCCTGCTCCTTGTCCTCCACCCGCATTACTCTCACGGTCACCCAATCGCTCCCGCTTGTGCTCAACCCATAGGCCAAATACTTGGCATCCTCACTTACAGAGTATGAGCTCAGTGCCACAGTCCCATCTTCGCTCAACTTATTTGGATCCAGCAACACTTCAGCTTCCTTATCCAACCCATTTTGCACAAAGAGCACACTTTGTGCTTGAAGACCAGTATTATGAAAGTAAAAATACTTGTCCCCGCGCTTGAATGGAGTGGTGTAACGAGGGTGATCCATCATCACTGTCATTTGCTGCCGCAACCTTTCCCTCTGCTCACATGTCACTAGGATCTCATCGGACATCTTTACCTGTGCTTCCACAAAATTCTTCACCTCCTCTGCATCAGGGTCTTCCATCCTATTATAGACAAGTAGAAAATACTATAGGTTAAGCGTTAAAATATGTTACATTAACCAATTAACAAACATGTATTTCAGGTATCCATTACTGGAATAGTGGAATCATACATCTGGAAGAAATCTAAGTTCACAAGGACAATTTTCCATCACTAAATAATACAATGGTGAATATAAAAGCCATAAATATAAAAACTAATAACATTAATAACAATACAAAATAACTTTGAACAAGAAAACTAAAAATATACCAAAACCAAGCATAATTGAATCGAAGAACGAGGTACTACCAACCTAAATGGTAAAAGAACCTTCCCTATCTAAGTTGAAACATAGATTTTCGCTATCCCAGTTAGTAGCACAAAAAATGGGTACAATTACAATAACATTCCGGAGAACTGAGTTAGAGCAGATAAACTTTCAAATAGGCAAGTCAAACAGTTTGGGGGCTGGGTGGAGTGCCTGCCTGCCTACCCAGGGTTTGATTACTAGTATGGCCTTAACTTACATAGAGGATGGGGTGGTGTGCTCCTCGATCAGTTATATCTCTACACCATTGTCAAGGTGGATTGAGAGGATTTCCGGTGACAAAAAACCGTCAAACAAATGAAAGTAAATTTAAATTTGTAGAAAAGGACCTCATCACAATAGAGATTCCTTTTTTATTTTATTAATGATAAAAAATTCTTTTTGGTTCACTACCCTAAACAACAAAAAAAACTGCTCTACTCATATTCTTTTGATAATCCTGCTGATTCATTCAGCTGGAATTCGTGGTAAATGAGTCAGGATCCGGTTAAGCCATACCCACTTGTCATCCAATGGCTGAGAGACTGTTACTTTAATGCATCCAAGGGCCCTGCTTTGAAGTCCAGATCTGGTGCGCAACAATCCAACGACCGACACTCATATTCATGGAGATGGGCATGAGTGGAGTTAGTTGGGTCGTTAGGGTTTACCGCTGATTGACGTCCCCAACGGAGCCCCAAATTTGGGCGAATTAGCTCTAATTTGCTCAAATGTAATCCACGTGGAATTATGATCCACTAGCTTGTAACAAACTTTCCTATACTGGATTGGAGGTATAAACACTAGCATACCCCGATTGAGGGTGTCATCGTGTTTGGATTCAGTTTATTATCTCTGTTAGATTGGAGCTGATGAGGGCTCAAAACTCCAATTCCTTCACCATCCACCTTCACTAGGGTTTTCCCCACCTTTCCCCTCTCACCATGGCTTACCACACTGGCCTGAAGGCTCTGGTGAGGCGGTAATTGGGAAGCTAACATTTTTACACTACACCAGTGGTTATTCCAAGCAATTCACGTGAATACAAAGATTGGAAACACCAAAAGTCTAAAACCGAACCCTAAAACAAAAGGAACAAAAGTGCAATCTATAGAAAAAGTCCAAACCCAAATCACTTCCCCGAGGTTTTGGCACCATATCGACAAATCTACAACGCAACCTCAAATAGACATCCCCTCGACCCATTCCCGGGAACAGAAAGAAAACGAGGAACGAACCATCGGTAGGGATCGGGAATTTGGACGCCGTGGTAGTCGTCGACGATGGAGTTGTCACGGCGAGCGAGAGGGTAGCGGAGAGGGGCGTCCAGGACCGGCTCGATGGAACCCATTGCGCGGATGGGTTTGGGTTTGGGTACGGGAAGGGTGGGAGAGGAGGAGAAGGGTGTGGGGGTATTTATAGGGGACGAGGTGGAGGAGAAGCGGGGGCGCACGTGAGGGAGGCGTGCGGTGTGGATGAGGAGTTTGAAGAGATGGAGAGGAGAAGACAGGAGGGATGTGTTTGGCATTTTTCTGGGGTTTGTTTGCGTTGGTTGAAAAATTTTGATGGTTGGTTGAGTTGGGAGTGTGATTGCCCTACAGAGAGCAAGGTTTAGGATATCGAATTGGACCCGCATGTTCTATCAAAGATAATAATCTTATCATTGCTGGTTAGCCAAGCAAAAGTTTGCACTTTGGCTGGGCATTTCAATACAATTATGTATTGTACATTTGTATACGCATGAGATTAAATTGTCGATCGATCTGTACCACACACTGGTTCCTGCTAGTAGAGAAATAGGGGAGTATAAACAAAACAATAATGATCTTGGTTGTAATAGAAATGCCCACACCATGTAAAATATGCTTGCCTAAGGGCAAAATGTCAAAAAAAATGTATACTTAGCTACTACAAAAGGAAAATCTGTAAAGTTGTGTACTTGTGTTGATGGTCGTACCATTCGTCAACTTATACTAGAGGATTGCAAAAGTAGTGTCAAAAGGTGCAACTTCAACGATTCGTTTAGTACAGAGTGGGTACCAACATCGCAACTGATAAAAAGTGGGTATTTTACGACTTGCGTCAGACACTACCTCAGACATCCAAACTGTTAGGATTGATGACCTTACACTTAAACGATGTCCAAGGGCTCGTAAATGCGGAACTAAAAACACGATAAGATAAAAAGCAAGTAAACCCCAATGAAGACATAGTTTTATAGAGTTTCGACCCCCTAATTGGAACCTAGTTCTCTCTTACAAGTTCTGCTCCACCATTGAGGCATGTTTGTGTTCCTCCACTACTTTGACCTCTGCTACGGGCTAAGACCAAGCCTTTACAACACAAGCCTTAGCGAAAACCCTTGTCTTGCTTGATACGCCTCTCACAACCCGAGAGCGTAGTTATTTCGAAGTTTTACTACCTTTGGTGATTCTTTGATATGGAATTTGTAATCACAAACTAACACTCCAATAGTTTAGCACTTGGGTAGGATATGAAATGGATACCACAAGTGGTGAACTGTAAGCTTGAAAGTGTGGGAAATGGGATGTTGAAGATGATGAGAGTTCCTTTCTAAAGGATAGGGCAATAGGAAGTGGTACAAATATGTAAAACAATGGAATGAATCCCTATTTATAGACTTTCAAGCTCTACTAGTTGTTTGAGTGAGTATGAGTGAGTTGGTGATAAATTTGGTCAAAAGAATCAAATTCTTGGGCAGACAAAACTGTTAGGATCGATTGCTCGAACCATAATCTGTCATTCGAATTTCACCATTCAAAAAGCCTCAGAACACTAACCACAAGGAATTCGGTTGATTGATAAATGGACGATCATCTTATCTCAAGATCAAAAAAGGTTTGGGCCAAGTTTGTCCACTCTCAATTAGTTTCTTGGGGTACTTCCGATTTCCGAAACTAAGGGTTTGTCTTTAGTACCAATGGCTCTATCTTCATATATTTGTTGGGAGACCAACGCCTCTTTTGCCATATAGCCCAAATTCATTGTGTGTCGGGAGATCAGAAGAACGGTTGACCAATAGGAGACTGGTCATCCAAAATGGACATTCAAACAAGGCTCCAAAGAGAGAGAAATATGATCGTTAGACTAAAATATATAAAAAATCAATCCAAAGGGAAACTGGTCGTCCAAACTAGTTTTAGACGTCCGATTGGTAAAATCTAGTAAAGGTCTAACATAATTTTGAGATGTGATTTTCCATCATCCGTTAGGGTGGTGGATGTCAGTAATGGTCTAGGATGGAACCCTAATGCTCAATTATATTTAATTCTATGAACTCAATAAAGGAAATTACAACTCTTAGTTTAAAGTTTTATTACAAGTTATAGTAGTGCTTCTTCTCATCATAATTTCGATCAACTTAAAAGACAATTTACAAAAATACAAGTATATTTGCAATTTATAGAATCATGTTAGACCAATTTGATGAACGATTTGATATTACAATAAATATGAGTCAATTGAACATGGATTAATATTAGTTTGACAATAATCATCAAAATAAACTAGATTAAGGTTTAAAAGTCAAGACAAACAACGTGTGACAGAAAGGAATAAAAAGAGAGGGGAAGAAAACATGTGTGTGAGTGTGTGTGCACTCTTTCGTCTTTATCTCTCTGTCACACGTTTTCCCTCTCCCTCTCTCTCCTCTCTGACACATATACACACAGCTCTATTACTCCGTCTCTCTCCCCCTCTCTCTCTCCCCTCTCCCTCACATATTTTCTTGTTCTTTTCCTTCATCTTTGTACCTTCCCCCTCTCTCCCGCTCATATCGCATACACACACTCCGAGAGAGAGTGTGTGTATAGGTGAACAAGACAGAAAGATTAAAGCGAGAGAGTGTGTTTCTGAAATAGACAAAGGGGTGTGCTTGAGTGAATTAGAGGGCGGAGAAAATAGGGCAAAAATTGTGTGTGTCAAAGAGAGAGTGAATGAGGGAGTAAGGGAGAGAGAGAGAGGGAGGGGGAGCAATGGTGGAGAGAGAGATGTGTGTGCACTCTCTCTCCCGCTCTCTCACACACACCCTCTCTTCTCTCTCTCACTTTTTTCTCTCTCCTCTCTCACACACCTTTTTCTCTCTCTCTCACCACCACTCTCTCACACACATAAAAACATACTCACACCTCTCCCCACCCCTAACTCTCTCTCCTCTTTGAGATATATGTGTGCTTCTGAGTGTGTTTGTGTGTCTCTTCCCATCACACACCTCTCTATCTTTATCAGACTCTCTCCCCCTCTCTTTTTGTCACTCTCTGTCACATACACATATCAGATATGAACATCCACTCATGCTCTTTTTTCTACCTTTCTATTTCTTTCAAGTAAAAGAGAGATCAAGCCTATAAATATATTGCTTTTGGTAAAAATGTTGAACCTGTGTGTAGACTAGCAAACCAACAAGTTATAAACTATGTTTGCTAAATTTGTGTAAAAAAATGCAAACAAGCAAATTTTCTGGCCATACTACATGTCCATGGCACTAGTTATGGATGTCGGCCATGGAAACGACTTTTAAGGCAGCCATGTAGAAGGAAAGTAGTGCTCTAATAAATGCTATTAATGCAAGTGTTTGTTCGTTTTAAATTTAGACCGCAAGTGCACAGTCGTCGGTGAAGACGGGACAAGTAGGGGTCGTCCGCAGGGAGGTGAGCAACCTCTGGTATGATCAAAATCAGATGGCGAATAAAGGGAGAAAAGATGTGATTATGCTAAAGTTAAACTACACTAAACTATTAAGTATGAAATGCGAAAGAAAGAACGAAATATTGGAAATCAGAAAGAGAAGCCCCTAAGGGGTGGAGAGTGTGCACATATGAAGTGAAAAAGTGATGAAAGATGCATGTAAGCAAGTATGTGTGTGTGTTTTCATGCATAGGAAGTGTCTAAAGATGTGACAAAACCTATCAATCCATTCACACAACGTATCGGCAATTACTACTTGATTAACATAAGATTAGGCTCAGCATGAGAAGTGTCTAAAGATATGGCAAGACTCATCAAAAACCATAAACTCATGTGAAGAACCAAGGTAAGCATGGGAGGTGTCTAAATGTTATGACAAAACCCATCAAAACAAAGTTTCTTCAATCAATCAAGCAAGCAAACACAAATACAAACACATAACTAACATTTAGCATATTCAACAGGAAATTTCAGTCAATAAACATTAGAAAACTAAGCATGAGAAGTGTCTAAATCTTATGGAAAAACCCATCAAAATTCCCCAACAAGTAGATGATTAAAATACCCCCAATAAACATACAAAACATGCAAGTCTACACAATCAAAAATTCATCAAACATCCAAACTTCACAATATATATGAACATCATCTCCACCCCCCCAAAGGGGGTGGATCTACTCACTAAACATTATTCTAGTAATTAAACTAAAGAAGAAAGGAAACATTTAGCCTAAGATCAAAGAAATAAGACTAAGCTAAACATTCATAAAAAAGAAACAACATGAGAACAAAATAATGAAAAATTATTTTATTAAATGACTCACATTACTAGTAGCATTCTTCTCCACCTTGAGTTTTTGCTCCAAGGCTTACTCCAAGTAGAGATAATGCCACCAAACAATGGGTGAATACAAAAGGAAGAGGAGTTCTATTTATAGTCATAGAAAAAGGTAATCGGGGACAATCCCCTGATGTGGGACTAATAAAACCTTCCTAGAATACACATAAACATATAACCCATGTCCTGGAGAAACCGGGTCGGATTCGGTGACAAACGGACCGCCAATTGGAGGTCACTTGTTCCGGGTTTCGACTCATTTTCGGATATGTTCTTTATTTGTTCAATTCTTCACATGGGGTGCACTCGGATCGGTTATAGGAGTATCGACCAGAATCTAATTGCCAAAATACTCCTCATGATGGTGTGGAGTTTCTTCATTTTCTCATTGGTCCTTTGGGGTTACATTCGGGTCCTTCTCCGTTGCATGTTAGTCCCCAAGTCTCACAACTCAGTCATTTTTCTTCCTTTTAGGTCCTTTTATGTCTATTCTCCTGAATCTTGTTTATTCCTGAAACTTAAACATATAACTCGTTACGTAACATTGTTTAGGTTCAAGATAATGGATATAAGACACAAATGAATGCATGAAATTATGTCAATCAAATACCCCCACACCTAACTTTTGCTAGTCCCGAGCAAAACAAAGAAAGAGAAAATTGAAAGAAAGGAAAAATCATTCGTTAAACAGGGAAATCCTAACTCACTTTCGTAGGAATCATCGTTGCACTTAGCAGGTGCAACAAGCCGTTAAACCTCCTTGTCGCCAAGGAGGAGGAGTGTTGTCTCCTGAGAGTTTTCAGCGGATACACCCACAAAATACGAACAAAGATGCATTATTCAATCTAGAAACTAGACTCGATGGACTTGTTTTTGTCGATCATTGGACGCGGTAATGCTACGAGCCGACTCTATATATGTAATCAGTCCACACACCTAGCCTAATGAATCATTTGTGCAAGTTAATTAAGGACTTAAGTGAAAGACATGGACAACCTCAACATCCTCAACTGATACAAAGTGTAAAGTTCATTAACGTTCTTATTTGCATTACCATTTTTTTCATTTTGCTTCTTTTCTTTTTGCTTTTTTTCTTACTAGTTGGAGTGTAATTCTCCCAGGGTCAGGTTTCATGCATCATTGCCTATGAGGACTTACAATATCACGTACACCTTTGCCCACATCTCCACATAGGGCAATCCCTACCACCCGCGTAATAGGAGTTCGGTCGGTGCATCCCAAGTTAGATGACTCAAAAGCACCAGGCACAAAGTCCCCTCAGACCTAATTTCTTGAGCGATAGGAGCTGTGCAAGAAGAGAGAACACCTACTCGCTTATTTTGTATCTACACATGAACCAAAACCCCTACACTTAATGTCTCACAACAAGATTTAAAGTGTCTTTGACTACAACAAACTTCATTATATTAACATACACGAATTATTGACTCACTAGGTTCAAGGTGGACTTCTTTAAATGTTTGAGTACTGAAACCCTATGATTACTCGCCCCCCGAGGGAAAATCGGGGTGCATCCTTACGACTCGATAAGACATAAAGCCGGTATATTAGGTATCCTAATGCATCAAGTTCAAGACAATTTTGGGAGCTTTCTTTTTACTTTGCCTCTCAACGGTTTTGCACATGCTAAACACACACAAAACCCACAAAACATTTTCTTTCGCAAACACATGAAGATTTTGAAAGAAATGTCAAAATTTTAAAGCACAAGGCAAGCAAAAGAAGACAAGTCACCCAAGGATCATGACAAGCAGATATATCGATATTAAATGCAGCACACTAACATAACCCTAACAATACAAACAAAAGAAAACGCAAAGCAAAACAAAAAAATACTCGACTCCACATATATACAAACGTAAAGCACCCCCACCACACTTACTTCATGTATTGTCCTCAATGAATGTTAGTATGAAACTACATGGATTTATGCATGTGAAAGAAAAGATCTCACCAACGTGAAGCACAATGAGAGTTTCATGGTCATGTTGATGGATGATTGACATCATTTCATGGTTATATTTGTATCTTATATCCATTATCCTACACCTAAGTAATGCTACGTGACGAGTTTTATGTTTGAATTTCAGAAATAAATAGGTTTGAAGAAATGAAGCATAAAAGGACCCAAAAGCAGGGAAAAAGAACTTAATTGTGAGACCTGGGGACTAAGATGCAAGGGAGAAAGACCTGAACGTAAGACCAAAGGATCAAAGAGCAAAACAGAAAACTCCACACCATCATGGCGAGTATTTTGGCAATTAGATTCGGGTTGGAGCTCCAATTAGATTAGCCTCGTGGTGGTGAGAGTGGTCGACTCGAGAGTTGTTTGTTGAGATGGATGGTTACATGGGCGACCATCCATATCATTGTTGGGACCAAGACAATTCTTCCTGGTATTCCGGACCCATGCAACCTGGGGTGCCTCAGACGAACACCCCGTATGGTTGGGATAATCTTCATTGTGTGACTGAGCAATCTTCATACAGGGGTGATATGAGAGAGGCACCGACTGCTAGATCTCCATCTAGTTACGTCGGATCATATTTTGGTCATCAAACCGAGACATTGCAAGAAACTTTGGCCTCTTTCATGCGTGCGGTAGACGACATGAGTGCACCGATGGCTCCAGTAGCCGTACCATGCGACTGTTGTGGGTTAAGTGGTCATGTTATCTAGGAATGTCCTTATGTTCCCCCAGAGCCTGAGTATGAGCATACATTTTCCCAAAATGCTCAATATGACCATTACGCATCCGCGTACAACCCGAGAGGGATGGATTCATGGGGAGACAATTCATATCCAAATTCTTATAGTTCATTTTCACCCTAGTATCCTCCTCCCGAATACCCAAAATTCTACCAACACCCCACTTCAAATCATTGGACTCATTCTCAGCCCATCAACACCCAACCCCAAAATTTCTCAAGCTCTTACTTGGACCTCATAGTTGACCGCATACCTGATTCCTTGAAACAAACTTTCCTTACGTTCATGGAAACCACTCAACAGTCCATACAAAATATGGCATTGCAAGTGAGTCAAATGTCGCAGCAATTACGTGAATGTGAGGAGAGTAACCTTTCTTGTCAACATGAGGATTCATCTTTTGATATTGAACCACCACCACATCCACAAATTCAAAGCACAATCTTTCAAAGTCAAACTCCTAGTCAGTCTGTGGGACTTGGGGTTTCAATTCACAATCACTTAGTGGAGGATTCGATTCAAATTGAGAAAAACAAGGACCAAATTCATTATGAGTCGGCACAGGATTGTGCCTTATCTTTTTGTCCTGTGGCCCTTGAGCCACATGATCTTCATGTTGTTCCTCTTAAGGACTCACATCTGGTGGAGCAAGAGCTCCCTAGTACCCTCAATTTCAAACAACCTGATGAGAGTTTGTCTCTCACTATTGTTCCTGATCATCTTGGAAATAATGGAACATCAAACAACTACATTTCTCATGATGGTTGATGAGAATTTTATTTATACCGCAAGTGCACGACGTCAATGAAGACACGGCAAGTACGGGTCGAACACAAGGAGGGAGAGATTCTGTTATTTGTGTGATTTTCGAGTTGAGGAAGGAAGAGAGAGAATTAAAGTTGGTTTGAGATTTTTGGTTTTTAATTATCTAAAGCAAGAAACATGAACAAATTAAACTAAAACAAGAACAAAGATGGTGAATTTCGTTGGGTGGAGGTTTAGATATCAGGTTTAGATTAGAGAACTCTGAAACTTATAATAAATCATATTAGTTATAAAGCATTACATGATAAATGATTTAACATAAACTCAAGTAATCAAAACATACTAATACGAAATTAAAATAATAACATCTTCTCTTCTCATCACCCTAAATCCGTCACCCCCACCCTTTGGAAAGAGTTAGAAACTCATAGATGGAGGGAGGGAGAAGGGGTCCTAGTGAAACTACAAAAGAAAACTAAAAAACAAGAATTAAAAGAACAGAATTTTATTACTAAAATATGGTATAAAAACTAAAAGCTAAAAATAAGAACATAAACCAAGAACATCCTCTACACAACGTTTCGGGGCTATTTATAGCCGATACAAAGGACCTAGGTATAAAATAGGAAAGTACACGTGGCGAAACACGACTGGACAAAATCCGGAGCCACGGATCCACAAGGGGGCGGCGTTTCCGCCGCACAATACACGTAGGATGCGGCGATTTCGCCGCAATATATGCGCTGATTTAATCCGGATTTTTCCTGTGTGTTTATGGTATGATTTCAATATCCTGTGCACGTCTGGATGATTTCTTTCCTTTCTTTTGAGCTCCGAATTAATTCCTTCATATATTTGGAGATCCAAATTGATTTTTCTTTAGAATTTTTCAAAGATAATATTTTGGTGCTTTAATTGCAGTCGGGTCCTCGGCTTTTTGCAATTAGGTCCTTGAATGCTTTTATGCTTGGATGAATTTCCATTTGAATCCCGATAATCTTGAACTTGGTCTTTATGACAGAAATGAGTCTCTTGCACGCATTTATGCTCGGGATATGGGTAATTTGCATTCAGGTCCCTGTATTCTGTAAATAAGACTAAACACATACCTTAGTAGCATTTATTGATATAAAATTAATCTAAATGAGAGACATATGATGCAATGTATGCAATGCAACAATGGTATTAGGAGTTCCTTGGAGGATACCTTGGGTATGAGACCCACTTTTTGCTCGCCTGGTTTGTCGGACATGCCTAACGAGGTTCTTGACCTCGTTCCGACCCACCAGCCTGTTGGTTGGAAAGTTTGGATTGACGATCATAACTTCTGTACTGCAACGGGAGAAACTCTTCTTCCGTTGCCCCTTATTTCCCAAACTCTTGAGAGGTTCAATCTCTTTCAGTTTGATCCTTTGAATGAGACGCCTTTGCGTCTAATTCGTGAACCTCTCTTTTCATCTTGTGCTCTTTGTGAGCGGGGCCCAAACATGAGTATTTTGGTCCCGCGTGGTGTCATGTTCCCTTTCCAAGTGCATTGACCCACTTTTGAGGTTCCCATTTGATGTCTTTTGACAAATGAAGATGTGAACTTATGTTTGTACATAGTTATCTTTAAGAAGAAGAAAAAAAAACTCCTTGAGTGAGCATCGTTTGTTGTGGGCCCCAACACTTGTGTATTTGGGCCCCATTTCTTTCACGTATTTGTATCCCTTCTTTAGCATCTCACAGGTTTTGAGGGAATTCAGGTTTTTGTCCATCAACAAAACCTTGAACTTCTTTTGCGCTTCATATTGGTGAGATCTTTCCTTTTTTCATGCATAAATCCATGTAGTATTTAGCTCGCATTCATTGAGGACATTGCATGGAGTAGGTGTGGGGGGTGTTTTACGTGTGTACATATTCGAGTCTTTTTCCTTTGATTTTGTTTTCTTTTGTGTGCATTGTTAGGGTCATGTTAGTGTACCGCATTTAATATCGATATATCTGCTTGCCATGATCCTTGGGCGACTTGTCTTCTTTTGGTTGCCTAGTGCTTCAAAATTTTCACATTTCTTTCAAAATTTTCATGTGTTTGCGAAAGAAAATGTTTTGTGTGTTTTGTATGTGTTTAGCACATGCAAAACCGTTGAGAGGCAAAGTAAAAAGAAAGCTCCCAAAATTGTCTTGAACTTGATGCATTAGGATATCTAGTACAGTGGCTTTAGGATTTATGTAGTCGTTAGGAAGCACCCCAGTTTTCCCTTGGGAGTGAGTAATCATAGGGTTTCAGTGCTCAAACATTTGAAGAAGTCCACCATGAACCTAGTGAGTCAATAATTCGTATTTGTTAACTTAAGGAAGTTTGTTGTAGTCAATGATCCTTTAAATCTTGTTGTGAGATCGACCCGTATTTGCCACTGCTTCTACGCGGCTGTGCATTTGCGGTTAATTAAAATGTTTCAATCAAGTTTTTTGTGCCGTTGTCGGGGAGGTGTTCTGTCCAGACTTTAGTTTGGACGATTCGAGTGCTTTTAATTTTTCTTTTTTAGTTTTGATCTGTTTCAGGGATCCTGAGGATCAAGGGGAGGCGACTGGAGGAATTGGAGAGAGAAAAACTCAACAGTGACCGCCAATCTGCGGTCTGGGACCACCAATTGGCGGCCTTGTGAGCTTCACTTTCTCCCATTTTTGTTCTAGTTGTTGTGTATTTCAGTGTATTTATCTGGGAGCACAATCTTGCATGTTGTGACTTTTAGTTTGCTCCCATATTAAAAATCAATCCACTCTAATCAACTTGGCCACTAAAATCCAAAGCAAAAGATTAGGCATTCTTACTTGTTTAGGTCATGCATCACATACTTGACTTAGGCATGTAGTTGTCTTTTATTTTAGCTTACTTTCAGTTGATGAGTGGTGGCGTGAGGTACGCATTTCCTACTCTCATTCATGCATATTGTATGACCATGCATTAGTTAGTAGGAATTGCATCGGGACAAGAGTGAGTTGAGCGTTTGATTGGAGAGTTGATTGCTAGATTTAGGATCAAAACGCTACTAAGGAGGGGTTGTCCCACAAAAGATAAGGCGGGGGATTTCATCACTCTTTCCTTCGCCCCAAAAATCACTCTTAATAAAGCATTAATTCTAAAAGCAAGTAGACATTGACCCTAAGGATTTCGGACGCACTACGAGACTAATCTAGTCGAGACCGTCATGGCCTGATCGACGTTGCCTACCTTGTCGATAGTAGGAGGTACTGGATCTCCGGATCTGGTATCACGTCCTGGGCATTGTGGTCTTCGTTGTAGGGAGGTGAGGCGTGTTGAGTCTATTGACCTCGAAGTTAGGCGTCGTCTAGCCTAAGGACCCATAGCCATACATTGTTTGAGCCGTGCTTGCTAGATTAGGCTTCTACCTTCACCATTACCCACACTAGCTCTAGGGATTCTTCCCTCCTCATCTGATTACACCTTCTGTTGTGTGTTATTTTAGAGTCGAGTCGAGCGTTTTTTATGCGAGATTGGGCTCGTTCGGTGAGAATGCTCGACTTGAGAGAGTGCATTTTTCTGAGATGGACGATCTTGGTGATCGGCCATCTCCACCTCGTGCTCCTTTTGAGCGTGAGGCCGAGTTTTCTCGTGGTGACGGGGGAGACCGAGTTCCATACATGGATTACCTCGGTCCGCTCCCACCACCACGTAGACCTCCTTCTCCTCCTCTGACTCGAGAGGAAGAGGGATTCGGTCAAGATTGAGTTCTTGGTGCACCACCACCTTTAGCTCGACAGGATAAGCCGATGACTTTGTGGGAGCGGTCCTATCCTGTTCGGGCCGCGCTGCCTTATTGCATAGTTCTTCCCCCAGCTCGTGGGAACAATTATGAGCTGAAACCTCAGTATGTGAGCATGCTTCCTACCTTCACTGCCAATAAAGAGGATCCGTATATTTTTGTACGTGAATTCGAGGAGGTATGCTCCATGTTCAAGCTTCAACAACTTGATGAGGATTCTGTCTGGTTGAGGATGATTTCTTTCGCGTTGAAGGATAACGCGAAGAAATGGTTGTACAGCCTCCCTGCAAGTTCGATTCGGTCCTGGGATGACTTCGTGACTGTCTTTCTGAAGAGATTCTTCGCCCAACGGAAGACTCAACAGATACGGCACCAGATACACCAAATGTATCAGACTGAGACCGAATCGTTTTATGCTTTCTTTGAGAGGTTCAAGGACATTCTGTTGCAGTGCTCTCATCATGGAATTGAGTTGTGGCAGTTATGCCAAATTGTTTATGAGGGCCTCAACTACAACACCCGCACATTATTGGTGTCAATGTGTCAAGGTGATTTCCAAATGAAACCCATCGATGAGGCATGAGACACTTTTGAATTAATGGCTGAACGTACCTTTGAGTGGGACACCATGAGAGAGCCACCACCTGCCAGATCTTCTGGTCGAGCTGGATCATATCAAGTTAAGTCAACTATCGCGTCTGAGACAAAAATGGTTGCTCTCATGCGTAGGATTGAGAGTTTAGAGTTGGACCGAGCTCCTGTAGCTCAGGTCGCTGCTCCCGGGTGTAGTAGGTGTGGACTTACAGGCCATGATGACTTGGAATGCGCTTACGCTCCAAGGTATACTGAGCATGCAAATGCGATGTATCAACAGAGGCCCCGTAACGACCCGTACAGTCACTCCTACAACCCGGGATGGCGTAACCATCCTAACTTCTCTTGGGGCCTAGTGGGGGTCACGGACTCACGGTCAGAGCTCGCACGCTCAACCTCAACCTCCGCCTTATCAACTTTCACGCCCATCGGCGACCTACCAACCCCCACATCAAAGGTGTCAGAACCATAATTACCAACCTCCTCAGACCTCATCGTCGGGTTATTCTAACCAAACTCCACTACCCAACGGGTTGACCCGAAGGACCACACTCTTGAACAAACCATTCAAGCGTTCATACAGAGCACACAATCCATGTTTGTGGTCAGCAACAATTCGGTCAAAGCATTGGAAATGCAAGTTAGCCAGTTGGCTCATCAGCTCCATTGAACGCGAGAAGGGTCAGTCCCGAGTCAACCCGAGGTGAATCCTCGGGGTACCCATTCTCAAGGATGGCCACCAGTACCTCCTGCTACCTCTAAACCGACCCAATTCTATGATTTCATATAATTCCTTGGAGAAAATTTAGCTCTTTACTATAAATTTAAACGGGAAAATGGAGAACAAATGAATTAAAAGTAAAAACGAACTTGATCAGCTAGACCAGTAGCACCTTCTCTACATGTTTTCTTTTCAATTTTAATTTATTTACAAATAAAAAATGAAATGACGAGAAAAGAACAACTTGATTGTGGAGATTTCTCTAGATCATTCCTTCCTTTTTTAGGCAAAAAAATAAGTTATTTATTTTAATGATTAAGTAGCCAATGCACAAACATAATTTGATCATGTTTGTTCTTGAAAAATGACCACACAAAATGTTCTACTCTGCCTCTTGATTGTATACAGGGCATTTTTTGGTGCAACAAATTAAGCATTTTCAATGGGGATTTTTTTAATTTCTACAGCAGTCATACATAATTTGTATGTGTAACGTCCTCAGAACAGCGGAAAATTTAAAATTTTAAACATACAATCAATAGAGGACATTACTCAAAGACATACACTCACACAGGTGCACCAACATATAATATATATATGTGACCGAGTTTACAAAAGAACGTGATTACATCAAAAGCTTATAAACATGAAATATACACATGTAATCACAAACACCTCAAAAGGAAGGAAAACAAGATCCGGTCCCGAGTGCCTCCTCCGCAGTCACCACCCTCCTAACGTCGCTTTCGGCGTGAAAAACAACAAGACTATGCCTGAGTTTTCATAAGGAAACCCCGTATGACAAACCCTAACACATGAATAAAACCAAGAATGCGCAACAATAATAAAAGGACACACAGAAACAACCGAAAATCCACCAACAACTGTCGTCATCAACTAAGTTCCCGGGACCTCTCTCCTGGCCATAGCTGAACCGACAACCTGAGTCTCAAGGGTCCTCTCACCCCAACCCCACCAACACACATTTGCATAATTCGCCGGAGCCACGACTTTGCCTCATATACCGGAGCCACGGTTTGCCTCAGTGTTACCGGAGCCACGATTTTGCATCACTCGCCGGAGCCACGTCTTTGCCTCATTCGCCGGAGCCACGACAATAAACAATCACAACCCTCCTCAACGTGTCACTATTGATCGCTATCGTGCCGGCATGCCCTTCCGTCGCCCCAAAAGGGCCGGAGAGCCCGTTGCCTTCTAGCCAATCAACGGCAATAATCCAACATCAACTGCGTAAAAACGGTCGAACAAAAGCAGCCCTTTGGTCGACCGATCCTCACCTAAAGAACTGGCCCAACCGAAAAACCTGCCAATCGGTCGAACGGAAAAGGGAACCCGGTCGACCGAAAAGCACCAGTAAGAAATCCATTTTCGCAAATCACGATAAAACGGTCAGACGACCCAAAATTTCCGGTCGACCGAAAACCTCCAGTAAAACTGACCAACAGATCACACTACACGGTCGACCGAAACAATACTCCCGGTCGACCGGCCATTAAGTTAACTTAAGTCGTCGGTCGGACGAGTCAAACAGGCAGTCGACTGTTTGGATGGTCAACGCCCCAACCGACCTACAACAGTACTTTCGGTCGACCGGCAAAGGGGTCCCGTTTGACCGAAAATACCCAGAGCATCCATCTCTCTCTAGAATTGCACAACCGGTCGACCACCCAAAGGGTATCATTCGACCGGTGCAAGGGATTTGCCCAAAATACACTATAACCGGTCGACCGAATCCAGAACACCGGTCGACCGAATAGTGCAGAAAAACTGTTGTGCAGGTCCGACGAGCCAATAGGCCTACCGTCGACCGCTCCCACACTAATAATAGGTGAGCGTAAAAGCAAGCTTGACATACCTTAAGGCTTGAAAAAGCCTTTGAAGAACCAACGGCGACGCTTCCTCGCAACCCCTTCTCCTCCGGTGGATTCCACAACCACGGTCACCTCGACGCGGCAACCAACCGAGCTCCTCCAAACGTCGACGATCTCGCCTCCACGACTTCTCTGAGCTGGAAACGTGGAAGGGAAAATGAGAGAGAGAGAGTGAGAGAGATGCACGCGAGAGAGAGAGAGTGTGTGAAGTAAGTGAGAGAGAGAGATGTAACCTTATATATAATCTCTCAATCCATCTCGACTGTCCACCTCAACTCATCTCAACCGTCCACCTCAACCCAACTCTAAACCTCCCCTAAACACAATTAAAACATAAGTAAGGGTTAGGATATAACAGTATGACTTACTGGCCATGATGTGTTTGGTTTGTGTTTCTCTATGTTGTTTGCGGTGTGCTTTTTTTCTCGATAAATTTCTTTTCATACGTTGTAAAAAAATTCTTCTCCATGCCATAATATAATGTTTGTTCCCCGGAAAAAGAGTGTCTTGTCGAAGGTCCTCTGAATAACTTGAAACAAAGCATGATACAATTACACAAGCCAAAAAGGGTATGTCGTGTCTTATTAAGGTGTCTGTTATTTCGTGTTGAGTATTTGTTGGTGTCAAAAACACATGCATTATTGCCAGTATTTTTCTTTTTTCATTTGTTGATGTTGATCCTTCTTTTATGTTTTAGTTAACCCTTGCTTGTTTGATAGTGATTAGTGTAACATCCCGAAACAACGGAAATTTAGAAATCAATAATAAGACATCAGAGACCAATAATCAAAGACGGACTGTTACTTCTCATCAAATATATAAGTGGTGCACTATATTACATCAGAGTTTGTCAAAACGATACATGATTACAACAAAACAACAAAGGGAGATAAAAGTAATCATGTCGAGCTCAGTCGTCCGAAAGAGAGGATCCGATCCCAAGATGAGCACGCCCGCTGATCACCACCCTACTGGACCAACTGCGGTCCTGAAAATGATGTAACAACAATGCCTGAGTTTCCATAAGTAAACCTCGTATGCCAAGCTCACATATATGCATGCAGTAGTGATGAGATTTTTTATTTATACCGCAAGTGCACGGCGTCTATGAAGACGTGGCAAGTACGGGTCGAACACAAGGAGGGAGAGATTTCGTAGTTGATGTTATTTTCGATTAAGAGGAAGAAGGGAGAAGAAATAAGTTGGGTTTTTGGTATTTTTGATTTAATTATCTAAAGCAAGAAACAAGAACAATTAAAACTAAAAACAAGAATAAAGATGGAGAATTCCGTCGGGTGGAGGTCTAGACTTAGGTTTAGATTGGAGAATGGAGAAACTTGAAATAAATCATGTTAGTTATGAAGCATTACAAAATAAATGATTTAACATAAACTCAAGTAATCAAAATATACTAATCACGAACTTAAAACAATAACATGCATTCATCTTCTCTACCCCTAATTCCATCACCTCCACCCTTTGGAAAGAGTTAGAAACTCATGGAGGGAGGAAGAAGAAGGGATCCTAGAGACATTAAAAGAAAACTAAAACAAGAATTAAAAGAACAGAATTTTATTAATAAAACTAAGGTACACAAATAAGAACAACAACCAAGGACCCTATTTACATCGTTCTCGGGTCTATTTATAGTTGCTACAAGGGACTTAGGTATAGAAT
This sequence comes from Triglochin maritima, assembly GCA_963682175.1. Classification (NCBI taxonomy): domain Eukaryota; kingdom Viridiplantae; phylum Streptophyta; class Magnoliopsida; order Alismatales; family Juncaginaceae; genus Triglochin; species Triglochin maritima. The sequence continues at coordinate 25,154,846 of OY821789.1, forward strand.
TGGATAGTACACGTGTCCATACACGACTGGACGAAATTGGGACACACAGATCGACCAATGGGCGGCGGAATCGCCGCACATCATGTGTATTGTGCGGCGGATTCGCCTCACACGTTGGTCGGATTTAATCAGGATTTTTGTCACACGTTTATGGTATGATTTGATCCTCCTTTGCGCGTCTGGATTGATTCTTTCCATTGTCTTGAGTTCCGGATTAATTCCTTCCATTGTTGGAGATTTATATTTGATTTTTCTTTTGACTTTCTCCACACAATAACTTGGTCCTTTTATTTTGCAATCAGGTCCTTGGCATTTTGCAATCAGGTCCTTGGCATTTTGCAATTAAGCCCTTGACCTTTTTTGTAATTAGCTCCTTGAATGCTTTTATGCTTGGATGCATTTCCATTTGGAACCCGATAAACTTGAACTCGGTCTTTATAATAGAAATGAATCTTTTGCACACGTTTATGCTCGGAATGTGGGTAATTTGCATTCAGGTTCCTGTATTCTGTAAATACGACTAAACACATACCTTAGTAGCATTTATTGATATAAAAGTAATCTAAATGAAAGACAAATGATGCAATGTATGCAATGCATCAAATACCCCCACACCTAGATTTTGCTAGTCCCTAGCAAAGCAGAATATAAGAAAATGAAAGCAGGGAAATCCTAACTCACTTTCGTAGGAATCACGGTTGCACTTAGCATGTGCAACAAGCCTTTAAACCTCCAGGTTGCCTTAGAGGACGAGTTTTGTCTCGTGAGGGTTTTCAGTTGACACACCCACAAAGTCTTAATTCAACATTCCATTAATAGCTCTTAATATTTCTGCCTTAACCTTATACATCCCACTTAAAGTTCTCGCATGCTCATTATACAGTTCTAACTTATAAAAAGTTTGACTTGGTCTTTATTCCTCCAACATTCACACCACTAACCCCTCTACACATGTTATCACATAAATTATTTTGCACGCCTCCTCTGGTGGTGAAGTATCATTTGGATCAACCATGACATGAATCATTCCTTTAGCTTTGGGCCTTGAGTATCTTAAAGTATTTATTTATTTTTGTCCTTTTTCCGTGATTCAACACATTTGCTTTTCTTTTTGACACTTATACCCTTTTTGCATTCGTGTAGCGAGTTTGGTCGATAATCCCGAGCTGACAGACTCAAGTTACCGGGTTTCAAGATACCCCTACGGACCAGTGACTCGAAGGCTTGGGCTTTTGTAATCATTTTGCAAAATGTGTTTTCCTCACTTTATTTTTATTTTATTTTACTTTTATTTTCCTCAAGGCTTAATTGCTATTAGAAGTCCACACTTCCCGGTATATTTTCCTCAACCTCTGCTTTTTATCAACCACTTCAAAGATTTGATTCATCCAATTTAAGTGCATACATGTCTTACAAGGGTCATGGGTTATTTCTTTGGAAACTAGATTTATGTCATAATTTCTACAAGCAGAACTATATAATAAGGAACAAAAACTTAATGCAATTTGTACACGGGTTTTGGCAGTTCAATCTTAAGCTATGTCATAGAATATTGAATTTTTTTTTTAATAAAAGACAGAATATATAGATAAATATATACATAAACACCCCCCACACCTAAATCATGCATTGTCCTCAATGAATGTGAGCAAGATACTACATGGATTTATGCATAAAAAAGGAAAGATCTCACCAACGTGAAGTACAAAGGAAAGTTCATGGCTCTGTTGATGGACAAAACCCCGAATTCCCTCAAAAACCTGTGAGATACTAAAGAAGGGATAAATACAACAATTGTTTTTTTTATTTATTTATTTATTATATATATAACTATGTACAAACATAAGTTCCCATCTTCATTTGTCAAGAGACATCAAATGGAAACTTCAAGAGTGGGTCAGTGCACCTGAAAAGGAAACATGACACCACGTGGGGCCAGAAAATGCATGTGTGGGCCGCCTTCACAAAAAAACGCTAGATGAATTGAGAGGTTCATGAATTGGACGCAAAGGCGTCTCATTCAAAGGATCAAACTGAAAGAGCTTGAACCTCTCGAGAGTTTGGGAATTAAGGGGCAACGGAAGAGGAGTTTCTCTCGTTGCGGTGTTGAAGTTATGATCATCAATCCAAACTCTCCAACCAACTGGCTGGTGTGTCGGAACGAGGTCAAGAACCTTGTTAGGCATGTCCGACACACCAGGCGAACACAAAGTGGGTCTCATACCCAAGGTATCTTCTAAGGAACTTCTAATACCCTCATTAGCTATGTAGTTGTTTGATGTTCCATCATTTCCAAGATGATCAGGAACAATGGTGAGAGGCACACTCTCATCAGGTTGTTTGAAATTGAGGGTACTAGGGAGATCTTGCTCCACCAGAGGTGAGTCCTTAAGAGATGCAACATGAAGATCATGTGGTTCAAGGGCCACGTGACAAGAAGATAGGGCACAATCTTGTGCCGACTCATAATGAAATTGGTCCATATAAATCGAATCCTCATGTTGACACGAAAAGTTACTTTCCTCACTTAATTGCTGCGACATTTGACTCAATTGTAATATCATATTGTCTACGGACTGTTGAGTAGTTGTCATGAACGTATGGAAAGCTTGTTCCAAGGTGTCAGGTATGTGGTCAGCTATGAGGTTCGAGTCAGAATTCGGGACATTTTTAGGTTGGGTGTTGGTAGACTGAGGATAAGTCCAATGATTTGAAGTGGGTTGTTGGTAGAGTTCTGGGTATTCGGGAGAAGGATATTGGGGGCGAAAATGACGTATAAGAATTTGGATATGAATTGTTTCCCCACGAATCCATCACTCTTGGGTTATATGCGGAAGTGTAACGGTCATATCGAGCATTCTGGGAAAAGGTATGCTCATACTCAGGCTCTGGGGGAACATAAGGACATTCCCTGTTAACATGACCACTCAACCCGCAACAGTCGCACGATACAGCTACTGGAGCCACCGGTGCACTCATGTTGTCAGCCCAACGCATGAAGGAGGCAAAAGTTTGTTGTGATGTGTCAGTTCGTTGACCAGCATATGATCCAACATAACTAGATTGTGGTCTAGCAGTCGGTGCCTCTCTCATGTTACCACAATATGAAGATTGCTCAGTCATACAATTAGGATTGTCCCAATCATATGGGGTGTTAGTCTGTGCCACCCCAGCCTGCATGGCTTTAGAATACCAGGAAGCATTGTCCTGGTCCCAACAATGATATGGATGGTTGCTCATGTAACCATCCATCAAAACACTCTTGAGTCAAGTACTCTTACCCTTAGGAGGCTAAGCAAGCACAAGTTCTCGACTCGACCCTAAAATGCTAATAGAGAATGTAAAGGGGAGGAGACTAGAACGTATAAGTAGGTGAGAAGAAGATGACTCAGAAGAGAAGGGAAACCTAACTCTAAAGATAGAAAGGGGGTTGGTCAGAAAATTCCTAAGAAAGCACGGTTAAAACAATCCTAGACCTAGTGTCGCTTAGATCTAGACGACTCCTAACTGGTTGAGTCGAATTGATTCGCTTGATTCACCTCCCTCACTAATCAAACCAACTTGGCCAGGCCGTGTATAGCTAGTGGGGGCGCTTCCGACAGAGTCGGTGCCAATTAGACAACCACTTCGCTTGGAAGACTTACGTCAACACAAAAACACTTTCTAGACACCAAATTAAATTCAATCGGCTTCAGGTCATAGCAAGTCAAACCAATTCTTCTCCTTAAATGAGTCCGAGTCCTTAGGGGCCAATGTCTAATTGATTTTAAATTTAAGGCTTAGGTGACACTTTAGGATTGTGATTTGTGGGCCACGGAAGGGTCATGAAATCCCCACCGTATCTTTGCCTACGGAGTTGCCCTTAAGATTAACTTAAATCTAGCAAAGATAGTCAAACAATGGTCTTTAGTGGGGGCAATTGCAAGGTTGTATGCAAACTAAATTATATGCTTAAATGCAATCGTTAAAACGCGATACGTACCTTGCCTCCAGCACACTTCAACAGAAATTGATTTGCAAGAATTTAACAAGAATAATGCATACAAAACACTAGATGATGCATGCACTAAGGCCTTTCTAATTTTGCCAATTTTAGGTCAGAGTTGAATTATTGCAAATTATGGAATTTTTGCCCTAACACATGCAGTTCTATGAAAAGGAAATTTTCCGAAACTAGAAATTACGAGGAAAAAGGCAACAAAGGTTACCTACGTAATGCTCAGTCGGGTTCGCCGCCCGCTCTCGAAATTTCAGTAGCTCCACGCGTCCACCCAGAGATGAGTCGCGTCCCAGAAAAATTTGAAGCCCAGAAGCTCCAAGTGTGCGGCGGATTCGCCGCAAGTTGTTCTCTAGTTGCGGCGATTTCGCCGCTCGTTTAGCTCCAAATGTGCCCGGATTTCTCCGCGCACTCTGTTGTCTCCTGAAACGCAAATCCAAATACTTAAATCGCGCACAAGATAAACAGGATAAAATCGAAAACACAAAAACACAAAATCTGCGTCGCCTCCCCGGCAACGGCGCCAAAAACTTGATGAGATTTTTTATTTATACCGCAAGTGCACGGCGTCTATGAAGACGTGGCAAGTACGGGTCGAACACAAGGAGGGAGAGATTTCGTAGTTGATGTTATTTTCGATTAAGAGGAAGAAGGGAGAAGAAATAAGTTGGGTTTTTGGTATTTTTGATTTAATTATCTAAAGCAAGAAACAAGAACAATTAAAACTAAAAACAAGAATAAAGATGGAGAATTCCGTCGGGTGGAGGTCTAGACTTAGGTTTAGATTGGAGAATGGAGAAACTTGAAATAAATCATGTTAGTTATGAAGCATTACAAAATAAATGATTTAACATAAACTCAAGTAATCAAAATATACTAATCACGAACTTAAAACAATAACATGCATTCATCTTCTCTACCCCTAATTCCATCACCTCCACCCTTTGGAAAGAGTTAGAAACTCATGGAGGGAGGAAGAAGAAGGGATCCTAGAGACATTAAAAGAAAACTAAAACAAGAATTAAAAGAACAGAATTTTATTAATAAAACTAAGGTACACAAATAAGAACAACAACCAAGGACCCTATTTACATCGTTCTCGGGTCTATTTATAGTTGCTACAAGGGACTTAGGTATAGAATTGGATAGTACACGTGTCCATACACGACTGGACGAAATTGGGACACACAGATCGACCAATGGGCGGCGGAATCGCCGCACATCATGTGTATTGTGCGGCGGATTCGCCTCACACGTTGGTCGGATTTAATCAGGATTTTTGTCACACGTTTATGGTATGATTTGATCCTCCTTTGCGCGTCTGGATTGATTCTTTCCATTGTCTTGAGTTCCAGATTAATTCCTTCCATTGTTGGAGATTTATATTTGATTTTTCTTTTGACTTTCTCCACACAATAACTTGGTCCTTTTATTTTGCAATCAGGTCCTTGGCATTTTGCAATCAGGTCCTTGGCATTTTGCAATTAAGCCCTTGACCTTTTTTGTAATTAGCTCCTTGAATGCTTTTATGCTTGGATGCATTTCCATTTGGAACCCGATAAACTTGAACTCGGTCTTTATAATAGAAATGAATCTTTTGCACGCGTTTATGCTCGGAATGTGGGTAATTTGCATTCAGGTTCCTGTATTCTGTAAATACGACTAAACACATACCTTAGTAGCATTTATTGATATAAAAGTAATCTAAATGAAAGACAAATGATGCAATGTATGCAATGCATCAAGTAGTACAAATGACCCTATCATACTAGTAGCATGTCATGTCATCAACAGTAAGGAAACAATTCCCCCGAAGGGTAACACAGGACATCAGTCCGACAATCATCATCGGGTCTCCCAAGGAGACCTACCGTAGGCACAAACGGTCTAACGGAACATGACGTGACACTCCCCACACGCGGCTACACTAATCATGGGGTTCGGCAAGGAGCATCCGCCAAGTCCGTACCATAAGAAACAGATCTGTAACTTCGTGGTCGAAACCACACCAATGGAGTCGTCGCTCGGTCGGTCCATCAATCATCATCTCAGTAGGTGCCCATCAGAGGAACATAGCCGGAACAACATTGGCCCATCAATCATCATCGCCGGAACAGCATCGGCGGCATCACCGAAACAACATCGGTGGTCCATCAATACGTCCGGCACAACATCGGACGGGTCCAGACCGAAGTCTGCCAGGTCATCAGGCTCCACGAGCCGCAAACACCAACCGCGCCGCTATAAAAGCAGGGCAACGACCTCCGTAGCCACGTAGGCCGGTAGTCACCTCACTCAACGACAGTTGCGTGCCTGCACAATCATCATACATTGGGATCCGTGATCCCTCAGGCTTACTACTCTACAATGAGTCCAATCAATCCATCATATTAGTCACGATCCATACATGGAGGTGACGCGTCCCGAACACCCACACTCTTCCACACGGCGGTCCTTGGGCAGGCACGCGTAACGCGCCCACCGTCACATCCCGGCTAACGCACAAGGCGAGGACACGAGTTTCCGTGGACAGAGTTGGCATCGTAAACGGCACAAGAAATTCAGTCCTGTGCAAAAAAACGGTAAACCGAAAGAGTCAACCCGATCGACCGCTTCCTAAAGGGAATCGGTCGACGGAAAGTCTGCAACGGTCGAACTCTTTGCGCAAAACTTCAGTCCCAACGGTCGACCGTTGATCTAAAACCGGTCGACCGTTGGTCTAAAACCGGTCGACCGATACGAGGTCAAAATCCGGAGTCTGGTCAGCATCAATTCAAAACTACCGGTCGACCGACTCAGGGGTCTCGGTCGACCGAAAACTACCAGGGCATCCTAGAAATTCTAAGTCATATAACGGTCGACCGCAAACGAGCAGAAAAATCCATTACACTTAAGTTCCGGTCGACCGACCACAAGGAACTGGTCGACCGAAAACAACCAAGCAATCAAAATACACTACATTCGGTCGACAGCCCGAAGGGACCCAGTCGACCGTTGGTCGTCTTCAACCTGAAGGGAATGTGTTCTAAAAGTTTTACTTTTAAATGTCAATTATTATGAATTGAATGAGAAATCATTTTGTTCCTTGTTTATGTTATTCGTCTTTTAGAAGTGTTAAGGAAGAGGCTCTTGGTCGTTAACCGTAGAGCTCTAAAAGATATTGGTTTACATAAAACAAAAGATATTCTCAATTATGGTAATTAACATGGGACATCAATTACCGAGTTAAGATTGTCGTGTTGGTCATAGATCACTGTAGCTCTACAAGTGAGTGACAACACGGGTACGCAAAAGAGGAAAATATTACTTTTGTATACTGAATAGACCTAATAAGTAAAACATTATAGGATTGTGTTTTCTGTGTCATTAATGTTTTACTGTGTCTTTGGTCCTTTGATATGAGACTTATATCCGATCACTTAAGAATTGCTTAATTAGACTAGTGTCTTGAGCTATCGATGAGTGTAGTGTAAAAGCATTGGTTGGTTAAGTACGACTTTTGTTGGAGAAGATAGTTAGTCAAAAGATTATCATTGCCCCTCTTAATTGAGTGATGATATTAGTGGGCCCCTTGATAAAGCAAAGTTATAATGTGCACAATGTGATTTGAGTTGAGTCACATATTTATAACTAGCTTAAAGAGATCAAGAAATGAATACTAACACAAAGATGACACAATACTACCTTTTGTGCATTCTTAATATCATGAGGCAAGGGACGGACACAAGTGGTGCACTCCATCACTAAATGGATCGGATTTTGGTTCGAGTGGAATTAAGACATCTAACTAATTGTGAGCTATAATGTGTAGCTAGATACCGCTTATAGCTTGTGATATTAAGCTCTTAATATCACTGCCAACTTAGTCTAGATCCTCCCATAGGTCACACAGCAAAAACCGGGAAACAAGAAGCTTGATTTTTTGGTTCATATGATGTGTCGGGTTTCTTATAGAAAATATGACACATGTGGTGAACAAGTAAAATCAATTATGTAGTATATAACATAATTAGAATCGTGATAAATTCATATGAGATACATATATATTATGGGGTGCAATAATTTATTATTGCATAGGATAATATATTGCATAAGTTGTGAATTTGCTAAAAGACCAAAAAGTTCAAATTTTGTTGGAAATAAATCCAAAATTTGAATAAGGCTAAATCGGGTAAAAGTTCGGTAATCCGTTATGGTTCGGTCGACCGAAGGATCTGTGGATCGGTCAACCGAACATGGAACGGATAGTCATAGTTGATTGACCGAACTTGACCAAAGTGCCTGGAACTCTGGTACGGTGTACCGAACCAGAATCGGTCGACCGACCAATGTCCAGTTCCGATATTTTCGGTTAACCGAATGGCACTCGGTCTTAGACGAGAATTCGTCCGATCGGTTAGGGAGAATTTTTCTCCTTAAGAATCGATCATCCGTCCAATACTCGGTAAAACAATCGTGACATATTCGGTTAACCGAGTGTGACTCGGTAAACAGAACTGCGATCGATTTTCTGCCTTTGATAATTAAGAGATTAATTTAATCAATGGTTGGATTAGCTCCAAACTTGGTCAAACGTTTTGTGGATGCATATAATGCATTTTGGAATTAGTTAGTGAGAGAAAATGTCAAGAAAACATGGCTTAAGAATAGCCATGATTGAGAATAAGATTGGAGCCTATAAATATGTCATTATTCTCCTTAATTATGTTAGAAGTTTGCAAAATATTTTCTCTCCTAAATTCACCACAAAAATCGACGAAAATTCTCTTAGTTTTCTAAGTCTTTGGAAGGAGAAATCTCAGAGATTAAGGAAGGGGTTTGTAGCTAGATTCTAAGGTAGTTTGGAGATTGATTGGCTAGCTCCTTTCTCTCCAACCTTGTTTAGGGTTTCGGTGAACACTCGGAGGCATCCGGCGCAACGAGAAGCGACGATCGTCTTCCTCAACGTCTCTGGAACATCAAGAAGTTTTAGAGAACTTCTAGGTATGAATTTCGGAGTCCCTTGTGTTTGTTTTAATAAGTTTTTGAAACTAGTTATTAAAACAAACTGATACATGCATGAAATAAATAGTAGAAATTTGTAATTGATCCTTATTATACATAAAAATTTCGAAAATATATATGTATAATTAAACATGAAATCCAGCACAACCTTGCGCCAGCCAAGGTTTTAGGCAAACTCGCAGCCGGGGAGGTCTCCGACCTCCCCCGACCGACCAACAAAACCCTCCCACGAGGGTGAGCAACATCAAAACACACTAGAAGCCGGCATACCTCGAAGAAGACGACGAAACCGCCGGAGCTCCGCTTGCGCACGCCGTCACTTCCAGTGATCCTCCTCACACGATCGCCTCCGCACGCCTCACGCCGGAGCCTCCTCCTCTACTGCGCCGGAAATGGAAGAGAATGAGAGTGAGGGAGTGCAAGTGAGAGAGAGTGAGAGATTTTCGTTTTAAAACAAACCAACCCAACACAACCCTCTCCTCGTCTACAGTAACCCGTCTCCTCCACCATCACCTACACACCCTAAACCCCTCCATTCCCACGCAAACCACTGTGCTCCACTCCTTCCCCATGCAAACCCCTCCTCTAATCACCTTTAACCCCTAATCGGGTTTAGGGACATAACAATTAGAGAATCACCTGTCATAATATATGTTACTTTTAAATTCGGCAGATAAATAACAGCCGTCGATTATATATTGGATATGGGTCAGGTATTGTCCCCGCTGGGTCTGCCAGTAAAAGAAATGCCGGGAGAGGAGGTGTGCTTCTAACTTCTTCCAGATTTTTTTTCTTTTGTTGTGTTTTTCGCATTTATAAGCTTCTGACTGCTGTGCTTTCTTGACACATCATCATCATTATTTATTGTAGAATACGACCATAGTGCCTCCGTCCTAGGGTTCCCTAGATTATGTATGCATGCATATTGTCTTGACTGCTGTAAAAATACACCAACTTATTGATTTTTCTGCCATTTACCTGCATGTGAAGTTAACCCCTTTTCCTTTTCTTGCTTACTTTTATCTTCCATTTTCATTTTGAGAGCCACATTTATTCTTTTGTCGCTACATTTTCTTATTTTCTTTTCTATTTAGTAACTTATCCGTCATTTTCCTAGGAGTGAGTCATTTTTGATCTATTCATGTTCTAGAATTCTCACATATATATTTTTATCCGCTTAAAAAAAGATGTAACTCTGTAGAGTATAATTATATATTTTTATACCTTGTCGTGTTTGTTTGTGCATAACCGCCGCAATTTTCATGAGTAAGAAATAAGCCAGGTCCCATGCCAATACAAAAGATCTTAAAACTTCTGATGGTTGTAATCGCAGGTCATTCATGTGTGTTCGCTGGACCTCCAAATGGTACCCAAAACTCTGTTCATGCAGAAGGATTTCCTGTACACTGGACTTCTTTTTCCAGCTTTTCCAGTACGGTTTCCCTCTCAGCCATATGCAATTCCTCTTGGTTCTGTTGCTCAGATCCCTCGGTCAGCTAGAAATGTTGGAACTGGTCGTGGTAATACTCGACGCCCTATTGGGGGTCATCAAAATCAACGAATTTGCCAATAAGTTCTTGGAGATACCGGTTCAAATTTCAATTCCCCTCATATGAGATACCCGATTGTCCAACCTTCTGCGGGAGGTCCATTACCCCAGGTAGGATTAATGACAACTAAGGTTTGTTGCATGAAATGTTTAATTACTGATCTTTTTTATTTATTTCAGTGGCAGTTTAATGAGCTTTATTCTCTAATTACAGATGCCCACAAAAGGTTCAGTTCAAAACTTGTGTAGACATGCTGCTTTCACGGATTGCTAAAATGTAAATGACTAGAAAAATGTCAACAATGTCGTTAAAATTATATGACAAGCAAAATGCCAAAACTTGTTTTCCTTCGTTACCAAATTAAAAGTAAGTCTTTAATACCAAAGACTTCAAGGAAATTCATAACAATTCCTCAAGAAATAATAAGAATCTTTTAACTAAATAGGAACTAACGAAAAGATTCTTGCAATAAGCCACGTTACAGTAGACTTATGAAATCAAGTTGTTCAATACTAAGGAAGCTCAAATAATTCAAAAAAGCCTTATTATAAAACTCTTCGCCCTCACCTCTCTCTCCGTCCCTCCCGAAATGCCTAACCCCCAATCGACAACCCTTCCTCACATCATCCTCCTCTTCCTTCTTCAGCTCCGACGGCAACGATAGCAGCGGCGAGGAGCTCCGGCGACCACGCGTAGGCACGGAGGGGAAACTTCCCCTTCTCCAGTCTTCTTCTTTGCGCGAGGTACGCCATCCACCCGAACTTAGAGTCTAGGAGGTCGGGGAAGGCGAGAGGAGGCGCCGGAGAGGCCGACCGGAGTGGCGCACGGGGGTTGGCGCCTCGAACGGGCCGGCCGGAGTATTGCAGTTATGTGCGGCCTGGAGCCGCGCACAGCCGGGGAGTCGCCACCACGTCGTGGCAGTGGCTGTCGGCTGCGGTGGTCGCGGCCGACCGCCCTGGGGCAGGGCCGGCGGCGGGCTGGGGAACGATTTGTCGGTTGAGGTTGAGTTTTTTGGTAAATTGTGGGTAAGACCCTAGGTTTTTAGTTGATTTAATTAAATGGATTAAATTGAGGATTTTGCATTATATGGATGTGTTATGAAATCCAAAGGTCTTATGGATGATTCACATTCATTAACTCTCACCATTCAAGTAGATTTTTATTCTTATTAATATGGTGTAATTCAATTTATTTAGTTGTAACCCCAACTACCTCCTCATCCTATATATAGGGGTTATTGTACACATTTGTAGAGACAAAAAAATGATATACATACCTCTCACCTCCCCAATCTTTTCTTCTTTAGATTATTTGTTTTACAACACGTTATCAGCACGAGACTCTACGATTAAAGTCTGATGAAGCACCCAAGGTAACCACTAGTAGACTAAACAACATAGTTGCTAAAGAGAGGTAACAACGTAGACTTTCACATGCATTCTTTGAATCTATATTTTCATGCACCAATTCTATCCTGTTGATGTGGTTTGCACCGTGTCATGCGGAATGATTTTCACACCCAACTGTTCTAATAATATCATTTACTTCTAGTCTAGAATATGATATGATATGTGACTTGTGATATGAGCAATGAGACTTCAAATTACGAAATGTATAATGTAGACCAAGCATGTGTGCATATCACTCTTTGGGACCACAAGTTATAAGTGATTCCTACGTAACATCAAAATATATTGCGATATATTCATTTTGCATATTCATTAAATGTAATAGCTAATTATAAAAAGAAGTTGAAATGATTCAAACATGAACAAAGACAGTGGAGACATATATATTGCAACGTATATTCGTAAATAATGGTTATATTTCGGTTGAATATAAAGATTTCAAATTGCGTACATACGATCCTAGGATTTGGAACCACATGTTGAGATTATTTATCAACCTTAAGAATGGCTTCAGAGATCTCTAATCTAATCTAATTTTTACTGTAGTTTACATGAAAAAAATATAGTGTTCGTATGTATGTGATAACCTGTTTGATTTTTATTTTTATGGTGCATATGAATACTAACGTTTTCATTGGGATATTTCGATGTCATCTATGAATTAAAATCTAATTACTTATAATGATTTATATTTTACAATAATCCTTGATCAAGTATTGTTATTTACTTTATTGAAGCTATTATCATGACAAATCTCACCAAGCTTGAGTTCACCGCCTTTGACATATCAGGAAAGAATTACCTCCGATGCGGAAATTCATCTTCATATAAAATAATAAAAATATTATTTGTTGTAGATAGTATTTGATTCCAATGAGATCTATTACTTGCCATGCAAATGCTATGCTTTTATTTGTATGGAAAATTCCATATTAAATGTATTATTCATCTAGATAGACCGAACCAATAACATCTGAAATACTAGTTTCAATAATATTGGGTGCATTTTTTTGCAAAGCTTATTTTTAAGGCATCTCATTTGGTTATCATATTATGTCATATAAAATTTTGATGTTATTTCGTTGCATCACATCTGGAAATATTATGGTTAATCATTCCAACACATGTGATTTATTTATGCAATTATATAAATGATATCATGTGGTATATTCCAACAAAATTTGAGTTTCCATATTATGAAAGTAATTATTTACCATATGTCATGCTATCATTGAAAAGGAATCACTTCAGCCCCGAAGGCAAAAACCGTAATCTTCACGAGATGTAATGATTTGCTATCCTCTTTGTTAAAATGATTTTAAAAAATATTAGTATTTAATCTCATGTTTTGTTTTTGTGGCTGGACAAAACATTGAGTTATTGATCAAAGTTTCATGATTGCTCGATCCAATGAAGCATGAAAAGAAATAGTTACATATTTAGTAGTGCTTCTAAAATTAAATGATATATATTTCTCATGCAACTTTGTATTGATTCACTTGTTTTGTATAAGTTATATGAATTCTTAATATCATGTTGATTAAAAGAGTATATGTAAAGTGGTTCAAGCATGCGATTATTACATGTTAATTTTGATATATCACATAATTATTCACAACTAGTACGAGCATTCATCTCGTGAGCACATAATATCCATCTTGATAGATGTATATATATATAATACAATGTGCTACATCATAGTGGAATTCGAATTACCATGTTACAAGTGATCATTGTTATTGAAAATGATATGCATTAGCCCAGAAGGCGAATTTCTTGTGATCATTGTTATTGAAAATTATATGCATTGGCCCAGAAGATGAATATCTTAATATTCATACAATACTACCACACAAAGATTTAGAGTTTGTTTATTTAAAGAGGGTTATGAAATTTTATGATGATCCCTGAACGATTTGTATGACCATCAAAACGACGTGCAAATAACTAATTTAGTAAAAATGCACATCAATCGCTAAATCAAACCCTATGGCCGGAAGACCATAGATATATAATGTTTAGTAGTAAAGAAAAATATTTTATTAATCACTTTACGAATTAATGACCCAATATTCCTGTAGTAGTATGGAATCGAAACCCAAAAGTTTTGGGTTATGCATTACCGATGATCGAATGTCATGAGAGTTATTGGAAAATCAGGATACTTTTTTTTACTTTTTGTGTGTGCCGGAAGCACTCACTACAAAGTATCGTGAAAACGAGAGGATTGTGCAAATAACAAGTATGAAATAAAGACGACTTCAATGACACGAAACATGCTCAGAAGTGCCTAAATAAATCATCTCTTATCCAGTATGTTCAAAAATCCAGTATAGTGTCTGATATAATTTAGACATGGTTTATCAACATGCATATCTGCCAATATTGTTTATACTAATATCATATTATAAATACTTACTTACTTTACTTGTACAATAATGAATAGATCGTTTCCCTCCTGCGATTTAAAGCTCCTGAAGGGCTAAGTTTTATTGTCCAATCCAATAATCATATATATAATGTACATTTTCTGGCATTATGGTGAGAAACTAGAAGCTTAAAAATGTCCAGAAAATGTACTATATTGAACCTGAAGTTCATAAGACAATATACGTACAAGTATGGTTGAACCTGAAGTTCATAAAATCATTATCTTGCAATATCTAGCAAGTAATTGTCATACGTTTTTATTGATCACAAAAGAGTGACTAAGTCTTATATTACTAGACATAAACCGCATAATATAAAGTTGAGATCTCCACATGATAAAATATATTTGAGCACAACCAATGCCAGAAGCGTGGATCATAACATATATTATTTTTGGAAATGAAATAAAAGTTAGTCACTCTCATTGCACCTCCAGAAGAGGTTATTCCTGAAGAATATAAACCCGTAAAAATAAATGCAGCTGTTAAACAAAAGATTAAAGAAATTACAGGGATACAGAACGGTCAAATCTTAAAGTTTTGGGAAACGATGAGGATTTGATTATTATTGACGTAAAACTTGCAATCAACTATATATGTTGATACGAGAGATATTAAATAATTATTAAAATTATTGTCGACAATTTATTTGCCTTCTTAATAGCATGCTATCTCAAGAAAAGAAAAATGGATCCAAAACTTATGATATTATACGAATGCCAGAAGCATTCATATTTGATATAAACAAAAGAAGACGAACAATATATAATAAACTCGCTGAATAAATATATTATTTGGACTTGTAGTCCTGATTTCTGAAATTATATCCCTGAATGATACAAATAGAAACCACAATAACAATGTAATACATTATAAAATGAGAAGTAATATAAGGGTATTTGTAGGACCCGACATCCATCGTGATGTTACTCATTCTCTCGTAATATTGATAATACGTTATGTTACATGATCAATATGATATGCATATAACATATGTTGTGACTTTAAAGTTTTATTAGTCACTTAATATTGATACTTATATGAGAGTCCTTAAAGGACTAATATGACAAAATATATTATATGATGACAAGAATCAAAAGATGTACTATACAAATTTTGAAAAGATCACTATATGAAGAAACAAGTAAGAGTGTGCATATAACTTCTTCAATCAAAGTCATCATGAAGAATGATAGGAAGTTAATCTTAGCCGTCCATATGTTTCACCCAATATTTACTATTATTATTTATATGCATATCTTGATGTCATAGGACCTCTAAGAGAGTTTTTTGAAAACCTGTGAAATATTTAAATAACGGATTTTTAAATAAATGACTAGAGATAAACCAATTGTTTTTCGACCTGAAGTTCGAACATTCTCCAGAAGAGAATTGGTACAATGATTCAAATGTAGAAAGAGAATATTAAAGAAAAATATTCTACTAAATGCTCTCCTTGAAAGCACATTAACAAAGGGGATCTATTGTATATCGACAAAGATCCAATTCTTAAAGGACCTGAAGTTCCTTATCATGTTCACAATAAATGTTTTTCTGATAAACCTTTAGATGACGTTCAAAGATCTACCAATTTCTAGTCACGCGACAAAGATTTATATTAATGATGTTTTCTACATGTCTAATACACATCAATTATTATCACAAACTATTTGGTGTCATTACGTGGAGTCATTACAACTTTATGCAAGTTGGTGAATCAGTTATTGATTCTTACATTCTCATATTACTATGACATCAATATAAATATGAGACATCTTTAAATTGTTCATAAGTAATATCTTTTAAGGTAACATATTCATATTTTGTAAAAGTTATCACAATTTGTGTTACTCCCAGTATATCATTTGAGAAAATTTACGCAAACTCATTTCACAATCCTATTACCTAAGTGAAATATAGTAAATATTCATTAAATCTGTTAAACTATGATGCATTTATTTATCAAATCCCCATGCACTTTTGTGTTTAAGAACTTTGTAAAATATATTTGTAAGTTTGGTAAACTACGAATCATGGGGGCCAGATTTGTATTTATCGTCCCTGAAGGACGGATATCCCTGAAGGATAAAACCCGGAAGACTTGTAGTTGCATTCTTTTTCCTTTTTTTTCATTTTTGTCCCAAAAGATTTTATTGGGTAAAGGTTTTTAACGAGGCAACTCGTGCAATTTTGTTAACGTATGTTATGCACTCTTTTCCTTAGTTACTTTTTCCCACGGGGTTTTGTAACAATGTTTTTAACGAGACATAAATGTAACGCATACTATCTAAGAGAGTGTTATAAATGTATGTTAAATTGAGGGAGACAATTATACGGTGCACTCTTTTTTCCTTTACCAAGTTTTTGTCACACAGGGTTTTACTTGACAATGTTTTTAATGAGACATACCAATCAAGTGACAACTGATCAGATCCAATCAAGCGAGAATTTAACAGATTTATTTACAAAGTCATTTCCCACCAAAGTCTTTAAGAAGTTTGTCTTCAAAATTGGTGTTGGTCGTTTGAAGAATGTATGTTGAAGTGAGGGGAGCATTATACGCATGCACTCTTTTTTTCCTTCACCAAGTTTTTATCCTATCGAGTTTTTCTTTGTAAGGTTTTTAACGAGACAACATTCCTAGCGTATAAAGGTGATCATCCAACGGGGAGTGTTATGAAATCTAAAGTTCTTATGGAGGATTCACATTCCTTAACCCCCACCATTCAAGTAGATTTTTACTCTTATTAATATGATGTAATTCAATATATTTGGTTGTAACCCCAACTACCTCCCCATCCTATATATATGGGTTATTGCATGTACACAGTTGTATAGACAAGAAAAGGAAATACATACCTCTCCCCTCCCCAATCTGTTTTACAACATGATGACAATTATTTGTAATTGATTAGTTAAAACGTAAATGGAATAATTGCAGAATAAATACTGAAGTTTGTAGTAATTGATTTAAAAAATAGATAATTGGAATAATTGTTGGAAAATCCTGAATGTAATTGTAATGGTTAAATAAGTTAATAATTGGATAAATTGCCTCGAAAACCTTAAATTTAGTTGTATTTGTTTAATTAAATAATAATTGGACTAGTTGCTCTTTTTCCCTAAACTTTTGAGAATTTCGAATGATAAGGAAACTTTAGGAAAATTTCACTTATAACCTTGAATTTTTAATTGTAGATTTAGAACTATAATTTCATTACGCTGCTTATATGATTTTATAGTCTTGTTAATTATTTTTTGCTTTATACCTTGTTGGGGTTGTGGACCCGTGCTGTTAGGGGTAAATTGCATTTACCCCCTTGCCTTGTGAGACTGTGAGAGATTAGTGAAACTGATCATTCACCACGTTGTTGCGAGTGGCCGTTGGAGCGTTGCCCGCTTACTTGGGCGTGTAGTCGAGTAGTGAGGTTGACGTCTGAGGCACGTATGACTGGAGGTTAGGGTGTTACCCCGTTGTTGTGGCGGTCCGGGATTGTTCACCAGCGTTGTTACGAGTAACCGCTGGAGCTGGGCTCGCGGGCTCGGACGCCGTGGTTGGGTTCCTGGAGCCGGATGTAGGATTGGTCAACTCGTCAACGTTGTTACGGGTGACCGCTACAGCTGGGCTTGTGGGCCGGATGCGCGGTCTTGTCAAGGGTGCATGCTTAGCTTGGCTGGGACGCTTGTCGCGTTAGGACGTGTGACAGTTCTATCAAGAGAGCGGGTTGAGTGTTGCTTTGTGAATCAGATCCATGGTGGGGTCGAATTGCACGCTCGGCTTTGCTGGGACGCGTGATCGTCTTGGAATATGAGACCAGTGTGAGTTGTCAGGGACGGCTAGACCTTGTAGGGTGTCGGGTTGGGGTGGTGTACTGAGTCTTGATTTGAGACTCAGGCGTGGTTGTACGTGTGCAGGTGGGGACGCAGTGAATGTTTGGAGGCAACTTGGACTTGGGACGTGTGGACTGGATATGTTGAGCTCAGTTGTCATGTATTTTTCCTACTCCTCTCAGTAGTTATGTAGTAGGATTCAAAGTTCTTGTGTCTCTCTTCCGTATTGTACTTTGACTTTTACTTTATGATATATTTTAATTGAGGTCTCGAGTTGGTTATTTTAGTTAATGTCTATTTTTCACTTCTTTTTAGTGTTGTGATTATTGTTGTATCCCGAGTGCAGATTATGGGCATTACACCTATATATTCATGTTATATACCTGTATTCGATATACAGATACAACTTGAATACAATGATGTATCTCTCATGTGTACTTTAGCAAGATGGTATGGTCCCATTTGGTTCTATTTTCTGTTCACTTATTACTAATGAAGAGAAAATATTTTCTTCACTTATCACTTTTCTCCATATCTTCTTTCTTTTTCCCATTTTTATCTAAATATCTGCACCATAGCTCATAACAAAACCTCAGACCATGTCTCGCCCCTGAAACAACTTTCTCCAACCAAAGACACTGAAACCCTATTCCTTTTTAAGATCCACTATCATAATCTTTGCGTCTTGTTCTCACAATAAAGTTAATTTCTTTTGGCATTTACGACTCCTAGTCATATGAAATTTTAAAATAGAAAAATGCTTTCAGAAGAAGAAAAAAGTAATTCTGAAATATACTTTTATGCCTTCTTCCAAAAAAATTCCTATGAGATTATAAATATGCATCTATGAACCAAATACTCTTGTGGTATATTTTTCCAGATTATCAATATGCATCTATGAACCAAATACTCCTGTGGCGTCTGCTTTTGCTTTCCAACATTTATGTTTCTATTCATGCAATTTTTTGCTGCAACTGTGTGGTCGAGTTTTATTTTAAATTACGTATGTATTTTTGTATCTTCAACTGTTTCACTATTTTCTCTGTAGGCTTCAGAATATGGTTATAGTGGTGAACATGATACCCCGGGAGTTCAAGCTGGTCCTTCCGAAAACATCATGCATGAAATGGCCTAGCAGGTTTTTCGACATTGGTGCTGGACAGGATTTCAATGCACAGGTTTAAAAATATTTGCTCAAGCTTGGAATTATTAGATATTAAATATGACATTAACACATAATGAAATATTCTTCTAGGACTGCATGGTTCATGAAGACCAAGGTTCTTCAGTCCCAACCATTTACTCCGGATGGTTCCCAGCATCATAGCCCTGCAAAATGTGAAACTTCACTAGAAAGGCTGCGCCAAGACTGCTGGTTGCCAATATGGTGAATTAGTACTTTGAGCGCTCACCATCTTCACACTGTGCAGTAGTTCTTTCCGTTTCAGAATGTGGGATAGTCTAAATTTCTGGGCACCACATCATCAGTCTATGGTTAGCAAAGAACAATGCAGTGTATGATCTTGTTCGTCCGGGTTTTGGATTGCAGCATAGCTATAGCTGGAAAGGAAATTGTATACCTGGAAAGGAAGTTGTTAAGTGAGCAAAGCATCGTCCGACATGTACAGAGGATCCAAAATTTATGTACAAAGCAAAACTGTAGTTAGATTAACAGGGTAGTTTGCCCAACGTCTGTACAGATACTACTAGTACAGACAAAAAATTACTCTCTAGAGCATTGCTTTTGTAAGAATTCAGATGAGTCTTTTGGTGGAACATTGAGGGGTCGTTCAAGGCAATTTCTTTGTACAGGGCTACAAAACACAAAATAGTGTAGTACTCAATATTTTGCATCATATTAATTTTCAGAAGAAAGTATAGTTCTTTAAAAGCACCTTAAAAATCCACATTGGTTCTCTCTGTAACTAGGGCCTAGGGTGTGGAGAAACTGGTTATGAGGGGATCAGCAATGACCACCAAAAATTTACGAACCGAACATAAAACATAGAGTAAAAAGGATAAACCAGACTAGAGAAGAATGAAAATTGCAAAGTAAAACTATAGCTCTAAAATTCATAGTCAAAAGGGTACAAGGGTCTAAGCGTAATTCCACTAAAGTTCTTTAAAAATCACAAATCTCATAAATTCAGGGGGAAAACAGTAATTTCCAATTAATAAAATTTACTACAAATATATATAAAGTCCAAACCACCTGAATTTAATTCTTTTTGGTTAAAAAATCCCTTTCTAGTTGCTCAAGAGAACAAAATAGCAATTTTCCCTAAACTAAATTATTTCGTAGAATTATGAAAAGTTCAAGGTTTTTCTAGCAAATATCTTAATTTTTTCATTATTTCATCAAATACAATTAAATCCAGGGTTTATTCTAAAATTATCCCAATTAATTATTAATTATACAAACAGAATTTTCAAGTTTTTTCCTGAATTAACCAAATTATTCATAGCATAATCAAATACAACTAAATTACCAGATTTATTCTGCAATATTTCCAATTCATTCATCCATTAAATTACTAATAACATTCAAGGGTTTCATGCACCGAACCAAAATCCATCATTATCCCTGACCCAGCCACCGCCTCTCCTTACCGACCACCGTTGGCTGCCACTGGGCGGTCGACCACCATCCCCTCCCGCTGGCCCGCCACATGGCTAGCCCAGACGCCGATCGCCAGCGTCGCCACCACTGTCATTGTTGCTCCCTTGTCCCAGAGCACCTCCAACCCTCAACCAACCCGTGGAACCAAAAACAAATGGATGGGTGGCGTACCTCGTTGGAATTCATCGTCACGACGTCGCCGAAGCTTCTCGCGCGCAACCGGAGCTCGAAGGAGATCGGTTTAGGTGGAATTTGGTGGGTTTAGGGTTCCGTGAAAGATGAAGATGGGAGAGAGAGTGTGTGGTGGAGGGTGATGGGTTCAGGGGGAGGTTGAGGGGCAACACTTACCCCACCAAAAAGGAATTTCAACCGTGAAATAAAAGCAAGCTATGTACCGAAAAGCTCTGGGTACTTCTTCCGCACATCTGCCTCGATCTCCATGTAGCCTATCGTGGGGTGTGGTACTTCCACTGAACCTTAACCATCGGGATGACCCTCTTACGCAACTAGTGCTCCATCCGATCAAGTATCTCCAATTGTAGCTCCTCCAATGACAAATCAGGCTGCACCTCAGGCATATCCGTCTCCAACACGTATGAAGGGTCGGCAACGTATTTCTCAACATCGAAACATGGAAGACGTTGTGCAATCCAGAAAACTTCGATGTATCTCGAAACATGGAAGAAGTTGTGTAAGGCAATCCAGAATCTCAAATCGCCCTATCTATCTCAGACTCAACTTCCCTATGTGACCAAACCTCATAAATCCCTTAACGGGAGAGATCCTCAAGAACACATGATCTCCCACCGCTAAAGCCAACTTTCGCTGGCGCTAGTCTGCATAACTCTTCTGTCTACTTGTGCTATGGGAAATCTCTGCCTGATAACATCCACATCTCTACACACTGCTGGACAATCTCTGGTCCTATTGGTTGTCTCTCGCCCACCTCGCCCTAACACGAGGGCGATCTACACTGTCGTCCATATAATGCCTGAAAAGGTGTCATCCCTATACTGGCATGGAAACTGTTGTTGTACAAAAACTCGATCAGCGGTAGATGCTCATTCCAATTGCCTGACCAATCTAAGGCACACACTCTCAACTTGTCCTTGGGCGTCTGTTGCTCCTCTCCGAATGACCATCCGTCTGAGGGTGAAATATCGTACTGAACTTCAGCTTCGTTCCCAACGTCCTCTATAGTGACCCATAGAATCCTGATGTGAATTGTGTGTCTTGATATTGTCAATCCATGCAATCTGACAGTCTCGTCCACATATAGTTGTGCCAAGCTGTTCAGCGATAACGTCATTCGTATCTCCAGAAAGTGCGCTGACTTGGTCAGTCGGTCCATAATCACCCAGATCGTATCGTGAAAACATCTCATCTTGGGTAGTCCCGTAACAAAATTCATGGTCACGTTCTCTCACTTCCACTCTGTAAACTCAATCCTCTACAATGTGCTTGCGGGCCTTTAGTGCTCAATATTCACCAGCTGATAGACCAAACATCGGGATACGAACTCCCGTTATATCCTTCTTCATGCCTTGCCCCTAGTATTGTCTTTGAAGATCTTTATACATCTTCGTGCTCCCGGGTGGATCATATATCAAGCACGATGGGCCTCCTCCATGACCTCTCTCCGCAGGTCCGCTGTCACTGGTACCCACAGTCTACTCCAGAACTTAAGGCCCTCATTTGGGGGAACCCTGAAATCTAACACCTCGGTCTCCACTGACTACATCAAAGCGTCTCTCTCTAGGTCCTCCACCTGTGCGCGGACAATGCGCTCCACTATGTCCAGCTTGACTCGTAAACCGACAAGCATAGCTCTGCTATCTGTTGCTGTAAACAACCTCCACTACACCAGGTCCTCCAATAGTCACCACTCACAAACTAGCCACTAAACTCTCCCACTTTGGACTTAAAGCATCAGACACCGTGTTCGCTTTCCCCGGGTGGTAGGCGATCGTGAAGTCGTAATTATTAATAAACTCTAACCAACGTCGCTGCCTCATGTTCAATTCTTTCTTAGAGAACAAGTATTTCAGACTCTGGTGATCTGTGAATATCTCGAACTGCTCACCGTACAGGTAGTGCCTCCAGATCTTCAATGCATACACCACTGTTGCCAACTCCAGATCATGAATAGGATAATTATTCTCATGGACCTTCAACTGTCTCGACGCATAGGCTACTACATTCCCATGCTGCATCAGCACGCACCCCAAACCCACATTGGACGCATCACTATAGATCACATAACCACCACTACCACTTGGAATGGTCAGGATAGGTGATTAGTAGCATATCACACATTCCATTCATGCTATATACCCTTTTATTTTACCTCAATTTTGTGCTACTCGAGTGTTTGTTTGTGTTATTTCAAGTATCAGGTAATAAAGAAGAGAAATGAAGAGAGAATGACTGAAATATAAGAAGAAATGACTCAAATAAAGCAAAATGGACTTGTTTGTCATGCACAAGGACTCATCTGCAAATCAGAAAGGACCCAGATGAAATCCAAAGAGACCTGAACGTATGGAAAGCATTCCGGGAGCAAAAATCCCTAAATACCATGATCTTGAAGAGTATTTGGGCAATTAAGACCAAACAGACTCAAATCAACGGACTAGGAGAGCACCCCACATGCTAAATATATAAGTTAAGTTTCTGAGCAAGTTTGGGGTGGATCAGACCCATCTGATCCGCCATTGGTGGATCAAGTTGGTCCAAATCCTCTGCAATCCAAGCACGACTCAGACTTTATTAGCTGGGTGCACCAGACTATAACGAAAGTTTTGACAACCGTCAGATTGTTTCCACATCCATCCAAATCCTTTTTTCTTCTATAAATACCATTGTAAACCCTTATCTCCTCTTCTTCTTCTTGCTTGCTCCATTAGTTTAGGTTTATTTTTGCTGCTCATTAATGTAAAAGGAGGAGAAGGAGAAAACCTAGTAATCTTTCTTTTTATTCTAGTTTAATTCTTGTTCTTTACATTAATGTTTTTACTTTGATGAAATTTCTTTTATGTTGGCCTTTGTTTAATCTCGCTTTCCTCACTTCCATTATTGTTTTTAGGCATTCTTGAGTTTAGAGATGAGTAGGGAGTAGTCCATCCACATGGGGGTGGAGAAGAAGGTGATGTGATTATGTGATGTATTAAATGTGTGTTAATCCTAACATTTGAACCTCACATGAGTTCCATAACCATCTAATGGGATTTTCAATCTTATTTTTGATGTGCTAATGCTTTTGAGTGATGCTTAGCACATGCTTAGATTAGTGAGCCTATTTTATAAGGAATGATGAGGTGAGGATAATGATGGAGTGGATAAGGAGGAAACATGACATGTGCATGCATGTGCTCATGTTGGCATCATCATAATTAATGTCTTGTATGTTTTAATGATTGTGACAAATCTTATTTCATGTGGAGACATAGTGTGTTTTTGTCAATATGCATGTGCTCATATTAGCCTCACTTCAATTATTGTCTTGTATGTTTTAATGATAATGTTTTATCTTATTTCATGTGGAGACAAAGTTAGATTTGGTTTTATGGATTTCATGTATTACATGTTGTGATGAGGAGAAATGAATACACACACGTACACAAATTTTCATTTCCACATTCTTTCTCTACCCTTAAGGGGTTTATTTTTATCGTTTGTTGTCTGATTTCATACACATCGTATTTTAATTCCAACATCATTTCTCTCTCTTCTTTTCCCACTTGAGTATTGTGGATTCCGACTTGTACGCGCTCCCTGTAGATTCGACCCGTACTTGTCACCGCTTCATCGCGGCCGTGTACTTGCGGTATTATAACTGAATCAATTATGTAAGCATATTATAAGCTGTCGTCGACGTTTTCCGGAGCTCACACACAACCACCTCTGGTCACACCTCCACATGCTGGCTCGCCGACACCCGCCGGTGCTGCAACGAGTTCCTCTGATTGTCGGAAAAGAGAGAGTTTGAAGTGAGAAGGATGAGTGAGTTGAGAGAGGGAGAAGTGAGTTGTGAAGAGAAGGAAGGAGAGGAGAGGGTTTTGTTTCTCCCGAAAGCTAACACCACCACTCCACCTCATGGCCTCCCACTCCCCCACACACCCAACCATACCTCCCATCTCATCAACCCATTCCTTCCCCAAACCACCAAGTCAAACCTCCACAAACCTCAATTAGCACCCATAAAGTGGTTTAGGATATAACAATTCACTATCCTTAAGGAAATTTCGTCCTCGACGTTAAAACCAAGAAACTCACCGAAATGCTTCGGGTAATGCTACTGAATTTCCTCCTCGAACTCCCACGTGGCCTCGCGCTCATTGTGATGCGGCCACCACAACTTCACCCTCAGAATGGTCCTCCTCCTGAGCTGATGATCCATGTGATCCAAAAATCGCATCATGTAAGCTCTTTGTCTTCGGCAAACTGGTGACGAAGTCTATCGTCACATGCTCCCACTTCCACTCTGGCACCTCAATACTCTGCATCGGCCCTGCTGGTCGCAAGTACTCAATCTTCACCTGCTGACATACTAGGCACGTGGTCACAAACTCAGCTATGTCTCGCTTCATCCCCTTCCACCAGAAGTTCCGCTGCAGGTTCTTATACATCTTCGTGCTCCCCGCGTGGATAGAATATCTAGTTTTGTGTGCCCCCTTCATGATTTCCTCCCTCATCTCACCAACCTTTGGCACCCAGATACGACTCCTGAACCTCAGACCTCCGTGTACGCCCACTATTAAGTTCGATTCTTCCTTAGCAACTAACTGTACTAGACTAGCTAACTCCTCATCTGCACTCTGAGCCTGCACAAGCCTCGAGACTGTTTGCGGCTCTACTCTCATCCCAACAATCACTGCCCCCTCTGAATCCTCAATGAACGACTTCCATTCTGACAATGACTCAAGCAATCTCCACTCCGGAATACACAAATTGGCCACAGACACCTCCACCTTCCTGCTTAGGGCATCTGCAACTGAATTCGCCTTCCCCGGGTGATAGGAAATGGTCGTAGTCTTTAATGAACTCAAGCCATCTGTGCTGACTCATATTCATATCATTCTGTGAAATCAAATACTTTAGGCTCTGGTGAACTGTGAAGACCTCAATCTGCTCTCCATATAGATAATGTCGTCAGGTCTTCAGTGTGTAAACCACCGCTGCTAGCTCCAGTCATGAGTGGGATAGTTCTTCTCATGAGCCTTTAACTGCCTCGAATCGTACGCCACCACCTTCTCATGCTGCATAAGTACACAGCCCAGACCGATCCCTGATGCATCACTGTATATCACGTACCCTCCGCTGCCACTTGGAAGTGTCAGAATCGATGTCATTGTCAGTCACCTCTTCAACTCCACAAAATTGTCCTCGCACTTCTGGGACCAAAAGAACTTCACGCCCTTCTGCGTCAGTGCCGTCAGTGGTGAAGCAAGCCTGGAGAAATCCTTAACGAACCGATAGTACCTTGCAAGACCCATGAAACTCCTGATCTCTGTCACGCTCGTCGGAGCCTTCCACTGCGTCACTGCCTCTACCTTCGTTGGGTCCACTGAGATCCCATCCTTCACAGAATGTGTCCCAGAAAAGCTACTTGATCCAGCCAAAACTCGTACTTCATGTACTTGGCGTACAACTTCTAATCCCTCAAGATGGCAAGTACAATTCTAAGATGCTCCCGGTGCTGCTCTCTATCTAGTGGGTAAACCAAAATGTCATCCACAAAGATGATGACGAAACTGTCGAGGTACGGCTTGAACATTCTGTTCATCAGGTCCATGATTGCAGGTGCATTCGTCAATCCGAAAGGCATCACTAAGAACTCATAGTGCCTATACCGCATCCTACAAGTTGTCTTCTAGACGTCTACCTCCTTGATCCTCACCTAATGATAACCTGAGCGCAGATCGATCTTCGAGAACACATTCGCAGTTTGCAGCTGATCAAAAAGGTCCTCGATCCTGGGTAAAGGATACTGGTTCTTAACAGTAACCTTATTCAGCATCCTGTAGTCGATGCATATCCGCAACGACCCATCATTCTTCTTCACGAACAAGACTGGCTCTCCCCAAAGTGAAACACTTGGTCCGATGAACCCAGAATCCATCAACTCCTGCAACTGCTTCTTCAACTTTGTTAACTTTGCAGGTGCAATCCTATACAGGGCCTTTGAATGTGGTGTGGTACCAGCTACAAACTCGGTGCCGAACTCAATCTCCTGTGTGGTGGTAGTCCCGGAGTATCTATTGGAAACACCTCCGCAAAGTCCTGCACTAGCTCGATGTCCTTCAGCTTTCTCGTCTCTGGGTCTAGAAATACCAGCATAGCTACAAAAGCCCTACAACCCTGATGTAGCAGCTTCTGTGCCTTCATTGTGGAAATGATAAGACAACCTCCTCTACTCTTCGCCCCCCTGATCAAGACATTAGGCATGTCCTTCCATGGGGCCAGGATCTTCTTCTCATGGCGCAAGACACGAACATCATATTGTGACAGCCAATCCATCCCCAGTATGACGTCGAAATCCTGCATCGGAAGCAAGACCAGATATGCTAGAAAATCTTTGTCTCCCAAAAAAAATGGTGTCGGGGAGAAAGCTCCCCACAGTACCCACCTCACCCATGGGTGCACTAACTTCCATACAAGCAGTCAACAGCTAAAGGGTATGACCCAATGATTGATCGTTTTATATTTCTACCGCAAGTGCACGGCCGCGTTGAAGCGGTGGCAAATACGGGTCGTCCACTGGGAGGTGTGTCGACACTTGGTTCGTGCGAAGGCAAGGGGTAAAGAAAGGAGAAAAGGATTGGTTACACTAAACTACACTACAATGCTAAACTAGAATGCAAAAGGAAATGAAGATAAGCAATAAAACTAAACCCCAAAGGGGGTAGAGAACTGATGTGAACATAAAGATGTGTGTGTGTGTGCGTTCAATTAAGCTCCTCACAACATGTAGTGCATGAAATCATAAAACTACATCCAATCTTGCCTCTACATGAATTAAGATAAGACTACATCATTAAAACATACAAGACAATGATTGGAATGAAGCTACATGAACTCAAGTATAAAGACTAGACCCTACTATGCCTCCACATGAATTAAGATGACTACATCATTAAAACATACAAGACATTAGCTAAGGAAAAGGCAACAAGAGTTCATACACTACAAATTGTGTTTCCAACATTAACTTCATCCATATCCTAACCTTATCATTCCCCATAAAATAGGTCCACTAATCAAAGCATAAACTAAGCTTCATTCAAGAGCATTAGCATATCAAAGATAAGAGTGGAGACCCATTAGATGGTTATGGAAATCATATAAAGCTCAAGGGATAAAAATAACACACACTTAATACACTACATGATTATATCACATATTTCTCCACCCCCCAAATGGGGATGGAACTACTCACTACTCATTACACTACTGATTAGACTAAGCAAAGAAAACATTTAACTAAGATACTGAAATTACTAAACAAGAAATTAAGCAAAGTAAAACAAACCACACAAAACAAGCAACATAACAAGACAAGATTAAAACAAACAAATAAACTTTTATTAACAATGACTCACATTGAAGGTAGCACTCTTCTCCACCTTGAGTTATTGCTTCAAGGCTCACTCCTTAGTAGAGAGAATGCCACCAAACAATGGGTAATTACAATGGAAGGTGAAGAGTTCTATTTATAAGCATGGAAAAAGCTAATCGGGGACAATCCCCCGATGTGGGACTAAACCAATACCAAAAATAGCCTAAACGAACATTAATACAAGTCCAGGAGAAATTTAGACGGATCCTGAGCAATATGGACCGCCAATTAGCGGTCCAAGACCGCCAATTGGCGGTCCAAAATTGTCGGATCGTGTTGGAATTTGTTGTGGGCTTTTCTTTCTGGTATTGTTGGTCTTTGATGCGGTTACTCGACTTGTTGGAGCTCCGACCCGAATAGAATTGGTAAAATACTCCCCATGATGGTGTGGAGTATTCTGTTTTGCTCTTAGGTCCTTCTGTCTTACATTCAGGTCCTTCTCCCTTGCATCTTGGTCCCTAGATCGCACCATTCAGTCCTTTTTCCCAGCTTTTGGGTCCTTTCATGGCTCTTCTCTTCAAACCTCTTTATTCCTGAAAACTAAACATAAAACTCGTCACGTAGCATTGCTTAGGTGTAAGATAATGGATATAAGGTACAAATATAAGCATGAAATGATGTCAATCACCCAACTCGCCAATAAACTTCTCCGAGATGAAGGAGCGTGTGACACCGCAATGAAACATAACTCTAGAGACTAAACCAGAAACATAAAGAGTACCTTCCACCATGGTGTTGGAGTCCCTCGCCTCCTCAACCTTGATGGTGAAGACTCTTCCAACCTTCCTACCCGGGTCGGGTGATGCAATGGATTGACTGCCTCCACTCCTACCTACTGCTGGTGGCCCTGGCTTCCTGTTAGGCTCGCCCTGCGTGTTCGGGTACTCCAGAAGATAGTGTCTGTGCTGACCTCAACTCAAACAAGCACCCCTACATCGAAAACACTCCTGCCCTGGGTGGAATCTGCTGCAACTCCTACACGCATCAGGCTGACGTGCACCTCCTCCATCAAACCGAGGCCTCTTGCCTGCATTTCCCGTGGGACGACCAACTGCGTGTCCACCAACACTCCCCTATGGTTTCCGGGCCTCCTGGTAATTCTCTTGGTAGTCCTTGTCTAGGACAGTCGCGCACTTCACGACGTCCGCCAGGGTCTGCGGCATGCTGGTGAGTACGCAAGACCGAAGCTGCTTCCTAAGTCCCTGCACGAACTTCCTCACTCTCTACTCGTGGGCAACATAAATATCTGGGAAGTATCGATCCAGGGTGTTGAACCTATCGACATAGGTCCCTAACGTCAACGCCTTCTACTCGAGCACCAAGAACTCCTCTCGTTTCCCGTCCCTGACATGCTGTGGGAAAAACATCAGATTAAACTCCTCCAGGAACTCCTCCGAGGTCACGTCCTCATTGTCTGCAAACACCACTACATATGTGGTCCTCCACCAATTGGACGCTTGACTGCACATCACATGGGTAGCATGATCTACCTTCAACTCTGAGAAGCAACTGATCGCCCGGAAGATCCTCTAGATCTTGAAGACCAGACCTCTGCTGCCTCAGGATCCATTCCGCCCTCAAAGGTTGGCAGATGCTGGCGCATGAATCTATCGTGTATCGTACCTGCCCTTGTTTGCTCAGTACGGGCTGCCTTACGCTTCAGGAACTCGCCTAGCCTCTCAATGTTCCCATAGAGAATCCATCACACTTCCTCCCACGCTGCGCCTCTAGTCCCCTCGCTGGAGCTCCACACGTGTGGAGCAGTCCTCACACGCCTCAGAGGCATCTGGCACAATCAACCAAGAATACAAGATTAGTATAACTATGCATGCATGATTTACTATAAAAGATTGCATTTCTATCTACCTACTCCTACGAGTGGTTTCTTTAGATGAGAACACTGGAATCGACCGCTCTGATACCAAGTTGTAGCATCCCCGAACAGTAGAAAATTGAAAAATTTAAAACACAAGCATCACAAGGATTAAGACCCCAAAAGAGCGGGAACATTACTCATAAAAATACCCAAGAGATGCACCATAATATTACAGTTTGTCAAAAGGTATAACTACATCAGAGTACGGAGGATCCGATCCCAGAGTGCCCTCGTCCTAAGTCACCACTCACCAGAACCTAATGCGGTCCTCAAATGCAAATATAACAACAATGCCTGAGTTTCCATAAGGAAACCTTGTATACCAAGCTCGCCTATATGCATTCTTAAGTACAATGAAATAAACCTATGATACTAGTATGGCATGGCAAGATATAATGCGATCCGTAAACATTTCCCTCCAATGGTAAACAAGGACATCTGTCCACAATACATCATCTGGTCTCCTACAGAGACATACTGCAGGCACATACGATCTAATAGAGAGTATGCAATGCACCCCAGACGCGACTATACTAAGCATGGGGTTCGGTGAGGGGTGTTCGCTTGTCTGCAGCAGTAGAATCAGCTGAATCTCGAGGTCAACACCTCACCGACGGAGCCATCGCTCAGGTCGGTCAACTCACCTTGATGTGCCACAGCCAAGCTACTTGCTAGAATACATCGTCGGACAGTTACCGCCGCCATCTAGGTCACGTAGTCCTCTCCGCCGCCACTCGGTCGCGCGAAGGAATCATCACCCGACTGTCTCTCCGCACAAGGTTGCGCGGGTCACATCATCGCCCTAAAGGCCAATCAATCATATCAGTAGCTTGCAGGCCGACTGATTGAGTCATCCGTACCGAAGTCCACAGGGTCATCTCGTATCGTAGGGTCGTGCAACATCGTGCACTAGGATCCACGATCCCTCAGGGCTACTACTCTAGTATGAGTCAAGTAAAACCGAGGTGGTACGACCCAAGCGTCTACGCCCTTTCACTCGGCGGTCCCTAGGCAGGCACGAATAATGCACCCACCGTCACCGCCCACGTCATGCACTAGGCAAGGACACAGGCTTCCGTGGATAGAGTTGGCACTCCACAAGGACAAGTATTCAGTCCTGAGCACAAATGATCAACCGAAAAAGGCAAACCGGTCGACCATCCCCCAAATGAATAGGGAACGTTCGAACAAACGCCTACGATGGTCGAACCTTTGGGATCAAGGCTTAACCCTACACGGTTGAACAAAAGGTAGAAACTGGTTGACCAAAAATGGTCAACACCAATTTAGGAAAGAGTCAAATCAAGGCAACGATCGAACGACTTAGGGGCCCTATTCAACCAAAAACAGAAGGGTCTCTCCTACGTTCATAAGTCACTATCGGTCGAACCAATAAACAATCGGTAGAACAAACCTGTGGTACACTTAAGTTACCTATCGGACCATAGTCTAGGGCGGTCGACTGTTTCGGTGGTCAACGTCTGGTCCAGGTCAAAATACAATGCAAAAGTTTAATGGCTCAAGGGCCCCATTCGAACGAAAATATTAGAGACTCTCCAACCCAACAAATATTCACAACCGATCGACCGACGCATGACATCGTTCGACCGGTGTTGTGTAAAGATGGAGAAAATACACTACATCTGGTCGACCGCCAAAAGGCACCAGTCGACTGTTAACTAGAAACTACCTGGCCTTGCCAAGTATAACTTGCTGCCCTCGTTGCCGACGAGGTCTCCGACGACGAGCAAAACCTGACACACTCACGTGTGAGCAAATACTAATGCAAGAACTTGGCATACCTTCTTCTTGCAATCGTCGACGTTTGCCAGAGCTCATACAACCGCCTTTGGTCAGCAATCGCCCGTGCGTCCTCCTCGCGTCAAGCTTCACCGGCCACACCTCCACGTGCTAAATCGCTGACACCCGTCGGTGCTCCAACGAGCTCCTCCGATTGCCGGAAAAGAGAGAGAGAAGTGAGAGGGATGAGTGAGTTGAGAGAGGGAGAAGTGAGTTGTGAAGAGAAGGAAGGAGAGGAGAGGGTTTTGTTTCTCCCAAACGCCAATACCACCACTCCACCTCATGGCCTCCCACTCCCCCGCACACCAACCTTACCTCCCATTCCTTCCCCAAACCACCAAGTCAAACCTCCACAAACCTCAATTAGCACCTATAATTTGGTTTAGGATATAACAATAACGCTTAAGTTAATAAGACAATAAGTCAAAATGGTTAAAGAGGTAGTTGCCTATCTTGTACAGTTGTACCACAAGTACTCCATCTCATTACCATCTTTGCTCAAGCTCGTGGCTGTGTACCCGTATTTTGTGCAGAATGTGAGAGATATGGCGAACGAAATAGATATTAAGTAATTAGAATAAATTGTATACTCACATCTAGGTAACTGCTAACATGCATAATATGACAATTTTAAACATAAAATATGAAAATATTTTTTTACTTCATCGACATGTGTACATGTAACATCCCCGAACAGTGGAAGATTTAAACTTTTAAAATCAAAGAGAACACAAGGATAAATACCATCAAGAGTGGGGACATTACAATTGGTATCAGAGCGATCAGTTCCTGTGCATTCTTCCAAAGAAACCACCTTTGCGAGTAGTGTAGCTATATTTTACATTAGTTATATGATCATGCAGACATTGCTGATTAGTTTGATTGGTGTTGCAGATGCCTTATAGGCACGTGAGGGGCACGCCGTGTGAGCGCAGTGCCAGTGATGCCACTAAGGGCGCCACGTGGGAGAGGTTGGGTAAGTTCCTGGAGCGCCACGCAATTCAAACTGAGCAGATCGGGACGGGCGCGGAGAACGATCGTTTCATGCGCCAGCATCTGCCTAGTTTTGATGACAGGAGTGACCCTGAGGCGGCTGAGGACCGGGTCTTCAAGATGTAGAAGATTTTCCTAGCTATCGGATGTGTCTCCGAGAGGAAGGTGGATCTCGTCACCTACGTTCTGGACGACGAGGCGGCCAACTGTTGAAGGTCTACATCTGCGGTGGTGTTTGACGACAGAGTGGACGTCAGCTGGGAGGAGTTTCTGGAGGAGTTCAATAAACAATATTTTTCTCAGCATGTCAGAGATAGGAAGAAGGAGGAGTTCCTTTCCCTTGAGCAGAATGAGATGTCCTTGGCCAGCTACATCAGCAAGTTCAACGCTTTGGAGCGTTACTGTTCTAAGACTTATGTGTCACCTGAGCAACGAGCGTGAAAATTCATCAAAGGCTTGAGGAAGCAGCTCCGATTGTGCGTGATCATCAGCATGTCGTAAACCCTGGCGGACACAGTGATGTTTGTGACCATCGTTGACCAGGATCTCCAGGAGAACTATCAGGAACCTCAAAGGCAGTAAAGGGATCTTGAGGGTCGAACAGAGGACCGTTCCAGAGGGAGTTCGGGCAAGAGGCCCCGCACTGAAGAAGGTAGTACCAGCTGGCTTGAGGCATGCAGAGCTTGTGGCGGAGTCCAGTCCACCCCCGCACTGGTGTCTGTCGAGGATGCGGTCAGCAGGGACCCTTTGTCTGAGAGTGCCCTCACAGACAAGGAGGACCCAGTAGGAGATTCAGACCCCCAGACGCAGGGAAAGGCAAAGTCGACAGATTGGCTACATGACCAGAATAGGACAGGAGGGCTGGATGGGTCTTCACCATCCAGGCTGAGGAGACAAGGGGCACCCACACTGGGACATGAGGTACATTCCTAATTTTGGCATTGTTTCGATTGTGGTTTGATTGTTGTACTGTGTTTTCCCATCTTCTCGAAGGAAGCTCGGAAGGAGGACTCATAGTTCGATGAGCAACTTACTTCAATTTTGCGGAGGAAATCCTTTTAAGGAGGATGGATTGTAATGACCCTAACCTTTCTTAAGAACTAATGGTTAATAGGTGGGGTTGATGGAGGGTTTGCATGGGAAATTGAGGAAGGTGTGATGGTGGTGTTTGACGTGATGGTGGAGGTGGAGAGGACTGTTGGTGATGTGTTGGGAGATGTGGGAGAAGTGGTGAGGAGTATGGGTTGGAGTGTAGGAGGTGAGTTGAGGGGATGGGAGGCATGGGTTGAGGTGATGTGTGGTTGGTTGGGATTAAGAGGACACCCACACCTCTTCCCCTGTTTCTTTCTTGTTCTTCACAAACCTTCTCCTTCCTTTCACCCATCTCTCTCTCCCCTCACTTTCACTTTTACCGGAGGCGAGCTTGGAAGACGGCGGAGTCGCAGGATTGATGCGAGGGTGTGCGTGGGCCTGTGGCCCGGAGGCGTCGTCGTGTGAGCTCCGGTGTTCTTCGAAGATTTCGGAAGTGAGGTATGTTGGCTTTTTGGCCTTAATCTATGTTTTGATGATTTAATTAACCTAATCTTAATTATGATGATGTAGAGTAGCACACATATTGCATTGCATATATATTGCATGTGCTAACCTCTACAGGTGATCAAGACTCATGGAAGGAAGGAAATCAAGTCAAGATTTGTAATAAAGCTAAATGAAGACTTGTAATCTTGATTTTATTTTGAGTCTTAGGAACATGTGTAAATTGAGCATACAAGAGTTAAAAACCAATCACATACACAATAGGTTCCCTATAGAAGTCACACACGAAATTTCACATTATTTGGACTTCATTAGATCACCCAAACCTTAGTCGGAAATCACTTATAAACTTAAACCCAGATTTCCTGTGTGAACCGGTCGACCGAACCAGTTCTCAGTTCGACCGGTTTATAACAGACTCTCCACAGTGATTTTACCGAACTCTACCGGTCGACCGGTTCTACCTTTTCGGTCGACCGATCCCGGATTTTAATATGGCCGTTTTTCTTGTCGTATTCCTATAACGGTCGTATTCGTATAAAACAAACTTAACCCCAAAATACATTCGGTAACCGGTCGAACGACGACCTTGTTTCGGTCGACCGGTTGAACATTTCTTCAAGAAACAAAATTCCCTGCTATCGGTCGACTCATTCTACGTTCGACCGTTGCACCTTTA